>JAZHFQ010000799.1:2596428-3894643 GCA_038387885.1 Spodoptera picta
AAATTGTTGTTTATAGTTTTCTTTCATTGTTATATGTTTGTATTGTTGTCTTTTTAGAGAAGATGGCGGTGTGATTCAGTTGTCAGGTCCAACAAAAATTTTTTACTTCATGTTCGATAAAAAATGAACCTAAAATGGAAGTATGCTTATTGAATCAAGCCTGCATTAGTTTTTAGTAAGCTGCAAAAGTACAAAATCTTCTTACGTTTATAAAAATGACTATTCACATATAATTCACAGAATACGCACACATTTTTTACCTACAGGTCACGCAAGCATTCAAATTACATTTGAACTCTATTTAGATAGAATAAGACACAAATTACCAGGATACATTTACAATTCCTGAATGTACTAGCCAGAGTATGCATTCCCAACTGGAGAACAAAAGGCTGTCTACAAATTATAATCTTGCAATCTAGAACAATTGCCCTTTGAGAGCGGTACGCAAAGCAGCTTAAACATTTGAGTCTTATGCTTATTAGAGTACCGTATAAAATTGATTGTATTTAATGTTATTTGCATTTTAAGAGCAAGTTCTTAGTAGCTATGAACTCCTGGTAGTCGGTTGAGCGTAACATAGCTTGCAAGCTACAATATTTTTTTGTGAATGGGTGACCAATGAGAAATTCTTAATCATTTACCTATTATGTTCTAAATACTAAGTTTTCTTTGTGAAAACTTAGTTTTCTAATTATATAAATAGGATATATTGAATATATTTCAAAATGTGTCTATGGATCCCTATTTCTACTTCATATTGCCAATAATAATGTTTTTATAATAACTATCATGAGACATACTGAATTAAGTACAAGTTACAAGTTCTTCACGTAAATATATTGAGAAACCTTCTACTAGTTTCGAGTCACAGCGAGAAGGATGCGCGACGTCGCAGTCGCCGCGACCGTGCACGCTGCTCATGAAAAAGAGTCCCTCCGTGACTCAAAACAAGAAGAACTTTTAGTATATTGAAGTGAATAACCAGTAATTTGTTTTTAATTTCATTACACATAAATACACACATAACATCACGCCTTTTATCCCCGAAGGAGTAGGCAGAGGTGCACATTATGCCACTGTACAATGTAACACCCACTTTTCACTATTTATGTTATGAATCCCATGTAATAGGGGTGAGTCAATTGCCATATACCAGGCACAATTCCAGACTCCGTGCTACTACTGAGAATTAAAAAAAAACCAGTTGTACTTTGCCCTACCCGGGAATCGAACCCGAGTCCCCTTGCCAGTCACACTTGCAACCTGCGAGATCAACTTGGCCAACAAGGCAATGTTAATTCCATTAAACTGTCAAACACCAAGCGGTAACCGGTGACCGCAACCTATTGTTCTATAATTGTGCCTATAATGACAGTACTCGACGAGTTAATAATAAATAACTATAGATTTCCATGTCACCTCACACTCTACACTAAATACATACCTGCTGAGCCATTTTATCTTTACAAAATACTTTCATCTACACTCTATAAAGATCACAATCAAACAATATAGGTATTCAAAATTCTAATATCCATTCAAATTCTAATGAGTTTCTTTGTCAAGTCCCCTGGGAACTAATCAGAGATGATACACCTCGCCTCTTCTAAAGATGAAATGATAAAACACGCTCTCTGATTGTTATCTGAATTCCTGTTACAGTCAACTCACAATCATGGTTAGCGATAAAGTGTTAGTATCAACTTTTTGTTTTAGATAATTAAATAATTTTTATATAAATTACCTTTAATACCTGTCTTTACACTGAAATCTTCTCCTAAAAAAGTCAAATCGAGAATCACTTTGTTTTTCTGAAGTCGGTTCAAAATATTGCATTGTAAAAAGTGTGTAGAATAATCAAATTAATTAATTAAACAGAGTTATAGTTTAACTGCCTCGTTGGCCGAATGGTCGCAAATGCGACCGGCAAGGGGTCTCGGGTTCGATTCCCGGGTCGGGCAAAGTATTACTGGGTTTTTAAAAAAATCTCAGTAGTAACACGGAGTCTGGAATTGTGCTCGGTATATGGCAATATACCTCACCCCCTATTACCTAGGACTCATAACATAAATAGTGAAAAGTGGGTGTAACATTGTACAGTGTCATAATGTACACCTCCGCTTACTCCTTCGGGGATAAAAGGCGTGATGTTATGTTATAGTTTAAATAGACTCATACAACTTGTTCTGACCCAAGAATAGATTCCAAAAAAAGCATCACATCGGCTTATAAAACTCCCTCGTCTTCTTTCGTCGATTCAAGTTGAGCTAAGTAGTATTATTTGCCAGCACTTCATAAAAGAAACAGCTTGCTTTCAGTTTTTTGCCATCAGCAGTTTAGTCTGTGCATTATCTGTCAGTCACTATTAACTAAACGTCTTATAAATTAACTACACATATAACTAAAAACAATAATTGTCCGATTGTACAAATGTTTGTCATGGTGGCCCGGAGGTTTAAGACTCCCGCTTCTCATGCATGAATGCGAGTTCGAAACCTACCAACAGTAAGTACCAATGTGACTTTTTCCGAGTTATAAGTACTTGCTAAGATTATTTTGACACCACTGACAAACGATGAAGGAAAACATCGTGAGGAAACCTGGACTTATAATTTCTAGTTATAAGTTTGAAATCGCCAACCCGCATTGAGCAAGCGTGGTGATTAATGCTGTACCTTCTCGGAGTGAGAAGAGGACTTTGGTTAGCATTGGGCATTTATAGGCTGGTGATGTGATAAAATGTATAAATTTAGGGTCCCTGACCTTTAGATACGACTTGTTTTCACGAACGAGGTCAGAGATTACGCCCACCTTCGCGGCCAGTGGTACACCCATCTCGTATATTTCATTCTTTGTATACCCACTTACAATATTAATTCAAACCATAAAATCATCTAACATTCATTCAACATTCTAACATCATAATAACATCTTCTCTAATTCTTTGGGAAAATTTAAATCTTTCATCTTTACTTCTTTAACAACTGACTGAAAGACAATGTGTGTTGATTATCCAGCTTCAATCAATTTGATTTAATTGGCAAATCACAAATTACAGATTAAAGTCATGGTATCAGTGTTCATTTGTTATATCTATATCTATATTTGGTTTAGATGTGATTATTTGACTATTTGATGTCTAATATTGGAACTTTTAATTACCTTTTAATTACCTTTAATTACCTTTAGGATTATATACAAGGATTATTTCAGTTAATTTCTAATTTTAAATAGACCTTATTTTATGAATTGTTCACCCAAAATTGTTTATGTTTAATAATTTTTTTTTATTTGACTTGTTTTGCATTGTTATGTTATGATATGGATTTTTGATATTCTATTTCTTTTGTATTTTCTTGACATTTCTGTAATTTAATTTAATCTAATTTTATTCAATTGCTATAAATGTTTGTATGGGCATGATGTGATTCCCTTTAATTGAAGGATCACAAGGTTATTGTAACGTGTGGTGGATTATTTTTTTGCATGTAAGTGTATCTTTTGTTGGGAGTCCAAATAAATAAAACATAAAACATAAAACATAAATACTACTAAGAAAATCCCTTAAAATCCTTTTTATCATCATTCATCCCTTTTTTACCGGGAGGTTTGTTTGGGCGAAGATAAAACCCACTAAGGAAAAAGTAGTTTTAAAAGTAAATAATAGCGAGGTCTTTGTTGCGAACTGAATCACTTTGCGTCGGAAAAAAGTACAGTCGAGTGTAAAATTATCAAGATAAGTGCCTTATTTATCAAAACTTTAATTAGACCGGTGTGTTACATAACATCACGCCTTTTTATCCCTTAAGGGGTAGGCAGAGGTGCACAATACGGCACTTAATGCCACAGTACAATGTAACACCCACTTTTCAGTATTTATGTTATGAGTCCCATGTAATAAGGGGTGAGCCTATTGCCATATACCGGGCACATTTTCAGACTCCGTGCTATTACTGAAATTTTTAAAAACCCAGTAATACTTTGCCCGACCCGGGAATCGAACCCGAGACCCGTTGCCCGGCAATCGCACTTGCGACCACTCGGCCAACGAGGCAGTCACCGGGGTGTTACTTTGTTATAAATGAATTTTACTGGTTTTTACGACTGTTTCCATATCATAATTATGTTCATTGGAGAATATCGTAATTATGTCTGTATTTACCTCTATATTATTACTATCACGTACAATTATACTATCCTGTTTAATACCTATTCCCCTAAGTTATGCACGCGTAAAATGTTGTGATCAGACTCAATTTACATTTCTTGGAATCCATCGGGGGCTGCCTTCAGGAAGTGTAAATTGAAGTAATTGAGGCGGACAAGGCTGTATTGGGCTTGTATTGTACGCTAATTGAACAATTTGCTTCATTATTTCTTCATTTTCCTTATTTACGTACCATTAATCAAGCAGTAGGTATAATGTGTAACTAAATTCAAATAAAAAAAACAAAAAGAATAAGACTGCACGATTGGCGCGGTGGCTCGGCAACCTGCTGCCGCGCAACGTATAGCGGGTTCCCGCACGTAGAAACTCTTTGTGTGATCCACAAATTGTTGTTTCGGGTCTGGGTGTCATGTGTACATACACAAGCCCCAGGAAGGAAGATAAATAGGTATAATATTTTGACTTACTTGTGATAATTAAAATGATCGTGTTTATAGAAAATGTAACAGAACAAATAGCACTTTCTAGTTTTTGTTTGTTATCTTTGTATTGGTTTTTTTTTAAGGGGGATAATCATCAAATGACTGCTCCCGCCTGGGTGAGGCGGGAGGGAGTGTCAGACTCTTACTGACTAAAAACCACCCCGTTCCTTCTCCTGCACGTCGAGCCGGAGCCCCGGTTACCCGTTAGGTTCTCCGCAACATAATAACCACTATTATAACCATTTTCACCAACCGCCTTAAACCATTATGTATTATATATTAGAAAATATGGAGCCTCTAGCATGGCTTAAAACTAGTCGAATTGCTCGTTAAATAATTACAATTGAGCAAGCCAAAAACATAATAATTAATTTAGTATGTCTCACGAAAGTTTAAAAAAAAGCAATCAAGTAACAATGTAGTGTAATATGAAAACATAAACGTAGTGACCAAGTGAAGACAAAATGGAGAATAGTCCCAGTAATATCCGTGCCTGTACCTCGCAAGAGAAAAGCCAGCAACCTAGCTTCTGTATAGAAGTGGTATCCACATCAGAACTCCAAAAATGGATGTCAACCATCGAGAAGCAGTTAAACGAGGTCTGCATTATTGCCACAGAAGGCAAACTCAACTCCGAGCAGAAATTAAGAATAACTAACTTGAGCCGCAAAATAGAATCAGGTGTATCGCAAATAGCAGTCTCGTATCAGTCTTTGAAGCAGAAAGCCAAACAAGCCCTCTATATAATTGACGACCTTAGAGAAAAACGGGGCCTAGCAGAAGAAATTATGGTGTTGAAAAAGGCTATCAACGACTCTGCCGCAACTAAGAACGTCTCTTTTGCCGATATGGTGAAGAAAGGGCCAAATGATTTTGTGCAACCCCAAAAGCAAAATTCTGTTGCAATTTACCCAGTGAGTAAATTAGTAAAGTGCAGTGACGAAACCAAATCTCTGGTACAACAAATTATACGGCCTGACCAAATGAAGCTACACGTACGTGGAGTCCGAAAAATCCAAAACGGAGGCATAGTAATTAGCACAGACAACAAACAGGATGCTGAGAAGGTTAAGCAGGCAGTTCATCAGTCGTCATCTGGTCTTGTCATCGGTGAGCCCAAAAAACGCCAGCCACGAATCACTGTGGTAGGCGTCCCGACTTCTTTAGTTGACACTGACGTATTGAAGTTCATATACGAGCAAAACATTGCTGAGAAGTTTCCAGAGATGACCATGGAGTCCTTTTTAACAGCAATTAAACTGAGCCACAAATCCGGAAAGAAGGATGCGCCGACCTGTAACCTTATCTTAGAAGTTCCAGCCAACATTCGCAAGGTCCTTATAGCTCAGGAAAGAATATATATAAATTGGAATTCTTGTCCTGTAAGGGACTTTACATTAGTCACCAGGTGTTATAACTGTCAACAGTACGGACATGCAGCTAAACCATGTAGAGGCCCCTCATCATGTGGACACTGCGGAGAAATAGGCCATTTAACACCGGCGTGCACGAAAAAAGGAGAATCCCCTAAATGTGCAACGTGCTCTCGGTTTAATAAGCCCAACAATCATAAGACGGGTGTTGCTGAGTGTCCGGCAAAGAACATAGCTCAGCACAGGTATATCAACTCGATTGATTACGAGGGCGCGTAATGCGTCATACTTCTGAGTTGATTGGCCTCCTTATTGCACAACAGTGACACTACATATTATGTTAGATTAAACATCACTTTGTTGCTATCCAGCATTTGTGCTTACTCAAACACAACCAAATGGATGACCGTATGGACTTTAGTGTTAGCCTACTTAGTTTATTTCTGCTGATGTAGATAATTCCTCGTCGATAGACATAATGTTGCTGTTTTAAACAAATCTTACTTTAGTTGTTATTTTAATATATTTATTAGGTATATTATAGTATATTTTATATGAGGAATAGTTTTATATGCATGTATGTATGTATATTAAAATAATCTTATTGTTTTCTGTTGTATAATGTTAAGTATATGGCTCTGTAGAAATAAAATGTGTTACTATAAGAATTATATTTAGAACTCCTCTCGTCTGCGATACAGGATTGCCCTAGTGCAGGCATTTAATATTGAGAGGACAATTGTGCGTATTTACGATATGTTTTGTATTTTTGCATTTTTTGAATATTGAATAAATTTATTTATTTATTATTATTATTATTTAGTGTTACGTAGACTGAATGTCTACCAGTTTTGTATCGTGTTGTATTTCTATCGCACCAGTCCAAATGTTTGTCACAAATAATATTATTTATTACACAGCAACCAATACTCGATAGAATGCCTAGAAAATTGTAGGCTTTGTGAACATTTTTTTCTCTTGACGAGTTTCGTTTTTACAGCGAGTTTTTTATGACACAATTGTATTTTTATTGTTGTAGAAGTGTTCGTTTTGGATTTAATATTGGTATTTGAAATACTTGTATTCCAGAACATACAATTATTTTTAGTATTCCTTTTTTGTTTGAGCCGGAGTTTGGCCACTGTCTCGCCTTTACCTCTACATTCCATACCGAGACCATTGACCGATCAATAATTGACTATGTATTATGAATTTAGCAGATTATGAACTTTTGTGCAAACTGACAATGCGATCGTATTGGAATGACTACAATTATAAAAATAGCGGACTAGAGGCGTTCCGCGCGCGCCTCAAAGAGCCATCAGACCACCACAGAGTGGGCCTAACGGGGCCGATGCCGATTCGGAGTCGCGGAGAACCTAGCGGGTAACCGGGGCTCCGGCTCGACGTGCAGGAGAAGGAACGGGATGGTTTTAGCCAGTAAGAGTCTAACACCCCCTCCCGCCTCACCCAGGCGAGAGCAATCATTCGATGATTTTCCCCCTAAAAAAAAAAATAGAGGCCCTGGTGATAAGCGATGATGCAGTCTACGATGTTCTAACGTAAACACACCCATTACCGCCAGTTTAAGCACAGTTCAGATTGATATCAAAAAATAAGCACATTCTTAATAAGTGGCTACAATAAAAATATTTTTTCCAGTGCTGAAATTATCGAATTTTTTAGTTATGTAAAAGAATAGACAATCAAAGAATTACTTAATAATGTAAAAATTAAATAAAAGGAAAAAGGGTCATGTCCCCATTACCGACTCAAAACATCGGTATGTGCCTAATACCGTTTCTGTGACACCTAATACCGACCACTAAATAAATGGGACCGTTAAAATTAAATTTAAATGCTCGTGTATATTGCACTGTTTATATAAATGATCCAACACTTAACAATTATAATATATTCTTATAATAGTATATTCTTAACAGCGTTAAATCAATAAAATATATCATATTTATACGAATTACGTATAAGAAATTACCAAAGTCCAGCATTGAACTATAATATATAACCAATGACGAAAAGTGGATGTCGCACCATACATGGAGTCTGATTGAGGACAGAAAAAGGCTTCAATTGAGATTGCTCGACGCCCAGGATGACGCTATAAGAGCCGACCTGAACGCACAGGACCGTCAGAAACGGAAAGAATTCTATCGTAGCACCCGCAAAGATAGGAGACAGTGGACTGACGGTATTGCTGATCACGCTCAACAGGCTGCAAACGCTGGTAACATCAAGCTTAGAAAGAAAAAACTAATGAAGTCTAAAGACGATCAGCTCGCAATGAGCATCATCATACATCCGAAGGGCAGCTGCTTCGCTGGCGTCAACACTGTGAGGAGGTCTTTCGCATGTCGGCTACGGCGACACTTGGTGACATCAACACGGAGACTCGACGGCGGGATAGAGTGGGAATTATCCAACGTCTTGGAAGATTTGGATTACGCCGATGACCTATGTCTGCTGAGTCATACCCACGCCAGCATGCCAACAAAATTGGATGACCTGCGGCAGGAGGCGGCAAAAGCTGGCCTAAGAATTTACACCCGAAAGACCAAAGAAATTAGAACGGGTGTGAAGAATCCTACACCGTTGCTGATTGGCACAGAGGCAGTGGAACGTGTCCACAATTTTTTCTATTTCGGGACCGTCGTGTCACAGACTGGAGGTACTGTAGAGGACATCACTTCAAGGATCGCCAAAACCCGAGCTACCCGAGACCTGTGTGGCAGTCATGGAAACTGACTCGAAGGATAAAACTGAAAGTCTTCGGGTCCAATGTAAAATCCGTTCTGCTCTGTGGGTGCGAAACGTGGAAGGTGACCAAAGACATCTCACGCCAACTTCAAGTCTTCGTTAACCGATGCCTGCGTACCTAAATACCAAATAAAAGAACATGTAGTATGGGGTCCGTCGTAAATGTACAAGTAGATCGGTAATAGGTTTTCTTAAAGGAAATCGTATAACCTATTACCGACCCATGGGAATGTGTATGAATTGTGTAAATACATGTGATTTATGTTCATGTATATGATTTTCAGTGGTGCGGTTGCTAAAAATATTTAATAATAATGATATTTCAACTACAAAAATACACTATTTAAAAATTATACCTCCTTTATTCATCAAAATATTTACATAAGAACTAAGTTAGTATATATCGCTACTAAAGCTCATAAATATATGGCGTTAATAGCTCAAATATAAGTTAACATACTAAGGAACTGAATTAGTATACCCTCCTGCCTATTAATTTATGCATTTTAAAAAAAATCATGGCACACAAAAGATACGACAAGTACTTATCAGCGACATAGGTCGCTAATAGGAATAAAATTGTGATTTTTGTTCCTATTACCGCCTATTTTTAAAATTGAATTTTAAGCAAAATAAAATAATATCTTATTAAAATGAATCATTACTTGTGTTCCTAAAACTATCAAAAATGCATTAAAAAAACTAGAAGTTTCATTAGTATGCTTGATGATATAATCTTCTGCTAAAAACGAAACAAGAGTCCTTACGCCATCGGAAGTGCCGCACTATGGAAAATGCACTAAAGTCGGCGTCCACGGACTAACTAAGCAATTATTATTTAAATCATCGAGTTACGCACTCAAACAATATGATGATGATGAACAGTTGCAATACAAATATATCTACATTTTTTAAAGCAATCAATTGTGTAACTTCAATACATGACGTAAAAATTATAGTTTTCTGAATAGGGCGGTAATGAGCGCTGATTTTAATGGGTCGTTATTAGGTGCGTTTACGTTACTTTGTCGCATCTTCAATTTATTTTTCAGTTGATAACTGGTGCCACTTTTAGTTTTCTTGGGGATATAAATACAAAAATAAAACATAATGTTCTATAAAATATTGTTCAGTAGTATACGATACTTTACTCGATAGTAATAAATTAGTTCGAAGCTCACTAGTTTATTACTATTGGTTTCTTCTCAAGAAATATGGGTGCAAACATAAATTGCCCAATCATAGTGATGTCGGAAATAGTATCTGAGCATTAAAACATAAAATACAAAGTTCAATAGAACACGTTATAAAAAAGGCAAAAAACTAATTTGAATGGTTTTCTGTATACCATTTATTTCTATTTCTTGTACACAAAAATGTACAAAAAATGTAAACCATAAACCACTTTTTTAACAAAATACAATATTTCTATGACAATACCATAGATTTATAAATATAACATAGATGTCTGGCTATTGTCTACGGGTAGAATTTAGGATCCAACTTGACGGTAAATTCATAAATATACTGTTGTTTCTTTTTTACTTATGTCTCTTTGCTTATGCAGAAAGAGATAACACATTACTGTCATTCTGGCCATAATTTTTTGACGTCATCAGAAAAACCTAGATGTGCCGAATTGGCCATCTTAGTCCCCTGTTATCAGTGCATGTCAGTGGTACGTCAGCTGTCAAAGCATTGGTCAACAATATTTTGTTACGAAAATTTATAGAATTCCTGTTGTTTTTGTGCGTGGTAAACAAAAAAATTATTGGTTAGTGAGAAGAACTATGCCCGGGTGCAGTGTTATTGTATGTAGCACTAAAAATATTACTAAACCGGCAGGTGTAACATTACATCGGTAAGTACTGTTATTTTTCATTAAAATATCTGTTTTTCAAACTATTCAAGTGTGGTTGCTGCAAATTGACTAAATACAATACTTTTCTAACTAATGCAGTGCTTATTTTCATTAATTTTAGTTGAAATACGTCTAAAACAATTTTCATTAGAAAATAGTGATGTACATGATTGTTCCCGTATCGATAATTTCATCGTACATAATAAATGCGTCAAAAGTAGAACAAAGAACTATACTAAATTCTGAATAATAAAGTGCATTAATTTGACATAATGACAAAATACAAAAAACATTAAGTACTCGTCAAAAATTTCATTTTATCGACAAAATTCCACCATCGTCAATACCTACGTAATGTAATAATTAATACAATAGAGAATAATTTTTGTACTATATGAGATAAGGAATAATATTGTGGGAAATGATTTTTTGTCAAAATTGATTTTTTTATCAAATACCGCTCGAGGGATTCAAATGAAGCAAACAAATGAAATATAACTTTAGGGTATTTTTAGAGTATTTATTTTATTAGAATGTGTCGAACTCTGCCGATAATTTTAATAATATTATAAATTTTCTTTTTAGTTTGTGCTTGAACCACGCAGAAGTTCTTGGCTGGAAATAATTAATATGGGAAATATAGAGGTAGATACTAGAAGGAAACATATCTTTGTTTGTTAACTTTATTTTGAAGATTAATATTTTAACCGAACAATAAATTAATAGTAAATCTACGTGATGGGGCCCTATCGCTACAAGCTCTATTGGTAAATCATAATGTAAACGATTCATTATGTGTTTTGTTATATTAGTTTTGGAAGAGGTGCAAATTTTTTGAAGAGGTGCAAACTTAACATTTTATTTAACATTTATATTATATTAAGTTCATAACTAACCGGGTTCTTGTACCTATATGTTTCTGTTTTCCTCCGCTATCTATCACTATCATTGTAATGTACAAACATTTTCGTTCAGAGCTTAGTACAGTACCTATAGAATCTATAGAAAAATCTATGTTCAATTGGATCAAGTAAGTTAAATTATACTATTTATGTTACAGCCTCTAGCCAGATATGTGCATGAAAATGAACTTGGAACCAGTTCTGGAGTCTTCTCGAAAGATGGTTTTGCAGATTACATTACAGGGAAACACTACGAAAAATACGAAGATATTGTATATTATAAATCTTGATTTTATGAATACTTTGATACAGTTTTATTTTTCAACCCTCAAAAATTACTTAACCTTAAGTATATAAATATTGACCAGTTGATGGAAAATCCTTTTCATGAATTTCGATATATAAGTATCGTGAAAGTTATAATGTGAATGTATATGCACGATCGACTGGAGTGACAGTGCACGCAGCAACTACTACATATATTTCGCTAATATGTTGGTAATGTTTAGCAGCTAGATAAAAATTAAATCCAGATGAATCATAAAATAATGATATTTTATTGATAAGTCAATTAAAACCAATTCTAAATTATCGATATTTCTACAGTTTTAAAAGTTACATCCCTAGTTCTACCGCCATTACAGGTGACCAAGTGAAGTTTATGTAGGCACGATTTTTTCCTAGTTGTTTCTTATCCATACTCTTATCATATCAGTGGACAATACACAAAACGAACAACAAGAACAATCTATCTAAAAAGTACTAAAGATTGTTTGTTCGTAAGAAAGTTTCAAGACGCTAATCTTCCGAATTGTACATTGTTGTTGTGTTCGTAAAACAGACTTTTGCACATAAGTCTAGGCTTCAAACACGAATTGTTTCTAAAATACGAACTGTGAATATGGATTATCCGTGTGTTTAAGGAAAAGTAGATCACATTTGTCACCTAACCTATTCCTTCTGTGGGTGTCGTGAGAGATCTTTTCACACCTAACAAGCACGGCATCGGCATGGCACCGGCACGGCACCGGCAAGGCGTTTATTGCTCTGGAAAAAATACAAAAAAGGGCACGCACCGCAGCCGACGCGCGGGCAGCGCGCTTATAGCTTTTTTATATTGACATTATGAAATATGTCATACGACATACACTTAAGAGTTCATATTTAAACGACAATGACGCTGTTAGCTTAGATCTGTACTCGTTTGATATGCGATGACTATAAGAATAAGACATTTGATAAACGCTAAGCAGTAGAGATGTTTGATGAATTTACAGTTTTTAGTCTGTGATCTCCAACCCAGCGTGTAGATCGCAAACCTTTTTATGTAGCAGTGGCCTATAATTGAATACTTTCCTTAAACTGTCAAACACCAAGCGGTCACCGGTGACCGCAACCTATTGTTCTATAATTGTATTAGGGTCAGGAAATAAGACTCGTAACGACCTTCAATTACTTATATATTATAATTTTACAATTTAAGCCGAAACCATCGACCGAACTTTTTCAATTCCCGCCAAAAGTGTGTAATATCTAACATTGCCATATTCTACAAAAACCTTCATCAAAAATGAGTTTCACTCAAATAATTTACTAATTAACTAAAACTTTCATATTTTTGTAATAATAGTAAAAGTATTTAAATAAAATAAAAAAAATAACTAAATTATTAAAACATCTACAAAATAATATTTTTTAATAATATCTAGCAAGCATTTTAATTACGAACATCATTTAGCAAGTGTTGCCATTATATAAAAATATACTCTGCATAACAAAACTTAAAGGAACTAAAGTATTTATGTATAAAAATATACTCTGCATCTATAACCTAACAGTTCGGTCATCCTGTTAAAAGCGAGTCCTCTCGCGATTGAACTAAAATAATATAAATGACTGTTACAATTACATGTAGGAATCTTAATGTTTACTGTATCGTTATGACTTAATTACTACCTAGGTACTGTTAGAATGCAATTCATCGAGTAACAACACATGTAACTAACTTACTTAAACATCATTTAGGTACATTTATGGGTTAGAGAAATAAAATAAAATGAATAAATGTAACTAGTTCGGACACTTATCTACTCTTTTTCACTAGAGTCACCCTCGGATGATTCAGATTCCGAATATCTGTTGAAATTCATCCACGGTTTGATTTTATCGATAGCTACAATATTTTCGTACTTTTTTCCCTGTTTACGAGTTAACGGTGTGTCCTCTATAATAAATCGGTCATTTGGGAGCATTATTTTTATGCGATACGGACCCTGGTACTTATTAACAAGTTTTTGTGACTTACCATCATGTGGAACCTGCCTTTCTACTCGCACCAAGTCACCCTCTTTATATGTAGTCGGGGCCTTTCTGTGTTTATTGTAATTAATAGCATCCTTTACCTGTTGCTCCTTAATCTTATTGCCCGCTTCTTGTCGCACTTCTTCTAAATCTTCCACTGGCATTCGATTCAGAGTCTCGTTTATAATGTCACTTAATTTACCTTCTGTTCTACTAGTTATATTGAAGCCAAACAATAGCTCCGAAGGGCTTTTCATAGTTGTTTTATGTCTTGTGGTGTTAATACCAACCTGAATATCGTAGACATTGTCATCCCAAGTTTTCTCGTCACCACCATGATTTGAAGTTGCTAATGCGTCTAGAACGGTTCTATTAAATCTTTCAACTTGTCCATTTGCCCTAGGTGTTGCCACGGCATTTTGAACATGCCTAATGCCATAGGATTTCACAAAGTCCTTAAATGTTTGACTGGTAAAACTTGTACCTCTGTCGGTAATGAGGCGAGTGGGGACGCCAAAATAACTAATATATTGTTTAATTACCTTAATTGTAGTGATGGATTTAGTATTCTTCACTGGATTGATACTTATATACTTTGTGAAGCCATCAACAATGACCAGTAGATAACAGTTTCCCTTCTTGCTTTTTACAAATGGTCCCAAGTGGTCTGCGTGAATTGTATGAAATGGCGTAGTGACCTTTTCGATGGGATGTAACTCACCTTCCTGTTTACCACCAGGCGTTTTGTGATGAGCGCATTCGAGACAAGAAGAAACATACTTTTTTACAAATCGTCGCATTTTTCGAAACCAGTAATGCTCTTTAATACGATTCAGTGTTTTTTCAAACCCACAATGACCAACATCGTCGTGGTTCATTTTCAGAATTTGCCATCGTACAGCTCGTGGTACAAACCATTTTAAGTCTTCTCCTACTATGCGGTAAACTCTATCACTTTTAAGTTTGTAATTCTTATGAATCTCAACTGCTTCGACAGTGGTGGGGTCTAATAAAATTTCTTTGATTTTCTTCACCTCATCGTCGGTGGACTGAACAGTAGAGATCCAGTTCTGGTCTGTTTGTTGTATTTGTAAAACATCCAAAATATGTTGCTCACTTACGGGGTCGTCTACTGCATTCCTACTAAGCGCATCTGCATGCGCCATTCGGGCTCCAGGGCGATATTCAATAGTGCAGTCGAATTCTTGAAGTAATACCCACCAGCGTGCTATACGAGGTATGAGATCTCGTTTCACTAGTGTAGACCTCAATGCGTTGCAATCAGTTAAAATTTTAAACGGTATACCCACCAAATAGACTCTAAAACGGCTGATAGAGGCTATTACGGCTAGCGTTTCGAGTTCATAAGAATGCATCTTACGCTCGTCTATAGTCGTTTTCCGGCTGAAGTAAGAAACTGGCTTTAGTACATTAAATTTATCGTGTTGAAGCAATATACCTGCTAAGCCCTCCTTACAGGCGTCGGTATGCAACTCCGTTTGGGCCTTTGGGTCATAGAGAGCGAGTAAGGGCCTACTTACCAACAATTGTTTTATTTCGGTAAATGCTTTTTCTTGTTCCTTACCCCAAATCCACGGAGCGTTTTTCTTTAATAAATCTGTTAATGGTGCTGTAATTACGGCGTAACCTTTGATAAATCTTCTAAAGAAGCCGGAAAGACCAAGATATTGTCGCACGTCATGTTGATTCTTAGGAGTGGGAAACTTGGAAACGGCTTCTGTTTTTCGATAACCAGGCCTGATACCATTAGCGCTTACATCAAAACCTAAAAAGTCTATCGAGCTATGGAAAAAGTGGCACTTACTCAATTTTAGCGTTAAACCACCCTTTTTGAGAAGTTGTAATACCTCTTCTAAACGTTGTATACCTTCTTCAAAATCTTTGGAGGGAATGAGAATGTCGTCCATGTAGATGATAGCATATTTAATTTTCGCTTCTAGGAGAATTTTATTTATTGTGCGTTGAAATACTGATGGCGCATTCACCAGACCAAATGGCATTCTGTTGTACTCATATTGCCCATCAGGTGTTACAAAGGCAGTCTTTGAACGGGAGTCTTCTGATATAGCTATTTGATAATACCCTGAGGCTAAATCTAAAGACGTGAATAAAGTATTACCTGCTAATAAATCGAGTTGATCTTCCACACGGGGTAAAGGATAGTGGTCTTTTTTAGTTTTTCTGTTGAGAGCTCGATAGTCAACACATAAACGTTTCTCACCTGTTTTCTTTTGTACCATAACTATTGGACTTGCGTAAGGTGAAGAAGACTCTCTGATTATATCACTGTCAAGCATCTCTTTCACCATGTCCCTTACCATAGACCTTTCAGCATACGACATGCGGTACGGACGATACACTACCGGATCTGTGTCAGTAAGTTCAATTATCATCTCAGTTACTTGAGTATATCCTAAATCATGTAATCCGCTGGAGAAGCAACCACTAAACTTTGCTAGCAAACCTTGTAAACGTTGCCGCTGATTTTCATCTAAGTTAGGATCACAATTCACAGAGTTCGTCATTTCCAAATCATTGAAACTAACGCTAAAAGAATTTAATGTTCTCGTTAAAGGCAAAGAGTTTTTTTGAAGAGATCTAGTTAACAGAGTGCCTTTGACAAAATAGATTGGAGTAGATGATAAATTGTAGATTAGAATTGCACCACGTCCGTTTTTGATCTCATACTGACCGGGAAATATATAATACTCTTTACCTTCAGGGCCACGTAGCGTACCATTGACATATATATCACAATCCAAGTCCATGTCAGTGCGAATTACGATTGTGCGTAGTGTATTCTCAGGAATATCGGTATCATTATCTACTATTACGTTTAATTTGTTTGGTGGCATCCTTTGAAACTGAATTTCATTGGGCGTTTTAATTATTAATACATTAGGTTTTTCTGTAAAAGAATGTCCCAGTAAAACGGGGTGCAGCAGGACATAATCCTCTACAACATATAAATCTATAGTCTCGATTAAGCTCTGGACTTCGACAGCGGCCAGGACGACTCCTATTGGGGAAACCAAGTTTGCGCCTATACCTCGAAGTAAAGGTAAATTTGAGTGTATTTTTATTTGTAGATTGAGTGATTTAGCAACACTCATTCTTATAAGAGAACATTGACTACCAAGGTCACCATGACACGATATTATTGAGCCATTAATTTTGATGTCCATAATATACTTACTTAAACCTGAATCCTCTACGCTAACTTCAGAGACCTGTTTATGTTCTTTAACCGCAGGTTGATCTTTATTATTATTATTCCTGTAACATTTATCGCTTTGGTGTCCAAATTTATCACATACTGTACATTTTACAGGAGGCTTGTCACATAAACGACTTGGGTGACCCAACTCGTCGCAATTAAAACACCTTACATTTGAATTATAAGTACTCGTACCTGATTTCGCTGGCCCTGGGCGGTTTATGTTGCTTCTAAACCGACGTTCGTATGTGTAAGTAGAGTCTCTACTGTGGCCGCTTTTAACAGTTCTAAAATATTTAAGTACCTGTTCTGGTTCTTTAAACTGGGCTGCTTGTGCGCCAACCTTAACAGCACGATCCTCAACACCATGCAAGAGACAATCCACAGCCTGTCTACCAGATATATTACATCGGTTTAATAAATTATTTTTCTCGTAAAAGTAATGCTCTAATGACTCCCCATATCTAGCTTTTTTAGCTAACATATTAGTAAGAAGTTCAGCATAATCCTCTCGACATGGAAAAGAATCGATAAGTTTCCTTTTCCATTCAGACCAAGTATGTAATATCGAAGTTAGACCCTGATACCACGTTTTAGCTACTCCAGTTAATTTAGGTAAAGAATAATGAATTATTTCCTTCTCTTGCCAGCCATAAATTTCGGCACATTCTTCGACTTTTGTTAACCACGTTAAGATATTTTGCTCTTTAGACATAGGGTCGAACTCCGGTATTACGTTCTTATCAAAGGACATTTTAGGTTTATCTGAGTGTTTGAACTTATCTAATATATTTAAGAATTTATCCATTAAATTACGTTCAGTTCTCTCCTCTCTTGTTCCTCGTTTTCTCCTCGGTGGTGGCGACTCATCACTCGATTCCGAAGGTGTGCAGTACTGACGTTTACTTAACGTGCGCGATGTACGTTTAGAAGTTCTCGTCGTAAGCTGATCTCGACGTTCCTTAATTTCCGTACCACCATGTGTGCCTAACATGGAACTTCGCACCATATCAGAAGTTTCCAATCCACCTACCAGTGCGTATACCAAGTCTTCACCTTGACTGGACACGCGACCGGCAAACTCTAACCCTTTACCTTGGGTATCATTGCGATTGGACCCTTTACCGCGGGTTTCACCAATCTCTAACCCTTTACCGCGGGTTTCACCAATCTCTAACCCTTCACCATGGGTTTTACCAATATCCAACCCTTTACCTCGGGTTTCACCAATCTCTAACCCTTTACCGCGGGTTTCACCAATATCCAACCCTTTACCTCGGGTTTCAGCAACGTCAGACCCTTTACTTCGGGTTTCACCAACGTCAGACCCTTTACCTCGGGTTACACCAACGTCAGACCCTTTACCTCGGGTTTCACCAACGTCAGACCCTTTACCTCGGGTCACATCCACATCGGGCCCTTCACCTCGGGCATTTTGATCAACTTTGTCCATTGTACTCTGAAACTTACAAATATATATTAATATATATCCTTTTTATATATCACGAACATAATATTACGCCTTTAATTCCCAAAAAGGCTGAGATACACTTTGTTGAAATTATGAATTTAGTCTACTAGCGACATCTAGTAGTAAACATTTCAAACTTTTGGCTCAGTGTGATTATTCACTACTAAAAATTATGCATTTCAATTGCTCGTAAGGGAAGCTTATTGCTGTAGATACACAACCCACTCAGGTCACATTTTAACCACAAAATAGACCAATCATATTTTACCCAATCCGGGAATCAAAGTTCAGATCTATGCGTTAGTTGATTAACGAGGTAGTCATCACATTGGTCAAATAAAAAGATACAATAGAACCTTGTTATTGTTTTTCCATTAATTAATGCTATAAAATAAATAAGCTTATGGTAGGTATCACTCACTGAACCTGAATGTGAACTAACAAACAAAAATAAATGTTATAATAATACATACATACTCCGATTTATGTGACTATTTCATCACAAAAATCTACATTTACCCAGGTCAAATCGTCGTTATACAACCACTGCTTATCTCCCTTTGTACATACAATGATTGTTACACTAACAGTTATTGTTTTACTCCATAAGTTAATTGATAATTTAAATCTAATACGACAACAAACAAAAAAAAATTGCATTCTATAAATTAAAATTAAGATTTGACCGCCATTCTAATAAAAGGAAATAAAACAATGATGGGAAGAAAAAAAAATTGCGTTACTTACTTTCCACTTCTGTGAGCGTGTCAAGAAAATATATATTTTTCTCGTTATCCCACTTCTGACTTATTAGGGTCAGGAAATAAGACTCGTAACGACCTTCAATTACTTATATATTATAATTTTACAATTTAAGCCGAAACCATCGACCGAACTTTTTCAATTCCCGCCAAAAGTGTGTAATATCTAACATTGCCATATTCTACAAAAACCTTCATCAAAAATGAGTTTCACTCAAATAATTTACTAATTAACTAAAACTTTCATATTTTTGTAATAATAGTAAAAGTATTTAAATAAAATAAAAAAAATAACTAAATTATTAAAACATCTACAAAATAATATTTTTTAATAATATCTAGCAAGCATTTTAATTACGAACATCATTTAGCAAGTGTTGCCATTATATAAAAATATACTCTGCATAACAAAACTTAAAGGAACTACAGTATTTATGTATAAAAATATACTCTGCATCTATAACCTAACAATTGTGTCTATAATGACGGTACTCGACGAGTTAATCAATAATAAATTATTTCGCCAGTTCAATATAATAAAATATTCAAAAATAATCACACTTTCATTAATTGATTTTATTAACAACTTAATTTTATTACTTTTACAGCAAAATTTTAAGAAATAAGTCTGCTGTTGACGCTAAAAAAACGTGACGTCACAATACACAAACTCGTTCAAAATTAATAGAAAACTGTCGTTTTTGACAGTTCGACAAAAGTATGGAATTTGACTAGTTGGCAAGTAAACAATTCCAGCATTGGACTGAAACATCTTTGGGAAAATTTAAAGTTACGCATTAATATTGATGTTGACTTTTTAAACGACTTCAAAAAGGAAACAAAGGTTCTCAGTTTGACCTATATGATTGTGCGTGATTATGTCGCAATTGGCGTAACCGATTTTGATGTGGTTTTCAGAAATGTGTTTGAAATTTACACTTAGGAGAAGCCTAAGTATGTTTTAGTATATAATTAACCGACTTCAGAAAACGAGGGTCTTTTTTGAGAGGGGAATGCCATCCAATAACTTCTCCCGAGGGGCTTCAAGTCAGTTTTTTTGACATAGTTTATAAAAGAGTTGCTATGAAGACAGGGTATGAAAATTAAAAATCTAATTAGTCCGTAAGTTAGGTAATAAAAAAATATTAGACACGTATTTGTTTACTTTGTCATATAATAAAACAATGCTTAGATAAAACATATCAAAGTTTAGGAATGGGGGCTAAAACGTCATTTCTACGTATAAAATGTACATAGAAGTGACGTCATGCGACATTTCAAATCAATATATCTTTAAGTATTCGTTTCTGTAAGAAAATAAAAAATACGTGTCTAATGATTTAAAATAATCTACCAGACGGACTTTAAAATAAAAATTATGCATCTATCCTATTGTTCACAGAAACTCATTTCAAGAACTGAATGTAAACAACACCACGAAGTGGTACTAGTAAATAAACAAACAGCAACTCTTTTAAAGAAAATATGTCAATTAAAGCAATTCTCAGTATTAGAAATGAAAGCTTTTTCAAAACAATCCCTAATGGCCTGATGGTATTTGCGGAAGCTCAATTTAAACAAACCTCTCTACATTAAAGTGTTAGAGATTGTTTTCTTTGAAACAAATGCTCGGAGAAAATTGTTTAAAGATGGCATCGTTAATTTGTGAATTTAAACAATATTATTGGTTTGAGAAATATTTTTTGTTAGTAACTTGTTAGTCGAGAGCTCGCAAGGGTGATTTCTGAACTCTCAGAGTTAATCCCTGAGTTAGGTAAAATGTTACTGAGGTTCGAGATGTACCTCTAGAGAGAATATTATTATATTTTTTTATTGAACTACCAACGATCAGAACTTTATGTTCATGAAGTAAGTACAGCTAATAAAATCCAGTTTTGCTAATAAACTTTTTGTCAATAATCCTGATGTAGGTAATGATTCTTAATTAAAAAAGAATGTAAAGAAAACATCTTAAATAAATTTACATAGAAACTAATTTTTGACGTGTTTTTGTTGAACCCATTATAAAATAAGACTGTAGGTAAGCCCTATTTTAACTGTTAATATTCGCAGCTAAAAACAATGAATATAAGTCTGCCTTTGTGAGCTTTATAAAATCTGTTTTTATTCAATGTTGTATTTTTGCGAAATGTGCCATAATTCATGAGAAGAATGTGATTTTGACATCGCGCTGTACACCGTGTGTTTATCAAAATATAAATCATTTTATGAAATTATATTTTAAATGGTTTTAAAATGGACAAACCAATTTTTGTTAATTTCAAAATTATATTTCATCATAATAATGGAAGGCTCTGTTGTATTGAACTGATAGAAAATAGCTTATACAGATAGTTTAAGCTATTTTTAGAAATATATTACCCATTTTATAAAATAAGCCTGCAAACGAGCAGACGGATCATCTGATGGTAAGCAATCGTCACCACCCATGGACACCTACAACACCAAAGGAGGACAAGTGCGTTACGAGTCATCAGAGATTTGGGGATAGTCGATGGGGGGATTGGGAGGATTAGATAGGAGAGAAATTTGGCCCTCGATAATAAGTATATTATACACAAAATAAGTATGGCTTGAATTAGACTTATTAAGAGTAGAATAAGGTCCTGAATTCACTACAATAATTATGCTTAATACCGACAAATAGTATTAGATTACAACAGATAAATTTAACGCAAAATTTATTAGCTGGCATTAAATTCAAAATAATGTCCTTTTAACCACAAACTAATATTTTACACATAGCAATCATTACCATTCAATTTCTGTAGCATCCCACTAACAAACATAAATGACAATGATAACATTTACCATTACTACGAACCATCGACCACATTCACCACACCGTATTTGTTTAGCTACAAAGCTTATATTCCATTGAAGGTGTACCACAATTCAGTTTAGAAAATGCAAAGTCAAGTTTGCTTGTATCAGATGGTAATTGATTTAGTCACATGTCAAGCACTCTTGAGTTTGTTGACAGTGAAGTCGTAAGCCATGTGGTAATAGTAGGGTAGAATATATTTATCAGAACTCCACTCTTTTTATTGACGAATGAATTTAACAAAAACCGGGAAAATAAGCCTGCATAAACTCACCGAGGGAAGTGAAAACTATCGGTTTTTTTTCTTCTCCTCTATTAATATCTTCTGGTTTATTTCGTTGCGGTAACCAAGACAGTTATTCATGTCCCTGGGACGCGGCGGACTTCAGTGTTCCGGTGTTTTTATGGTTGTATCTAGTGTAGATCCTGGCTTACAGGAGTTGCAGCGGTTTTGGGAGATTGTGGAGTGGCTTGTCCCATTCCCACAAAAGGAGACCGGGTGATAGCGCTTTATGATAATCTGGGTGTCTTCAGGGCCCAAGTGAATAGGTTGCTTATGGGTCGACGTGCTCGATTATAGGCCACATCATCGCTTACCACCAGGTGAGACAGTGGTCAAACGTCAGTTCCATCTAATACATTTAAAAAAAACTTTTGACTTTTAAGCAGCTGCCCCAGCGCCGATGAGAAAACGACTAACTATCGGCTATTTTCCCGATCAAGAAACGTATAATTGATAACTACCGTGTAAACAAAAAAGATGCATGTACGAATAGTCGATCGCTGACTGTTCATACTACCCGCGAGCACTCACAAGAGCAACTGTTGGAACTATACGCACTCGCTCCACGCAGTCACCAACTTATTTCCAAGACTGTTACTTACACTGAAAGGCTACTCAATTTTAAGTAAGTAAGTACTTAAATATCACGCCACCTCTGTACCAGAGAATTTGTAGCGACAGAACTAAACTTAAGCACGACAATGAGACAGCTGCCTTAATCAACGATCTCCAACTCGCGAAGATGGCAAATCACCCAATGTGAAGGAGGCCCAGCGATTGTCATAGGCTGTTTACGATGATGCTGCTAATAACTATAAAGACTTGAGCTACCTTACGTAAGTAGTTGCACTTTAAATATAGTCAGCCAAGTTACTTATGTGTATGGCAATAAAAAGTACCTGTATAGCACTGTTTTTGTACTGAATTAATAATTATTTTCTTACTTGGACACCAGATAACTTGGTTGACTGTGCATGATGAAAAACAAATTACAAAAAACGACCTAATTTGAAAACTTATGCATGTATTATATCACACTAATATTATAATTGTGAAAGTTTCTTTGTTTATATGTTTGGATGTTTGTCCGTCAATCACGCTGAAACTACTGAACGGATTTAGATAAAATTTGGTATACAGGCAGGGTATGAGATAACTTAGGTGATGGGATACTCTTTATTCCAATTACATGGAATGGAAAAAATAAATCCCATCGGATAAAACAGGAATTATATTCTACGCGGACGTAGTCGCAGCACAGCTAGTATTACGTATGTATATACAGATGTTAATGGTAGGACCAATAAGTTAGAATCAATAAGTTTCCAAGTGAGAATTCGATACGTCAATTAGTGAAAGGTTAACCTCAATTAGTGATTTACTGACTTTCCTCGATACTAAATCTTAAAGTGAAAGTTACTATGATTGATAACGTTAGTTAATTCTGTGACTTTGTATAGATACAACTAATTCTAGAGTCTATTTTATTTTTTATGTTCTCTGTTTTCCTAATGGGCTAGTCGACTGTTTACGTGACCTGGGGGATAATTATTTATTTAGACAGAAATTAAATATTACTATGCAACATGGTAGTCGTGGTGGCCCGGTTTTTTTTCCTAGAGTAGAAATCAAAATGTATAGGGATGACACTTACAAGTGTCAAAATTTACTTCAATTCCATATAATTTAGTTTTCTACTCTACAAGTAGACAAGCGCTAAATGGCATTTGGTTACAGTTGCAGGTGCCAGAGCCATTATTTCAAGAGCCTATATGTCTGCCTTTTTCTCAATGTCCTTGTTTACTAGCTACTACGTAATAATATCGAGGGGGACCGGGATGCCGTCTCCTCCTTTTGCGAAGCAGTCATGCTAGCTAAGGAGGAGGCGGGACGCATATGGCAGCGAAGCGCTGCCTCCTCGCAACCCAGCCATCGTGAAGGACACACCTGGCGTCGGGGATCGCGGGACGATCTCCGGCCACCGTAAGCGCGGGACGGGTGCGGCGAGCATGGGTGGCTCTCCGTCCGACCAGAAATAGACCCGAGCGTACGGCGCGTCGCGTTCCGCGCGCGCCTCAAAGAGCCATCAGACCACCACAGATGGGGACCAATAGGGCTGTTGCCGATTCGGAGTCGCGGAGAACCTAACGGGTAACCGGGGCTCCGGCTCGACGTGCAGGAGAAGGAACGGGGTGGTTTTTAGTCAGTAAGAGTCTGACACTCCCTTCCGCCTCACCCAGGCGGGAGCAGTCATTGGATGATTTTCCCCCCTTAACAAAAAACTACGTAATAATATACTTTTAAACGACTACAAAAACCATAAAATCTGTATTATAATCCCAAAAAAAATTACATGAATACTTTCAACACCTCAGAGAAATCAAACAAGAGAAAACTCTATTATAACCTGCATCGATATGCATCGATTTTTAGCGATACAAATAAATGAATCGAGTTCCCAACTCCCACACTCCGACCATCTGTTTTAACGAGATTAAAATACAATGAAGTGGCTTTTTAACCTGCATTCGGATAAAATCGAGAATGAACCATAAATCGAATGGAACGCGCCATTTTTATAATGTCGCATGCTAAGTGGTTGATTAATTTGTGTTTGTCTTATTTGATGTGCAGTTGAATTCCTTTTGTCTAAAGAAATATTAGGTACTAGCTGAATACTTTAAGAAATTCGTACTATCACAATAATAATTTCAGTTCTTTGACGGTTAATAGGGGTGGGGGGGGGTATTGTTTTTAGTTTTTTTTCTTCCTAGATGGGAAGGTAGTAAGTAATAAATTATTAGTGGTTTATAAACATAATAATATCATTTTAGAAAGTACATTTTAATACAATTTGTAAAAGCATGTTGTTGTGTAGAACAATAGCTGTTGACTTTTTTTTGCTTATTCAAGTTAAGTATTGAAATAACGCAATAGCAATCAACAAACAGAAACAATAGTTAATTTTTGTATTTTATATTAATTAATTTAAATTAAAAACCTTGCAACATAAATAGTTATTTTTTATTATTGGATAGAAGAAGACATACAGTCTTTTTTTATTCACGGAAAACAAATATCACAATGAAAAAGTACCAGGACTACATAAATTTATAAGAGGTTACCCAATTTATCGATGCTAAAGATAAGTAGCGAGGTTGATTGGTAAAAACTCAGCGTCCAACCCATTTCATTTCTGGATGGTTTAACTGGAATTGGGTCAGGAACGCACCTGTCATGTCTGTGCAAACATTTATACAGGTATATGGGTATGCAAAATAAATCGTTATATGATTGGATTACGAAATAAGAGGTCCCATTGATATTTTAGTAAAAAATGACCATGGACTGTAAAAATATAAGAAAAAGTCAAAATATTAAAAGTTAATTAGTAAACACTTTCTGGACCTGCTAACAGCCCTGTAAAATAAGATTATATATTTCGCATAACACCATAACATAATATAATGTCACGTCATCATCCCCAAAAATGTAGGCAAAAATAAATACTAAATGTTATTAACTTTTCACCATTTTCAGTTCATAGAAGAGGTTAGTTTATTGCCATACATATATGGAGCATAATTAGGTATCTGCCAACTAGTCAAATTCAATACTTTATTCAAACTGTCAAAACGACAGTTTTCTATGAATTGTGTACGAGATTGTGTATTCTGACGTCACTTTTGTTTAGCATCAAACAGCATACTTATTTCTTATAAATTTGCTGGAAAAATACTAAAATTAAGTTAGTCATAAAATCAATTAATTAAAGTGTGATTATTTTTTAATATTTTATTGTATAGAACAGTCGAAATAATTTATTTTTGATTAAGACAATTACCCAATTGTAGACTCCGTGTTACTACTGAGATATTATCGGAAAACCTTATAAAACCAATAACACTTTGGTCGTCTCGGGAATCGAACCCAATACTTAATTAATTTTGAAAAAACAAAGTACCTATTGACAACTATAGAAATATAGAAACATGATAATGACCGTCTTCACATAACGAGGTACTAGGCTATCATAAATACGCAAGACATTACTGAATAGCTATTCAAGCCTGAATCGCGGGCTTCGGGGTATCGCGGTTAATCCGCTTACAATATCAGAGGGCCGACCTTAAGCTCAACATTATGCCTGGACTGAAGCCTTGAAGACAAGATTATAGTTTAATTATATTACTTATTAAATAACCCGCCTGCCACGTTGGTCCGGTGATCGTAAGCGCGATCAACAAGCTCTTTGCTGTCAGCAAAGTAGACATAAATACATGTTGTCACCAACTCTGTTCTTATCGTGGGTGTCGCAAGTAAATACCTATTACATATGTATATATTTTGTTACACAAATACCGGACAATAGCGCTCTCTGATGAACGTAAGAAGAAACTACAATCTTAAACAGGTCTGCTAAACGCAGACATTACGACAAAACACGCTTATAAATACAGCAATGAACTGTCCAAAACTGTTGAGGCATCAGGGATTATGATAAATGAAGCTTATTGCCGACTAGTTAAAGGTCAAAATGAGTGATAAACAGCTTCTACAAGATGACACAACCAGCAATAATTTAAACGCCAAACGTTCGGATAACTTCGGAAACATTCGGCATATTTCTGAATTGAAGCCAACCTCCCAGAACTTATAGTTCTCATTAATCATTTCTGATTGAGACGTATGAGATGTTATGGAAGAGGGAGATAGATATATAGCGAATGAGAGTGACGAAGCACTTTATGTTGATTTTGTTGGTGATAATCTGTCTTTTTTTTGCTTGATCGATGGGGATGGCGAGTAAAAATATTAAAAAGAACTTGTATCTGATGTTTCAATTTTTGTGGTGAAACAGTTTTACCTAGTAAAGCTTATCACTTTACTGGTATTTCTTATTTATTATCATCGAATACAAAAAAAATATGCAACTAGAGTTACCTACATTTATACAAATATACACCTAACTCATCGTTTAAGTATAATCTGAGTACTAGGACCACATAGATGATAGATAGCAGTCGCAAGTTTCCTGAAGAGCATAAACCTGGGTGTCTTCAAGGCGCGAGTGAATAGGTTGCTTATGGGCAGACGTGCTCCGTCGTAGACCACTCCATCGCTTACTATTATTTATTATTATTATTTATTTTCAGCCATGATCGTCCCACTGCAGGGCAAAGGCCTCCCTACCCTCCTTACTATTAGGCGAGATATTGGTCAAACGTCGGCCCATCAATTATAAAAAACTAGCACCAGAGATTTTTTCAAACATCTTTAGATTCTATGGGATACAAGTATGGGAGAGCCAGGCTTCGGCACGAATTGACGGGCTCGACCGGAGTGATACCGCGGCTTCACAGAAAACCGACGTGAAACAACGCTTGCGTTGTGTTTCGTCGTGTGAGTGAGGTTACCGGAGGCCAAATTACTCTCCCTCCCCAATCTCTCCAATTTCTGAATACCCCACAATCCTCAAATTCCCAATTTCCAAAAGGGCAGTAACGCACTTGTAACGCCCTTGGTGTTTCAGATGGGCATGAGAGGCGCCGATTGGTTACTATGAAAAAAAATTACCGGCTTAAATATCTCATAAAAACATGCTTCTGATCAAATAAACTCGTTGATTAACAGTAGCTTTTTACGCACTTGCGAACTTTCTCCAATCATGTCAACATAAGATTTTCTAAAGATCTACCAGTGTAACCCCTAAGTAAATAGTTTTATATTTTATTTATTCCATAAAAAGTATGTGATTAGAAAGAAAGTATAAATTATGTCACGTAGGTTGTCTATATCTATACTTCTATATCTAGAGGTATATCTATACTAATATTATAAAGAGAAAAGATTTGTACCTATTTTTGTATGTTTGTAATGAATAGGCTCAAAAAGTACTGGGCCGATTTAAAAAATTCTTTCACCAATAGCATGCTACATTCTTCCAATTTGACATAGGCTACATTTCTTTTTGAAAAAAATTAGGAATCCTTGGTAAAATTTGAACAATGTAACCGAAGGTGTAGAAAAATGAGTCTTAAAATGTCTTTCGTCAAATGCGCTGTCGAAACTATTAGCGATAGAACAAAATAATGTCCAACAAAATATTGAAGAACATCATAATGTCTACAAAAAACTTCGCGGTAGCATATGTCTAACTATTGTAGTTATGTCACTATGTTGTATGCGAAGCCGGAACGGGCTGCTAGTTATTAATATAAAAAATCCTCATTTATAAAAAAAGGTTTGAAATCTCATTAATTTCACACATATTTCCCTAGATAGCGTACCAATACTTAGTCGTGAATATTCAATAGGGGACCAGCTGTAACATGGTATCGTAGCCAGACAGGTCAACCTACCCATATCTGTCAATCATATACATCGCATTTTCTTCTTTGAATTAAAACAATAAAGTTGAATATTCCATAAAGAATAGAGTAGCTTGACCTGCTGGCCACGGTGCAGAATCTATCTGAAGTAGAAGAGCCTTCCAGCCTCCAAATAATATTTACTGTTTTTTTATTGTCGTATTTTTATGACGCCTCCAGCTGGCCTGCTTGTCTACTGCGGTAGGACCGACAGACGGTAATTTTCTTTTAAGGTTCTGTGAGTAAATAACTAGAAGCAGGGTAGAAAAAGCAGTTGCTAGGGCTACGTAACGAAGGTATACATAAAAAACGGTGGCAATATTTTTAGATTCAGTGTTTATAGGTTCAAATTTACAAAAAGGTGCTCCTTTTTAGTTTATTACTAACTATTGTAACTCCTTTGGTGTCCATGACTAAAGCTCATCACTTATTATGTCTCATTAGATTATTCGGTTGATCGTTTGCTCTCATAATAAGTATAAGAATAATTTAACCTTTAGGTTGGACAAAACATGTGACAAAAACAAGTGAATTTATTTCTGCAAATAGGCTATAAGGCAGCACTTTTACACGTCAATTTTTTTTAGCGAACGATGAGGCTTATATTTCCTACCTGACTACTCTGTGCAGAAATGCTAAAAGAAACTCAGAGGTTACTCTTTCATGTGATGATCTTATGTGATTTTAAAACAGAAATGAGACCCTAACTAAAACCTATGGGCAGTATCTTTCTTTAAATAGTACAGAACCCTTTCAAACGAAAGAGACCCACACTTGACTTTGTAATTTGATTATAAATTACATTTTCCTAGTTTTACGACTTTATTTAAATCTATGTCTTAAGAAGAATCTCTCGAAATTACCTTTACAATAAAAAAAGTACCCAAGATCCTAGACTGTAATAAAAATGTGGTGGAGTTGTCAGACTTCATTATGTCTGACATTGATGTCCAAATACTGTCTACTGAACCTTAAAAACACTTTTTTCGAGTATAATTTATAGTATATAGATATTAATTAAAAATAAAAAACGAATTTATAACAGGACAGGATGCTGGGAGTGAATGGAAACCGAAGTCATTACCGTCAGGTAATGCCAACTGCAATAAAATTGCGATCATGACTATGAGAAGAAGAATTTAAGGAAACACAAATGAATTATTGTATTTTCATCTTACTCACGTACTTGTTTGATGAATAAGTAAACTGAAAATGTAAATATTAATTTAGTATGTCTCACGAAAGTTATATTATAGAGATACAAATGGCTCAACATGGGATCAATCGTTCAAATCTATCCAGAGACAAGCTATCAATCATCAATCAATCATCAACAGCCAGAAGACGTCCACTGCTTGAAAAAGGCTTCCCCCTTAGTCATCCACGTCGAACGACAACTCGCCACCTGCAAACATTGACTTCCCGCAACTCTGGCGATGTCATCAGTCCACCTAGTGGGAGGCCTGCCCGCCGGTGGTAGACCGAAGCGGTCTGTCTTCAGTCTGCCACTATCCGTGGTCTCCAACCAAGCCAACCCACAACCAAAATCTTCTATAAATAGCAACACCTACACCAGTCTAATGTCCAACCCATTTCCATACTAATTAATTCAAATAGCTATTTAAACACCCAAAAATGGTCCTTAAAAGTGGGAGCCCGGAAAATTGTTAGCATAAAGGAAAGTAAGCACATAGTTATTATTTTTATTTCGGTAAAAACCGTTTAGCTAGGGCATAACGTTTTGAGAAAAACTGTTTATCGTTTGTTTATGGGCATATTCTTTTTATTGCGCTGTTTATTCTGAAATGAGACGAACAGCCGAGTGTTGAGTCAAGGTCAAAGAAATATTGCTAATGTTTTGTTTTTTAGGAGAGGCTTTATATTGCAGTTTATTTTTGTTTTCATAGTAAAAATAATTATTGTTACAGTTGTTATTATCCGAAATAGTGAACAACTTTTACCAGATATGTGAAGATAAATATTTGACGAAAAGTCATATTTAGTCGACAGCGTGACTTACCTCAAAAAGTAGTGGTACTGATAATGGGTACTTTTGCAAACCCGTACTGGTATTTATATCCAGGCAGGATTAAAATTCAGTAGGTATGGTACAGATATATGTTTTTAGGGAACAGAGAGTATAGTTTCAAGATCGGAAAAAGAGGATCTTCCGACCAGGCGAGGTGTTTGTGCCTGGCGGGCTTTCTGCCCAACAGTTGTTAGTTGGGATTTTCTTTCGATGTTAATTCGCATGTAAACTTCACATGTGCGATGTAGGATTTTGTGACGTCATCCGTTACTTTGTTTTCATTGCGACACATGTCAAAGACTACTCTTTGACATGAAAAAATACAGTCACTTGTATATGATGATGTAAAAATTGACTGTATTTTTTACGTTTCATGAGAAACATTTTGTAAAAAAAAATGTTATGCTATCATTTTTCTACCCCACGATCTAACATTACACACTCTTGCTAACGTGTTTAATCTCGATGGTGTCCCATAACCTAAACCGTGACCTCGATAAGAATCCCTCACCCTGATATAGATAATTAGCCCTATATCACGTGTATAATGAACTGTAGTTAATTATCTCATGATATACGGGGTTCTAGGTATTTTTAACCGACTTCCCAAAAAGGCTCTCACTCTCTCTCTCTCTCTCTAAGGGGATCTCGATTCGGCTGGTACCTTTTCGAAAATGAATATGAAATCATTACAATGCATGTTAACACCACGCTTTTTATCCCCGAAGTGATAGACAGAGGTGCACATTAGCACTGTGGCACTTACGGCCACTGTACAATGTAACACCCACTTTTCTCTATTTATGTTTTGAGTCCCATGTAATAGATGGTGAGCCTATTACCATAAACCGTATAATTTAGACAATAAATCTATGGGTGTGGCAGAAGAAGTATGAAAGAAGGATTAATGCGGTGGAAATGAGAGAGCCCTGAGAAGTATGTGTGGACTGAAAATGTGTTATTAGAGAAAGGTGTGGATTGAAAGATGATGTAGTGACAAGGATTGAAAAGGGAATGTTGCGCTGGTTTGGACATGTAGAAAGGATGGATGAAAGTAGAGTAACGAAAGAAGTATACAGAGCGGATATGAATGGGGCCGTCGGTAGAGGGCGCCCTAGAGGAACATATGTATAGTGACCAGATTGGCGATATATTAAAGAAGGGCCAAATTAAAAGTACCCTTAACCGACGAGCATGCATGAAAAGATTGATGACTGTTATTGAAGCGAAAGAGGAATGTAAGAATCGTAGTAATTGGCGTCTCTGCCTACCCGCATGGGAGACAGGCGTGAAGTTATGTATGTATGTAAATCTATTAAAAATTAAATAACTTAACTACTGACTAATTAAATGTTCTATAAAGAAAATCTTAACCTGAAAGCGAAACTAACACTCTTGATAGATCGTGCCACTAAGACAGCACTAAACGGCTAACGGCCATAGTTCGTTCATTCAACTTTAGTTCATTCATTCTCCGCTCACTATCAGTTCATTTCACTTCACTGCTCACGGAGCAGAACATCTTGTATAGAAATTATTTATCTGGTAAGATTTTCAGTCATTAGGCCAATGTTATGTCTGGTTGGCATAAGACAATAAGAAACAAATCTATAATATAAACGTGTATATTTAAAAAATGATCAACTAAAAAGGCTGTAGAATCAAGAAGATGTGACTATACCAACATACATTGCTGATCTTGTCAAAGAAAACCTATAAACTAAGAATATTTTACCAAAAAAAATGAGAACATTCGTAATCCGAAATAAACTGTCAAAAACGTTTTCCCGCAATCCCTAGAGAGTAATCTACATCACTAGTACTCACTACATGCGACTATGAAATCGTTTTCTATCAATCTCAAAATAAACACAATCGGAAAAAGTAAGAAAACAAGTCTGTATACGACTGTATCGCTACATTTGATCTCCTTCAATCCTTTCTGACGTTCGATACCGCCAACTAGTGATGTGAAGTGTCTCCGGGACGTCCCAATTTCCCGGGATTTATGTCCCATCGACGGTCACCTGCGACGGTAAAATGTGGCTTCTATGTGTGAGCCATTATCGTAGCGTGTATGGTTGCCGATTTGTAAGTGTCAGGTCGCTTAATAGAGAATAGGGAGCGTCACCACGCTTGTGTTATATATTGGTCTTGTACTTGTTGAGGGAATGTAATTCTTGAATACAATAAAAGTGAAACGTATTAGTGTAATAATGAAACGCAATATGACTGCAGTTTACGCTATATTATATCCAAACAGTGTTAAACAAATCTTAATTTTTTACATTAAGTTCCTCGTGTTAAATAGAATAATATCACAAGGGATTAAAAATGAATCACAAATCCAACAATATTTTGAAGTATAACTCTCACAACAACAAAAAAGTAAAACTTTAATAAAACGAATTTCTATTTTTAAAACGTGTCACTTGCGAATTCCTATCGCGTTTCGAATCCCGGAATTCACACCATTATCGGAGTGGCGCAGCCCTATGGCACAATCTCCTTGGCATGCATGAGTCGTTTTTATTCGTGTTACTTGGCACAACGCGTCGTGCCACTCAGAGCAGAAATTAGTGATTCTAAACATTTCCTTCGATGCGTTTCGGAAATACTGGCGAGTAATGAGACGGAAAGTTTGGCACACGCTGTCGGGTCAGCTCATTTACAAAATACAACATCATGTTGCTGAAACGGCAAAGGTGAAGTTTTTGATAGTTGTATTATTTTGTCTCATTTTTTAGGAAGCAAGGAAAGTAGGTATGGCTTTGTTATCGCAATTTTGGAATTGGCCACTTAGGTAATTGGTAGTTTAAATAAAACAATATTGTATATTAAAATAAATCATAAACATAAAAATCGTATCAATATGACTTACAAATATCTTTCTTACTATAGGAGAATTTAGCAAAATACCAGTTTCCAATATTGTGACGTCGTAGGTTTCATACGTCCGCTTCTCATGCATAAAATTGCGGGTTCAAAACCTATCAACGACAAAAACAAATGTGACTTTTTCCGAGTTATCAAGAAAGTAAATATTTCTAAGATTATCTACCTAGACACCACTGACAAACGGTGAAGGAAAACATCGAAGGAAAATTGGGCTTATAATTTCTAATTATAAGTTTCAAATCGCCAACTCGCATTGAGTAAGCGTGGTGATTAATGCTCAAAGCCTTCTCCGTTTGATCAGCAGTGGCCACTTATAGGCTTATAGGCTGTTGATGATGATGAGTATTTTGGAATTTTATAAAACTTAAAATAGTGGAATACTGTGGAATTTCAATATGATACCTAATATGGAACAGGTAAGATTCAGTTACCGTATATATGGAAAATAATGTATCATTCTTGTGTATCGTATCGTAAACATATTTAACGGTGACACGACTCGAGCTCCGATGCTGTAAATAATCCATATAACTTCATTAAAATTTGCAACAGGGTTAAGTTAAACTTTTATTAAGATATCCGGTGGAGTATTTTCCAGTGCTTGTTAACCCTAAGCGAAGTTAAGTAAAGGATTTATTTACCTTCACCTATTTTTCTGGAAGGTGGTGAAAAGATATGTTCTTTTTCTTGTCTTGTCTTAAGGAACGTTATTCTGTTAGTATATTATCTAAATAGTCACGCTAACAAAAATAAAAAAGAACTAAAATAAGCATATATGCTTAGTTTTGTTCTTTTTATTAAGCATATATACTTATTATAATAGGAGTGCTTCGTTAGCCGAGTAGTCGCAAGTGCAACTGGGTTCGAATCCCGGGTCGTGCAAAGGATAACTGGGTATCAAAAAAAAATTTTTCAGTAGTAGCACGGAGTCAGGAATTGCGCCCGGTATATGGCAATAGGCTCACGTCCTATTATATGGGACTCATAACATAAATAGTGAAAAGCGGGTGTTACATTGTACAATGGCTTTAAGTGCCGTAATGTGCACCTCTGCCTACCTCTTCGGGGATAAAAGGCGTGATTTTATGTTATTTATATAATAGCATATTAAAAATTTCATATGAATGATTGGAACAGCCCCAATTATTTTGTTTGACCTGAAAATCGATCATCAGACTTTATACTAAATACTGTTTATGCTTAAGTACCCGCTCGATCAGCAAAGTAAACTCTTTATGTAATTATTATGTTGTGGCGATACATGTCATACGTCAAATATCAATGAAAACTAATCAACGGATGACGTCATAAAAATCCTACATCGCACAATAAAGTTTACATGCGAATTCACACGGATAGAAAATCCCAACGAACAACTGTCAGGTAGAAAGCCCGCCAGGCACGAACTCCTCACCTGGGTGCTTACTCTTGAAACCAATCTCAATGTCAATGCAATTTCAATCCAATAAAATCTCAATAATGATGCAATGTCATAAGTATACAACCCATATCGTAGCTGTTGGAATGGAATATGTAGCTAAACTCAATAGTATTTAATTAATGAAAAACCATGCAATACAGATGCAATAGGCGCTAGTGTTGCAACTCAAGAGTCCGAAATTTCACAATGTCAATGTCGATCGATCGGAATTGGATTCAAGAGTAAGCCCCCTGGTCCGAGGATCCTCCTTTTCCGATCTTAGGGAACTATACTCTTAGTTCCCTAAAATGTTAATAAAGGATTGAACATGAATGAATTTTAATCACTTAACACAACTCACCCTTAATTCTAACATACATTACATTTGTTCCTTTAAAAACTAATAACTAGCCTCAAAATATAAGAAAAAAATAAAGCTTACCACGCCAAAGTGCTACCAAGGACCTTCCTTACATTATAATGTATGTTCCCAAAGATCGTGGGATCTGTTTCCTTGAAAAATATTCGACGATTGTAACTCTCAGAAAGAAACCCGTAATGGTGAATTATACCCCCTCACGCAGCGTTAGCGTTATAAGGTATTATTATTCTTTTGTGAATTTTAAAATAGAAGATAAAAGGTAGTGGTGGGTAAGCTATTCTTTATTTTTTGATATTATGAATTGTTGTGTGGGTAAAACTATTGCATTTTGTTGTTGGTGAAAGCAGTGTGGTCTGTGACTGTGAAAAGCGTTAATCAAGACTTAAGGCATGAGCAGAGCAGCTTGTTTTATTTTACTTTCTGTGTTAATCTATACTAATATTATAGAGGAAAGATTTGTACCTATATTTGTATGTTTGTAATGAATAGGCTCAAAAAGTACTGGGCCGATTTAAAAAATTCTTTCACCAATAGAATGCTACATTCTTGCAATTTAACATAGGCTACATTTCATTTTGAAAAAAAAAATTGTCTACCCCGTGCGAAGCCGGGACGGGCTGGTAGGATAATTATAAAATGTAAATATATTGCTATATCGTTTGTTATGTTTAAAACTTTAAAATGTATTGTATTTAGTTCTAATTTAATTATTTTTTTAGGTATCTTTTTTTTTAATTTTTGTTAGGTGTGTTAGGTTTGAGGTTGTTTTCGTTTCGTTATTTAAATAACGTTACCCCACACTAGGATTTTCTCCCGTATCGTGGGTGCGTTTATAACCATAAAAGTTCACGTACAAATGACACCCAGACCTGGAACAACAATGTGTGGATCACACAAAAAGTTGTTTCGTGCGGGAATCGAACCCGCGACACATTGCGCGGCAGTCATTTGCCCAGCCACCGCGCCAACTGTGCATTCAGTTTGTCAAATGGATTAAGTCACATACCTAGTATTATTTACCTATATGTCAGTACAAAAAGGGCCAAAGAAAAATTAACTTTGAGCTTGTTTTTTTTACATTTCAAACTCTATCTAGCAACTATGGCTCGATAAAAAATAAACTGTCTGGAATAAATTCATTCGACATAAGCCTGTCTTAAATCATAACCCAAGACGTAACATGTCCAAACACGTCCGCTATGATTAATAGCTTCTACTCATTTTTAGGACATCGCCCAACATGAGTTCCAACAAAAAGAGGTCTGGATTAGACCTCTAAGATCGTCTCTCGAATAACAGATTACAAGGAATGGTTTTCTAATAATTTATTCTATTTTTGTGGGAGAAAAATATTGCCTACTAGTTGTACTAGTAATATGGTCTGAGTTTTTCTAAAATAAAAAAGTTAATTCGTTATTACATCAGTTACCTGCCAATTGCTTACCATCAGGTGATTCGTCAGCTCGTTTATCCCATAAAAATATTAGTTAGTTTGCTGTAATTTTGTTAAATCTTACATAATCTTGTGATTTTCATTTAAAAATTTTATTACATTTATATTATCCATTAATAATTATAATACTTTTATGGAAAATTTACAAGTTATTATTGTCAATTTTATTATGAACGATATATCTTGATAAGGTATATACATATAAGAATGTACCAAGAACGATATATCTTTGTAAGGTATATTATGTACTGTAGGTTCAAAATTCAATGCAAATAAATGGTAAAGGATCAGATAATGCATCAATGAGACTGAAAAAACATTTTTTTAAAGAATTTCGATGGAGTTTCTTGCTCGCTCTTCTCTATTTGAAACTACATTTTGGAACGAGCGCGTAACTTCACTGACAAATAGACGGACGGACAATTTAATTTTTGACATTTCATAAGTGCTCTAATTACGGATTAATTGATATAAATGCTTTGCCTTTGACTTTGATTATATTCTATTCTACAATAAAAGCTGTGTTTGGAATTACTTAGGAAGTCCCAGGTTACCAAAGGCGAGATAATTACGAAATATGGCTATATATCTATATTCTTTGGTATTGTATAAGATATATGTATGGCTATATTATTTAATATTTTCTTTTTTTTTCTTTTTTATTCTCTCTCACACTCTTTGCTGTTAGTTTATTCTCCGTACCTTCTTTTTCGCTGATTTTCAACTTAAACCCTAAGGTTGACTGGTAGAGAATGCCATATGGCATTAAGTTCGCCTTATGTGCCATAGTAAAATTGTGTACATAAAAGAATAAATAAATAAATAAATAAAAAAATAATTACCATACCAATTCCAAATTCTGTATTATTTCCTGGAAAGTTGCATGTAGAACGAGATAATTTTTTTTTTTTTTTTTTTTAAGGGGGGAAAATCATCGAATGACTTCTCCCGCCTGGGTGAGGCGGGAGGGAGTGTCAGACTCTTACTGACTAAAAACCACCCCGTTCCTTCTCCTGCACGTCGAGCCGGAGCCCCGGTTACCCATTAGGTTCTCCGCGACAGAACGAGATAATAGGGTTTGCACTGAGAATCAAATAGATTTTTTTTTTAAAAAAAAAAACGTAGCCCCACATTAGGATTTTCTCCTGTGTCATGGGTGCGTTTACAAACATACAAGTTCACATACACAATGACACCCAGACCCGAAACAACAATTTGTGGATCACACAAAGTGTTGTTCCGTGCGGGAATCGAACCCGCGACACGTTGCACGGCAGCCGGTTGCCCAGCCACCGCACCAACCGTGCAGTCTTAAATTGAAAAATAGATTAAATTGGTGGTCAAATAAATTACATTAGAATAACTTAATAATTCTTTTAGTATATGTCTACATTTAAAAAACCGTTTTCAAGCCCCTCTTTTTTGACATCGTTAAATAAATATACTAAAACCTACCTTCTCCTCAGTGTAACCAACCGCGGAGAACTTAACAGGTTACCGAGGCTCCGGCTCGAAGTGCACGAGTAGGAACGGGGTGGTTTTTAGTCGGTAACAGTCTGACATCCCTTCCACCTCACCCAGGCGGGAAAAACAATTCGATGACTTACCCCCTTGAAAAATATTGTGTAACTAAAAATTTGCTGAACACCGCATTCAAATCGGTTCAGCCAATCGTGAGATATTCGTGCACAAACATGCATACTTACCAAGTCAAACTGAGAACCTATTTTGAAGTTAGGTAAAAACTAACAAACACTATTGAGGAAAAATAGATAAGTAAATATTAAATGACAATGCATGTTTTCTTCTATTCTTTCTTAGGTTTAGAAGACGTAATAAATTAATAATGTTACATTTAATTCAAAGTTTCATAAACGCTTCTATTATTACATTTCATTCCAAACAAGCACACAGTATTACACAACACCACCAAAACAGGGACCATAAACAAATACCACAGACAAAATTAAACTTCCGAAACTAAACATTCTACGTCAAAACACGAGGCTTACGGGGCAACACTAATTTTTCACTCATATAACATTATCCTAGTCACAATGGCCAGTGGTTTATAATTCGCATACGTCGCTTGGACCTCCGCCAAATCTTTAATCCGACCCCACAATGGGTCAGACCGGCCACGATAAAATGTTTTTGATTCATGACTTTAACGACTTACGTAAGCATGCTTCGTGTTAGAATTGTTTCAAAGTTTCCACACTAAAATAGGAAATAGGGATCTGAACATAAAATCAAGCTCGTTCTCACTAGAAAGGAGTAGATAGTCGATTTTCTGAGGTCATAGTTATTGCTCCCATGTGATTGGGGTCGATCTGCGAACACATCAGACTGTAACTGTGGAGGTAATAAAATGTATGTAGTGTCATACATCGCGTTTGTTATTAGAACTATTTGAAGTAGGCTGAGATGAACTTACAGTCCATTATGTTGACTTCTTGCAGTGACATTTTAGTTCCTAACATCACGCCTATTATCCCCAAAGGGGTAGGCAGAAGCGCACATTACGGCACTTAATTACACTGTACAATGTAACACCCACTTTTCATTTTTTATGTTATGAGTCCCATGTAATAGGGGGTGATATTACTATTACCATATACCAGGCACAATCCCAGACTCCGTGCTACTACTGAGTATGTTTTAAACCCGAATGCCCGACAGTCGCACTTTCGACCACTCGGCCAACGAGGCACTTTAGTTCATGAGGTGAATGAGCCGGCTACCTTAAACACTCAAACCCATCCACGATCTTATTGAGTGATCTATCATTCGACAGTGACGCGATTTCACACTTTCACGAGAAAGATCAACACCCTATTCACATCATTCCACGGACATCATAATAAATACCTCTGTAGTTATTCTGCAAGCCTGGTAATCTAATAAAGGAGGCACCGTTCCAGTCTCAATTTCGGGCACACCTACTTAATTTCTCAGGGGAGCTATGTCGTTATACTGACCATATTATTTTATTTCAGTCATATTTGGATAACATAGACTATCATTTTCTAAAACTATGTTTTGGTCTGGATTTTTTTTATGCCGGTAAACGAGCAGATGGATCACCTGATAGTAAGCAATCGGCGTCGCCCATGGACACCTGGAACACCAGAGGCGTCACAAGTGCGTTACCGGCCTTTTGGGGATTAGGAGTTTGAGGATCGTTGGGGATTCAGGAATTGGGGAGATTAGGGAAGGGGAGGGTAATTGGGCCTCCGGTAACATCACATGACGAAACACAACGCAAGCGTTGCTTCACGTCGGTTGAAGCCGCGGTATCACTCCGGTCGAGCCGGCCCATTCGGGCCGAAGCATGGCTTTCCCACACTTACACTTACTTCCGGACTAACACATTAATACGTTATCTATTATTAAATATCAAAACAGACTCATTCCAGCGTATTTAAACAATGAAAAGTGAATCGAACTGGTTTTATTATTTTACTTCCTAAATATCTGTTTGATTGGAAGGTAAAGCGATACATTTTTAATTAGACTTGCTAATTTTAACACCATTGTGGCCAAGGGACGGAGACCGCAATATTGGTCGTCCTTCAACGAGATGGGTCGATAACAATCGAGAGTTGAATCGGACCAAATGGACCGAAATCAAGTTTTGAATAAGAACTGTGTGATGATGAAATGTAGATGATACTTGATAGAGAATAGAAAAAACATAATAGGTGTATGTTGGTCTAAAATATAAGGGGTGTTTGGCCCGGAGTCGGTTTTTTTTAAGTAGAGCGACACGCCTCTTTGTCCAATCACCGTAGCTATAGGTTCGATTCCCGGGTCAGCCGAAGTATTACTAGGTTTTTTAAAACAATTTCTCAGTAGTAGCATGGACTCCCAAATTGTGTATATGGCAATAGACTCACCCCCTATTACATCTTTGGCGATACATGTCAAATGACAGCATTACAGTTCACGCACATAGACTATCGATGAAACTAATCAACGGATGACGTCACAAAATCCTACATCGCACATGTGAAGTTTACATTCGATTTAACACGGATAGAAAATCCCAACGAACAACTGTGGGGCAGAAAGCCCGCCAGGGACGACAGACACGATCACCTCGCCTGGTCGGAGGATCCTCCTTTTCGGATTTAAGGGAACTATACTCTCTGTTCCCTAAACATGGGACTCATAACATAAATAGTGAAAAGTGGGTGTTACCTTGTACATCAAGTGCTGTAAATGCACACTTAGGGATAAAAAAGGCGTGATGTTATGTGAATAGGAAGTTGCCGTAATCATATCCTTATTGTTGATTATCGTTGTAAGAAATATTAAAAATAGTTACACAAACAGCTCATAACTCAAATAAGCTAGCATCGTAACAAGAAGGGACGGAAGGATGTAACACAATTTACAAGGGTATCAAGAAATACGCCATTTTATCGTTCCTTGTACCATAAAAGTCAGTAATATATAGAAAAATGTTTTAGAAAATATATAACAACAACGTCTTATTCGATATTGTACAAAAAGATAGGTACTTAAGTAGAACTGCCTCGTTAGTCGAGTGGATTGAGCTCTTTGTGTGATGCACAAATTTGTATGTTTGTAAATGCACCAACAATATAGAGGTAGAAGAAAATCCTAGTGTGGGGCAATGTTGTTAAATACAAAAAAATATACTAAAGATAGTCATTGGGTCTTAATCTCATGGACCCATAGGAAGAGTAGTGGCACCCCCCATAGCTGCCTGCACAGCGCTTGATCAACAACGCAACAACATCTTGACAAACATAAGTTGTATCAAAATTTAATGTCATTCTTCTATGAGAAATCCATTGCATTGAAATCGATAAAATAATCCCAAGATATCTTGAGAATGATCATAAGAATCGGAATAAGAAATATACAGTTATATGATATCTGCGGCTGAATACAGCCTCAGCCTCATTTTGTGTGAAAATGATTAATGTTGGAAAGTTCTCGGCGGCTACTATCACTTGTACTCGATTTAAACTCGAAAGACAATATTTTCCTATCAACATCAGTGATATTATATCGGAACACATTTGTAACCTACCCTATTTTTCTCACGGGCGTATCGTTAATAGCCGACAAAAGAAGGCTGTAGCTCATACCAATAAACCTGGGCCTATATTACTGCCATCTCCATTCCGTCTGCTAAGGGTCATGATAATGGCAAAACCCTCTTTTTAAATCAAGCCAAGCCAGCCAATTGTTTAGACTTCCTCCTCCTCTCTTGCTCTCAGAGATTTCGGAGATATTTAATATCTCCAAGATTTATTATTTATTATCATCTCCACAAACGCGTGTTCAACAGGATTCTCTTAGTCCAACAGTGGAAAGTTACATCACGTTGATGGGACTTGAAACTATATACAAATTGTTTACTCAAATTTTCGGGACTCATAGTAGGGGCTACCAATTTGAATAAGGGCGTGAAAACGGTTCAAGAATAAAATATACAAGTAGTACTCGAGATTTCCCTAAAATGATGAGAAGTCGAGGGAGGGTCTTGATCGCTCTTCTGAGGGAAAGGAACATTTTCAAAAATGCGATACCTATTGTAATGGTTTTTAAAATATTAAAGCTAAGATTGAGAACGAATGCTTTATTGGACAAATATGTTGATTCTGTGTTATGTAACATTAAATTACTTATACTGATTTCATAGACGCTTATAAACATTTTACGTTTTCTTTAAAACACTAATAGAATTATGGATGTAACCTAATTCAAATTTCACTCGGGACAGAATTTCGAACAATTTTATATCATTAAATCTAACATAATCTTAAATGAAAATAAAAAAATACAGTCAAGAGCAACAAAGTACGGCCCGAAGGGATCTCTTCCACATAATTTACCTGCGCCCGACGTTTTGCTTAGCAAAGTAGCTTCAACACCAACTATAGTGTTTTGTTAAACTTCTAAATGTTATGCTATCCTAGTACCGCCGTTTGTGCTAGAAACGAGAATTTATGCCAAAATAACACGCCTATTTTATTCCAACCTTATTTTTTTACTACTGTTTATTCGGGGACAATAAAATAAATAACAGGAATGTAACGATATAGAAATGATTATAAGAAGGCTGAATGTTTTACAAATCATCTGTTCATACAAGTATTGTACGAGTATGTAGCATAATTAAGTTTATTGAAAGTTACCTCCAAATCACTAGCAAACAAAGGAATGGACACGAGCATTTTGGATGGCACCAGTACGTATAAAGTATCGACACCCAACTCACCAAGTGATACCAAGTAGCAATAATTTAGTTAGGTGTTAGAACGGTCGATCAACAACGTAAGATATTATGACGTGTCACCGGCTCACCACACTATCTATTATATGGGGACACGCCACTTGCATGGACTTGTGATTGATGTTCTTTGAGTTTATGTTACCCTGGTACATCATTGCCGATGATGTATGATGGTTTGCATTTCATCGATGGAGATGGAGAGATCTCTTAAGCTGAACCGATTTAAAGGAAATCATCATCGTTATACATCTTTAAAATTCAATTTTATTTTCAAGCTTTGTCTTTGAAGTAGATATCGTGTAATTAATGCAGTGGTCACTACAGTACATATACATCACATCACACCTTTTACCCCGAAAGGGTAGGCAGGCAGAGGTGCACTTTAAGGCACTTCATGCCACTGTACAATATAACACCCACTTTTCACTATTTATATTATGAGTCCCATGTAATACATAAGCCTATCTAATTGCCATATACCGGGCACAATTCCAAACTCTGTGCTACTACTGAGATTTATTTTAAAAAACACAATAATACTTTGCCCGATCCGGAAATCGATCCCAAGACCCCTTACCCAGCAGTCGCACTTGTGACTACTCGGCTAACGAGGCAGTCTAAGTCAGTCACTACAGCAAATAATAATTTTTCAATCTGTCTCAAACAGTCAAATATTTGAAACTAACTAGAGCTGACTGAAGTAATAAATTATTATCGTAACCCTCTCAAAAACAAGAGCTAAACCTAGTTTTAGTTATGTGCCATCCCAAGCAAATTGTGTAAATCAGTTAAAATGGTTTGAACTGTACTCTCTACGCATCCCTGGATGTAGGGACTGTGGCTTGACCTAATTGTGGTTGTGTGAAAGCTTGTGGGACAGACCAGTCTCGGGAACGTTGTGTTGATGTCTCTATTTTTTATGATGTCCTGGTACTATAACGAGGTGAAAGAATGGATTTGTTCCCTAGACTTTTTGTATATTTTTTTATATAAATAAAAAAAAGTTTTTGGATATTACTTACTATCTCTGCTCGGGACGGTAATCAATGTTTTTATTAATACCTGAAACAAAAAAATATACCCATTAGATATTATCGACAGTGAAAAATATGGTCTGAACATAAAACCTTACACATTAACCTTCATGTTTACTTTATAATAACGACCAAAGCTTCAAGTTAACAAACTTTAAACAAAGTTTAGTTAAAAACAATAATATTACCAAGTAAATTACTCCACCATACAAGTCACACAAATAAAAGGAGAGCAACAAAATTAAAAAAAAAATTTGAAAGGCCTTCAAAACTTCTCAATATTCCGTCCACGTGAGCAATTAGCTAAACATTTTTTGCCTACAAATTGAATTACCTAACAAAAGCTGATCGTAACGAACTCTTGTTAACGGGTTGTCGAGTTAATGTCTAGGTATAAACTGGGAAGTCCATCTTTGAAGTTTTTACCAATTGTTGGTTAGTATTCAGGTTGTATTTTGCTATTTTTCACTGTTGAACTGTGCTGTGCTGTGAACATAATACACAGAATCTATTGATTTTAAAAACCATTTTACATACAATGTATGGAATTGAACTTCATTTTTTTAATGTAACAGGACATTCTTTCAAGATTTCTTACCCTAAGGGCTAGGCAGGGGTGGACATACACCATTGTGATACTCAATTTTCACCAGTAGTATGAGCCTTAGGATGATTTTCCCCCATCAAAAAAAAGACTGTTGCCATACACCGAGCATGATTGTCTTAAAAACGTCAATTGGGATGATGACAGGGTATGAAAATTAAAAATCTAATTAGTCCGTAAGCTGTAAGTTAGGTAATGAAAAAATATTAGACGCCTCTATATCACGCCTTTTATCTATTTTTGGGGTAGGCAGAGGTGCACATTATACGACTGTACAATGTAACACCCACTTTTCACCATTTATGTTACGAGTCCCATGTAATAGGGGGTGAGCAAGGGGTCTCAGGTTCAATTCCCGGGTCGGGCAAAGTATTACTGGGTTTTTAAAAAAATTCTCAGTAGTAGCACGGAGTCTGGAACTGTGCCCGGAATTATTTTGTCGTATAATAAAACAATACTTAGATAAAACGAGTCAAAGTTCAGGAGAGGGGGCTAATACGTCATTTCTACGTATAAAATGTACATAGAAGTGACGTCACGCGACATTTCAAATCAATATATCTTCTAAAGTACTCGTTTCTATAAGAAAATAAAAAATACGTGTCTAATGATTTAAAATAATCTACCATATGGACATTAGAATAAAAATTAAGCTTTCTACCCTATTAAAAAAACAATGAATCAATGATTTTTTTCAACGCTAGGTAAATTTTAACTGAGTAATAACTTTGAATTTTTCATACAATTCTTCCATACTAAAAACTAAAAATATATAAATTTTATTCTATAGTTAAGAATTATCTGATGATTGAAAAATTGAGCCTGAGTACATCAATATTATATACCTTGACGTAAAACTTAGTTAGACACAAATGTTATTCAATAAAGGTTGGAATTTGAATTTCGCACGTTAGTGTCAGAGACTCATTGTCCATCTCTTCAGAGTACATATTTTGTAAAAAATAAAAAATTATTACCTAACTGTATCAAATTTGCACACGAATTTCTTATTCACACATTTATATTTATCAACATACATCATTCGAGTAAGTGGGTAAACATTATGAGTCTGAAGGCATCGCTTCAGTGGTTTTTTCAGAATACATTCTCCCTGAACCAACACTTTCAGTCTAATTCAGGTGTTTTCTCCACGTGGCCAGTCAAATATAAAATTTATTTGTATTGTAATATACGTATTACTTTTATTGTTTTCAATTTTCTCGATTTTTCTTATTCTGACAGCTTTAAAAAGTTTGGCATTTGTAAGTTATTGAAATTATCTTTAGAAATTACAATAATACAAGACAACTGTGTAAAAATTAATTTATATATCGTCTGTCTATCTTAAAAAAGCTTGTCTTTAATGGACGTGGTCTCAACGGAATAGTAATCAATCAACACCAATCGCCTTTCAACCAGATTCGTGTTTTTACCCGAAAATCTGTGAAAAATATCCTAAAGTTACCTCGTGAAACCGATACCAAAGCAAATTGTTCGGCCTCCGACAAAAAATAAAGAAAATAGAGCTTTTATTTTACACCGTTTGTTGGGCGGGAATTTTTACAAACTTTCTCGCGATTCTGATATCCTAGTACTCAAGTGAAAGCGATACCGTGTTTGAGTGGATTGGTTTTTGGAGTTCCGTGCCTAGAAAGGTACGGAACCATTCTATTTACCTATTTCTATCTTTAGATTATGGTAAATTTATCCACATTTTAGACACTACTTTCAATAAAGACTGACAACTAATATTATTACTCAGTATATGCATCAGGTAAATATATTGGAACAAATTAAGTTTTCACAAATCAAATTATATTGGTTACAATGAAATAATTATATTGGTTACGTTTAAAATGTTTACTAGAAAATAAACAATGTGTTGAAATGTGTGCGAACACAAACAAAAACAAATACGATTTTATCACAAGGTTGCTTTAACTCGTCGAGTACCGTCATTATAGACACAATTATAGAATAATCGGTTGCGGTCACCGGTGACCGCTTGGTGTTTGATAGTTTAATAGATCGCAGAGCTGGCAAAAAAATGTGTTTTACAAAATATATACGCAATACCTATATATTTTTTTATTTTTGTTTTGTTTTTTTATAATAAACAAAATAAATTAGAATAATATTTACATAGATTACACCAAAGCCAGTTTGTCCTATGACAAAATGGTCAACCTTTGTTCTATCTCATTTTTGTTGGCAAGCTCACATAATTTACCTATTCATCTATCAACTAATCAGAAACTTCTATAAGGGTGCACCCTTACGTAACGTTACAGATCTGAGCATTCCACCAGTGAAGGAGGAGACCCGACCATTACTATGCGCACCTTATAATGAGAAGGAGAAGAACCGAGCATTACAATGCACACTTTTTAATGATACAATGTGTAATATCTTGATACAACTTGTAACATCAATACGCTCCACTGCCCTCAGAAATCCCGCCCGCTTCGTCTGACATTTTGCTATGAAATGCTCAAAGTCGAATCAATATGTTACATATGTTACACGTAAATGCTGGTTGTTACATTACACGCAAATGCTCCTTAGTCAGGGAGGTATTATTGTCATGTAATGCTCAAAGTCGAATCTATATGTTACATTACACGCAAATGCTCGTTAGTGAGGGAGGTATTATTGCAATGTAATGCTCAAAGTCGAATCTATATATTACATTACACGCAAATGCTCGTTAGTCAGGGAGGTATTATTGTAATATAATGCTCAAAGTCGAATCTATATGTTACATTACACGCAAATGCTCGTTAGTCAGGGAGGTATTATTGCAATGTAATGCTCCAAATCGAATCTATAATTTTACAGTTTTGACCAGGTGTTATTAACATGTTACACGTGAATGCCCCCGATAAGGGAGCACCTTAATATTCTAAAAATTTTTCACGAACCAGAAAATCTTATTACTTTTTGTCTTTATTATAAAACTTGAAAACTTTAAACAAAGCTTTGTGCCAGCCCTGCACGATTAGCACTGCTATTCTTGAAAGCAAACCGGAAAATTGGTTTATTTACCTAATCGCTCTCAATTTCCATACCAGGAAAATAGTTGAGGTAAGTGCCTACTTATATAAATGAGGGAATTATAACACTAGAGGTGGTCAATCCTCTTTGGCTCTTCAAATAGATCAAGAATTATCTTGCTTTAATGAATCTTGGTTGTTAATGGCTTTATATCTTTAAGTAAGAAGTTTGAGTGGTATTTAGCTGCCGGAGCATGTTCCTTCATTCATACCTCTATAATCTTTTAAGTGAACTGATGCAGATGCCTGAAATGACGCAAATCATGTCGTGGAGGTTTAAGACGCTTTTCATGCACGGGGGTGCGGGTTTGAAACTGCAAAGTACCAACGTGCCTTTGTCCGAGTTATATATAATTTCTTAGATTAACTAAACACCACTGAAAAACGGTAAAGGAAAACTTCGTGAAGAAACCTGGGCTTGTAACTTCTAATTATAAGTTTAGAATCACCAACCTGCATCGAGCAAGCGTGATGATTAATGCTCAAACCTTCTCAGTGTGAGAAGAGGCTTCGGTCATCAATGGCTACTTATAGACTGTTGATGTGATACAGATGCAAATTGCAACCAATCCACCTGGAAATTATTGGGGGAGCTCTCTGTTCAAAAGTATGTGTCTTGTGGGTGATATAATGATGATTTTACTTACTGTAGTAAGAAAAGAAATAAATACTAAAAGAATACGCCACTGGTCTTAACGTGATCATCAAGGTCATGTTAGTTTTTGACCTTGAAATATCACAGTAGTGGACTCTTCACACAAAAACAAGCTTTATAAATCAATGGCTGAAAGGAATAACGAAAAGAAATACATTCGAATAAATCAACCGAAGCCGAAAGGGCGTAAAACCGAAACCGACTAACATAGTCGTGTTACGAGCATTGTGGTGACAAATAGATATATTGGAGTAAACCAAATTCTATATCCTTTCTTAGAAATAAACTAAAGTCATCACAACTAGAAAAGTATTCTCAGATTTTTTATTTTTAAACCACTATGAACTGAGTCATCAAAACTATCTGCTACGCCGTAGCTTCGTAGCAGACACTACGTGACTACGGCGTAGCAAACTGCAACTGCATTCATGTAACGGATTTAGTTTAATGTGATATTATTCAGCTAGATTCTCGTCTACTGAAAAGCGTCCTGGTTGCATCAACCCACTAAATTCATTAGTCCCGGAAAAGAACTCGCTTGAAAATTTTGTTTTATCGGTCTTTTGCAGCCTTATAAAAACACTATGATATGATATACAATTCACCATTTTATCACACTTTCTGTTATGTATATAAATAGAGACAATATATAGGAGGCAAAATATTTAATCTACTCTACCACAGGACTAAATACTAAAAGTCACTTTTAAACTGTCAAACACCAAGCGGTCACCGGTGACCGCAACCTATTGTTCTATAATTGTGTCTACAAAACCGGTACTCGACGAGTTAAAATATATTATTCAAATATTTCACTGCTGGCAGGCAATAGCCAAACACTTCAAGAGAAGACACCTACTTTAGTGTGTCCATTTATAAAAATACATAGTTTACAGCATGACTAGCAGTTTCAAGACAAATTCACTGAAAATTGAAAAATATCTTCGCTTCGGAAGACTTGTAAAGTTATTAGCGTTTTAAAGTCCATTTTCAAATTCTTTGCTAGTGTGAAACTATGTGGTTGTTTATATTTGTTGCCTTAAAAAATAACAAAGAATTCGTCACTTAAAAATCAGAGCGAAATCAAAAGCAATCGATGCCGTTTTATATGCAGTTAGACTAAAGTGGAAATGGGCAGGTCATGTAGGAAGGTTACAGGATAATAGGTGGACCAAAATACTCACAATATGGAAAGGACCGATAGGCTAAAGGAAAAGAGGAAGACGATATTATGCATTTTGCTGGAGTACGCTGGCTAGATACAGCAAAAGATCGAGAAAGATGGCAGTATCTGGAAGAGGCCTTCACTTTGGGGGTTTCCTCAAACTAAACTTTTAATATAAAATAATATATTTTTGGAAATGAACAGTTTTTTTTTTAATTGGGAAATATGAGACTTTTTTATTTTATTAGTCTATATTCGTGGCCTTGAGTTTGAGTTCTCTCAGAAAAGACATCCGAAATTCCTACATGACCTTGAAAATTTAAATCCCACAGTATCATCAATACACAATACTTTTAAAAAAAATACTTTTATTATTCGATTTAGTTTGCAATTATGACGTCACATCGATATGATAAGTATTATTATTAGTAGAACTTATTCTCTTCAATGACAGTTTATATTTATAGTCCTATGTAAACAGAGGTGACCTGTGTCTCAGTTTCAAGGTTCAAACGCAATGAGTATTCCAATGAAAATAAACATAAACACAAGAAATGGGTGTGTCAATGTGTCCTAAGAAATAAACTGATGTGAGGTCACACCCACAACTTCTGAGAACCAGAGCTACCATACCACGTTATATTTATCAAAATAAATAATTTCTTTAGGAGCAGCTATTAATAAAACCCTTGCACATTCCTTCCAATAAACTGAATATTAGGTTATTTTTATATCAAAAGGAAAAATGTCGTCTGATGTGTAGGTTTCTCGCGTAGGACGGACTTAGTCCAATCCTTGAGCGATTACTTTATATATAGCTGTTATTGAATAAAAATATTTATTTATTGTGCATTAGTTCTATTTATGGCATAATATGCTTATTTTCTTAACTTGGCAAGGATTTAATGACATTATACTCAGATTAATTTTATTATTCGTATCTCAAAAATTAAAAAAAAAACAGGAGTAAAGGCATATTTTTGTTTTATTGTATTTATTTGTACCTCTTCATTTCTCTCTCCAGGGTTTCGGTCATTTGGGAGACGTATGAAGGGGTACGACGCTAGCGAAGAACTGCGCAGAGGCCCTTTAGACAACTTTAATCTTAATGCAATGGGACACAAACCGGCGACTATCCCTGTATGCACTATGGCAATACACCCAAGGACATTCCCCGGTTAGTGCTAAACTAGTGTAGATAATGGAAAATAGGTAGGACCATGGGTGATTTGCTGTGGATCGGTAAATTGGGAACTGTAGATAACTATGCCACCTACCGAAACAATGTAATTATTAAACATAAAAATGGCACGGGGATACTCACCAACTCACCGACTGGGCCCCCGGGAATGGTTGCTAGATGTCATCTAATATAATCATTATTATCACAACACCTAGCAATCTATTAGTAAAATGTAGTTTTACACAACTCACAAAAAACTATCTCATAGATACTTTTAAGAGAACATTTTCAAAGTAAAACATATCCCAGTCCTTTCACCCCTCTCGGTTAAAGTAGTAAAAAGACCACAACATTTCACTTTACTTAAATTAAACTTATTTCAAAATTTCACGAACATATAAAACTACGTGTACTAGACAGACAAGGTTAATATTTTCGTAATACTTTTTATTTATTTATCAATGCACTTACTCTATTCTTTATATACACATTTAGTAGTTTTGCGCGCGAGGCTTCTCCTATGTTCAATGTAGAAGTAATCTTGGTAAAAGATCCACTCGACCAACACCATATTAATATTAATTTATTGTTTTTTTTTTATTTATTTGTTCTCGTAAATATATACATTATTATTAAATATACAAAAATCGCCAAACTGTTACCAGTTTGTTGGCGATAATGGCGCTCTTAAATATTATTTATTATACACATATTATATATATATCTTTTTTATAACTGTTTCTTTATGTAATATTATAAGTATTTTATATTAAATCTATTATATGTATTACCAATTATTATTGGATGACAAAAATATTATTTATTTTATTAATACTACCTCTAATATCTTAGTTAAACTATTTTTATTACATATGAGTATCTTATATTTTTAGGTAGTAGTTTTTAAGTCCCAGTGAGTTGTCCCATAGCTCGATAGATGGCGTCGGCTGATTTTAATGCAAGCTATGGTTTCGTTACCCACAAAACATTAGGTTGATTCGTTTGACGTTAGTAAATGTCTTGCTCTGAGATACTTAGTTTCTTACAAGTACCAAGGCTTTAAAGGATCTTGTGCCGATAATGTACATCCTATGTAAATAAATTACACACCTAAACTTAACCTTACGAATCACACTATCTATTGCTGTAAATAGCACCAAGATCCATGTGGCAGTTTTTTTTAAGTTTATCACGTTATGGCAGATAGACAGACGGCGACGGTGACGGTGTATTATTTTCTTATAATACTTATTTTAACTCACTATTGTTATAAAGCCAAAAAAATATTTGGTTGAACGTGATTATCTCCAAAATCTACTGGTTCAAATTGAAATAATCTTTTTAGTTTAGATATTCCAATTATTGAGAATTGCTATAGACTACAAACATCACGCTACAGTTATTAGAGACCAAGCAGTGGGTGAAACTCCGCGGGATCACCTAGTTACAGTAAGTAAGGACATCTATCGTGTTGGAACGGCAACATATCACTCCTGTTACTAAGATGTCATGACACGTTGCCAAACCTCCTTCATAGATAATGATATGACTAATCAGATGCCTACTTATTAGTTCTTACGCTGAATGCACGAGAATGTTCTTTATTTCCCCTAAACATATCAATAGAGAATAAAGTGTCGTATTCACAACATAAACATGTGTAGTTTTTTTTGTGTGATAAGCCGGTAACCGAACATATGGATCACCTGATGGTAGGCAATCGGCGTCGCCCATGAACACCTGGAACACCAGAGGCATTACAAATGCGTTACTGGCCTTTTGGGAATTGGTAATTTGAGGATTGTCGGGGATTCGGGGATTGGGGACACTGGGGAGAGGGGGCGATTGGGCCTCCGGTAATCTCATTCACACGACGAAACGACGCAAGCGCTGTTTCACGTCGGTATCACTCCGGTCGAGCCGGCCTATTTGTGACAAAGCATGGCTCTCCCACAATAGTGAATAAAATTATAGCAAAATTCTCTGGTCGTCTTTTCACATGACAAATTCTTCAAAGGCATTTTGCACTGCCTCTCTGAATTTTTTCCCGCCAAGAAGTTTTAATTTTTTTCATACAAAACGACAATTCCATACCTTTCATACACAAACTATCCAACCAAAAGTATATACTTAAAGAATATAATCTAGACAAACAAGCTAAACCATGATCATCTAAGACCACGGACAAACTATAAATAGAAAGTGGTAAACCTATTCTCGAAATAAAATAGTATAAACTCCATCTTGTAACATCAGTGGAGGAGACTCGTGAATTAAACATACACTCTGTGAATGAACACAAACAAAATAACATTGATACTGTCACTGGAAGTGAAAGTTACTAGAATATTTGCTTATGTAAATAGATTGATGTGAATTCAGAGTTATTTATGTCATCAATATAGTTTTAATGGTCTATAGAATGGAGAAAATCAAACCGTCGCTAGCAATGCCATCGTAGGAATATACCTCTATGTATTTACACAGTATCTTCTTTTTATTTTTGATGCGCCGACGTTTAACCACTATCCCACCTGGTGATAAGCGATGATGCGGTCTACGATGGATCACGTCGTCCCATTCACCATTCACTCGGGCCTTGAACACACCCAGATTATACCCTATTTAATTACAAGTGTGGGAGGGTTCGCGACGAATGGGCCGGCTCGACCGGAGTGATACCACGGCCTCACAGAAAACCGACTTGAAATAACGCTTGCGTTGTATTTCTCCGTGTGAGTGAGGTTACTGGAGATAACGGAGGCCGGTAACGTACTTGTAACGCCTTGGTGTTTCAAGTGAGTTTTCCATTTTACGATCATAACTATTCATTGTATGGAGGTACAAATCACAACATTTTGAGTTTTATTAGGTGAACGCACCGTTCAATTATTTACAAAAATAGAATCACACAACCTCATTGTTTTAACACCAAATCCTACGTAATTTCAGTAATTCTACTAAAAGCAGACAGAGAAAGCACTCAAAAATGCAACTTAAAAAGGGCAACTGTTCTGAAATGGATAATTATAGGCCTATTACACTGATACCGGTCTTTGCAAAAATTTATGAAAGAGCAATGCATGATAAAATAAATAGCATCGTAACTATGGCCGTATGGCCTAATAGTAGAAAATCAATTTGGTTTTAGGAAAAACTGTTCAAGAACCCTAGCCTGTTTTTCTTTAGTAAAACTAATTACCCAAGCACTCAATGAAAAAGTGTCTACATTATCGGTGTTCTTGGATGTGAGTAAAGCATTCGATTTTGTCTCACATGAAGGATTACTATATAAACTAGAGAGATATGGTATATGTTCTGTGGGTATAAGAGGCAAGGCATTGGTTTAAAAGCTATTTGTCCGATCGCCAACAAAGAACTGTCATATCTAGAATTGCAAAAAATACTAAGATGACATATGCCTCAGAGTTAAAACTTAATAATACTGGTGTTCCACAGGGAAGCATACTGGGTTCACTGTTAGCTGTTTATACTGTACATAAATGACCTCAATAAATGTTTAAAATATGACTGCATCCAATTTGCTGACGATACTACTTTGACTATAAAATGTTCCAATACTACTGACATAGAAATTAACACCAATATTGAACTAATTAATGTAATAAAATGGCTCGATGACAGTAATCTTTGTGTAAATATAAATAAAACTAAAATAGTCCAATTTCAAGCATGCAACCTACCAATAACACCAATAACAATTCGACATGATAGTACAATTTTGCAACTAGAACCGTCAGCTTTGTTTTTGGGTAACCTCTAATTGATAAGAAACTGAACTGGAAGGAACATGTAGAACGAGTGTGTAACAGGCTTGATAAGTTTGTATATGCTCTTCGCAGGTTACGACTAGTGTCTAGTAAGCAAACTGTCATAAATGCTTATCATGGGTATGTTTCGTCAGTATTGCGTTACGGACTAGTGATATGGGGTAATTCAGTGGATGTTAATAGGGCATTCATAGTACAAAAAAAATGTATCAGAGTCATAATTGGAGCAGAATGCTCAGATCATTGCAAGCCATTATTTCAAAACTTAAAAATTCTTCCCCTCCCAAGCTTGTATATTCTTGAGGTTTGTTTATTTGTAAAAAAAACATCCTCATTTATTCTCATTGAATAAACAAACCTCACAAAGACTGAGAATAAAAAATGCAGGAAAATTACTTGTGCCTCCTCAAAGATTGCAACTGTATAGCAGAAATGCCAGTTGCATGACAATAAAAATTTATAATAAATTACCACCTGCATTAAGAATGTTACCAATTAATAAATTTAAATGTAAAATGTTTACTTGGCTATTGGACATATGTTTTTATTCCGTTAATGAATTTTTAAATCACCCTTCTTGACATTGTAATTTAGAGGTATATTTAATGCTATTGGAAATATTGACATTATGATAGTAAGTTTGACACTAGAACCAGTAACTATGACATATATGTATAATTTTGTATTTTTTTTTTGTGTGTATTTTGGTATTATCTGTACCTATTTTTGACATAATAATTTAGACAAAACAAGTATTCTTTTTCAATGAATTTAAATTAATTAAGATAATTGTATCAACTGAGAATTACGATTGGCATGGACTTAACTTGTTTAAAATTTCTACACCAGAAATGTTAGTATATGTGATTCCATATTTTAGTTTAAGATCTCAGTGTACCATATACTTAGAAATAAACATATCTTTATCTTTATCTTTATCTTAATAACAAAGTTCCACCACAAATTCTCAGTAGGCATATCGCTTCCATTTCTTCTAAATCTTGACGAAATAAAGTGCAAACAGTCCACAGAACAAATTGTAGGCGCGAAAAATTCCGTCTCCACTTGAGTCCCGCCGTGTTTAAATAAAAACACCATTATTTTTTATTACACAGTCGGTTTCGAGGGTAATTTTCACATTTTACAGAATACGAACCGATTTATTTACGGTTATTAAGCCCAATGGTAACTGAGAAGATAATATTATATTCTTTCAACGATTTTTTTATGAAATTGGTTCTGTTTAGGTATGATAAAGGATGAAAAATATTGTTTGCGTAAATAGTGTTATGCGTTGTTTATATAATTTAAAACTTATTTATTAATATTAAAAAAAAATAAGGTAATTTTAAGGTGTAAATATTTTAGTTTTTAGTTATTTATTTATATTTAGTGTTGATAAAAATATCATGCATCAACAAATGTGTTAATATTTATTTGATGGTAATTTATTAATTTGCTGCTAACCACAAGTGCAATCTCGGATCCGATACCCGGGTAGGGCAGTATTAATGAGATATTCGGTTTTTCGAAAAATTTGCTAGTGTTTTTTAATTTGTTAATGGGATTATTACTACATAGTGAAATGTATTCTTTATCTTGACACGGGTACCAAACCCAAACCCCTGGTAAACTCAACGAAGAATAAATTCAAATTCAAAATACAACGAAAATAACTAATTAACATTGTAAAATGTAAATTAATCATCAACAATATACATTACAAGCGAGGTACCAGGAGAGTAGTAACACAGAGAAGATGTAATATTAACAAACTAAAACAATTACATGAACCAGCCCTGTGGGTGAATTAACTAAACAATGCTAATTAGAGAACGAGTTGCAGAGTTTTGAATGCGCAATTAATGTAAAGAGTCAGTGTAACTTGAGTTATTAAAATAAATTGGGATCCGGGAATAACCGTAATTGCTTTTAAAGAGGTTTTCTTTCATTTTTCGTAATAATAAAATTATTTTAAAATGGCTGTCAATTTCGCAAAATATCCCATAATAGTAGAGCCCAAACCCTTAACTTTTGTCATTGCGTACTACAAATTAAAAATTTAATCGGTTCCGGAATCGAACCCACTTTATACTGAGTACTTAATTTCTCAAATAACGAGGCAGTCAATGTTCACCAATTTTATACAACAAATACGTTGATTATTAAAAAATAACATAACATAACATCACGCCTTTTTATCCCCGAAGGGGTAGGCAGAGGTGCACATTACGGCACTTAATGCCACTGTATAATGTAACACCCACTTTTCACTATTTATGTTACGAGTCCCATGTAATAGGGGATGAGCCTATTGCCACATACCGGGCACATTTCCAGACTCCGTGCTACTACTGAGAATGTTTTAAAACCCAGTAATACTTTGCCCGACCCGGGAATCGAACCCGAGACCCCTTGCCCGGCAGTCGCACTTGCGACCACTCGGCCAACGAGGCAGTCATTATTAAAAAATATATTATTATAATTCAATGCTCCAGCTACCAGGAGCCCATAGGACAAAAGAACTTAACACATCGCCTCATTTTACTTCAGTTTGTTCATTTGCTAAAATGTTAAAACGATTATACCTAGACGTAATATGTTGTGGCTTAAACTAAGCTAGTCTTAATACCGTTGCCATGTCTTAACACCGCAAGCTTTATACTAATTACTCAAACTTAAGCAATTTTAAACCTAACAACTTTGAGGACCACAATTATTACATTCAGATGGCTAAGAAGCACTCTTGTAAATTTATGAGGTCCTGGTCGTTGCTCTGAAATTGGCGTTGAGAATTTAATAATTTAATGTGAATGTAAGTTTATTATTTTTGAAAGATTACGTGTTTTTTATGGGATGAGCCGGTAAACGGGCAGACGGATCACCTGATGGTAAGCAATCGGCGCCGTCCATGGACACCCGAAAAACCAGAGGCGTTACAAGTGCGTTGCCGGCCTTTTGGGAATTAGGAATTTGAAGATTATGGGGGATTCGGGGATAGGGGAGACTGGGGAAGGGGGTAATTGGGCCTCCGGTAACCTCACTCATACGGCAAAACACAACGCAAGCGTTGTTTCACGTCTATTTTCTGTGAGCCATTCGTGCCGAAGCATGGCTCTCCCACACTTAAAATCGTGTCGCAAATACTCATCGATAAAACTGGAGTCCGATTCTTGGGTAACACAGATTTAGATTATATTATTAAGTTTAATATATATCAAAATATTGAGAGATATTGAGAGAGCGATGAAAGAACCATCATATTGACGTGTAAAAGTGCTGCCTTGTAGCCTATTTGCAGAAATAAATTCACTTGTTTCACTTGTTTCACAATATCTAGTAGGTATCTCAAATAGCGGATTTTCGTTTTTTATTTGTTATCGAATTTTTTAACATATTGTCCAGACTACTAAAAATAAATGGAGATTATAATTATCTACATTTTTAACTAACATGTTCGTTACAGTGGCAACCTGAGTTAATATGCACCTCGCCTCCCCCTTTGGGGTAAGTAAATGCGTGATATTAGAGGTATGTTATGTTGCCATGTTATATTCACTGATCTTTTTTCTGTAGGTAACAAAACAAACTTTGCAACAAAACCCATTATGTATCAACCTTTGCTAAATTGCTAACAGCAAACACAATAACACACACACGCCCTTCCGTATTCTAAATCCATACGCAAAGAATTCACAGAAACTGTTCTCAGTTACATTGTAAAAATGACAAAAATATTTCCGTAGAAATATTGACGACAAACGTCGCTTTAAACGCGTCCCACGTCAGATAATAAATTTCAAAGAGATGGGTGCCCCTTTACAAATTAGGGTAGTTACAAGCTGGGCCTATATTCAGCATAGTTAGTGGATAACTTAGTATTACTATGGTAATCTTAAAGTTACAAGATTACTAATAGGAATCTTAGATGGAAATTTTGTGATTTAATGTTTTACTTAAATACTTGTAGAGGTATGTATGTGGTAATGTACCTCTATTTGAGTTTATGTTTTAATCTCGTGGGTTAGTTTTTATGATAGACTAACTGACTAGGCAAAGTTCGTAGCGCCTAACTATTTTTTCTCGCCTTTTAAACATTATCTGGTATTCACGAACATTTAAAAACCAAAATTCAATATTTTTTTAATGGAATAGGAGGCAAACGGTCAGACGGATCACTTGATAGTAAGCGATCAGTGCCGCCCATGGACACCCGCAACACCAGAACAGTCACAGGTGCATTGCCGGCCTTATTTATAGTATAGATAATTTTATAATTTTATTTATATAGATTTTTTGGAGATTTTGGCGCGGTGGTTGGGTAATTGACTGTCGCGTAATGCGACGTACGTTCGATTCCCGCACGGAACAACTCTTTGTGTGATCCACAGATTGTTGTTCCGGGCCTGGGTGTCATGTGTATGTGAACTTGTATGTTTGTGAACGCACCCACGACACGAGAGACAATCCGAGTGTGGTTAGGTTTTTTTTTAAACTTTGGCTGTCTGAAATCTATTCTGAAAGAGAAGCGAAATGATAAGATGATACTCTGTACCCATCGACTCCACAATTCACATTGCGAAATGTGAGTCCTGCTAGATTGATAACGTATTGTGGGGCTCCTCTCCTTTATGAAATAGACTTAGTAAGAATTTATTTCTTTATAAACTCAAAGACAGGAATTAACTGTTGTATAGTATGCGAATGACTGTAGCAGGTACCATAGCTACAAGTTACAAACATATAGATCTGTAGACATAGTTCTTAGTTCAAACATAACACTATGAATTAATCCTGCAGCTAACACCGTCGTAACTGAGATATAGTTTAACTATAACTGCTCTGCTTACATGTTCGGTTCAGGCTTTACCTAAATACATAACATATAAATACATTATTGGGCTAAACTCACCACACAGTACACCACACACTGACAATAGTAACCAGGACTCCAGACAGCCAAAATATGCAGTGGTATCAAATTAGAATCAATGAAATAAGGTTAGTATCAAAAAAATGATGTCCAATGTTTCAAAACTTATAAAATTTACCGTCGTACCCATTCTTATTTCAGATCACTAACTCGGCACCAAGGCTAAAAATAAAAAAAAAAATTATGTAGAATTAGAGATGACTCGTAGCCTTTTTTTTAAGCGGGGAAAATCATCGAATGACTTCTCCCACCTGTGTGAGGTGGGAGGGAATGTCAGACTCTTACTGACTAAAAACCACCCCGTTCCTACTCCTGCACTTCGAGCTGGAGCCCCAGTAATCCATTAAGTTCTCCGCGGCTGACTCATAGTTTAGCAGTGGGTATCACGATCCTCCCCTCTCAACCACAGAACATAAAAGATATTATTATCTGCTGTGCTCCCAACTGTAGTGCAAAGCAAATCGAAACTAGTAAAAAATCCGGAAAACTTGGTTGTCGCGCTTTGCAAACTACCAGGCGAGCATAAAACGTGGAAATATTTTGATCGAACATAGAATATGCTGGAGAACAGTTACAACCACTAAAACCTAGTCTACATGATTCAATATACGACCAAACTTTCCTGGAACTATGACATACATTAATGGGTGCTTCCTCGAACAGTGCGTCAATTAATTGATCAGATTCGGATATTCGGCTTTAAGGCTTAGAATGTCATAATTGTCAAGTAAATCCTGTGAGATTAGCACTAGATGGTACTATTAATTAGGGAGTAGAATGAGGTTGAGTAAATACTAGGAGCTTAGATATATTGGGAGGTAAGATCGTAATACATTCTGTTCTTCCTTAATATGTTGTATTGCTATTTTTAATGTGTAGTAAAGTAATAAAGTAATTCATTAATGAAAATAAATTGTGTAAGTTAGTTTACACATAATATTCAAATTATTAGACTTTATGACCTTGAAAAAATCTTATCTGAATCGTTTTATTTAATAGTTTAGTTGTAGTTAATTTTAAGTTGTAAATATTTATGTAGTTATTAATTTCATTTATATCTTTATTTTATGAATCAAAGTGAAACTCAAAATCATTTATTTCAAAGTAGACTAGGAAGGCACTTTTGAACGTCAATGTCTATCAGTCCTCTTTCGAAAATAAAGATTCCTATGGAGGAAAACAAGAAAAAAACTCCATATGTTTTGCACATAATATCACACATTTTGCCCCCGAAGGGGTAGGTGTGGTACATTACGGCACTTAATGCCATTGTACAATGTAACACTCACTTTTCACTATTTAGATTATGAATCTCATGTAATAGGGGTGAGCTTATTGCCATATACCGGGCACGTTTCCAGATTCTGTGCTGCTGCTGAGAATTAAAAAAAATTAATCAGTAATACTTTGGCTGACCCGGGAATCGAACCCGAGATCCCTTGCCCGGCAGTCGCACTTGAGACCCCTCGGCCAACGAGGCAGAGGTTTTGGTTAGCCGGGTTAAAATGCTAATCCATAATAAATCTCTCACCTTCATCGGTCTTATTGGTTGTAATAGGTTCTTTAGATTTTAATCACTGTAAAAGAACTCTCCTTATCCGTTTTCTGGAAACTTTTCTTTTGTTAGCAAAAGACTTAGAAATCAAGAAACCCAAGCCAAATTACGCAAACAAATCAAAGACTCAAAAATCGACTGAGCTTAGTCGAATAATCGAATAAATTGAGACTAGAATTAGTATGGATAAGTCGAGTAAATCCGGAGAAAGATTAGTCGATTACAGTAACAAATTGTTGTAACGATCGACGTCGACATACCTACGACGTGATCACGGAACGTGACGATGAGTTGAATTTAATAGGGACAAATCGATTACAACTGAAGAGCTTATTTAATAATTCTCTTATAAACTACGTTTAACTGCTTGAATACACCGATATGAGCCACATTAGAAAATACATTGTGTCTCGCGTTGATCCACGTTTATACACACGACGGGTTAAAAAACCGACATCAAACCCCTTTTTAGGCGTCGCTGAGAACCTAACGGGTTACCGGGACTCCGGCTCGACGTGCAGGAGAAGGAACGGGGTGGTTTTTAGTCAGTAAGATTCTGACACTCCCTCCCGCCTCACCAAGGCAGGAGCAGTCATTCGATGATTTCCCCCCCTTAAAAAAACCCCTTGTAGGCAAGTCTTATGTTAAAAACCTTCTTTGTAGCATGATAAGAAAAATTGTGGTTACGTTGTGAAATTGCGTTCGCGCGAAAATTCAAAATTCGAAGCCCCGCCCACACGTCGCTCGCGCCAACAGTCGCCACCGAAACGTTGAGTGAGTGAGCGTATTTGAAAACGCTCCGCGTTCTCGCCAATTTTGTCGGTTTTTGAATTTGTTGTGGAAACATCCGGCCCTAATCTGTTACAGCCCTCTTTATTTGAAGTCGGTTAATTAATATACTAAAACCTTCTCCTAAGTGTAAGAAACACTTTTCTGAATCTTCTTCTTCTCGATCGCTTGCTTCATTTCTGAAGGTCGTGCCCCTGAAAGGCCTTCATTGCTCTCTGTGTTATTTCCCTCCATCTTGTCCTGTTTTCGGCTTCTCTCAGGGCTTTCGTAACAGAGAGTCCAGTGTAGTTGGCAACTTGGTCACACTATCGGCTAGGTGATCGGCCACGTGGTCTCTTTCCTTCCACCTTACCAACAACAACCAATTTGTCGAGGTTATCTGACTGGCGGCGGGCAATGTAACCGAAGTATCCAAGAATTCGCTGATAACATACGGTCGACAGTCTAGTCTTTATATTGAGCTGTTCTAGGATTGACCTATTAGTTCGTCGGGCAGTCCATGGTATCCGGAGCATTCTACGCCAACACCACATTTCGAAAGCTAAAGCGAATCTTTTTGCGATCTAAGGTTCTAATAGTCCACGACTCTGCACCATAGAGGAAGATAGGGAAAAACAATGTCTGAACTAGTCTCTTTTTGGTGATGTTGGAGATGTTTCTGTTTTGCCATATACGTGTCATTTTGCTCATTGCTGCTTTGGCCATTTGTGTTCTTCTTCGGATTTCCTGCTCACTCTTTTCCTATTCATGCCGATGCATGGATCTCCCACACTTAAAAAATTAAATTTCAAATGAATAATCAATCAAAATCAAATGGCAACAGCATATCAACAGCAACCAGTATAACGTGATCTCTTAATATTTCCTAAACAGATACTCACTTTAGGTACGATAACATCATAAAATCACGCCTTTTATCCCCGGAGAGGTGCACATTATGCATTATTGAATAATGTAACACCTACTTTTCACTATTTATGTTATGAGTCCCAAGTAATAGGGGGTGAGCCCAATCAATTACTTACTTTTGATATGATTGAATGTAAATACTTTTTTAAAAACAATTTAGAAATTAGTCGCTATAAGTCCGTCATACTGTTACACCAGATTTTGGTCTGCACATACCATACGTGCAAATAAATCCATTTTTACACTCAACCGCGTGGGTATCACACCACCCACGGTCACTGGGTACAATAACCTGCAAATCTCATTTATGGACACAGGATTAACCAATCCATCAGGGTTGCAGCGAAGGGATCCATTTAAGCATTATGCAGCATCACGTATTGGAACGGTCCAACAGGATCCCATACATCCATCATGGTAAAACGATTCAATTGCATTGATCCAACATTTTGAATGCCTAGTAGGTATTTTTGAAGCAACTTTCAGTCGTGGTTGTCTCAATATAGGATTTAAAACAGCACTATATTCAGTCATGTCATCATCAACAGCCTATAAGTGCCCACTGTTGAGCAAAGCCTCTTCTCACTCGGAGAAGGTTTCGAACATTAATTGCTCAATGCGGGTTGACGATTTCAAACTTAAAATTAGAAAATTATAAGTCTAGGTTTCCTCAAGATATTTTCCTTGACAATTAGTCAGTGGTGTCTAAATAATCTTATAAAGTACATTTAGCTCGGAAAAAGTCACATTGGTACTTGCCGTTGGTGGGTTTCGAATCCGCAACCTCATGCATGAGAAGCGAGCGTCTTAACCTGAGGGCTACCACGACATTCAGCCATATAGTGCTGACAAAATACATCTGTCAGCACCGTTACTATTTCCGTGGATATAGTTAGCATACTTCAACACAAATAGGCCGAAGCATGGCTCTTACAACGTTTGCGTTGTGTTTTGTCATGTGAGTGAAGTTACCGGAGGCATAATTACCCTTCTTCCAAATCATCCCAATCCCGAATCCCCAACATTCCTAAAATTTCTGATTCGCCGGTTACGCCATGTCCATGGGCGGCGCCGATTGCTTGCCATCAGGTGATCCGTTTGCGTGTTTACCGGCTTATCAAATAAAAGAAAATGTTCAAATCAGTCAGCTCGACCTACAAAAATCTATTTCAAGACCTTTTAACAAGTAATATTTACTACCTTCTCTAGCACTAAAAACCCAAAATAATTGTTCCCTGAACTCTTCAACACAAACAAACATCTAAAGTTGTCTATTCTCTCTCATTCGAAATAAAATGTACATATTCTTGCCCCCAATACTTTGTCCGTCCTTTCCAAAGAAATGTTTTCAACAATCTTAAGCCCTATTTGACAGTCCATTGCGCCGTCTCTATAGCGACAAGAAAGTACGTTAAAATAACAATAGTACAAACTGAGTAATGGAACGCGAAAGTTTGAAGTTTCCACGGCATTCAGGGAGACGACCGCAATCCTGTTTTATACTGATGTTTATGTAATACTTGTGCACAATGGAGTTGTGAAACTGTTTAGGTAACATATGGCACAAAATTTTTCTAGAACATTCGTTTAAACAGTAAAATCAGTTATTTTGTTTAAGAGAGAACAAAGTATCTAAGTATTTTGGATGAAATGAAATGGTATGTTTAATAATAAGCACTGTGAAATGTTTGATTTACAAAATCCAAGTTTATGTTTTTATAATAACTATCGTAAGACATACAAAATTCACTAAAATTACGGGTTACTCACGTAAATATACTGAGAAAAGCTCTACTAGTTTCGAACTACAGAGGGATTTTTCCTCATGAGCAGCGTGCGCGGTCGCAGCGACGTCGCGCAGCTCAGTGTGGTTGAGTAACCCGTGATTTTAGTTAACCTAAGTTCATGTTTCCTTTCTTGGGTAAACTAAAGTTAAAACTTTGATTGCTAAAAAAATCTCAAGAATATTCACATAATTTTATTTTATTTCTAGTCGTTGGATAGCAATGGTAAGTATAATATGATAAACAATGGGAAAATCTCGTCCTAGCTTCAGTTTACCTTCATTTTCTAACCCAAATACTAAAGTATAACAGACAAAACGAATTGAGTATTCAAAAACGCTAATGAATACAAACGTCTTATGAATAGCATACTTGATTTCTACTATCAAATAAAAATAATATCAGAATTTCCTTCGTACGAACCCAAGGAGATATTCTTGTAAGGATTCTAAGATATCCAACGGACGGTATTACCGTACGATTCAATTCATTTCTTCTATTGTGCCTGATAATACCTCTATAATATTTCTACAGGAAGGCTATCGCTTTGTATTTTATGTTTTCCTGGTACATCATTCTTGGATTTTAGGCGGTATTGTCTGTTTGTTCTCTTTTCATTTGATTGTCTGTGAAATAAAATAATAAACCAATCAGGATACTTGTGTTTCTGTGTTATTTATTTCCAGATTTAATAGGATCTGATTTACAGCTTCGTTGATCGAGTAGTTGGGTGTGGGAATGCTGAGTTGTAGTACTCAAGTTTTGTTACTTGACTTTATGAATATGAATCAAAACCGATAATTGATCAACTATATCTATCATTACCATCGCCAATAGGATATGAGACTGCTGAACTAGGGGTTTTGCCATAATCTTCCTACTTGACAAGCCGCTTGAAGACTGCAGTCGAGTCTCTTGACATCAGCCCGCGGGAAGAATTTAAGTGGTGAAAAATTAATGTATTCTACTCTAAGGTCACCTTGAAGTGAATAGTGTGATGTGAAGACACCTTATAACAGAATGTACCAGGTACCAGGCTTACAGGAGTTGCAGCGGTTTTAGCATTAAAAAAAGAATGTACCAGGGCGGCAGAAACATCAGGAGCTGAAGTAAATAGCACAAGGCTAACTATACCTACCTATCGCCTTTTATAACTATGCTGTTGCCTGTTTTCACATCGCCAGACGGTCACTCATTCACATACACATATATTCACAAACGTAAAGCCTACAATCAAACAAGTCCCATTCAAAAAATGATTTTCAAAACTAACTACTGAAACTAATTCCACACTGAAAACTGTAACTTTAGTTTAATGTTAGTTCACATGTTTGTATTACACTTGAATAAGCTAATACCAACTCTAATTCAGTGGTGTATGACAGATTTTAGATAGAAATAACTTTGTTAACAGCGCTAAATAACGTAGTTTTCGCCAGAAGGAATTTATTCTATGTACGGTGTGTTGCTTTAAATGGCATTTTGATGTTTTTATTTAACAATTTCGCTTGTTTTTAGGTAGATAGTTACGCAACTGAGTTATACTAATTATATTAAAATGTAAAAAATTATGTAATGAATTAAGTGTGTGCCATGCTTCCGCACGAATGAGACGGCTCGACCGTAGTCAGACCACGGCCTCACAGAAAAGCCTTTGTTCTACAAGGATCACTGAGGAATTTTTACGTTACGAAATAGTTCTAACCTTTTAATTTCTATATACGACTTTAAAAGTCTTATTGTAAATGAAAACATCATGTACATACAAAGAGTTGTTTAAAGGCGATACACAAACTTGCTTTACGGATAGGAATGTAGGCCCTGATAGATGCGTGACAGTTACATATGTGACATCCTGTACCTCACTGAGGTAAGTGTTGTCATATGTTTACTTAAGCTCCTGATGTTTCTGCCGCCCTGGTACTTTGCATTACATTCGCTTAAAGTAATCGCTGTTAATTAATTTCATTAAATCGTTGTAATTTGTAAAGTAGGTTGGTTAAAGTGTTGTTTTAAGTTATACTTAGAACAGAGTGCCCCTCTGCTACGAGGACATTACGGCACTTAATGCCACTGTACAATGTAACACCCACTTTCACTATTTATGTTATGAGTCCCATGTAATAGGAGGTGAGCCTATTGTCATGGCATAATTCCAAACTTTGTGCTAGCCGACCAGCAGTCACACTTGCGACCACTGGGCCAACGAGGCAGTCACAGGTATTATTGCTAAAAATGCATACAAAAAAGTTTTTCCGTTGGGGAATCAAATCCTCAGGATTCATTTTAAAATGCACTACCTACGTCAAATTAGGTACTCATTTTCTTTATATTACATCATAAAACTCCCATAAAATCATTTTCATATAATAAATTTCACAATAATGCTGTAACAATTTAGCTTCCTACTAAAATATGAAGCGCGACAATGTCAAAGCGTTTGTTATGTCATCAAACGAGCCAATAAGCGATAGTTAAAAGGGAAATTTAACCACCGGTCATTTTACTAGGCCAGCCGGTTAAAAAGGCCGGTCACATACTAGCTTAATTGGTTATCAAAGACTTACAGTAATATCATTTAACACAGATAGACATAATTAAGCATTTATAGCACATACTGAAGTGGAAACTATCGTTTTTTCTTCTCCTCTTATAATATCTTCTGATTCATTTCGTTGCGGAAACCAAGACAGTTATTCATATCCCTGGAACGTGGCGGAAATCATAGCTCTGGTGATTTCATAGCTTACAGGAGTTGCAGTGGTTTTGGGGGGCTATGGCAGGCTTGTCAAATAAAAAAATATAGCACATACATAATTTAATCCAAAACTCCTCTATTATTCGTAGCTACCTACTTATTTAAAAATCTATATTCCCCTATTACATGCCCAACAAATTGCGTATAAAGCGTAAAAAATGAACGAGAACATATAGAAGAAATCGAAATTCAAATCAACCCTACATATCAATTCGAGCACTTCATTCAAACAGAACAAGCAATTTCTGGCTACACAATAATAATCCTTAACGACTAAAAAATAAAACCATACGCGTCTGAATTCGCGTACAATAAACAAGAATCGATATAAAATCGTTACGAGTTCTCGATTATCGCTTCGTGGAGCTTAGCTTTGCGGGCCATTAGGCTCGAACCAAGATCGGGACAAGTCAAGCGTGAATCGCACAACACTGCCTGTAAACAATAATTAATAAATCGAATCGTGGATTACTCGTTTACTCAGCGTTACAACTGATCGATTCCTTGTTCCTTACAATTTGGGGAAAAACAAACATCCGAAGTATATTTGTGTATGTATTGAACGGAATAAATACGAAAAGCAATCTATAGGATCCTTATTCTAATCAATTTTACTAAAATGATGCTGAATTGTGTTGTCATCGTGTTGATTAAATCTTAATGAAAAAAATATAAATTGTTGATTTATACAGCATAAATTGTGTATGTATAATTTTTACGATTTTCGATATTTATTATCTTCATTCATTAATTGACAGCTGTCAAATTGACATCGTTCACAGATAAAAAATAAAAAGTACATCGCGAGACCCACTATTAATTTTCCCAGAAAATTATTGTCTTCCGAGATGACTTGAGAATTTCTAAATCTGAACTGACATTAATAATCCGAAGTAAATTATATTAGGATTTATCCAGATTCAAAGAAATTTCGTGTAATCCTGTTCGTATTGAAAAACTGGCAAACGGTAGAAAATATTTCAGGAAAGTTTAAGATTTTCGTGTACAAGTTTCTAAGTAAATAGAAGCTATCTGTAGTTGGATTATCCATAACAATTTATTGTTTTTCATCTCGCTCTAATATTAAGCAGTACAATATGCCTTTGAAGAATTGGTTGCCTCCCATCCAACTGATTTCTTTAAGAGGGGCTTCAATAAACTACCATTGCGTTGGCAAAGATGCATTGAGTGCATGGATGGCTTCGATGAATATAAATAAAAGGTACATAAAAAAATCGTTTACATATTTTCACACAACACGGCAATTTTATAGGTAACGACCGTATCCACAACACACGCTTAAGGATTGTTCCGAATGGCTCGGTGAGTGACGTGTTCGTTCTGGTCGAAATTATCGGCCACAACCTTTGCTTACCGACAGTAATCTCAGCTATGTTAGCAAATCTAACAGATTGGCAGGCCGTAGTCACCTTCTGTGAAACTGTTATGTTTCAGAAGGAAACTGTAGAGAGAGATCGAGAGAGGATACACCCAACTCGGAGACAAAGGCGGCGCAGTAGGAATTGCCGTAGAATTTAACTCCGAAAAGATAGGAGGTAGGAGTAACATAATTTGATTGTCGCAGGTGAGTTCGTTCATTCGAGTAGGTACTCAGTGACTCTCTCATTGTTTTCTGGGATTGAGTGTGTGGTTTTAGTCGGTAAGAGTCCGACATAACCTTCTGTCTGACGCTCATTGTCTAGACAAAGAGTATAAATGAGGACGGCCGACACGTTTAAAATAAAAATGACCGTATTATTAATGTTCTGAAAGATCACAATTATGGTTTTATACAATTGGAATAACCAATTATTATTGTACTAGCTACTTCCGCGCAGTTTCACACGCTTGGCTCAGCTCCTATTGGTCATAGCGTGATGTTTTATAGCCTATAGCCATCCTCGATAAATGCACTATCCAACACAAAAAGAATTATTCAAATCAGACTTGTAGTTACGGAGATTAGTGCGGCCAAACAAACAAACGAAAAATCAAAATTTTCCGCTTTATATAATAATTATAAGTATAAGATAGGGGCGAACTGGAGAGAAAGTATTGTGCATTAAATTGATAATGTTGCCTCAGTGATTACGTGAAACTAAAGTACCTATAGATAAAAAATGTTCAGATTCGATTCCTGCTACGAATGAAGAACAAAATTACAGTCTATTAACAATTTTTATACATATTTTTTTTTTACCTAAACTGGTGTTCATTTTTCTTATAATTGGTTTTGACTATCTTTTATTCAAATGGTATATACATATACTTTTTATACAAGATAAATACGTTTAGACTAGACTAAAGTTGCCTATGGCTATCAATTAGCAACAGATCATATTCCTCTATTTTAAAAGGTCACCAAATAGCTATAAAGTGAAAACAAAAACAACTACTTTAAATAATACCTCTAGAATCTTCATTGTAATTCGATAAATTCGCCGGAGGAGTTAAATCCACTTGATCCATTGCTATTTAATTATTGTATACTGAAACTTGAGTCAAATCACTTTATTATTTAACAGCTGTTGCCCGCGACTCCGTCTGCGTAGAATACGAATTTAGAACATAACCTTTTTTGTTTCAATTTTCCAAAATTAAAGTATCCTATGTTACTGCTTAGTAGATTAGCTACCGGCTCATAAAAGTCCCGTCAAAATCAGTCCAGCCATTCCAGAGATAAGCTAGTACAAACATACAGACAGACAGACAAATTTAAAAAAGGTTTGAATCACCACACTTGCTCATTTCAGGTTGTCGATTTCAAACTTATAATTAGAAATTACAAGTTCAGGTTTCCTCAAGATGTTTCCCTTCACTGATTGTCAGTGGTGTCTAAATAATTTTTAAAAGTACATATCGTAAAAAGTCACATTGGTATTTGTCGTTGGTAGGTTTCGAGCCCACACCCTCATGCATGAGAAGCGGACGTCTTAGACCTCCGAGCCACCACGACACCATGCATAGTAAACCATGCACACAAGACATTTTATAACCTCCCACTTAGCAGTTAGTATATTTTGGTTTGCACCATAAATACGAGAACGCTCAAAAACTGCTCCTTTTCCACGCGTCAGTAAGAAGTTCACTGACATAACCTCGGCTTCGTTTAATATAATCAAAATAAATGTTAACAAGAGACCAAATAACGACGGAATGAGATTAAACCACGTCAAGTTATCGAGCTGGGAGATTGCGAGGAAGGCTGTGAAGGAATATGGAGGTTTTCATGAAGATTGGTTTAATGTATTTCAATATTTTTATATGTGGTTACGAATGTAATGCATTCGAATAATCCTTTTCAAGTGACGTGTTTGATTAATTTGTGGCCGTTGTGGGTTGTAGATGTCCGATATCATACTTATAAAAATAGTAACGGACTTCGGATTCTATTCGATACCGATGCAAGGGCTTTCGGATTTGATGCCTCTGACAGGTCATCAAAATTAATGAGACTTTGAGAGGCCTTTACAATAATATGAAGTGTGAAACTGTGCTTCAAAATAGAGCAATAAAACATGACACAATGATTAGAGATTGGGTGTCATAAGGTGTCATATCAATATATATATATATTTATAAATCTTCCTCGTTGGCCGAGTATTCGCAAGTGTGACTGCCGGGCAAGGGGTCTCGGGTTCGATTCCCGGGTCGGGCAAAGTATTACTGGGTTTTTTAAAATTCTCAGTAGTAGCACGGAGTCTGGAAATGTGCCCGGTATATGGCAATAGGCTCACCCCCTATTACATGGGACTCATAACAACTAGTGAAAAGTGGGTTTTACATTGTACTGTGGTAGAATGTGCACCTGTGCCTACCCCTTCGGGGATAAAAGGCGTGATGATGTTATGTATTTATAAATCTTCTGCACTTTTCAATAAAATCACTTCAACAACACTATTACCTACGTCACAAAAAAAACATAACCTCATTACTTCCACGTAATTCATTATTGTCAAAGAATACGAACTATAATCCGTAGTGGAACGCGTGGTATTCGCACAGATGCGTCACCTTCACCGACTGTCCGCCATTATCTTTGAATCGAGCGCTTTTGTCAATACATTGGTCGCATAAATTGACAGCTTTCAATGAAACACATCACTTACTTGAGTTATTTTAGGCTACGATGGTAAATGGGGACGTAGTAATGTGTAATGTGTTGTTAGTAAACGGTTGTCGATTATTTCTACGAGTAAAAAATATATTTTTGTCAGTAACTATATTAAAGAAGACGAAGTTATTGACATACACAGAGAAAAACTAAAAATTCTGTCTTATGGGATACTATAACATAACATCACGCCTTTTATCCCCGAAAGGGTAGGCAGAGATGCACATTACGGCACATTATACAACTGTACAATGTTACACCCACTTTTCACTATTTATGTTATGAGTCCCATGTAATAGGGGGTGAGCCTATTGCCATATACCGAGCACAGTTCCAGACTTCGTGCTTCTACTGAGTTTTTTTTAAAAACCCAGTAATACTTTGCCCGACCCGGGAATCGAACCCAAGACCCCTTGCCCGGTAGTCGCACTTGCGAACACTCGGCCAACGAGGCAGTCTATATAAGAAAAAAATAATTGCCGTTCGTTAGTCTCGCTGAACCTCGAAAAGGGCTGAACCGATTTGGATAATTTTGGTCTTGAAATGTTCGTGGCTGTCTAGGGAAGGTTTAAAAGATTTTTTTTATTTTTAGGCAGTACTGACTTTGCCGTGGTAGTTGGTGTATTTATGTAAAGAATCACAACCAAAACCAAAATCAAGAAAAATTTGCTATCCCTTAATTTGTATCTTAACATTCCAATAAAATCTTGAAGAGGGCCTCTGTAACGTTGATAGCAATCCCTTACAGACTAGAAGCGTCCATTATCTATCGTCCACGTCGATATATTGATGCAATAAATTTATGTCAGTCTGACAGTTGCCTCATTGTGTTTTTAACTCCAGAAGATTTATGGCTAAGCACGATTCGTGGCCACTTCGAACATCTTAGAAGCGTTTCTTTGCAAAGTGAAAAATGAGTTCGCTAGATCAGTTTTTGAAGATATTTTTTGTTTGTTTCCTTATTGTGGTTCTTGTGATATAGAACATGTCATGTTTTATTTGGTAGAAACTAGCTGTGTGCGATTTCTGCGCTGCGTGGCGCCTATTGATCATAGCGTGGTATTTGAAAGCCTACAGCATTCCTCGATAAGTTTGCTAACTAACACAGAAATAATTATTCAGTTATAATTATTGACTGCCTCGTTGGCCGAGTGGTCGCAAGTGCGACTGCCGGGCAAGGGGTCTCGGGTTCGAATCCCGGGTCGGGCAAAGTATTACTGGGTTTTTAAAAAAAATTCTCAGTAGTAGCACGGAGTCTGGAAATGCGCCCGGTATATGGCAATAGGCTCACCCCCTATTACATGGGACTCGTAACATAAATAGTGAAAAGTGGGTGTTACATTGTACAGTGGGATAAAAAGGCGTGATGTTATGTTATGTTATGTTATGTAATTATTCAGTAGTTCCGGTGATTAGTGTGTTTAAATTAAGAAACAAATTCTTCTGCTTTCTACAGAGTGTAAACGAAACGCTCCCGACAATTTTGACAAATAACATAATATAACATCACGCCTTTTATCCTCGAAAGGGTAGGCAGAGGTGCACATTATAGCCACTGTACAATGTAACACCCACTTTTCACTATTATATTATGAGTCCCATGTAATTGGGGGTGAGCCTATTGCCATATACCGGTCACAGTTCCAGACTCCGTGCAACTACTCAGAATTTTTTAAAAACCCAATAACGCGCACACACACACACACACACACACACACACACACACACATATTCTGCAGAATTTATTTTATCTATATAATTTCATATTAAATTTTTTTTCTTTTCCTTTTTGAGGGGCGGTACCGCCGTCCGTGAGTCACTGCAGGGTGCCACCTGAAAATCAGCGTTGGGCAGGAATGCCCAACTATATGCTCAGGTGGAGGCCCTTTTGGCATTTGCACACACACCACAACATTACAATGTATTATATTATCTATGTTTAGTTTTTTTTTTCGAATATTTATCTTTCTTTATATCAAAAATTCATTGCATTTGTTTTGTATTGTATGTAAATTATTATGTTATATTTTGATAATTTTTTATTATGTATTTATGTCAGTATCTGTATCTTTATTTTTCATAATCTTTGTTTGTGTGCCATTTACCAATTAAATGCTTTTTCTTTCTTTCTTTCTTCTTTCTAATACTTTTCCCTACCCGGGAATCGAACCCGAGACCTCAATCGCATCGCAATTGCAAAAACTCGGCCAACGAGGCGGTTTAAAGTTGACAAAATAATGATGGTCACAAACAAGTTGAATTTTGATAAAACTCTTAAAATTTCTCTTTCGAACCGTTTAGGGCTGAAACTTTAGGGCCGTGGGGCGCAAGTGCACATCTTCTTTACAAAGATATTGTAAGGAGGATGGTTGACACTTCAGGTGATCGAAGGGCTGGCTACTACCTTGGGCAAAGGTTAAGCATTGCCATTCAACGTGGCAATGCTGCCAGTCTTTTGAGCACCCTACCTCACGGTAGCGATGAGGAAAATGTTTTCTTTGATGCCTTATGATTTATTTTTATTATTATTATTTTATTAAGGTGTAAATATTTTAGTTTTAATTTTTTTTTATATATATATTTTAAGTTGTATATATTAATTTTTATCTTGTATTGTATATATTTAATTGTGTAATAGTTAATATTAAATTGAAAAATAAATGTAAAAAAAAAAACTCTTAAAATAACACCAAATTCATACAAACAAGGCTTTTTAATAAGAAATACTCGGTCATACATGCTCCTACTGTCTAAGCTTTATTTATATTTATGTCATATATAAATCTTTTGCTTTCCTTACCAGGCAAACAGAAGCAGGGCAGATAGTAACACATTCTGCGGTGCATCGCTTGATTTATTGTTAGAAACCGTGATTTCATATCCAATATGAATTTTTATATAGTTCTGTTGCCAAGCTGTCTCCGTGAGTGGCATTTTAATGTAAAAATACAACATTTCCATGATTCAACTTACTGATGCCAAATAGGTACTTCCACGATATTCTAATATTATAAGGCTTTTTACAAGTAACTTAATTTTCCAACATATTTTGACAGCAAGTCACCTAAAGTAAGTTTACAAATACCAGGCGGTCAGAAACCTCAAGAGCTGTCAATATCAATATAACGTTCTATAAAATATAATCATAAAATATTATCTTCTAGAACAGTCGTTATTAATCACCCCTTACCTATGAGCTGTAGAACGTAATTATGGCGTCCTATTGTTTCCCATAACTACAGAGGGATGCCTTCATAGAATTACCTCTCACGATATCCGCCATTGAGCTAGGGTTGTACACAGTTTTATTATATTTCTTATTTTTATACTGTGTATGTACAATATTTCTTTTAACAATATTTCCTTTAACATTCTCTATTAATTATATTTTTAAATACTAATTACACAATAATATTCAAAAATATAGTGGGAGCATAGTCCAAGCTACCGGTGGTTAGGGCTCCAGAGACAGAAACCTCCTCATTATACGTGCTGTTTCTAGGAGAACTGCCTTCTGTATCAGGCCCTTGACCCATCCACCTAACGCCAGCCTCCTGAGATGGATGTCGAGGCTTTTAGTCGGCCATGTGCCAGGACATGACTATCGGCACAATGATAGGCAATATTTCCTTATTATTATGAATTTGTTTAATTAGTTCACATCGTCAATTTTTATATTTCGGTACAGAAGATCTGAAAACATTTTCAATATAGTTATGTATGACGTATCAAGTATTTCCTTCCACAAGATAGACGAAGTGTATCTAGAGGCACACAAAATCATCATCAGTTTTACTAAATAAACATAATTTAAAATGATAAACTATAAAATTATGTTACTACTACGAATTTAGATTGTCTGACCCCCAGGTCTAATGTTCAACATCTTAACTAAGCTAATTTCCATAGTGACTAGGACATCAGAAGTAAACAGCAGATACTCCTAAGACACATCTATGGTCGTTTTTAAAGGTTTGTTTACGAACCTTAGGCCGGGTGTACAAGAGTGTCTAGAGACGGCTCGAGCCTTGTCAGGTACCTTACCGCTAATGAACCCAGCAACAGAGCACGCTTCACTAAGAGTGGCTCGCCTTGCTTATGTGACGATTTTCTAAGCTAAGGACGTTTTTTTTTCTTTAGTGTGTACTTGGCTTTTATTAGGACAGGCTTAGTGTACGTTTGTTGTGTTCGTCGTGATTTTTCTTTTTTTTAATGTATTTATTGAGGAAAACTGGGAAAATTAAATTTAAGGTATTCTGAGAAGATAGAGAAAAATTATGATTTTTTTTTTGTTTGTTTGTTATAGGTAGAATTTTGTATTGGAAAATAATTGTATTTTTTTTATATTAACTTATTATAAAATAAATAGTCAAGTATAGAATATGCTTACATACATTTATTTAACGCCAAACACCAAAATACAGAGAAGCAGTAGGTACCTGAAAAAAAAAGAACGAAATATTGTAACGCGCACAGCGAGCCGAACATAGCCGAGCTAGGCTTCGCTCGCGCTTGCGCACTCGTCGCATCTCCGCACGACCAACGTGCGAATCTTCTAGAAAAAAGTCAAGTCAACACGCATGTGCGAGACGCACGTGACCCGCGACGTTCAAACAAGCGAGAGACGGCCGTCACACAGCTCTGCATAGTTTTTTCAATTTGTTTCCCTTAATCCCAGTTGGAAAAAACATTTTACGAGTTTTCTTTGTTAAGATTACAATATTAAATATCACGTTCCCCTCTTTAAAAGCGACTTTTCCACAGAAGTGGTTATCATCAATCTTGTTGATAAATCTTGTAGACTGGCAGAACTTGATTAATTGTCAGCTAAATAAATTGTTAGCTGAATTAATCGGCAAAAGATGTTTCTGATACCCCGCTTTTGTCACTGTGTCATCGCCAGATTATTCTGATAAACCGTTGTTTTGCAACCGTTTGAAGTACCAGGCGCTCATACTCGTGGAGGAGTTAGATTTAAATTGTCTATATTGAATTTATCGGAGGACAAACCACGCGGCCTGAAGGGGAAAGAAAACAATATTAGATTTATTTTATCCTCTTGTCTGTGAATATTTAGTAATTTATTTTTAGTTTTGGCTCCTGTTTGAACCGGTATATAAAACTTTAGAAAATACCGGCCAACAATCGGTATTATATGAGGAAAAAAAATATTTATGAATTATTTTGTAATCTAATAAAAGACAAAGACAAACATATTAAAAAGTTACGTACACGTTACAGTGAGTATACTCGGACAACATGACATTCAGGAAATATAGCAGAAAACTCATTAAACAGCTCGGTTGGTCTCTAGAGGGAAGCTATACATAGACTTTGTACCTATGCTACCTTTAGATATGTAGAGGTAGGTACTTACTTAAAACGACACGTGCAAATGTTTTCCGAGGCTTTGATTAGCGTGAGAGATCTTTACCCACGACAGTGTGTGAATAGTGTGTTTTTTTGTTTTAAATTTAGGAACTTAGGAGTCTCATATGTAATATATCAAGATTGATTCCAGATCGCGTGTTACTTTTCCAAAATTGAAGTTAACCCAGTAATAATTTGCACGAATCGGGAATAGAAAGTGATCCCCTGCTTAGCGGTCGGACTTACTTGTGACCGCTTAACTGACGAGGCAGGCGGCGGCCTTGATTTTTTTGGCAAAACCTATCCATAAATTAATAAAATTAAAACCAAATTCACCTATGATACAAATATCAGACTACGTTTAAGAAAAATATATTACGCATATACATTCAAGCACGTCTAAAAACGTTTTACATAGGTAACATTGACTTCACATGAAAATATTTTTAAGTCGACCGCAGACGGTTCGCTCAATTCAATCCGAGTCTCTGAGCCGTGTATTTTTGATACCAATACCTTCAATGTTTATTTCAGTTGGCTACTTCGACTGAAATGCTTTCAATTTTCTTTGCACAAGATACCACTGAAATTACTCTAGGTTTGAAATATTTGGGCTGATCAAACTTGGGCATCGAGAATCTATATTTCTAGAAGATAGTTCACGAATGGTAAATAGTTTATGGAATAACATTTTTTTTTTTTAAATAACTAAGACTGAGAACATGTCAGAGGGATATTGAAAGAAGTACAGTAGGCGTTACAAAAAGAGATCACATAGGGCTCGTACACAAAACTGCGATGCAATGCGATGCGAATTTGCAACGCAGAAAATTACTACACGAATTGCTGCGATGCGATTTCGTGCGGCGTCTCCCAGGGTAACCATTCTTTCGACGACCGTCAACCATACTAAACATAATTTTAATTGAAAATTTGATCGTGATATGGATCGTAAAAAGAAGTGTGCACTTTTGTTATTGCTTAGGAGATACAGGAAAAAGAAACAAACAACATTTTAGGAAGATAAGATTTAGATGCGCGATGTCAATCAATTCGCAAGGTAAAGAAAGTAAGACAGTTAAAATGAAAATGGGCAGGACATAATAATGTCAAGAGATAGCAGAATAAAATGGACCAAAATCGTTAACTTTTCTCAGTATATTTACGTGAGTAACTTATATTTTTTAGTTAATAACATTCATTGGAATATATCTTATAGTATGATTGTTCCATAATATTTTGAAAGATAAATATAACTGTTGGATAATGAATGAACAAAGACAACAGAAATATGAAATAAAAATATATTTTGTGTTTCTATTATGCGAGAACAATACAGAAAAGATTTTAGATCATCATTGACGATAAGGTGAGTTTATATTCCTATTTTAAGAGGATAATTGGGCCTCCGGTAACCTCACTCACACGACGAAACACAACACAACGTTGTTTCACGTCGATCTTCTATGAGGCCGCGCTTAACTATTGTTCTGTCGCTACAAATTTTTCTTAAAATGCTAGAGATAGCACGTTTAAGTACATCTTAAGATTGAGTAGGTTTTCAATATTCCGGCGTTAGAACGGATATTGCTTGCTTAATTATACACAACAAACCTGTATCATTAAAAAGAAATAAAAAACAAACCAATACCTTTCTCAACAACAGAAATTATACCTAAATATATAAAAATAATAACACACCACAAGAAGAATATCACAAATATATTAAACCTACATAGAAAATAATGAAAACAAATTAGCATAATTATTTTAATGAGTATAATGCTCATGAACCCCTTACTAATTACAAGATAAATACCACGGAGTATTAAGTAAATGGAGTAATTAGAGTGAAAAAACCGCTTTTAACAAAATTAATGTGCTCATGTGATCTCAATTGGAATTGTTATACACGGATCATTGTTACTGTCACAGAGATGGATATGACGTTTAGATATAATTTAGTCAGCGTTTTAGAAACTGTTGTAAAGATGGTTTTGTTTTAATATGCCGGTGACCGCAACCTATTGTTCTTTAATTGTGTCAATAATGACGGTACTCAAAGAGTTAAAATTATTGAAGATTGTTATATTTTATCTTATACGTGCGGTTTCAATGTTTTAACTTTGTTTCAAATCTAATTTTGAAACAAAGTCTTAACGCACGCGATCGTAACGCCTGTGGTACCTACAAATTAATTCCATACAGGTATTGTATTGTAACCTACCTAGGATAGTAGTTATCATCCCATCAGACCACCACAGATGGGGCCCAATAGGGCCGATGCCGATTCGGAGTCGCGGAGAACCTAACGGGTAACCGGGGCTCCGGCTCGACGTGCAGGAGAAGGAACGGGGTGGTTTTTAGTCAGTAAGAGTCTGACACTCCCTCCCGCCTCACCCGGGTGGGAGAAGTCATTGGATGATTTTCCCCCATCAAAAAAAAAAAAAAAAGGATAGTAGTTAAACAATAAGCCTAGATTAACTATGAACAAAATGGAAATAAGTTTTGGAAGTATTTGCATTTGTTTATAATTTTGAATTAGAACAGTTGGGGTTTTTGACCTTACTCAAAAATTAGACTTTAAACCCAGTCGACCGGTAGTTAGCTCGATTAGTACGTTCGGCTGAACAAACGGACACATTGGATTAAAAGCCCAGCTTGTAGCTTCACAAACAGCAAAGCTACGATTTTGTCTAATCAAAGGATTTTAGTTCACTCACAAAACAGATTGTTGTACTTACATAACTTTTATTTTTTCAGAATAAAATGCAAATACTAGAGAAGTCATAGTTATAAGTTAATGGTATTTGGCAATAAAAATGGATGTCAAAAATTAATACCAATGAATATTCTTGCAAACACATTCATGCTAAACCCCTCATAAAAGAGCTGTTGAGAAAGATGATGCTTTTTCATTTTTTTTTTATTTAAAAACTTTGCCCCACCTTAGGATTTTCTCCTGTGTCGTGGATGCGTTCACAAACATACAATTTCACATACACATAACACCCAGACCCGGAACAACAATCTGTGGATCACACAATGAATTGTTTCGTGCGGCAATCGAACCCGCGACACGTTGCGCGGTAGCCAGTTGCCCAGCCACCGCACCAACAGTGCAATCAAATTAGGTATTGAGAACCATATTATTAACATCCATGTAGATACTAACTGCCAATTTGTTTCAGATTTCTAATTTCGATAACCCTAATACAATGAAATTTGCTTGCAACAAGCAGACTGCACCGCCTAATAACGATCGGGCGAGCGAAGCCATAACACATAACCATACCATTCCGGACATATATACCCAGCTTAATATTCTACTGTTTTTGTAAACAAACCAACAGATCTATATCGTAGGATTGTGTAAACGTGCCCACAATACGGATGACTTTTTCTTTGAAATCCAGTAGGTAGTAGTAGCTTTGATGTCAGAAACAAACATCCACATCACTCAAACATGTGTACTGTGTAGACATACGGAAAACATTCAATGTTTATATTTTCTGACAATGTCAACTTTTGTTGACAAGGAATTGGAGATTTGATATTTTATTTCTATTTTGTGTCTCTATTCTTTTCCAGGAATCTATCATGCCATTAATATTTCTAAATAAATAATGGCTCAACAAAATATGATGGCTAAGCGTTATTATGTATTTCACCGGGACACCGTGGCGATGCAACCAGTTGTGCCACCGTGGTGTCCGTAATATGCCAAACTAGACACCAAAATTCACACAGCATACTACGACAGTATCAAAATAAACCTCTAATGCCGTCATCGGACCTGTTCGCGCCACCAGGTTGGTTGCGTAACCAATCAGACACCAGTGTAACTCTCTATAGTGCATTTTGTTCATGCGGCGACTGGTTGCGCCGCCATGGTGTCCTGCTGAAATATAGCCCTACATCTGTTCTATAGCTTTATTATAAAGACAAATAAGCCAAAATACCGTTTAGAATCTCTCACAGCAACAACACGTGCAATATTCCTAAATAACCCAGCCACAGAGACTTAAGTCATCCTCTACAATACCAATAAAACGAAACACCTGTTGCCGTTGCCGCATAACACCCGACGAAAGTGCAAGCTTAGTACTCCATTTATTACCTACTCCATTACCAACGCATTACTCGGGTTTCCACGAAGATTATTGACATGAATCGAAGATATTGAACGGTATTCCGTGACGAAATTTACCAGAACGATATTATCGAAAAAGCAATCAACGGCCATTATGATTTACTAGGTCGTATTTTTCACCGTTTTTGTTACCTAAACCTTGGCTTAAGGAATGTACATAGGTTGAGCGTTAAACCTAGGACACGTTCTGAAGAAAAATGAGCCTGATTAAGTGACTATGTAGTTGTCGATTGCGTTTTTTCGCGTTTTTAGTTTTCAATGCGTGAAATGTACAAAGAAATAAATGGCGTTCAGAAAACGGCGAAAAAATTAAAAAAGGAAACATATTTGTGACTAGAACAGTATAAAACGAAATACCAACGGAAATCAGAAATGTATTTAGGTACCAATTTATCTAAAATAATTTCTATCAATCCACCTGATTAGAGTGCTTTAAAGAGATTTTTAAGAAACTAAAATAACAATTGCTATTGGAAAAAAAAATACAAGCTTCCTTTTCCGTTATCCACAAAAACCTTCGTTGAGAGTATTTAGTTACCTTCCTCGTGATTTTCTGTGCACCTAATTTTACCTTCCAGTTTCCTTTTAAGCACATAATTATAGCAATAAAAAAACAACACCAAATATGATCTCGCTTGTCAGCCTCAAATGACGGCCTTACAAAAGTTTGAGCGGCCCGTCATTGCATCGTCGAGTGCTTAATTAAGATAAGCGGTCCAGAATAACGGCCTAATTGCCGCCAGGGGGCGTTCCGGGACCTCGGCACCACTACAGCATAAGTACATCATGATAATTTAAATCTGTTTCAAGAGAAAATAGGTGTGAGAAGTATTTATCGTCACAGGTATAAGTAACAGGTATAATCCGGATAACAGATAATCATACGAGCAACATATTGTTGTTGAAAACCGCAACTGTGGTTGAAATAACAGTCACAGATAGTTTTTAATCAGTAACAGTCTGACACCCAGGGTGGAATGAGTCATTTAATGATTATCTCTTCAAAAAATGCTCTAACCGCAATTACAGTTCAAATAACAAGTTATCCTGTCATTGTCATTGTCTGTTACCAAAATTGACAGATAGAAATAAAGATTAGAAAGCCGTGTTATGCCTAGAAAAGACAAAGGTGTTATTTAATAACAGGTATTGAGACCTGTGATTTTAACGAAACAAAACCAGAAATAACAGATATCGTATTTGACCTGTTACAACTCAAATCTAAGAGAAAATCTTGACGAGAAAAATAGCAAACGAAAACGTGAACTTTTTCACGATTTCCGAAGTTTTTTTTGCTGATTTCCAGAGCCGAGGGTCGGAGATGGAAGCGGTTTTGGCTTTTGGATGTCAGTTTTTGTTTGTAGTGAGTGACGAGTGGATTATTCGATTATGTGTTGCTACGTCGATGTTCGTACAGGGATTTTTATGTAGATTTGCGGTTGTTTAATAGGGTAGTTTCCTAAATTTTATTTTAATGTACATTAATTTAAAACTTTAGACACGTACCTACTTGTTCTTTTCTCACAAAATTAAATACTTTCGACGATATATCATTTTGGAATATCGTGTGACGTCACAGCGTGCCACATTTTGTAGCACGTTATGATGTAACAACCTAACTCCTAAACTTAGCGCCATTTTATCTATGTATTGAAAATTAATACGAGAAAATAAAAAATACGTGTCTAATATTTTTTCATTATCTAACTGACGGACTAATTTGATTTTTAATTTTGATACCCCGGTAACTACCCAATTGAAAATATACGACTGCTGAGGTTGAATTCTTGACTTGGGTCTTAACAAGTTAACCGCTACGTAGGTCACCGGTGACCTACGTTAGCGAAGATTTGCATTCAACAGTTTTCTTTCGGCAGTCAAAGGCTTAAGATTATGTATTGACTTTATATTCACTAACGAGCATGCATGAAAAGACTGATGTATGTGATGAAGCGAAAGAGGTATGTAGGAATCGTAGCAATTAGCTTTCCATAATCCTGCTATTCCCATGGGAGACAGGCGTGAGGATATGTATGTATTGACTTCAAAATAGTCAATCTAAGGAAGTTTGCAAATTAATTTGTAATAGCAAATTAATTTGTTATTATGACTAAGGGCCGATTTTTCAATCATCAGTTAATTTTTAACTGAAGAATAACTTTGAATATTTGTTAATTTTTCCATACTAAAAACTGTCAAGTGTCAATTTTATTCTACAGTTAAGAGTTAACTGATGATTAAAAAATGGCCCTAAACTAACCTATGTTGTTCCATATCTACGTAGATGCAATTCTTTGATACACCTTTTCATTTTAATTTTAAATTATTTATAAGTAACAAAATGTCTCCGAACAAGTATTAAAGATGAAAATCGTTTGACGGCGCAAATATTCCACCTTGAAATGTAAGTTTTCTTTAGCTTATAGCCCATTCAATTTTATTTGATATCTGTTTCGATATAAGTCAGTACATCACACGAAGATTTCATTCAGATAGAAACGTCTGCAGTTGAATTTTAAAGATATTAAAAATCTATACTTTAATGTGATGATATATTTATGAAAAACGAATGAGATTCCAAAAGCCTTAAGTTCAAAAGAAGCCGATGGCAGATTCCATATAAAATACTAGCATTCAATCAAATCAATGCAATCCAGTTAAGATTTAATACCGATTGCAATCTTGGAGGGAAAGACAACGAGAAACAAGGAGCTATAATTTGAAGGGAAATAGTAAAATATTTAGTTAGCCTTTACCACTTGTTTATTCATAAAAAAAGCTATTAAATAAAAAAAAAACACGGAATTATCCACTCTATACATATCTACTCCTATTGTCACAAAACAAAATGAATCTTGTCCTTCAGGGCGGATGTAACATATTTCAACGCAAGAAAAGACGAAAAAGCCGTTTTCAAAATGAGCACGTATTCTTCAATGAAATGGGCGCCAATTTCCGACATACGTAATAAATAATATGAAAGAGATATTATTTTATATTTTTATTCGTCATACCTAAAACTTGAGTAGGGTCTTGGTGTTTATTTGGAAGTGATAGCTCCAAGGGACTTCTGTGCTCCTAGTACTAAGCATTGAAGCGTAAAAAATGTTGTAACATATTTTTGCATTTTTATTTATACCCAGGGAATTTTATTTACTCCTTGGGCGGTATGTGACGTAACTAATAGTGGTACCATAGTAGGTATCATTTAATATATGCATACCTCTGCCTATCCGTTTTAGGAACAAAGGGATATGATATACTAGCTACTACCGCGCGATCTACTATTACACAAAAAAATATTCAATTTGAATTAGTAGTTTCGGAGATAAATACGTACAAACACTCGTGTGAGAGTGTTTGTACGTATTCATCTAAGGTGAATTTAATTGCTAAATAAGGAAGCACGCTCGCCTAACACGGTAGTTTGTAATCATATCGATTGTTAATCTGAAACGTGCGCTACATAGAAAGCGATTCCAATATCGATTAAATATCCGACTAGGATAGCAGCCTCGTTTTTCCGAACCGTAAGAATTGATCGTATTATGCGGATTGTATACCTCATAGTATAACAAAAATGTTAATAGTAAATCTGTTTTGTAAATTAAATTCATCTATTAAGTAAAATTATACTACAACTAAGCCGAGAGGTGATAGCAGAGAGCTCTTCTCCAGGTGTCGTAAACTAAGAGCTGACTAGGTGATTACACATTTGATAGAGATCGCGTCACCGTGGTCTCTGAATAAACCTGAAACTTTCCAACCTACCATTCAAGCATGGACTATCGCCAATGATTTTTATCATTTATCATTAACAACACAAATATTTTTATTTGCTTCCTCTTCTGATTTTTATATCACATAGGAGAAAAATATTCATAATAATATTATATTTCAGCTGGAGACTTTCTTTAATACACACTGATATCCGACATCCAGGAAATGTTAGTACATTATCAACGACAGATCCGGGTATCAGTAACGCGGGCTGACAGCCGGGTGTCAAGTGTCAAGGTACCAGGGCAACATAACACTGAGGCGATGTACATACGTTCATGTGGAATATTTATAGTTGTTGATGTATTAACGTTATGTACCGTTTAGATGTGTGTAAGTATAAGAAAAATATATCAGTCAAGTATTTTATAAGACCGATTTTTTATTTTTTTATTTTACCCATAAATCTCCAAGCGGTCACCGGTGACCGCTTTCCACTAATATTACATTACATTATAGACCTTATTTCTAATGTTTAGAGAATACTTTTGTATGACCAAATTTAGGGGATGGATATCAACGGGTTAACTAGGGGTTTGGCAGATATCTTGCCTGATAATAAGCTATGATACGGCCTACGAGCATAAGCAACCTATTCAGTCGAGACTAGAAGACACTACCCCTCAAGAAACACAGACTCTGGCAAAGAGTTCTGCCCCTTTGTTGTTCACGCAAGAAAACTTAAATAGAAACGCTTCGTTTGAGTGGGTGGAACACTAATTTATTCATTTAATGATACAGATTGTAATCTTATACATAGAAATTAATTACTGTTTGTTAGTCTCGCTAAAACTCGAGAACAGCTCAACCGATTTGGCTAATTTTGGTCTTGGAGGAAAAGAAGGATTGACATAACATAACATCGCGCTCTTTTTATCCCCGAAAGGGATTGTACAATGTCACACCCACTTTTCACTATTTATGTTATGAATCCCATGTAATAGAGGGTGATCCTATTGCCATATAAGAAGAAAGTTTAAAAGGGGAGAAAAAAAAATATAGGCGGTACGAAGTTTACCGGGTCAGCTAGGAACACATAATAATTTGCATTGTATTCAACCTTATCTATGCTACTTGCGTGCTATTCTTATATCTATTGAGTGATGACACTAGGATTTTCTTCTGTGTCGTGGGTGCGTTTACAAACATACAAGTTCACATACACATGCCACCCAGACCCGGAACAACAATTTGTGGACCACACAAAGAGTTGCTCCGTGCGGGAATCAAACCCGCAACACGTTGCGTGGCAGCCGGTTGCCCAGCTACCGCACTGACCATGTTTTTTTCTCTTTTCTACGAAATTATGCAGAAATAAATTATTAAAATGAAATAGTGCATTAGTTATTATTCTCAACACATATCAAACAAACAAACAAAAATCACCCGTGTTCCTGACGTCACATCGGGCTCACCACCATACGTGGCCCGCGACCGCTGCGATCAGCGGTCATTGATTCACTAGCTCGCCCGACACGACGCCGTGCGCACATATCGGTTGACCCGTACAATCAGTACCTATTTAAATACAGTATTCTCATCATACCGAAGTCTTTTATTATTCAAGACCATCAGCAACGCACCTGGAGCTTGATATTCAAACAACCCGTATGTCACCAAGCATTTTCATTCAAACGATATAAAAATCGGTTGACATTTGACTGACACTCAGAGGACGTCACATTATAAGACACAAAATCCTGACTGTCAGACAGCGAGTGTCGAGTGTCATGCGTGTCACCTAACACAGGGCTGCCAACTCGATGGAATTAAATTGATAATAATAAAATACTCAAAATAGGTTTTATTATCACTCATAAGTGCAATTAATATATAATACCACGCCTTTTATCCTCGAAGCGGTAGGCAGAGGTGCACATTACGGCACTTTATGCCACTGTACAATGTAACACACACTTTTTACTATTTAGGTTACGAGTCCCATGTAATAGGGGGTGAGCCTATTGAGATTTAAAAAAACAGTAATACTTTGCTCAACCAGGAAATCGATCGCGAGACCCCTTGCACGGTCACAAGTTCAATTATTATTTTTATTTTATTTTTATTTTTATTTATTTTAATTATAATAACAACAGTGTACACATTGAGTTTATAACATTTTCCCACAAAACCGGTTTAGCGGTTTGACTGTGGGTACTGGGTGGTGAGCCGCATTGCTTTACATACACTTATATATTGTATAAATTACTAATAACATTATCACTATTCAAGTATTTTACAGAAGTATTTCATTAACTTAATTTTAAACAGTCTTATGTTATTTTCTTGTCTGATGTCGGCCGGCAAACTATTAAGGACATATGGTACACGTTTCTTTAAAGTTCTGTCGCCAAAGTAATTATGAACCCTGGGAACGTTATATTTACCTTAATTTATAGCTGTATTAATACAATATTAATTATAAGTTTTCCATATTAAGTAACAACATTATCGCATTAGACGTAATCTGTTAGGATATGTTGATTTAAATAAAGATTAATATAGGATTTTTATAATAAGTAATAGGTAATAGTAATAAAATATTAAATTATTATACAATAAGCCGGTAAACGAACAGACGGATCACCTGATGGTTAGCAATCGACGACGCCCATGGACACCCACAACACCAGATGAGTTACAGATGCGTTGCCGGCCTTTAAAAACATATACGCTTACTTATGAAGCCGTAATGTTATAAGCATTCCCGTCAACCTTTCCAACATTTGTCTATTTTGGTAAATAGAGATTTTATCAATCGGTGTCTCACTCGTTAGTTTGTTGCGCACTTTATTTACCAATATCTAATAAGTATAAATGTATCTATTATTGTATGCATTATAATAGGTAAGAATACATAAAGAGAGAGAGAGAGAGAGAGAGAGAAGAAGACAAGAGTAAAGCTGAAATCAATTTGGATTTTTGCATAATATTCTGATAGGTATAAGCAATCTAACACAATCAAAGATGTGTCCACGTTTTCGTCCGGGTGGCTTAAATATTTACAACTTCTCCCTCGTAGATGATAGTGTAATAATATGTAGCCCATATGTTGATCAGACCCGTTAGTTATATTCATGCCATTTGAAGTAAATTCATAAAGTACTTTTTGAGTTTATCCCGTTACACATTATACATATAGACAAACAGACAAAAATTCTGAAAAATAAGTATATTTTTGGTTTCGATATCGATTGTAGATGACGCCCCAACAATCTATTGCTTAAAAAATATCCAATGTACAGTTTTGACTTCCTTACGATTTTATTAATGCGTATTAGATGTAGATAATTTAAATCTACATTAGTAATATAATCGATGTTGATGAGATTAGTTCCATACCATTAGAATTAACCTTGAAAAAGAACATAACATAACATAACATAACATAACATCACGCCTTTTTATCCCCGAAGGGGTAGGCAGAGGTGCACATTACGGCACTTAATGCCACTGTACAATGTAAAACCCACTTTTCACTATTTATGTTACGAGTCCCATGTAATAGGGGGTGAGCCTATTGCCATATACCGGGCACATTTCCAGACTCCGTGCTACTACTGAGAATTTTTTTAAAAACCCAGTAATACTTTGCCCGACCCGGGAATCGAACCCGAGACCCCTTGCCCGGCAGTCGCACTTGCGACCACTCGGCCAACGAGGCAGTCAAAAAAGAAAAAGACTAATAAAAAAATCCAAAATCCTTGAAAAAGACTAATAAAAAAATCCAAAATTTGCTAGAAGTCATTATTATGCGCGGACGAAGTCGCGGGAAACAGCTAGTTAAATATGGATAGATAGATCATATCAACAATCTCACAAACATAACTTGATGAAGGTATGTAAGTATTTTGTCAAACACTTCCTCACCATGCCTCCAGAGTTCTGTAATGCAATTTCCCTCCTCCCCCTCTTCAACAGTAGTTGTTCTAACTCCATTACAAACTCCCGCCAGTTCAGCCCTAAGTTTTAATACATCCTATAGTTGAACGATTGTTTTTTACAGACAAAGTAAGGTGGAATCGTTGTTTTTAATAACAGAACATTTTGCTGAAGTTTTAAACAAAGTTTTGTGGGTTAAAAAAAAGACAATTTTAAAGTTTGTAGAGGTATGTCAGTTGTTTTGGAATGGATTGCATATTGTTTGATGCTTGGCATCGTGAATTTGTACTGATGATATGTTTTTTTATGGCATAAGCCGGTAAACGAGCAGATGGATCACCTGATGGTAAGAAATCGGCGTCGCCCATGAACACCTGCAACACCAGAGGCGTTACAAGTGCGTTACCGGCCTTTTGGGGTTTTTTTTTAAGGGTGGAAAATCATCGAGTGACTGCTCCCGCCTGGGTGAGGCGGGAGGGAGTGTCAGACTCTTACTGATTAAAAACCACCCCGTTCCTTCTCCTGCACGTCGAGCCGGAGCCCCGGTTACCCGTTAGGTTCTCCGCGACTTACCCCTTAGGTTCTCCGCGACGCCTTTTGGGGGTTAGGAGTTTGAGGATCGTTGGGGATTCAGGAATAGGGGAGATTGGGGAAGGGAAGGGTAATTGGGCCTCCGGTAACCTCACTCACACGACGAAAAACAATGCTTCACGTCGGTTTTCTGTGAGGCAGTGGTCTCACTCCGGTCGAGCCGGCCTATTCGTGCCGAAGCATCAGCTGTAGCCAAATGCCATTTAGCGCTTGTCTACATGTAGAGTAGAAAACTAAATTATATGGAATTCACATAAATTTTGACACTTGATAGTGTCATCCCCATACATTTTGATTTCTACTCTCTCTGTAGACAAGCGCTAAAGTGGCGTTATACGGAGACAGATAAACAAATTCACAATTTAATGCTAAAAGCCCTACGACCAAGAGTTTTAAGTAACCAAATCAGACACACCTAAACATTCAATCATTCAGATTTATACACACAAAAAGCAATACATCGTAAAATATTTATAAAAGATTTACCTACAGTTTAAGGGGACGAAGAAGAGTAAACAGGGCAAAACCGGTGAACTGTGAAATAATTACAAGTATTGACATGTGAAGTCACATGTCGTTCAGGTCGCGACATGTTACGTGGCGTGGAAAAAGGATATCAATTATAATGCTATGTGTACATTGTATTTTATTATATCATATGTGTACATAGTCTTTGTTATTGTGCCGGTTGCAAACTGAGAAAATTCCATTGGATTAAATTGCTCCTATAACTTATTGAAATAGGTACGAAATAAGTCTGAAACATCGACATATTTGTATTTTTGTAACTGAGACACATTTGTCTGATTACCACTTAATCAAAACTTGAGGAACCTATCTATAGTAAGGACAAATACATACACACTTACATACATCTCACACCTGTCTCCCATGGGGATAGGCAGAGACTATGCAACGCCAATGGGGTAGACGCCTAATTTTTATTTTAATGTCCGACTGGTAGATTATTTTAAATCATTAGCCACGTATTTTTTTATTTTCTTACAGAAACGAATACTTTCGACGGTAAATTGATTTATACGTAGAAATAACGTTTTAGCCCCCACTCCTAAACTTTGATTCATTTTATCTAAGTATTATTTTACTATGCAACAAAATAAAAAATACGTGTCTAATGTTTTCTCATTACTAAACTTACGAACTAATTAAATTTTTAATTTTCAAACTCCGTCATTATTCCAATTGCTACGATTCTTACATACCTCTAAAAATAAGATATAAAGTATAATCTAAGTTATCGCTATAATATCACCTATTACCAAGTAATAATAAAATAATTGCCTCAATTCAAAGTCATTCAGAAACCACATTCAAACAAAAAAAAAGCAAAACTACATTCAGTAAAATAAAAACCATTTTAGCAAGTTAAAACTGTTTCCCACCGAAGTTCTCGCCGGCGGCGCGGTGCCGGATGGCAGGGTCTTAATTACGGACAAAAAGGAGAAAAACCGGTTAAAAGCTTAGCAAGTATACGGACCGTAACTCCGTACTGAGGTGGCGGTGTCGAGAGTCCGGCAGTCCGGTTGCATTCCGGCGTTTTAAGAGCCGTGTATTGCCTCGACTCACTGCCCAGATCCCTGCAGTCGGGGAAACTTCTAAATAAAGTGTTAAAGGAAAAACGTTGCACTGGTGTTGATGTTTAAATTCAATTTTGTTTTTCTTTCTTTTTTTTTGGTAAACTATTATGACTTTGTTGTGACTTTTATACTTTGGAACACATTTGAAAATATTAGACGATTTTTTTCATTGTCAAATGGTAAAAGTGCAAGGGTTGACTTCAAATTCTTTTTTTATGGGATAAGCTGGTAAACGAACTGACGGATCACCTGATGGTAAGCAATCGGCGTCGCCCATGGACACCTAAAACACCAGAGGCGTCACAAGTGCGTTACCAGCCTTTTGAGGATTAGGTATTTGAGGATTGTCATTCAGGGATTGGGAAGATTGAGAAAGGGGGGGTGTAATTAGGCCTCCAGTAACCTCACTCACATGACGAAACACAATGCAAGCGTTGCTTTACGTCGGTTTTCTGTGAGGCCGTGGTATCACTCCGGTCGAGCCGGCCCATTCGTATCGAAGCATGGTTCTCCCACATTTATAAATTTATTTACTTTTTAATTAGTCTTTATCTTTATTGTACACAATTTTATTATAGCACATTAGGCGAACTTGATGCCATATGGCATTAAATTCGTAATATAAATTAAGAAGAAAGTAGAAAAATGGACTCGTGAACAACACCTAGTTCAAATACAAATACAGAGCCTTTTCAATTGAACCTCAACACTTAATAATACAATCCGATTGAATCAACTTCACCTGTATATTTTGCTTAGAAAATCTTTCCAAACTACATAATTTGTTTGCTAACGTTAATGTCTTGTGACAATGTCAGCTTAGCCTTAAACCGTTGCCTTTCAAAGTTAGGTCATCACTTAGGCAAATCCTTTTACCGTTATTCGTATAGAAGCCTCGAAAGTGTCGTAAATAAATTGATACAACCATTTTTTTAGAAATATGAGTACTAGTATCATCAGTACTACGTAATGTATACTTGTATGAGTATAAATGGCAGTGAGCCAATCAAAAGTAATATATGTCTTGACGTCAATATTCCTTCAATGAATTTGCAAAGATTTTGGGTGCCTTAAGTTTCCTATGATGTAGGCAAAAATGATGATAAATCCTCTTTTCAAAGCTCACAAACACCATAGTACATTCTCAGTCTACTCTATCATCTTTTTATCTAAAATCACAATGAAAGACTTGGCAATACTTATTGCTCACAAAACAAAAAAGTAATCGCACTTGTAACTAAACCAAAGTAACTCAAAACATACCAACTCTTATAATACTTCAACATCTTATTCCAAAACCAATCGTTTTAATTCAAAACTGGATAGAAACATATTTGGAAACTCCGCTCATAAGTCACCGCGGTGGTAGATGGCAGCACTGTCGCATCTGCGTCAGATAGCAAGTTGCAAAGTTTTGATTTATTGTCAGATACAGGCAGATGCCAATATTGATTCCGATTGGAATGATTGCTGTATTACAAAGTTTTGGGCCAAAAATATAAATCCTTATGAATCACCGATATACCTCAGAAATATACCCCGGTATTGCCTTAAACATAGGCTCACCCCCTATTACATGGGACTCATAGCATAAATAGTCATGAAAAGTGGGTGTTACATTGTACAATGGCATTAAGTGCCGTAATGTGCATCTCTGCCTATCCCTTCGGGGATATTAAAGGCGTGATTTTATGTTATGTCTGTTCAGTAGTTTCAGCGTGATGAACTTTCACACGTTTACACAAAAACAGCTATGATCATTGGTTTTATACATTATATTCACAACTTCATTATACAATTTCACAGTTAGCAGTTGGCATCCCAAAAGACATTGTGCCGATATGTAAATCAGATCTGGACCCGCATTCTCCCGTCCTACCGGGGTCAGTTGGACCCGCACCCAAATTCACATGTCACATGGACCGGACCATTAATATACCTACGTTTTGTAGGACTGGCTGTCTAACTAATTGGAACAGGAAAAATGTTCTGCGAAACTTTGGGTGAAATCGTGGCAGTGTTGGTCAAGTAACAAGTAGGTTGGTTAAGCAAGAAAAATATCGATTCCGGAATCGAAAATGTATTGTTGATATTTTTGACTATTGCGATGTGCATTTCTCCTTCATTTTACTATGTAGATATTTTTTTTCAATGGCAATTGTTTTTCAATGTCAATTGGGTCACCCGCTATAAAATCAGGATTTAAACAGGGGAAAACAACGCTTTGATGATGACAAAAGAAAAAACTGAAATGAGTACCTCTGACAAAATCGAGTAGTATTCTATGTGTATGCTGTTCTATTTTTTTTTATGGCACAATGGCAAGTCTATACAGGTTAACGACTTTTGTATGTATGTACGTATACCACATTTTTTGTATATGAATGATGGTGCGTGATAACATTTTATTTTTATAAAACAACAAATAAAAAATATGCAAAATCGCTTGATAAAAAAAATACAATACCGATTTCGGGTACCAGGATAGCATAAAAGCACGGAGCTCAATGTTAAACTGTAATATCACGATATAATAGCATTGATGCTTAACTATCAAACAATAGCGCTTTGTAAACTGCAAACACAAAATATGAAAGCACGTGACATGTTTTCCTAGTAATTATCACATGGAATGCAAATAATTTTATAACAATATGCGAGCATGGATTGATTTATTTATTCCATTAGTAAATGGTTTCATAAAATTTTGAAATTAAATTATAAACAATGAAGAAATTGTAAAATAGAAAGACCTCAATCCCGATACTGTTCTAAGTATATGTACATATTTATTTCGAAAAAACCGACCTTCCCTCCCCTCCTAATAAAGGTCGATCAACCTTATTACTAAACACCGGGTGCAATTCCAAACACATCCAGACAAAGGGACATATAGAAAACCCTCGTCATTAGACCGACGGGATTGAAACCAAGACAAGTCAATACACACTTGCAATACAAAATCCATAGATAAGTTATATATGTGAAAGTGTGTGTGTCTGTTTATTTGTTCGCTTTCACGTCATAATGGAGCGACGAATTGATATAAATTTTAGGTGGAAATAGTTTTAGTAATGGGGAGTGAGATAGGCTTTTTGTCTCTTTCTAACCCCCTGCTTCCTTAAAGTTAAGGGTGGAAGTTAGTTTCTAAGGTAGAAATTAGGATATAGCCTATTTGTGGCTACGTAAAAAAAACTTCCATCATTATTTTTTTATAAATCCCCCCCCCCATTAATAAAGCGTAAACGAAGCCGCGAGCAAGCATTTGTAAGACACTATTTTTAATACTTAAAGATTCTTAACACAAAGTCTCCATTATTCTGTTTTTTTAAGTATCGTCGAACAATGAAAATATGGAAAACTTAAAAATATCTCTTTATTGAATAAAGTTAAATGTCACTTACTTTTAAGTTTATAAAAGAAGTGACGAAGTAAGTATTGGTTAAGTTATTGAAAGGTTAATAAAGAGAAAATAGAGTCGATAACTTGATTATTATAGACACTATTTTAATTGTAGTGTTCATGATAACTTCTAGCGATGACAGAATAATTAATTACAAAATAAATATGTTAAAACTATTTTCAAAATAAATTAAAATATAGATGGTTAATAAAAAATTACACACAATTTTACTGATAAGTCGAATCTGTGTAAGCGATCACTTAGTAATTTGTGGACAGCAGCGATAAGTGATTTATCTGAGAAACACCCTCAAACTGAAACCTCTAAGCAACCACTATCAACTAAAATTCTAACTAAAACAAACACCTTAAATCCACGAGAACGGCAACCTTATTCCTTGGCGATCAAATAGGAACGTGCCCATCTTCGGCATCGGAAACAATCTCGAATAATACAAACAACTGCTGTGAAACTATCGACATTTCCATTCAAAAATAGATCTTGCATTTCGAAACTATTGAAAGAAATAATATTGAAGTTTTCATGTAGATTCAAGCTTAGGAGTGGATAGTGACTTGTGATTCGTCGCGCGAGAATTGTTACGTGTGCGCACCTAGACGCCACTTGTACTATCGTAAAGTTGCACGTACTCGTGTTTGAGAAATATCTTTGAAACGTGTCTTTGTGAAATTCCTATTTTGATGTGTATAGTAAAAGAGTGAGAGACTTCAACTGTATAAAAGTTTCCTATAGACATGAAAATATCATGTTTATGATATGTTTATATTATTTTGGTATTATACTGCCTCGTTGGTCAAGTGGTTGCAAGTGCACTGCCGGGCAAGGGGTCTCGGTTTCGATTCCTGAGTCGGGCAAAGTATTACTAGGTTTATCAAAAAATCTCAGTAGTGCTACGGAGCCTGGAAATGTGCCCGGTATATAGCAATAGGCTCACCCCCTATTAAATGGGACTGGTAACATAAAATAGTGAAAAGTGGGTATTACATTGTACAGTAGCATTAAGTGCCGTGGAGTAATGTGCACCTCTGCCTACCCCTTCGGGGATAAAAAGGCGTGAAATTATGGTAGTATACATTTGTCTGGTGAATAGTGATATAGACTAGCTACCAATCGTTATAAAATAGATTGACTTTTGTAGGCGACGTTAGTGAACCATGAAGTCTTGTTAGTTCAATTGCCATACCTGTCAATTGAAGAAGCTTCTAGATTCTTCTATATTTTTGCATAGAAAGGCTTAGAATTTACAATTACTTCAAAAGAAGTCATTCAGTTGTTATTTTTAGGTTAAAACTATCGCAAGATGTATTACATCCATTTTATTATACTATTTATTCCCATAACTCACACAGCTCATGATAGACTCCTAGTGAGGCTTGAAATTAGTTGGATAACCTCATTTAATTGGTACATGAGTAAGCGATAATTATAATCTGATTAATACTATATCATTTCCCGTTTCCCTTTTTAATGAATTAGCCGGTAAACGAGTAGACGGATCACATGATGGTAAGCCATCGGCGCCGCCCATGGACACCTGAAATACCAGAGGCATTACAAGTGCGTTACCGGCCTTTTGGGGATTAGGAATTTAAAGAATTTTGGGGTTTCAGGAATTGGAAAAATTAGGAAAGGGGGTAATTGGGCCTCCGGTAACCTCACTCATACTTTCCTTATCTAGACGCATTTCTCCACGAACTATTTTTATCTTAAAGTGACAAACAACACAACCTTTTCGTTAGTAAATAATATATCTGTTATCCGAACTAATCCGGAGTTAGATAGAACTCTTGTAGTCTCCAACACTAATTAATTGGTACTATTTATACACGCGGCGTCGCTCGGAGTTCGGGCGAACTTCCTATCTGTATTCTAGATCGGTTCGTTGGACTTTCTCAACGACTTTTGTGTTTAGTTTTTTTGTACATGGCTAGACGTTGTGTTAGACAAATTTTTATCAATGGCTAGTTTTTTTTCAAGGTATGCTTTATCTAGAATATCATAGAATACAATTAAGTTTATTTTCAGTACACTATGGTTTTGTAATGTATGGAAATTAAATAAACTTAAAAAGGATCATGACCACCAACGGTACTAGTTTTTCGCATACATCAAGATAAAAATTTTATTATAGTATCGCTGAAAAAATGTTAGCTAGTACTGGAAAGTTCAAAATAAAAATAATTTAAACGATTTAAAGTGAAATCTTATGTTTAAAACCTCAATTTTATATAAAAAAAAAATATACGCCTGTTACCAGGGCAATATAAACTCTGAATAGGTACTTTAAAAGTTAATTGAGCAAAAAGTTAATGGTTTTACATTTAGATGTACCAAATATTCTTTTTTTTTCGCCTATTATACTTATGCACTTAAAAGCAATTTCCATGGTGGTTAAAGCGTTGTTGTAAAAGTGTACGAGAACAGGGGTGAGGACTTGAGTTTCCTCAAAAAGCCAGTTCGATACGCGCTAAGGGTGAATTCTCCAAGCGGCTCAGAGCGTCTACAACAAAGATATAGGCAACAAAGCGCTCTGCAACAACACCAACAAAACACCGAGAGGGAAAATAAAAAATTAGAATCACGAGGTAGAGTGTGGGCAATAACAGCGGCCATATGCTCAGTAACCGGACTGATTTCGTCACCCTTCAGAAAAAATGTGGTTAAATCTGCTCAAGGATCAGGAGGCGCACAAATACAGTCTCCTCCCCCCAGGTCATCACCAACAAGAGCAGCTATGGGTCACGTTTGTCCGCCGAGGCTTCGACAAGCGTCCACTACCAGAGACCATGTCGTAAATGCTTTTCTCGAGTTTACCGCAGTGGTGGAGGCAACCAGGCAGGTCAACATGCGGAAATGCGAATCCATTCTGCAGACTTACCTGCAAGGAAACGAGCTAATACTGAACGATAGACTCGAAGCAGCAGAAGCAGTCATATACGACAACAACACCTCGAGGGTACTGAGAGGAACCTCTATAACTCGAAGTATGGCTGCTTATAACGCAACTGCAGGATTTGTGTCTCTGGACGAGAGGGAATCCGATCGATCCGGAGTGTTAAAGTTTAAAACTCCTCCAGGGGATTCCCTAGTAGTGGTTGCCAAATGCACCAGAATTATGCTGGACGATAGAATATTAGAGATGGCAAGATCCATTTCTGATTCTGGATCAGACGGCGAAGTTTTTGGAGACTGGCATACTCCGACGTTTCGCTGGACAAATGGCGTCCCTGTTTGCGGAAAAACGACATGGATAGTAGATCAATTTGAAGCGGGCAAAGATCTAATTGTCACCACGACAACCGAACCAGCAAATGACCTCAGAGGCAAACTATCCTGCCGAATCGGAGGACTCATCAAATCTAGGGTTCGAACAATGGCGTCCATCCTAGTAAACGGCTTGGGGGAGCGAGAGAGCTGCCATCGACTAATGGTAGATGAGGCTCTCATGAACCACTTTGGAGCCGTTGTGATGGCCGCCCGAATAACTCGAGCCAAGGAAGTCCTTCTAATTGGTGACATAAATCAGCTTCCGTTTATAGATCGTGATAACCTCTTCCCTCTACTCTACAGCCGCCCTACATATATCACGCCCATAAGCCAGGAATTGATGTGTACCCACAGAAATCCAATGGATGTGGCGTATGCCCTCAGCACAGTTTACAGTGGCATATACTCGTCCAGGTCGTTCGTGAGATCCCTCGAGATAAAAAGGTTCTCGGGGGCGATGATTCCAAAGTCACTCCCCGACACTTTATACATGGTACACACTCAGGTAGAGAAGGAATCCCTTAAGAACCAGGGATACGGGTCGACCGTGGGATCACGCGTGCTCACGATACACGAGGCACAGGGACTTTCGTGTGCGAATGTGATTGTTGTCAACACAGCAACAAAGAAACATCAAATACATGACAGCGTACCACACGCGGTAGTAGCAATATCGCGTCACACGCATGGTTGCATCTATTACACAGACAACAGTGAAGACGCGATAAGCAAACTAATCAGGAAGGCGGCTGATGAGGGTGAGCAAGGTATTAAGGACTACAACCTGAAAATGGCTATCAAACACGGGGACGCGGCAGTCATGGGTGCTCTCTTGGGCGGGGAGTGTTGCTTGTGATGAAACGAATGCAACATGAGGAAATGTGTGTGCAGAAACATGTAGAAATAGAATATAACCAATTGACTTTGGACTATTGTACGCTTTATTGGAATCGGCCCATGTGGCAAGGGTTGAGGCGTCATGCACACATAAATGTCCTACAGTCGGTGGCGCTGTGTGTTGGGTTGTTCCGTTCCCAATAAAAAGGTTGACCGGACCAATTGCTGACACACACGTCATACTCGTGAACGGGTGTCTTCTGCTGGGTCAGGTCGGCTCTCCCATCTTGTTGGTGGGCTGGTTTCATAAAGCCTTTGAAATAGAAATAAATAAATAGTGCCTAATTATTATGTAACCTATACTTTTGGTAATAATTATAGATGTAGTTAATTGTAGTGTGTAACTAGGTTCCCTCTTTACTTTATAAAAATTGACTAGATGTATTATAATTAAAAAACTGTATGACAAGGGCACGGACCTAGAGTCCGTGGAGAAATAATCTATAAAATTATAAAAAAAAAAAAAAAGCGTTGTTGTCATCATTACCATTTACCGAATTATCATTAATATTAATCATAATACCAAGTAAAAACCACAGTTATTCTAAAAGCACTAAACTGTAATAAAAATAACTTAATACGCGCCACCTACAACATAAATTCAAGATTTACCGGTTGCTCAGAAGAACGGAAATTCACCTAAATGGAGCGAACCTCCATCTTTCTGCTGTTGTCCTGGTATAAATAATCGCAACACTTGGGGTATAAGGAAAATGTTAAACAATTAACAACACCAAAGTTCAAACGAACTGATTAAACTATACTAAAACCTAACCTAATAAATAATAATCATTCTCAAAATAGGTACTAAACATAAAAATGAAAATTTCAAAAACACATGCCACCCTTAACAGATGCTCTGAAGAACGGAAATTCGCTCAAATGGAGCGAACCTCCGCCTGTCTGCAGGTCGTTGTCCTGGTAAAAATAATCGCAACACGTGGGATGTAGTGAAATATTATTAACTAATAAACGCCCCACACTTCAGCACAAAAATAGCGCATTTATGAATATTTCCTATTATATTTTTGTGAGACGCCCACAAATATCCTGCGCGCAAATGTGGAAGGCGAAAGATTATACCTACGTAGTTACGTAATCTGTGTATAGGTAAACAGTAATGTTATAAAATTATAGAAAGAACCTTGTAGACACTATTTTTGTCTAATGCCTTACTTCTTACTAATATTATAAATGCAAAAGTTTATGAGGATATATGAAAGGAAAAAGAAAGGAAGAAAAATTCTCGTGACCAGAGGGCTGGTCTTTTTCTCGGTCAGAGGTTAAGCATTGCCATACAACGTGGCAATGCTGCCAGCCTTCTAGGTACTTTCCCCACTGACGTCAATGCGGACGAGTTTTTCGATGCCTTATAAATAGTTTGTTTTTCCTATAATTAATTTTAATCTTAAGTTGTATATATTTAATTTAGTAATATTTAGTTTTAATTTTATTTAAGTAATAGTTGTTATTTAAGTTTTTTATAGAAATAAACGTTTTATCAAAGAAAAATTGTTTATTTGCACACCGTCACAAAGTACAATAACACACAAACAATTTAAAACAATGAAGACGGCGCAAAAAGGCCAGAGCTCAGCTTAAATGCCGTGACCCGAGTGCGCTCGAGTCGCGGCGCTGATTTTCAGCACTTGCCCGTGAATAGTCACGGGCAATTGCAAAGTCAAAGTCAAAGCATTTATTTCAATTAAACCATAGTTTGTTACTTTTGAAACGTCAACAAATACAAAATAAATAATAGTCTGTCAGTCAGTCCGTCAGTGAAACTAGGTGAAGCTAGGTGCAACGCATATAATGTAATACATATAATAATAATATATGTGTATGTATGTATGTTTGTTACTCATTTACGTATAAACGGCTGAAGGGATCGGAATGAAACTTAGAACAGGGGTAGATTACGGTCTGGAATAAAACTCCACTTTTGCTCCCACGTGAATGTGGGCTAAACTGTTGGGCGAAGCTAGTATTATTATATGTAACAAATTTTGCTACGCTTTAAAATAACTTTTGTCACGCGACAGCCAGCGGTGTTAGTTAGAATACGTGGTAGGTAGGATCCCGTGCTACGATCTCCGGCCACCATAAGCGCGGGCCTGCGGACAGCGAGCATGGGTGGCTCCCCGTCCGACCAGAAACAGACCCGAGCGCACGGCGCGTCGCGTTCCACGCGCGCCTTAAAGAGCCATCTGTGGTGATCATCAGATCACCACAGATGGGGCCCAATAGGGCCGATGCCGATTCGGAGTCGCGGAGAACCTAACGGGTAACCGGGGCTCCGGCTCGACGTGCAGGAGAAGGAACGGGGTGGTTTTTAGTCGGTAAGAGTCTGACACTCTCTCCCGCCTCACCGAGGCGGGAGCAGTCATTCGATGATTTTCCCCCCTTAAAAAAAAAATAAAAGGCTCCCGCGCTCTCGGCACTCGGCCGTCCGAACATAGCCGAACATTACCGAGTTTGGTTTCGATCGTGCTTGCGCGCTCGACCCATTCCCGCACGGCCAACGCGATTTTCGATAGTAGCACGAACCATCACGATCTTTTCCGCACACCAATACGCATGCGCGAGACGCACGTTGCCTGTGGCGTCCAAACAGCGAGAGGCCGTCATAACGCTAGCCGCGAAAACCGACGCCTGCGACACAAAATCTTCGATGGCGCACGTCGCAATTTAAGTTCTGCATAGTTTCAATGTTTTTCTTAATCTCAGTTCACAAAAAAACTAGTTGCACAACAACTGCACGGTTGGTGTGGTGGCTGGGCAACCGGCTGCCGTGCAACGTGTCGCGGGTTCGATTCCCGCACGGAACAACACTTTGTGTGATCCACAAATTGTTGTTTCGGATCTGGGTGTCGTGTGTATGTGAACTTGTATGTTTGTAAACGCACCCACGACACAGGAGATAATCCTAGTGTGGGGCAACGTTTAATTAAAAAAAGAAAAAGTTACCGATTTCGTCAAGTTTACACTTTTAATATTATTTTAATTTTAAAGTACATATTATTATTACTATTGGTCTACTTTAAGAGAAACCAATTTAAAAGATATATAACAAAATTGTGTAATACAAGACATCCACAATTGTGCAATTATAGATACTGTTAAAATAGTCTAAATGAGCCGAAGATTGCAAAACAGTACATTTTATTTGCTAAACTATTCAAATAAGCAATAGGTAGTTTGAAGTTGAAATTACTAACCTTTTAAACTAATCGTGAGTGATGTTCCCTTCGTGATTTTCTGTCAATTACAATATACCTGAAAAAATAAAGAAATAATTTTAGATCATTTACCTATGACCTTTACGTAACAATGGTTTCTCTAAAGGTCACTGGTGGGCTTCAGTCTTCTTGTCTAAAAAAACATCAGATTAAACTATCATCATATGACTACATAACAATATAACGACGATTCGGTACTAGCCGAAACACATATTATATCAGTAGATGCTTTGGTATGTCTCAAGATAATTATTATAAAAAGAAATATATAAAGGTATAAAAGATATGTGGGCGGCTATTTAGACTAGCAATTGAGTACTCATCTTCTACGAGTTTTTATAAAGGAACCAGCCAATCATCCGCTGAGCACAATGCCACTCGTATTCCTCTCACCGCCAACTTATTCCAAATATTTGACCCAACAAATGAGCCCAATGGACCAACCCCACCGACTGTAGTTCGATCACAAGTCAATGACCTTATTATTGTGTTGTCCGGCAAATTCACTACCTTTTCTAGGAAAAGGGATCTTTCATATAAAGTATTGTACAAATAGTACATTGGTATTAATATTTTAAACAATTAACAAATATATGATTGCAAAATGAAACAATAAAATGTTATTAATTTTAACCTACCTACTGTCTACCAGAACTATATTATTACAATGAAACTGAAAATATGAAAAGATGTACTGTTAATACTCTTTGACAAATAATAAAGATATAAAATAGAAGAGATGTACAAATCAGGTTCCATAACTTATATTAGCGATGAAAACTATTAGGATGATGACAGGGTATGACAATTAAAAATATAATTAGTCCGTAAGTAAAGTAATGAAAAAATAGTAGACACGTATTTTTATTTTGTCGTACTTAGATAAAACGAATCAAAGTTTAGGAGTGGGGGCTAAAACGTCATTTCTATGTATAAAATTTACATAGAAGTGACGTCACGTGACATTTCAATCAATATATCGTCGAAAGTATTCGTTTCTGTAAGAAAATAAAAAATATGTGTGTAATGATTTAAAATAATCTACCAGACGGACATTAAAATAAAAATTAGGCATCTACCCTATTGTTATTATAATAAGTATCGAACACTCTTAAGCCAAGGGAACATTAAGGGACAAAATGTCCTGCGATACGTGTTGCCAGCGACATTAGGGGCAGCAGCGCGACGGTTGCCAGACTTTGGTCGACATATCTGGCAACATCAACGTCGCTGTGGACATAAGGCGCGCGTTGATGCCTTATAATGTCAAGCGAAATCGGCAGGCTTCGCTTGACACTTCCCCGATACATGTCGTGGTACATTTGTTTCACTTTCTTCAAAACATATTGCACAATATAACCAAGTCCTTATCAAAACAAAAACAAAATACAAAAGGTTCCTATTTCACTTCCAGATTTTAATATCCATAATACTGAACATGCACAAAAGCCATCATGTCCTTGAACCGAGCTCCCTCATTTTCTCATAGGAGATATCTGAAGATTTATAACTGGAGCCGGCTACCAACAGAACTTTTTTACAGATGTATGATTTATGGTCATATCTAGATTGTATATTTGAATTACCCTTCATCTCCATTGGTTGCTGATGTCCTAGTACTTTTTTGGAATTGGGTAGTATATTAGGATCGTTTTATTTCATTTGTTTTTTGTATGACTTACCGATAGCATAAAAAAGAGAGGGACAGAGATAGGATAATAAAATTCAACATTACATAGTGCCACATACAACTAAATTCATTTCATTTCAACATTATCCATTTACAATGACACCAGAGAAATGAAAACCAGATTTTAATTAAAATAAAAGAGTTATTTCATTTTATACACGTAAAAAATACATTTTTTTTTATTTTTCGCCTTAAAATACCTTTTCATCTATTTATTTTTAATATCAAACCAAATAATTTTAGTTATATAAATCATAATTTAATACAATGTGCTACTAAAAACTACTTTATTAATCCTGGAATTCATTTGGACAGTTTCCAAACCAAAGATTGGCTTCAATAAAACCAGTTATTTTCCCATCATAAAGCACAAAGGAAGTCCGACAGTCACGAAAGTAATTGAGATATTAACTCATTATATGAATTCACAATATAAACGCGAAAAATTATGAACTACCCGTCGAAATTGGATTTTATACGGTTTTATAGTTTATGGCTTTTGTCTGCAATTTTGTATGGAGAGTATGCTATGATCAAGATGGTGCGTTGAAATTATTTTTGATACACTTCGTTAACGGCTAAAGATATCACATTTATTTTAAAGAACCGATATACGATATTGAATTATATATGAAAGGATAAAACTGTCACTACGGGCTAATATTATTAATTATAATGGCTAATTATTGCATGTATAATTTTTAGAATGTAATGTAATGTGTGTATGGTACAAATTCAAACACAATGTAATAATTGTTCATGAATAAATAAATGAAATGAAATGAAATACAAAACATTAACTAAAAATCGCGGATTACTCACATTAATATATTGAGAAAAGACTGCCACGTTGGCCGAGTGGTGGCAAATGCGACTGCCGAGCAAGGGGTCTCGGATTCGATTCCTGGGTCGGGCAAAGAATTACTGGGTTTTTAAAAAAATCTCAGTAGTAGCACGGAGTCTGGAATTGTGCCCGGTATATGGCAATAGGCTCACCCCCTATTACATGGGACTCGTAACATAAATAGTGAAAAGTGGGTGTTACATTGTACAGTGGCATAATGTGCACCTCTGCCTACCCCTTCGGGATAAAAGGCGTGATGTTATGTTATATATTGAGAAAAGCTCTACTAGTTTCGAACCACAGAGGGGGTTCTTCTTCATGAGCAGCGTGCGCGGTCTACTGACATCGCAGTAACCCGCAATTTCATACACGTGATTAACCCTTAATTTTTAAGTTAATTTAGTATGTATCACGATACATACTAAATTTATTTTAATTATTTAAAATTATATTATAAAAACAATACAAACATTATATTAAAATTAATAATTAGATTCCGTATTTACAAATTTGAATATTCAACTTTTACCACCTCACTTAACGATGAAACTGATTTATTACACCAGAAACCAAACTCAATTGAAGGTAAGAAATAAATTCGACACTTAATGGTGACAGTGAATCAACATTAACTTTTTCTGCTCAACAAATGGTAACTTCGAGAGGATCCGAGTATACTTTTATCAGACACACTTCTACAGTCGGACAAATTGCACGATTTGTCCACATTCCTACCAGCACCAACTAACATTAAATGTCGAAATGGTCCCAATGCAATTCCACAAAAGTTTCAAGTTGGAAAAAAAAATCGTGAATTTCGTCCGTTTCCGACGAATTACACTTTTTTTACGATCATGTCGGTTTTGTTTGGCGATGCGATGCTTGAAATGGTTGTGTGGATGAATAACATTCCATTTTAATCATTTTACTTGTTAAAAATATTTTTTATTGATTGATTTCAACAGAATCAACTTGTAAAAATAAACCTTTTTGTATGATTGTCCTATTTTGTTTCATATTTTCAACCGTTATCGAAAGCGGATTGAAAATGTTTTGTTTTTTACAAATAACATTTAATAACATGTTTTAGTAAGCTTGAGTTCAATTTTTTTATTACTCTCCGAATATTAAATTAGACTAGTAGAATGCATTTGTGTCAGCTTTGAGTTGTCATGCTCACTCAAAGGTCTCACTGGCGGTGGCGCGTGCAGTGGATCGCTCGATTCCCTACAATGTGGTTGAGTTGGGCGGTGCTGGTGTACGTGTCATGTTCGTGAACGAGCGCCGTCAACTGGGACTGGTCAGCTCCAGACTGTATTATTTATTGTCCTTAAGGTTATTTTCTTTCTTGATCACTTTGACTGGATTTTAGTGTTACATTGTTCTCGCACAATCCAAACAACAAAACTAGAGAATTGTATTGTGAACCTGATTAAAAAAGAGTAACCTAAGGAGTTTCTTGCTCCTTCTTCTCCATAGGAATGAGCAAATAGCTTCACTTTTAATTTTCTGGTTGACGTTCAAAAGCGCCTTTCTGGTCTAATTGAAATAAAAGATTTTGACTTTTTACTTTATTTGACTGACAGGATACTAGAGGTATAAATACCTTCTGGTTTTTATTAACCAACTAGCTTCTACCCGCGACTTCGTATGCGCAATCCCGTTTACTCCCGTTCCGGTAGGATTTTCAGGATTTTTTCCTTCTTAAAAACCGTCTCTTAATAAGAATAAATACAACAAGAAATAATTAGTGAAATCGGTCCAGCCAGTCACGCGTGATGCCGTGATCAGGGGAAAGGGAAAATTATATAATATTTATATAAATATATATAGATTACATACGCTCATTCTCTACATAATAGTATAGAACAAAGTAGCTTTCCGCTGTCTGTCCCTATGTATGCTTAGATCTATAAAACTACGCAACGGATTTGGAAGCGTTTTTTAATAGATAGAGTGGTTACGATACACACGACACTACGCGAATGAAGCCACTCTGGCAAAAAGCTAGAATTAAATAATACTAGCATCTACTTAGAAACTTAAAGATTTTAATTATCGTTCAATAACCTTAAAAACTAGGGAAAGAGAAACGATAAAAATACAAGACAGCATATCCAATGCTTCTTACACAAGACAGTGCTCAGAGACGTTAAAAGCAAACGAAGCATTGAATTGTAAATACGAGTAGTGGAATAATTTTCATAATTTACTGTAAAGATGAACAACTTTACTTTCGTATAAAATTGATGCTACTGACTTGAACAATGAGAGGGTATAAGAGGGAAAAATAAAATCCTTTCCCTTTTTTCGCATTGCAAGATATATAACCTTTACGACGCGAGGGCAAATGCTTCGGATTATTGAATAAGAATATTTAGTTGTGTTCTTTCTGATTTTAAAACATAAATTTCATCACAACAATAATAAAAATGCTACCTTACACCAGTTTCTCCTGTGTCGTGGATGCGTTTACAAAGATACAAGTTCACATACACATGACACTTAGACCCGGAACAACAATTTGTGGAGCACACAAAGAGTTGTTCCGTGCGGGAAACGAACCTGCAATACGTTGCGCGGTAGCCGGTTGCCTAAGCACCAACCGTGTTGTCAAATATATTTTGATTGTCGTGATTATATTGATGTGTGCATTATTCTGTTATGATGGCTAAATTATTGAATTCCTAGCTTCAACGACCGATAGACTGACAGATAATTCAATTTTGAGGTTTGAAAGCTGCCTAATTATGGATTAATGGAAATCATTGCTTTGACTGAGACTTCGACGTCTCGGGTTCGAACTCAACCCGGGAATCGAACCTGATGTCATTGCCCGGCAGTCGCACTTGCGACCATTCGGACAACGAGGCAGTCCAGGTACTCTCCGATTTACAATAAACGTAATTTGAATTAATGGTTTATTATCAAAGTTATAGTCTGTAAATCATTTAAGGACTAATTGATGTCTTATTCAGGATCTATTGGACAATAGAATTGAACAGCTGAGAGAAACAGGTGCCTATGTAAACTAAAGCACTAAAGTACCTCTACAATTTATTTACAACTTCATTTATTTGCTAATGAAGTACTGAATTAGAATATACAGTTTCAGAATGTTAAGTTAAATAAATGTATAGTTTTTTTTTTTTTTTTTTTTTTTTTTTTTTTTTTTTTTTTAACATTGCCCCACACTAGGATTTTCTCCTGTGTCGTGGGTGCGTTTACAAACATACAAGTTCACAGACACAATGACACCCAGACCCGAAACAACACTTTGTGGATCACACAAAGTGTTGTCCCGTGCGGGAATCGAACCCGCGACACGTTGCACGGCAGCCGGTTGCCCAGCCACCGCACCAACCGTGCAGTCTTGGAATGGTTTTACAAATGCCAAGGAGTATTGTATAGATACCAATATAAACCATACAACTAGAGAATTGTATCGTGAAACTGATTGAAAAAGAGTAACCTATGATAGTGTCGTGGTGGCCCGCCGTGTCGTTGTGACCCGGAGGTTGAAGACGCCTGCTTCTTATGCATGAGGGTGTGGGTTCGAAACCTACCAAATTACCAATGTGACTTTTTCCGTACTTATATGTACTTATATGTTTGTATTTATATGTACTTTCTAAGATTATTTAGACACCACTAACCACCGGTGAAGGAAAACATCGTGAGGGAACCTAAACTTATAACTTTGAAATCGCCAACCCGCATTGAGCAAGTGTGGTGATTAATGCTCTAACCTTCTCCATGAGAGAAGAGGTTTTACTCAGCAGTGGGCATTATAGGCTGTTGATGATGATGATGTTGGAGTTTCTTGCTCGTTCTTCTCCATAGGAATCTACAATTTGAAATAAGCTTCACTTTTATTTTTTACTAGCTTTTACCCGCGGCTTCGCTCGCGTCACAAAAGGATAAAAAGTAGCATATGTGACATATACACACAGCGCCATCTATACCAATGATTTCGTGTTTCCTCAAGAATAACAAATTTTTCCGGGATACAAAGTACCCTATTATTTAATCCAGACTTCTAAATTTACGTCTGAAAAAATTGAAAGCAATCGGTTTAGTAGTTACGGCGTGAAAGCGGAACAGACAAACAAACAAACAAACTCACTTTCCGATTTATAATATTAGTGAGGATAAGGATTGACGTTCAAAACTGCCTTCCTAGTCTGATTGAAATAGTTAAATGATTTTAATAAAATATTGTTACATTATGTCGAACCTAAACCCCGAAAGGTTAGTGCAACGTGTATTAATGTCTGATACCAAATAAATGCACTTTTGTTTTAACACATGAAAAATAATTGTTACACGTATACGTTGAACCTTCGCCTAACCCTTCGAGGGGATGAAAGCATAATATTATGTAGGTCTTTTTTTTTTTTTTAAGGGGGGAAAATCATCGAATGACTGCTCCCGCCTGGGTGAGGCGGAAGGGAGTGTCAGACTCTTACTGACTAAAAACCACCCCGTTCCTTCTCCTGCACGTCGAGCCGGAGCCCCGGTTACCCGTTAGGTTCTCCGCGACATTATGTAGGTCTAGACGACTTATAGTGTACCTAAATAACCTAGGTATGCTAGAAATATCCTTTTCTTTGAGTTACATTTAATAGGGTCGGCGGATCGTTATTTTCTAGATTTACATAAATAAATTCTTATTGCACGTATTTTGTTGTTTATGTTGTAATCTTCGTAAGTTCTTGAATGTCATCAAGTTACGTTAATATTAAATTGACTTTGTGAAGATAGGAATGTAAGATTGTACAGTTAGTTATATTTATATCATAACTATCGAGAGACTAAATTCATTATTATGTTTTTCGACTGACTCACGTAATTATTTGACGAGGAACTCGACTAGTTTCAAGCCATGCTAGAAGTTCATATTCATGAGCAGCATTCCACGACCCGCGACACGTTGACTGTCACGCTGCTACGCTACTCGTCGAGTTCCTCGTCGAATAATTACGTTAGTAAGCCTACAATAATAATATTCAATTTGTATAGTTAGCATTATTTTTTCGTTATTTGCTAGTATCAGTTAATTTAGCTTATAAATTCAATGGTTTCTTAGTCAGAGAGTCTAGAACTATACCAGTTGTATTGAAGAAACAGAACTCATAATGGAGAGCTAAAACCTTCTTAACTACGAACAATTATACTTGGACCACATGACTAAAACCAAAATCTAGACCAAAGCTCACGCCTGAATTTACTGGAAATTGTTTCCTATCACTACGGATATTGGTAACATACCTAAATAACTAGCCTACCTAGGCTACCTAGGTACTAAATACATATTTGAAATTGAGTGTGTATCCAGATTCGGGGTACGTGACGTCACCTCGTGCCGACATCCGACTACCGATATGAGAAATTGTTGCCAACGCCAATATTCAATGGATTTTGAATTACTCGGTATGATTTATTGTGACAAATTTTACTTACGATTGATGTTTTAAAATCTTCGTGAAAATGTGAATGAATTTTGGATAGATTAAGTTTAATTTTCTATTCTATAGCTAATGCACGAACACTGAAACGCTACTCAATTTTAAATTGTAGACACTTAAATATAGCGCCATCTTTTTCATTTTACAAAGAAGTTCTAGTGACAGAACTATGTATAATTGATTAGTGTTTGAGTATTTGGAGAAGTAGAAAGAAAGGAAGAAAGAAAGAAAGAAAAACTTTATTTCTCACGCTAAAACAGATGACAGACAGATTTTACACATAAGTTTACTAATATCTACTAATGTCCCAAGTCTGCGGTGAAATGGCACCAGTTCAGCATGTGCAAGACAGGGCCTCGCGCTGGTATTCTACTAGCCCCTCAAATGACTCATGGACGAACAAGTCACCAATCAGACAACAATAAACAGATAGCAATTTTCACTAAAACACACCATAAAATGCATATAACAACACAAATAAGTAGAATATATTTATCTCCATCTCTGCTCTGGATATCATAAGAGCCTATTAAGGGATTATACAAGTACATGTTAGACAAACTGCCTCGTTGGCCGAGTGGTCGCAAGTGCGGCTGCCGGGCAAGGGGTCTCGGGTTCGATTCCCGGGTCGGGCAAAGTATTACTGGGTTTTTAAAAAATTCTCAGTAGTAGCACGGAGTCTGGAAATGATGAATGGAATGGGACTCATAACATAAATAGTGAAAAGTGGGTGTTACTTCTGTGTGCACCTCTGCCTACCCCTTCGGGGATAAAAGGCGTGATGTTATGTTATATTAGACAGAAACCGAAAAGCAGAGCTCTCAATTGTGATCCCTAACCCACCTGGCAGGCAGGAGTTCATGGCAAACTATCTTATGTACAAGAGAGCTAAGCTCTAAGGACTATTACGGCCTGCTGATGGTCCAGCAGTAGACTGTAAGTAATGGAATATTGTCGATGATAATGTTGTCAAAAGAGTATTTAATGGTCAGTCATTTCAATCACTTTAATCCAACAACAAACAATACTTCTCTTTATAAAATAGCAAACGAAAACTGTTGTTTCCAATAAACAAACAAAAACGTTTCATTGAAAAAAGAGGAATTTGTATGGACTTTGTAATTTTATCAAAACAAACAAACAGAATCATCGTCATCGTGGCTGAAACCGTTCAGGACTTGCAATATATGCTGTGCAGCCTGGCTGATTCTTCCGCGCGCATTGGGCTCCGGATGAATTTGGACAAAACAAAAATAATGGTCAATGAACATTTCATTCCCGAGCCAATTGTTCTCAACGGGTCGCCTCTCGAAGTCATTCAGTAATACATCTACTAGGACAAACCCTGCAGTTTGGTAGGAACAACTTCGAAAAGGAGGCCCGTAGAAGGATACAGCTTGGCTGGGCAGCATATAGAAAACTTAATCAAGTCTTCTCGTCTCAGATACCGCAAAGCCTGAAGACAAAAGTCTTCAACGAGTGCGTCCTTCCAGTAATGACATACGGAGCCGAGACGTGGACACTGACAGTGCGACTGGTCCACCAATTTAAGGTCGCGCAGCGAGCTATGGAGAGGGCTATGCTCGGAGTCTCTTTGAAGGATCGAATCCGAAACGAAGTGATCCGACAGAGAACCAAAGTTATCGACATAGCCCAAAGGATCAGTAAGCTGAAGTGGCAGTGGGCCGGTCACATTTGTCGAAGAACCGATAATCGTTGGGGTAAACGTGTTCTAGAGTGGAGACCGCGTCTGGACAAACGCAGTGTAGGGCGCCCTCCAGCTAGGTGGAGTGACGACATCTGCAAGGTGGCTGGCAGTGGTTGGATGAGAAGAGCTGAAGACCGAGCTCAGTGGCGTGCCATAGGAGAGGCCTATGTCCAGCAGTGGACGAATACAGGCTGATGATGATGATGAAACAAACAGACAGCCAATCCCTTACACTATTATCTTTATTTATTTATTTACATTAAAATGAAAGTTTACAGCAAGAGCCAAAATACTTACATTCTAGGATACAAAAAGAAACTTAAACCTATTACAATATTAATCACTTGGATAGTTCCTATTCCTATATTATTGAGATTTATATTTAAAAACTTGTACATTAATTTCCGTATGACATACGACTTATCGTGGAACACATCTAATTCTGGGTGCTGAGCTATCATCGAGTTCATGAGACCCATAGCTCTTGCCGTTGGTGCTGCAGCACCTCGCTTTGTGCGTACGCCTGGTGGCATAGCAAATAATTTCCTCCGCCTACGCGGTCCCTCTGTGCCATCACCAGCCTCGATATATCGTTTAGGAACTCCCAATAACCCCACTCGTGCTAGTGTAGTGGGATTGTCTACCTTGTTACTGAGGAGTCGATAGTAGTGTACCAGTAATAATAATTTACGTCTTAGTTGTAGGGTATCCAGTCCTACCATCCCTGAGACAAACATTGAAGGATAAAGGTAGGGGTAATATCCGTACCTCTTCCTATACACAAATCGAGCGAATTTTCTTTGCATACGCTCAATTAGGATGGAGTATTTTGTTTCGTGGGGGTCCCACACTTTGTATTTATTTTGTTTTTTTTATGTAGAGGTATGTTACTTGCGATACTTTTTCTAATAGATTTTCTAGAACAACACAAGGTTAGTCTGTTGGAAAAGCGGTTTTATTTATAACTACAAAAGGTGTCTATTAGACAAATATAGATGCATGTACATATTTGTATTAATAAACAATAATATTTAAGACAAACGTGTGTAATTTTTTGACGTTATTGCCCCGTAATGTTAGGCTAATATTTGTCTTTAGTATTTTATATTGAGAAGGAATATCATTTAAATATTATCATCATCATCATCATCATCAACAGCCGAAAGACGTCCAATGCTGGACAAAGATCTCCCCCTTGGTCCTCCACGTCGAACGACAACTCGCCACCTGCATCCACTGGCTCCCCGCAACTCTGGCAATGTCGTCGGTCCACCTCGCGGAAAGCCTGTCCTCGCTTCGTCTTCCTGTCCCTGGTCTCCACTCCAGGACTTTCCTGGCCATTTAACTGTTGTTTTTACGTATATTATAATTTATTTCACTACAAAATTGCGTATACCGTGCAATATCGAAATTACTTAGCTAATTTCGACGAATTCTGACACATCGATTGACGGAGACACCAGATTAATGTGTAGAATTGAGCAGTAGAGTTCATACAGTTAATGATTGTGATAAAAAAGTTTAAAACGTACTAAAATGGCCAGAAATAACGTTAAATCGATAGGACAAACTTCAAAAATATTGACGCTATCCTAACCACTGACAAGAACTTATTACATAAGATACTAGGGCCTCATACTCTTATGACATATAGCAAATAATAGAACACAAAAATTCAACCTTGTGCGCGTAAAATCGTTAGATCTGTTATCATTAATCATTGGAACGATGCTGTCACTCTAACGATAACGATAACAAAGTCAAAAGAAAAAAGATTTTTGTCAACCTAAATTGAATGTAATAGTTTTTATCTCTCTTGTTTTTCTATGTAGTATATACGGCTTTGGGATATCATTTTAGACTATTTTTGTTTTCGAAAAATAGTTGAAAAATGTTCTAGGTGGCTTAGGTTTTTTACTAATGTTGGACAAACCATCCCCGTTTGGAAAAAGGTATTGTAAAATACATAACATAACATCACGCCTTTTATCCCCGAAGGAATAGGCAGAGGTGCAAATTATGCCACTGTACAATGTAACACCCACTCTTCACTAGTTATGTTATGAGTCCCATGTAGTTAATAGGGGGTGAGCCTATTGCCATATACCGGGCACATTTCCAGACTCCGTGCTACTATTGTGAATTTTTTGAAAAACCCAGTAATACTTTGCCCGACCCGGGAATCGAACCGAAGACCCCTTGCCCGGCAGTCGCACTTGCGACCACCCGGCCAATGAGGCAGCCATTGCGAACTAGTAACTTTGCATAAACTAAAAGTAACTATAAATTTCATCAATAACTAAACACTATCAGTGTCTCGACGGTACAGCCAACATTAGCATTTTAACTACCAACCTAACGGCAGAAAAAGTCACAGATAAAAAATGACAATAGGGCATTTTAAAAAAGCGCGGCAACTCGAAATAATTTATGGCGGCCATTACTGAAAGTGAGTGGTATTAGCGTCAAGTGTGAGCGGCAAACAGATAATTATGATTAACAGATGTTTTTGTTTCTGCATAATGATGTATTTTAACCAATTTTTCTTAGTATATGTGATTGTGTGACATCAATATGATGATTTCGTGATTTTGTTTATGAAGTTGTTTCATAACGCCTCATCATCATCAACACACATTTCGAGGATTTAAGCTTCGAACATTTCTTATTGTCTTCATCAGTTACTTTTTTGTAGGCATACATAAGCTCTTTTTTATGGAATAGGAGGCAAACGAGCGAATGGATCACCTGATGCCAAGCGATCCGCGCCGCCCATGGACACCCACAACACCAGAGGAGTCACAGGTGCGTTGCCGGCGTTTTGAAAATGCCTTTTGCTCTTTTCTTAAAGGTTTGTAGGTCGTATCGGTTCGGACTATTTTTATGTGTGATTTATATACTTGTACATTCACTTATTTACACAGATACCCAAACTACAGCGGAATGTCTGTTATACCGAACTAACAATTAGTTTCGCATCACTAACCTTCTTAGCTTCATGAATTCTTAGTAAACTTCCTTCCAACTAAGTCTGTCTAGGATATTGATCGAGGCCAAGAAGATATCGTATGTCACTTCAGATCTATCATTCCTATAGCCATTAGGTACTGAATGTTCATGGATAAACTGGCAACGCCTTTGATGATGTGGACGTCTTTAAGCGGGCGCTAATCTATTCATTTATCATCACCTGCGTATGAGTGAGTAGGTGATTCGCTAACCAATAAAAAAATATAGTAATTGAACAGAGCCGGCTCCAGTAAACCAACCAATCAGAGCGCCTTATTCGTGCTTGGTACTCAGAACACAACATGTGTATAATGTAAGGAGGTAGCATGCTACCTCTTTACTGTAATGTAATGTCTTTAATGTAATGTAAACAAACATCTTTAAATAACATACAATATAATGTAAAGAGGTAGCATGCTACCTCTTTACATTATATTCATGTAGGTTATATAGTAATGTATGAAGATTATATAGTCAAGAGGCTCTTGATTATACAATCTTCATTCGATATACAACCCAAAATAATTTCCAAGAGAATAAGGTAGATGCCTAATTTTTATTTTAATGTCCGTCTGGTAAATTATTTTAAATCATTAGACACGTATTTTTTATTTTCTTATTCTGTAAGAATATTTTCGGTGATATTTTGATTTAAAATGTCGCGTGACGTCACTTCTATGTACATTTTATACGTAGAAATGACGTTTTAGCCCCACTCCTAAACTTTGATTCGTTTTACTTACTTACTCAGACCTTACTTAATTAGATTTTTAATTTTCATAGACTGCCTCGTTGCCCGAGTAGTCGCAAGTGCGACTGCCGGGCAAGGGGTCTCGGGTTCGATTCCCGGGTCGGGCAAAGTATTACTGGGTTTTTTAAAATTCTCAGTTGTAGCACGGAGCCTGGAATTGTGCCCGGTATATGGCAATAGGCTCACCCCCTATTACATGGGACTCATAACAACTAGTGAAAAGTGGGTGTTACATTGTACTGTGGTAGAATGTGCACCTCTGCCTACCCCTTCGGGGATAAAAGGCGTGATGTTATGTATGTTATGTATTTTTATTACAAAAAAGGATAAAACGCATTCATCTGCTTATAATCTTACATAAGAATGTAGATGAAGGCAATTTCTGGTAACGGCTATCTTAGGGGTAGCCTAATGGCGCTCGTTGGCTATATAACGTGATTTATGGCTATGGTTCTCTATGTATTATTGCTGGGGCTATCAAATGCCTGAGCATATTATTATAGGATGTTATTAAAATATTTTTAATGTATGTACAAATTGGTTGATGTTCGCTTCTTATGCAGTTGTGAAGGAATGACAGTCGCTCCATGATACATAAAGTCGAGAGTTTTAATCCTTGAAGGGGTAGGCATAATTGCACTTTCAAATATGTGATATTCACTGGTCACATGTTACAACTCTCATGAATTAGCATGTCACAACCTAACCGGGTTACCGTGGCTTCGGCGCAAAGCAGAAGTAGAAACGGGGTGGTTTTTAGTCAATTAAAGTCTGATACTCACTTTCACCTCACCCAAGGCGGGAGAATTTATTGGATGATTTAAATCCTCACGAAAAACCTATCTTAGACAAAAACATACTCCATGCAACAACAATTCAACATAATTATTATCTACAGATAAATTTTCGAAAACCGAAATAGCCTTAATAATGCTTTCCCATAGCAGACAAAGTTCATAAGCCTTCAATATTAATTGAAAGAAAAAAAAAACTTTATTTCACTTCAAAAAACAAGTGGCTAATGCCCGAATACTGAAACGTTACTCAATTTTTTTTATTATTAACACTTCTGTATAACAAACATACGATGGCGGACTTAATGCCGGGTGGCATTCTCTAACAGTCAACCATGGGGTGATGCAGAGATGTGCAACAGTAGGTGTAATAGGTATAATGGTTTATGTGATGCATAACTGTAAATACATACATATATCCGTATATATGTATAGGTATAATGTAAATTACATAAGATACATTATCAACATTACTAAATAACAATACTATAAAAGTGAATAAATAATTTGGGAATAAAAATTTAGGTCACGCTTAAGTATAGTTCTGTCACCACTAATTCTTTGTGAAATGACAGAGATGGCACGATATTTAAGCACGACTTAAAATTGAGTAACGGTTCAGTATTCCGGCATTAGACAAATAAGTCATAGTATTAGGAGGTGCTGATGGGTACATGTTCATGTTCCAAGTCTGCTGTGAAATGGGACCAGTTCAGCATGTGCAAGGCAGGGCCTTGCGCTGATATTCTACTGGCTTCTTAAGTGACTCGCGGACGAACAAGCCACCAATATAATATAATTAAAAAAAATTATTTTATTTTTTAAATATGTATTCACCTTTTTCTCTTTATTTTAATAATTTTCTTGCTGTGTGCCTGATTTTAATGTATTTATAATTTTAATTTTGTCTTAGCTGTTACCTATTAAGTCAGTATTCGTGTGAATCTGTAAGTGGCTCAATGTTACTATTTTTCTGCTAAATCTATGTAATGTAGCTGTTGATTCACCATTCAATAAATAAATAAATAAATAAATAATTCTTCTATTATAAACTATCGTAACAGCACGGTTGGCGTAGTGGTTAAAGCAATCAACTGCTACGCTACGTGTCCGGGTTCCAACTTTCTGTTTCAATTAGTTCAACTAATTAGTCGTCGTGGTGGCGCGCGGGTTCAAGACGGGCGTCGTGCTTCTCATGCATGAGGGTACGGGTTCGGAACCTACCAACGGCAAAGTACCAATGTGACTTTTTCCGAGTTACAAATACTTTCTAAGATTATTTAGACACCACTGACAAACAGTGAAGGAAAATTTGAGGAAACCTGGGCTTATAATTTCTAATTATAAGTTTGGAATCACCAACCCGCAATGCGTAAGCGTGGTGATTAATTCTTAAACCTTCTCCGTATGAGAAAGGTCTTTGGTCAGCAGTAGCCAATTATAGAGGTATATATGGTGCTAATGTTGAATGGTGAATTAGTTCCCGTTAGGTGTAAATACGATGGCAGTTGATTGACAATTTTTTTTCATGAATACACAGTCTTTGCACTGAAATAATTTCTATATTCTTAACATCTTACCAAAACCAAATAACCAACTGTATGTAGCCATTATATATATAAAAAAAAAACAAAAAACATACGAAATTCATCGAGTACACAGTTCATTGACTTAGAAAATATTGGACTTCATGCTTATGTTCTCAGTATCATTCCGAGCGCACTCTATTATGTGCATTATTGCCAGTGCTTTAAAGATCATTATTCTGTGAATGTGGAGGCTTTGACCTGACATATATGTATGTGTATATGTATGTACGTTTGGTTTAATAACTCTAGATGTTACTTGGGGAGTTATATCACTTTTCATTTCAAGTTAATTCTGCGATTTACACGAGATAATACAGTTATGTTATTTGTTTGAATTTCTGTTTATATTGAACAAGTAAATAAATTAGAATAAACAGAGTTTACATACAATTACAAAAACTTTTATTGTTCGTATATTAATCTTGTTTATTTTTTTAGGAATTACAGGAATATTGTTTTTAGAGCTGTGATATTTAGTGTAATTTTTTTACTGGATAAGCCGGTAAACGAGCTGATCACCTGATGGTAAGCAATCGGCGCCGCCCATGGACACCCGAAATACCAGAGGTGTCACAAGTGCGTTAGGATTTTGATGTTGATTGTTAGGTATTCGGGGATTGGGAATCCTGCGGCGACATACAAAGCTATGTTCTGTTGCAGCGTCTGTATTAAATTTGTTATCCTCAAGGTTATTTTCTTTTTCTTTCTCCTTCACTGAATATTGGTGTTACATTGTTCTCACATATAAAATCAACGAAACAATGTAACCAAGAATATTATAGTGTAAACCTGATTGAAAAAGAGAAAAAGAAAAAACCTATGGAGTTTCTTGCTCGTTCTTCTCCATAGGTATTAGGTATCTACACTTTGTAAATAAGCAAATAGCGTCACTAGCAGACTGACCGACATACTGACATTTTTTTAATATCTCTAATTGAAATAAATGATTTTGACTTTAACTTTCAACGATGTGACACAACAGCGCAGTGGACAAAAGGGGCCTAACTCATACTGTTCCAAAATGTTCCAAAAATAAAACAATCCAAATAAACAAAATATCCCAAGAAGTCGTTATCAGAAGTAAGTTACAAATGTTTACCGAACAGTAAAAGTTTAACTAAACTTAGTTAAGATTGTGAACTCGTGCCTTTAAACTTCGATTCGGTGTTAAACTTTGATTTGATTACGTTTTCTAATTAATCTCGCGTAAATTACTACTTGATCTTTATTTTGTTGTTGTTTTATTTGTATTTTTGTAATAGGTAAATTGTTTTTATAATAACTATCTTGAGACATACTAAATTAACTAAAAATCGCGGGTTACTCACGTGAATATACTGAGAAAAGCTCTACTAGTTTCGAACCACAGAGGGGTTCTTCTTCATGAGCAGCTTACGCGATTGCGGCGATGCTGCGTAGCCAACGCCAAGCTAGCAAGTAGGCTGCGCTACATCGCGATGGCATCAACATATCAGTAATTAGGATACGTAAATTGTTGGTTTAATAAAAATCTTATTACCTGATGGGATCACCTCGTCAATTAGTGAGAGTGCGACTGCTAAACAGCGGTCTAGGTTATGTTTTCCAATCATTCTGGTAAGTTAAAATAAAATTGGGTTCTTTGGTTTAAGTTTAAGACTAGGGTGAAAGACAAGCGGTCGTAAATTGATCTTGAATTCCAAGGCCCGATTTGAGCGATTATGCAAGTGATACCTAGTTTGTAAAAAATTTAATATTAACCTTCCAAAAATCTCATATCACCACCAATGTTAAACAATAGGCTAACATGGAAACTAAAATGCGGATACCGAAAACCAAACACTGTTCTATACCTAAAATAAATTAATTTTGCTCGCTCGCTCATCTGTACGAGTACTTGCGTGTGTATAAACACTAACAATAATATCCTGTCCACAATAAGAACAATATGAAACTACAAACTACAGTAATAATAAAAACTTCATTACCCTCAAACAATAGCTCTCATAACAAAACGCTACCAATTTCCTCTTCCTCGAACGCATTAATTGATAAAAATCTTTTTTCCATAATAAAATTTTTACAAAGGAAAACTTCATAAGAAGAAAAACAAGTTTTCCCTTTGGAAAACAAGTTGTGGAGTACTATAAATCATGATATAAGGCTTTGCTTGCTTTGTACAATATACAATTGTACATGTCAAAAGATCTGAACTTTTCCTGCAAGATTTGTGATCATAAACTATGTTGTCATATTCCAATTATTATTATAAACCATCTTTTACCCACGGCTTTGCCCGCGTATTCCTGTTTTATCCCATGGGATCATTTAATCGGAATAAAGAGTATCCTATCTAGGTGATAGGATACTCGTATAGGATAGTCAGCCCATATTTAAAGTAACCAAGACTCACAAAAGGTTAATAAAACTTAAATATATGTTAGTAGTAAAAATTTTTTAACCTATGTCCTACCCTAATCCATTGAAAACACATTTTCCTACATCCTCCTATTATATTCCTCATGCAAAATAGTGTATATGCAGTCCAACCTGCTCGCAATCCTACCCAGAATACTGTTAGAGCTGGTCTGCACCCTGCTCACCAGGGAAGCACACCTTTTGCGCATCGTTTACATATATTTCTAGATAAAATAGAGATATCGACTATGCTCAATAGAGTTATGGTATCTTAAGTGAAAAAGTTATTAGTTATCAGAGGTATAAAAAGGGCCTGAATTATAAGATGGCCAATATTGGATTCAGATATGAATATTTGACAAGATAATACCTATAAAATCTGTATTTTACACGTACTGAATTAAACAGCTGATGATGAAGTTTTAGGGAACAGAGAGTAAAGCACCCTAAGATTGGAAAGAAGGATGCTCCGACCAGGCGAGGTGACCGTGTCTGGCGAGCTTTCTGCCCAACAGTTGTCCGTTGCATTTTATATCGGTGTTAATTCACATATAAGATTTTTGTGACGTCATCCGTTGATTTTTTTTTCATCGATAGTCTATGTACGTGAACTGTCATTCTGTCATTTGACATGTCACATGTGAAATGTGTTGCGACAAAGTGTACCAAACACCTAAACACTAACTACTGCTTAAAGACCAGTGTTACTAAAGTTACATTGTACAGTGGCATAATGTGCACCTCTGCCTTTTTTTTTTTAAGGGGGAAAATCATCAAATGACTTCTCCCGCCTGGGTGAGGCGGGAGGGAGTGTCAGACTCTTACTGACTAAAAACCACCCCGTTCCTTCTCCTGCACGTCGAGCCGGAGCCCCGGTTACCCGTTAGGTTCTCCGCGACTCCGAATCGGCATCGGCCGTATTGGGCCCCATCTGTGGTGGTCTGATGGCTCTTTGAGGCGCGCGCGGAACGCGACGCGCCGTACGCTCGGGTCTGTTTCTGGTCGGACGGGGAGCCACCCATGCTCGCCGTCCGCAGGCCCGCGCTTACGGTGGCCGGAGATCGTCTCGCGATCCCCGACGCCCGGTGTGTCCTTCGCGATGGCTGGGTTGCGAGGAGGCAGCGCTTCGCTGCCTCACGCGTCCCGCCTCCTCCTTAGCTAGCATGACTGCTTCGCAAAAGGAGGAGACGGCATCCCAGTCCCCCTCGCTCCGCATCATGGCCTGCACTAGGCCCGGACGCGAGAGGTCGCCATCGCCGATCACTTCCCTGAGGACCTCTGCCTACCCCTTCTGGGATAAAAGGCGTGATGTTATGTTATGTATGTCAAAAAAAATTATCTGAGGAAATCGTCAGAATTTTTGTCATAAGACCTCTCTACCTACCTACCTACCTACCTATCTACCTTCTCCTGACAATAGTAAAAACAAAAAAAAATCAGCCAAATCGGTCTAGCCGTTCTTAAGTTATGGCGTGTTTGTTTGTTTATCTTTTTCTATCTGTTTGTTTGAATGCACTAATCTCAGGAACTAGTCTGAACTGAATAATTCTTCTTGAGTTGAATAGTTCATTTATTAAGGAAGACTATAGGCTATAAAGCATCACGCTACGATTAATAGGAGCAGAGCAGAGCGGATGAAACAGTGAAGGAGCTAGTAGCAAGTATTTTAAGGGTAAACTACCACCAGGTAAGATAAATAGATTAGGTAAATATCATCTACCGAGCTTAGCAATGTATAAAAAAAAATTTTGTTACATACATACATACATGCATACTACATACATACATAACATCCACTTTCCACACAAATATGTTACAAAGTCAATTAAATAGAATTCGAACTATGATATAAAAAAATCTGTAAACCAAAAGATAACATAAGGACTTTTTTAAAATAATCTTGTAGTAACGCAAAAATAAATTAATTAACTGCGCGATTTTTCATAAAACCATATTCCATTTCAATTCAAAAAACAAATATGAGAGGCAAACATTTTATCACGTGTCTCTTTCACCTTTATGCCATTTGTCATCTCATATCGTCCCTCAGCGGACGCAACGGTTACCAGGGTCACATAACGTCGCAGAGGTTTTAATTTTCAAAAAATTTCTACATAATAAACTGTGTTTCCTGCGTTGTTTGCCAAATATAAAATGATGATGTATGGAGGACAGGGTTCTTTTATGGGTCCCTCAGAATGTTGTTTCACTAATTTTACTGTACAACCTTTGAATGACAATGAGATGTTGTCCGTTATTAATTTAAAATGTTTGTTGGAGAGCCGTGCTACGAATATACTACGGCGTAGCGTGTGCTACGACGTAGCAACTGTTCATCTGCTACGCCATCACTTATGACTTAAATAATCTAATTTAATTGCTATTAACTGACTTATATTATAATACATTTCGTATATATTTACATCAAATTAATCACCCATTGTAAAACACGCCCTAAGTACATTTTATTCATCAGAATGCCCATAAAATAATCTCTTCCTCTCAAAGTTGTAAATGTAAATTTATTGAACATCACACAAACACTCATACATTATACGATGAGTTGGTAGGCAGTAGGATACATTGTGAGGAACCAGAGCCAGTGACTATTGACCTGACTGGTGATGACACTGTTCACATTTGTCCCTTTAAAAGCCATAATAAATTAAAGAAATATATTAAAATCAACAAATTAATAAAAAGAACCCATAATTTACTTAAAACACAAAACTTAAGAAAAGTGAACCTGGGTGAGAAAGGATAGAATTAGTTTAGTCCAAGAACTTAAGTCTTGCTCTAAAGAACTGAATATGTCTAGGATAATGTATGATTGTAATATTTCTTATATCTTCAGGATGAATTACTAAAAAAAGAGGGTATGTTACGGGATATATTTGAAAAATATGAGGAGTCACAACATCAATTAAGCAAACGCTTGATTGAAGCGGGGGAGTTGATGGACTTGGTGAAGTACAATGCGGAGAGATGTGAATCCTTGACCAACCATATTTTCTGTAGTTGTGTGAACCAACCTCAACCTCCTGAGCTCTTACCTATACCTTCAATACCAACATACCCTCAGAAAAATAAAGTAAATAAAGTAATTAATGATAGTTACAAATTAAACTACAAAACTTCTATTTTTGGTGATGAATTGGCATAAGGATTTGGTAAAATGTTACATGGTCACCTTAACCATAATTATATTAACAACAGTTACCATAGTCTGAGTTTTAATAAAATAATTGAAAAAATAACTCAGACAGAATTAAATGAAAAGTCTATGATATTCCGTATCAGATCCCGTATTCTAATTCTTTGTCACACTCTAAAAATAAACACATTGGTGTACTGAATAGTACATTACACCGACTGACATGTTGTCATAGTGACAAACTTTTATTTTTTGATACTAATAAGTTTATTAGTGATTTTAAATTGACAGAAAAGGGTATGTACCTTTCAATAAGACAAAGACAAACTATTGCTATGCTGATAGCATTTAATATTAACATTGCTATAAATAATATAACAATTACTAGTTGTAGGGACGAATCTGTGTTGCCTAGGCAACCTAACAGTACTATGATAAATTTTAACTGTAACAATATAACTTTAACTAATAATACTAGTTTAAACTAGATTGTAAGACAACAGAACATACCATCATAGATAATGTTAATAGTAAGGTATATTCTGGCAGTATATTTAAGACTCAATATAAAAATATATCACATAAGTATAAACAAAACCACTTGTTAACACTATTATGTCAAAATATACAGGGCTGCTCATCAAAATTACTTGAAATAGAATTGGTTTTAGAAAAATTTAAGTATGATATTATTTGTATAACTGAACATTGGCTGAAGGACTATCAAGTAGAATCTATTCATTTTGAAAACTATTGTGTTGGCGGCTGTTATAATCGTCAAACAATGACACATGATGGTAGCCTGATCTTAGTAAAAAATTCAGTAAACTATAAGGTAAGACAAGAGATATTGCATTACTATCAATAGAACACACAATTGAGTTGTCCTGCGTTGAGCTGGATAGGTATATTGTAGTATGTGTTTATAGGCCTCCTAACTTGCAGAATCTGAATTCTTTTAGTTCAGTAATGGAAGATGTATTGCAAAAAACGTGCTCCAATAGTAAATATATCATAGTATGTGGCGATTTTAATATTGATCTCTTGGAAAAAAATTCTAATTGTACTAACTTGTTAAGCCTCTTTAGATCTTTTGATTTGTCTAATGTTTTCCTGGAACCCACCCGAGTAACTTCCACCTCGGCAACATGTATAGATAATGTTTTTTGTAACTGTGATTATTTACATAAAGACATTGTAAATATATTACCATCTGATCACAGTGGGCTAATAGTAAATTTTGACACTATCCCAACTATACAAAAAAGGGAAATTATGTTCAGACAAATCACGGTTAAAAAAATTGAGTCATTTAATAACAACTTAAGTAATGAATTATGCGGCCAAATATGTGATAGTGAATACCCAAGTGAGATTTATGCCAACTTATTGTCCATTATTAAAAGACAGTTTGATTAAATGTTCCCTTTAAAACGTAAAAACATTAAATGTAAATTTGTATTCTGTGACTGGGCTACACCAGGTATTCGTAAAAGTAGGGGAAAGTTGTTTGAGCTTTATGGTATGAAACCATTTAATAATAGTGAGACTTTTCACAGCTATGTCTCCAGATACTCAAAAATATTCAAATTAGTTTGTAAACATGCAAAAGCCCTTCATATTAGCAGCAAAATTAAAATAAAGACTACTTGGAATATAATTAATAACGAGACAGGTAGAAATTAATCACGTAACGCTGAATTTAATTTAAATACCGAAAATTGACGCATTAGTACAAATTCGAAAGTTGCCCAGAAATTTGAAAATTTCTTTAAAAATATACCGCTTAAAACTACAGAAGCGTTGAAATCATCTCCAACCCTTTCAGTGGAGCTTCTTAAAAGTAATGTTAAAGAATGCCCTTCTGTTTTTCGGTTTCAGTACACAAACCCCCAAGCAGTCATTAAAGCGTTTAAAGATATCAAAGTTAAGTCGACTGAAGATCTCTGGGGAATGTCGGTTAGGGTGTGTAGGGCTTTTATACAGACTATAGCGCCTCATTTAGCTTTCATTTTTAATAAAAGCATAGATCAAGGGGTTTTTCCGGATTTGATGAAGCACAGTAAAGTAGTTCCATTGTTTAAATCCGGTGATAGCGCGGAACCTAATAACTATAGGCTGGTTTCTATTTTACCAGTGCTTAGTAAAGTGTTTGAAAGACTGATGCTTGTTCAGATGCTGCGCCACTTTAACACGAATTCTATCTTTCATGATCAACAATACAGGTTCACCAGGGGACGCTGCACTACTGACGCAGAAGTAGCTTTGATAAAACGTGTTGTTGCCTCATGGGAAGAAGCACAAGATGCAATTGGAATATTCTGTGATCTTTCGAAGGCATTTGACTGTGTTGAGCACGAAACGCTTTTGCTGAAGCTGGAACACTACGGCATTAGAGGGGCATCGCTAAATCTATTAAAGTCATACCTTCGGGATAGACAACTTAAGGTGCAAGTAAATAAGGTAAACTCACAGGGTGCTAGCATATCTATGGGTGTACCGCAGGGATCAATACTAGGCCCTTTCCTATTTTTGGCTTATATAAATGACTTGCCGCATTTATTCCGGAATGAACCACAGATGGTATTATTTGCTGATGACACATCACTGGTTTTTAAAATAAATAGACGTACAAATAATTATGACGATGTAAATAGTGCTCTGATGAAGGTTCAAAACTGGTTTACAATAAATAATTTAGTGCTGAATGATAAAAAGACAAAATGCATTAGATTTGTTTTGCCAAACGTTAAAAATAACGAATGTGACATATTACTGAGAAATTGGAATTTGTAAAAGAGACTATTTTCCTGGGAATTACTGTAGACGACAAATGACAATGGGGTCCTCATATTACATCTCTAGCGGGACGATTAAGCTCTGCAGCTCATACTGTCTGGAAAATCTGACACGGCAAGACTGGTGTACTTCAGTTACTTCCATAGCATCATGTCGTATGGCATTCTGCTATGGGGCACGCTGCTGACATTGAGTCTATCTTTGTCTTGCAGAAGCGCGCCGTCAGAGCTATATACAACCTAGGTCGTCGCGAATCTCTCAGAGAAAGGTTTAGGGAGATCAATATTATGAATGTTCCATGTCAATTTATTTATGAAAATATTATGTACCTCTATGTTAGGAAAAACCTACATTTATTTAGTAAAGTGTCTGACAGACACAATTATGAAACTAGACATAAGAATAGATTAAGTCCGCCGTTTTTTAGATTGTCAAAAGTACATAAGTCGTTCATGGGAATCGATGTTAAATGTTATAACAACATCCCCCAAGAAATACTGCATCTAAATGAAAGAAAAAAAACGTTATGTACACAAAACACCGTTAATTACTTCGTAGCGCTACACATCGACACTAGTATGACTACACAATATACATGTGTGGGTAATTTCATATTAATAGATATGTATAGAAACATTCTTCTATCACACACATCTTGGTATTTAAATATCATTTTTGTGTCGGTATACGTAATTATTTAGTAAATAAGTTTAAATAAAAACGAGAGTAAAGATAAAAATAACTTATAACAAACTTGGAATAAATCGAAATCAAATAATGAGCAATCGAGCCATACAATACCCATATAAATATAGTGTTTTCTCATCGTATTTTTATGTTACTGAATGGTATACAATATTTCGATGATCTCATTCACAGCGCGTTTGGCGTAATGGTTATCACCTCCAGTAAAGTGCCGCCGGATCGATTCCAGCATTCACAAGTTGTTTCTAGAATTCATTAATCAAATATTTAAAATTTGAAACAATGTTTTAATCTTTTCTTTTTTTTTCTATCCTATTTTTCTAAATCTTCTTATGTTAATTTTAAAAGTATATACTTTATCGCATGATATTTCCTAATTCGACTATAAGGTTTATTGGCATATTGATTAATTATTTTTTAAAGAACTTTAAGAACTTAACTGTGGTATGATAATTAATTATTATAAATATTGAATATAAAACCACTTATTTGTATAATAAATTAATTAATTGTAATAAAAGATAGTATTGTTTTATTTATCGACTTATCTGCTTCTTTTATAGCCCGATAAAATATTTCAAAAAACAAAAAAAAAATAAGAAAAACTACATAGTAAAATAAAAAAAGAATCTTTCAGCTGGAATAGAACTCACATCATCATTGATCATTGAAAGACGATAAAAGCGCGCTCATTAACCAGTCGACCACGAACACTACGTTAATACCCGTCAAAATGTCGGGTCATATCAATGATTGTAAATAGTTTTAACCTTACCCGTGAATTAAATTATAAAAATACATATACCGACACAAGAATGAAAATACCAATGTGAATGTGGTGGACGAATATTTTTATACACAGTAATATGAAATTACCCACACATGTTCACTGTGTAAAAGATAGTAGTGTCGATGTGTGGCGCTAGTAACTAATTAGCGGTGTTTTGTGTACACAAGCATACTACAAATTAAATGATTATATAGAGGATAAAAGTGCTTGGAGGCAGGCTGGTCCGGCTCCGCAGGATAATACATGAAACACAGTGATGTTCAATGAATTCTATTTGTATAATAATATAATCATGTTGCTTAAATATTTGTATAGTTTAAAACGTTGCACAATTTATTGTAAATGTGAGAGCCCTGTAATTAATTAAATCAAATTAGACTAGTAGATTGCATTTATGTCAGCTTGGAGTTGTCATGCTCACTCAAAGATCTCGTTGGCGGTGGCACGTGCATTGGATCGCTCGATTCACTACAAAATGCTTGAGTTGGGCGGTGCTAGGGTTCGCCAAATGTTCGTGAACGGGCACCGTCAATTGGAACTGGTCAGCTCCAGACTGTATCATTTTATTTCATTATCCTCAAGGTTATTTTCTTTTTCAGTCTTTCTGACTGGATTTTGGTGTTGCATTGTTCTCACATAATCGAACCAATAAAACTATGTAACTAGAGAATTGTATTGTAAACCTGATTGAAAAAGAGTAACCTATGGAGTTTCTTGCTCGTTCTTCTCCATAGGAATCTACGCCCTGGAATGAGCAACTAGCTTCACTTATAAATTTTTGTTGTTTGACGTTCAAAAGTGCCATCCTGGTCTAATTGAAATAAATGATTTTGACTTTGACTTTGACTTTGACTTTAGAAAAGTATATTTTGATTATAAAACGTTTTCCTAAAACATGTTTAAATATTATCAACAGTTAATGAAAGCAATTACTTGCTTAGCATCCTCATCAAAAATTCATCTATGGCCTAATAAAACAAATAGAACATTAATTTACAAAAATAATTTTAACTGAGTAGAAAGTTCTAACATTAATCTAACGGGTGGTATAGAGGTATATTTAAATTAACTCATTTTATGTTAACAAGGGGTTAGTTTTGTTAATAACAAGTCGTTAACAAAACTGGTTGGAACAAGTTCATCGGTTATTGTTGTAACTTGTTCTCTAATTTTCGATAAATTTGGAGGTTTTCGAGTAATTCTGGTTTTGATATTCATATTTGATTTTGCATGCTTGGTTTGTTTCTACTTAAATTATTATAGAGTTAGTATAACGTTTTGTATAAAAGGATATTTTTCAATAAAATAAAATATCAAGAAATTTTATATCGAAACCACTTTAAAGTACTTAAGAAGTTCTCTAAACTGACTTTCGAATCTATGGCCTCATGATTGGTAATAACAAAAGCATTTTTTATACCAGGGTAACAGACCTCACGACATTCTACAGTAACGGACGTACATTCGTAGTTAAAAGTCAAAATGGTCAGTTCATAAAACAAATCTTATTATAATACTTCAATTTTCAAACAATAAAAAATGGAACACCGTTTATTCTCACTCTTTAACGTTTAATATTTTATATTCTCCATCGCATTCATAATGCCCTGGTACCCAGTAAATAAAAGGGGCTCTTTAGAACAGTTTTCTTTTAATTGAAATTGAAACGATAACACCCCAGTAATTAATTTTGCTACCACTGTCTGACAAAGAGTAATTTATTTAGTTTAAGCATACATAACATATTATAGTTGAAGACTCAATGAAAAATACTAATTCTTAGTAATCTTATTTCTTACTAATATTATAATTATGAATATTTGTGTGTTTTATGTCAAAATGCTCAAAGGATCGGAATGAGGCACAGGTAGAGAATATGGAATATATATAGGCTACTTTTTATTCCGTAGAAACGCGGGCAAAGTCGCGAACAAAAGCTAGTATTATGAATAGGAAAATTAGTTATCTTTCTGTCACGTCGTAAGAGAACAATTCCATGGCATACTTTTGTCTAGAAAGTAATATAGGCTTATGATTTTTTTTGAGATCTTATGAGTCGTTTTCGCGACAACAACGACGACAATACTAGGTTAACATGTCGTCTTGTGTTGCCAAGCAATTTCACTTTGTGTTCCATCTAAATTACAAATACGTGAGACTTTTTAAAATGTTATTTGAAGTCGGCTGGATACCATCTTGTTTTTCTACCAGGACGTCTGAAAAAACAGGAGACACCAACGTCCAATTTGTCTTGTTTGTTACGCATACTTTTGTAATTATATGATAACAAACAGCATTCTACATTATTATCACTTTTGTCAGTCATACTCAACTCAACTAGTTTCAATTCTGGTCAGTCGCAGCGTGACAATCGCCTCGTTGTGTCACGGAATGCTACTCGTGAATGTGAGCCTCTGGAATGGCTTGAAATTATTCGAGTAATTGTTTTTTTAACTCCTCGTTAAATTAACTCGTTAAATTAGCTCCTCGTTTTCGACTGTGTCGACGACGAATGTCGAAAAACATAATAAAATTAATCTACAGTATTTGACTGAGAAACTAATTGCTCTTAATACTTCACCTAATTTTACCTAGTTGAGAATCGTTTAAATTATACCTCCACGCCTCAAAACCATGTAAATTACATAATTTCCCAGCATTTAAGTATTAGCACTCATAATTTCTGCTTGCCTAGTGGTATTTTCTGGCCGACGGTGTACAAGACTAGTACCTACATACAACGTAGCATCTCTTTGTTTCCAGCGCTCTATAATTGCATCCTTCAGTTGTTCCCGAGCACCGTCTTGAGAGCTCTTCTCGCGTATGGACTCCTAGTATTTTCGCACGGAGATGGGAATTAAGAGGTACCTAATTTAAGATGTTCCCGTAAAATATGGAGTGGATAGAAAAAATACATTTTCTTCTCGGCGAGATTAAAGTAGAATTTATTTAAGATAATAGAAAAGATTTGATTGTTTGTGATAAAATAATCTTATTTTGAGGACATCTTAATGGCGGAATATTACTAGATGTTAAAAAAACAAAAACTGAAAATTATATTAACAAAAGAAATAAGAAAAGTGACTGTTTGTAATGTCACTATTAGATAATTAATGTTTCGATAATTCTACTCGAGTCTCGGTTTCGTCGTAGACCAAATATTTACATTACCTTTTGATAGTTGTTCCGCATCTGTTTGTTTGTTTATTTAATTTATGTTTGTAACAGCTCCCGCGATACATGAGTTCCCTAATATTTAATTTGGTTGTTCAAAATAATATTTATCTTGGTACAAGGTAATTTGACTCATTTGTTGCTAAGATTGAATTTGATCCGTAAGATTTTCTACTCCTTTAGGTATACTTAATTAATTTTCTAACAAAATTACATACGAAATGTTTGTTTAAATACCCAATACCACCAATTATTTCTAAACGAAAAAAGAGTTCGTTTATTTGACTGCGTAAAGTGTTATTGAAACTTATCTCACCATCATTATGCTGCTAAGGTGTGGAATTCCTTGCCAGAGTCTGTATTTCCTGAAGGGTATTTTTTTATGGGACAAGCCCGCCACAATCTCCCTGAACCGCTGCAACTCCTGTAAGCCAGGATCTACAGTAGATACAACCATGAAAACACCGGAACACTGAAGTCCAGCGCGTCCTAGGGACATGAGTAACTGCCTTGGTTCCCGCAACGAAGTGAATCAGAAGATATTATAATAGGAGAAGAAGATGGAAGGGAATATTAATCTGGGTGTATTCAAGGCCCGAGTGAACAGGTTGCTTACGGGTCGACGTCATCCATCGTAGGCCACATCATCGCTTACTACTAGGCGAGATAGTGGTCAAACGTCAGTCCCACCTAATATAAATAAAATGTGAAAAAACTTTATTTTCACATGAAAATAAAGTTTTTTCACATTTACACACATATAAACATTTATGCGTCAATCACGCTGAAACTAGTGAACGAATTTTGATGAAATTTAGTAGACAGATAGGATATGAGCTTACTGAGGTGATAGGATTCCAGATCCCAATCAAATGCTCCAATGGGATAAAACAGGAATCATATTCTACGCGAACAAAGTCGCGGGCAACACTTGTTTAATAAGAAATTCATCTGGAAATAAATGTCAAAACTCGATCCAATTATGAAACCAAAAATGATAATATCATCGTCTTAATTTAAGGCAACTTGAGTCTGTAACTAACAATTGGTAAAACAAACCCCTTCGTTAAGCAGAAAATAAAAAAGTATAACATTTTCTATCATGACGAATTTGTTACAAAACTCGAGTCTACCTAAATTATGGAGTTCCCAAAGTTAATTGGTACTAATTAGTCTCGTTATGGTCAAGCCGACTCAAGGAAATTAAAACCCGTCTCGACGTCGAAGGAAAATAATTTTTCAATTCAACGAAGCGTAACACTGAGAAATAGCTGTGGTAATCTTTTCACCTTTAATTGCATAATTTTTGTTAATATTAGTTGCTATTTTCTATTTTCTATTTGGTCATGTGAAATTACCGAGTGTCAAGATTCTGATTTGGTTGTGATTTAGTTCGATCATTAAGGCTTTAATTGCCAATAAAAAACTGTTGAAGGGAAATCCTCCGCTAACGTCAGTCACCGGTGACCCCCATGGCGTTTAACGTGTTACGCAGGAAATATGAGGATTACCTGGAAACTTTGAGTTTTGACAATTGACGATGTTGTATATTTTGATGTGTTTTTGTCTCAAATTATTTATCATAAACAAATTATTATCTTTGCTCTGGTGCCAAAATTACTTATATTACAAAAAAGTTATCAACACATAAATTGTAGGAAATTGTGAGTAGTTTAATTTTGCAGTTAACGGTTTTCTCGTAACATGCACAGGAAATAATATATTGAAAAAAGAACTGTTTTTGACCGCCATTTTTCCAAGATGGCGGTGCGAGCAGTACACGTACAAAGATGCAAAATGGATATCAGAAATGCTCTTTCATCAAAATCTATAAAATTGCCGATTTTCAAAACTCCCGGAAAACATTCCTAGAACTACCAAATTACTGAACTAATTTTGAATTAAGTATTTTAACCTTTTTCTCTTCGGAAATTCAATAACGACTTTAGATTTGCTTGATGGTCGAGTAGTACCAAGTGCGACATCCGAACGAAGGATTTCGAATCAAACTCCAGAATCCAGATTGTAATTTCGGGTTGTTCTCACTTAGCTAATGGAGAATACTTGCATAGACATAATCTTGTAGCCAGGATTATTCATCAACAACTTGCTTTGAAATATAAACTTGTAGAATCTGAAGTGCCGTATTATAAGTATCTGCCTGACCCAGTTCTTGAAAATGGAGATGTCACACTGTATTGGGATCGAACTATCATCACAGACAGGACAATTGTTGCAAACAAACCTGACATTGTGGTGATAGATCGACCAAGCCGTCGCACAATGATAGTTGATATAACAATCCCACATGACGAGAATCTAGTGAAAGCTGAAAAAGATAAAGCAAGTAAATATCTTGATTTAGCTCATGAGATTGTCGACATGTGGGATGTGGATTCAGCAGTCATTGTGCCGATAGTCGTATCTGCCAATGGCCTCATTGCTAAAAGCCTCGACCAACATCTGAGTAGGCTAGCGTTAGATGGTTGGGTCTAGGGCCTGATGCAGAAAGCAGTACTTCTGGACACGGCGCGTATTGTTCGGAAATTCCTTTCTCTGGAGCCCTGACCACCGGTAGCTTGGATTTCTCCCGTTACCGGTGGGCTACTGCTTTTTATATTTTTAAATGTTTTTTTTTTACATATAATGAAATATTTAAAAATATTTAAATCAAGTATAAAAATAAATAAAGGGAAAAATAATAATAATCTTTATTGTACACCTTAAAATAATATAAACATATATGTAGAGTTACAATCAAGAATAGTAGGGCACAAAGGCGGCCTTATCACTAAAAGCGATCTCTACCAGGCAACCTTTGGGTGAATGAAGCACTGAATGTTAGTGGAGGTGATTCTAGGCATCCTCAGGTACTTACATCACATACCTATACATACACATACATACATACATACATACATACATACATACATACATACATACATACATACATACACACATACATACATAAGGATATGTAAATAAATAAAAATAAAATATATACACATGACGGATAAGAGACAGCAGGGAAAACGAAATAGTAATTAACTACACCGTGGTGAGGTAATTATATCTTAACTAATACAATTTTACTTATTGCAAACTCAACATCAATGGTCACCTAAATATAAATGATTTAGAAAATGATGAACCTGCACCTCAATATAATCAAGTTTCATAGGAAGTGTTACCGTGGTGAGAATAATTAGAAAAAAAAAATGCGTGTATGTATGCATGCATATGTTTGTTTGATTTGTGTGTGTGTCAGTAATTATCAAAAGTTTTGTAAATGATTTATAGTAACACACTAAAGTAACTGCTTTTTCCCACAAAGATCGAAAGTTTCTTAACCTTTTGCCTCAGATCTTTAAAGAAACAGCCAATAACAGCCCAAAAACCAATATAGGTTATAGCCACTTATTTAATTCAGTAAATGACACATCCCTTCACGCTTAGAACACATGGGCCCCTCCCACGAGCCGTCACGTAACTGTGGAACCCTTAATAAACTAATAACGACGTGACGCCCACAGCACAGTCCGGGATATTGATCCCTAAAAAGGGTACCCTTCTTTTTTCATGAGGATAAGTCACAACTTGACTTTCTAAATGGTTTATGAGTATTGTATTGTATGGGTTTCTCGGAATTTTAAGTAGTAATCAGTGACAACCAATGCAAATCTAATCTTTAGTTAAAGTAACTAGAAGAAGCTAAAAATATAATTAGATAAAGTATGCAAATTGGACATAAGATAGTCCATCAAAGAATCAAAATATTCCCATAAAAAATTTGTAGATGCAGAGGTCTGATTTTTTGTCGTCTAGTTATAGGGAATTTCAGTTATAATTCATAATAATTCTTTATTCATATACCTACATTTAATTACATCAAGCTGTCTCCTGAACTAGGCGTTGCCTGTATCTCAGGAGGCAGTAATTAAAGTTTAACCTTCGTTTTGCAGCAAGATATGAAATACTATTCTGAACCATTAACAAATCCTAACGAAATCTAAATATCGAAGCAGAAGTCTTTTTCGATTGCTAAGACGAAAAAAAATATAATTCTGTAAATGACTTACTTAATTGTAAAATAAACCTAGTAATTGCGGTCCATGTCGCTGGAAGCCTCAAAATTATAATTAGAGATTATTTCAATACAATAGGGTAGATGCCTAATTTTTATTTTAATGTCCATCTCGTAGATTATTTTAAATCATTAGATTATTATTTTCTTACAGAAACGAATATTTTCGACCATATATTGATTTGAAATATCGCGTGACGTCACTACTATGTACCTAACCTACCTTCCGGACTAATTATAATTTTAATTTTCATACCCTGTCATCATCCCAATTAAGCCAATACACGTTGCCCGGATATTGTTTAAAAATAATAGTTTACCTTAATCTATTTCCCAACCAAAACTCTAATAACAAACACAAAATATTTTATGTTCCAAAACAATTTCGCTACTAGGAAATAAATCGGAAAAATTCGGAGCAAAACATAAAGTTTAACGATAGTACTAGCAGAAATGTAGAACAATTTATCAATATGCATAGCCTTACACTTAGTACTGTATCGTAAATATGACTGAGCTTTTATTTTTGTCGAAAAACACTATATCTTACACTGTTATTTCAAATTTCGGATTGAAATCTAGTATCAACCAAACATAATAAACAAATAGTAGTTTTCTATCGAGAGGATCTTTGATCTATAGGGTTGAAATATGGCATAAAAGTAGCCCATGTCCATTAACAAAAAGCAAAGTTTTCAATGATAATCAAAGAGTTAATTTTCCAAATCGGTTTAATGGCTTCAAATCGCATTCGATAAATTCGAACAATCAATCAAATCTCTTTCGAAAACCTAGATATATAAAAACGTAACAAAACAAAATAAGTACCAACTAACACAATTTAAACTAACCCACTCAACACTCACACTTGAATGAAACATGGAAATCTAAAGACTTGTGAGTGCTTACCACGTCCACAATCTATCCCGTTGTTTATCCTAGGATCACACTCATTTGTCTTCTTATGTCTGCAGCTGAGAATTTCCTAGAGGATACTCGCTTAAGTTAAGTTATGCTACGAACAAAGACGGGCAAGGGTTCGACGCCTTTCACCGCACATTTTTTTCGTGTCCTGAGAAAAAATCCTTTGTCTCTTCCTCTTTAAATCAAATCTAAATATTTATTTGCAAGAAATACAATATAGTTTACAGAAAAATGTTACCTATGGGAAGATCTAAGAAGGGCTATATTTGATAAACTCTGTGTTAAACCTACACTTTTAAAGTGAATATACAACCTATTTTCTAACCTTGGAGCTTATGACAAACTCTCTCAACAAAGAAAAGTTAATCCTTCGTAAAAGGACGACATCGCATTTACAACTACTCTTGAGATGCGAAGCTCTATAGGCGACGCTGATCATAGTAGATGTCAAGATCAGAACATTAGCAGTCAATTTGTTTGTTCATTTGCTCTATATCCCATAAAAAATGGCGTGAACTTATATATGTATGTGATCTCATAGTACCATTTGTGAATACGAGGTATCTGTGTGTACTTACAACGCAAGCTAAATCTCTGAATAAAATCCCACCAAAGACATATGTGACCAGCAAAAAATGTTCGCAAAAGGGATTTACGAATTACCATGAGATTCGTATTAGGGTTGTGCAATTTGAATTTAAATACAGAATGAATGATGATGTGACGGTTTTTTTTATACCATTCGATTGAATAAGGTTGCGGTATTCTTTGTTTTGCGATTATTTTGAACATAAAGTATGAACATGTTTATTATTGTGAACGAAAAGATATTTCTAAAAAGATTATTCTATGTAACTTGTAAGTGCACTGGTGTTATGCTGACATTTTTTGATTTAGAGCAAGCGAGAAAGACGTAAAGTCAAAATAACAATTAAATATCAAAACAAATAATTTGTGCAATCAGTTACTGGACCCCAACAATAGAAGTTCAAACACTTTAAAAACGTATTTAAGATCTTTTATCTGTATGGCTCCTATTATTTACAATAAAATTCCTGACCAAATTAAAAACTTACCTGTTTTGAAATTTAAAAAATGTTTTACAGAATTACTTGTAGATAAATGTTATTACTCTGTGCAAGATTTTCTAAATGATAGGTACATCATAATTATTTCAATAACCTAATTGTTAGATTTATATTTGCATGCCAACAAGGCCGAATGTATAAGGTTCCGTCACAACATATTGTACCATCTTATTCTTATGTACCTACATTCTAGCAAATAAAGATATATTATTATTATTATTATTAAAAGAAAATAATGACAAATACAGAAACTTCTAAAAAGAAAATATCAAACTGTTTCAAATAACTAGTTACTTTTATAAAACTATTGAAATTTAAATGTGTGTAAATTTCAACTTGCAAACTTAAAGTCAAGAAGTCAGGAGCCAAATTAAACTAAGTCGGTGAAAAGCTGAGTTGCTTAGCTTCCGTGGTTCGCAAATAAGTGGCCAATCGACCTACCTGACGGTGGCAACTTGGAGTACAGTCTGCAGTGCACTTGAAGTGCATACCAATGTAATATGAAGTTTAGATGTTTGTATAAAATGTACTAGTATACAAAATGAGTGTTTTATAAGGTACTAAGAAGGAGATTTTTTTTATTTTTAAGGGCGACAATCATCGAATGACTGCTCCCGCCTGGGTGAAGCGGGAGGGAGTGTCAGACTCGTACTGACTAAAAACCACTCCGTTCCTTCTCCTGCACGTCGAGCCGGAGCCCCAGTTCCCCTTTAGGTTCTTCGCGAGTTGGTGCGGTGGATGCGCATCGTGTCGGGGGTTCGATTCCCGCTCGGGGCAACTCTTTGTGTCATCCACAGATTATTGTTCCGGGTAAAACCATGACACAGGAGAAAAGCCTAGAATGGGGGATCGTTTAAACAAACAATTTTACACCTAAGATAAAGAAATTAATTTGATATGTTTCCATATATTTATTTAATTTTTTTTAATTTAAAAATCTATAAATTACATCTTTAAATACTACTACTCACAAAATAAAAAAATAATATTTAAAATATAAAAAATAGGATCCGACCAGTAGCGGGAGCATGGTCCAAGCTACCGGTGGTTAGGGCTCCATAGACAGAAACCTCCTCACGATACGTGCCGTTTCTAGGAGAATTACCTTCTGTATCAGGCCCTTGATCCATCTACCTAACGCCAGCCTCCTGAGATGATGATATGTTTATTATTATACTTCCAAACAACGCTTTGTTTTTATAATAATAGAACTGCATCTCAAAACACTTATTCAAAACGTTAACCTCTAAGTTACCGCAATTCACAAAGCAATACACATTTAATCAAAAGCTAGACAAATTAATTCAGTCCACTACAGGAGGTATCACTTTGCATACCACACAATCTTCAGGGAGACAGTTTTTTCTCAAACACAATTAAATTACACCCAATCCCATCCTATGTTGTCACATTCAGAAGATAAATCAGAATTACCACTTTATAAATAGTTGTTAAATAAAAAATCGTCAGCCACTGCTAAACATCATCATCATCCTCAGCAACTACTGGACAATGGCCTCCTTCTAAAATAAGGTTCATTTCCACGCTTGGTACCAACCAGGCAAACAGATTAGGCTTGAGAGCAGAACTTAAATTAATTATTATGTTTTCGGCTTACTCACGTAATTATTTAACGAGGAACTTGACTAGTTTCAAGCCATGATAGAGGCTCATTTCGGCAGCATTTCGCAACCCGTGACGCGGCGACTATCGCGCTGCTACTGGCTACTCGAGTCTGCGGGCCCAGCGCGCCCTCTGCCGTAATTCACGCGCACTTTTCTCCATTTGTGGTATTGACTGTTGACGACGTTGTTATTGGCACGCTAGACTCGCCCGCCGGTAGCTGCGTTGGTGTTGGATTCGAATCCCGGGTCGACGCAAAGTACGCCGAAAACATAATAATTTATTTAGTATGTCTCATCAAAGTTACAATACAAGCATTTAAATTGATTTCAAAAAATATGAACGTGTTATAGCTGTAAGAGCTGATATCATAATCTGGTAAAATGTATTAATATTAAATACTAGCTGTTACCCGCGACTCCGTTCGCGTGAAATTATTCATATTTCTTGTTAATTTATAGATACTTTTTTGACGCGACGTGTTGATTGGCGAGGCGTATTTGAGAGCTACTATGAAACGGAACGTTTATTGTCTACTCAAGATGGCGACTGCGGTTTGTCTGTCAATGTCATTAAAATGAATTAATAAAACGAAATAATCTCCGTAATCCGAATTTTGCAGATATATGTTGTCGACTCGAAATTGATATTTTTTTATGTTTTGTTATACAGGTAATGTTTCGGTCGAGTCTACCGTACCCCTTGACGAAATTATTAATATAGATATTAAATATTATAAATCAGAAAGTGAGTTTGTTTGTTTGTTTGTTCCGCTATCACACCATAACTACTGAACCGATTGCTTTGAATTTTTGCAGACGTAAAGTTAAAAGTCCGGATTAAATAATTGGGTACTTTTTATCCCGGAAAAATTTTATATTCCCGAGGGAAAACAAAAGTATTGGTATAAATGGCGCTGTGTGTATTGGTATATGTTACATAGGCTACTTTTTATCCTTTTGTGACGCGAGCGAAGCCGCGGGTAAAAGCTAGTGAATAATAAATGCCAATAGATGAAGTAGCACTACTTTACAGTGGACCTTCTGCACATTTTACGTTAAAATATCACATTTCCAAGTTGATTGTCTCTGCTACCTAATGAGAGGCTTAATCTCTGTCCTCTTGGCAATGTTCCCACTGTTTCTAGTGGGATTCCACTTTTTGTGACTAATTTACCATTCTCTTGTCGTTCATTAAGTCCTAGTATAATTTTCCACAAATTAGTGGGACTGCTTCGTTGTATGTGGGTTGCATATCAAATTAATGCTCATGAAATGGATGTAAATTCGTACATTGTAATAGATTATTCATTTTAGATCGGAAGACGATGGATTGTGTGGATTTAGTAGAAAATAAATATGACTAAAGTGACATCGTATATTTGTATCTAGAGGTACAGCACTATACAATTTACATAACAAAATATATTAACTACATAAACATAACATCACGCCTTTTTATCCCCGAAGGGGTAGGCAGAGGTGCACATTACGGCACTTAATGCCACTATACAATGTAACACCCACTTTTCACTATTTATGTTATGAGTCCCATGTAATAGGGGGTGAGCCTATTACCATATACAGGACATTTCCAGACTCCGTGCTAATATTGAGATTTTTAAAAACCCAGTAATACTTTGGCCGACCCGGGAATCGAACCCGAGACCCATTGCCGGCAGTCGCACTTGCGACCACTCGACAACGAGGCAGTCTTATTAACTTTAATATTAACTACTCTTCTAAAATCACCATTAAGCCACAAACTCAAAAACATTTTTCTTGATATAATGGTAATTTAGGTCACAATTCTTCAGCATTCATTTCGAAATCTGAAAATAGTCCTCAAAATTCAGACCAAGCATTTTGACTATGAATAATTTCACCAAAGCGTCAAGGTCCCGATATCACGAACTTCTTAAAAGCCGAAATGGTACTATGAAACATTTCAGGCTTTTTTCAGGCGTACGCGAATGAATAATCTTGTACCATTACTCTTCACAAATTACATTTATGAGTGACGTCACGAAAAACTTCAGCCGTTACTGAAACCCGTGGAAAAAGGAAAAAGGTAATAATTCACATAACATAACATCACGCCTTTTATACCTAAGGGGTAAGCAGAGGTGCACATTATGCCACTGTACAATGTAACACCCACTTTTCACTATTTATGTTACGAGTCCCATGTAATAGGGGGTGAGCCTATTGCCATATACCGGGCACATTTCCAGACTCCGTGCTACTACTGAGATTTTTTTAAAAACCCAGTAATACTTTGCCCGACCCGGGAATCGAACCCGAGACCCCTTGCCCGGCAGTCGCACTCGCGACCACTCGGCCAACGAGGCATAAGAACACAATATATCTTCTACAGATATGTCGTATTTTGGACTATACCACAGTCAAATAACCTTTAACCTTTTCCAAAATGCAAGCAAAAAGGGCTTTTCCGAAAGAAAAAAACAAGCAAGACAGACAGTCCTCTCTTTCTTTAAAACCTTCATTATCATTAAAGGACAAATTGGCGTGACAACAATGCTTATCTTTTATATAAGTATACGAAGAAAAGCCTACTATCGTTAATTTCTTTCATTAAATCCTCCGGGGACTAATCATGTCTTATTGACGTTAAAGAATGTGCTGGACATTAAGAATCGGATCCATTTAGAGATGACCAAATAAGGGCTTGGACACGATAAACGTTAGACGTTTACTTTTTTATATTACCATAGATGATGACATTTAGAATCTATGGATTTAGAACTGTCAAAGAGGGATTTGGAATTTAAATAATAGGCTTAATCGTCGTTTCTTTAATTTACAGGTGAGATGATCATTTATGTATCTTGTTCATGTATCTTGACGCTACGTTGAGCTGGCGGACTCAGGTCTCCAGTGTCAGCCAACGCGTTACTGGTGCCTTGCGTAATCTGAACCGGTATAGAAGGTTTCTACCACCCAAGACCAAGGCAATGCTTGTGCGGTCCCTCATCTTTCCCATAATCGACTATGGTGACGTGTGCTATTACGATCTCGGCTCGGACCTGCTCAACAAGCTTGATCGTCTTATCAACAACTGCATTAGATTTGTCTTTAACTTGCGCAAATACGATCATGTTTCTGGGCATAGGTCTGAGTTGAAATGGATGCCCATCCGGCAGAGAAGGGCTCTCCGTGTTTTGACAACCCTTTTCTCAATCCTTCATTCTCCCACTCCCCCTTCGTATCTGACTCCTTATTTTCAATACCGTTACTTGGGACACTCTAAAAATCTTCGTTCTTCTCACAATCTTCTTCTTCACTGTCCTTCTCATAGTTCCGATACTGTCCACTCATCATTTCACATCCAATCTATTCTTCTGTGGAATAGGCTACCCTTGGAAGTCAGGAAGTCCTCCAGTAAGCAGGCGTTCAAGGTTGGAGTTCGTAAGTGGATTTCGGGTGGAAAGTTGGTAGAGTCTTCATAACCTATCTCTTTTATGTTTGAATATTTGATTGCACATATATATACATATATACTTATTTATTTATATATATATATATTGATCTATATTAATAAAATATTTATATTTACAATAGACCGTTGTATGTATACTGTCATTTTAAAAATTTTATTATATGTATAGATAGTTGTCAACTTATTGCACCGACCACGCTCTCATTGCATCACCTAAAGGTTGGCTAGTAAGAATGCCCATGGCATTAAGCCCGCCTATGTACTTTTGTTGCATAAAGTTAAATAAAAAAAAAAATCATTATTTAAATTATTCCAGTCCATGGAAGATAAGTATAGTTATCGTATATTGGCAAAGGAAGTAGTTAGTAAGTACCTTTCTATGCGATAATTCATCAAACACAGTAGAACCTGGTAGTACTGGTCACCTACGACATACTAGCTATTCAGGTAAGACTTCGTCCACGTAGAACATAACTTTGTGTTTAAATTTTCCAAAATAAAAGTAGCATATGTTACTCCTTAGGACATCAGCTACTTGCCAATAAAAGTCTTGCAAAATCGGTGCAGCCATTCCAGACATAAGCCAGCCAGTACAAACAGACAGACAAAAATTATAAACAAAAATATTTTGGTATGAGTATCGTATGTACCTATATTCATATGCGTGTAGTAAAAAGTTGTTGTTTTAATAGTACAAACAGACACTCCAATTTTATTTATCTGTATTAATAAAACAAAAACATTTCACTATTAAAATTGAGAAAGCATAACAGTTTGACTAGGGTGCCCACTGAAAATCAGTGCTAGGTAGGTGCCTCAAGGAGCCATCAGACCACCACAGATGGGGCCTAACAGGGCTGATGCCGATACGGAGCCGCGGAAGACTTAACGGGTTGCCGGGGCTCCGGCTCGAAGTGCAGGAGTAGGAACGGGGTGGTTTTTAGTCAGTAAGAGTCTGACACTCCCTCCCGCCTCACCCGGGCGGGAGAAGTCATTGGATGATTTTCCCCCTCAAAAAAAAAAAAAAAAGGTAGGTGACTTGTATGCCTGACTTACACTGAGGTGGTGACCCTTTCGGCATAGGCATGTCGTCAGCGTCTCTCTTCTAATTCTTCTGTTTTAATTTTTCAACTCAATGTTTTTATTACTTCCACTGTAACACCTTTATTGTCATTTTTATATTTTATTTCTGCTACATCGTGTCTGGTGCTGAATAAATGGAAATGTTTTTCTCTTTTTTACTAGTAAAAACCTGCTTATGCTGCTCAAATACATATGTATGTATTAAAAGTTACTACTAAATATATCTGCTTAATTGTTGAATGTTAGGCCTATAGCAGTAGACGTCCTGTGGCTGATGATGATGACGCTAATGATTTGTTGAATAATATGTAAACTTACATTAGGTAAATTATTTCACACGAACACATATGCATAACCCCTGAACAAGTCAAAATTTATGCTTAGATGATTATTTTTCTCTCTTTTCGCTTGTTTTCGTCGTATTTCAAACATGGCCGCGACCTTATATGGGACGTTACGTAAGGCCGGCCCCACATCACATCCATCATGATGAGGACAGCACTCACAGAGTTTCCCGACGAAAAAAATATTGATAATGTCTCGCGAGACCCGATCGCAGTGTCAAGGACATATGACGCCCTGGTACTCGCCAGCCAAATTGGATGGACTGTCTACAGGATATTTAGATAACCTAGGAGGCTATATTACCAAAATAAGATGTTTGATTTTATCATAATCACGCTTGAATTGTTGTAATTCAGGAACTTAGTCCATTATGTATGTAGGTATATGTGTATGCTCTCCTGAATTACATAATTTAGGCATTCGTTATTAATTCTCTTCATATTAGTGTTCTTGAATCACAATTATCCACGCTTTTGTACAGTCAGGAAGATAAACGTATATTTGCACTAAAATAAAATAATTACCTTATTTTCCGAGATTTAGGTAAACCAGTTGAAAACTACGCAAATAAAAACTACACCTAAAAGTTTGAACGTGTTCCTTGAGCGGAACGCTCTCAAAACTATTACCGCTGCCGAAAACTTTGGAATAAATATGTCTCCTGAACTTTCTTAACTCCTAGTCATTATTTGAAACCACCGCCGTTGTAAAAAAGATGCCGTTTCACTTGGGAGCCTTTAAAATAACTATCATTGTCCTAAATTTAGGTCTATGGTCAAATAAAAAGTGTTACACTGAATTTTATTAATTTCTGTAAAAGTACTAGTTATTTTGTTCTGCTCTCGTAGGTTAGTCATTCTCGTAAATAGCCTTGTTGTATTTTAATGGAACAAAATGTCTGATAACATACCTATGTATGACCTTCAGCACATGATAGTCCACTACTGGACTATGTGTCATCTGAACATAAAATATGTTTGCCATAATTTCTGTTTGCAGATACAGTTGAAAAAGTTAAAGTTTATGAAACATCTGATACAAATACAGAATATCTTAAAATAAATAGATAAAAATCCCAACACAATACAATTCTGGTTCTCGACTCAGGATACACAAGAACCGACATTTTCACCCACAAGGCAAACATAATTAATCAATTAATTATTATTATATCCGAAGGGCATACAATAACTTGCAATAATTGCCACGGGAAATGCCACAGGCCGCCACTAGTTTATCTAATAGCCATAATTTGTTGAGAACACACCAATAAAAAGTTTATTACACGGCAGTCGTATACCGGCATTAAGTTTACTGTGTACCAAATGTTTATTTAATTAATCCCCCCACAATATAAGTGGAGGAAGATAAATAAGTGTGTGTTTCGATTTAATTAGCCAGTAATAAATACGTTTTGTTGATATGTTTTTCATTTTTTCTTCTTGAATATTGAAATGCTCAAGTGTATTATTTTTTTCTATCTTCTTTTGCAACAGAGGTAAGTTTTAATGTTTTGAGATAGTATACAGCAGATGCTATAGAGGCTGTAGATTGAAATTAATTCTGAAATACTTACACAGGACTTAATGCTTTCCACCATCGTACCACTAGACAATCGGCAAAGTGTCACCGATTCATGGTGGATGTCCTATCAACACGCACGAAGCGTTTTGCATCAAGCTTTCTTGTGGTACTGCTAAGGAGTGGTGTTCTTTGGCATATTCTGTGTTTCCTGAAGGGTGTAACCTGGGCGGTTTCAAGTTAAAAGAAAAATGACTTCAAGAAAAAAAAAGGATTAACTATGTAATGTGACTTTTCACCTGCGGCTCCGCCCGAGTGATTGAAAAAAAAATCTAGCTTATATCAGTCATAACAATCAGTGCACAGAAAAAACTATACCATAAAAACGCTCCTTTGTGACGTAACAGACAAACAAACAAATGAACACACTTTCTTATTTATTACTAGCTGTGCCCGCGACTTCGTTCGCGTAGAATAGTGACTATGAGCAGCGTTTTTTTTTTAAATATAAACTTATTTTTATTTTAGATTTGGATCATAATCATTTTGGGTAGCTAAAAAACCTACTTTACTGTAATGCTTCTCTATATACATCGGGGGTGAAAGCATACAGGCTGCTGGGATTGCTAACACGGGACAGAGCCACATACAATTGACCGTGCGAAAAACAGCTGATACTTAGATCTATACCCACAACTTTTAGAGTCCGACCTTGAGCTTTATTAATTGTCATGGCGAAACATAGGCTCACTGGAAACTGAATTCGTTTAAAATTAAACGGAAAATTTTTTGGAATGAGAGGAATCCGAGGAATAAAACCACTATCACCTTTTCCGCATCCTGTTAAATATATATATATTTATAAGCCGTTTCTGAGATTAGCGTGAACAGACAAACAGACAAAAAAAAAGTTAGTTACATTTTTGGGTTCGACATCGACATAACAATAACCCCTGCTATTTTTTTTATTTTTATTTTCAATGTACAGACAGCACTTTTCTACAATTTTATTATATGTATAGATAGATATAGATAGATACATAGAAGATAGATATACCTCTAGATGTATAGAATAGATGTATATTATATAAGCATAGAATAGTGTTCGACGTGATTCTTTAATTTGACATAACTTTTTTATTTAGGAACGATTGACATGAAACAAACACTAAAGCATAACTGAAGCATACCATAATATATTCGTGAAAACAGCATCCAACTCGGATCAGCCGTTTCTGAGATTAGCGTGAACAGACAAACAGACAAACAGACAAAAAAAAAGTTAGTTACATTTTTGGGTTCGACATCGGCATAACAATAGCCCCTGCTATTTTTTTTATTTTTATTTTCAATGTACAGACAGCACTTTTCTACAATTTTATTATATGTATAGAAGATTAGATAGATATTGATAGATGATAGTAAGATCTTTTTTAAACAACCAAAGAATTATTGTGAAACTTCCTGTTCGAAAGAATTACAGTTAAAATTAAGGGAATAAGCTCACTAGCTTAAAATACTACTGGATTACCCCCAACAGTGCAGTTTGCTTTAACGTACAAATAACGAGCACACACGAGCAAATAGTAACTCAAGCGCGACGACTCAGAGAAATTCGAGCACATTCATTTGTTTTCCGTCGATAATGTTGCTTGTTCTAATGGAAATGTACTAAATCAAGCTTTAAGTGAAATGGGCTTGTATTAGGAGACCTGAAATAATAATTATGTAGGTAAGTCGTGGGATAAAGCATTTGTCACCAGCCATTCTCCTCTTGTGGGTGTAAAGGAGACGCCGAGTAAAGGAGTGCTAAGAGAGAAACCGGTCATAAGCGTTGTCTAATAAATCTGAACCTTTTAAAGTGCTACCTCCAACCCGCCTGCCAAGCGAGGACATTTTAGAAAACCATTTTGTGATATGGAGGCTCATACTCCAGCAGTGAGCTGAGTGAGTGTGGACTACTGATAACAATTCAAAATTGTAAAAATAAAAAGATAGCAGTCAATCTATTATCAAATGCACTACCAGGAGAGCATGAACTCGAAATGGTATCAAAAAGGCTATTGAAATTGTGAAATCCGTGTAGCGTTGCTAAGTTAAAGCAAAAAAGATGGAAAGCTAAAAGTTGTTAACTGTCAAACGCTCTCAGTGACGCGTTCGGGGAAATTTAAAACGACATGAAGTCACTTCGAGCTCATTTCGTACTTTGTTTAACCAATAAAAGTCGCCGATAATCAATGGTTCTTTTACCAGTAAATATAGTGATGCTGACAAAGATTTATTTTATTTTAAAAACCAATTATGTACGAATGAAGAGCTTTTGTTTGCTTCGCGATAGTAATGGTGTTTCTGAATTTATTCAGACACTTTTGTTATCTTTACTATGCATTTTGGATTATTACATATTATGTTTTTACTAAGGCACTCATTAATACCTACATTATGACGTCTTACTCAGAAGCTGCAGTAGTAAGCAATCAGTCAATGATAAAAAATAATGATACGTTTATCTTAGCAACAAATATGACTTGAACATATCCAAGTGTAACACTTTTACAATATTACAAATATGACGATTACTATTACTGAAGTTAAGGTCATGTAACAAAAAGCCATAAGCATATTCTATGTTCACGATATTATATACATAAACTGGATATTAAAGTTTTAGGAGCTAGGTAGGAGAGCCTAGTGTCCTAGAAGAGGTTTCTTCTTTTCTTCCAGTAGTAGTGAAACTCCGATGAGAGGTGTGGATCAGAATGATTTAATTCACCAAACTACGCTACTTATATTTCTATTTACATATTTACAATTAGACAATATCAGATATAGTTAGGTGATAGTTTCGACCAATAGCGGCGCGTCGGCGTGCGCGGGGCGCGCGGGGTGCGTGGCGCCGCTTTGCACACGGCACTATCGGTTCCTTCCGTATAAGTATTACCGCGCGGCGCGAGCGCGCGGCGCGCATTTCTCCGAGCGCCGGCGTCGAGTGAAGACTGAAGACTACCTACAGATGAACCAATGAAGATACGACGAATGCAAGTGCTCCGGCTCCGGCTCCGCTTGCGCTGCTTGGCTGCTTGGCTGCTTGCTTAACCAAACCGCTTCTTTCGAAGCGATCGCTCGCGGCACGGTGTGATAACGCTGTTGCCGCAGTGATTATTATTGTTTCTATGCGAGAGAGTCGTAAACTGTCTTTTTGAAGACAGTTGGTTTCTTGTTTCTAAAAACGGAGTCAAAACGTAAACTGTCTTTTTCAAGACAATTTGTTTCTTGTTTCTAAAACGAAGTAAGTCTAAAACTTTGGTAAAGGTATTGTGGAAGGTATATGGTAAGGTATTCGGTGGTACTGGTAACTGGTAGGTATGTAGTCGTGCGGTGCGGCTACAAAGTCATATAAAAAGCGTTATTATGTTATGAAAAAACCTAATAACACTTACTTATAAAACAAACATGTAAAATTCAAGAACGAAACACCAGAGCATCATGAAAATTAAGCACATACTTGTACGTTTTAAAGTACAATACTTTTTAATACAGTTCGAAACACCGAGTGTCAATCGTCACTTTTTGAGTACAGACTACGATACACGAACTCAATTCAACTTTTATATTGAATTTTTAATAACAAACTTTAGAAGAGGCTTCGCAACGAAACGAACGGAAAATATGAAACTGAATATTTTAATTCTTTGATCGTTTTAAATAGGTTTCTACGTGTTATGAAAACTTGATTATAATGTCTTTTGTTTCTTAGGTAATAGAGTTTGGTTTTCATTAGCAAACGTGATTTTTTGTGTTGATTCCGTGTCCAATGATTATGATTCTTCGCATCCAATTACGTGTTTGTGCAAAAGTTTGTCATATTTACGACTTCACGGTTGGTGCGGTGGCTGGGCAACCGGCTGCCGTGCAACGTGTCGCGGGTTCGATTCCCGCACGGAACAACACTTTGTGTGATCCACAAATTGTTGTTTCGGGTCTGGGTGTCATTGTGTACGTGAACTTGTATGTTTGTAAACGCACCCACGACACAGGACAAAATCCTAATGTGGGGCAACGTTTTTAAAAAAAAAATATATGGACTGCAATCATGATGAGCCTTAGTCGTTATTATAATTTCAAAAAATGCTTTAACTTTTCTTTCTAAATCAAATCAACATTTTTTTATCAATGATATTATCACTAACCCCAAAAAACCAAGCTTAAAACCAAAATCGAATGCAACACTCGCCGATTGCTTTCCAACAATCAAAGAAGACAAAATAAATACGTTAGCAATATTTGTCTTGAATTAACAGCGTACTCTGGCCCACTGGGACCCGTATACTTTTACACTCGAATACCAGGCAATATGTTCTGAAAGCCGATATCTAGCTACACAACCTTCTGAGGACAAGATTGGAATAGGGGGGAGTAAATTAGAGTGTGTAGAGACGGTGGGAACGTAAAAATACTGGAGAATAAATAAAATAAAGGCTTAGAGGTAATTTCATTCGCTGCATTACACCTGCATTGTAATAATTATAGTTTGTAAAGAATCTTAGAAGAACAATAAGCGTAGAAAGCGAAATACCAGAAAGGATTAAAACTCTTGTCATATTTTTTTTTGTTTCATGTTATGTATTGTCTCCATTTCAGGAATTTTCATGTATTAATGCTGAAAATCTAATAATATCGGTCGAAACAACTCAACCTCCCCGATGAGGCAAAATGATACAACCGATTGGAATAAAATACAAAATTGTGAAAAAGTTAAATAATAGATTGCGCGTCATTGCCGCGACCGGGCACGCTGCTCATGAGGAAGAACTCCTCTGTGGTTCGAAACTAGTAGAGCTTTTCTCAATATATTCACGTGAGTTACCCGCGATTTTAGTTAATTTAGTAAGTCTCATGATAGTTATTATAAAAATAACCGAAGTTGCATAATAAAGAAAAAAATATATAAAAAGTAATTCAAAATTCATGTAATTTTTCACCCACAGAAAACAATACAAACACCTCACAATATTCACCCTTAACACATTAAACGCCATGGGGGTCACCGGTGACCGACGTTAGCTGAGTATTTGCATTTAACTGTTTTTCATTTTTTTATGAGATTAGCCAGTAAACGAACAGATGGATCACCTGATGGCAAGCAATCGGCGTCGCTCATGGACACCTGGAACACCAGACGCGATACAAGTGCGTTACCGGGCTTTTGGGATTAAGAATTTGAGGATTGTAGAGGATTCAGGGATTGGTACGGGGGGTGCGTAATTGGGCCTCCGGTAACCTCACTCATACGACGAAACACAACGCAAGCGTTGTTTCAAGTCAGTTTTCTGAGAGGCCGTGGTATCACTCCAGTCGAGCCGGCCCATTCGTGCCGAAGCATGACTCTCCCACAATTAATACTTATTATTCAGGCAGTCAAAGCCTTAAAATCATTTCATAAACAACCAAGTACCTCAGTACTCTCAATTAGACAACCTAATTCTTTGTTAATTACCACAATACAGCAGTTATTACACTGCCTCACAATAATTTGTCACAATTCCCTCATAATTTCATATGTTACTTTGTAGTATAGTTTAATGACACGTGTTTGTCCCTTTATATATGACGCCATATTTGAATTTGAACCTATAATCTGCTGGCGTTTTCATTTATTGATTTATATGTGTAACGCTGTAATTTTAGTAATTGTATCTTATGTCAGATGCTATTTGAACAATATAACTGTTGAATAAGGAGTTCGATTTGAGGCAAAATATGATTGGGGAATAAAGGGTTTGTAAAATAGTTCTTGATTGTTATCAAGCTATCGCTATCGTTGTCGCACATATAGCTATCGTTATCGTTGTCGCACATATATTTTGTGTATTTTGGTATTATCTGTACTTATTTTTGACATAATAATTTAGACAAAACATGTATTCTTTTTCAATGAATTTAAATTAATTAAGATAATTGTATCAAATGAGAATTATGATTGGCATGGACTTAACTTGTTTAAAATTTCTACACCAGAAATGGTAGTATATGTGATTCCATATTTATTTTCAGATCTCAGTGAAATCTTTATCTTTATCTTATCGCACAGACTGCTCGGTGTATGGTTATGGGCCAATTACAATTACAAGGCACTCATCACATCACTGACAAAAATTGAGTATATTGCACCTTTGCATAATTAATTTGTCGTTGATAGGGTAGTTTCCTACATCCTATTTTAATGTCCGCCTGGTAGATTAATTTCAAACATTAATCACGTATTTTTACTCTTCTTACAAAATTAAATAATTAGGACGATATACCTATTCATTTGAAATATCGTGTAATGTGACAACCTCCCACTCCTAATCTTATTAGCCATTTTTTTATCTAAGTATATTCTAAAATTATACGAGAAAATAAAAAATACATGTCCAATATGTTTTCATTGTCTAACTGACGGACTATTTAGATTTTTAATTTTCATACCCAGGCAATTAGGTACAAATAGGGTAATTGTTAATAGGCTAGTTGCCTTGATACGACACTATTTTACGTTGTGATAAGTCAATTTAGAGGTATATTATACTAGTTTATATTATATTATAATTATAATTATATATATGAAGTTATTTTTGTAAATATTTTTTATATATTATATATTTTTTTATACAATATTTATTATTACTATTAGTTATTTATTTTGTTTTTTTTTTTCATATTACACAAGGCCATTTTCGCTGACTCTATATTGAACCCAAAGGTTGACTGTGAGATAATGCCATATGGCATTAAGTCCGCCTTATGTACCTTATTTTGTGGGCATTAGTGTTAATAAAAAAAATTAAAAGAAATAAGTCAAAGATTCAGAATCAAACCAACAAGTGATCATTACAAATCAACCTTGATATTCGTGGATGAAATGAAAAAGAGCTTTCCAAATACAAAACTATTCGTGTTGAAGTTCATACAAACAATGTGAAATCAGTTATTGATAACAAAGGTGAACCTTTTCTAATAAATCTAATATTGGAAAAAGGATAAAAGGTTATTTTGAATCCGAAATAGTTTATATATTTGAGTCAATCATTTAGTTGTAAGTTAGATGTTCATTGGGCATTCTGAATGACTAGCTTCTGTGGTTTTCAATTGGACAGGTAATGAGGAGTTTATTTATATCTATTTGTTCATAAGTGTGGGTGTTTAATGAATGAAAGTTTATATTATTTATAGACACTCGTTATTCACAATCCACAATAAAACAAAAAGTTTAGCTGCCTCGTTGTTCTGTTAGCAGGAACTACTAGCGAAAGCGAAAAGAACACGAGGTCGACTCTCGAATTGCAAAGCAACTCTCTTCTTACACAACTCTGTTCTTATTTTACCAAGGTTTCTTATTCATGCATGTCTAAAAGTTAGGAATTGAATTCGCGTAGGAATCCTTTACATAGGACTAAGGTTTAAAAAAAAATGTTGCCCGGCACTACAATTTTCTCCTGTGTCGTGGGTACGTTTACAAACATACAAGTTTTCTTAAACATGACACTCAGACCCGAAACAACAATTTGTGGATCACGCAAAGAGTGGTTCCGTACGAAAATCGAAACCACTACACGTTTTTCGGCAGCCATCGTATCAACCGTGAAGACCGGTATAATTTAACGACTAAAAAAATGGGTGATATGTATATTTACACCTCTAGGTATAAATTCCTACTCTCAAATAATTTCTGCGCCAATTTTTCCTTCACGCGCTTTTATCATTTCTTTTGAACCACGATTCTGTGAAAAGCAATGCAGGCAATATTTTGCGAATCCCTCATACCCGGAGTGTCGTTTGAGTGTCACCTGAGTACCTCTTCAAAAATGTGAAAAAGAAATGTTTTAAAAACAGTGCTAAGAGATGACCTTTGAGAATTGAAGATGTAATTTCTAAAATTCTAACTTTTACCGCCCCATCAGACACAGGTACCTCCCGAAACTGCGTCTCTCAAGCCACTCCTCAAAGAGGGGATTTACGGCTGCGATGGCAGCCAGCCCTCGGTTGCGACAGTCGTTGCTGCCATTCCGCCATGAGATCGCGCCGGAGCTCATCCCGCCACGCACTTATCTGGCGCGGAAGCGGAGTTTCGCCCCGGCGACGTGCCTCCGCGCGCATGCCGTGCACGCGCGCGAGCACCTTCGCCTCCAGATCCCACGGTGGTAATCAAATTTTGACACTTGTCAGTGTCATCCCCATACATTTAGTTTTCTACTCTCTCTGTAGACAAGCGCTAAAGTGGCATTTGGCTAAGGGCACAGGACTTTTGAATTTTGCACTTTTAAACGTCAAAACAAAATATATAAATATTAAATAATAAGAAAAAATGTCAGTCTGTAGGTCAGTCCTCTAGTGAAGCTCGTTTCAAAGTGTAGATTCCTATGGGGAAGAACGAGCAAGAAACTCCATAGGCTACTCTCTTCTCTTTTCTCTTTTTCAATTATGTTCATCAACGCGACATAATATCATGCTTATACTTATTCATAAACTGCTTTCACACACGCTATATACACAAAAGTGTGGGACAGTCATGCTTCGGCACAAATGGGCCGGCTCGACTGGAGAGCTCCACGGCCTCACAGAAAACTGACGTGAAGCAACACTTGCGTTGAGTTTCGTCGTGTAAGTGAGGTTGCCAGAGGCCAAACCCAGAATCCTCAACATTCCTCAAATTCATAATCCCCAAAGGATCGGTAACGCACTTGTATGGACACCTAAAACACCAAAGGTTACCAATACCATTAGGTGATCTGTCTGCTCGTTTACCAGCTTAATCAATAAAAAAATATCTGCTATCAGCCTCGCGAAACCTTCAAGCGTCAATAGATGTCCTTAAGTAAATATATGTATTTCAAATCATATTTTTCCGCGTATACACGTTGAAAGTAGTCTTTGACATTTCAATTGAAGGAATTCCATACAGCTATATATTATGTTTTTATATGTACTGCATGTAGGCCAGAGCTGGTTATATGCATATATTATGATATATAGAGGTATATATATATATATATGATATGTCATATCACACCCTAAATGTTTGAAGGGATAAGAGGGAGTTGCACACCACACTAGTATTATATGTACCTATATGTGAAAGTTTCTTTTTTTAGTTGTTTGGATGTTTGTCCGTCAATCATGCTGAAACTACTGAACGATTTTGATGAAATTTGGTGTACAGACAGGATATAGTGATAGGTTAGGTTTTCATCCCGATTAAATGCACCCATATGGGATAAAACAGGAATACGTGGGCAAAGTCGTAGGTAAAAGCTAGTATTATATAGCTCTTTTTAGTAGTTTATAAGTTCCGAGTATTATCGCGTCACACGCATGGTTGCATCTATTACACAGACAACAGTGAAGACGCGATAAGCAAACTAATCAGGAAGGCGGCTGATGAGGGTGAGCAAGGTATTAAGGACTACAACCTGAAAATGGCTATCAAACACAGGGACGCGGCAGTCATGGGTGCTCTCTTGGGCGGGGAGTGTTGCTTGTGATGAAACGAATGCAACATGAGGAAATGTGTGTGCAGAAACATGTAGAAATAGAGTATAACCAATTGACTTTGGACTATTGTACGCTTTATTGGAATCGGCCCATGTGGCAAGGGTTGAGGCGTCATGCACACATAAATGTCCTACAGTCGGTGGCGCTGTGTGTTAGGTTGTATAACTGAAAATTTTGACAATACTTTGACAGATTTATAAAGTGAATTTGTGACCAGCTAGGCTATGAGATGGAGCCCAGTAGAGCTGCCGATACGGAGCCGCAGAGGACTTAACGGGTTGACGGAGCTCCGGCTTGAAGTGCAGGAGTAAGACCGGGGTGGTATTTAATCAGCATCATCGCAATCTGACACTCCCTCGGAAAAGTCATTCGATGATTTTCTCCCCTTAAAAAAAATTCATCCATCCACATTTCAATCAATAGAATCACAGACAGCAATATATCCTGCCACATATAGGTCAATGCTGATAACTCCACCTTATCTATTCCATCCATTTCACGATTACGGTGGAATTAGAACGAGGAAACTATTACATGCCCAGTGGGTTTTCTTTAAGGGTTGGGGAGGGCTAGAAGTATATATTTATTATAAGAATATATCTGTAGAATTGATCATGTGTATCGGTATGTAGTTGTAGGCATATTAATTGCTTTATTTCTTTATAGAATAGGGGGTTAAAGTAGCACACGGATCACCTGAGGGTGCGTCGAAATCTGGCGAATGCGCGATTTTTGTTTTTTTTTAAGTTTTTGGGTATTTTAAACGCAGTTTTTTAAGTATTATTCATAATTATACCCGAAATTATCCCTAGTCCATCCCACCTAGTGACAAAGTCAAAGTCAAAGTCAAAATCATTTATTTTAATTCGGCCAGAATGGCACTTTTGAACGTCAAAAAAAAATTAAAAGTGAAGCTATTTGCTCATTCCAAGGTGTAGATTCCTATGGAGAAGAACGAGCAAGAAACTCTATAGGTTACTCTTTTTCAATCAGATTCACAATACAATTTACTAGTTACCTACCTGACCTACTCCTAATTCAGAAAATTTGATTTGATTTGATACTCAATCCGGAAAATCATCGCAACACCTTAGTTTGCTAACAACAATTACAAATTCTATACTAAGACAAACGAAGTTACCTTAACCAATAATAGGCCGAGTAGGCAGTTCAGTAGCTAACAATTGGATTACAAAGCTCACGTGTAACTGTCACAGTTATCTCCTAATCTATGCAAATGTCAGTTACTTAAATGTGATTATATTATTACAATTACTGCAATATGATTGTGTTTAGCAATGTAATTTAATAACTCTAACATATATCAGAGACATTAAACACGGGCTGGGTTTCGTAAATGGTTTAACCTCTAGTCTCTCGGAATGCAGATCTAAGCGAGACCTATGCCTTTAGCCAAACGCCACTTTAGCGCTTGTCTACCGAGAGAGTAGAAAACTAAATGTATGAGGATGACACTGGAAGTATCAAAATTTACGTCAATCCCATATAATTTAGTTTACTACTCTTAAAATAAACAAGCGCTAAATGGCATTTAGCTACTGCTGTAATAATGTGTTTCTTATTGTGCCTCAATATCGACAGACAAGAGTTTAATAGTAACATATTATCAAATCCACTTAATTTCATGTACCTTCGTCATGTCATCGACATGACAACTGTCCGAATATTTACCATGGCCTACAGGTCGTTATAATCCTATAACAGGGTTCAAACCATTGTCTTAAGTCTAAAATCCACACAGGAGTAAGAAATGCCATAACTCCTGAGTACAGAGAGCAACTTATAGATCAATCAATTAAAATTTTATCGCACAGTTATAAAGGTGTTGCTGAAATCCTAATAACGTTAAACAGCCACTTTAAATTCAGTTAATCTTGCCATCATCACAATCTACATTTTCATAACACAAATACATTTTTTCTTCGTGTTCATAAAACTTCGCATAGAAAACAGACCTAGATTCACATCGTATAGCAAAACAAGAAGAGTGCATCTCTACACAATGTTAAACGAAGCGTACACCATTCTACAAATGACTTCCGAATCCCATCCCTATCTGTTTGAGTGATGTACTATGTCATCTCGTAATCCGGGACTGATCCCGACGCGTAGTGCGTAATCACATCACTGCTCTTTTCTGTTATCCTGGTACCCGAATTGGATTATGCTGACAGATTTCTGTTTGGATTAAAAATAAAAAATACATAAGGTTATATGGACTGTTTTGGAAGTACCGCGAAATTGGTTAGTTATTGAATGAGTTTTCAATTGACTCGTTTTTCAACAATAAATATTATTTAATCTACAATCAGTTGGGTGTAATCCTTATAAGTGTCATTGGTAAAAATGGATAGGTTTGTATAGAAAAATAATGGTGGTTTACATATTCATTTAATTTCTGTGTATTAAAAAAACGGTTTTATTAAAAAAACCTAATCACGTAAGCATCTAAATCGCTGAGTACCAGGGCATCATAAGCTGCACGTAACCTAATCTTTACACAACACAATAATGAAGTTCAATAACTCGATACGTGGATCCGTGGATGCAAGTTCTGCTCCTGTTTAACGCAATATTCTTAGAGAAAGTTCGTGTTTACTTCACGAAGCTAATATGCGAATGAAAGTCAAACAAATGCGGTATAACTTTACCCCGCGTCTTATTTGATGGGTAAAAGATTAGACCTCAAAGATTTATCTTTTACGTAATATGGTAACGAGAGTAGACTAGTGACTAGTACATAGAAACTCGTCTAGAAACTTATATTATTTATAGATGTAGTTTCTTGTTCGTTCTTTTCTTTGAGAAATTTAATTATGGCAGGAGTAGTTAATAATATTACTAGAGAATCATGCAAATAACAGAAACAACAATTCCTTCAGAAAATGGTCAACGAAATGTTAATATTATTATATGTACAATTAAACACTGAGAAAAGACCACTCATAGCAATAGAGATGATTAATCTTGATGGGTACTGTATACTTGGCCAAATTACACACGGGTATGGAATACCTTTTTGAACAATACACTAGAGAGCCACAGCCACCTGACTTCGATAATATCTCGTATTAATTCAGTTTATCTTTGTTTTAGCACATGCGGGTCCCGTACACACAATTAACCGACGCCTAAGGGTCTCTATAATAAATTGACAATGGATCGTCCACAGACAATATAATTATAATTATCCGCCCGTTGTGAACATTCGAAATTCAAATCAAGAAGTCGTTAAATTGTTGTTATATTTTGACAGACTAAAATTGTCTATTGGCAGTTCTGTACAGTTCGAATTAAGAAAAGAAATAAGTAGACGTATTTTGACACTGGTCGAAGAATTCTTTTTTCGTATTTTAGACGCAATTTATTCTGATTTTGTAAACTGTTTCATCTTCGATTGAAATCAAGTCACGGATTAATTACAATCCCATAGTACCAAATAAAAAAGAGGGAATTTCAACTTTATGTGTGAGGAAGAGAGATGATAATAGCGTGAGGCTCGCCCGAGGCGGTGTTAGGGTTGCCACGGAGGTACTTAAAGACAATATGCGGAAAGGAGATTGATAAATAAGAGTAATTGAATCTCTTCACAGGGAGATACGTTTTAGCGCCAAGACGAAGCGATGGCGCCCTACACACATAAATATTGGTAAATGTATGTTACAACAATATACTTGGCACTTCCCATGAAATATTATACATGTAAAGATTCTGGGAAGTATGAAAGCATACAAATATATCCAAAGAAAGTAATTTACAATATGTTTTCCTAGAACACATACTCTGAATTTTGTATGTACCTCTAGGAACTACAAGCAATTTATTGGAAAACAGCCAGTCCCTTTTTGGCGGAATTATTCAAAAGTTAAAAACGCATGCAGGCTTTATTATCGTGCCATTTGCCTAACTACAAATCTAGTTACAAAATAAATCAAGAATATATTAGTTTATCTAGCGCAAATAATCACCTAAACACTACAATTTTAACATAGAGGTATAAAAGCAGACTATTCTGACTTCAATTTATAGGTAATAGCGTCTTCTAATACCAAAGAATATTGCAAATTCCGCTGAATGCAGCGGAGACAATCGCTTATCATTTCCACTTGAATTCTTAAGCACAATAAATCACTTGATTCGGTTGACAGCGCTAAACTGCACCGCGGCTACGCTGCAGCGCTACAAATAATGCTGGGTGGCTGCCAGGGACCGCGATTGCCAATATGAGCACAAACTATGACCTCCTCCTACCCATGCATATCTGGTACCAAGACTAACAATTTACTAATGTGTAAGTTACTTCGATTTATTTGACTAGTTTTTGCTAGATAACTGGAGTTTTTCAGTTTGCAATTTTAAAACTTCTTTTAATTTGTGTGCCTCTGGTAGCTTTCCATCTAAAATGGTAAAAGATAAAAAAAAACATTCATTGGAAGGTTGATAATTTCTGGATAATTCATACAGTTTACAGAGTGGGTGGGTAGGTACATAATGATAAATTATTATTTCCATACAATTTTCACTGAATAAGAAGGCGTTTAAGTTTCACAAAATAATAAAAAATAAGAAAAGTGGGCGTGCTTAACCCCCCAGACGTCTGTCTACCTACTCCGTTGGAAAATACAGTTTTCGTATTAAGTTTTGATGATTTCCACTTGCTATTTCTTCCCACTAGAACTCGCCTACAAACGAAAATTTACAAAAATGTATTAACTTATCAGGAACAGAAAAAAGTACGGTGCAAAATTACAATACTTAACCAATACCTTTCAAAAACGTTTGCAAACATCGCCGTACTCACCTATTAAATTGGCATAACAATCATTTACCAAAGACACACATAAAGTTACTGACAAAATCAGAATTCTCTAGGTCGCAGGTCGCAATATAAGTATACACATCAAACTAGACATATCCAGTTTATAATGATCCCGCTTTCTACTATCTTTGCGCAGCTGGATTTGCATAGCTCAATGTGTACCTATAGACATTTTTCCCGCGCAATATTGCGGATCATTACCATCGACGTAGACTGTCAAGGGCCACATGACAGACGATTGATCTGTTCGACGATTACTTCGCGTCAATCGATGACACGTGTGTGGTAGGCAACTATACACACGCTGGTTGTAATTACAATCGGAAGGTTGTCTCTAAAATTTTGTGCTACTGCTGTTTTTCTATGAAACGGGTTTAGAACACTATGTAGCCAAAGAATATTCTTTGGCTACATAGTGTAAAGAATGCTAAGTTGTGGAATCAGTTATTGATTCTCTTCAGAAACTACATACCAACTAACTACTAAGACTACATAACGTACGTTTAAGTGTGGGAGAACCATGCTTCGGCACGAATGGACCGGCTCGACCAGAGTGCTTACACGGCCGAGCAAAACACCGACGTGAAACAACGCTTGTGTTGTATTCTGTCGTGTGAGTGAGGTTACCGGAGGCCCACTTACCCTCCCCCCTTCCTCAATCTCCCCAACCCCTGAACCCCAACAACCATCAAATCCCTAGTCGCCAAAAGGCCGGTAAGGCACTTGTAACGCCTCTGCTGTACCGGGTGTCCTTGGGTGACGCTGATTGCTTACCATCAGATGATCCGTCTACTCGTTTACCAGCATATCCCATAAAAAACTTATATTACAACATTATATTTACTGTAAATAAACAGAAATTGTTCAATAATAACAGCCTTTTCATTGTCCTATCCGCATCCTTCTAAATAACTCTAATTAATATATTGTTTCCTACGTTCCTTGCAAAACAAAACAAGCAAGTTGCATCGTAACAATAGATAGCAATCCAGCTGTGTGCTTTATCTTTGATCACAATTTGTAGGAGTATTTTACAGCGCGAGAGCAATTACTGCAACTATTAGTGCTCCGTCTAAGCTTTATAAAGCGTCAATCGCCACGTACTCATGTGTTCCTAGTACCAGTAGATGGATACTATGTATGTTTGTATGTTGAGTAGTGTTTGCGGAACAAGAGTTGTTTTTGATAAAGGTTAAAAGACATAAATAATTGTATATAATAAAATTGAGAATATACCTACTATCAGAAATAAAAACTTCACGTTCGTATTGAAAACCTCCTCCATTTTCAAATCAGTTAGTAACTCTACAAAAATACGGCTAAAAAACTATCATACAACAAATTTTTCTTATATAGCCATGGTTGTATGCCACATTGCTCAGTACATAATAATGGTATTTTTTTAAGGGGGTAAAATTATTGAATGACTTGTCCTGCCTGGGTGAGGCGGGAGGGAGTGTCAGATTCTTACTGACTAAAAACCACCCCGTTCGGCCGTTCCTACACTTCCCTTCGAGCCGGAGCCCCGGCAATCCGTTAATCGGCATCAACCCTATTGGGCCACATCCGTGGTGGTCTGATGTCTCTTTGAGGCGCGCGCGGAAAGCGACGCGCCATACGGTCCTGGTGGGGCGGCGAGCCACCCATGCTCGCCGTCCACAAGCCCGCGATAATATTGGCATACGGCTATCTTCTAACAATATTTTCTTGTTTGATACTTTTTAGATCGTGTTTTCTTTGTAGTCGGGTTTTAGTTTTATAACTTATTTTTTATTTCTATTATTTTGAGGTATGAGTACAAATAACTAAAATGTAATAAGATAATCTAATTAAACCTTATACCACTAGCACTGTTTCGAACTAAAATTGTCAATAAGAAATTCTCTCCTCTAAACAACATTTTGTAAAGAATACTAAGTTTCTTGAACAAGTTCCGTTTCTTAACCTGTCTCATTACTCAATTATTGTTACATCTAAGGAAAGAAAGAAACCATTTATTTTGCTACGACACACAACAAGAATTTAGGTACACAAAAAAGCCTTTTTTTTATGCGTCGCAGCGCCAAAGGTACATCCATACATACGTATCCCCATCTCATAAGTTGTAATAAGATGTTATGAAATACATAAATTTTGACGGACGACTTACCGGTCAAAATCGTAACCCTCCTTTTGGCTTCGTATAGTCGGGTAAAAATATACTCTATTTCATAGTAATAAATTTCAAAATAATAAAAATAATTGTCTCAGACTAACTCGCCAGTCCGCAATGGCAACGAGTAAGCGACTGGTGCTTCTGACAGCACTCCTGTCTAGAAAAGCAAAAGTTTTTCAACTATCACTTTATCTAATAATAAATTTAAATTTCAACTAAAATATTTATTGTGAACTCAAATAAATAATAAAATAATGTTGATATAATATTTGTTTGTTTTTCTAGTGAATTCTGTTTTTGAAATTCGTCACACCTCAAAACATTTCGTCGTCATTAACAAAAGCTATTCACATTTCGAAATTCTATTGTTTCACTGTGAAAAAAGGATTGTTGTTGGAACATAAAATAACTATGACAGACTCTTTAAAATTGAATTAAGTAATACGACGAACTAAAAAAATATTATTTCACTTTCAATAATTTTCAACAATTTTGATGAAAAATGTTAAAAACCCCTTATGTAGTGTAGTGTTTAAAACCAATTGAAGTAAACATTATTGAAATCTACAATGTAAATGTAACCACGATTATTTTGGACATACATCAAAGTATATACTATATACACGACCAATTTACTGACCGTATCTCCGGAATTTTTCAGCAAGCCTCTCCGGGATTTTTTACGCATCACTAAATAAGGTACGCTTTTGAGAAGCAATTCGGCCCGCGGCAATTAATTTTGTTACAGTTGTGTCGAAGTTAGGTGTTGCCGAATTTTCGGCTCAATTTATACCTGTCTATTACAATCGTATATCACCTGTTTTTAAAAGGTTTCTCTGAAGATTTATTGAAATGGAATTAATCAACTTACTCTTCCGTTTTCGGGTTAAATTCACATTGTGTATTTGTAAGATTTACACAGCGATAGTAATTTTAACAATTTGTCATACTTCTGGAGATTTTATATTGTTTCATGATCGCTTCTGCGAAAAAGACACCCTAATCATATCTAGATATCATAGCCCTGCGAGCTTTGTTCTCGATCGATGCTGACGAACCATTTGAGAACAATATTACGTAACCGAACAGTCAAAAATTAATTTTCCAGTCGACTAACAAACGAGTACCAGGGCTCCAAAAATAAACGAAGTTCTCATTAGGAACATGCTTAAATTCTTATGACCGAACGCTAATGAATATGTGGGAGGAAGCTCGACAGTAGGAACCCAATTAGTTAAGAAACGTAATTGCTAATTATGTTGCCAGTGTTGAATGCAAATTGTACAATATGAAATGGGTTTCTGAGCACAAAAGAATCGTATGAGAAGCATAATTTATTTGTTGACCAAAGGACAAGATAAACATTCCTTTATTTATTCATCATACAAAATCTTCATAATAATTTTCCCCTTTTCACGACATGTACCAGGGGCACAGCAAACGATGGCGGTAAACGTAATACTCTTTTTTATATTGACTCACAAATAACGGGGACTCAAAGTGGAGCGGTATTGGGGCACATACTCAATTTAGGAGCGACACGACGACGAAATGAATGTGGGGACCAAATTAAACCGCTCTTTCCGGTGCGAAAAAATCTATATTATTATCTACGCCAATTGGCACGGGAGCTTTTATACTTACTTTTATACTGAGATGTTACTTTCCAGTTGTATTGATTTTTCGATGTAACTCATAAAGAATATTGTTATGCTCAGTAGTTAAACTTTGAAACCTCTTGAACAGTAAACATTTGTCTAGTTAGCAAGCAATGAGAAATAAACTTTATCTCTTGTGATTAAGGTTCTTAGTTATTATAATTATTCCACTTGGTTCGCATAAACTTAGCCCATTCCTACTCCAAGAGCAAGTATCAATTTCTTCAGATATCTGCCGATGATTGGTAAAGTTAGAAAGTGCCTAACAAGGAAATACAAAAAAGTTTTGTCATCTTGAAGGATTCAGGAATTATCGAAGTAGGAAAGATAACTAAGTTGGCAGTTAAGTATAGATAATTAGATATTATACTACTTCTTACAACAACAACTGAATTGACCAGTGACCAAGGTAAGAACTCCTTCTTGCAACTGTGCTCCTAGTTAAAACCTGAAATGGGGTTATAAATGTTAAATTTTAAACGTTAATTTTCTCATTATCTTTGCTGTCTTTAATTTGCAATCACATAAAAATGTTCTCTAATATAATAAAATATAATGTTTCTCTCGGAATCATTTCCGAATCCGCAACCATTCTACCTCAACCACTGTACCACTCTTAGCCAAATGGAAAATTACTACAATATAGGTCAGTGGGCCATAGCCGTAAGCTATCAAAGTACAGTCACACAACCCTTAAAGGTTCAAGGGGCGAGCTAAGTACTACAGGTCCTATGTAAACACATAGAAAGGTTTAAGAACCATTTAGAATGGAACACAATAGAATTTACACACACATTCATTGTTTAGATTTCGAACTGCTCATGACATGCAAAATAACCTCCTGTTTGATCATGTAGCCCTAGTCAAATGTCGAACGGGAATTAATTAATTAATTATTAGGGCCCCGAAAACCATTAGAGTAGTTTTTAACTATTCATGTTAAAGCATTGATTTTTTAAAGACTGTCCCCGAACTATTAATTTTGTTTTAACTGGGTGAAGGACGATAAATTATAGAGGTACAATAAATTCATAATTTATTCGTTAGGTGAAACGTGTTGTCAACTAACAACGAACTATCCGTAAACTTTTAATGTTAATCTAAGTGGTTTATTAATAAACTGGTCAAGCTATACAATGTGTTTATATTAGCAAGTACATAATATATATTTATCCGCGATCATTTTTATATCCAGTTTAAAAAAAAAAGGCTTTTGGATTTCATATCTCCGGTTCTCATAACATCTAGAACTTTTAAGACAAAATTAAGTAAAACCGTGTTGTAGAACTAGTTTCTAACTAATTCCCACGCACGCATATACAATGTTAATTGTTATTTACTAGTATTTATACGGATTACCATTTAAATTGTAACTTTGATGTACCATGTGCTAGTCGCTAATCTTTTAAATAGAACACGCGTTGTTTTCTCATCACGAACACGTCTTTGTTTTTGTTCTATATTTAGCCTTTCTCATCTAGTTTCTTAATAAGTAGACATTTTATGATAGACATCTTATTATATTTTTGCTTTCCAATAGGGATAAGTACCTAGGTTAATCCATAGCAAAACTATTATCTAATCATACTACAGCTTAAATGAGAATCGAAGGCGAGACTACGTGTTCGATAATCAAAAAAATTTATAAATAATTTTTCATTAACATATATTAATTTTGATTACTTACTGATTACTCGTTGACTATAAATGCCAACCATATTTATTCTCAATACTCTGTGCCTTTCACATTGCAAATCCTAAAATGTATCTGTACAAATCTATAGAGGTACAATATTATGAATAAGCAATCCATTACAACGTTACTAGAATAATCTATCAATGCACAGTGAAGTGTGGTCAACAGTGTCCAATGTGGACAGACTGCCTTACATCTCTCACACAAAGGCTCTGACGTACTATGCATACGCGACGAGTACTAGGACTTCATAAATCGATGTGTCTTAACGTTTCGGTACACTGGAATATTGTATTGGTTATCTTCAAACTATCATAGGAATTTTGCGTGTATGATTTTGAGGGAGATTTTTGAAATTATCGTAGGATGTTGGTTGTGCAAGTTCAATTACATTCAGACTGGAAATATTTTAGCCATGAAAAGCAATGAAGTCCGGATTAAACCTCCTCTTCTTTCACAATTTCAGCATTTATTATTATAAGCCAATCGGTTTCCAAAGACAATTTAAAGAAATAATGAAACTGAAATCAGTACCAAAGCCTATCGAATAGATTTTGAAAACTTTTTGCATGAAACGCTGTGCCAAGTCATATAATGAAACTTTGTTTCGGATAGAATTGACTGAATCCAATGTTATAACTTGGTACTTTATTGTGTGTACAATTAAGTCTATTATTCTTTGTACTCTATGACCTTGCTTATTTTGTTCTGCAGTATCCATTGAATCTATTTATTTATTTGTAGACTATAAAGATTATCTATGATTTTATGCGTTCAAATCTCACATGAAAATGTAATTTGTTTTTTTATTGTTTGCTGGTTACGTCCAATCGGTCCACTGCTGGAGTGACTGGCCTCTTCAACTCATAATCTCCAGGCAATATGGTAGATAGATGGGCTGATGCTGATACGGAGCCGTGAAGAACTTAACTGGTTACCGGGGCTCCGGCTCGAAGTGCAGGAGTAGGAACGGGATGGTTTTTAGTCATTAAGAGTCTGACACTCCCTCCCGCTTCACCCAGGCGGGAGAAGTCATTCGATGATTTTTCCCCCTTAAAAATAGCTAGATAGAATGTTGTATAATAAGTTTAAAAGATTTAGGTTTATCAAACGAAACTGCTGCCCTGTTTCTGTCAAATGTTAAATTCCCTCAGTCAGCTCTTATAGCATTCGTAACAAGAGCAGGAGTGGGTGACAAATACATTATTCTCTATTGTAACCCACGGCTTAGTGAGTCTTGTTAAAAAATCCTTTGATTATTTATATTTTACAAACATAAAAAATATTTTGTTACATCCACACAATTTTGTAAAAATATCCATCATAACCTTACGATACTAGGGTGTCACAGGCATCAGGTAGTTGTCCACTAAAGTATTTCATTAAACGAGCGCTTTGTACAGCACACAATAGCGGCTCGTCATCCCGCCACAATACTGATCGGAGATACCCTACCCGTCGACACTCGTGCTTTTTACACCTCAATGCAGTCCCCACGTAACATTTAAAAGGCGTTCCGATTTTTACCTTTCACCTCTTTGAAGTTCCTGCGATCCTGATACCTAGTTAAATAGTTTAGATTTTTTGTTATTTTTTTCATACTGACTTTACTGGGGGAAGAAGATAGGTAATTTTGAGAATATTATCACATTATTATTACCTCCCCCCCTCTCTTTCTCTTCTCTGTCTCAACCTCCTTCTCACTCCTCTCTCTCATTTGTGTGAAAGATGAGAGATACATCTGTTTTTCACACACACACGCAACCACACTCTTAACAAACATTTCTCTTTCTTACACATCCCTCCCTCTGTCTTCCTCAGAAACCCAAATCTCAGGCATATATCATCCAATGCCTTCTCCCGCCCGGGTCATGGCGAGAGGGAGTATCCTAAAAACCACCCCGTTCCTACTCCTGCACTTCGAGCCGGAGTCCTGGCAACCCGTTAAGTCTTCCGTGGCTCCGTATCGACGGAGCCACGGAAGACTTGAGACCCAACAGGGTTGATACCGATGTATCAACCCTGTTGATACATCGGTATCAACCAGACCACCATGCGGAACGTGACGCGCCGTACACTCGGGGTCATTCTTAGGAGTAGTGATTATTTCACATGATAGGTACCTCTGTTCAGCCTATTATAGTACTAGGTACCTATTAACGTTCATGCGATCCTGGCACCTACTTACTTAAAATATGTATTACTCTTCATCGTTCGAGTTTACAGGAAATTAAAATGAAGCCGGATTTGAAAATTCCAATCGCCGAACTCAGCTTTAGTTCTATTTTTTGCCTTTTCATTTTACAGGCTTCCTGTAGGGCGAAAAGCTAAAATTCTTTGAATAGGTTCTAATTTTATTGTCAAATTATGTTTCCTTTGTAGCAAGAATTCTTACATCAATTTCGTCCATAAATAGCCTAGTTAGAAAGCTAATATTTATTTATGTACACAAAAATGTCTCTTAGATCTAGTTCAAAAAAGTATCTTACAATCATGGTTAGGGATTGTAGAATATTTAAAGAAACCTTAGTTTATAGACTGAATTATTCAAGGATGACTATATTCAAATTTTATTCACAATATTAAAACAATTTATTCTAATAAGTGGTTGAAAAGAACTTGAATAGAATCTGGTTTAATAAACCAGTTTTCAAAGTGATGGTTAAGTTTAATACTTCAATCAATTATTAAAATATGGCATTTCATATTTTGATGCTGATTATTTGGGTGCGATATTGTGAAGTAACATTTTCAAAATTCTGTTGTTACTTATAATGACTATGATGACTAGTGGCTATAAGGCTATCATAGGTACAAAAAGATTTCATATAACTAACATAACCATCGTGGTGGCTCGGAGGTTTAAGACGCCCAGTTCTCATTTATGAGGGTGCGGGTTTGAAACCTCCCAACGATAAGTACCAATGTGACTTTTTCCGAGTTATATGTACATACTTTCTAAGATTATCTAAATACCACTGACCAACGGTAAAGGAAAACATCGTGAGGAAACCTGGTCTTATAATTTCTAATTATAAGTTTGACAACCCGCATTGAGTAACCTTGTTGATAGTTAGAGATATGACGACTAAAATTTTTGTCTCATAGCAATACGGCCAAAACCGCCTCAAATCGATAGATACGATTATCCTGAACTCGAAAATACCAATATCAGACATTTTCCGCGTAGCGTTTGATCTGACCACAAAAACACCAGACAAAAAAAATGTCTCATAGCAATACGTCTGAAAACCTTCTTTATTAGTAAATTTTGGTTATTTGATGCGAACAAAACAATTTTCAGACGGAAATATGAACGCATTAAATATTGAGACCGTTTTGAAAATGTTAACAAATTTTACCAATCGGTACCATGGCAATATGTCTGAAAATTGCTGGACATGATAAAATAAGTTGTCCACATGTGCAAAAAACACAAACAAGACAAAATAAGTGTAGCACCTTCTCTATCAGACAACTTTTCGATACTCAGATATTTTTGACACAGCAGAAATGGCCTCCCACGCAGTTGCTACACTTTCGACCGTTACTACACACCTAGTCGGGTTCAGAATCATACAATCTAACGATTTTATAGGGCTTTTGCCGTATTGCTATGAGACATGGTTTTGGTCGTCATCTCTCGTACTATGATTAATGCTCAAACCTTCTCCGTGTGAGTAGAGGCTTTGCTCAGCAGTGGGCATTTATAGGCTGTTGATGATGATGATGATGAATTACCATAAATGTAGACTAAAGATAAAGTACACTACCTTCTAAACTTTTTACCGTTTCTCTTTTTTAAAAAAATAGTGTAATATTAAGCGAAATGGACACAGACAAGAGATATTAAGTTTTATAATAAACTGGGTTGTGAATAATAAATAACATTGTCTTGTAAGCAAATAAAAAAGTTAATTTATCTTTCTAGGCATTAGCGATATTAGTCGACCGCGCCTGTAATATTTCTAGTAACAAAATTAGATATTGGTTTTAGGTATTGAGCACTTGTAGTCTTTGTATTCATTATTTATTCGTATCTTTTGGAGAAAGAAGTTATTTCGATGTCTGTTTTCCTAATAACTTTTGGAACTTAGTACTACCTCTATGATGTCATAAATAGGAGAGCGTTTGTTTGCGTCTACACAAAAAAAAATTTTTGGTTACATTATCTACTCTATTCCATAGCAATAAATCCTATTGATATAGTAGTTAATGGCATGACATGACATGACGTATTATCATCACGCCTTTTATCCCCGAAGTGGTAGGCAGAGGTGCACATTATGGTACTTAATACCACTGTACAATGTAACATCCACTTTTCACTATTTATTTTATGAGTCTCATGTAATAGAGGGTGAGCCATATTCTGGACACATTTCCAGACTCCATGCTACTGAGATTTTTTTAAACCCAGTAATACTTTGTCCGACTTGCAAGGGGTTTCGGGTTCGATTCCCGAAACCCCAGTCACACTTGCGGCCACTCTGCCAATGAGGCAGTCAAGACTTCTCAAAACCTGACTTGTCTTCTTAACGAACAAGGCAGACAATTTTATAAATGAGTATGGCTCCCAGGAGACCACCTTTTGATCCGGCGAGTTATTGAGGAATCACAGAATGCTGATTGCAACGCGGCCGTGGTTGCTTTGTCGTCAAACGTTTTGTATTGAAATCGTTTCCGACACAGGCTTGAATATTTTAAATTGTAGCTTTTTGTGTGTATTTATTAATCTATTATTTTGTCGTTATTTGCATCTTTTCGTTTGATTTTGGGAAATTGTCTTGTATTGAAAATAAAACAATATTAAACGCTGTGCCATTTATTTCTCGATATTTTAAATGTCATAAAGATCCAATGGATGCAAGTCACTTGTAATATACTAATCTCAAAATCATAGGGGGAGGTTCATGTTCAGCAGCGGAGGCCTTAGTGCAAACAATGCCATAATGTTCTACTACATTTTCGACGTGATAAACTAAACTAGTAAAACTTGTGGCTCAAATTACTTCACCCATCACAACAAACAAACAACAGATCATAAGTAATAAACACAAAGTTGATAAAATGATATGTCATGGTTGGAAGCAATATCGACGTATGTTATGCACCGCGTGGGATTTAGCTAGGAACAGAAATACAAGGGACAATATTACTCCGAACATTTTGAAGGAATTGGTTAAGATCATACCAGGACTACAGAACAATAAAGAGATTCACGTTATATTGTCGTGGCCTGATGCATTAAGTCAATTCAGAAAAAAATTAAAAAGACATGTCTTATCCTCTGTAAGGTTTTCTATTATTATTGGAACACCAATGTTGTTCAATAACAGCTCGCCACCCGACTAGAAGCTCGCCGCCAGACCAAAACCAGACCCGAGCGTAACGCGCGTCACGTTCCACGCGTGCCTTAAAGAGCCATCATACCACCACGGATGGGCCCCAATAGGGCTGATGCCGTTACGGAGCCGTGGAAAACGTAAAAGGTTACCGGGGCTCCGGCTCGAAGTGCAGGTGTAGGAACGGGGTGGTTTTTAGTCAGTAAAGGCGGAAGAAGTCATTCGATGATTTTCTAACCTAAAAAAAAAGTAGTCCAATAATATGGATAATCCACTTTTCACTTGTCATGATATGAGTTCCATGTAGTAAAAGTTTTTAATCCTGTAGACCGATTTCATTTTAAAAAGTGCTGCATACTGTGAATACGAAAATTGTAAAAACGAGACGACGTTTCCGATGCCACTAAGGTACTTAGACAAAATATGAATAGGACATCAGAGACGAGAAGGAGGCTAGTCATAATTCAAACCCGTACATCACGATTGTAATGTCACAATGTTCACTTTTACGGATTCAGGTCAGGTGTCACCGTTCGCGGTTTGATTGTCATGCACAAAGCGAAACAGCCTTGTTTTAAAGGATTAACGAATTTACCGAACGTACTGTACCTGCGGAATTCAGTTCCCTAATTTCGAAACCCCTTTTTATTGTTTCTGTTGAGTTCCAATCGTAGTCCACAAAATAAAATGGTTGTTAGAAACCTTGAAATGTGATGAAAGTTCGTTGAATGCGGAAGGTTGAGAAATTGGTGACGGAAAGAGCTGTAACCCAGTGTTGAACTGATTTAATGAAATAACTTTACAGATGATAATTTCGGGAGGAATGTAACGATCGTAGTAAGCGATTGTGTGGTTTCTCTTTACGACCATTGAAGATGAAAAGTAATGTTTAACTTCTCATCTATCTATCGAAGCCCTTTTTAAAACAAAATACTGAGTGTGATACTCTTGTATAAATATTTTAATTTTAAGATATATTATTTTTACTGGCTTCTGCCCGCGGTTTCCCCCACATTCCCGTGGGATAAAAGTATCTTATGTATTATTCCAGACCATAATCTATCTCTATTTCAAATTTCATCCCGATCCCTATAGCCGTTTTGACGTGATTGAGTAACAAATATACACACACTCTTACTTATTTATAATATTAACAAGATGAATACAATAAAATATATTAAAAAAACGTTAAAAAAATTAAAAAAAAAAACAAAGTATACCTATGATACTTTTTATCACCTTTTTTTGTTATCTACTGTTATAATTATCTGATTAATTTTATGTTTTTAATTGAATTTTATTTGTATTTTTTTAAATCTGATGTTTATTTATATGTTTCATTTTCTTTTCTTCTTTTTCTGTTATTGTAACTGTTTGATTCTCTTTGATTTCTCTTGTATGTGTGTTAATGTAATTGGTGTAAAGCCGTGTTAACATCACAATAATAAAATAAATAAATTACACCCGACTGCCTCGTTGGCCGAGTGGTCGCAAGTGCGACTGCCGGGCAAGGGGTCTCGGGTTCGATTCCCGGGTCGGGCAAAGTATTACTGGGTTTTTAAAAAAATCTCAGTAGTAGCACGGAGTCTGGAAATGTGCCCGGTATATGGCAATAGGCTCACCCCCTATTACTTGGGACTCATAACATAAATTGTGAAAAGTGGGTGTTACTTCTGTGTGCACCTCTGCCTACCCCTTCGGGGATAAAAGGCGTGATGTTATGTATGTTATGTATAAATTACACTTACTATCATCCTTATTCAATACCATAAGTTAAGTAGGTACCAGGAATGCATAAGTTCATCAAAGTAAAAGATTCACATCGCATACAAACCAGTCGTCTATTTATACGAGCGACGCAGCGTGCCAGTCCATTTCCCCCTAATCAGCTTATGAAGGAACGAAATTACGTGTTTCAACTTACAGTTTTCTTCCATTCCCTTTTTTCTGAAAGTCTTTTAATTTAATTTCTTCCAATTTGTGTTTGTACGTTATCGGGATGTAATCTGTATTGGTTTATAAGACTTCCTACCGAGGCAGATTATATTTGCTGCTTGTTATTACTCCGATTTATGTTTAAGGTTTCTTAGGTTATAATATTGTGCTATTTTCTTTATAGACTTTTCACGATTTATATTATGAGTCCCATGTAATAGGGGGTGAGCCTATTACTATATACCGGGCACAATTAAAGACTCCGTGCTACTACTGAGATTTTTTTTAAAACCCAGTAATACTTTGCCCGATCCGGGAATCCAACCCGAGACCCCTTGCCCGGCAGTCACACTTGCGACCACTCGGCCAACGAGACAGCAGTTTTTTTTTATATTTAAAAAAAATTCGTCAACTTCGTTTGGTAGAGCGGATTTCAAACATAACAAAAATACTTGTATGTATATAATGGGAGTAAACCAAAACAATTCTTATCACCATTTCATAAGTTTTAAATTCAAAATTCTTAATTTAATTGATCCCAGTCCCAGTGGTTCAAGTTAATCAGTTTAGTAATTAAACGCCGATACGAAGTGTGTGCCGGATGGGGCGATGAGTAATGGCGCAAGTCGAGAACTTCTGTAATTTATCGTGCGAACGTGATGGCTCGCGAATTCTTACATCACACTTATAAGGGACTTGATGTATATAGCTCTTAATAGCCATGTCGCCTTGGTAAACATGGGATCAAATGGGGAAGATTATCGAGTGTGTCTTTAGGGCGGTATAAACGTTTAATTAATGTATATTTTATTCTTAACTAGCTTCTGCCCGCGACGCGAGTTTATGTTATAACTCACTGAATCGAATATTTCTCTTTTAGATGCTATATGCACGTAACTTATACCTACATATGACTGCCTCGTTGGCCGAGTGGTCACAAATGCGACTGCCGGGCAAAGGGTCACAGATTCGATTCCCGGATCAGGCAAAATACTAATGGGTTATTTAGAAAAAATCACGTAGCAAGGAGTGTAGAATAGGGTAGATGCCTAATTTTTATTTTAATGTTCGTCTGGTAGATTATTTTAAATCATTAGACACGTATTCTATATTTGACTGCCCCGTTGGCCGAGTGGTCGCAAGAGCGACTGCCGGGCAAGAGTTCTCGGGTTCGATTCTCGGGTCGGGCAAGGTATTACTGGGTTTTTAAAAGTCTCAGTAGTAGCATGGCATTATTTTATACCTACATAGAATAGATATTTTCTTTTAAAATAAACATGATAAGTATTTTCATCTCCTCTGTCCACAGCACTAGTACTTTAACAAAAAATATTTTAGCCGGTGTTGACGTTGAACCCGATGTGCCGTGTCTGACCGACGCGATGAACGCCTGGACAGAAACTTGTCCCAATACAGCCTTGCCTGACAACCCTTCCTCCCAGAGACAATGGGACGAGCCGCTTTGCAGGTTGGTGCATAATAATCTAATTAATACCAGCACCAATCCTGCGGAGTTAGCTCGCCTATTGGCTGTGGGTGAGTGGGAATCAGGTCTCTGGCTTCAGGCACTTCCGTCATTCAATATTGGCACGATGTTGAATGACTCAACTTTTCGGCTTGCTGCTTGCTTGCGTGTAGGTGCACCCTGTGTTTCTCCGCATCGCTGTCAATGCGGTGAGATGGTCGACCACCTCGGCCACCACGGCCTATCGTGTAGCAGAAGCGCGGGCCGGATAGCCCGACACGCCAGCATTAACGACATCATCCGTCGAGCTCTTGTCATCGCCGGTGTACCAGCTGTTCTGGAACCAAAGGGTTTGGCACGCGACGATGGTAAGAGACCCGACGGTATGTCCTTTATGCCCTGGAAGCTGGGAAAGTCTTTGGTGTGGGACGCAACCTGTGTCGACACCCTTGCACCTTCTCATCTTCCAGTAACGGCGAGTTGTGCTGGTTCGGCTGCTGCCTCTGCAGAAAACCTCAAGCGGCGCAAGTATAACAACCTTGCTGGTAGTTATATCTTTGAGCCGTTTGGGGTTGAGACGCTAGGTCCGTGGGGTCCGAGTGCGCTTAAATTGTTCAAAAACATTTCGAAACGCCTGGTCGACATATCTCGTGACCAGAGGGCTGGTCTTCTATTCTCGGTCAGAGGTTAAGCATTGCCATACAACGTGGCAATGCTGCCAGCCTTCTGGGTACTTTCCCCACTGACGTCGATGCGGACGAGTTTTTCGATGCCTTAAATAGTTTATGTAAATAGTTGTTTTTGTTTTTTCTATAATTAATTTTAATCTTTAGTTGTATATATTTAATTTAGTAATATTTATTTTTAATTTTATTTAAGTAATAGTTAGTTTTAATTTAAGTTTTTTAATGTATGTAAATATTAAAATAAACATGATAAGGATAACAATGATGTTAGTAAGGGTACAATAAACCGCCATTGTGCCGTTACCAATGGCACTTGAAGGCGATCCCTACCAGACAACCTTTGGATGGACAGAATGGAACTGAACCCATTCTTTGCCAGTTTTGTTATATTAACTTTATTATGAATACACCACACACAATTTCAAACTTGAAGATCTTAAAAACATGGTTCTCGAACAGAATCGGTTTCATTCAACAAATTACTAATATTTACTTACATGACAAATATTTTATTGTCGTATTCTGTCATAAAATACAATAAGGGAAACCGTTTTTAGTGAAACTCTATGGGTGGAATGTGAACGCATTTTGTTAGCATGGTTAGCGTTGCCATAAAACTTCATAATTACACAGCTGCCGTGGTGGCCCGGAGGTTTAAGACGCCCGCTTCTCATGCATGAGGGTGCGGCTTCGAAACCTACCAACGGCATGTACCAATGTGACTTTTTCATAGTTATACATACGTACTTTCTAAGATTATCTAGACATCACTGACAAACTGTGAAGGAAAACATCGTGTGGAAACCTGGACTTATAATTTCTATTTATAAGTTTGAAATCGCCAACCCGCATTGAGCAACCGTGGTGAGTAATGCTCAAACCTTGTCCGTGTTAGAAGAAGCTTTGCTTAGCAGTGGGCATTTATAGGCTGTTGCCGAATGAATGAACACAGCTGCCATTTTACAAAGTTTCCAAGATCGGTAGAAAAATCAAGACAGTCATCAAAATTTCTACGTTACTGAACTAATCACATTTCTTGATGAAAATGTATAATATATCAACGTAATTAAACTAAACTAATTATTAGCGCTAAATTTGCTCGTTTGAATAGGGATGATAACGGGGTATGAAAATTAAAAATCTAATTAATCCATAAGTTAGGTAATGAAAGATATTAAACCCGTATTTTATTTTTATTTTATCATATAATAAAACAACACTTAGATAAAACGAATCAAAGTTTAGGAGTGGGGGCTAAAACGTCATTTCTACGTATAAAATGTACATAGAAGTGACGAAACGCGACATTTCAAATCAATATTATCGTCAAAAGTATTCGTTTCTGTAAGAAAAAAAAATACGTGTCAAATGATATAAAATAATCTACCAGTCGGATATTCAAATAAAAATTATGCATCTACCCTATTCTCACCTTTTAACTTGCCTTAAATTAGAATATGTGTCTTCATATTTTTAAATGATTCTCTGATGATAAATTAAAAAGAAATTCTCAGTAGTAGCACGGAGTCTGGAAATGTGCCCGGTATATGGCAATAGGCTCACCCCCTATTACATGGGGCTCATAACATAAATAGTGAAAAGTGGGTGTTACTTCGTTGTGCACCTCTGCCTACCCCTTCGGGGTTAAAGGCTTGATGTTATGTTATGTAATATTTTAAAATAAAAACTATAAACAAAAAATATGGAAAAGAACTAAAATTATTTATATTTAAAAGGAGATATTTTATCCTTTCTCTGTTAGAGTGCAGTGAAGATAATTATTACATTCATACTCCATTTTCAAGTTGTAAAAGAATAACATACCAGGGCAACATACCTTACAGAATAAACACGTGAGTACATGATGTATATTTCCTTGCGTACATGATGTACCGTCGCTCCGAGGCACTCACACGCTCGTTTACTTTATTACATTGTATAAAAACATACTAAAACAAGTTACAAATCCTATTATGGAACCCTACAGGGCAGGTCGTTTAACCTCACGTAATATACGATTTACTATTACATCTATTATATTGCATATAAGGTTGTTTTCCAGCTAAATTAAACCATTCACATGCGTCGATAGTGACAATAAAAATTCTATAAGGGGCCACTTTGCTCCTCGTAATTATGCTATCCTAGTAAAAATTCCAACCCTTTTTCCTCTGCAGTTCTTTATCCTTGCGGCTTGCAAAAGGCAGAGAGAAAGAGAGATTCTCGACTCTCGTTTCTTTTAATAAAATTATTATTATAGGTCACCGCACACCTAACAAGCATGGCTTCCACACGGCAATATTTAATTGATACATACATACATAACTTCACGCTTGTCTCCCATGGGGGTAGGCAGAGACTAGGGAACGCCAACTGATAGAATAAAAACGTTATTTACTGAACGAAACATGCTATCATGGAAAAATGTAAGTTATAAAAGTAAACCTACAAAAGATTAGGTTTTCTTGTTTTGTAAATGAATCTATGTCCAAATCAATCATCAAGTTTAAAGTACTAGATCAACAGAGAACAGTTGAAACTCGTCCGTTGTTTACGTCAAGACGACTGACAGTAAGTCGTCAATTCAATCAATAGCAAATAATCTATTTCCGTGGTGCAGTCGTCGAGGCAATCTCGGGGGGACGTTGGAAAATGAGAAAATCTACCGAGCTATCACCGAACTACTGCAGGCTATGCGGTCCTGGTGCTGTAAAGCAAATGATTGAATGTTAAAATTGGTATTATTTACTTATTTATTCTTTTATTTATATTTAATTCGTTCTCAAAATCCTTACCTAGCTAATTTCTTCTTTAAAAAAAACAAATATTATTAATAGGTTAAACAAATTGTGTTCTAAATCCTGTAGTATTTCAAATTCAAATCAACTATATCCTCTTGACGTTACGCCATATCGTATCAAACTGCAAATGAATCAAAAGTTGAGCGTATTTCCACCACGTGCGGGCTTCAACTAAAACTTTGACATATCCGATAGCGGGACGACAGAAAATAAACAAACTTTAGATGTATGCGTAAACAACCGAGCAATCTGTTTTATGAAAACTTTTTATGAAATACTAGATTTTGTGCGGAACTTTATTTGCGCGTACATGTACATTTTCAACTGGAAATCTCACTTCATTTTCTGACAAAGGAATTACTTCAATTATAATAAACAAATAATAGAAAATGTTGCTATTCATGTTACATCAAATATCAAATTAATTTGAAGTTAGTCAATAATAATTGTCGAACAAAAATGTCCTTCATCCATATTCATTAGCCTCTTAGATAGCAACCGAGATAAGCAAGTGGGAGGCGGACTAGCTTCAAACGCCTACAACTAACGAAGAGATACATTAATTGAATACCACACCTACCCAGGTGGGTTGTTGGCAACAATAATAATATTGTTGGGAACCCATTTTTGTACTGACAAGTTCTTATTCGTCGAAACGTAATTTACAAGAGAATGAGGTCTTCTTTGAAGTGTGAGCTGATTTGCAAGCGCCCGTGTCTCAGGCGTGATCGATTTGTTATCACGCAGAGGTCACCTCTTAACGATTTTGCTACCCTAGTAAGTTGAAAGAAAAACATACTCATAGCTAACGTAGCAATTTTAATAACATTAATTTTAGCAATTTTGCATTGACCGTAACACAGTATCTAAAACTACGATTAATATATTAAAAGCTAGTTTGTACCTTTCTTCTGAGTCTTCTTGATTATGTTATTATAAGAAGTTAACATAAAAACATGAGTAAGCAAATAATAATAAACGGATTTAAGACATACATATGAATTTCCAATTGAGGGTAAAGAATTTCCCAAATTCGATTCCGTAGCTACAACTCGTAACGAAACTTTTCTCAAAAGGATATCGACATTTTTATTTTTGCTTGACTTACCTCCTGTAGTCGGGAAAGCCATAACGATTGTTTTATAGCAAAACTTTGTAGGAGAAATATAATGTGTTTAAAATAACCGCCGGCCACGACTTTATACATTTTTTATAGCTCATCTTTATTTTGAAATCGAGGTCTATATTAAAATTATGATAACCGTTTAGGTTAAAAATAGACACAAGAAAAAACGCATAATAGCTATCTAACATAAATATTTACAACTTAAAATTAACTACAAACTTTAAATAAAAAGAAAGTAAAAAAAAAGAAAACCTCTAAAATCATACCCTTAATTTAGGCGTCAAAGTATTCGTCCGCATCACTATCTAACTGTATTAAAATAAAAAAAGTCCATTTAATAATTGTTTGAACTACCAAGGTCACATAATTCAAAGGAGGTTTACAATTGGAACCCCCACTACTTCTCACAAAGTGTGCGCTACGTATGATTCTTATAGTCTGTCAAAAATTGTACTTAAAATAAATACAGTTTAAAAAGTCAAAACAATCATTAGTCATATTTTGATAAACAAATAGTCAAACGTAGTAAAACGAAACGCACAGAAGAATATAAATAGATGCGACACAATTTATTTTGCACGTCCCTTCGCGTACCTTGACCTTTTTAATATAAATATTCTTTATACCTCTATATAATCTCAGTGTGTAAGCAAAATATTAAAAAATGGACAAGAGAATTAATCGTCGGCACAACAAATTGTTAATTACGGATACAAGGGCCGTCAATCATGTCAAATCACCAGGAGCGCATATTACGCAGGAGGCTGTAACCCGTAACAGCTTGTAACAGATTATCAGGCCTATAGCTGCAGCGTTAGGTGAATGGTCGTAATTAGAGGCCTGTAGACGCAGTCTGGTCGTAACACGATTAGGCTGAAGCCATACACGGCGACAATTATTGACAGGTGCGAGTTCCTCAGACACGAGTTTGGTACTTTCGATCACTAGTTCATGTTTGTTTCTTGTAAGGCGGATAGTGTGTGGATTATGTCACAAATTAGGTTTCATCTATGTAGAGGTATAATGCGGTGAAGTATTTTCCTTTTTTCTTTTATGCAAATACGTGAATGCATAATTTTATTCACGAGTTAGTTGGAGATTGAGGACCGTGAAAATAAGTGAAGCATTTTTATGTCATTTTATTTATTACATTGTATTTTCACTTTCCATATCGCTGATCAATACTTAAATGTCATATCCTTAAAAGCTATTGCAACAAAGAAGTATTCGGAACTAGGACAAAGCAAAAAGAAAAGAATCTAGGAGGTTCCGCTTCTACTACCGCGTAGGACTTTCGAACCACTATGATGGAAGATGAGCGCTGCCACTACCAGTAGCAGCGCGACAATCGCCGCGTCACGAACTACTGCTCTTGAGTATGAGTCTCTAACATGGCTTGAAACTAGTCGAGCCTCTCGTCAAACAGTTACGTGAGTAACACGAAAACATAATAATTAATTTAGTATGTCTCATGAAAGTTTTGATATAAATATGGTGGAAGACTTCAAACCTTTGTGGAACTAATCACCAGGAGCACATACTACGTAAGAGGTACATAAGAATATAAAAATATTTTACAAATTGTAGTCCATATGTTATTCTGATGTATGACCTACATTACTGTGAAGTTTCATCTAAATCCGATCAGTAGTTTTTGCGTGATCCAGTAACAAACACATCCACACACTCACACACACACACACACACACACACATATATAATATTAGTAGGGCTATGTTATTATTGGCTTTTGCACGAATGTTGAAATCATTTATGCATAAGAATAGTTTATTATTTTAACGAAAACATTTGATTAAATCGATTTACCAAAATCTGTATACCTACTTTAAACTCTCGTTTATTTTAGCACTGTCAATCTACTGCTAATATTAGGTGGGGCACAATCTACCTCTACAAAGTTTTTACAATAACCGTATAAAAAATAATCAAATTTTATTGGTAAAAGGGAACCATAACCGAAATAGGAGCGTAAAAGCCCTAGTATCTTGTGTAGGTATCTCAGCATTATATTTTAAAACAAGATAAAGTAACTATATCACGTCTTGGCTTTATATCTTCGAATACAGAACCGTTTTTCTTAAAATGTATTTTTCTTGTAAATATCCAACTCCAATACTAGACGGTCCCAAGGTTTATCAAAGTAAGTATATTTTTGAAAGAATTTGCAACCAATTTTTGCTTTATTTTTCCTTCAGTAATTTAGGAGTCATGCATAACATCACGCCTTTTATCCCCGAAGGGCGGAGGCGCGCATAATGAGACTTAATAGCACTGTACAATGTAACACCCACTTTTCACTATATATATTACGAGTCCCATGTAATAGGGGTTGGACCTATCACCATATAACGGGCACAATTTCAAACTCCATGCTGCTACTGATTTTTTTAAACCCAGTAACCCTTTGCTCGACCAGGGAATGGAACCCGACACCTCTTGCCCGGCAGTCGCACTGGCGACCACTCAGTCATATAAGTACATAACAATAAAGATACATAAAACTCACAAACCACGTGCATTTTCCCATATATCTAAAATGACAGGAATCAGCTGACAAATATTTGGAAGCCAAAAACTGAAGACGCCCTGGGGTGAACCGGAGGGGTTCATCCAGTCACTCGTTAACGAAAACAGTGCGAGCCTAGTGTGAACTAGTTTTTACCTTAACGCAATGGAAATGTTACCGTGTTTAACCCTCTGATTGGTTGGTAAATCGAAGCTGGCCAATCAGAGCGCCGAACGTCATAAACGTGTCGATCGCGTTAACGTAAAACGAACTCGCACAAGGCCCTCAGATGAGCTTATATTAAGTGTGTCGTAAAATCGTTCCGGGATCGCCTAGAGGCCATTTTGTACAAAGCACTTGATTAACATTTTCAATAAAACGTATGGAAACCTGACAAGTGTTACTATAATGTTACAGAGTAAGCGGATACAGTAGGTCAACGGATTATTTTGTGAGAACAGAACTTTTGTTAAACTGTTTTCTTCAAAATAAATTGTAAAGGAAGTAGTAAGTAGTAAGCAATTAAGACGTGTAATGTAAAAATAAACTTAAGAGTAACAAACGAGTTTGTCTGTTTGGACGTGCTAATCTCCAGAGTTACAGGTCCGATATGAATTAAATTTTTGTATTGGATAGTACATTTATTGAGAAAAGCTATATGTATACATATATGACCATTTTTTTAAGGGTGTAAGATCATCAAATGACTGCTCCCGCCTGGGTGAGGCGAGAGTAAGTGGCAGACTCTTGCTGACTAAAAACCGCCCAGTTCCTACTCCTGCACTTCGAGCCGGAAACGCGTTAGGTTCTCCGCGACTCTGTATCGGCATCAGCCCTATTCGGCCCCATCCGTGGTGGTCTGATTACTCTTTGAGGCGCGCGCTGAACGCGACGCGCCATTATGCTCGGGTCTGGTTCTAGTCGGGCGGATATATAACCAATAGGAGCCGAGCAGAGCGGGTGAATACATGTGGAGGATCACTATTATAACTGATTACTATACAGTACCATCTGTTGGATTTCGGCTGCAGTTGTAAGTAATGATGACAACGTCATAACATCATTGAATCAATAGTTCAATTAGGTCTCTGAAGGGGGCTGACACGGTTGCTTAGATGATTTATCTTAGACTTGGACATGGTGCGACCGCTGGTGGCACGAAATCGTCCATCCATTGATCCGTTTTTTATGAAATAAACCGATAATCGACAAACGAATCACCTGATGGTAAGCAATCGGCGCTGCTCATAGACACCTGAAATGGGAGAGGCGTTACAAGTGCGCTACCGGGTTTTCGAGGATTGTGAATTTATTCGTCAAGACGAATCCTTTGATCCCCGAAGAAGTAAAGGCAGGCAGTGGTGATCATTGAAATGTTTCACCAATTAAGCCTTTAAATGCCGATAAAAACTGTTCAAGGCTGATCCTCCGCTAGCGCCGGACGTCATTGTTCGACACGGCATCCAATGTCTGACCGTAATTGAAGATGAATCTATCTACATATACATGTATTGCCGTGTACCAGCTATAATGGCAGACATTGTTCTATTATTAAGTAATTTTCTTTTGATCTCTCTACCTCTTTTTCATTTGAACCTTTTACCATTGTTTTCTATACCACAGTAAATGAATTCGAACAGAGAATTGTATCGAGTTGTTAACCGCAAACGTAAACAGCGTTCGTAACGTATAACGTATTTTACGAGGTATGCTGACGTATTCGCAATCACGATCCTTTATGGAAACTTATTGTTTTTAATTTTAACGTTATTAACGTCCTACAATTAGTCGAAATGTATTAACGTAAACTGTAATTACTGCTATAAATTAAATCTTTGTCAAAAGCTATTGCGCATTTTTCATTTTTCAACCTTTTAAGCTATGATGATGATCTAAGTGTGGGAGAGCCATGCTTCGACACGAATGGGCGTGATACCACGGCCTTACAGAAAACCGCTTGCGTTTTGTTTCGTCGTGTGAGTGAGGTTACCGGAGGCCTAATTACCCTTCCTCTCCCCAATCTCCCCAATTCCTGAATCTCTACCGATCCTCAAACTCCTAATCCCCAAAAAGCCAGTAACGCACTTGTAACGCCTCTGGTGTTCCAGGTGTTCATGGGTTACACCGATTGCTTACCATCAGGCGATCCGTCTGCCCGTTTACCGGCTTATGCCATGAAAAAAATTAAAGATATTTTAATTTAATGCAGTCCCGTTTAATACATGACGAATTCCTGACTGAGAGATAAATGGCTGTTTTAACCAATCACCCCTAAACCACCTCTTAACTAAAAGTTACTTAACGTGACGTAGCACCTAAACTAACCCGTTACTTGTACTGTTCGGTGTCACTTATACATAGATAGGTGAAAACTAAGGTGTTGTTAAATGAAGGAGGCTTTTTGGCCTAGGGGTTCCTTAAAATTTAGGAGGGATAAGAAGGTTGATAAAAGTAGGCATAAGAACCTTAACACAACGAATATTAGAAATATGGACACGTGATGTATTCATCTATCAGATTTGCTCGTTTTTCTCCATTGGAATATACACCTTGGAATGAGCAACTAGCTTCACTTCAAAATTTTTGTTGTTGACATTCAAAAGTCCCTTCTGTTGTTGAAATAAATGACCTTGACTTTGACTTTGACTTTGACCTAATTACCTAGTACCTGGTCCCAACCCCGTACCAAAAATAAAACATTCTTAATTCCATGAATATATTTTTAACTTAAAACCACACTGGCTGTTACGAAACAAAGTTAGCAACTAAAAAAGAAAAAACATCACGTTAATAATTCTAAATTTAAAAATCAAGAAGGCGGGATTCGGCGCAAAAGTGATTGTTGCGAAACAAATTCTAATCGCCGAAAAAAATATATAGGGTCGGAAATAAAAGTTGGACCTGCGCAAATACCAAGATATTGCTACAATACACTAGAGGTAGTTTATATAAATCGCTATTGCCTTTTTTGTTTATTCTTGAAACATTACTAAAGAAGTTTTTGTGTTTCATAAATATTTTTCGTATAAGACCGGTTCGTTAGTTTCAATCGTAATGCTGTCAGTAAAGAAAAACCTTGCAACAATTTTAGTCCTGTGAAATTAGTCAAAAATATCTGTTTTTATTTTGCTAACGTGCTTGATCGCCTTATATACCAAAACAATAGTGAAACTACTGTTGCTAAGTAGATTTTATGTATGTCTTTTATTGTCTACTATCCTACAAAAATCGTAAAGTAATGTTGTCATTTTTTAGCTATTAAACTTTATTCTCACATAATATTTTTTAAACTGAAAATGACTGCCTCGCTGGCCGAGTGGTCGCAAGTGCGACTGCCGGGCAAGGGGTCTCGGATTCGATTCTCGGGTCGGGCAAAGTATTACTGGGTTTTTTTGTAAATTCTCAGTGGTAGCACGGAGTCTGGAATTGTGCCCGATATATGGCAATAGGCTCATCCCCTATTACATGGAAATCATAACATAATAGAAAAGTGGGTGTTACATTGTACAGTGGCATTAAGTGCCGTAATGTGCCTCTCGGCCATCCCCTTCGGGGATAAAAAGCGTAATGTTATGTTATGTTATATTTTTTTTCTAAATCATACAATGCAGAAGACTAAACCAGCAACAAACATAGTTATGTGCTATCTTGTCCTCAATAAACTCCAAAAACACAACATCGTCCAAATCAAGTACACAACAAAAAACCTTTTATAATCAAACAAGATGTACCAGGCTCTAATGACCTTAGAACAAGTCTTGTACCTAATTACAAACCACATTCATTGGTTCAGAAGAACTTTCTCAATTTTTATATCACCGGCTGATTTAGTACGGACATTTTCCTCTAAGGTCGTTCCAAGGGTTTAATTAAGCCCCCTTTATGACCGAAGAGTGGGGGATTCAATCTTCTGAGCAAGGAAACAGTGTTTTAGGCTTAAGATTGTGATCAAGTGCGACCTTATACAGATAGAGGGAAATTATAGATAAGTTTGTGTTGTGTTGTATTGATTATTTTGTTACAAATTTTTTTAGAGTGGGATTTATTCGTCCAATTTTTATAATATCGTAAAACATACTGAATTTACTATAATAATGGTTTACTCACGTAAATATACTGCGAAATCCTCTACTAGTTTCAAGTCACAGACGGGCTTTTTCTCATGAGCAGCTTGCGTAGTCGCGGCGACGTCACCGAACGTGACGAGTGTTTACTCGTTTAGTTATTTTTTTGCTCTCGTAATACTAGGCCGAGTAACAGAAAAGTTGCTTATGTTTTTGATGTGTGTCAGCATATTATCATCTATGATATGAAATGGTCGCTATTACTGTGAATTACGATATCAAAAATGTATCATACTTAACCAAATTCAGAAACTCAACAGACTGTACTGCGCGCGACATCGCCACGACCGCGCACGCTGCTCATGAAGAAGAACCCCTCCGTAGTTCGAAACTAGTAGAGCTTTTCTCAATGTATTCACGTGAGTAACCCGCGATTTTTAGTTAATTTAGTATGTTTCACGATAGTTATTATAAAAACATCGACATACTTTACTTAGCAAAAGAAAGATTTTTGCAAACGAACGACAGAGCCTTATGCCTACAACAGGGAATTATAGTGTAAGCCTACCAAGAACCCGACATTATAAGATTTTACTGGTAATTTTCCTCTCTATCCTAAAAGAACTTACACAACGACTGTGTTATGAAACCAAACTTTGTTTAATTTGTGTAAAATACCTATGCATAGGTACTAATTATATTCAAACGTAACTCAAGACTATTTATAGAGGTACATACAATAAGCTCAGCAACCAAGATTGTGGGGAAGACGACTTTGAGCATTTTCTGTATTTTCTTAATATAGGGGAAATTCTTAGAAGAAAGTCTTAAGCTCGGAGGTTGCAACCACATTGAGATGAATTTAAGTCAGCGTGTAACTGTGGCTACCCTGTTCAGGTATACCTTGAAGACCGTATGCCTTTAATTGTGACATAACCACAATGTGATTGTGGAATTGAATCTTGTGCTTGGATAAAATTGTGAATTTTCAACCTTTTATCTACTCTTTGGTAGATTTCAATTCAAGTGCAGCTTAAGGAAATCTATACTATCTATATCTATACTAATATTATAAAGAGGTAAAATTTGTAAGTTTGTATGCAAGGGGTAATCTCTGGAAGTAATAATCCAATTCTAAATTTTTTTTACCAGCAGAAAGCTGCCTTATTCCTGAGTGCTGTCGCGGAGATCCTAACGGGTAACCGGGGCTCCGGCTCAGTAAGAGTAAGTCAGTAAGAGTCTGACACTCCCTCCCGCCTCACCCAGGCGGGAGAAGTCATTCGATGATTTACCCCCTTAAAAAAAAAAAAAATTCCTGAGTGCTATAGGCTATAAATTGTTTCTATAACATGTATATTTACCGAGCTATCACAAGTTTTGCCTAGCAAGTCGGAAAAAAATCCTCATAAAAAAGAATTATTTGCGTGCGCTGCCTAAACTATAAGAGATAGAACCATAATATGTTCTAATTAATTGTAGATCTTATAAATATCTACAAAAAAGTCCACGACACACTATACCTATCTAGGTCCAGTACCTAAGGCACATCTAGCATTTTTTAAGAAAAAATCTTGAATTTTTTTTGGACTACATTTCAATACATTTATTTTACTCATGCTATTAATCCTTATCAAAATATTTTATTTCATCACTAAGTACAGTTTATGTAGATAATACTCGATTTTTAAATAATTAAAATCGGATGTTTGGTTTTGAAGTTCTGGCGAAATTAAAATATTACGATTTTTTCTGTACGGCCCGTTTCGAAGTGAGTACCTATCCAAGAGCCAAGGCGGGAGGGGCGCAGGGATAAGGCCGGTATTAAGCGTGCGCTACCTAAACAGTTGCTTAAAATTAAAAACTATGTAGGTCTCCTGGTTCGTCTGCTATAAATTAAATAGATACCTTCTTAAATCCTAATTAATATTTCCTAATCCCAACTAATATTATAAATGCGAAAGTAACTCTGTCTATCTATCTGGGTGTTTGTCTTTCCTTCGCGCCTAAACTACTGAACCGATTTGGATGAAATTATGGTACAGACAGTTTAGAACTCGAGAAAGGACATAGAATGGTTTTTAACCCAAAAATCTCGAAAGAACTGGCAGTCACTATTCCACGCGGACGAAGTCGCGGGCAAAAGCTAGTATTTAATATATTTGAATTTAGCAATTGAAATACAATAAAAAGAGTGACGAATACAGTTTCTTGCTCGTTCTTCTATATTTTGAAACGAGCACCTAGCTTCACTGCAGGATAGACTGACAGACTATTATTTATTTTGTAACGTATCAATACTACCAAATTATGGTTTAATTGAAATAAATGTCATGACTTTGACTTTACAGTGGTGAAACAAAGTCACTCACTTATTCAGGAAAGACTTAACATTTTTTTTTTGATGTGCCGACGTTTACCCACTCTCTCGTTTGGTAGTAGGTACCCGTCTGCCTACCTATTCACTCGGGCCTTGAAGGCTCCCAAGTTATAGTTACAGTTAGAGGTATAGAAAACACAGACTCTAGCAAAGAATTGCCTATCGCTTTTGTTTAATTTACCGCTATTATGATAAGATCGCAATAACTTAAACTGACCTAATAAGTATTGAAGATAACCACCTCTAAGTGTCTTCTATAAAGGTCCACCCACTCTATTTAGTAATTTATAAGTAGGTGTACCCACTATTACTTATTGCCTCGTATAAAATTACATGAACACCTCTTAGTGAATATTATCCACGACAACTTTATCGAAGCAGAGAAAATCCTTTCATTCAGCGATAGTTTTTAAGTTCGAAACTTGCTAATTCATTGACTCGACGCCGGGCGGTCGCGTCGTAAAAAAAAAGTAAATCTGGATAAAATTTAGCAGCTTGGTACCAGGACAACATAGCGCACGGTAGCTCTTATCTCTCACCAAACGTTCCGTTGGCTTCGGCGCAATTTTGTTTTACTTAACTTTGTTTCGGTGCTAGCTTAACTTATCACACGTGTCTTGTATAAGATTTCAGAGATATTAAGTATCACAGGTCATGTGTCTATTGTTCCGTTTGTTTTGGACGAAAACTCGACGGCAGTAAAATGTTACGTTTCTTTCATTGTAGGAGTTGTAATAATCCTTATAAATTGGAAAGTGAGTTTGTTTGTTTGTTCCGCTTTCACGCCGTAACTACTAAACCGATTGCTTTGAATTTTTGCAGACGTAAAGTTAGAAGTCTGGATTAAATAATAGGGTACTTTTTATGCCAGAAAAATTTGATATTCCCGAGGGAAAACAAAAGTATTGGTATAGATGGTGCTGTGTGTATTGGTATATGTCACATAGGCTACTTTTTATCCTTTTGTGACGCGAGCGAAGCCGCGGGTAAAAGCTAAACTATAAATATGACTTTCCCCCCTTAAAAAAAAAAAAAACTATAAGTATGACTAGATATAAACTAAACTATGAATATGTTATTAATATAAGCTTTTCTGAACAATAAGTAGTTTTCCATTAAAACATGTTTCTTTTATAAATTACTAGGTACTAACTTTTTTAGTTTACGTTTATGTTAGAAACATTACTTGTGCAAAACTTATTTCTTAAAAAAAAAACTTTTTTTAGTAAAAATAAGATTGTGTTTCTTTGGGAACTTTTCGGGTTGTTTGAAATAGGTTTCGATATTCCAGTACAAACTTTATTAGGTCTCAATAAATCCAATAAAAAGGATCCGAAATACCACGGATAATTTACTGTTATTTAAAATTCTTTCAATACATACGAAACGGGTAAAAAGTAAGACAACTCGTGTCAATTTACAAAATGTTTTGCAGGAAATCAACTTTAGTCGGAATTTTAATATTGAATCATGAAATTCGTAGAACTTATTATTAAGTTGGTGACAAATATTATTACAAAAATTTCCTTTTACAAAATAAAAAGTGCTTTCTATCAGTTTCTTTTCATCCTTTTTACCAAAGAAGAGGAAGGGATCGAAAAAAAGCAAGATCTCAGTAATAATTTCTGATCGACATACCAGGACATCATAAACCACGTAGATGTGAGCACAGGAACAGCCGAGCCAATAACGCACGTCGGCGATCGCATGATACGATAAAACACGATATACAATTTGTGTTCGCTATCGGAATCCGATATGTTTCTGATGCGAACCATTTCATCCTGGATTTGAAAGCTTGACGTTCGAATCTTATAAATATGATCTTAGCAAAAATATATTTTTTTTCAACTAAAGTATTTCCTGATTTTCATTTCGTAGATTCTTCAACTGGGTGTTTTATTAAACATCTATTAACTCGTCGAGCACCGTCAATATAGACGCAATTAAAGAACAATAGGTTGCGGTCACCGGTGACCGCTTGGTGTTTGATAGTTTAATATTAGGTATATGAGATTGGAAACCAGTGACCAGTAGATAATTGTGGTATACTTAATACATTGGCTGTATTTTCCTACATTGGCCACCTAATATTCATTGACTCGATAATTCGACCTTTACGGTAGAAAGTCTATCAAACAAACCAACATGAACGATTGTGTACCAACGCTAGCCAATGAGAGACGGGATAATATCGAGTATGGACGCAGTCAACACTGCAGTTCGCATCAATTCTTTGTTAAACTATCCATCTACTATATACAATAGGTACGTAATTATAGAGATCGAGACAAGACATAGGAGTTTTAAAATTCGATTTCACTTGAATTGAACATCTGAAATTGTACCTGACTTTCAAATGGCATTTAGTGTGGGAGAGTCATGCTTCCGAGTTATACCACGGTCATTTTCGCCGTGTAAGTAAGGTTAGTGAAGGCCCAATTCACCTCCCCAATCGGTAAATTCCCAATCCTTAACACGTTAAACGCCATGGGGGTCACCGGTGACCGACGTTAGTGGATGATTTACCTTCAACAGTTTTTTATTGGCAGTCAAAGTCTTAAATTCCCAACCCCCAATAACTGGCAACGTACTTACAGCTCGTCTGGTGTTTTAGATATGGCCGGCGCTGATTGCTTACCATCAAGTGATTCGCCTGCTCGTTTACCGGCCTATTTCGTAATAAAACCTTATCAATTTTACTAAAATACATATACCAATAACCAGTCTGTCCTCACAAACCAATATTTATACTCGCCGAATATGGTTTTTGTTTACACAAGACAGTTAAAAATGATGGCCTTTAAAATATAAATTCATAGGTAGATACTAGGAGCGCAGAAAACAAAGTATCTATTCGTTTAAATAAAATGTGTTCACATTTTTGTGAACACACACATTTCTTCATGCAACGAACGCTTTGCATAAGGTGATGCCATTCAAATGCAGCACATTGTTTAGATTTATGATGCCCTGATAGCACGCGAACCATTTTTAGTTTAAACGTTAAATAAAGTAACCTTAAAGTCATCAAAATATTACGTTATGTAACATTTGTATTCCTGTTTTGTTTTAATTGGGACGATTACGTAATGATATTTTGTAATTCGAGATTACAGTTCATAGTCGATGTAAATTGAGGGCATGTTTTTTAGGGTTATTTTGATCTAATTGATGTCTGTAATATTATAAAAGTAGGTACTTCAAAGCAACTTAAAATGACGAAACTACAACGCTAATTCGACAAATGACGACTATAATACCACGCCACAAAGTATAATGATGTATAAAGATTCGTTTCAAGAACCTCTTCATTACAAAACCTCAAACATAACTGAACTTATAAATAGAATCTCAAAATCTAGACTCGTTTCAAGACAACGTCTTAATAAACTTCCTATATCAAAAGGAAGGGTGAGAAATAATACGAAACTTAGAAAAGTTGATCCTCTTTCACGTCGAAAGTCGCACTTAGCACCCTCGGCGGCCATCTTGGGATTAAGACCTCAAACTTGTACAGATACCACTTTCCAGTGGTCTAATAAAAACAATTGGACCTCTCTTTCTTTTGTATAGACTTGCTACTCTATTTACTTAGAATTTATTGTTTGAATTTAAAGTTTAACTCTGATTTTACCTGCCTATTTTGGTAGGAAGGACAGGGAATTAAAGAATTATAATATGTTTTGTTTTATCTCACGCACTGGTGTGACATGATTACATGAGGGAAAAGGAAATCGTGTGTTGTTCTAACATCTTACAGCAAATAATGGTAAAATTACATTTCGGCGGATTTAAGCAAATCATGAATCAACTGGTAAGTACTGAGTTACGCTGAACTTTATTTTCTAGGAAAATGGTACTGCTTTTTCGATTGGACATTGATTTATTTATTCCTTAACTAATTTACGTTTGCGTTGAATACGGTTTTGATAATTGAAACAAAATTAAAAAAATAATCACACAAAAATAAATAAAGTCAAATAAACACAATACAATTCGATTTAAATAAAACACAACCATTTATACATAAATTAAACACTTCATTTCATTACAATAATAGATATCTATTTTGATATTCATTTTTTATATCTTCAGCTTGTACCTATCAGTTAACTCATCATTAAATACTCTCCCTACAATAGAAGGCGGACCACTAACATCGAATTCTGTGAAATCATATATCTTTTTCTACCCAATATGGCCGACCTTACAAGAAAATTCCACTCCTAAAATGGCTATCTACAAAAGCCAGACACCTCAATATTCCCCAATCAATAAACTAGTCTCATAAATCTTTAAAGACTATTAATTAAATAACTTATGAAGCTAGGTAAATGGCTATTTCAAGTTGCTATAAAGGTACATTTAAACTACGATCGAAATTAGGACATAAATGTGTGACATAAAAGTAAATAGTGTTTACACTTATACGGATGATTTTTTTAAGGACGAATATTATCCAATGACTGCTCCCGCCTGGGTGAGGCGGGAGGGACTGTCAGACTCTTACTGACTAAAAACCACCCTGTTCCTACTCCTGCACTTCGAGCAGGAGGCCCGTCAACCCGTTAAGTCCTCCGCGGCTCCGTATCGGCATCAGCCCTGTTGGCCCTCATCCGTGGTGGTCTGATGGCTCTTTGAAGCGCGCGTGATACGCGACGCGCCGTATGCTGTATGGTCTGGTTCTGGTCCGGCGGCGAGCTACCCATGCTTGCCGTCCGCAGGACCGTGGTTACAGTGGCCGGAGATCGCCCCGCGATCCCCGACGCCCGGAGTGTGAGGAGGCTCGCGCGTTGGCACATAGGGACCTTGTGGAGGAATTCATTCAGTACGAAACATGGAGTTAAACGCTCGCTCTAAAGTTCGCGCGTTAACTGGACGGAACAAGGCGTCTCTAGTATCTGAACTCGCGCGCAATACCTGCGAATCAAGCGCGAGTCGAGAGTCTGGCGTAGTGCACGCGATTTACGCGCGTATTTTGAATTCGCGCGATACTTGTGGACGCGATGTATTGTTGTCTAGTATCTCACTAACGCGCGAATCATTTCGCGTGAATCGTTTCGCGGCGAATTCGCCCTTTGTGGACAAGGTCTTAGACTTATACGGATGATAAGTCTTTAACGAGACAGTAATTATGGTGTCACAATATTTTTTTTAATTCCAGACATACGTGTTCATAAAAGCCATTCGATTTATACACTGACTGTATGGTGTATAGTGTCGTTGTCTAAACGCAGCTTTAACTTTATATTTACTCTAGGACATATTGCAAGCATAGACTGTTTAGTTTTCTTAAACTTTATTAATAAACCTCAGGATTTTCCCGTTTATTCTAAGTACAAGTTTATGTTAACAAAACCAACATAATAATATTATATGAAGTTTAATATGTTGCCGTCTGAAGTCACAAATTGGTTCTTTGAAGTTGTTTGTCATTTTAGTTGTGAACGCATGTTACACGTCAACGGATGTTAACTTTTAAAGATAATTATTTTTATTAGGATATAGTTATATGTTTTATTGAGTAAAGTTATTTACGTATATTAAAATCTTTAAGAAATTGCTGTGTTCACATCACATCAACAGCCTATAGGTAGCTACTGCTGACCAAAGGTCTATTCTCACACGGAGAAGGTTTAAGCGTTAATCACCACGCTAGCTCAATGCGGGTTGGCGATTCTTAGAAATAATAACACGAACTTATAATTAGAAATAATAAGCCTAGGTTTCCTCACGCTGTTTTCCTTCAACATTTGTCAGTGGCGTCTAAATAATCTTAGAAAGTACATACATATATGTATAAGTCGGGAAAAGTTACATTGCTACGTCTTGTCGTTGGTATGTTTCGAACAAGCACCCTCATGCATTAGAAGCGGACATCTTAAACCTCCGGGCCACCACGACATTTTATTATGACATTGTTGTATAATACAATACAACTTGTATTAGGTTGATTTTAAGTCAGTGAAATTAACAATTATCATCTTAGTAATTTGTAATCGAGAACCCTATGACATAAATTATTACGTTTTCGGCTTACTCACAATACTACTGGTAGCCGCGCCGCACCGCGAGTCGCGAAATGCTGCTCATGAATATGAGCCTTTAGCATGGCTTGAAACTAGTCGAGTTCCTCGTCAAATTATTACGTGAGTAACCGCTTGATTGCTTCTTGCAACCACAGTTGCAAAAAAAAAGTTGTTTATTTTGCTTCGTGCAACCGTGGTTGCAAGGCGATGAAGTTTGTTTAATTCAATTTAGTCTCTATACCAAACGCATAGAGTCGTAGTAGTATGTATTTAAACCAGAGACAGATATATTTCTCATAGATGTGTGCCCGTATTACCAACATCACAGTAGAAAAATAACAAAATATTGTCAAGTAATGTCAGTTGTCTTTACGTGAGTGAAGTGACGTAATACTGTTTCAAGTATTTTTACTACATTATTTTTACATTGTATGTAAATTGTTTTCAAATACTGTTAAATATATATAGTAATAAATCTAGTTTAAGAATAATATAAATAATTTGTTATCTCATGGAATACTCATAACAGTAAAAACATTTAAAGTGCACCACTCGAGCAAACCATAAATTAAGTTTTAGTAACAGCGGGCAGAAAGTCACTGGCAAAGTAAGGTGCCCATTTTTTTTCGCGCAAGCAATCAAGCGGGTAAGCCGAAAACATAAAAAAGCATATTGTATACAGTCGAATTGAGAACCTCCTCCTTTTTTTGAAGTACGTTAATAATTAATTTAGTATGTCTCACGACAGTTACAATACATACCCAATGACACTTTACTCGAGATATATCCTATATTATTATAGTTGATATTGACTTAGCAAGACTAACGAGGCGAACCAAAACTAGTATCTAATACCTATATGTATGTACAGTTCCAAACTGCAGTTTAATTGTTACGTAACTTACATATTTGCTTGACAGTGTCAGAAACTTCCTATTTACTCACTCTCGTTGACAGACCATTTTTATACGGGTCAAATTAAATTTAATTTATGAGGTCATAAGTCAGATCTCTTGTGATAATTAAAGAATAACAAAAGTAATTAAAAGTTATTTACGCTTTATAAGGCTTATCAATACTTTGTGACTTTTTTATATGAGGTATAAGAGACGCAGTGGCCTTATTGTTTTAATAATAATTATTCTGATAGGTCACATATCTGAATCTTGGACTCCTATTCCTATTTAGTATTCCTATTTAGTATATTCTATTTAGAATTCTGATAGATTACATATCTGAATCTTGGACTCCAATTTCTACGTCATAACTCTTTCTTTGTACCTAACACACAAAATCCTTTTTTATCTTTTCATTCATAGTAATCAATAAGTAATGTTAAATTATATCAATCATTCAACAGTCTATAGGCTGTATAAGTAGTATAAGTGGCCACTGTTGACCAAAAGCCTCTTCTTACATGGAGGTTTGAACATTAATCACAATGCTCAATGCGGGTTAGCGATTTGAAACTTATGTAATAATTGGAAAGGACAATGCCAGGTGCTCAGTACATCTTTGACCCACTATATTAGAAGTCATGTACAAGTATGCAGTATTCAGCATCGTGTAGTGTATTAATTACCGATACGTTTTTGTTTAAAACACAAAACAATAATGATAACTATCGTGAAAACAACGGAAACGCAGAGAGCGAATGAAAGATAATATTGACACTGACAGCTGAGAACTGACAAGCGCTTCAAAACGTTTCGTTACACAAAAAAAATCATAACTAATTATAGTAATCGTTTCTTTTATATTTTCGTGATTTCATCTGTAATCATTAATAAATAAATAAATGTTATACATAATTATACTTTTGATATAATATTTTATGTATAATAATATCTTTTTTACAGTTACTTACTTTTTTATTTTCATAGTTTCGTACAAGCGATGCGTATGATGTAACGTAAATAGTCATTAGACAATATGGAAGACGCATTGCAAAAAAGTATTTCCGGGATTTAACTTCTTTTTTTATTAGATTGCAAACCGCAAGTTTCAAAATAAAAAGATTTATTGTGAAAAGGTTCCTTATTCGTCAAAATTATTTTCATCTTTCCTCACAATGTATTCCTTCACCGTATGTCAGTGACGGCTAAATTATCTTAGAAAGTACATATAACTAGGAAAAGTCACATTGGTACTTGCCGTTGGTAGATTTCGAAACCGCACCTTCGTGCACGAAGCATAGAGGACATTATTTTTAAAAAAATATGTAGACACCATGTCCGATATTCATTAATGTAGATAATATAAGATCATAAGATCTTATCAATAATACCTACTCAATTTCTATTCATACAATAGAAAATAATAGATAAGTGACCTTCTACCAATAAAAGTGATTACAACCTCACCTTTAGCAACTAACACCTTTCCTAATTAGTACTGATATTGTTATCACACCCTTAATCTACGCCAGCGCTCGACGGCCGATGTAGGTACTAAATAAATTATACGTAGACGGCTTTCCTTGTATTAATTAAGATGAGGTGAGCTCGGGCACGTTGGACAATGGAATTTTTGTGTGAGTTCATGTCTTAATATTATTAGAACTCTTAATACTAAAACTGTTGTACCTAAGTTAATGGTTTTAGTTTAGAACATTATTTTCATGTTGCATCTCTGCCTGTCGCATTGTTGGAGCAATTTCGAGGTTCAAATTACAGATCAAATCTATTTAAAGAATTATTTCAATGTTAAAGTTATTTCAATCTGGAAAGGACTGATATTACCACAGAAATACTTCGTTAACAAATACGTCCTCACGTGTTTTTTCCAAAAACAGAAAGAGCTCGCTCACTTATCTCTAAAATCCTGGTCAACATACAGGGAGCTAATAATAGCCCAATAATTCTCTTAAATAGGAAGCCGAATCCCCAATAATGGGGAACATTAGGCGCGTTCATTACGTAGTTGCAAGCACCAAGTACCAGGCGGCCATAATATGCATATAGTATGCAGTTAGCGAGTTAAACAGCTGTTGTTGTGCCTACAAATTGCAAAGCGCCATTAATTCGACCGAACACTTCATTTACTTGATTATCAGAGATTATTACTACCTATCGGCTTTTAATATATTAACCCATTATAATAACTTATGTGGAAGTTTACGCTTGGATAGAATTGAAATAGGAAATTTAGTCACCATGTCATTCCTTTTCTAAATAAAAAAAAAATCAATTTGCAAATACCACCATTAGTATCATCATATCATGTGAGACAAAAAATTTGGTTACTGGAAATTTTTGCCCATCCCAATGCATGCGTGGGGTATCCTTTACTATACCAAGAACACATAATAAGTGAGAGAGTCGCAACACACCAATTAACAAATAACACTTTTAAATTCGTAGTAGTCAGGAATAAAAGACACACACATATAAAACAAATATTCTCCCAACCAGAGTAACATCTAGGAAACAAAAATGAATAATGAAAATTCTACATTCGTTGAATTTGTTATTTACTCTATACACACAGACATAACATGTACAAATATTAACTTTCTGAATATACACGTATGTATAAAGAGTTTATTAACGAGCTCCACTCCATTCCTCCTCTCAGAGTGACGGCTGATGACATGATGTTGATTACCTCACTTTGGTATTATATTGCATTTCTTTTTAAAAATATTTGATTTTAAAAAAGCTCTTTTATTATAGAACTACTTTATAAACGGGATACTAGGACAACAGGATGAGGAGGACATTTTATTCAGTGTATTTTGCGAGTATATAATATAGTGCTGTTTTTTTTTAAATAGTCTAAGTTAATGCAATATTCTTCAACTGATCCAATTTTCCCCTTCCGACCGTTTGTCCGGAATCCTCGATACTGTCGTAGAAACCTAATAAAGTGATATAAATATATAAGATGCCCACGCAGACACCTACCTGTATATAATTCTTACTTGAAGTGGAGTGAATGATTATAATGATGTATGAAATATTATGGTTATGAAGGTATATTGTATTGATTATATCACACCATTATTCTGTGCTCTGATTCCCACTCATGCCTTTTCTCTGAAGGTGTAGGCAGAAAGGTAAAGAAATACAACCTACTTTTTGTATATCTTTACCTTTCTGCCTACACCATGTTCATAACATAACACCACGCCTTTTAACCCCGAAGGGGTAGGCAGAGGTGCACATTACGGCACTGAATGCCACTGTATAATGTAAGACGCACTTTTCACTATTTATGTTATGATTTCCATGTAATAGGGGCTCATAAATGTAATAGGCTCACCCCCTATTACATGGAACTCATAACATAAATAGTGAAGTAAAAATCTAGTTTCTGAAAGCGGATTCCCTCACGTTCCCATAGGATAAAAACTAGCCTATGTGTAATTCAAGACCATTATCTATTCCTGTTTCAAATTTAATCCTGATCTCTTCAGCCGTTTTGATTTAAATGAATAATAAACATACAACACAAACTCACAACTTTCGCATCTATTAATAATTAGTAAGATAAAAATCGATCAATGAATAAAACTACTAAGTGACTGACTGACAGACAACGCACAGCCGAAACTACGTGAGCATATAAATATAGTCTTTGGGGATTGTACGAGAACACTGAGAGGTTTTCCAAAATTCCCACGAGAAAGGAAATAACGTTTTTGTGTGCGTTTAGAGGCACGAGTGGAATCTAGTTAGAATATAAATCCCATCATACGTTCTAAGTTCCATTATAATAACCACTATTTTTTTTAAGGGGGGAAAATCGTCGAATGACTGCTCCCGCCTGGGTGAGGCAGGAGGGAGTGTCAGACTCTTACTGACTAAAAACCACCCCGTTCCTTCTCCTGCACGTCGAGCCGGAGCCCCGGTTACCCGTTAGGTTCTCCGCGACATAATAACCACTATAATAGCCATTTTCACCAACCGCCTTCAAACCATCTCCTAACTAAGACTTACTTAGTGTGACGTAGCATCTAAACTAACCCCATACTTCCTTACCATTTTGGAGAGGGCATTTTTGTTTTTTTATATATTTGCTGGGCCGACGTTTGACCACTATCTCGCCTGGTGGTAAGCGGTCTACGATGGAGCACGTCTGCCCATAAGCAACCTAATCACTCGGGCCTTGAAGACACCCAGGTTATACCCTTCAGGAAACAAACTTTTTTATGGAATAGGAAGCAAACGAGCAGATGGATCACCTGGTGGTAAGCGATCAGCGCTGCTCATGGACACCCGCAACACCAAAGGAGTCAAAGGCCCTTTTAAAAAGGAATACGCGCTTTTCTTGAAGGTTTGAAGGTCATATCGGTGACTCTGGCTAAGAATTCCACTCCTTAGCAAATCGCACAAGGAAGCTTGATGTGAAGCGCTTTGAGCGTGTGGGTGGGACATCAGAGCCTTAACACTTGTGTTCGGAACAATATCGTAACTGAGGAATAGCTTAAGTAATAATTATATCTGAGTACTCCCCAAAAGTACAGTTTCAGTACAATATCTAAAGTAAAGTCAGATGTCGACTAGAACAGTAGTTAGTATAGTTATTTCTCCCTAGAGTGCAGTTTAGTTATTCGTTTCCTAACATTGAGTTGGACTAAGTACGTACTTGTGCTAACTTTAACGTTCGTGATCGTGCATACATAGTTACAACTTATAGAATGTACATTGTACACTTATGCCCAACCTCACCTAAATTTTAAGGAACCCCTAAACAGTTGATAACATTTTCGTTTTCATCAACTTATAAGAGGTTTAGTTTTGCTACGTGACTCTAAGTGCCTCTTAGTTAAGACGTGGTTTTGGGGTTGGCTTGTGAAAATGGCCATTAGACAAAGAATATTCTATAATAGTTTAATAATTTTGCAAGTATTAAGATCGTGAAAGATATACAGTGGAGTAGAACATCGTGATACCCTAGATTTATAATTTCACCATGCCTTGAGCAAGTTACGACGTCAAGACAATACCGTGTGGGTAGTAGAGGTCTTTGCAGTATTGGGGCAGCATGATTTAATAAGATTCAGGAATATGTTATAAGTTTGGATAAACACCTCTTGCGCTACCCACACAGCCAGGTTTTGTATGGTATTGATAGGAACTTTTGATATAATATGTATTTTTTCTGACACGAAAATCGACTGTACCTTTTTTTTTTTAGGGGGGGGGTCAATCATCGAATGACTGCTCCCGCCTCCTCCTGACTGACTCAGGACCATGTGCCCGTAGTGGTTTTTTATAACCTACGACCACATGTAACATGTAGTTGTGATACTTATTTACGCGTTTTTAAATACCCATTATATTTCATAGATATATTGTTTGGTGAATCAATCAAAGTAATACATAATTGAAATAACTTTTTAGCTTATTTTAAAACAAATTGAAATATTTGAAATGTCCGACATTTGTCGATTCACCAAATTAAAAGCCGCGGTTTGTTTGTTCATTTCATTTATTGCTTATTACCTTTTCGACCACAGCATGAATCAAACGGATACCCGTACTGAATACAACACAATTAAGCTGAATTAAATCCCTATAAAACATATTTAATCCACATATTACAGCCGTGTTCAGTATCAATTCACATTCCATAATTATGACTCAAATTAACGACAGCATTTTGTTTTTCAATTATCGAACGACGCATTCGAAATTCATTCCATTTATGAATGTGAGGTGTGACGTAACACCTAAAAAGGATGTTACACAAACCGTTTTTACAACTGTTGTTAATAAGTTAATAAGATAATAACAACGAGTTGTTAATAAGTTAATAACGTTATTAATAAAAGTTGATGGATAACGATTAGACGAGGGAGTAATCCTTCTAAGCGGGAGATTAAGACTTTCTTAGATACCGTTGCATTATTTGAGAAACAGCTTACTAAGAAATGGTCGATAACCGTTAAATGAATATCGCGAAAATGAGTGATACGTCATCACTAGCAATCAGCGGGCCATAATGCCCCGGAATATCTTTAAATAGCATCCATTTACATGAAACACTCTTAAACGGTTTCGTTAATTATTTTCCCTCACAAATTAAACTTTATTATAGCCGTTGATGGGGAATCCCTCGATTAAATAGAAAGGAATATATTTAAATTAATTGAAACCATTCGATTGCGGAATAAAAAAACTGATTTTTTTTTGGGAAATTATAAACTGAAACACGTATTCAATAAAAATTGAATTTTGATGTAATTTTTTTTTCAAAAATATAAGTTGGCGTGCTTTTTTATCAAATAAAATTTACGGTCTTAGCTTTAAATGTCGGTAACAAAAATAACGTGCAAACTACATATACAGAAAAATGTTCCACGGGAAAAACTTTTAATATCGAGACCTTTGTAACTCGATTTATCCAAAACAGGAAGTCAGAAAGTTTCACAACTTTCCATAGAAGGAAGAGAACGTTTTCTAAAAATAATATTCACTTACCTTATGTGAAACTTCCATAACAGCCAATAATTTATTCAACAGTAACATTCACATAATAAAATTCAATTTCGGAAAAAAAATCAACCAATCACCGAATAGTTTTCGAAAAACTGTTCATAAACCTTATACACAGCCCTATCCCACAAAAAAAAATATCGATAATACTTTTTCAATTAAAATAACACATTATTTTCGTAAAAGCACAGTTTTAATATTTTTTTAACATTTTGAAATTTGAATTTTTATTTGGCGGGCTTGTGTCGCGGAGCGCGCGCTTCACTCCGCCTGTGCCAAACATTTTATCACACTGAACATTGGTGAAATCTGCCATTAGGGACGTACCGAGATCTCGACTTTATTGTTCGCAATAATGTTCGCTATCGAAAACAATATCTTACATTCGTGCGGAACAAATAAACACTGCAATAAACGCTTTGCAGTGTTTTTTTATGGACGATGTGTCTTTTATTGCCAAAAAAGGTGTAGATAAATTGAGAGGATGTGCTGTTGACGTTTTTACGACGATTTCTGAATGATTATACAATTGCGATTCCTTAATCGCAATTGTATAATCATTGTATAATCCTGTAATAATTTTACCGTTTTATACCCTTGTATAAAACGGTAAAATTATTACAGGAAACAACGGCCAACGGCTAATTCTCGATGTTAAATCTAAAGAAATTTTCTAAATTACGGCAACCGAAAAAAATTACCTATTGTGTTATAATAGTATCTATTGTGTAAATTAGTTTAATAAAATCGCGCCAACTCCAATGCAAACAAATAACTGAGTACCTATCAAAAACTACAACACGTTAAAAAATTCTTATCACTCATCGACTCGATATATTAAACAACGTCCCCCTCACTAGACCGTCTCGAGCGACCGTCACGCACTGTCCACGGATCGGGAACAACATTGGTCGAGTTCGCGCATGCGCTATACATGTTTTTCTCAACTCTACTTGGAGTCTTGGATATCAGTTCGTCTGTATTCGGCCTATAAATCTTATGGACGAGACGAAGCGGCCCATTTGCAAGTACCACCAGGTTTTAGTAAATATCTACTTTCTATGAGTTGAGTTGAACGCCCCTGACATTGGTGTGAGATTCGAATTTCGAATGTAGATTGTTTATTTTTGTGGATAAAAGTTTGAATAGCGATGGAATTATAACAAGGTTTCTTTAAATCATTTTGGAGTTGTTTTTTTTTATTTTTGTATCATAGTTTTACACACACAACAATTTACATAAAATACTTTTATTTGCTAACGTAACCATAACATCATTATCACGCGTTCGGTATCTTTAAATAATTTTATTTTTATTATTTTCTGTTTGATAACAATTCTCTAGGAAACATATTTAACATTTTAAATAAACGCTAACACTCTACCTCGACAAAAATATAACAAAATATCTTACCTGGGAAGGCGAACATAATTTAAAGTTTAAGATAGAAATTAAAAATCCTCTCCGTAGAATACATAATGAGCTCCGTATCTTGTAGTTATAAACATTATCAGCTCCGCTACTCCTGCTCCTTAACGCTACGTGGCGTAGCTCGTAGCCCGTAGTCCGTAGCCGTGCTACACCGTAGCTGTAGGCAATTAATTTATAGCTTCTTGCAGAAAATAGTCCCTGAATATAAACCTTCCTTAAAAACTGAATTTTATTTGACTAAATAACTAGTTACTGGGGTAAAGTACCTTGAGTGTTCTGTGTTATTGCATTCTTCATTTTCTATGTGAAAAGTCGTTCAGATCGAATTAGTAGTTATTGTGAGAAAGAACACACGCGTATTCATAATATTAATTAGTACAATAGTACCTCTAGATTAGTATTTCGATCAATTTTTTTTTATTTAAAAAAAAACGTTGCCTCACACTAGTATTTTCTCCCATGTCGTGGGTGTGTTTACAAACATACAAATTCACATACCCATGACACCCAGACCCGAAACAACAATTTGTGGATCACACTAAGTATTGTTCCGTGCGGGAATTGAACTCGCGGCACGCTGCATGGCAGCCGGTTGCCAAGCCACCGCACCAACCATGCAGTCTATAAAGAACTAAGAAATAAGAACCAACTATAAGATCTCTGAGATTTATTGAGAATTGTATTGGTAGGTGTATTATTTAGGACACATTCTGTGTTTGGGAGTGAGCCTAATAAAATGGGAAAATATTATGGTTCAACTCCTTAGTGTGAACCTCACTTACACAGCGAAACATAATGCAGGCGTTGTTTCACGCCAGTTTTCTGTGAGACCGTGATATCACTGCGGTCGAGCCAGCCCACATGTACCGAAGCAAGGCTCTCCCACGTCTGATACATTGGACTAATTCCGGTTGATAATGAAATATCTCACGCCTGTCATATGGGGGTAGGCAGTTACTATTGAACGTCAATTGCTGCGATTCTTACATACCTCTTTCGCTTCATAAACAGTCATCAGTCTTGTCATGCATGCTCGTCGGTTAAGGGTGTTAAAGTACATTAATACTAACTATTCAACCAAGATCTAATAATCATATTAAACTGTCAAACACCAAGCGGTCACCGGTGACCGCAACCTATTGTTCTATAATTGTGTCTACAAAACGGGTACTCGATGAGTTAAGCATATTTCAAGATTGCGTAGCCCGACTTAGCACGTAGCTGCGTCGCCGCGTAGGCCGGCGTAGCACGTAGGCCTACGAGCTACGAGCCAACGCCTACGCATTATCTGAGTGTAGAGGTACATTATGATTCACGTTAGTTTATCATTTCCCACGAAATCGGGAGACACATCCCAAAGAAATGGTCTAAAGTCGAAATGTTACATCACACAAGGATTTATGTACAAAATTTACATATTGTAACTAGAAATGGAGAATCTAGTTTCTGATTTACCTCTAGTGTGACGTCGTAAAAGAAATGTAAGCTTTGCTTTTTGTTTAGAGGATAGCTAGAAGAGTGAAAGAACGTTTCATGTTCCCCGAAGGAGTAAGCAGGGCTTGTGTATAAAACGTATCACATCCTATTTTCACCTGATACGTTTTCCATATAATAAGGGTCCTATTACATCATAGGGGACTCCATATTATTTTTGAGAGCATCGCAGAATACACAATAGATACTTCAACCGAGGCATAGAACCTGACTTCCTCGTCTTGATATTCTACATTATATTCAACTAATGAGGCTGTCTAAAAATATAAATCAGTCGGGCAATTTTTGAGACGGCAGCATACCAGTTAACTTGATCGGAGTACTCCCATGGCCTCACTCCGCACTTCTCTCCAAGGCCGACTACGCACTTATAACTATACTACTGCGTTGCAGATGTCCATGCGGCATTGATTCATCACCATCAAGTGATCTGCCTGCTCGTTTGCTCCCCTTAACCTATATAAGTAGTCTTTCATTACAATAGGAACAATTTGGAACGACCTAGGAAACTGCTAGTTCAACAAAGCAGTTTACTTAAAAAGGATTTCTAAAAATAGACCTAATTTCATTTGCGTACGTAATTCGTTTCAATGTATGTCGTAAAAACCTTATAAGGTTCACTTTTATTTTTAAAGCTAAGTCACAGAGAGTTTTTACAGCGTAGGCGTGTAACGCATAAATCTGAGAATGGAACCGAATTTTTATATTGCCAAATATCTTAACTTGGTCAATCTTTCGGTGTTTGGTAGCATCAAGCCACGCTACGGATTGAAACTAATCATTTAACCTCGGTGAACAGTTCAGTGAGTAAATCTTATCTATTTCTTAATTAATATATTAATCTCACGATAGTTATTCTACAAAAAAATCTATACTAATATATTTAAATCTATATAATATTAGAGGTATAAAGCTGAAGAGTTTGTTTTCTTGTTTGTTTGTTTGAACGCGCTAATCTCCAAAACTACTGGTCCGATTTAAATAATTCTTTCTGTGTTGGATAGCCCACTTATCGAGGAAGGCTATAGGCTATAAAATATCACGTTATGATTAATAGGCGCCGAGCAGAGCGAGTAAAACCGCGCGGAAGTAGCTAGTATTGAATAAATACAAGAACGTCTCTTAAACACATAGTCAATAGTTCGATCTTCTAGTCCTAGATTAATAGACTCAGGTTTACGAATTACAAATTCTCAGATAATATCTGACATCGTAACCAGTCGTAAAATGCACTTGCTACGAACAAATATTATTTTGCGCCATCTAACTTTTATTCTCAAGTTTTAACCAGACAAACTAACACAATAATACACCTACATACATATAACATCACGCTTATTATCGCCGAAGGTATTGGCAGAAGTGCACATTACGGCACTCAGTCCCACTGTACAATGTAACACCCACTTTTCACTTTATATTATAAGTCTTATGTAATAGGGGGTGAGCCTGTAGCCATATACCGGGCACATGTTTTAAAAACCCTGCAATACTTTGCCCGATCTAGGAATCGAACCCGAGACCCCTTAGCGGGCAGTCGCACTTTGCGACTACTCGGCCAACAATGCAGTCACAATAACACAATAATGCCCTTAGTCCAATAGTACGAGTACTTACTTACTTACATACCTAAATCAGAAACTTTTGTCGTTACTTGAGTATGAGTATTAATTGAGTATGCAAGACTTTGAAATTAATTTAATAAACCCTACTTGTACACACACCACCGTAGTCACCTCCAACCAAAGAATGCTTAGCTTCATCCGTTCCTCTAGAAATCTATTTTTTTCGTCTATATAATTGTGATCTCAAGCAAGACCCTGTGTCACCTAAATGTCGTTACTCATAATAATTTCTTCTCCATTATATGTCAACGGTAAGTGATTGATGACGACCTATCCGTATATAGAGGTAGGTGGGTATTATAGGGATCCGATACGAATTTGCTTTCGCAAGGGATCTCGTTGATACGGCTGGGATTTGTGATGTCTTTGTGTGGTGATTGCAATCTTTTATGTGGTGTGGTAAACGTTTTGAAATGGATTGTAAAGTTAGAATTTGTGTTATAGGTTAGGTAATCTTAGGGTCGATTTTTCAATACTCAGTTAAATGTTATCAGAGGAATTAATTTGAAGATTAACAATTGGATGCTTTCTTTAGTCAAAAATAAATTATTTCGACTGTTCAATATTAAAAAATAATCACACTTTCATTGGTTGGTTTTATTATCAACTTAATATTAGTATTTACTAACTACTTTTTAAGAAATAAGTATGCTGTTTGACGCTAAAAATCGTGACGTCACAATACACAATCTCATCCTTATCCTTACTAATATTAGAGGTATAAAGTGAATTTGTTTGTTTGTTTGTTCCGCTTTCACGCCGTAACTACTAGACTAATTGCTTTGAAATTTTGCAGACGTAAAGTTAGAAGTTCGGATTAAATAATAGAGTACTTTTTATCCCGGATTATATTCTCGAGGGATAATAACAATATTGGTATAGATGGCGCTGTGTTGATAGGCATAGATGGCGCTGTATGTCATTTAAAACAAGTCAACGAAGTACCCACTAATTGGAAATCTCAGGCTTTAATCTATAGCGCTACCTACACTTATTCGATGCACTTTTCGAGACATTTATTTTCTGTTTTATAACTCAACGAATTATTCATTTTTATCTATGTAGTAGTTACGCCACTTAGTGATAGATGGCGCTGGGTGTTAAAAAACTTGGTAACGCTGTGTTATTTTAAATATTTTTTTCGCTTTTAAATAAAATAAATAAATAAAATTCATTTATTTCAGGCACATGCCCATAGAAAATTATACACAGAAAATAGAAATTACAAAGTACAAATTACAAAAATTATTATTAATAGAAATTACAAATTATTAATTAATTAATTACATTTAAATTTTGGTTCTTACCATTTAAGATTTAATTGTGTATTTTATAGATTATAAGTTGTTAAAAGTACTTATTCGGTGCACTTTTCGACTCATTTATTTGTCGTGTTTATAAGTCAATGAATTACTAATTGGTGGCTATGTAGTAGTTACGCTACTTAGCGATAGATGAAGCTGGCACTTATAAAAACTTGGTAATGTTGTTTTTTAAGTATTTTTCGCTTTTAAATTTTGGTTCCTACCATTTAACATTAAATTGTGTGTTTTATAAATCATAGGTTGTTAAAGGTACTTATTCGATGCACTTTTCGACCAATTTATTTGTCGTGTTTTTAAGTCAACGAATTACTAATTTGTGTTGTAATAGTTACGCTACTAAGCGATAGATGGCGCTGGCACTTTTAAAAACTTGGTAACGCTGAGTTTTTTTAAGTATTTTTTGCTTTTAAATTTTGGTTCCTACCATTTAAGATTAAATTATGTATTTTATAGATTATAGGTTGTTAAAGGTACTTATTCGATGCACTTTTCGACTCATTTATTTGTCGTGTTTATAAATCAATGAATTACTAATTTGTGGCTATGTAGTAGTTACGCTACTCAGCGATAAATGGCGCTAGTGCTATACAAAACTTGGCAACGCTGTGTTTTTTTAAGTATTTTTCGCTTTTAAATTTTGGTTCCTACCATTTAACATTAAATTGTGTGTTTTATAAATCATAGGTTGTTAAAGGTACTTATTCGGTGCACTTTTCGACTCATTTATTTGTCGTGTTTATAAGTCAATGAATTACTAATTGGTGGCTATGTAGTAGTTACGCTACTTAGCGATAGATGGCGCTGGCACTTATATAAACTTGGTAATGTTGTTTTTTAAGTATTTTTCGCTTTTAAATTTTGGTTCCTATCATTTAACATTAAATTGTGTGTTTTATAAATCATAGGTTGTTAAAGGTACTTATTCGATGCAATTTTCGACCAATTTATTTGTCGTGTTTATAAGTCAACGAATTACTAATTTGTGTTGTAGTAGTTACGCTACTAAGCGATAGATGGCGCTGGCACTATAAAAACTTGGTAACGCTGAGTTTTTTAAGTATTTTTTGCTTTTAAATTTTGGTTCCTACCATTTAAGATTAAATTATTTATTTTATAGATTATAGGTTGTTAAAGGTACTTATTCGATGCACTTTTCGACTCATTTATTTGTCGTGTTTATAAATCAATGAATTACTAATTAGTAGCTATGTAGTAGTTACGCTACTCAGCGATAGATGGCGCTGGCACTTATTAAAACCTGGTAATGTTGTGTTTTAAGTATTGTTCGCTTTTAAATTTTGGTTCCTACCATTTAACATTAAATTGTGTGTTTTATAAATCATAGGTTGTTAAAGGTACTTATTCGGTGCACTTTTTGACTCATTTATTTGCTGTTTATAAGTCAACGAATTACTAATTTGTGTCTATGTAGCAGTTACGCTACTTAGCGATAGATGGCGCTGGTGCTATACAAAACTTGGCAACGCTGTGTTTTTTTAAGTATTTTTCGCTTTTAAATTTTGGTTTCTACCATTTAAAAATTTTATTATTAGATTATATTTATTAATAATCATTAATTATTAGATTATAGTGTATTAATTATTAGATTATAATCGCTAAGTAGCGTAACTGCTACATAGACACCAATTAGTAATTCGTTGATTTATAAACACGACAAATAAATGAGTCGTAAAGTGCATCGAATAAGTACCTTTAACAACCTATAATCTATAAAATACACAAATTAATCTTAAATGGTAGGAAAACACACTTAAAAACACAACGTTACCAAATTTTATAAAGTGCCAGCGCCATCTATCGCTAAGTAGCGTAACTACTACAACACAAATTAGTAATTCGTTGACTTATAAATACGACAAATAAATGAGTCGAAAAGTGCACCGAATAAGTACCTTTAACAACCTATAATCTATAAAATACACAATTTAATGTAAAATGGTAGGAAAACACACTTAAAAAACACAACGTTACCACGTGGTACCGTTTGGTAAACGTTATTAAAATACCCAGGGCCATCTATCGCTAAGTAGCGTGACTACTACCAACATACCAATTAGTAATTCGTTGACTTTTAACAGCAAATAAATAAGTCGAAAAGTGCATCGAATAGACACCTATAACAACCTATAGTCTATAAAAAACACAATTTGATCTTTAATGGTAGGAACCAAAATTTTAAAGCGAAAAATACTTAAAAACAACGTTACCAAGTTTTTTAAAGGGCCAGCGCCATCTATCGCTAAGTAGCGTAACTACTACATAGCCAACAGTTAGTAAGAGGTAAGATGTCAAGAACTCCCGAAGTCAGCTCGATCGCGGTCCGCCATGTTGGTTGTGAGAATAATCTCGACCGATGCACACTGTGAGAATCTCGCAATCTAGGGGGATTTAATTCCAAATTGATTTAAATAAAAGATACAAGTTGAAAAATAATATTGATTGGTATTGAAATCAATAAAAATTCTTAAACAGCGATAGAAAAAAAAGTTGTATTAAAAAAAATGCGGTATTAATAAATTTTCTTATTTTAGTCACTAACTCTACTTTCGATCTCATTTACGGTGGCTGCAGAAAGCAATTTTAGGATATCGGGGTCTAGAGGACTTCGTTGTCTCTTCATTATAAGCCTCAAGCTGGATATGAAAGGGTCTGATGATATAAGAAGCCTATTAAGTAGATCAGTGTTGGTGTCTATTCGTGGCGTTTTTCCAGTAAAGAATTCCCTATATCTTCGATTATCTTTGTTTCTAGCTTCTTGTGCCTCTTCTGATAACTGGTCAATGGGTAAAATACACGAAGCTATGACATCACGGCCATGAAATAAAACTTTGTGCACACTTACTGGCATGTTATAAAATGAGTATTCCCTAAGATATAGGTTTCTGGTTTCTTCTGTGTAACGATTGAAGGACTCTAAATCGACTGTAAAACCAGACCCAAGAGTTTCTAAAATGATATGAAACCTCGTTATTAATTCTAAATTTGTTCCGGTAATATCAGCAGTTATTGTGGCACTTCTGAAAAATCGGCGTGCTGTGTTGCCATCATTGGTATTACCAGCTTGCTGAGTTGGTAAATCTACTAATAAACCTAAGTCATTTTTGAACCGTGTTTGTATATGTATCTTCCTTGCCTTAACCTTATCTTTATTTTTCTTGACCTCTAGCTTGCCACATTTTTATATCAAGTCTGTAAGCGATTTTTATCACAACATTCTACAAAACTTTTGTGTAGTCTTCCTGGTGAATGGCCAGATGAAGATGGTATTTCATTTAAAACATTTTCTGGTAATGTAATGCATTCATTCAACCAAGTCATATTCTTGCTTAAAAAGCGATCACGATGTCTACCGCTAGCTGTCCATATTTCGTTAAATTTGTTACATAACCTCCTTAAAAAGAACTTAATTTCATTTATAGCACCTTCTGAAAATTGTACATGAGGGTAATTATTTATTATTAAAGCAAAAATAGAATCAATTCGCTCCTTTTTTGCATTTGAGGTCCAAATATCAAAAATTTGTTTTTTTGTAATTTCAGTCGTCATTCTGAAAACCGAAAAAAAATGTATGACGGTCGCACAAAATCGCAAGTTTTAGCAATTGTTCTCAAAATGTAAGACTCTAAACTATACATTAAAACAATAACAGCACCGAGATATTCAGATCATTTTTTTTTATACACCCTTTTGTTTTGCAAATCGTCTCTAGAAAATGCTTAATTTAACTGTGATTTCAAATTATGTTATGAGATCAATGTTTAACTATTACTTAAACAAAATACACTCTAACTTACCTTGAAAGGTATACACAATACAATAATAAACCAATAAACAAGACTATACGTTAATTTGATCAGTAATCTCAAATGAAGATGAGACTTTAATATTGTTGTTTGTATGCTTAGTTACTTCATTGACGTTATGATTTCGTGTACAACGTTACCAAATTTTTAAAAGTGCCAGCGCCCACTATCGCTAAGTAGCGTAACTACTACATAGCTACCAACTAGTAATTTGTTGAATTATAAACAGCATAAGTCACGTTACCACGTGGTAACGTTTACCTACACGAAATCATAACGTCAATGAAGTAACTAAGCATCGAGCACTGTGATTGATATTTTTCGCTCGCTCAATAATAGGCTAGATTAGTTAAGTGTTTTATTTCTAGGCAGATATTATTATCTAAAGTAGTTATTCCTTTTTTCGTTTTTAAGTCGCTAAAGCTAAAGCTATTTGTTTGTCTGCCCATCTTAAACGGCAAAACGGAGGTACTAATTAACGTGATTTTTTAACTGAAGTTGAAGGGATGGATAGTCAAATAGGCTACTTTTTATCCTTTTGTGACGCGAGCGAAGCCGCGGGTAAAAACTAGTGATAGTTATTTTTGCCTTCATAGCTGAGCTAGCCTACTCTGTAAGATATCAAATTCTAACTTTCGAAGTCAACTCGATTGCATTCTCGCCCGGCATTGGTCGAGATTATTCTCACAACCTACATGGCGGACCGCGATCGAGCTGACTTCGAGAGTTCTTGACACCTTACAGTTTCTGTAAGATTTCTAGCAGGAATCGAACCTGTTTCTTAAGTGCAAATCACTTTCAACTTTAAAATCAAACAAAATAATTATAAGTAATCATTTATTGTTTCCAAGATACATACGCAGCTACAATCTAAGCTTTACATATTTACGTTAAAAATCCAGAATGGTATAATAGAGCTATGAAGCCAGACAGGACCATTACCGTCGTCCCTTTTCCGTAAAAGAACGATAATGATTTTAACGATTCTGTAATACCTTTCATAATATTACCAATAAACTAGGGAGAATTATTTTTACGATCATCTGGCAACATTGCGTAAAACGCCTCATTGAATATGATTACAAAAACCTTTTTACGTTTAGTTCACGGTTACACAAGAGAGCACGAAAACCGAGCTATAAAAAAAGTAATCAGATCTTCTATTTTATGAACTCTAATTTCAAAATCTTATAAAAAGCATTTTAATTTTGTAGACACTTAAAGACTAAATTATATAAAAAAAGAATTCTCCACTTATTCAAAATTAACCTTAATAGGAAAAATAATAAAATTCCTACGGAATTAATACCCGATAATCTTTTTAACAAAATTACGGAGTCGTTTGGGACGACATCACAGTCCTACAAATTATCTGAGCAGACGTTACAAATAATTTGCGGCAAGAGGGCTGAGTGCATTGAAACCAGGCGCAAAAGATTAATAAACGAAATTTCCGATAAAAGTATTCAAGCTGCACTTAGTAACATACCCCCTAGTGAAGAATTTTTATTTGACAAACCGAAGCTTATGTCTTTGATCCAATCCCTCGGAGGGCCCCATTTCTGGATTTCACCACCAACAGCCACTAAAACTATAATTAGGGAACAAATTAAAAATAAATATAATAAAGACGCAACCCCTTCTACATCAAAATACAAATCACAACCACAGAACAAACATTTTCGTGATACCCTCAGAAAGCAAACAAAACCATACAAAGGAAAAAGTGACAGTTACAAATCTAAAAATTCTTCCTTTCGAAACAAAGATAACAAAAAATGACTATGCAGTACCACAATTCAGGGGGGGTTGCCTAAAAATGTTCAAGAATCATTGGCAAGCATTGGGTGCAAACGATTTCATCATTTCTGCAATCTCGGGGTTTCGAATACCCTTTTACAAGAAACCTCCCTTGTTAATGCCTACGAGAAAAATTTTAACGCAATATGCAACCAAACCATCATGGGAAATGTCTTTGATTATAAAAGACCTTGTAGATCAAGGTGTACTGATACCGGTTACCACAAAAACACCGAGTTTTGTTTCCAAGCTTTTTCTTCGGAAGAAAAGCGACGGAACGATGCGCCCTATATTCGATCTTCGAGAACTGAACGAATTTGTAAAGACAAAACACTTTCGTCTGATTTCTCATGCTTCAATACCAGATTTCCTTCAACCTGGGGATTGGATGACAAAAATAGACATCTCTCAGGCGTATTTTCACCTACCAGTTGCAAAATCCCACCGTCCATTTTTAAGGATCAGTTACAAAGATCATTTGTACGAAATGTCATGCCTACCGTTTGGTCTGGCCTCAGCGCCTCACCTTTTTTCTGCCGTAACATGCTGGGTCGCGGAGACCTTGCGTGCAAAGGGATGTCGGGTTCTAGTCTATCTAGACGACTTCCTTTTGGTCCATCAGGACCAATCCAAGTTATGTCATCAGGCTGCGGAAGCCGTGAGGCACTTGGAACAACTGGGCTGGCAGGTCAATCACCAAAAGTCAATTTTGACACCAACACAGGATCTGGAATATCTGGGCATTCGGTGGCAGACCGCCAAGAATATCATGTCACTGCCAATAAAAAGAATTCAAAACTTAAACAATGCGCTCAGTCGATTGTTAAACAGAGACTACATCAGTCTTCGAGAGTTACAGTGCCTACTAGGTCAACTGAATTTTGCGAATTTCGTAATACCACGGGGCCGACTACATTGCCGAAAAATGCAGATTTTTCTGCGACATTTCGACAAGAAACGACCGCGCCAGAAACAGCCCATTCCTCGAATGGTATACCAGAATATGACGTGGTGGCGCGGAGCTACACGCCACAGTATGCCTATACACAAGGAGCCAGCTACCCATTTCCTGGCGACGGACGCTTCGGATTTGGGATGGGGAGCCCACATAGACGGAAAGTTATTATCAGGAACATGGTCGCCCCAACAAATAAAATGGCACAGCAACAAAAAAGAGCTGTACGCTGTTTTGGCTGCAATCAAAGAAAATGCAAAGTTGTTGCAAAGAACTCATGTACTTGTCCTTTCGGACAACAGGACCTTGATTGCTTATATTCGGAAAGAAGGGGGGACCAGATCGTTAGCTTTACTAAACCTAACCTTCGAGCTCTTACACCTAATCGACAAGTTCAAGATAACCCTATCCGCACAGTACGTACCAGGGAGGTACAACATAATAGCAGACAGACTATCTCGCGGGAAACATCCAGCAGAATGGCATCTCCTACCCCGAGCAACTGCGGAAGTTTTTCGGAGGTGGGGTCGACCGGAGATCGACCTATTTGCGTCACGAGAAACTGCTGTAGTACAAAATTATGTATCGATAGACTGCAGAGATCAATCGGCAAGTTATATAGATGCCTTCAGCAGAACATGGTGTTATCGACGGGCTTGGGTGTTCCCCCCACCGACTTTACTACCAAAAGTCCTAGCCCATCTCAACCAGGCCACGGGGATTTACCTGATTGTGGCACCAGAGTGGCCCCGGGCGTTCTGGCTTCAAGATCTGAAATCGAGAGCTTTGGACCATCCACTGGTTCTTCAGAATCTAGCAGAGAACATACCCTTAAAGCAATAGGAGTAGCTAAACCTAAAGTTACTAAACCATCGTCTACATGGGATCCACAAATAGTATTGGACTGGCTTTCAATTAATCCGCCTAAAGACAATTTATTTGATTTAGCTCGCAAAACGGCTACTGTTTTATTATTAGCTTCGGGACGCAGAGTCCATGATTTAACTTTACTTAAAATTTCAAATGATCATTTCTTTGATAATGGTGAAGAACTGTATTTAATACCAGCTTTTGGTTCTAAAACTGATACACATAATTATCGTCAATCTGCATGGAAGTTTTCTAAACATCGTGATAAAAACATATGCCCGGTCACTTTGATTAGACTTTTAAACGACAAAAATAAAACAAGACGGTTGGAAGTTGATGGCTTAAATTGTCTGTTTATTACTGTAAACAAAAATATTAAAGCAGCGTCCCGCACTGTGATAGGGAACTGGATACGATCAGTGTTGAGAGATAGTGGGATTCAGGCACCCCCAGGAAGCTGTAGATCGGCTGTAGCTTCCCTGGGGTGGTCAGATAATCAACCAATAGATGAGATTTTGTCACGGGGTAATTGGAAATCTTCTAATACATTTTTTAATCATTACTGTCGTGAGATAGCACTTCCAAAAAATAATCGTAATTCATTCTTTGGTACTTTTAAACCAGCATAATCTAACGATTACAGAGTTAATTTTTCAATAAATCACTTATTATTAATTTATTAATAGTATTATTACTCACAGACAATTAATAACAAAGAATTACAACCAAATAGTTTTAAGGTATTGTTTTCAACTTTACATTCTTACTGAAAAAATCTCAAATACTAGCTTAGTCTGTAACATATAAACCTATTGTATATTATAAATGCATAATGTCATATTAATAGATTTCAATAAATGTCCGATTACAATAATCTGAATTATAGAGATGTAAAAATAGTTGCACAAAAATCTTTCACTGCATCAATTTTGCGCAAAATTTTGCGCATTTCATTTTGCGCTGAGGATATTTTGTCAAATTACTTACTCTTCTATGTTTTAAGAATAATGTGTTTATGTTTCAGTTAACAGTTTAACTAAACATATCTTTAAAACCATAAATGGTAAGTTGAAGAAATCGTATTATAAGTAATTTTAAATCGAGCCCGTCTTAACAAAATAGTACTACATGGAATGGTACATAAAAAATCTCAATAGCTTTTCTAATTATTTAGAAAACAGAAAAATACGTAATAACTATAGTCTATCAAGACTACACAAGGCCTCATAGGCCTGTATATACTTACTACTAAGTCCCGAAATATGCTTTAGGCCTGATATCTGATATCTAAAGTGTTCCGTAAACAATATAAAAAAACTTCCTATTTGTGACAATATTTCATGCTTACACTATTGTGTTAGTTTTGTTTTCAAAATTCTTTTAATTTATATGTCAAAAACCAAATTAATTAGAAGTTTATCATTTTAAAAATGTAAATGCCTTACGCAGAGTCGTGTAATCATTACTGAAACTGTTCTTTAGTGTTATGTAACCTTATTGTTTCGAAAAAAATTGCTCAAGAATGACTTAAATCTACACTACCCTACTATTTTAGTATATACTTTCGTAATGATTTCACACAAAAACTAGACCGATTTCAAAAATTATTCACCACTAGAAAGCTGCATCTTTACTAAAAAAACATAGACTAGACATGTTTTAAAAACTGCCTAAGTCACTAACCCACACATATAGAGTTGAGGGTAAAATGGACCAGTAACCAATAAACGACTCCGAGTAGGGTTGTGAGAGGTCCTAGAATATAAAAGAGAAAAAAATAAAAATAAACCTATATATTTCTTTAGTAGGACACAGCAGTTTCTTCGATACCGTAGGACGAATTATATCTTTTTCCTTCTCTTCTCTGGAGTGGTTTGGAAGAGAGCTTCGTCGGCTCGGATCAGTCGGTTCACGGCGCGACTCAACGACACATCTGTCACCAGAAACAAACATCAACTCATTTAGTCGATTTTCTATTTAGTAACTTTTCTTATAGACGAGTATGGCAATACTGTTATATAATGTCAACTTTGACAGTTATTTTGGGGGGAAAGAGTACGAAGTTAAATTTTGTATTATGTATCACTGTTTAGTAGGACAATTTGTTGGATAGTAAATAAATAGATTTTATAGCTTTAGACAGTAAATTAATTGTAAACAATAAAATGATTGTTTTCGTCAATAATCATATCAACAATAATGAAAGTTTATCAATTGTACAAGTTTTTCGTTACAAATTATCAAAATATTTGATATATTTACATCACACAGTATTGCCATATTCCAGTTAACATAATAATGGTAAGCAGATTGTGTCAATTGAATCACCCATTGGAAGACAAGTTAAGGTTAGTGATTAAGGTTAAAAATGAAACAAAAGTGAAAAATTTTGGAAAATTCCTGTTTAATGTGATAGAATTTTAACAGTCCACTTACTTTCTTAACGAATTACATGAACATGTAAAAACTGCATGAAAAAAGACATCGTACAAATAAATAATATTCAATTAAATATTTGTTTAGTTTTTGGCAGTGACTGAACTTTGTCGTACGATATTTTTCCATGCATGTTTTACTTAAAATCTTAACTACTATATTGCATCTATTATGAAATTGTACTCATGAAAGGCATCAATACGTCTTCAATTATTATTCTTATTTTAATTTAAACAATGTTATAAATTGTAAAATACTTCGAGGTAAAACTGTCACCGCGACTTATTGTGTATTGACATTTTGACTGCTTGACAGTCAGTTGCCAGTCTTAAAAATGACAAGTTTAGACTTTGTTTATTTATATCGATATACTGATCTACGTATTTAATTTAATGAGAACATAAGAGCTATTATTCGTTGGGATTTGTCAAGGCACAATGAACCTCATTTCAAGCAGTCAAGAGTCAAAATTTAAATACCTCAGTCCATAATTGTAATACTTATAATTAATTAAATATTTTAAAACTGATTTGACTGTAACTTGCAAACAAAGTTAGCCTCGAACATGCTACTATTATAAATTATTCAATTCAATTGTATGTCTTATGTAATATTATCTATTTATTATTTCAAAAATGTTCAAAATAAAATGTGATATTGTCATATTATAATAATTATAAAACTGTTTATAAAATTTGGTTATTAACCACTTAAAAGCTGCCAAAACAATAGCTAATTTATTCCTCATCTTATCCGATTATTCGACTTAAATAATCGACTATCAAATTTTAACATGACAACACCACATTATTATTGACATAACTGGCAACACTGAATAGAATTTCCTAAGGAAGAAACGTGTCATTATTTCTCTTGTTTTTATTATTAATTTGACTATGGAGGCAGTTCTGTTTACTAGGACCTTATGACTATAGGACGGTCATAGATTTAAGTGATTTTAATCTGTTCAAGATTATGGGCCTCTGGTGGCTTGAAATCAGTCGAGCACATTCCTCAAAATAGTTACATGAGTAATGTAGTATTTACTTATTATTAATGCTTGTACTTATAATTTCTAAGACAAAATCACTCAAATCTATAAACACATTAAACAAATAGTAGAGGTAGATTTTCTCATCAATTAATTCTTACATAATTCCAGCTAAAAAAAGTACAAATATTGAGCTTGAAATGTGAAAAAATCTACAACTTGATGTATTTTAAATAACGATAATATTAAGTACGGTACGCAAAAAATATTAATAAAAAAATTATAAACATTGACTAACAGATCGTATTAATAAAATGATTAATAAAAATGTGTATAATTGTATAGTTAATTCAACCTAATTATACTAAGTAACGCGATAAAAATTAGGTTGGTGTATAAAATGTACTTGTGTTTTTTTATGTTTTAAAAAAGTGTTGACATGTCAGAGGCCTTAGTACGAGTACTGATTTGCGTTTAAAGTATTCGACACGTTTACGCATTCGGCACTTTGATTGGCCGGCGCCAATTAAGCAACCAATCAGAGCGCCGAACGCGTACGCGTTAGGATTAAACCATCAAAAATGTTATCCCAGTTCTCACCCATTGCAACTCACTAGTTTTTGTACATATTATGTGAGCGATTATTAAAGAAGGTTCCAATGAAAATTGAATATTTAAACAATCAACAGTGTACGTCACACTTAACTCTTCGATCAAAGAAGAAGATCGAATGATTGCATGAAATTGGGTAATTGCCAACTAGTCAAATTCAATACTTTTTTTCGAACTGTCATTAAGGACAGTTTCCTATGAATTTTGTTCGAGATTGTGTATTGTGACGTCACGTATTTTTAGCGTCAAACAGCATACGTATTTCTTAAAACTGTACTGGAAAAATATTAAAATTAAGTTGGTCATGGAATCAATTAATGAAAGTGTGATTATTTTTTATATTTCATTGTATTGAACAATCGAAATAAATTATTTTTGATTAAGGTAAGTACGCAATTGAATTATTACTTCGTTGTCGTATTCGTTATTTTTAAAACAAAGTTTGTATAAAAGAAAGATTCGATACATTTATTGGGAAGATCTGAAAATAGCACCCAAGCGATGCAGGGGCGGGCAGCTAGTTTTTAATATATTAGGTACACCATCTGACAAAACTGATCAACATTTTTTAAAACATTAATTTGTAAGTACTGAATTTGAATTATGTAAATGTGTGTGTGTCGTCTATCTACTCGTATTATTATTCATTTGTTATATTCTTATCAACTTTAAAACCCAACCCGTTATTCCTAATCAAAAACAAACGACAAATAACCTCTTTGTACCTTAATAAACATTTATAAATTCTATGACCTCTGGAATAAGGTTCAAATTGTTATATAGAGGGGGAGAATACTTTGTTCTCATATTACATTTAGAACTTTTATTACTATATTATATTAATAACTTAATATCAAAGACTTCAGCGTCAAATATTCGATATCTATTCATACCTGTACATATCAGTATACTATGTATGACGTCTATCAAGTTTTCTTCCTATCTTTTTCAAACATACTTCTACTTATGAAAATGGTATCTATGTGTGAAACTGGCGTTGCCGTTAATTTTATTCTCGCACTTAATTGGTTTATTTATTATTCGGTTATCATTTTCATTAAAACATCATATAACATCACGTCTTTTATCCCCGAAGGGGTAGGCAGAGGTGCACATTATGCCACTGTACAATATAACACCCACTTTTGACTATTTATGTTATAAGTCCCATGTAATAGAAGGTGAGCCTATTGCCATATACCGGGCACATTTCCAGACTCCATGCTGCTACTGAGATTTTAAAAAAACCCAGTATTACTTTGTCCTACCCGGGAATCAAACCCGAGACCTGTTGCCGCCGTCGCAATTGCGACCGTTAGGCCAATGAGGCAGGCATTAAAACAATTTACGTTAATTTATCGTTTGTTCACTGATCGAAATTTAATAATTGTTATTGTGTTAGATAGACTATTTACTGAAGATAACTATATAAAATATCAAACTACGACCTATAGGAGCCGAGTAGAGAGGGTGAACTGCGCGGGGATAGGTAGTTTCATAACAAAAACTGCTTCCTCCATTACGACCTACAATACCAGACGTATACAAATGCTTTATATCAAATCTCTATAATCACTAACACCCTCTATTTGAGTCCGGTATAAAACGACCATTTAATTATAACCGATTAGGGGCTTACTCCCGAATCCAATTCCGATTGATTGACATTGGTATTGTAAAATTTCATACTATTGAGTTGCGACTAGAGGATTTGATCCCGGGATCCCGGAGCTCGGGATCCCGGGATCCCGATCTCTTCCCGATTTCTTCAATTTTATTTTCGAAGTTTAAAGAAATAATTTATAAATTATAAAGTACCTTGTATTACTGATCTCTTTAGAATTAAGTCATTTTTAATGTTTATCTAAACAAGTGTTTAGAATTTGATTTTTTAAAGATTTTATGTGAATCAAAATAAACAAACTATTACACTAATTATGTAAAGAAGTTCCTTGTTTGTTTGTTTATTATTTTATTAGAAGGAAATATTATTTTTGTTTCGTTTTATGTAGATTGAACTGATGATTAAAAGTTGATTTTGATATATTAATTACTGTCTTTCTGTTACTTCTTTCTATCCCGGGACTGTCCCGGGATCCCGGGATTCACTTTAGATAATCCCGAAATCCCGGGACTGGAAAAATGGGCCGGGATCGAATCCTCTAGTTGCGACACTAGTGCCCATTAAATCCGTATCGCGTGGATATTGAATGAACTAAATGGTATTGAGTTTGGTTTTATATTCCATACTCTGAATGCTATTTTAACAGCTACGATAGAGGTTGTATAGTTTTGACATTGAATAATTATTAAGATTTTATTGGATTAAAATGCCATTGACATTGAGATTGGTTTTAAGGGTAAGCACCCTGAACCTGAAATCTTTCGATTAGGATTGATAATAAAGATATTTGAATTTGATGAAGCGTGTCTTTACATTGTTCTCACATATGTGTACAATATTGGAATATGTATCAGAGACATTGTAAAATAGACTTTTTTCAAAGAGTGGAGTTTCTTTCTCGTTCTTCTCTACTCGAATCTACATTTTGGAACGAGCGCCTAGCTTCACTGACGGACTGATAGACTATTATTTATTTCATATTTGTTTACGTTTCGACCGTATGTTATCAGCGAATTCTTGGATACTTAGGTCACATTGCCCGCCGCCAGTCAGATAACCTCGACAAATTGGTTGTTGTTGGTAAGGTGGAAGGAAGGAGACCACGTGGCCGATCACCTAGCCGATGGTGTGACCAAGTTGCCAACTACACTGGACTCTCTGTTACGAAAGCCCTGAGAGAAGCCGAAAACAGGACAAGATGGAGGGAAATAACACAGAGAGCAATGAAGGCCTTTCAGGGGCACGACCTTCAGAAATGAAGCAAGCGATCGAGAAGAAGAAGAAGAGTTTACGTTTCAAAAGTACCAAATTATGGTTTAATTGAAATAAATGCTTTTGAGTTTCGAGTTTGAATTTTGACATTAATCGTATAGAGTTATTGTCAAGAACCCAGCAACTGTGGCCAAATGCCATTTAGCGTTTGTCTACATGTAGAATAGAAAACCAAATTATATGGAATTGACGTAAATATTGACACTTGTCAGTGTCATCCCCATACATTTAGTTTTCTACTCTCTCGGTAGACAAGCGCTGAAGTGGCGTTTGGCTAAAGGCACAGATCAGTGGAGAAGATAGTTTCTTAATTTCGGCTACTAGTACTTCTAAAGGTGTTACTGTATCCAACTTGTGTCTGTATGTATGTGATGTATGTTTCAGTGTATAGTTTATATGTACGTGTGTGAATTAACTAAAAAATAACGATTTACTCAGGTAAATGTATATTTACTGTATAGCGACGGTCACTACATCCGCGCACACAGATCATGAGTAAGAGTCCCTCTGTGTCTTGAAACTAGCTTACGTCAGAGTGCCAAGTACCGATAACTATCTCGCATTCGTAACGTAAGAGTAGTACACGTTTGGTGCTTTGATTGGCCGTCTCCAAGGAACCAACCAATCCGAGCGACGAACGCGCTCGATACTCAGTATATTTACGTGCGTAAACCGTTATTTCTTTAGTTATAGTTCTTTTCTCACGAGCGCGGGTGAGCCATAGTTGTAGTTCGTATAGGCCTTCAAGAAAAGAGCGTATTCCTTTTTAAAAGGCCAGCAACGCACCTGCGACTCCTCTGGTGTTGCGGGTGTCCATGGGCGGCGCTGATCGCTTACCGTCAGGTGATTGTGCTCGTTTGCCTCCTATTCCATAAAAAAGACACGCGCGCTTGTGTGCGTAACTCGCAACTCATTCATTGTCCTCTCGACTAAAACTGGGCGTTCATGAGCGGACGCAAAAAAACAATGTGCGTGTACATTCACCCACACAAGTATGGCGCACCCGTGCTCAGAAGATAAAACATCTATAACTTAGTATGTCTCACTATAGTTCGTATAAAAATGTATGCATCTGATGTATATTTGGATATTATTATTGTATGGTGTATGTATGTGATGTATATTTGGATATTATTATTGTACGGTATATGTATGTGATGTCTACCAACCGGGCGTAGTGTTGGCGAGTCGTCGCATGCGTCTAGTGTTGCGGTCCTGGTCGCGGATTTTCTTCTCCATCTCCGCATTAGTGAGGGTCTCGAGGTGGGGCGCCCATTGTTCTGCTTCCGATGGCTGGCGGTACGGGGTCTGGAAGTAGATTGTATTGTTTTAAAATGGAACTTTAGGAGCTTTTTTATTATTATGATTATCTTTATTAATTTAGTATCTTTTGGTCATACGAAGAGCATGCCAGACCCATCATTACCTAAAAATATTTATAAAACTTTCAATACTTAATTCGTTGAGTACCGTCATTATAGAGGTAGACACAATTAAAGAGCAATAGGTTACGGTCACCGATGTCCTAGCGGTGTTTGACAGTTTAAATACTACTCTTATTTACTACTAGTGACCCGCCCCGGCTTCACACGGGTGCAATATGCATGTATCATACATATAAACCTTCCTTAAGAATCGCTCTTTCTATTAAAAAACCGCATCAAAATCCGTTGCGTAGTTTCAAATATCTAAGCATACATAGGGACAGACAGACGGCGGATTTGTTTTATACTATGTAGTGATTTTATATATCAAGGTAGCTGATTTAGATAAAAGCTGTGACAATATTCTGTGAAAAACGCTAACATCTAATAAATGAATTCTAAACATATGTTTCAAGGCCGCTCTCCCAGCCCTCGTCTTTAGGAACCTTATAATGGCAAAGTTTGAGGTATTACGAACATTTTAATCTTTGCTCAGCAGACATATCTTAAACATTCACAATAATTCCCTACATTGATAGAAAGTTAGCACATTTAATTTACAACTACAAGTTTCGAATGAAGTAAACCATTACACAGTGTAAATAGAAATCACCAAAAAATGGAACAGTATTGAGTGAAGGTTGTTTATTCCCTTATGAGGTTAGCAAAGCTTATTTTCGGCGTTCAGAACAATAAATCAGTAAATAAAACAAAATTAGATTTCTCAAATACCCACCTCTACGACAGGCAGTGGTGCCTCACTGAATGCATACGTCCGTTGATGCCAGCTGAGTTGTCCGCGGACACTGTATGCTATCCCGGTCACAAACTCTCCGCCCAGACCCAGCTCAGCACACAGCTTCATTGCAAATTGTTCCGGATTGTTCTCCTTCTCTGACATGTCCCATTCCACCTGGGAATATGAACATATGATAAATGATTCTCTATCTAATAACTGTTTTGTTAGTTTAGTCAGTTAAACTGTTAACATTTCCACGGTAGGACCATATTCCATAAAATAAACTGAACTTTTGTGTTTATCTGCAAGTTGATTCTCGAATGAAAAATGCTGATTTCCTACTTCAGCCAAGTAAAAAAGTAGGTGCTGTAAATTTTTGTATGCTGTACATCCTGTTTGTAACGTCTTTAAAAATCACTGAACGTAACCAAATACTCCTAGAAGTGAGAAAATGTTACAACACAAAACAATGTTCCTTTTTAGAAAAAGAAAATGAAACCATGGAATATTTTATTTTATTGAAATTCTATGATAATACTAACTTGATCAACAAGCGAAGTGTTCCCAACATGTATGTTCAGTTTGATCACAACTCTCTGGTCCGGCTGTTCCTCCAAAATGGCTGGCGGGTCACTGGGGAATGCATCTATCTGCTGCCTGATAGACGATGCAATTGCTGGGATGAAGGTACTGGTGTTCAGTTCTAAGTCATCACATAGCACCTCCGCAAACTGCTCTGGAGTTATTATTGATTCTGAAATGTAAAGAATTATTTTTAAGAATTTTTTTATAAGTTCTAATACATGATATATTAATATGTTTTTTAGTAAATTAATTATCTAATTATAATTTAATACACTATTGTCGGAATACTGAAACGTTACTCAATTTTAAGTCGCGCTAAAGTATAGTTCTATCACCAATAATTCTTTGTGAAATGACAGAGATGGCACGATAGTAATGTTTCAGTATTCGGCATATGTGATTTATATTTGACTGCAAAAGTCATTTAAAATTCATCAAGAAATGCAATAATTACATATTATTAATTGCTTTCTGAATGTAATGGTGGTTAATATATGTTAAGGATCATTCAGCTGCACCTGAATAACTTAGTATTGAACTTAACTAAAGAACTATGCTTAAAAAATATTGTTACTGCAGTAATTTCAGCTCAAATAAGGGAGTAAATAAGTTTAGCGGTACTTACCATTTTTATTCCATGTGAATGTGTCTCTCAGTTTCTGTCCTTCAATTTCCATGTCCAACCTGATGGGCACCAGTATCTGCTTCTGAGAGGAGTTCTCCAGCATCGCCGTCATGTCCGTGTCATCAAAACATAGCGGGAATGTGCGCACCTAAAAGGAGAAAACATTGATAAGTAACAAGAGGCCTATTAGACAAGTGAAACCTTGCCTGCGGGAATTGAAGTGTGCATCTATGTTGTAGACTGGCTATTTCCGAGCGGTTTCATCAGCTCTGCTCGGCTCCCATTGGTCGTAGCGTGATAGTTTATAGACTATAGCCTTCCTCAATAAATGGATTATCTAACACAAAATAATGTGTTCTAATCGGACCATAAGTTCCTGAGATTAGCGCATTCAAACAAACAAAAAATTTCTTCACTTTTATATAATAAGGTTTAAACTATTGCTATATTTTATGATTTGATTATAATGAAGTATTTTAGAGCCCAACAAAACATACCTTCTTATTATGAACTCTAGTTCGGCTAATCTGAGTGGCTTGTGGTACTGCATCTAGATGCGAAGAGTTTGGCATAACAGGCAGCCATGACTGGTTGTGTGGTTTCTTGCTCTTGCTCTCCCTTGGGGTTGCCAGTTCTTGGCTCACTGACACTGCCTTATACCTGGGAGATCAAAGTAAGATTAAAAAAGGTTAAAATGGAAGGGAAGTGTTAGTGGTGATATGTTTAGAGTAAGCAGCTTATTATATAGTAATTAGTAAAGGTAAGGGACTTTAGTCATCTAAGTATTCCAAGTTGTTTCTTCAGAATTAAATATGATCTTCGACGTTCAAGAATGTGGCTAAGCTTAGTTCTTCAATGTTTTCTTTTACCTTATTAAACTTTTACTTTATTTAAAATAAGAATTAATAAAGAATCAATTTAATTAATTCTTGAATGTAGAATATAATTGACATTTGACAGTTTTTAGTATGGAAGAATTGTCAAATATTCAAAGTTATTCCTGAGATAAAATTTATGTAGCATTGGAACAATGTGCTCTTAGTCTAAAGAGATGTCGAGGACAACCTAACAGGCTCCGGCTCGACGTGCAGGAGAAAGAATGGGGTGGTTTTTAGTCAGTAAGTTTCCCCCATTAAAAAACAGTCTAAGGAGACGGTTTAACGGTTTAACGGTTTTGTTTGAAATGCATATTCTTGTCTTTCTAATGGAATAATAACATAACAGTGTTGTAAAGTAAACTGGTCACTATATTCATGAAATTGGTCAGTGTATTATGATTGTTCAGTTAAAGTGAAGTGTTTGCAAGGCCACTACCATGGTGTTAAAAATTAAAAGTGGTAATAACCGAAAACCAAATAAGTCAAATATCCAAATAAGTCATCTAAAGATGTATTTAATGAAAATCCACAACCTCGATGGAAGCATGGAGTTTACAATTATAAAGAAAAAATTAAAATAGTTGCAGTGCTACACAATCTTCCTCTAATAGACCCAATCCGTGAAATTTATACCAGGGTTAAGCCACTCCCAAATTTCAAAGCGACATAAAAATCTTGAAAATATAATTGCTATGCAAGTGATGATGTTGATGATGATGACAAATATTGCTGATGATCCTCAACACTTACCAAAATGTTGATTTACAGATCATCATATCATTACATACCTAGATTGGGGAAAATTATCATAAAACGTACACATACTTATCATCATTGCCCTCAATAATATCTTCCACCTCGGAAGCTTTGAGGAGTGATACCGAGCTGGAAAGTACATGAGCTCCTAGGCCGTTGTCAATGAGACGTTTCCTTTCATCATTGGTCAAGGTACGGCGTGCCATACCAGGGTACTTCTTGTATAGAGACCCGCGGAATAACCGCAGGTAGTTGCCGACCTGAAAAGGGATGGAACTTTCTATACTTTCGATAGTTTATAAATACTTTTGTGTAGTTTACCATAGTGAGATCAGTAGGTATCTTAAGCGGCATAGTTATTATATTTATGTCTATAAACTATAGTTAGGTGGCGTTATTTATTTGGAGTTATCAATGAAAGCCGTACCCTATTAAATCAGTTTGATAGGGTTTGTCTCTTGACAAACCCTATCAAACTGATTTAATAGGGTACTATATAAAATAAGAATTTTATATAGTTCGCGAATAATGTAATTAAAATCTAGCTGAAATCATCAAATAATAAACAAAATGAACGCCACCAACCTCCGAGCCGACACAATAAAATTCTCCTCCCTCTTCTATTTGAAAGCTTATCGGCTTATCACCGTAAGTTCGCAAAGCCATTTTTAAGCCTTTTGTTAGCTTCCAACTAAAAATAAACTAAAATAATATAGAAAATTTTCACTAAAACGCTAAAATCATTGAATACGTTATCGACAAGATGAGATGAACGACATCAAGTAGCGAATGAATGAATGAAATGAATGACATCCTTGACAAAGATGTCAAAAACTTGTCGCGTCCATCATAGATTATAGCAAAATGTGGTCATAACAAAAAAACTCGTAAGCTCGACTCGACTGAACGTAAATATAGTCGCGGAGAACCTAACGGGTAACTGGGGCTCCGGCTCGACGTGCAGGAGAAGGAACGGGGTGGTTTTTAGTCAATAAGAGTCTGACACTAAGGCGGGAGCAGTCATTCGATGATTTTCCCCCCTTAAAAAAATATATATATATATAATCGTGAAATTAATTATATTGCACTCCAAAGGATATATTGAAACTATAACCCTTATGACTTGAAGAAAATTAATTAGCAAAATATTTAATTTTGTCTATAAATAAATCTAAAATAAACTAAAAAAAGCCATCTACACATATTCTTTCTAATTTTACTGCAGATTGTGTATAAGTTATTTTATATTGGTTGTTTTGATTTACACTTGCAACACTGTAGTGGAAATTACCTCGAAAATCCAAAGCATTTCCATTTTCCCATTAGTTTCGAAAATAGTGTCAAAGGGGGAAGTCGACGCAGCCGCTGTCGTAAACGACAAGTGCCTAATAAGAAAATAATAATGTCTAATAGACCTGTAGCATTTAAAAACCCTTTCTCTAGGCCATGGATGTCGGAAACTGGCGCAGCGGCTGCGGCTGGCGAAAAATCGAAGGGTTTGAAAGGTGTTGTGGCCGGCGGTATAACTGGTGGCATTGAAATTTGTATAACATTCCCGACGGAATATGTAAAAACACAGCTGCAATTAGACGAAAAAGGTTAGTTTACTCTACTTTTATATAAAAAATTAATGAATTTCATTCATAAATCGATATTTATTTATGTGGTACTTTCTTCTAACATATTTGTAAACATCGCGCGGAAAGTACAAAAACTATTTGCTAAAAATACAGTTCGGACGTCATTCGATATTTTTGTTCCATATAATATTGGGCCGATATTCGTTTGTTTCCGGGTGTAAACTATCATTAATTACAGATAGATGTTAATTGGTCTACGTTAAATAAATTGTAGGTTAGTTAACCTTGGGGTATTCGGAAAAACAAATCGTTTTGCGTTGATCGCTCGATATCTCTTCACCGACGGTAGGAAATTATGTTATACCTACGTTGGACTTTGGTCTGCTACAGCTACATGTTATGTCAGAACAGGCAAATAAAATTCTATTATTCAAGGCTATTTCCTTTGACGCGATTCTAGACTATCTTAAATGACGGAGCACTTCTTATTAGATACCAATTTATTTCGAATACCGCCAAATTATTTAAATAAAAATATTTATTGTTGTAATAAGAATGTTATTTTGTTTTTAGTCATAATTTATTATTCAACAGACAGTTGAACTTGCGACCTTTTGTTTAGTTTAACTTCATTATTTTCCCGTTGTTTAGTTTGATGATTGTTTCTATTTTTAAAGTTGTATTTTTGTTAGAATGTCTTTAATCTTGATTATGGTACCAATTTGGGCTCATCCAGGATTCCACTTTAAATTTTCTAACATACATATATTGATTTTATCATTGTACAAGTTCATACCAGGGAGTTCAAGAAAAGCTTCTAAAATTATACTGGTATTGGATCATTATGTAATATAAAATGGACATGACAAAATATTCTGTTCAAACACTTCAACTAGAAAGTTCATTTCAAATAGCTATACCTATACAATCAATATTAGTTCTTCCTAGCCTACATACCTAGAAATACAAAAATATTTGCTATAGTTCTTTACAAGATTCTAATTAAAAAATAATAAATTGTCTGAATGAATGACTATAACATTACTACAAAAAAATAAATAGATGCAATAAATTCTAATGCTTATGTAAATTTGAATAACCATTAAATTGATAAAGAGATAAAGATAAAGAGATAAAGAGATAGTTTATTTTGCAAATATGGGTAGTACAATAATATTTGTGGTGTTAGGTTAGGTACAATGCGAGCTCAGCCATATTTTACCAGTAGGCATGCAAAAATTAATTTAAAATGTTACAAATTACCTCTATAAACATGTCATCCTAAAACTTAAACTTACTGCTTTATAAATTGAATAGTTACAGTCCATAAACAAAAGTCAAAATAGTAATTATTTAAACAATGTCAAATGTTAAAATGTCAAAGAAATAATAGTTGAAATGTCCTTAAATGTAATTAAAAACTAATTATCCAGTTGATTCTCCATTAAAAAGTCTGCAACATTATAATATGCTTTGTCTACTAAAAGTTTTCTTAATTTGTTTTTTAATAATGACATACTCAAATCCCTCCAAGTCTTAGGTATTTTATTAAATATTTTAGGTGCCATGCAGCAGACACTTTTGCTAATAAGTGTTGTCTTCGCTGTTTGAAGACATAATCGACTATTGTCTCGTCTATTTCGCGCAACTACATCGTTCATTTTCTTAAAATATTCTGGATTTGACTTGACAAACATAGCCATTTCCATTATATAGATGCATGGTAATGTTAAGATTTTATACTTCTTAAAATATGGTAAACAACTCTCAGTAGTGTTAAGTTTATACATTGAGCGAATACACCTTTTCTGAGCTTTAAATGCAACATCTTTATCTGTGGAGTTGCCCCAGAATATAACCCCATAACGAAGATGTGGTTCAGCTATACCGTAGTAAGCAGTTAGTAGCGCTTCCTTCGAAACCTTATGTGACAGTGTATGTAGGGCATATGCAGATTTACTTAGCCTCTTACAAACCTTGACTACATGTGATTTCCAGTTTAGATGTTCGTCAATTTCTAAACCTAAAAACATGGTACTTGCTACTTTGTCAACTGTTTGGTTATTATAGCTAACGGCAATATCTTTACTACGGATACGTTGTCTAAAATGCATAACTTTTGTTTTTGTGATGTTAATTTTTAGGTTATTGTCATTTAGCCATGTTATAAACGAAGCTAGACAATCATTAATTTCGTTTTCATATAATTTTGGATCATTACACGGTACAGTTATCTCGTTACCTCTGATTCCATAGGCTTCAAGTTTGCCCAAGAGAGTATTAAAGTGTACATAGTCGAAAGCTTGGGTCATATCACAGTATATGGCACAGACTGGTTTACGCTCATCTACTTTTGTAATAATCCCTTTTATAAAATCATATATAGCCATGTTTATTGATTTACCTTGTCTAAATCCTTTCTGTTCGTAGCACAATAACTTGTTTTTTTCTAAATATTTATAAGTCTCTTTATATATGTACTTTTCAAATATTTTCGATATAATCGGAATAAGTGCAATAGGCCTATAGAATTCCATGAGTTCCCTGTTTTCCTTTTTAAATAGTGGCTTTATTATGGAAATTTTTAATGCATCTGGATAAATACCGGCGCAAATGCTAAGATTCAAAATATGACTAAGGTGCCTACATATGTTAGGGGCTACTATTTTAAGTATCTTTGTTGAGATACCGTCGTAACCTACACTGTTTGTGTTCTTCAGTGAATTAATAATTTTTAGTATATCACACGGTACACTTGGAGCAAGGAACATCGAATTTTGTTGGATACATATACCGTGTGGTTTTGGTTTGTTAAAAATATTGAGATTAGGTTGAATTTTATCAATAAAATAATTATTAAAAGTATTAGAAATATCTATCGGATTAGTGATTGTAGTTTGGTCATCAACCTTAATGGAACATATGTATTGTTTAGGGATATTATGTTTTGTTTGGTTTATGATTTGCCAAGTAGTTTTAGATTTATTATCTGATTGGTGTATCTTGTAATTATTTTGAGCCTGTTGTGTAAGATTAATAATTTTCTTATACAATTTGGAGTAGTTCAGATAAGTCAATTTATTTACTTGATTGGGGTTTAGTCTGAGTTGCCATAAAAGAGATCTTTTCTTCCTACTACATAGTTTAACACCACGGGAAAGCCATTTAGGTGTTTTAGCAGTACTTTGTTTATTTATTATAGTTGGGAAACATAAGTCATACATTAATTTAAAAGTGTCAATAAAAGCATTGTAAGCTTCATTTGTGTCAGTCATGTCATAAATTTCTGAAAAGGATATATTACTTAAACATTCCTTAAACTTATTAATATTTTCTTTGTCATAATCTCGCCGAGTAATATACCAACATTTTCCCGCAAAGACTTTATAGACTGGACATTGTAAGAGCTGAGCAGTGTGATCAGACAACGCAAAATCAAATACAGCTGCCCTACTTGACTTATTGAAATTGTGTGCAAAGTTGTCTATGCATGTCATGCTAGCCATACGAGTCGGTTGTTTTATTGCCAATCTCAAGTTAAAATTTAGGAGCAAACATTCAAATAAGGTTGATTGGTTATTGGATTTAAGCATGTCAATATTAAAATCACCTGCAATTACAATTTTCTTTTGTGATTTAGAGATCTCTAAAAGTATAGTTTCCAACTTATCTAGGCAATCTTGAAAGTTACTAACATTCGGCACTCTGTATACACAAACAATTATTACCTTATATTGAGTAAGTTCAATTGCACAACATTCAAGAATGCCTGACAATGACATCTTAGCAATTCTAGGCAGTTCCTTCCATTGATACCCCTTTTTGACAAGGATACATGCTCCACCCCTTTTTATGTCATTTCTCCCATAATACGCAGCTAAGCAATAATTTGCTAGATACAATTGGTCCTCAAAACCTTTCATAACAAAATGCTCAGTAATACAGATTACATCCACAGATAGATTTTTTTCTGAAAGTAATTGGTCTAAACAAACAGTGAGAACATCGCATTTTCTTAACAAACCAGCAATATTTTGATGTAATATATTTAGATATTTATTCGAGAAAAAACAGGTCACTAGTATCGGTTTTAGAGCAGGAATGAGGCGTTTCAGTTTCAGTAAATACATTGTATGAAATGTCAGAATCTAGAAGCTGATGCTTCAAATTGTCAAAAATATTTCTCATTCCATAATTATTTAATTGACCATTTTTATATGAGAACATTGTATAATCGTATGACAAGTTTAAATTAGAGTCAAATATTACTGCATAATTATAAATCTGTATGTCATGATATAACAAACTATTAAACATTTCGATTCTCCAGTTGAACATATTGGAGTAATTATTGCATCTATAAGTGGGTAAACATAAAATTATATTGGTGTGTGATAACATTAACAGTTTTTCCCTGATATTCGAGATTATTTCTGAATAATTATTCGTTGTTTCGAAATCCTCACTTCCTATAAATATTACACAGTAGTCTTTCATTGTATAATTATTCAGTTTTGAGTCTAAGTTATTTACAAGAGTAGTGATTCCACAGTTAGTTGTGATATAATGACATATCTGCTGGTTGGGGAAGGTGGCCTGAGCTATTGGGAAGACTTTGTTAGTTTTATTACTACTAATAATACATAATTTGTTTCTTTCAACTTTGTGTTTAGACGAGCCCTCTTTGTGTTCCTGTGAACTTTTTGTTTCTACAGCTTTTTTATCAAAATGTAATGTCGTTTTCACTTTATTACTTATCGGTCGTTTTTTACTATGTCGCAATGTTTCCAGGTGAGTTGCAGATCGGTGTTCCTTGTTAGGAGTCGGCAATCTAACATTCTTTCTAGGCGTTCCAATTTCACTTGACAGTTTTTTTGTTGCTCCCTTCACCAGTTGATATTTATTATTTAAGGTATGGATGGTCTGCTTTAACTCGGTATTTTCCATTGATAAGTTGTTTATTTCGTTATGGGCTGCCGCGAGTTGTAGTTTTAGTTCTTCCACTTCCCGCTGGAGATCTTGTATTTTATCACTGTCCTCGTCATCCGATATCTCCGGCATGCTACTAGTGGTGCCATCTAATTTTGCATCGCTATAACTAATGTCATTCCCTGTCTTCTCTGACAATGATTTTGTACGAGTTCGGCGTATTGTGATATTTTCGAAGAAATTCATTTTTGTATTAAAACTATTAATTTAATACTATATTAGTGAAACATGCAAACACAAAAACTTCCAAAAAGCCAAATGCATATAGCGGGGTTCGAACGCAGCGCGCTCGTCACTTAATGCGTATGCAGTTGCCACTCTGCCATGTAAACATTAGAAAATTAGATGAAATATAAAGCAACTAGCAGCTATTAATACTTGTGTCAGGTCTCAACGGTTTAATTTTGAATTTCCTTTGTGTTTACAATCACTGTTTTTTATCACTTAAGTTTTTTTTTTCACATAGTTAAGCGGTTTATCACTTTTTTATGTAGTATTTACAGTGTACACCACAATTTATGCATTATTTATTTAGGATAACTGTTTGAGCAATTTTAATTACACTTTCACAACTTGACGATTTACGATTCAATTTTAATCCACTTTTACGTCACTATGTTATATTATTATTCTATTAGTTTATCACTCAGCAGAATCCACTTTAAATCAGTGTAAACATTATTTTCTTAATTTTAAACACGGAGCTATTTGAAACATGTCTACTCGCGTCGACGTCCGGGGGTAGATTGTAATTTATCTATCTTTTCTACTGTTAACTGATAGAGTTGTTACAATGATAACCTAATTGAAATCAAATATGTACATTTTTAATGAGAATAATACTTACTCATAATATTTTATTAACATTGTCATTATTTTGTGTTGTTCTTTTCCTATCAATTAGGTACGTAAACAATCCATAGCATGACTTGTCAATAAATCATTGTCTATGTATCTAATTGAAAAATATAAAATTAGGATTACTAATGTACATTTTTTATCAAAGTAACAAAAAAATGATGAATGAAATTGACCTAAACAGCAGAAAATATTATTATAAATATTATTAGACACAAAATTTTATTATTTGTTTTATGATAAAAATAATCATGTGCCGGGAATGGTCTCCCTAACATCCAGTTGATTCTTCTTACAGCATGCTTTCTGAATGAGTCATCTATCTTCTTAAACTGTCAAACACCAAGCGGTCACCGGTGACCGCAACCTATTGTTCTATAATTGTGTCTACAAAACCGGTACTCGATGAGTTAATCGCTTGATATAAATCGCCAATTTTTTCATACAAATGTAGTCTCTCAACATTGGATATATGGTCTAGTATAGTCGCGGTCACCGGTGGCAACTTGGGGAGTTAACTGAAGTAAAAACAAGTGAATGTAACTCTTCTTTATTTTAATCTAATAAAGACCCTAATATACTGTTCTTCATTTTTTTTCTTCTTGTTCTCCTTTGGAAACACTCCAAACGCCAAAAAAAAATAATAATATTTTGAAATTGGAAAAATCTGATAGGGTCTGATTTACTTGTATCAAGATTTTTAGTCCTTGTAAATATCTGTGAAAGTGCGTGTACGTGTGCACCTACTTATGACTTGAATGAATAATAAAAGGTGCTACTGCCATAGTTTGTATTTTTTATACTAGAATACAAGAGAAACGAGCATACGTAACACCTGATGGTAGGTGATCAGCGTCGCCCTTATGATGCCTGTATGACGCCCATATTTTAAGTGCTATCTACATTCACAGCCTTCATAAAACTAATAATATTTTACGATGTTTTTCTTCTCCCGACATTTTAATGCCAGGTCAGGTCAAACTATCGTTTTCTGTCAAATTTCTGTATCATATCTTCAACTTGATCGCATACGGGCTGGTGCTGAAAATCAGCGCCGTGGGGTCGAGCCTCTGTGCCTAAGCTGAGCCGGTATTGAGCTCCAGCCTTTTGCGCTGCGACGCACCATAGGCTTTTTTGTGTGTACCTAAATTCTTGTTGTGTGTCGTGGCGAAATAAATGGTTTTTCTTTCTTTTTTTTCTTGCATTGGTATAAAGTTAAAAATCCAACGAATAAATTCGACATTTTTGAGTAGGTTCATCTACTGGCCACTGTACTTTCTAGTCGGTTTAACTACCATTTGTTACATAGGCTTCATTAGGACACTTGGCACATTTAATGTAAATTGGTCTAAGTGACAAGTAATACCGAAAAATATCTACGTTACATAGTATAGAAAATTAACAGTATCCTGTCACAAATATTAGGTGTTTTGACTGTTATCCATTGTCTTTATCAGTTGTTGTCATGTTAACTTGCTATCGCATTTGATAGCCAGATCCGAGGCATAAATAATAATATTGTCTTATCTGTTAGATTAACGGCAATAGAGAAGAAATAACGAAGCTATGAAATATTAACCACTGTTTCACTCGGAGTGGTCGCAAGTGCGACTGCTGTGCAAGGGGTCTCGGGTTCGATTCCCGTGTCGGGCTAGGTATTACTGGGTTTTTTTTTAACATTTTCAGTATGTAGTATCACGGAGTCTGGAATTAGGTCCGGTATATGGCAATAGACTCACCCCTATTACATGGAACTCGTAACATAAATAGTGAAAAGTGGGTGTTATATCGTACAGTGGCATTAAGTGCACTTCTGCCTACCCCTTCGGGGATAAAAGGCGTGATGTTATGATGATGATGATGTTTCACTCAGACACAAATTATACAACATTAACGATACACATCTGTTCACTTTTTTTTAGAGACAAGCCGGTAAACGAGCAATTGGATTACCCATCATCAACAGCCTATAAATGCCCACTGCTGAGCAAAGCCTCTTCTCACACGGAGAAGGTTAGAGCGTTAATCACCACGCTTGCTCCCGCTTGATTACCCGATGGTAAGCAATCGGCGTCCCCCCATGGACACTTGGAACGCCAAGTCGTCACTAGCAGAAATAGTCTTTTAGCAGAAATATCCATTCTGCTAACATAAAACATAGGAACTCCGACTAGCTCTCCAATTGACAGTTTAACCTCAGAACAACGCGGCCACGGTCAACGACTACTATTTAAATAGAGGTATATATATCGTGATTCTATGTCATATGTAACTAACATACGGTACATATTGAGACTAGTCAGACTAGCCTTGACCGTAGACGGTTTGTGTATAGTCAAAAGTGTAATAACGACACCCTCTTATTCACACTCGGGGCGTCAGAGGTCGCGCGACGATTTGCGACCACCGTAAGTGCTGGTCTGCGGACGGCAAGCAAGGCTAGCTCGCTGCCCGATCACAAGCAAACCCGTGCGTACGCCAGAAGCCATCAGACCACCACAGATGGGGCCTAGTAGGGCTGATGCCTGATACGGAGCCGTGGAAGGCATAACGGGTTGCCGAGACTCCGTCTCGGAAAGCAGGAGTAGGAACGGGGTAGTTTTTAGTCAGTAAGAGTCTGACACTCTCTCTCGCCTAACCCGGAAGGCGGAAGAAGTCATTAGATGACTTTTCCCCCTTGAAAAAAACTCCTCTTATTCCGCGAAACCCTTGCTATACAGTTTTCTTACTACTTACTTACTATATCGTAACAAATCTACTGTTTGTGCCGATTTGAGGTCTTAACAAGTTTTACTAAAACTTTACACCTTAGTAAATGCATACTCTTTTTTTTTTTTTTTTTAAAGGCTGCTAACTCCTATAGTGCTGGCGTTATGCCTGGCATGATCCGTCTTCTCGTTTACCTTATTCTACTAGAAACAGTAAAAAAGCAATGCTCGTCAACGTTAATAAAGAAAGTTTTTTAATATACAACTGGCTCAAAAGATAATGGTGGTTTGTAAGTCTAACGAGACGACATAAATAATTTTATTACCAATTAATTCCAATTAGGTACAATTCCGTTGAAAACTGTTAGTTTCACTACACCAGATCGTATAAAAAAAGTTTTAGATATGAAGACGGCTCCTAGTGCAGCCAAGCATTTTACAAAGCGCAGTTATCTTCGTCTACGTCGGATTATAAATATACTATGTAAAAATATCTATTCGTATTTTTATCCAAGTTGAAAATATTCCACTGTATCAATTTACGACTTGCCAGATGGTTTTTTTTTGTATACAGTCACTTGTTTGAATAACAAATAACATTGTTAACAGCTATATACAATTAACAAACGATGTCAAACTAAAATCTGTAAATTATGATTGATTTTTGACATTAGTCAAATATCTGTCATAACCAGAAGTAGATCTATCCAGTTATTTTGGATGAAAGTTGATTTAATTTCGGTTGTTAGACGAATTACGGGCTTTAGCGCATCGGCGCATTTGGTCTCTGATTTCCCTTATACCTGGCAGGCCGCTTGGCGATGGCGTAAAGTTCTCCCAAAGTTATTACCGTTGCCCTGCCCGTCCATTGGCGGGCTGTTTGCAGTGTTAGGACATATTATATCCCCTAGATAACTTTTCTACAAAATAAAAACTAAATTGTACCTCTCCATCTTCCAGGAGGTTCTAAGAAGTACACAGGTATCGGTGACTGCATCAAGAAGACTGTTAAATCTCATGGAGTATTCGGCCTATACAGAGGACTCAGTGTGCTTATCTATGGATCCATACCGAAGTCTGCTGTCAGGTAAGCTTGCACCTATTTTTTAAATTAAACTGTGACTCTTTTGTGACACGCGTCAATGGGTGCCGATGATCACATAGTAGCATGTGATCCATCGACTCGATGGTAACCTATTTCATAGAAATACATCTCTCTTTCACATCGTTTCCTAGGTCTTAATAGCCTTTTCAATACAATAAAGTGTTTGGCATGATAACTGAAGTAGTTCCAAACATAATTAATTTAGTATGTCCCTCGAGAGTAACAACACACTTTCGTTAGTTGATTTGACGATATGGATTTTTTTTTTTTTAAGGGGGGAAAATCATCGAATGACTGCTCCCGCCTGGGTGAGGCGGAAGGGAGTGTCAGACTCTTACTGACTAAAAACCACCCCGTTCCTTCTCCTGCACGTCGAGCCGGAGCCCCGGTTACCCGTTAGGTTCTCCGCGACTCCGAATCGGCATCGGCCCTATTGGGCCCCATCTGTGGTGGTCTGATGGCTCTTTGAGGCGCGCGCGGAACGCGACGCGCCGTACGCTCGGGTCTGTTTCTGGTCGGACGGGGAGCCACCCATGCTCGCCGTCCGCAGGCCCGCGCTTACGGTGGCCGGAGATCGTCTCGCGATCCCCGACGCCCGGTGTGTCTTTCGCGATGGCTGGGTTGCGAGGAGGCAGCGCTTCGCTGCCTCACGCGTCCCGCCTCCTCCTTAGCCAGCATGACTGCTTCGCAAAAGGAGGAGACGGCCTCCCAATCCCTCTCGCTCCGCATCATGGCCTGCACTAGGCCCGGACGCGAGAGGTCGCCATCGCCGATCACTTCCCTGAGGGCACGGCGGTGCTCAGCCCACGCAGGGCATTCTCCCACTGTGTGTTCCACCGTGTCCTCAGGGCGGTCCTCGCAGTGATGACACCCGGGCGTTTCCTCCCGCCCCATCAGACACAGGTACCTCCCGAAACTTCCATGTCCGGTGAGGACCTGCGTCAGGCGGTAGGTGAGGACGCCGTAGCGTCTCTCAAGCCACTCCTCAAAGAGGGGACTTACCGCTGCAATGGCAGCGAGCCCAGCTCCCGGTTGCGACAGTCGTTGCTGCCATTCCGCCATGAGATCGCGCCGGAGCTCATCCCGCCACGCACTTATTTGGCGCGGCAGCGGAGTTTCGCCCCGGCGACGTGCCTCCGCGCGCATGTTATGCACGCGCGCGAGCACCTTCGCCTCCAGATCCCACGGCGGTAATCCGGCAAGGAGGTTCGCCGACTCCCCAGAGATCGTGCGGTATCCGCGGATCATTCGGATCGCCATGACCCTCTGTGACATGAGCAGCGTCCGAGCAGGACGCCGCAACAAGTTCGGCGCCCAAACAGGGGCGCCGTAGAGGGCCATGGACCGCACGACCCCGGCGTACAACCTCCGGCAGGAGGCGTTTGGCCCCCGAGGTTGGGGAGGATGCGTTTAAACGCAGCCCCCGCCCTCGCCAACTTTGGAGCCAAACGTCGAAAGTGCTCCACGAAGTTCCACCGACTGTCGAGGACGAGTCCCAGGTACTTCATCGTCGTCTCGACGCCGATGGTAACCCCTCCCGCCGTTATTTGGGACCCACCCGGAGGTGGCGCGTTCCCGCGGCCATGAAAACACATGGCCTCGGACTTGTGGAGCGCCACCTCGAGTCCCAACTGCCGGATTCTCTCAACGACTGTCGCAACCGCTGTCGCCATTAAGTCGGCCGCCGCCTGGTGCGACCTCCCGTGCGCTAGCACCAGCGTGTCGTCGGCGTAGCATATTGTGCTAACGCCGTTCGGGAGGTCGGTGCGCAGCACCCAGTCATATCCGATGTTCCACAGGAGCGGCCCCAGAACCGAACCCTGTGGAACACCGCGTGACATCTCTCGCCGGTTCCACTCGCCCCGGTGACCGGGGTAAATGACGGACCTGTCCGTCAGATATGCCTCGATTACACGACGGAGGTAGGTAGGCACCCGATGATACCGGAGTGCCTCCAAAATGCAGCTCCAGGGCAGGGAGTTAAAGGCGTTGACGATATGGATACTTAATCTTCTGTAATTCTGGGGAATTAAATAAAAACTATTTGTGTACCAAATTATTACGTCATCAATGTTGTCCATCTTAATCGGCCATTGAATTAGTATTAGAGTAATTAAAAAACTGATAACAGAATTTGTCCTCAGTCTGTTTGCTGTTTGATATAACCAAATAACGTTATTAGTACTTTTCGAAACAAATTCGTCTATTTAATTGTCACTTTCTCATAATTACTGCAACCGTGGTAATTGTATCTGCTCTGAGCGAAGTTATGAATGATATTATTCACCAAGTGAAGACAAAATTCCTCCAGGAATTCGATTGCATAACAGACAAAAATAGATGTTGAATACAACGCTGAAGTACCAGGCGTTCATAATTTCATAGTTAGCAGTTATTTAGCAGTTAAATGCACATTTGTATTGTAAACACAAATGTGCATTTAACTGCGTCAGCAAGTATTCCGTGATTCGGTTCTCAATTTAAACACAGATAACACAAATTATACAAACGAACAAGAATAACAAATGAAGACCTTATCCATCAGTTTTCCCTCTACGGCGCCCCTGTTTGGGCGCCAAACCTGTTGCGGCGTCCCGCTCGGACGCTGCTCATGGCACAGAGGGTCATGGCGATCCGAATGATCCGCGGATACCGCACGATCTCTGGGGAGTCGGCGAACCTCCTTGCCGGATTACCGCCGTGGGATCTGGAGGCGAAGGTGCTCGCGCGCGTGTACGGCATGCGCGCGGAGGCACGTCGCCGGGGCGAAACCCCGCTGCCGCGCCAAATAGGTGCGTGGCGGGATGAGCTCCGGCGCGATCTCATGGCGGAATGGCAGCAACGACTGTCGCAACCGAGGGCTGGGCTCGCTGCCATCGCAGCGGTAAGTCCCCTCTTTGAGGAGTGGCTTGAGAGACGCTACGGCGTCCTCACCTACCGCCTGACGCAGGTCCTCACCGGACATGGAAGTTTCGGGAGGTACCTGTGTCTGATGGGGCGGGAGGAAACGCCCGGGTGTCATCACTGCGAGGACCGCCCTGAGGACACGGTGGAACACACGGTGGGAGAATGCCCTTCGTGGGCTGAGCACCGCCGTGTCCTCAGGGAAGTGATCGGCGATGGCGACCTCTCGCGTCCGGGCCTAGTGCAGGCCATGATGCGGAGCGAGGGGGACTGGGATGCCGTCTCCTCCTTTTGCGAAGCAGTGATGCTAGCTAAGGAGGAGGCGGGACGCGTGAGGCACCGAAGCGCTGCCTCCTCGCAACCCAGCCATCGCGAAGGACACACCGGGCGTCGGGGATCGCGAGACGATCTCCGGCCACCGTAAGCGCGGGCCTGCGGACGGCGAGCATGGGTGGCTCCCCGTCCGACCAGAAACAGACCCGAGCGTACGGCGCGTCGCGTTCCGCGCGCGCCTCAAAGAGCCATCAGACCACCACAGATGGGGCCCAATACGGCCGATGCCGATTCGGAGTCGCGGAGAACCTAACGGGTAACCGGGGCTCCGGCTCGACGTGCAGGAGAAGGAACGGGGTGGTTTTTAGTCAGTAAGAGTCTGACACTCCCTCCCGCCTCACCCAGGCGGGAGAAGTCATTCGATGATTTTCCCCCCTTAAAAAAAAAAAAAAAAAATCCATCAGTTTTTATTTTCGTTAAACACTTCATCTTCCAAAGAACAAATATTTTTTTTTGCTTCACTGCAGTAGTGATAACAATTTCTCAATTTTAAAGTCACGTTTATGTTTGAAGATAACCAAAACTGATAGATACATAAAAGATAATAAACTTGTAGGCCGTAACAATAAACAGAATTATAAGGATAGTACCAAGTTGTCAGAAGCTACTAAGCACTTTTAGATTTTGATAGTCTCCGACACGATTAACGAACGTTTTGAATAACTGAATCATAATCTATGTCTTGAAACCATCTTGATATTTCCTCTGTTGCTAGGTAGGCGGTTGAGTTTTATCTAAATTCTAAAAAATCGTACACTCGAAAGTACGAATACAAAACTAGTATAATCCGGTCTAGTAGTCAGTCTTTCTTCCGTCAAATTCAAATAGATTGCTTGACTTCCTTTACCAATGCCTCCGGCATTCTACTTTAGATAGGTACGCTTCTGATTCATCAATACATATCAGCCAAAGACATAAATCATATGTCTCTGTCGCGGAGAACCTAAGGGGTAACCGGGGCTCCGGCTCGACGTGCAGGAGAAGGAACGGGAACGTGATTTTTAGTCAATAAGAGTCTGACACTAAGGCGGAAGCAGTCAATCGATGATTTTCCCCCCTTAAAAAAAAATCATATGTCTCTCCCAATGATTTCCATTATAGCTAGATAAATACTGTCCGATGACGCGCAGGCACTTGCGTACTTTGCCCACCACTTGCAAAGTATAGAGGTAATAAATCTGCTTTAATAAATCTTAGTGTCGTGGAATAAATAAGTACTTTGTGCACCTACTGCCTAGTGCCTAGTATGTAAGTTGGTTTAGTCACTATATTAAGATTACAGAACTCCAAGATATTGTATAAGATTGTTGACTGCCTCGTTGGCCGAGTAGTCGCAAGTGCGACTGCCGGGCAAGGGGTCTCGGGTTCGATTCCCGGGTCGGGCAAAGTATTACTGGGTTTTTTAAAATTCTCAGTAGTAGCACGGAGTCTGGAAATGGGCCCGGTATATGGCAATAGGCTCACCCCCTATTACATGGGACTCATAACAACTAGTGAAAAGTGGGTGTTACATTGTACTGTGGTAGAATGTGCACCTCTGCCTACCCCTTCGGGGATAAAAGGCGTGATGTTATGTATGTATTATGTATGTTGGTTTTACAAGAGCTAATGATAAGATTAGCGGGGACTGGTTTAGAAATAAAACGTACCGTGTGGCCCTAATCTGTATCTTAGTAATACATTTTCACCGATAGTGCGTGGCAATAGAAATGATAATCTAATCACTTAAAATATTGACGCTCTTAATGTGATGCCGTCTGTCTGTATCTATCAAAAAGTCATAAAATACACCCTTTGAACTCCTCTGGTGGTTGCGGGCAACGCTGATAGCTTGCCATAAGGTGACCCGACTGCTTGTTTGGCCTCGCTTGCTTAAACGCATCTTTTGTGCCACAAATCCCCCAAGTTTCAACACGCTGATATCAAAATGATGAATTGCACTAATACTAGTCGTGTTTTGATATCAAAAGTATGAAAATGTCGCTATTTTTATCTGATATAACCATCATAGCACCGACTGAGAGAATGGGCGACAATGGCCTGTTTGTATACTGATTAGAATATGCTACATCATCTATTTTGTTTCTATGGCGAGTACGGAAACTCGTGATATAATAATATTATTGTGCCTCGTTGGCCGAGTGGTCGTAAATGCGACTGCCGGGCAAGGGGTCTCGGGTTCGATTCCCGGGTCGGGCAAAGTATTACTGGGTTTTTAAATATTCTCAGTAGTAGCTCGGAGTCTGGAATTGTGCCCGGTATATGGCAATAGGCTCACCCCCTATTACGTGGGACTCATAACATAGATAGTGAAAAGTGGGTGTTACATTGTACAGTGGTATAATGTGCACCTCTGCCTACCCCTTCGGGGATAAAAGGCGTGATGTTATGTTATGTTATTGTTTAGAGGAAAGATTTGGTTCTTGTTTATTTGCTCGAAAACTATTCGACATTGGAAAGTTTATTTTTTAGGAGTAGCCTCTCGATATTCTTATGAATACTTGTAGGTTTGCGATCGTGGAAGTAGGCGAAAAGGTAAACTCCTAATATTTGAGTTTGCGTTTATAAATTCTTCTGAAGTCTTTTGTACTTAATTCTATCAGCTCCATGTTCGGAATGTAAACCCAGGTGCCCTAAGTCTAAAATATTGTTATTGTTATGTGCATTTACTTTAGACTTAATAGTCCAGAAATATATGAAAGAAGCAAAAGCCAAAAAATATGTCGTACTACTTCTATCATATGTGAAAATATAATCATTTACTATTCACGCTATAAATATCTTCTGATGCTTCAATGAGGTACCAGTTCGATAGCGCCATAGTTATATCTTGATAGTCAGACAGTATCATTTCAGGCAATTATTGCCTAGCCAACCCGACTAGATATCATATTGCCTCTGATACTGATATTATTAATCACCTTGACCTTTAGTTGACATTGCTACTTACTCTGTATTTATTTATACTCACACGTGATAGATAAGTATTTCCAGAGTAAAGATATATTTGCGAAACCATTCGTCATGAACGAAATTAGTTTTAGCTTTTCTCGGATAAAATGGCACTTTTTACGTCAACATAAAAATAAAGCTGGATGAGTTCTGCAATTCCAGAAAAAACTACAGTGATCAATCTTTTACGCGTACCTAAAGTAAAAATAATATTGAAAATGGACTTAAAGTATCTATGAAACTAATAAATGTGTGGGAGTAATAAAGAGAAAAAAAAATGTAATAAATAGAAAAATGTAAAAAAATTATGGAAGAGCCATGCTTCGGCACGAATGGGCCGGCTCGAACGGAGCGATACCACGGCCTCACAGAAAACCGACGTGAAGCAACGCTTGCGTTGTGTTTCGTCGTGTGAGTGAGGTTACCGGAGGCCCAATTACCCTCCCCTTCCCCAATCTCCCCAATCCCTGAATCGCCAACGATCCTCAAACTCCTAATCCCCCAAAAGCCCGTAACGCACTTATAACGCCTCTGGTGTTTCAGGTGTCCATGGGCGACGCCGATTGCTTACCATCAGGTGATTTAAGTCGATTAACTCGTCGAGTACCGGTTTCGCAGACACAATTATAGAACAATAGGCTGCGGTCACCGGTGACCGCTTGGTATTTGACAGTTTAATGAATAAAATAAAAACCTTTTCTAAAGTGTAACAATCATTTTACTCGAAATCGGTTCAAGCAATCGCGAGTTAATCGTGCACAACAAACACACATACACACAGGTCAAATTGAAAACCTCTTTTTTCGGTCGGTTATAAATTAAATTTAATATTAATTATGACACCTACTGAGGAATTAGCAATGTCCTCTAATTAAGCCTTTCTTCCTAAAGAATAAATCCCTAAGATTTGTTCAACGTAAAATATACGAGTACCAGGATTACATAACTGCACAGTAGTAAACGGTGGTCGCCTCTCACATTACAGCATTACTTTAATCTATCCGAGTATAAAGTCGCCACGTAGGTAGGTATATCTCACGTTACCGCAAAGTGGAGCATTAATGACTGATAACTACAGTTCATTGTGTCAGTTAGCCGAAGGTTGCATAAACAAACTCAATGACATACAGGGCATTGCGTTACTTACATTTAATTTTATGAAGATAATTTTCACGAATAACTTACAATCTTGTGGAATTATCTCCCCTTATCTTTACAATTATTCGCTTTATCTACAAAGATTTCATCATGTCTTCCCTTTAGGAAGCGTTAAATAACAAAACTTCACTCATTCTTTGGTATAATAATTATTTGTTCACTCGAAAAGTTTAACTTAAATCATCATAACTTTTAAAAACGAACCTATGCATTTTTATCAAATAGAACAGACGTATTCTTATCGTTTCTCAAATTGACGATAAAAATGATAACAGTGATATGTTAAAAACTTTCTACGAAAGTACCAGGCATGCATACGTCGAAAGAACTATTGCCATAAAGAAGCAATAAAAATGCGGAAAGAGTTCACTGTTCATTCTACGCTTTAATGAAACCGGTTTGAATGGAAAAATAAATCCTACGTAATTTTTGGTGAAGAATCTTACGGTAGATATAATTAGACGAGACGCGTCACGAGTGTCTTTACAACAAAATATTATGTAAATTGGTTTGTTTGTTAATACAAGTCAGTGTGCTAAATAGTAACCGGTTCTTAGTAAGAAAATCAAGGCCGTACACTATTATATAATGTTTAATAAAAGTTTTATTTGATCCAAAAAGTCTGTTGAATGAAAATTCCATTTGTAGTATTTGATGTCATATTTGTATAGCTATCACTAGTTCCCTCTCGACCTACATACATACTTGACGCCGCAGTATAATAAAGCGACCCTATTTTAAGGAACTGGATGACCTCAATCACTTCCCTGCCGTCAACCAGTGGGGTTTCCAAAACCAATACATAATTAAAATCAAAGTTATTTGTATCGTGAGCTATTTCTTCCGACTACTTATTCTGTTTACGAAAAAGTACGTCTTTCAGATAACAAATACGGATGCATTATCTGCTTATTTCTAGTTTTGTGCAATTTACGTAATATGTTCGGTTCATTCCTCTTCGTTCTCGATATTTTTTATCAAATAGGTATGAATTTTTACAACTAAACCTTGAAAAATATCGCCACCTACCTATCTTGCATAGAGGTACAATAAATAAAATTACACATACATACATAACATCACGCCTTTTATCCCCGAAGGGGTAGGCAGAGGTGCACATTCTACCAGAGTACAATGTAACACCCACTTTTCACTAGTTGTAACGAGTCCCATGTAATAGGGGGTGAGCCTATTGCCATATACCGGGCACATTTCCAGACTCCGTGCTACTACTGAGAATTTTAAAAAACCCAGTAATACTTTGCCCGACCCGGGAATCGAACCCGAGACCCCTTGCCCGGCAGTCGCACTTGCGAATACTTGGCCAACGAGGCAGTCTAATAAATAATTAGACTAACAATAAATAAAATTCTTGTAACAGACAATGAGCAAACATGGCTCCATGAAACGACTTTCTTTACCAAACAGCTGCACGGAAATATGAACCTTATAGTGTAGAGTTGACCAGCAATCTTCTCTTCCAGATTCGGTGTATTCGAACAAGCGAGATTGTATATGTTGACGGAAGATGGTACGTTGTCGACAACCGGCAAATTGACTTGCGGTCTGGCCGCCGGAGTGTCCGAGGCCATCTTCGCAGTCACGCCTATGGAGACGGTGAAGGTCAAGTTCATCAACGACTTGAGGTTGGAGAAGCCAAGGTTCAGAGGATTCTTCCACGGAGTCCGGACTATTGTTAGGGAAGATGGTTCGTATCATTTGTTGATATTTTCATAATGGAGCACACAAACGCTTAGGAGGTACTTACATAAATGCGAATGTTTTAAATAGGTGTTTGTTACTCATATAAGTCAGAACACTTGAGTGGATCAGAATGCAAAATGGCGTAGAGACAGATTTTAATTTACCCGGTAACGCAGGCAAAAGCTATGTATAGTGTTATTATTACGACTTTTTATGACCTTTTTAGTAAAAACGACGTAATACGGTCGCTGTAATCGAATTGCTGTATAAACGTTATTTAAGTGATCAATTATAGAACAATAGGTTGCGGTCACCGGTGACCACTTGGTGTTTGACAGTTTAAATGATTTCACAGTGATAAAATAATATATCAGCGTTGTAATGATTACTTTTATGTCACAATATTAATGAAACCCGTTTTCCTATATCATTTTATAGTTTTCCAATATCAGTAGCTGGCGCCTCTTGAGAATTAAGTCCTCGCAATTTTAATATTGTTACGATGTCCTTATTTACTTTCGAATTGAATAATATAAAAAAGGCCTCTATAATGATGACGTTACGACTTCCAAGTCCCAAATTGGAAGAATAACCTTAAAATTAAAAAAAGTTTTAGATTCCTGAACCAATGGTAATAGTTCATTATAAAAACTCTTGACACTTCTGTTACCCTGCTTTCCTTTATTGTCAGGTATTGGAGGTCTATACAAAGGGGTGACAGCTACAATAATGAAGCAGGGAAGTAATCAAGCCATCAGGTTCTTCGTGATGGAGTCCTTGAGGGACTGGTACAAGGGCGGAGACAGAGACAAGCCTGTACCTAAGTACATCGTCGCGCTGTTCGGTGGTATAGCAGGTAAGAATACGTCCAGTAATACATAGCACTAGCAAGTAATCAAGTTCTAATAATAACCCTCGATTGATATTAATCAAGGTGGTACGACCCACAAATTATAATAGCAATGTTATTAAAAAAGACTGCCTCATTGGCCGAGTGGTCGCGGGTCGCAGATTAGATTCCCGGGACGGGCAAAGTATTAATGGGGTTTTTGAAAAAAAGGTAGTAGCACGGAGCCACGCTATGTGCCCGTTGAATGACAATAGGCCCTATTACATGGGGTTTGTAACATAAATAGTGAAAAGTGGGTATTACGTTGTATTTTTTTTTTTTGTTTATCATCGAATGACTGCTTCCGCCTGGGTGAGGCGGGAGGGAGTGTCAGACTCTTACTGACTAAAAACCGCCCCGTTCCTTCTCCTGCACGTGGAGCCGGAGCCCCGGTTACCCGTTAGGTTCTCCGCGACTCCGAATCGGCATCGGCCCTATTGGGCCCCATCTGTGGTGGTCTGATGGCTCTTTGAGGCGCGCGCGGAACGCGACGCGCCGTACGCTCGGGTCTGTTTCTGGTCGGACGGGGAGCCACCCATGCTCGCCGTCCGCAGGCCCGCGCTTACGGTGGCCGGAGATCGTCCCGCGATCCCCGACGCCCGGCGTGTCCTTCGCGATGGCTGGGTTGCGAGGAGGCAGCGCTTCGCTGCCTCACGCGTCCCGCCTCCTCCTTAGCTAGCATGACTGCTTCGCAAAAGGAGGAGACGGCATCCCAATCCCCCTCGCTCCGCATCATGGCCTGCACTAGGCCCGGACGCGAGAGGTCGCCATCGCCGATCACTTCCCTGAGGACACGGCGGTGCTCAGCCCACGCAGGGCATTCCGCTACAGTGTGTTCCACCGTGTCCTCAGGGCGGTCCTCACAGTGATGACACCCGGGCGTTTCCTCCCGCCCCATCAGACACAGGTACCTCCCGAAACGTCCATGTCCGGTGCGGACCTGCGTCAGGCGGTAGGTGAGGACGCCGTAGCGTCTCTCAAGCCACTCCTCAAAGAGGGGACTTACCGCTGCGATGGCAGCGAGCCCAGCCCTCGGTTGCGACAGTCGTTGCTGCCATTCCGCCATGAGATCGCGCCGGAGCTCATCCCGGCACGCACCTATTTGGCGCGGCAGCGGGGTTTCGCCCCGGCGACGTGCCTCCGCGCGCATGCTGTACACGCGCGCGAGCACCTTCGCCTCCAGATCCCACGGCGGTAATCCGGCAAGGAGGTTCGCCGACTCCCCAGAGATCGTGCGGTATCCGCGGATCATTCGGATCGCCATGACCCTCTGTGCCATGAGCAGCGTCCGAGCGGGACGCCGCAACAGGTTTGGCGCCCAAACAGGGGCGCCGTAGAGGGCCATGGACCGCACGACCCCGGCGTATAACCTCCGGCAGGAGGCGTTTGGCCCCCCGAGGTTGGGGAGGATGCGTTTAAACGCAGCCCCCGTCCTCTCCAACTTTGGAGTCCTAGGTACTTCATCGTCGTCTCGACGTCGATGGTAACTCCTCCCGCCGTTATTTGGGACCCACCCAGAGGTGGCGCGTTCCCGCGGCCATAAAAACACATGGCCTCGGACTTGTGGAGCGCCACCTCGAGTCCCAACTGCCGGATTCTCTCAACGACTGTCGCAACCGCTGTCGCCATTAGATCGGCCGCCGCCTGGTGCGACCTCCCGTGCGCTAACACCAGCGTGTCGTCGGCGTAGCATATTGTGCTAACGCCGTTCGGGAGGTCGATGCGCAGCACCCAGTCATAACCGATGTTCCACAGGAGCGGCCCCAGAACCGAACCCTGTGGAACACCGCGTGACATCTCTCGCCGATTCCACTCGCCCCGGTGACCGGGGTATATGACAGACCTGTCCGTCAGGTATGCCTCGATTACACGACGGGTGTTACGTTGTTTAGGGCATTAAGTGCTGTAATATGCACATCTGCCTACCCCTTCGGGGATAAAAGGCGTGATGTTATAGTTTTTAAAACTCTATGCAGAAGAACAGTACTAATATTTGTATGACCTACATGATCTAAATAATAACAAAAATCTCACTACTACAGTGTGGTATCTTAATTCTAAATCCCTAGCAAACTGTGAAATAAAACATTTCTTCTATAATAAATTTCGTAGGCCATATTAACTTACCACTTACCACAATTATGAGTCCTCACCGCAACTTGAAACTATTCAACTCACCTTGTAAAACATATCATCCTTACTATTTTCCACTTCCAGGAGCGGCGTCAGTATTCGGTAACACACCAATAGATGTTGTCAAAACTCGAATGCAAGGTCTAGAAGCAGCCAAGTATAAGAACACGTGGGATTGCTTCATCAAGACTTGGAAGGCTGAAGGTCCATTCGCGTTCTACAAGGGCACCGTACCGAGGTTAAGTCGTGTAGTCTTTGATGTAGCTATTACTTTCACAATTTACGATTCCATTATGGATCTTTTTAACTACGTTTGGAAGTAGTTTTTGAGACATTATTGCATTTTACATTGATGTCTCCGCTTATTAGGTCGTGATGATAACTGATAATATGTATAGACGCACGTGGAAATATGCTGATTTAAATTTCTTTAATAGATTTTCAATCTTATGACTTTGTTAGTAAAGTTTAAAATCTATTGAAGAGATCCGTCTAGTTGAAAAATTGTACATATCTCTTTAGATTTTTGCAATTAAACATGTTATATGACCTAATCCTCACGACTTAATAGGCCTTCTTAGTTTATGTGACGGTAGGCTTATAACTAGGTTATATTTTACAACATACATACCAAAGTAAGCAGTTTTTATTATTACCTCTATATTATTTATATGTACAAATCACGTGAACCTCGCATTTAAAATGGGTATAATATGATATATTGTAATGAACTGGAACAACGAGAAACAATAGCTTTTATATTATTAGCTAATGGATTTTTAAATAACCATGATTCTAAAGAATGCATTTCCGTGTGAGAATCGCACATAAAGCTACCCTTATTTGCTTAAAGATTTTCAACTTTAGCTCACAAGCATAAGGTTGGAATTCTGTTGATGTTTGGTTTAACTTGTGTTATACTTTTGTAGACTATCTACCGTCACATACATATACATAGATTTATTGAAATTGATTATAGACTTGTTTTTATTGTAGATGTACAAATATATTATAAAGCTGTGCTTGCGAAGAAATTTTAATGTTAAGTATAATAGGTACTTTGCTTTTAGGTGCAAAATTCTGACGTCATAGATTGAGTTATAAAAGTATCTAAGTCTATAAATACTTAAAGTATCCTTTTTATTATTTTCAGCATTGTTTGTTTCTTTAGATGCATTATTGATCAATAAAAACTTATTTGTATAATGACTATTGTGGGTCATACTACTATTATTAATTTCAAATGCTGTATGTTGCCGTAAATGTTGAGACAAGCTATGCAAGTTTCAAGTCACAGTGGAACTTTTCCTCGTGAATACATTTCAAATAATTTTAACAAAAAGTTATGAAATATTTTTTATTTAAATCTTGTTACTTAGCATTAAGTTCCTAGTCTTCAAAATTGTTATATTTATTCAAACAAAACAGTCGAAATATATTCGTCGTCTTTATGTCATAAGTAATAAGTGCTATTTTAGAAACATGTGTTTAACACTATTATTGAATTAACTTAATCTATGTGAACAATAAATATTTCTATAACTTACACAAATGTAAGCTATTGTTTTTGTGTTGTTGTATTTTATCGGTTAACGATCGCAAGCGCAGCTTTTGATCCTGGATTCAATTCCAGGATCGGGCAATATCAGCCCATGTTGAATTGGCTAAGATGTGTTGCGGTACTCTAATGATATGGGTGTAAGCAGTTGTAGTAGGTCGTTACCTACGTAGGCAAATTGTGGTTTACAGCCACAGTTTTTTTCTTCTTATCAACCTGTTTTTAATTTTAAATGCTGTATTATTTATTTCTATTCAGTCTTTGAACAATATATTACATTATTTTATTTATAAAATTTCAGTCACTGTCTTGAACATCTGTAAAACGTCCACTACTTGAGAAATTCTTTAGATTTGAGTCTAGAAAGCCTAGAGTTGTGCCTTATTGATGAAAGACAAAGTATGAAATTTCACTAGGCTGTATTGAAATCTATAACCACGGCTGTACAATATACTCTAATGACGTAAAAAAAAAACAAAAAATGTTCCACTATTTTCCTAATGAGTCCTACCGTATTTTTGCAACGATATCCGGCCACCGTAAGCGCGGGCCTGCGGACGGCGAGCATGGGTGGCTCCCCGTCCTACCAGAAACAAACCCGAGCGTACGGCGCGTCGCGTTCCGCGCGCGCCTCAAAGAGCCATCAGACCACCACAGATGGGGCCCAATAGGGCCGATGCCGATTCGGAGTTGCGGAGAACCTAACGGGTAACCGGGGCTCCGGCTCGACGTGCAGGAGAAGGAACGGGGTGGTTTTTAGTCAGTAAGAGTCTGACACTCCCTCCCGCCTCACCCAGGCGGGAGCAGTCATCCGATGATTTTCCCCCCTTAAAAAAAAAAAACCGTATTTTTGCACATTAGCGGCGTTCGGCGCTCTGATTGGCCGGATCCAATGAACTAACCAATCAAAGCGATTAACGCGTTCTCGTTTCGATTATTTTAAATGTAAAACAAACTCGTACTAAGGCCTCAGATGGCGCTAGTGTAAACCTCTCGTCCTTCGTCCAATAGGAATTTAGCCAGTGTCACGTCATTGGACGTTCAATATTTGACAGCTGCTGTGATTGGACAAAGAGCCTCTATCTTAGTTTGCACCCTGGTGAACAGAAATACGGTAACCTCCATTCCTACATTGCTGCTTCCACTCATATCCACGCTTTCCCCCTTTAGGGGAGTATTAAAAAGTAGTGTTAGTCTGTTAAAACCAGGGTTTTGTTTATTTATTACAATTTATTTATATTTTTATTCCTTTATTATATTAAAGAGCGGGAGTATAAATATGTGATTATATTTACCGGGTTTTGTGGCTGTATATTATATTTATTTATTTTTGTATGTTTTTATTAGCATTTTGTAATTTATATGAACCTTTTAGCTGATTCTATCGTTGTTATTATGGATTAGAAGCGAAATGTTTTTATAAATTGTTACAACATATATAGAGTAGATTTTCTACTATATTTTTATATCTGATTATGTCAATGTTTGTATGAATTTTCCGTGTCAAATGTACTGGTGTATTTTTCTTGTTATGTTGCTATATGTTTATTGGTCTTTATGGACATGTGTGTGAACCTGATTCCACACATTGGCCCCAATTTAGTCCACAATGTGTATTGTACAAAGTCGGTTACTCCAACATTGGGGCCAATTCTACACACTGGGCGAGTTGCATTAGGGTCAAGTTGTGGCGCCAGGGTGAATAAAAAATAAGTCTAAGACGCTTATAGAACACAGAAATGTTAAACTATTGCCTCATAACCAATTTCTATCAACTTAAACTTTTTCTTTACCAACTATGTCCGAGGGCTAAGTCCGCGTTCGGCTCCGATAAAACAACCAATCAGCGCGCCGGAAGCGGTCTCGTTTCAATCTCGTTGAACGTAAACTCGTACTAAGGCGTCTGGTTACAAAACGGACCTGTTTGCATACGTAGGCAACAGGTTTATAAACTTTTATGTTCCAAATATGCATTTTACTTCTATCTTTTTAAGAATTTTTGAGGGATTTTACTTCTATCTTTCTTCTGAACTAGACCTCAAGGTCAAAGGTCTATTTCATACGCAACCCTCAAACATCTTAAAATGTCATTCCAGAACTTTCACATTGACGCTAAAAATATGAATTTTGTTAATAATTTTGTACCATTTCATTTTTTATTGATGTTGACATGTTTATGTTTATTTATTATATTTTTCTTTTAATAAAATTGTCAGACAATTTGATTAGGCAGTATTATTTACCTCACATATCATTAAACATGGGAAAAGCAATAAAACACTCAAAAACCAAAACAAAATATATATTTAATTTTGTAAAAATGTAAACATGCTTTTATTTATTCTCATTGTTTTATCCCAACTATGTTGAGTTTTAACAAGGAGGCTGTACTTCTTATATTTAATATCACATCATTATTTCCAAAACAGACCTTGATTACGTAAAAACCCTGTTTAAAAGCTAAAATAACCCCATGAATCTTAAAACTACACACCACGCTCTATAAAACCATCGCAATCCTCCTAAAATGGGTAATTCTTCAGTCCTTTGAAAGCAGTAGCCGGTACACATCTATGATTAATATTGAAGCTACTTACAAAGTCCATCTCCTTCGCTGATAATTCAAAATCAAATATATCCAAGTTCTCTATAATTCGAGATTTTGTAAATGATTTCGGTATTACTGGTATTCCACGTTGTGTCTGAAATAAGATAATGTACCATTGAGATTATTCATCAGTGACATTTTGTGCAGATTGGCTGCATAATGTTATTTGTGTCTGCCTCGTTGGCCGAGTGGTCGCAAGTGCGACTGCCGGGCAAGGGGTCTCGGGTTCGATTCCCGGGTCGGGCAAAGTATTACTGGGTTTTTAAATAATTCTCAGTAGTAGCACGGAGTCTGGAAATGTGCCCGGTATATGGCAATAGGCTCACCCCCTATTACATGGGACTCGTAACATAAATAGTGAAAAGTGGGTGTTACATTGTACAGTGGCATTAAGTGCCGTAATGTGCACCTCTGCCTACCCCTTCGGGGATAAAAAGGCGTGATGTTATGTTATGTGTGTTATTTGTGTGGGAGAGCCATGCTTCGGCACGAATGGGCCGGCTCGACCGGAGTGATACTATGACCTCACAGAAAATCGACGTGTCAGTGAGGTTACATTGTACAGTGGCATTAAGTGCCATAATGTGCCTACCCTTACCAGGATAAAAGGCGTTATATTAATAAAATCTTTGACACATTAGTTTCTATGAAAAATTTAGATCGATCTAGACTTAGGATTAAGATCAGCTATCAATTCAAGCCCGAAGTCTGCAATGCAGATAAACGGTATTATTATACTTACTAAATATCTCAAAGCAATTTGAGCGCGTGTCTTATTATATTTCTCAGCAAGCTCTCCAAGTCCAGGATCGGTTTTAATTATGTCCTTTCCAATAAACTCAGGTCTGGCTTCCGATATGAGACCCAAAGGTGTGTATGCAACCGGTATTATTCCAAGATCTCCACAAAGACGAACCATTTCGCTTTGAATTAACGTCGGGTTTATCTGTAAATTAAATTAAATAATAAATGTCTTGTCCTTATCATAAGTTACGTGTCTTCTCTTTCATTAAACTGTTTTTTTTGTAAGGGGGGAAAATCATCGGATGACTGCTCCCGCCTGGGTGAGGCGGGAGGGAGTGTCAGACTCTTACTGACTAAAAACCACCCCGTTCCTTCTCCTGCACGTCGAGCCGGAGCCCCGGCAACCCGTTAGGTTCTCCGAGATATGAAACTGTTTTAGGATAGATTTTTCAATCATAAGTAAATTCTTAACTGTAGAATATAATTGATGTTTGACTGTTTTAGTATGAAAGAATTGTCAAATATTTAAAGTTATTCCTCAATTAAAAATTAACTGATGATTGAAAAGTCGATCCTCTTATTTAGCTTGCCCTATTGGTTTGATTAATTCAGTTCATCAAACTTTACAACCATACTGAAGCCAAATTGATCTGATGTAATTAGTACACACTCATGATCTTGATGACTATCTTATTTTTTTCCACAACTACCTCCATTATGGATTACTAATGTAAAGCCTTGATTAGTGGAATAGAGTTCATTAAACTGTCAAACACCGAGCAGTCACCGGTGGCCTATTATTCTTTAATTGTGTCTATAATGACGGTACTCAACAAGTTAAAACCTAAAAAAACATAATAATGTACTTGTTCTACTGAACAATTCAAAATAACTATAACCACAATTTAAATTGTATTATTGACACCAGGAGAAATAGACAGTGTTATGAAATGAGCCCAGGCTCAATACATTTATTACTGAGCAGTTAAAATTTAAAAACAAACCCCTAGTCCCCGTCTCCCGAATCCCCGAATCCTCTACAATCCTCAAATTCCCAATTCTCAAAAGGCCGGTAACGCACTTGTAACGCCTTGGTTTCGAGTGTCCATGTGCGGCGCCGATTGCTTACCATCAGGTGATCCGTCTGCTCGTTATAAATGCCACTCACCTCAATCTGATTGACTTCAGGTAGAATAGTAGAATTCTCAAACACTCTAACAAGTTGCTCCTCGTTGAAGTTGGATACTCCAATACCCTTGGTCAGTCCCAACTGGCAGCACTTTTCCATACCTCGCCAGGTCTCCATATAGTCAATTTCTGTATCTTCACCTTTACTCTATAAAATATACAATTTTAATGTAATTATGTTTAAGAACTGCAGTTAAATAAAATACCATAATTATTTTTTATGCTGTGTACTTACACAGCATAAAAATACTATGGAAAACTATGGAGTTGTCCTATAAAATTCACTACCTAGCTCTTCAGCCCTCTTCTTTTTTTTTTGGTATTAGAGGAAACAAAAATATTAATCTTATAATATTCCATATATTTATTTAAAATTCTCTAAAAATACATGTTTAAATACTAAAAAAAAAAAAAATTGAAAATATAAAAATAGGAACCAATCAGTAGCAGGAGCATCTTATACTCATAGTTACGAATATGAAAACTGTGCAAGAGCACCCATAAATAGCATGGTGGTATATATGGATGTGACAGAAAAAGCTAAAAATGGCAAAAAAGCAGGGATTAACCCGTTGAAATCCACCACCTAAATTTGGTCATACAAAAGTAATCTCTAAACATTAGAAAAAAGGTCTATAATGTAATGTAATATTAGTGGAAAGCGGTCACCGGTGACCGCTTGGTGATTGAGAAGTTAAAATAAGTGACACTCTTTTTAATTATTGCCCCTACCCTCAAAGGCCAAAGATGTGAGATTAACCCATTGCAGGATTGGATCTCTGCAAACTGATTATTTTAAACTGTCAAACACTGAGCGGTCACCGGTGACCGCAACCGGTGTTCTTTAATTGTGTCTATAATGACGGTACTCAAAGTGTTAAGCGCCAATATTGGCACATAAGGCACTCAATAGATTAAGTAACAGTAAAATGGGGTGAATAGGGATAGAGATATGAACAGGGACAGAAGAGGGGTAAATTGATAGTATGAAAACCCAATATTGATTCACACCTCTTCTGTCTCTATTCACCTCGATCCACCCCATTTTGCAGTTTGTAAAAATTCTTACATTTGTTGAGACTGGCCAGTGCACTAAGTATAAATCAACATAATCTAAGTTCAGCCTAGCCAGTGACTCTTTCAATGATTCAACCACTTGATTTTCAGCATGGCGATCATTCCAGACCTGAAAAAAAAAATTAAATGTACTGAGTAGGAAGTACCTTCTAATTTTGTAAGGTAAGATGCTATGAAAATGTAAGGTATTTTTAATAAATTATAAAACAATTACCTTGGTAGTTACAAAGATTTCTTCTCGTGTTACAAGACCTTCTTTGATTTTGTTGTTGATTCCTTGGCCCACTTCTACTTCATTATTATAAAAAGATGCTGTGTCTATGAGTCGGTATCCAGCTTCTATGCCCCATTCAACTGCCTGTCTGAACTGGCCAGGTTCAGCCTTCCTCTGAAATATTATAGAAATTAGTGAATACATACTTTTTCTTTTGATTTATTTAACTTTAATAATTATCTCTTAATAGTCTGTTAAACTCACCGCATAAGTACCAAGGCCTATCATAGGCATTTCTCGTACACCCAAAAGTTTTACAGTAGGAACTCCGTACAGATTAGACACCATTTTTCAAAAATTTTGGTAGGTGAATATAATAACTGTCTAATTAATTATTTCGGAGTATTATGTAATTATTGTTATCTTATCAAATAATAAGACAAGACAGGCATTAATTTAAAAACTAATTTTCTACGAATACGAATAACCTTGGAAGGTACCTACTACCTGTCATTAAACATTCACTGTCTTTGTCATTGTCATCTTGTCATATCTCGTTATTTCATCATTTTAATCATGCATGTCATGTGAAAAGCCTAGTCGATATGAACAAACTAATCGACTAAAAAAACATAATTCTAAACGAAACGTTTAGTTCACCACCACTACCGGATACTGCTCTATTAACGTTACTGTACCAAGACACTGACAGTGACAGCAGACAGCAGTGATGTGACATTTATCGTATCTTTTACATGTGGTTTGCTTGTGTCAATGTGTTATTGTGTTATTTATGTTTGTGTGAACTATTTAAGTTTTAATTTTATGCTATTTACTGAATTAAATACAATATCAAAATGTCAACCGAAGAAACGTTTAACAAAGAAGCTGCCAATGCAATAGTTGGCTTTCTGAAATCCAATCTATCGAAATCAGGACAACTGACCATAGAAAGTGAATTGAAAACAGACTTTGTTCTTGCAAAGAAAAGGAGTCATACAAAAAAGAAGAAGAAACCACAGAAGAAAAGGGTACGCTGTCTCACCCGGCAAGAAAAGAAGTCAATAGGATTTTATACAATACCAAGAGATGGTGTGAAATACAATGATATCTTACCTTTAAATAAAATATGGTTAAAGTATATCAATGATGTGTTAGAATTAGATAAACCTGTACCAGATCGCACGAGCAAGTCCTGGGAAACATTTACTCAAACTTTATTCAGAGCAGACTTCCATGGAAGCATGATGAATGTAGTGCGGTCAAAATGTCCGAGTTATGTTGGCAAATGTGGTATCTGTATTATGGACACAAGGAACACTTTTAAAATTGTATCCCAAGACAATGTAACCACCACCATACCAAAGAGAGAATGTGTCTTTGAAATATTTTTAGGCAAACAGAAAATTACAATATTTGGCAAAAATCTATGTGTGCGACCAGCTGAAAGATCTACAAAGAAAATAAAAGGCCACATTTATCCAGATTTATAGAAACATGCCTTTTATTTAAATATCCTGATATGTTTCAATGTATTTTTAAATATTTACCCATTTTGAATTTTGTCTTGAGATAACTATGCAATTCTGTATTCAACTGGTTAGTAGTCGGTAGTATGACTAGTATGACTAGTATAAGTGAGAGTTTAAAAACCCTAAATAAGTTTGCAACATGGTTTATCATAATTTTTAATTTAAAAAAAAACTATCTTCTTCGGGACCATTTAATTTTGTAATCTCAAACAGCTAAAACCAAAAGACAAAAACAACAATAGACAACTGTGTTACTAATTCATCAATTCCACTATAACTATTTTCTATATAAATGCACTATAGCATACGCCATAGCACACTATTTAAATAGCACAAAGTGAACTGGTGTGACATCAGTTATATCTGAAACAGTCTGCAGAATTGCGAATATTTATTACAATATGTAACACCCACTTTTCACTATTACATTTTTATTTCCTTTTTAGTTAGTGAACCTATTGATAAATAATAGGTATATTCTAAATATAACGTCGTTTTGGCAGGGAATATAATTTAAAAACAGTGGCAGCCCTTTTATTTGAGGGGGGGAAATCATCGAATGACTTTTCACAGTTCTCCCGCCCCGGGTGAGGCATGAGAGGATGAGAACGAGTCACTCTTAACGATAAAAAACCACCTGTTCCAACTTCTGCTTGCAGTTGCATGCGGTTTTTCGCAGCCCATGTCGGGTATCAGTCAAGGCACGTGAAACGCGACGAGCCATACGCCCCGTTCGGGCGGCATGCTAGCTTTGCTCATCCTCCTACACCCAGTGTACTTTTCTATTCTAATCTAGGGAAAACCTTTTTTCAGTATGGGAATCGAATCCACGATACATTGCGCAACAGAGCCCACCTTGCCCTTTGGGGAATCACAGATATTATATTCCAGATGTTTGAGTTACATACATAATTTTTGAGGTGATAAAACATTGCTTAATTTTTACAAAAAATAAAAACCTTAAAACGGAGTTTTACATCTCTTAAAAAGATTTGACAATCTCAAAAGTTAAGTTTTTAAAACTACTGTAAAAAAACGGTAAATCAAAATTGACATTGACAACGACAAACCTTCGTTGGAGTGAAACGTCAACTATCTGTCATTATTAGACGAAAATCAGCGCAAGGAAGTTCAAGGAACTATAAAAAATCGACCTTTTCTCGTAAACAAAAGTATATAAATCACACTCGCAAAATTATTTTCAGATTATATTAAATTATTAAACAATGGCGAATACGAAAGACGAACCTGTCATCCTCGCACACGAGTGTTATGTAAAAAAGGATTATACAGGAGCATTGCAACATCTCAACGAATTGGAAACTTTAGTTGGTACGAGTAACAAACGGGTACAGCATAATAAAGCGGTGGTTGAGTTCATGATAAGTGACATGAAGAATGTGGACAAGTTGAAAAAGGCTATCGCACAGTTAACAGGCCTCGTATTTCCAGACATCGAAACGAAAGATCTTAGCTCACCATTCTTGTTATACAACTACGCTGTTTTACTGTATCATTCGAGATACTACTACCAATGTACTGTGCTCTTAGAGAGACTACTCGCTTGTAAGAATGTCAAAGACAACAAGCTATTCCAACAAATTGTTCTACTGCTATTAGAAGCTTCTCTGTGCAGGAGAACTTATGAGAAAACATTGGAAATAGCAAAGGCACATGGTGATCCTTTGAAATCTAATAGTGATGTGAGTGAGCTCTTTGAGAGGCTTGTCAGTAGAGCCCAGTTATTATTGGGCCAGAAAATGAAGTTAACTCTCAAACCTGACTCTATAGAAAATGTATTTATTATAGCACAACAACATTATCTGAATGGTGATGTGAAAGAAGCGGCAAGCACACTAAGTCAGTACAAAACTATCAAATATAATTATGATTTGAAAACTCAAGGAGAAGATATTTGGGCAGCCATCAACAATAATCTCGGAGTCATATATCTGTCAATAAAGAAACCTTTTTTAGCATCAAAATATTTCCAACATGCTGTCAAAGAGCACTTCAAGGCCATGGAATGTGAGGACAGTGAAAGGTTAATAGCTTGTAGAGACAGGCCACTGTATGTGTATAACCTGGGCCTGGCTCTACTAGCAGCAAATAACTCAGAAGGAGCATTTGAGTGTTTAGTAGAAGCAGCACGACACTACCCTAACAATCCTCGGATTTGGCTGCACTTGGCAGAATGTTGTGTGAAGAAATGTTGCGGTGAGGAAGTTCAGCAATACACAGTAAAGAAACTTGGCAGTGGGCCACACACTCGTATTCTATTGTCAAAGGAAGGAAAAGGAGACAAATACTCAACGTCGGGGGAATCATTTGCAATTCCCTCATTGTCATTAGAGTTTGCTGCATTATGTTTAAGAAATGCTATAACATTATTACCAAATCAAGAAGCACCAGCTGATGTGACAGCACCAATCATTCAGGCTCCTCCTGGTCCTCCAATCAATTGGAAACAGAGGTGTGAATTGAAAAACTCCACATTTGTCCTTCAGAGTTATGTCTTACTACATTTACAGGATCCTCTGTCCGCTTTGGTGAGTGCAAATGAGTTACTAAGTCAACCTGAGGCATCCAGCTGCCATAAAGCTTGGGCACATATATATGCAGCGGAAGCTCTCATCAATTTGGACCGAATATCAGATGCCATTGAACACTTACACCCACCTATGATTCATGAACTTGTCACAGTAATGCCATACCAAATGAAAGACTTGATAGCAGTCAGTGTATGGGCAAAGGCAGCAGTCTGTCACATCCTAAGAGGTGACTTAGTGACGGCAAGAAAAATACTTTTGCAAATAAATTCACCCAGAGTATTGCCATTACAAATGTATTTAGAGATTTGCACAGGGAATGTAGAGAATTGCCACACACTACTCAGAAAACTTAGAATTACTAATTTATCACAATGAAGTGTTTACTATGTAATAAAATGTTTATACCCATCTACTATTTGTTTGATTATCCAGTCCATTCTGTTGAGGAAATTATCACAGGGTCGATTCCTGTTCACTCGATAAAAGTTTGCATTCCATTTCTGTTTAAATAGATACTAAAATATGTATAGTCTAATAGAGTATAAAACTAAAAACAGTCGCAGAATATGGACTTATAAAGAGAGTATTTTTAGTGTTACTGAATAAATATTTTTCTAGTTATTTGTAGTTTTCTCCCTACCATCTCTCAAAAATATATTGTCTGGCAACATTATTTGCGCACTAAATTAAAATGTCAAAATAAAATAATATTTCTTCTCCTTCCTTCTTTTTGATATTTTCGATTTATAATAATTGGGAAACGCTATTAAACACACTACAAAAATAAACGCCAACAACTAATAATATGAAACTATCAGGTGCTTATAAATAATCAGTCTCTAAACAAGTGAAATAAAGATGTTATCGAAATCAAAACACAAAGTGGGCAGTTGCAGGTGTACAAAAATGTGAAATCATGACTAAAAAAAGTATTTTAACAAGAATTGAAATAAAACTAGCAGCTATGTCACGAAGATCAATATTTTTCCTTGCTGCGGCGGTGGTCATGTTGTATTTTTCAATAATACTGTTTATGTTGGGTCCTTTACATGGTTCGAGGGGCGGTTACTATGCGGGCGGATATATGAATAATTTTGCTTTTCGCCACGATCCTCCTGTGAACTGGTGTAGTGAGCTAACATGGCAGTCCCCGCCGTCCCCAGACGTAGTCGCGCTGGTGTCTTACCCAGGCAGTGGTAACACATGGCTCAGATATTTGCTGCAACAAGTTACTGGTGAGTTCTCCCATAGTACAAAGATTGGTGTTTGTTCTTTTTAAATGAGTTGGTTTTTTTAACCTCATTCATCATATTTGCTTATTTATATAGGTAGTTTAGGTCATAATAATAATATTATTGTAGATTTGTTCTCTAAAAGTAAAGCTTAACATCATATTTTTTTGGGGACTGCAGAACACATAAATCTAAACATTAAACATCCTTATAACTGTTATTCATCACGGTCAACAGTCATAAATCTAGTTATTTATAAATAATATTGCTAGTCATACATTGAATTAATTTTTCATACCTCAACCTTTCGCAGGTGTGGTAACAGGCTCAATATACATGGATTATGGACTAAGAGTGCATGGTTTTCCTGCGGAAAATGTTACCGATGGTTCTGTCCTGGTTGTTAAAACTCATGCGGTCCCAATGGATTCTGATAAGTTCAAATCTGCAATACTGTTGATACGAAACCCCCGAGATGCCATTTTGGTAAGTACAATTTATATATACTTATAAAAATGTTTATTTATCAGACAGTATTGTCGCTGTAAATACATAACTTTAAATGTAGTTGAATGATAAATTCTTTTGTTTTATTTTATGATTAAATAATGTATATCTTAAGCCATGTTTTGAATGTTTTGTCCATTTTGAATGTTCTAATGTAGCCATTTATGTAACATGCTTTGTTCATGACCTGCATAGATAGGAAGTTAGCATACTGTAAAATTTTATTTTTTTTTAAATGTTGCCCCACATTTGGATTTTCTCCTGTGTCGTGGGTGCGTTTACAAACATCCAAGTTCACATACACAATGACACCCAGACCCGAAACAACAATTTGTGGATCACACAAAGTGTTGTTCCGTGCGGGAATCGAACCCGCGACACGTTGCACGGCAGCCGGTTGCTCAGCCACCGCACCAACCGTGCAAATCATTCATTTATCAAATTCACTCAAATAAACAATTAATAAAATATAATTATACTAATAATAATTATAATGTGGAGCTTTAGCCCTATAGTTTGGTAGTTCCACACTATGATGTCATTTGTATATTGTCAAATTATAACATAACATCACGCCTTTTATCCCCGAAGGAGTAGGCAGAGGTGCACAATATGCCACTGTACAAAATAACACCCACTTTTCACTATTTATGTTATGATTATGAGTCCCACGTAATAGCCTTTTGCCATATATCGGGCACAATCCCAGACTCCATGCTACTACTGAGATTTTTATTAAGATACCCAGTAATACTTTGCCCGACCCGGGAATCGTACCCGAGACCCCTTGCCTGGCAGTCGTACTTGCTATCACTCGGCCAACGACAGTCGGATGATGATGATAGAACTCACTGTTGAGGCACCTGTCTCAACATCGCCGGGCGCGCCCGCGCGCCAGCGGCAGTGAACGAGGGACGCGGGGGCGCTGCGGCTCGCCGGCCGGTCTACAGCCGAGCCCGCGCCCCGCGTCGCGCCAGTCAGCTGTTGCATGCTTAGACGCACGGCTGCGCTTACGCATTTTTTTTACTTGTTTTCATATCTACATCTTGTCATTCTATTCTTATTCAATTCAGTACATTTATATACAGTCCACTCGCATTTTTATTTTATCACATCGACAAGAGCTATCGTCGCGTTTACTCACCTTTTGTGATAAATGTCATTTTAAAAATTTATCTATAAATAAAATGTGTAAGGTCAAAACATATTTTTAATGATAACTCAGTATACTGCCTCGTTGGCCGAGTGGTCGCAAGTGCAACTGCCAGGCAAGGGGTCTCGGGTTCGATTCCCGAGTCGGGCAAAGTATTACTGGGTTTTTAAATAAATCTCAGTGGTAGCACGGAGTCTGGAAATGTGCCCGGTATATGGCAATAGGCTCACCCCCAATTACATGGGACTCATAACATAAATAGTGAAAAGTGGGTGTTACATTGTACCTACAGTGGCATTAAGTGCCGAAATGTGCACCTCTGCCTACCCCTTCGGGGATAAAAAGGCATGACGTTATGTTATGTTATGTGTTATTAAGTCAGTATAATATATTAATAAGTTTGCTTCTAAATATAGAGTTTTGCTGCAGAATTTTTGTCTCTCTGTTAGTTCCACTATCATAATTATAAGTTTTTGAACCCTTCCATTACGCGGTTACCATGCTATGTTGAGAATGTTTATTGTGGTATAATAATTCACATGTCTCATTCTATTTGTTATTTATTAATATAATTTTTTAAGCTTTTCGTTTTGTGTATATTTTTTCAGTTTGCGTTTGCCTTGTTTTTAACAATTAGTTGCTCTCTTTGTTACTCACTCTTTGCTTCGTGTGCTCATACAAGTTACCAGGGCTACAGAATCATCAAAGAGGTTTTTGATTATGGTAATTATTTTTTTTTTCTTATCTTTAGTTCATCTAATATGACGTTTTGTCTGTACATATTACTTTTTGTTAGTAAACATCCAATGTGTTCAATGTAATTAGTAATTGTTTTTACATATTCTCAGTGTATATTGCCTCATTTGCCTGCTTATTTAAAAATGAATAAGTATTAGTTTATGAATAATATTAGTTTATTGAGATTTGTAATAATTTGTATTATAACACATCAATAACACAATTTGCAGGCTGACTTCCACAGACTGCATAGAGGGCACATAGGAACTGCACCGAAATCAGCTTTCAAAAAGAAATCACATGAAAATAAGAAATCAGGTATTTAACATTATCAAGTAATAGTTATTCAATTCACATAACATAACATCACGCCTTTAATCACTGTAGGGGTAGGCAGAGGTGCACACAGAAGTAACACTCACTTTTCACTATTTATGTTATGAGTCTCATGTAATAGGGGGTGAGCCTATTGCCATATACTGGGCATATTTCCAGACTCCGTGCTTCTACTGAGATTTTTTTAAAAGCCCAGTAATCCTTTGCCCGACCCGGGAATCGAACCCGAGACCCCTTGCCCGGCAGTCGCACTTGCTACCACTCGGCCAACGAGGCAGTCAACAGAGGGCAACAAGCAGTTATTGTAGAAATTACGTAAATTTCAGAAGAGGGATTTAATAAGGTACACAAATCGGACACGGTTACAATAAATAAAGGTGTACCACAAGGATTGTAGTGGATGTATAAGTACTTGTATGAAATATCACTAAGGAATTTAGGTTAAACGTGACCTTAAGTATAAACAGTGTCATATTAATATCATATATCAATAATATCATATTAATTATCTTAAATAAAATTAGTAACAAGACCCTAGTGTAAACATTGTAATCTGATACATTACTAACCCATTGTTATAACTATTTAAAAGGGGTGAATTTTCCTAAATAAAGTCAGTGTATACTCAACGCCCGTTCGTTTCATTTCACTCCGCTCTATACGCACATCACAGGATCAGTCTTGGGCCCTGTGTTTTTTATAATATTTATTAATGATCTGATAGCTTATATAAAAAGTATATCAGATGATACTAAACTGGTGGTGTTTGCCGATGACACAAGCGCTATTATAGCTAGTGAGAATATCCAACATTTAGAAAAAAAAATTAACTTTATCTTATGTGCTCTTGAAAAGTGGTTCACTGTGAATAATCTAAAACTAAATTTAAAAAAGACGCAATGTTTATTATTCAAATCAACAGCAAAGAACAAGGATACCGTCAAAGTACATTTATTGGGGAATCAGGTAGATATTGTAGACAATGTAAGATTTTTGGGGGTACAGATAGATGCACTTTTGAATTGGAAGAGGGAATTGGAAGTGGTCACAAACACTATGAGTGGTGCTTGTTATGCTCTTAGCAGTCTAAGGGATGAACTAACCATTTCTCACCTCAGAATGGTTTATTTTGCACTTATAGAGTCTAGACTTAGATATAGCATAAAGTTCTGGGGTAACAGTTACCATTATAACATTAATGCTGCTTTCGTTATGCAGAAAAGAGCCTTGAGAACTATGCTTCGCATAGAACAAACACAGTCTTGCAGAGATCATTTTAAAAAACTCCAAATTCTCACAGTACCGTGCCTTTATATCTTGGTGTTGCTCAGTCATTTCATTAAAAATATATGGATATTTTTAATTAAGTTCGAAACTGAGGATCAGAGACATATTAGAGTAAATACTCGAAGAAAGGACCTATCGAATTCCATACAGCCTAAACTTAATGTCGTTAAACATGCTTCAAGAGTGCAATCAGTAAATATCTACAATAAGTTGCCTGTACAATTGAAAAGCTCCACTAATCTAAATGAGTTTATGAGAAAATTAAAGACATTGTTATTGAGGAAATGTTATTACAGCATTGAGGAGTTTCTGAAAGATAAACATAGTTGATGCTAAAATTGAGATTACTAGTGACTTATTTTATATTTAGTATTCCAATCTGACACATTTAAATTGTTTGTTGACATGTAATTAAATTACTCGTATGTTGTTTTGAAATTATTAGTAAGTTAAATGAAGTTTTTATTTATGTATGTATTTAATTTATGTATGATTGTGTTTTATTTTAATTGAATTGTATTGCTTTTACCTGAGTTTCTTGATTTTTTATGTGATTATTTTTAATTTTGGTTCAAAACCGTATTCGACACAAATGTAAATTTGTTTATGAATAAATAAAATAAATATTCAATTGAAAAATATGATATCTCACTTTTTTATTAATTTTTGTTCCGTACACAAATTACAGGTCACATATGAATACTTATTTTTATTAGTCTCATTATAATTCAATTACATTATAACTTTTTCCTCTAGAGCCTAATGGCTGACCAAAATAAATTCTAATGTTTTTTTATGGAATGGGAGGCAAACGAGCACACGGATCATGTATAATATATAACTAATACATATCATAATGTATGCGTTTTACGAAATAAATTCGCGTGAATTTTTTTTCGCTGTGTGAACAAGCTTTAAGATTAAATATTCTTTACTATCTCAATTTTCAGACTGGTCAACATACGTATCAACGCAACTGACGGCTTGGGAGACACTGCATCAGATGTGGCTGACGAGATTCCCGGGGCCACTGCACATTGTCTTCTATGAAGTCCTGGTACGCGACACTAGGAACACACTGCAAGGCATACTTGATTTCTTGAATTATAATGTCACTGAGGTAAGTCAGTTTATTTTCAATTTGAAGAAGCTAGTGGTTGTTGGTCAGGTTAACAGGAAAAGACCTTGTGGTCGTTCACTTACCTGTTGGCTAGATACTGTAAAAAACCTCCCGGCCTCACAGTTCTACAAGCCATAAAGACCGCAGAGTACAGGGGCGCTTGGAGGAGGGTTGTGCATCAAGTGACGCGTGCACCAGACTAGACACGACCTTCAGTAATGAAGAGAACGGCTAAGAAGATGAGATAGGGCCGTAAACTAGGAGACAGATCACGTGATGCGATGGTGGTAAGCAATCGGCGCCGCCCATAGATCTCACTACACTACAACTAGTAGAGTAATAGGACATTGCAGCCTTTTTGGGATTTAGGGATATATGAAATCTGTAATCCTCAAATTGAGGGGGGGGGGGAAGAATTAGATGTGACTTTTGTATACATACATAACAGTACTTTCAAACTAGTTTACTTGAGACCTTTGTCCACCAAGGACCACTAGAAACTAGAAACCATATGTTGTTTTTCTCCTCAATTTAATCTTAAATTCATTATTCCTACCAGGCAAACATGAACTGCGCGATGGCTAACAAAGAAGGAATATACAGACGTAAGAAGAAGCATCAAGACTTTGAACCATTTACAGCTGACATGTACAAAGCATTGGATCAGGTGAGAAACCGAGTTCTCAGTATGGTGATGGATTATAAGAGAAAACACGACAATTCACATGTAAGAAAAACATAGGGTAGAATGTCTAAGTAGAATAACTCTATGATGTTAAGAAATAGATACAGAAGACTTTTTATTTATTTATTGAATGGCGAATCAACAGCTACATTACATAGATTTAGCAGAAAAATAGTAGTAACATTGAGCCACTTACAACAATATATAGCTCTTAACATGCTGTAATTATCGTAGTCCTAAAATAATTTCTTTTGTGAGTGAAAATAAGCAACACCCGGTACATTACATACACACATTTACAAATGTAATTTAATTTAATTTACGATGATAAAAACCTATTTACAATTTTTTAGTGTTGCAATAAAGCTGCGTAATATTTTTTTGGTCTTGCAAACCAAGTCAAAGTCACGTAACTTTTAAGACGTTTTCTCAAGCAAAAGTTGAATTTATAACCAATATCGAATATCTTTCTGTGTCTATTTCTTAATAATACAAATAAAGCCATGACGTCAAAATATCAGTATTTTTGTATAATAGACAAGATTTATGTAGATAAAATAAAAGGAAAATGATAAATGTGATTAGAGTATATCTAATATTTTGTGCTGTCCCTTTATCAAGTACGGTCCTAGGATCCCTTTAATGGAAACCGCTCAAGCTTTAATTACAATGCTTTTTTAGATATTTGTGTGTTTAGTACCTACTTAGATTAATACCTGAATATGTGGATGTGAAAGCAAGTAATATATCTATCTAAAAACTGCACCAGATATTACAAATAAAGGTAGTATTATAATACATACCCACAGTCAAATTGTTAAATAATTATCATGTTTACAAATATGTACAGTGTAATATGAAACAGTTATTTACTTAGGATAAGTTCACCTGTCTCGTTGGCCGAGTATTCGCATGTGCGACTGCCGGGCAAGGGGTCTCGGGTTCGATTCCCGGGTCGGGCAAAGTATTACTGGGTTTTTTAAAATTCTCAGTCTGGAAATGTGCCCGGTATATGGCAATAGGCTCACCCCCTATTACATGGGACTCATAACAACTAGTGAAAAGTGGGTGTTACATTGTACTATGGTAGAATGTGCACCTCTGCCTACCCCTTCGGGGATAAAAGGCGTGATGTTATGTATGTATGTATGTAAGTTCACCTGTTTGCGTCCACCCACCAGTTCGCATTCATTGTACACATTGCCATGAATGTAAGATACTTACTCTTTCAGTCTTGGTGGTCACTGCAACTAACCACCTTTTCTTAGAAATTCAATTTTTGAAGTATGCTCCAAATTACTTTGCATTGGTTTTTAAGCATTTCAGTATAATTGAATAAAATATATTCGTAACCAGTTAAAAGTGTGACTGAAAGAGTTAAAGAAAATGTCAAACAGATTTATACTAAATACTACTAATTTGGTGATAGTTTTCTTATTTTCGGGATTTATAATTTTTAAGGGCGTTCTGTAATATTGACGCGAACTGGCGAACTTACCATATTGGCTACTTATTTTTGCGTGCAGTCATAGTTGAATAACGAAAAGACTTAACATTTAACCAACAAATTTTTGTCATTTGTCGTATTGTTATTATTTAGTAAAACACGCATAAGATTGTCTTATTGAAATTATGATTGAGATGTTCTAAGAATATACAGACGAATCATCGTTTTATACAATCTAGGTGATAAGAAACAAGCCAACCTAGACTTAAAGTTAAAAATCGTACAAAATTTCCTCTTTGTATGTTGTGGTATGGGACATATAACAAGAGTTTATATATTATTATGCTAATAGGGATGATGACGGAGTAGGAAAATTAAAAATCTATTTAGTCCGTCTGTTAGGTAATGAAATAATATTAGACACGTATATTTTTATTTTTTTTGTTCAATAAAAACAATACTTAGATAAAACGAATCAAAGTTTAGGAGTGGGAGCTAAAACGTCATTTCTACGTAAAAACGGCACTAGAAGTGACGTCACGCGACATCACTACATAGTACAAAACAAAGTATGCTTAGATCTTAAAACTACGCAACGGATTTTGATGCGGTTTTTTTTATTAGATAGAGTGATTCTTAAGGAAGGTTTATATGTATAATACATGCATATTGCACCCGTGCGAAGCCGGGGCGGGTCGCTAGTTTGAAATAAATATATCGTCGAAATTGTTTTTTTTCTGTTAGAAAATAAAAAATACGTGTCTAATGTTTTAAAACAATCTACCAGACGGACATTAAAATAGAAATTAGTCATCTACCCAGTTACCGAAAAAACTTATATTATTATAATATGATTCTTTGTTTTTGCATTTACATGCTTATTACTGTCCAGTTATGACAATATAGCACAATGTATTATTTCTAAGGAAGTTGTAAAAAATCCTTCATTTTGAGGACAAAGTAGAATTATGTTGAATTAGCTATGACACTGCCCATTTATTGCATATATTTTTTTATATTTTAATGCTTGCCATGTTGTTATTTCTTGTTACTTATTAATTCTGCGCACCGAAGCCCCAGTGCATTTTGTCTCAAAGTCATTCCAACCTCAATCCATAGGGACAAGTTTGATGACAATGTTTCCTAGTTTTTAATCATAGATTATGCACAAATAATACAAACATAATTTTATAATTTTCTTAAGTGTGTACCCGTATACTGTAAGCAATATTTTACCTAATTATTATTTAATGAACTACCTCTTTTAAATTGTTGTGTAAAGCTTTAGCTTGTCTAAAACTATCACAATATGAAAATACGTAATATATTATAAATTGTATTAGCTCTATTTAAAATACTTAATTGTTCCTAGTTTAAGGCCTAACAAATTATTTTTTATTTATTTTATTAGATTATATAGTTAGTTTACTAGTCAAAACTTTTAGTCAAGATTTAATGTACTTATAATTTATGTTTAAGAATACTAGGATTGCATAATACGTTAGGAGGCCTCAGGCACTTGTTTCGATGAAAGAATGAATTCAACGAAAATCACAATTTAAAGTTCAAAAGCCTAATATAAATTGCACTTGGTTAAAATATGCACTGTACTAAGTTTATTAGGTCCTAGTACTGACACAAACAAAAGTTCAATGATTGTATTACCTTGTATTTTGTACTGAAACTATTTTTAAGATCTGTTTTTTGTAGTTTTTAATGTTTTATTTTAGGTATAGATGCATTTTTGTATTGTTATTTTTTTCAATCCAAGTTTCGTAGCTTCCAATGTAGTCTGAAGAATACATTTTATATTATTGTATTATCTCATGCCAAATATGTTGAAATCTTAATGAAGACTTTATATTCTTGTGTTTTGCAATAAACCACATTTTGCGACATTATGACCAACAACTTTAATGTTTCGTTTATAACGATAAATGATTATGATGTTTGTACAGTCAAAGATCAAAAGTCCACTGCCACCGTGAGTGATGTTCACACGGCAATGCGTAAGTAATTTCATTTAATATGCATAAAACCTCATGCGTACGCATAAACACACATGCGTACGCACACGGATTAAAAGATTCGTGTGCATGTGTATATAAACGCTGCAGCGCTACCGATAGTAGTCTTACGGTGGCAGTGGACTTTTGACCCTTGGCCGTACAATTTTCTCTGAAAAAAGCTTTACAGTTCTTCTTTAATATAACAAATCTATTTCATACATCTTTGTCGTACGACCACGTTGCGCAATCGTTGTTAAAAAAACATTACTTCACACTAAGATTTTCTCCTGTGTCGTGGGTGCGTTTACAAACATACAAGTTCACATACACATGACACCCAGAACCGGAACAACGATTTCTTATAATGAGCCTTGTTGGCTTGAAACTAATTATCTCGCAATAATAGGGAGATATTGCATTGATACTTTTGTACTACAATCTCTAACCCGCTTGCCAAAGCATGGAGATTGTGATAAATCCTACTTTTAAAGTTCCCTGTTATTGATGATGAGATACTACAACTAACAATATGTAGGTTGTTGGTGTCAACTTAGATGCGCAACAAATTGGATGTCTGCGACCATAGCTACCCCTGTACTTGGTTTCTGTAGATACCTATTTCGGTTGTGCGACTGGTCATACGACTACAGTTCCATTATGATATGGTGCCCTAGTACGTTATTAGTTGTAGCCAAATACTTGCATTTATGTATTATCAATGTTGATTAGTTGTAAGCACTACAGAAATGGATGTTAACGAATGCTAAGAATAAATGAATTTCCAAATGAAACGGTTATTTTTATTTTGAAACAACGTTTTGGTACCTTACTTACAGTTTAAGTTACAGTAACTACGTAATTCTAAACAGAATATCTTACAGTCTGGACGAAAACCAACCAAGGCAGGATTCAGAAATGACTTAAACCCAATTGATCATACCTCTATACATACAATAAAACAGCTCATACAAAAATTCAACGAATACAACATGCCTGTTGTAATTTACCTGGCCTTTATTGACTATTCTAAGGCTTTTGATAGCCTCTTACATAAATATGTATGGCTAAGTCTAAGAGAGCAGGGGATTGCAAGTACCCACATAAATATAATAAAAAACGTATGCAAAAAAGATAGATGCTTTCGAAATGTGGTGTTGGCGAAGAATGCTCCGGATACCATGGACTGCCAGACGAACTAATAGGTCAATCCTAGAACAGCTCAATATAAAGACTAGACTGTCGACCGTATGTTATCAGCGAATTCTTGGATACTTCGGTCACATTGCCCGCCGCCAGTCAGATAACCTCGACAAATTGGTTGTTGTTGGTAAGGTGGAAGGAAAGAGACCACGTGGCCGATCACCTAGCCGATGGTGTGACCAAGTTGCCAACTACACTGGACTCTCTGTTACGAACGCCCTGAGAGAAGCCGAAAACAGGACAAGATGGAGGGAAATAACACAGAGAGCAATGAAGGCCTTTCAGGGGCACGACCTTCAGAAATGAAGCAAGCGATCGAGAAGAAGAGTAAGTATACAAAGAAAGCAAGGCGATTAGCAAAGAGAATAATAAGTATAGAGCACAGATATAGATCTGTGGTATAGAGTATTAGGTTGGAATCAACAGGAGATTGTTCCCTATAGAAAGATGTGTCAGATAAGGTGACCCACTATCACCAAAGCTGTTCACAGCAGTGCTTGAACATATGTTCAGAAAATTGGATTAGGAACATCTTGGTGGAAGTGGAAGTGGAAAGAGTTGGAGGAGGCCTTTGCCGTCCGTAAGGCACACCGAAATCAAAGACATACTGTAATTACGTAAACAGTACTTATAAGTTTTATTTTGTATTTAGTTTTAAGTTTCCGAAAATAAAATATCTTATTATTTCCTTTATTTATTTTCACACTTGATTTATATATTTTTAAATATTTCATTATATGTATAGAGGTGGTCAGGGCTCCAGAGAAAGGAATTTCCGGACAATAGGTACGCGCCGTGTCCAGAAGTACTGCTTTCTGCATCAGGCCCTTGACCCAACCATCTAACGCTAGCCTACCTACTCAGATGTTGGTCGAGGCTTTTAGCAATTAGGCCATTGGCAGATACGACTATCGGCACAATGACTGCTGAATCCACATCCCACATGTCGACAATCTCATGACCTAAATCAAGAAAAAATCTTATTATTATTATAACTTACGTAATTTGCGCGTACCATTGCACTCAATTTACTTCTCGGTTCCTATTAGAAGTAGATATGTATTATCATCCCTCAGTCCTGGGCCATACATCAATTACCAGTGATTACCATTTGTAAGTCGACGATGTGTCGATTATCCACGTACAATGTTGTTTTCAGGCGGGAACTTCGATGTCAGACCATTGAGTAAGTGGGCCCATTTGTCCCACCCCTATTCTATCCATCCATCAGAAAATGTGTTTCCTGAAGGTGTGACATAAGGGGGTGGCAAAAATTTCGTAATAGTTTTAGCTAAGGGCTCGTACACAAAACTGCGAATACTGCGATGCGGCGTCGCATCGCAAAAATGTGCGAACTCTCTACGCATCACAAAAACTTGAGAATTGATTAGCATCAAAATCTTATCTTCTCAAAACTTTTGTTGCTTTTTCCTGGACATACAGGAAAGCAATAACAGAAGTGCACACTTTTTACTATCCATGTCACGACTTAGTTTTCAATTCAAAATACGTTTAGTACGGTTGAAGGTCCTCGAAGGAATGGTCATCCTGGGAGACGCTTTGCCGCACGAAATCGCCTCGCAGCAATTCGCATCGTAATCTTTTGCGTTGCGAATTCGAATCACAGTTATGTTTACGAGCCCTATGACCTAGTTTTTGCGATACTACAAGACATTCCACTATGCACCCTGTAGGCCTTTTGAGCGAGGATATAATCATGGGCTCTTGCCCAATATGAAAGTTCTGTTTCACAGTTTTAGTAATTTAAATGATACATTTTATTAGTTGTTCTGTGACAAACGGACGGTTTACGATTAAGGTTGAGGTACAGGAGAAATGAAAGAAATGTTTCATAAAACTAAATATGCTTTATTTCACATCGTGTCAATATTCATTGGTCACAAACAAGTTTTGCACTTCGACAATACTTACACGTTACTCCGAGCTTTTCCTTTACAATATAAAATATATGCAGTTAACAACAATCCCCTCAGTTTACGAATAAATTATAAAATCATTTTATTTATTTATATACGAAGCAGATTTGCTGTCGCGCGACCATCGGCGACGGAGCGGATACAGTACAAAGGTGTATAAAAACGTTTTATGAAAAATAACAGCTACGGTATAGAAGAGTAGTTACAGATTATCTTTGAAAGTAGGGACGCTGTTTGAATATCTGTCCGCTCGTCGCCGTGGCGTTGGACGCGCGAGACCCGTGACACGCGGGGTGGTCCCTAGCGTACACGTCTAACGTTGCAACAAACAGCAAAATCAACGCACCGCGAGGGTTCAAGTAATCACCTGTACAATTTAACCTCTAACAACATGTTATTAAACTCTTAATCATTATACAAAATTATCATCACAATATCACAAATAAAATACAGAACTCTGACGTTCTACTCTACGAAATTAAGATGTGAAAATTTAGTACACAATATAAATGTATCAACGTAATCATAAAGCTTAGTATGGATTTTATAAATCAATATGTCCAATATAGACATCTATTCTTATCCATAAGCGAATTCAGTCAAATATTAATTAGTACAAAGAAATGTATTTTATACATTTGAAATTAATGGAAAATGTCGAATATACAAATTAAGTCTTATTTAAGGCTATTGATCCCCGAGGCACGCGGCACTAGCGGGGACGTCGCAGTGTCTGACCAAGTGTGAAACAAAGTACCTTACTGTACAAAAATAATAATAGAACAAACGAAACACTATAATACAAAATAAAAAGAAAAATAAAACAAGTTTATACAAAGTGTTACGTGACTGTATTCACACCAGTGGGGCCAGGGTACAACCATCGCTCTCTCGACTAACAAAAGATAACGAAAAAATTAAATCGAAAAGAAAAATACATTTAATGAATTTATTTATACAGACCGAAAAAAACAGTCGTAGAAAAAAGTTTAAATATTTATCGTAGAAAGTCAGCCTTCGCGTAACAATTCACTATACCATTTCATAACTACATTACCGCGACCTGCCATCCAACGATCAATCAACACAAACCATAGACTAGATCGTCCAACATTAGCACTTCGTGTTACACACGTCACATGTTACAACACACGTCACACCATCAACTGTTCGGATACGGTCGGTAAATGTCGTTAGCACATTTAACATTTGGACAAAAATAATGAAACAATAATGTCATGGTGATATTAATGAAAATAAAGATGACAATCAATTATAATTCTCATACATAATTCGTAGATAAATAGCGTTTTGAAAACGTTTCACAAGCTAGTTATCGAAGCGGCTTGACTAGTTATTTAATGTAAAACTGTTTAGTCGTAACTATAGTTTTGTATTGCTTCTGTATTGTTATAGGAACGCTAATGTATGCAGACGGGCGGCAGAGGCGGGAGACGGGCGGCGGGCGCCAGGCGCGGGGCCGGCGCCCAGTCACTGCAGGCGGCGGGCGCCAGGCGCGGGTACAGGCGCCCAGTCACCGTAGGCGGCAAACGCCGGGCACGGGACCAGGCGCCCAGTCACCGCAGGCGGTAGGCGCCGGACGCGGGACACGTCGTCCAGTTACTGCAAGCGGCGGGCGCCAGACACGGGACCAGGCGCCCAGTCACCGCAGCGCACGGCAGCGACGACATACGCGCATGCTGCCGCAATCGCCCCACGACGACATCTCCGAGCACGACCCGCAGAATATACCACCGCATCGTCTGTAACAAAGATACACATATTAGTACTCCTGATCCATCCCACATCTAACTCTTACACAGGTCTGTCGTCCTGGTACGTTACCTGCAGTGGTGCCTGCGCCTGGCCAGCCAGAAGTGGTTCCTACAGTACTGGCAGCGCGGCGCGGCGCTGTCTGGCAGCCAGACGACGCCGCGCGCCTCCTCGCCCACCTCTACCTCGGACGCGCTGCCGCTGCTGCTGCCACTGCCGCGCACCGACCCACTGCCACTGCTCGTTTTCTGTACCAGGAGAATATAACTTTAGAGGAGCCACGATCCAAGTCCAAATGTAGGGGTAAACTTTGGGATTGTGATAGTGACTATTTTAAACTTAAAATGATGGATATATTATTGTAGTTTTGTTTTGTTTGTTATAGAACATTGAAAGTGATAAGTAATTTAACTCATTACATATAACCTTGTCAAAAATAATTTATTTCCAAAAAATAAGTTATTTTCGTAAGCTTAAAGGACCCGCATTTTTATGAAAAGTACTAAGTAAGTAAAGATGTGACATAGAAAGATGTGTGAGAGTGGTATGGCGTACTTGCGTGGGCGTGGCGGCGTGTGGTACGGGGGGCGGGGCGGGTGCAGGTGGGGATGATAGGCGCAACGCTTCGCGCGCTTCACGTAATTGGCCGCTTAGTTCCTCCACTACTTTCTGTAATCAAACAACAAGTATGGTATTGATGGATCGTTCATATACTGTGTAGGTAGGTAGGTATATGGGTTATGGAGCTTGAATGCATCTTACATAAATACAATGCACTTAGAAGCTGCAGTTTACATAATTAAACTACTAAGCGAGCATAAGTGGGGGAGAGTTCCTACCTTTTGATAGAGTATGATTTGATGTAGTCGGGCCTGCAATGGGTCGAGTGCTGGCGGTAGACCATCGACTGGGTCTGCTCTCTGTGTGGCCGGCGTGGCGGCGGCGGGGGCGGGGGCTCCGCATACACAACGTACTCGGGCTCCGCCTAGCGCTCCGCCACATACACCGCACCAACAAACCTCTGAGCTGCCTCCTGACTCGCCTGATGTCTCGATCCCACCTGCAACCAAACACAATTATGTTTTACATAATGTAACAAAACAGGAAGTCCTTCTCGTTAAGAATTTCAGACTAGGAAACATTTTTAAAATGGTTTTATCACAAAAGTTTTGTTTACAAATGGAATTTGATGCTAACTCTAATTACAAAAACGTAAGAAAGAACTCGAGGCCGCTGAATAAAACTGAAAATGGTTTCAATCATACGGTGGTACCAGGCTTACATAAAGGGCAAAGAGGTTTTAACTTACTGGTATTACTAGCTCGTCTGGAGCAGTGGCAACAAGCAATGCGGCGCGGCGAAGTAGGACATAGAGTGAGTTGGCTGGCCACACGGGTGCGTGTGTGTGTGTGTGCGGTCCGCCGTGGCTGTGTGTGTGCCTCGCCCTCGCTCTCTGAACTAATGCTGCTTGATGTCGCTCCTCCTGGAACAAGGAAAAAAATCTTTACCATCAAACTTTATCAACATAACACCATAACATAACATCACGCCTTTTATCCCCGAAGGGGTAGGCAGAGGTGCACATTATACCACCTTACAATGTAATACCCACTTTTCACTATTTATGTTATGAGTCCCATGTAATAAGGGGTGAGCCTATTGCCATATACCGGGCACTATTCCAGACTCCGTGTTACTGAGATTTTTAAAAAATCCAGTAATACTTTGCACGACCCGGGAATCGAACCCGAGACCCCTTGCCCGGCAGTCGCACTTGCGACCACTCGGCCAACGAGGCAGTCCGTCAAAGGCAGTCAAACTTTATCGTGTGATAGAATATTACGTAGAAGATTACATTTGACACCAGACTATCTCTTCCCGTGGGTTTAACCCACATTAAACAGAAAACCGGGCCGCAGCACTCATTAAACCTGATCTCCAACCAGCCTGCTCAGAATGGAGGTTATGGCAAACCTCTATTTAGTAGAGGAGACCCATAAGTCCAGCAATGTACTTCTTACATACTGTTAAAGATTTTACTTTCCAAGAAATCAAGAGCTCAGTACTAGGCTAGCAGAACTGGTAAGTCCCCTCTTTGAGGAGTGGCTTGAGAGACGCTACGGCGTCCTCACCTACCGCCTGACGCAGGTCCGCACCGGACATGGGAGTTTCGGGAGGTACCTGTGTCTGATGGGGCGGGAGGAAACGCCCGGGTGTCATCACTGCGAGGACCGCCCTGAGGACACGGTGGAACACACGATGGGAGAATGCCCTGCGTGGGCTGAGCACCGCCGTGTCCTCAGGGAAGTGATCGGCGATGGCGACCTCTCGCGTCCGGGCCTAGTGCAGGCCATGATGCGGAGCGAGGGGGACTGGGATGCCGTCTGCTCCTTTTGCGAAGCAGTCATGCTAGCTAAGGAGGAGGCGGGACGTGTGAGGCAGCGAAGCGCTGCCTCCTCGCAACCCAGCCATCGCGAAGGACACACCGGGCGTCGGGGATCGCGGGACGATCTCCGGCCACAGTACGCGCGGGCCTGCGGACGGCGAGCATGGGTGGCTCCCCGTCCGACCAGAAACAGACCCGAGCGTACGGCGCGTCGCGTTCCGCGCGCGCCTCAAAGAGCCATCAGACCACCACAGATGGGGCCCAATAGGGCCGATGTCGATTCGGAGTCGCGGAGAACCTAACGGGTAACCGGGGCTCCGGCTCGACGTGCAGGAGAAGGAACGGGGTGGTTTTTAGTCAGTAAGAGTCTGACACTCCCTTCCGCCTCACCCAGGCGGGAGAGGTCATTCGATGATTTTCCCCCCTTAAAAAAAAAAAAGGCTAGCAGAACTCGAAAGAGCTTAATGAAAGAAGAAAAAGCTCACCATTTAGATCAACTTCCAGAAACTTCGTCCCAACATCGTCGATTCCGTTCACTGTTCCGTTAGTTACGCCATTTTCTCTCGTATGGCCATCCGTGACAACGTTGTGGTTGGTTCTATCCTCAGTAGTGTGATTGTCCAGCGGTGAAGAGTCGTGGGACGTGTTCCTAGAAGCCGGTGGTTCTGCTCGACCCTCGTTGATCTCGAAGCCGGTGGAAGATTGGTTGCTGGACTCCGATACGGACCGCCAGGTTATGCTTATGTTTCTCGTGCGAGCTGATTCCCTTGCAGCCTATAAACACAAATATTGTAGAGAAATTAGATTACGTTATTATGGTATAACGTTTTTAGAGCAAGTCGTCGTATGATACTTAAAAAGTATAATTTATCACACCACCACTCTTCCCTAGGGTGTCACACCTGTGACACTAGGGTGTCCTACACCCGAAAAAAAAGAATATACATTTGACAGAGGTTGGACAGCAGCTTTCTTGTTAACCATTCGAACTGCGAACATCATTTTTTTAACAAAATTCTTCGTTTTTTTAACTTAAAGTACCAGGTTACCATATCAACAAGAAGCATTTACCTCAGCCATGCCGATGACATCAGAGTAAGTGTCAACAACAAACACGGGCGGTTCCTCAGGCGTGTCGATGTCAGGTGAAGCGGCACTAGCCGCGGCGTCAGAAACACTACCAGCTGTACCATTAACTTGACTATTGTCTGATGTGGTCAAATCTTCTGTATGGTCTATGACCTGGTCTGGTATTATCTTGTCAGTAAGCTGTGCTGCACCGTCTAGTTCTCGTTCTAAAGAGGACGAGCCGCTTGCGATGTCGCGTGGAAGACTTGTGCTGTTCTCGAAATGGTCTGGGTCAAGACCGTCCACCTGGAATGAGAAGACAGAACAGTTGGTTATTATGGAATAGAAACTTCACTACATTCAATGTTTAGAAGTATAAAGTCTTGAATGCATTAAACAATTCAATACCAACTTAATATATGATAGGTGAAACAAATCGATTAAAAATTGTAATAAAAAAATACTCATAAGCATTCTCTAATTGAGGAATAAAAATAGTCGAACCAATCCTATCGATAGTGATAGAATACTGAGCATATAATATGTCTGCCTTGTTGGCCGAGTAGTAAGAAATATTACTGGGTTTTTGAAAAAATCTCAGTAGTAGCACGGAGTCTGGAATTGTGCCCGGTATATGGCAATAGGCTCACCGCCTATTACATGGGACTCATAACATAAATAGTGTAAAGTGGGTGTTACATTGTACAGTGGCATAATGTGCACCTCTGCATACCCCTTCGGGGATAAAAGGCGTGATGTTATGTTATGTTATGCATATAATTTGTTCCAATAATAGATTTTGTAGTTATAATTTCAACCGACTTTTGTTCACTTCATATGTATGATGAAATATTGAGGAAGCCCTTGAATGCAGATCGCGTCCAACCAGTCCGTCTGGAAGTTATTGAAAGAGACTTATGTTTAGCAGTGGACGTCTAGGATTTTCTCCTGTGTAGTGTGGGTGCGTTTACATACAATTTCATATGCTTAGACGTGGAACAACATTGTGGATCATTCAGTGTGTTTCTTGCGGGCATTGAACCCGCTACATGTTGCGTAACAGCAAGTTATTTGGCCGATATGACGATAATGATGATGCTAAATCTACTAGACAACGTACGGTATCAGGTCCGTTCTCGTTGCTAACAGGTAGTACGGGCAGTTCGTCCACGCAGCTGTCGGTGAGCGCGGCGCGACACTCGCGCTTGTTCTCACACTCGCCGGCCACCACCATCGATAGTTTCCTGCAAGAACATACAAGTAATTTATATTATAACATTCGTAAGACATAGTAAATTACATAATTATTATGGTTACTCACGTAATTATTTGACTGCGAATTGCGGTCGCGGAATGCTGCTCATGAATATGAGCTCAAATTTATACTTTGAAAGAGATTAATCTGAGTCTGTTTCGGTGTTTCTTTACAGAGCAGTTATATAGGAAATGCCGGCCTCGTGGCCTCATCTACACTACTTCTACATATTATCTTGTTTCATTTTAAACACATGTATAAATGATATTATTTTGTAGTCTATTTACAAAACTAAACGTAGTTGTATAATTTTTGTCGCTATTAAGATTAATTGTTATGTTTTTCAGCTTACGCTTCGGCTTAACTAATATGATCCTCTAGCATAGCTTGAAACTAGTCGAGTTCCTCGTCAAATAATAAGCCGAAATATATAATAATTAACATACAAGTAAATTAACTTCTTGTATGATGGTATATAAGACACAATAGAAACATTATGTCTCGCATAGATCTGCGTTAATACGCGAAAATATTCATTTTTTTGTGTAAAAATTATCGTGAGACATACACATACTAAATTAATTCAAATTAACGGCTTACTGGTGCAATGTGTGAATGAATTGAGAAAAACTGTACTTGTTTCAAGTCCCATGATAAACTTCACTTGTTGCCCTTTGCTTAATTCTACTAATAAAATATTTACAAGAAAATAAACAATATCATGATATGTTATCATAACATTTGAACTTCTTTGAAAACAATTTACTTTCTAATTCTTTAAACAAATTTGTATAATCACCAATGTCCGTTCACATATAGTTCAAAATAGGAGTATATAATAGATATTGTATACTTACATAACATCAGGTGCTAAGCTGGGATCACTTGACCTTCTCTGAGTGGTTCGTTTCTCGGCCTCATTCAGTAAGTTGTCACATGATCTCGTCTTAGTCATCAAGCCTGCAAACAAATAAATACTTTTATTAGAAGACTTTTTTGATAAAATCATAGTTTTCTTCTCACTCCTAAAATCTATCAAGAATTAACAAAGTATAAGAGTTACGGCACTGAATTATGTATTTGTGAACAATTTTTACATTGATCTTCTTGCGCAAACTTAGCGCAACATTTGCGCATAAATAATTTTATAAAAATAAAGCGATAAAGACTCTAAGGTATTAGAAATTACGAGCACACATTAAAATGTTTGCGCAAAACTTAGCGCAAAATTTACCCATTAATTTAATAAATTAACCTTTGACGGTATCTGTAATTTTTGCTGTCTCAAAGATAAAAATGTTTGCGCAAGTACGAATCACATATCGTACCTCCGGTGCTATACCGTCAATTATGTATTGCGGGGGCCCACGCGCAACTGAACAATGAAACGTTGTTTCACCTAGTGCCGTCCAGATTAGCGCCAAAACCGTAACGATAGTAATGTCCTCACAATGTCAGTTTGCTTACTACACAAATGACAATAAATAACGCACCAAGTAAAGAGGTGAATTTGGAGTTTTCTTTCATCAGTTAGAGTTTGACAAAAATTGCATAAGTGACGATATTGCACCGCAGGTGCGATATACTTTTATGTTTAATGTAGAGGTATAGTTTATCAATCTTCCCTTACCGTTATGTGGTGGTGTAATAGGTAGTGGTTGCGGCGGTAGGTCAGGCCTGTGCTCAGTGCGCGGCTCGTCGCGCGGACTCTCGCAGAACATTCCGCTCCACACACACATCGTACGCACTGAATACTCCGGCCATATCGCTTGCTGGAGAGGAGATAATATTATTTAAAGTTTATTTATATCACTGTCACTTTCAAGTTTCCTGCATTTCATAGAACATGTAAAATGTGGTACTCTTTGGAACATTAATATTAAATTTTCTTGCAAACACTGAAGATAAAGATGATGATGAGAGATCGAATGATGAGAAATCGATGAGGTAGGTATCGAATATTATAAAATATGGAACAAAATTGTTCCCAGTCGTTAAAATTGTAAATTAATTTGACTTGAATAAAACTGGGTGGCTTTATACGAAATACTAAGTGCTACTCGATTCGGTATTCTTATTCGCTTCTCTTACCAGATCTTGTTGTAATATTTAAATACATTAAAAATCAATGGCCATTCTCATTGAATTCGAGTTACATGGAATAAATCATTTGGAGGCTGCAGATTTAAACATCGTTTTTCAATAATTTTTTAAAAGTATCAATATATTCTTAACTGCTAAAATAATAAAACAACAATTTATTACATACCTGATCAAGTTGATGTGGCGAGTAGAGATGGTTCCTATAAGCGGGCGCGCGCAGTAGATGCCAGACGTGTGGCGTGAGGTCGTGCGCGCGACACTCGATGCGCTCCAGTCCCGTGTTACACAGGAATGTCCCGAACATACATGAATGTACGTGGGTGCCTAGCTTTATCTGTGTACAATATAACGTTATACATAAGATAATGTTTTAAGACAGAAGGGTCAGAGGTGGAATAAAATTAGAGAACACCCTAGCACGCCGCGGCGCCCTTCTATAACCTGACGCTCTAGTCAGTACAACAAATACCTAATAAACTAATAAATAATAGTAAGATTCAATAAAGTTAGAAATGACCTTATAAGTACAGCTAACAACTTGAAGATCGCACAAAGATTTGATCCTTGCGGGAATTGAATCCACGACATGGAGCCTAGGAAACAACATTTCTCCTACCATCAAGTTCAAACTATCGTTGGCGAAAATATGTAGTTTATTTTTCTAAATATAATCATGTTTATTTTATTTTTAAAGGAAGTTAGCCTACCACGCACTTTATTATTCGAAACACATAATTATACTCTAAATACATTTATGTATGTCTAATGGTAAACTTGTTATTGTATTTAAAATCAATTTATAAACATATTGAGCGTATTATAAATAGAAAATTACACTTTTAAAATACTAACTGGAGTTTGTTTTTATTCATTTTTGGAGGAATAACAACAAACTTGACATTATAACTGTTCTTAGGCAGAATTTATAAAACATTGGCATGAATATAACATGACATAAATGTTACATTTCTTATAACTTATTCGCCATAACAAAAATGGAGGTACAACCATTCACTATAATTTACTTTGTTCTAAGAATTAGTATACCTAAACAGTCAATGCAACTGAGAATTTTTGAGTGACAAAACCATAATTTTAAGTCGCATACCAACGATATTATAAAACCAGGTACCAAGAATTCATAACCATGAAAGAGTAACTTACCAAATACGCTTCGTTGAATTCAAAGCTGCAAGGGAATTGCAGCATCATCTGATGTACGACGTCTAACCACTGCAGGAAGATGGGAGACCGTTCGTTGGGGTCTTCGGGGCCGAACTGATGACCACACCGATCCGCGAACTTGTGACCGAAGTCCAGCCATTCACGCTCGATCAGTATACGAAAGCCCTGATGAATGAATGAGTCAGTTATACTACGCGTTACGCGACAATTGCGCTCGGTTAATCTCCGGTATTGTTCTGCGATCCTGGTGGAAAAGTTGATTCGATAATTATTTTGTTTTCTAGTTTTATGATTTAATCTATCCGGTTAAATAGCGAAACACCATTTTGAACATCCTTTAATTTTTAAAATGTTCTATTAATGAACTGAAAGAAACATGATAATGATATTTAGCTACTTTGATGTAAGTACAGCAACAAAAGCGACGACGTTGTTAATACCAATTTCCACCATTCTATGTAGTCCTAGTACATTTGTACGAAGAGCGCAGAACATTAAGGCGATGCTTGATGGAAAGCCAAGGTGAAGAACACCATGATGACGATGAACTTATACGGTCGAAATTAACAATCGATCTTTCCGAATATGTGGCTTGACATACATTTTTGAAATAAACTTCATACAAGAAATGCTTTGGATTGAGATCGGTTATTCTTTTCGGCCGTCTCAGTTGGGCAAAACGTACCTCTAAAGTTCTATAATATGGGTCCAGTATGAGTTGGGCGGCAGCCACGATCTGCGGCGTGCGGTCCCAACCATCGGAGCAATGTACTAGAACTGGCCTGCCTCCGGCCACAGCGCGAGCCACAACACTGGATGCGCGCACCACGCCTGACACGTATTGCAGCCATAGTGTTCGCTCCAGGTTGCTGTGCCAGCTAAGACAACAGGAATTATAACGTAATTAATTTAAAATCATTACTGAGTAATGCAAACAAAGCCATATACAGTCGACAAAATTTAATGCAATTCGTAGTCGAAAAAAAAATTAGATCAAAGCTTCAGATTTACGAAAAATCAAAACATTCATGGGTGGATTGATATCATTGTTGGGATATCTACACAAAAAACCGCAACAGCTTCTTTGGTGAACTACCCGACACTCCTCCATGAGCTAGCCAGAATTTATTTTTACATACACAATTACGTGCAAAAATAATTCGTGAATTTCTTCGGCGCGCAAATCACGTTTGACGGCGCAATGTTTCCGGAAGAGATATAGCGAGTAACAAAACAATGAGTCCGTCCGGGCAGTGTGCCAACTGACACAAAAACTCCGCTGTAATATTACCTAGGTTCTTGTAACGTAAACATTGCCTATTTAGTGCATTTGATAGAGGAAGTGTACTGTCTATTAACCTAGGTCGTAACTGCATTGGTCTCGCCTTAAACGCAGCGCCCACATCCTGCAATCGATTGATTACCTATTATCTAGTTATGTCGTGAATGCACGGTCAGGACTGTCCTTGACCGTACCTAACAAGCTAGCTAACTATGCAATAAATTGTGGTCACATTAGCTAAATAACTAACAATCAAATCGTTACACGCTGTCGGAGACAAATTGTTAAAATTACTGACATTTTTATTACAATCTTGTGATGAATTTTTGGTAACGATTTATATAAATTCCGAATACCGCAGCGCCAAAATGTACGAGATTATTTTTCATGACTTTTTCCTATGTTTTCATAGTTATTAGCTATTCAAACTTCCTGAAGGTGATCTAGTTAGACATGACATTATTCTCTAGTTTCTCATCCTACAATCTAAGACCTAGACCTTCAATGCAATCACTAACAAGATGAGTCTACATTTGAAGAACTGTAGGCGTAATTGATAGTGACGTGTCGGTCACCCAGACACCCAACACCCATTCATTAGTAAATAGCGTGGAGATAACTTAATAGGTGGGCGTAGTGCCTACAGCTCACATGGGTTACCAGGGCAGCAGATCGTGGCACTGGTTTATTGATTGGCGATATAAAAAGTAAATGTATAAATTCCTTTGTATGAACATTTTTGTGAGTAGTCTCTACATTGGAAATAGATTTCAATAAGAACAAATTATTATTATCGTTTCTAAAATTCGTAAGCACATAAATATAGTGCATAAAATATTTCATCCACATATTCATTATTTTATTTATCTATCAGCTTCCATAATCCACTTTGCACACCAAAAAACACTTTACCAAAGTAAGGCAAAGCGTATTAGGCAGTTGCAAGTTGTTTCCATCATTGATTTTTCATTTTTATTTACCTAACAGATCAATACTAGGGCTGCATAACACAACAGAAAGTAGCAAGTTACTTACTTCGCCTGATCACTCGGCTCAGCAGCCAAAGCCCTCATCTGTTGAAAGCTCCTCCTCACATGATGTATGTTGGGTAGACACATGAACTGTATGTCTGCGGCCGGGTAGTATTGTTGGCATTCACACCCGCCGCCTCGCGCGCGATTCGTAACCGCGGACGCGTATGAACGCGCGTCCACTATTAGTAGTTTTAGTTGCTGTAACAATTAAATTGTTCGTTAAATCGTATTTTATGGGGTTCCACGAAACATATTTTGATTTTTAAATCAGAGGTCTTGGGCTTGCAATCAATTCTGAATTACTTACGTAAGTGTCATTGCCCAGTCCCCAAGCGGTAACCGGTGACCGCTTTCCACTTACTCCATTATATACCTTATTTCCTATGTTTAAAGACTACTTTTGTATGAACAAATGTTGTGGATATTTCATAATCGGGGATTAAGAAGTTAATTATAGTTTTGTAAAATGTGATCAATTCTCATCCCGGAAATAAAATCTATTACTTTCCTAATAATATATAACCTTCTATTGAAATGGTCTTCATTGAAAGTTAATTAGAATCCTAGTTAATGTTTATAACGTCCATTAAGTATGAATATGTGAGTTCCTACATCGTAACTTATTATGAAGTCATTCACAATAAGCACTACGTAATAGATTATATTGAAGTGTACTTCCTTGCATTTGTTCCTATAAGATTGAAAGAACTTAAATGGCAATCTACCTTTATGCAAGTTTATTAAAGAATATTAATAATAGCAAAGTAGTTAGAATATCGACTTTGGAAAGGAAACGATTAAAACCGAACAAAGACTATCAGGTAAAATTCCCGGCCAGGTAAAGTGTTTTTTCCAAATTCACTATAAAAATACGATCTTTGCCCGAACCTGGCATTAACCGGCAATAAGTCTAAACTTCACATTATCATAGCCAGCCGTTTTTATAAATGGCAAAAGAGGGTTCTTAAGTTCGGCAACCAATAAGAGCGATTCTACGTAAAGGTATTATGATAAGACTATTATCATATTTTATGCATCATAATTCATAATAAACAATTAAACATATCCAATGCTGAACATGTTTTCCTCAATGACTTCATATCTAATTTTATGCATACCTTATTATTATTATTGGGAGGCTGCATGCCCCGGTCGGCGTTGCATGCGTTGACGAAGGCTGCTAGAAGCCGTTCATCCTCGCTGGACCGCCAGCCGAGCCAGCCGACTTCTGGTTGCGACGAGCGCGCGATTACGGCGCCATTGCCACGGTGCCGCCATACCACCGCCGGTATCCGACGCATTGCACGAAACCTATCAACAACAACAAAACATTGTATATCTCCTACGGATTATGAGGACTTGGTCTCGATCCTGATGATAGGGCTAAAGATGAAAATTCCAATAAAAAAAATGTAGTCTCTTCATATTGCAGCCCGTTCAAAATTGATTTATCAGTTATTTAGCTAAGAATCACCGACTACCACTTACATAAAGAAATCTGCATCGAAATCTGTTAATTTGTTCGTGATTTATGTTTCCAGAGACAGATATAGACAATCTTAAAATTTTTAATACATTTTTTAAGAGCGAAAATTATGTTCTGTGAGACTTGTTTACATGACTATGTTTCATTCATTTCACAGTACGGTATCCAAGTACTCGTACTTACCGTGCTACTGAATCAAGGTCTTCATCACAGATGGACGCTGGCACTACAAGTAGAGGTGGGTATGAGAGACACAACTTGTACTCTGCATTAGCTGCCGTCACCCGCCACGCGCCCTTAGCAGTGAAGCCTAACCGCTCCACCTGTGGACGAGGGCGATTCAACAGGTTAATTGCAGGTAAAGAATAAAAAATAGGAAGGGGGAAAATGCTACACGTAGTATTAAAGAATGAGTTGTAAATCGACTAATGACGTCAGTTCACGTCAATTATTCTTTCTTCTTTAACCCGTACGTAACTTTCATTTGAACTTGAAAGTTCGCTACAAAGTTCAAAGTACCAGGCAGTCAGAAGAGTTTAGGAATTCACAGCATTCTAAATGCGAATAAAATAAATCTTTTTCTTTACTACGCTAGCTACGTTCGTTGACGTCAGTTATTTGTTAGTGTTAATTTTCCTACAAACTCTAAAAAACAACATTTATGTTACTAAACAGAAGCATTGAAGAATTATTCCGGGCGTACTGAATGAACAATGAACCCGAATTTAAAACTACAAAAATATAAACACCGACAAAACGGAACGTTTTCGCAATAAAATACTAGGCAACCAGATGTTACTGGGAACTTACCTCAGTACCGAACCAATGTCTTTGTGGAGACTGTGAGGCCCTCATTAGTGCTCTGTGCACCGACGTGGGCGGCTGTTCTTTGGCCCACGCCGCATATGCCGCGGCGAATGTCTCCTGAACGGATCCTATAGGGGCGAGCGCGGTTGTCAGCCGCCTCCACCATTCTATGCATTGATCACCTGTGGTAAATGAGCATCTAGAACAAGAAGAATGTTTGTGTTAAAATATCATTGGAGTTTAGATTCGTATGCAAAAAACTGACTTATGTAGAAGTCATGAAAATAAAAACAACGATTGACCTCGAGACCCGAACCGAGTCGGGCTTTCCCGAAAACATTTGACTGTAACCGTAATTTATATTTATAAGTGTACTACTTTACAAGTAGCTAGCAACCAGATAATAAACGTTAGTTCAAACACTCGTTTATCTTATTATTGAAGGAAATTTTACATGCCCGCTTTCTTTAGTCGCTAGGTGGTGATTATCAGTCGGTAGCCTCAATAATCTAAAATTGAATCAACATTGATTATGTTTATATTATTTCATTTCGCTGCTCATTAAGTATGTTATTGTGAACTTTGGTCCTTTAAACATAGACATATGACTTCATGGCAAGACAAAGTGTGAATTTTAAACATAAAATATGGCGCTGAGCACGTTTTACGAGCCGTGTTTTACTGTGCCATATTTACCTACATGACTATCATGACTTTGTATGTAAACACTGGATAAGTACCTAAGTACAATTATAAAATACTTTAAGAACTACAATCTAATCAGTACTCGAAGAGCGTATTATAAAGTGAGTAACTACATACATGTAAATTAAATGAATCGTTAAGTTTTACCTAGTATTGTTGATTGACTTCATGTATTAGTTCTACAAATAATATAGGGAAAACTGTATACGTATAATATTATGTATAACTAAGAATAATAATTTAATTATGGTTTATTAACAGAGTCCTTTTTTAGATCTGTATTATCGACCACAACCATAAATGAAATGAAAATATCATTATTTATTAGTCACCACTCTAAATTGGTGTCTACTAGGCTATCATAATAAACAAGGATACTTACTTGAGTTGTCTTCCATTTTTGCATAGCACAATCAAGTGCAACAAGTCTCGGATCTCCGGCAGGTCGATCAGACGTAGTGGTATGGACGCACCAGGGTCGTTCCTCCGACGAGGTTGGACATGCAGACGGTAGTTGGACATTGCGATAGTTCCGCCGTCCGTTGTTCGGCCCACCCACTGCCAACAATACCGATAAGATTAAAGCTTCATTCATGAATAACTAGCACTAATATTCTGGTAGAAGTACACAGTTTTGGCACAATTTTATCCTTTACATTAATGTGTCATATGCATATCACACGTGAACCACGTACTATTTTGATAACATTCCCCCTAGCCATGCTCCACTTAATAGTAAGCACATGCAAAGTACAATATTTTCGCAAAGCTGCAATTTCATATCACCGCCGTAAGTGCACGCTTTGGGCTGATAACGTGTAGTCAACGACCTACCAGGAATGCAGGACTAGAACGGAGCTAAACACTATCGTCATTGCGGTTCATTCAACCCGATGCATTCGACCTGCTGACCTTTTAGGCCTCCAGCCGTATTAGTTACTTAATATGTGCGTGTTTTATCTGTTTGTTACGCTTTTGCTAATTAATTATTAACGTGGACTTCGTACTGGGAAACACGGTTGTTGGCAGACCTGTTTGTAGTTTGTCAAGGCATCATTAAGACGTCATGTCTATTGAAGAGGTTCCGAGAGCCGTGTAATTATGTTGAGAAACAATACCGTTGAGCGTATGCTGCTGTTTGTGAACGTAACTAAATGTATTATACAATTAAACTACGGTTATGTACTTGAGGTTTCATTTGAGTTTCCTAATTTATAGTTTCCGTAAACAAGTCATTTTAAGGAAAATAAAATATGTTACAATTACCTTATCTGACTTTATAAATTATATTGGTTTCGAAGGCAAAATAGGTGGTCTATCCTGAATTCCTCATTTATAAATAAGGTTATTTAAGGTTTAACTTCTCGTATTCATTATCGATAAAAGTCAAATATAGCTTAACATTACAAACACAGCTATTCTGGATAATTCATGTAGTCTTGGTATCTCACCTGTACAAACTCCCCACATATGGGTGTGAACCCTGCATCTAGGCCTGGTTCATCATAATGTGTTCGCAGTCGAGGGTACAGGTCCGCAGCGCGCACTCTGTGTGGTGGCGGCTCTGGTTGAGGAGGAGCACGGTACCGTTCTCGGTCACTCATCTCGCTTGTTGATGGCACTACCACCTGTGAACAAAGAAAAGTAACATTAATAAAGATACTACTACACATCATATATGTTGATAAACACGCTGTGTGGTGATGAAGGAGTAAAATCCGATTGTCATCACGTTAATTCATCCTGCAGGTGTCGCAAGCGTCCACAGAGAAAAGGCACCAACGCTCTCTGATTAACCTGATCCTTTGAACTGTGACAAACCCCTCTATTTAGAGGACGTCCATGGTCCAGCAGTGTCTTGCCACAGACAGTTAATATAATACCAAACATTCTCACGTGTACCAAACACGACCAAAAGCGATATTTATACTTTCTAAGTTACACGTGCTGTTGTGCCAATTATGCATACGTCTTACTTTTGGATATTTCTGCACCAATTCTACAGAAAACATTATCGTCTAATGTAAACATTAATTATAATTCTAAGAGCTCCATTGAACACTTCTGTCGGACATAAAATATAATAAAATAAGGCATTCCTTTGATTTTCGCTTCCGCTGCGGAGGCCGTAACTCAAGAGGTCCTTAGATTTCATCCACTTTCAAAACAAATTGCAGAATTATTTTTGTAAAAGATAGAATTTTGGAAGAAAGAAAATATTTATTTACTCGCCATCCGCATAATACCTCGATGAGACTAGAGATATTTAGACACGCAGCATCCGATACAGCAACGAACATCATCCGACAATCTTCTGCTATATTACCGAATGATTGATCAATAAAATTGTAATTAACAATAATAACTGTACAATGTACACACAATGAGCCACAAGGTCGAATTAAAATTCAACACAAAAACAAGAATGTAAAGAGAACAAGAATTAATTATTATTTACTAACAAAGTGTTACCGATTGGAACGCGTTCGTTTAGTATTCAGTTATTGTCTAACTGTTCCTATACTCCGATAAGAAGTCCTTCCAATAAGATGGTCCTAAACTGGAGCGAGGGAGATACGGAGACACTTTCTCTTTCTGTGTCCCTAGTACCTATTGATAAGATATCTATAGACAGACCCTTGTACCCGTTTTGTTCAACTGCGTATAAAGAAGAATTTTATTATAAATTTCTTCAAGATATAACGGTAATGAAGATTGCTTCTGCATGTCTACAGTCGCGAATATCAGCTGGAAAGGGGGCACTGGTGACTTGGTGGAACCACTGGCGATGGATAGTTTGATGCCTTTTCGTATCTTCTCACTCGAACTCTTCCTCTTGGGCTTCGAAATTGCACGCAGTGCGGTCTCCATGATTCTATAAACATATTCAATAATATTCCTAATACACGAGTATGCCATTGAAAATTAGTCTTTGAAACAAGGAAAACACTACGATCTTTTGTCTAGGGTCAAGTCTAATCATACCGTTTATTGCTCAAGTAACATCACAAGTCACAACACAATGGCTTTACCCTTGATTAGATTTTGCAACTTTAATACTTAACAGAGGAAAAATAAAGTCGAGAAACTATCATAAGTTGTTTACCTTTGTTTCTCTTTTGTAGTAAATTGGGTACTTTCCTTATAAAAAAATAAACTATTTCGAGTGTTCAATACAATAATGTATTAAAAAACAATCACAGTTTCATTAATTTCATGATCAACTTCATTTTAGTATTTTTCGAGCAATTTTTTGACGCTAAAAAACGTGACGTCACAATACACAATCCCGTACAAAATTCATAGAAAACTGTCGTTTTTGACAGTTCGAAAAAAGTATTGAGTTTAACCAGTTGGCAAGTACCTACTCAATTACTAAAAACCACGTCTCTTTCGCTAACATTTTGTTATTTTTTTTTTTAAATTGGAGCCTCTAGTTATATAGAAAGAGGCAAGACTGCAGCACTGCAGTCAAGTTTTTGCCTAAATACATAAATAACGAGTATTACACAAAAGTATTATGTAAAAGGTACTACGTGAAGTTATGTTGCCTTGGTATCGTTTATCGATGTAATAACCACAACGTTTAGAAACCGTCTCGAATCATAAATAATGATCTCGCGTGCTTATGATTCACTGGTGGCGCTTAGAAGCCTATGAGCTCCTGGTGGAATGTTAGTTCACGAGTCAAAATTTAATAACATCCGTAGTAGACGGCACCTGTCTAGTCAGAAGTTATTTATTGACAAATTTGTAAGAAAATAATTAGTTAAAGTTTTCATGTAGTACTTTGCTCATTCATTTTATTCAGTAGACACTATACAAGTTTATTAGAAAAGGGACTTATTAGAAGAGGCTTCTCTCATTTTCTTTTCAATATTTTAATTAAACGACACCATTGATTGTTTCTTTTTTTTTCCTTTTACATTGTGCATATACCACCCTTAGTCAAATTATTTTTAAAAAATTCCATTCAAAGGTTGTCTGGAAGAAATCGCCGCGTGTGATAAGACTATTTCTGTTAATTGTGTGTGCAAATAAAGTATGAAATAATAATTGATTCACATTCAATAAATATTATAAAATTATAACTTCCTTCTAAATATCAAGTGAATTTATCAAAAGTTGTAATTTTAAAGGAAATACTGAAATATATAATAATTGTGTTGTATCTAAATGTTGCCTTCCTATTACATAACAAAGGTAGCAGCGATAACATACATTTATGTAATATTATCAAATAAATAGGTATACAGCAGTCACAGGCGTAACGTAAATAAACACCATACCATATCTAATAAGGTTTAAATTTCATTGGAGAGGCCAAATCACCTGAAAAGATATATGTATTATATATTTTGTTTACCTTATAAATTGGAAAACCTTTTTGAAATGAACTCTACCGTTAAGTACCATGTCCCTTTTGAAGTTAAAATACCAAAGGACGCGTGTAGTACTAAAAATAAAGAAATACCCACCTTTTCCCAGTCATTGCACATACAATAAGGCGATTCACACTCGACTCACGCGCATACGGCATGCTTGTCCCTCGCAGTACTACTGAACATGTTAGAAAGCGACCTTGCGTTACCTAACTTGCCACAGTCGCCATTCGTGCGCAGGCGCCTACTTTACAGGATAACTCATATGAACGGTATTACAAGGTTTTAACGCTAATTAAGTTACAGCAATAATTTGGATATTTGTTTTTCTGGGTAAAGGTTAAAAGTTATATCAAATATGTATCTATAAAAATACTGTTTCATAATAAACAATGAAATATTTACCCTTCGGTTTAATTTTATTAGTAAGTATAGTGTAATAATACAAAGTTGTTGATGAGGCCTATCCGCCTATCTTTATTTATTACACCTTACATTGTTATATGATGGCCCTTGAAATTATCTTCATTACACTGTGCATAGTACCTGCTATCAATTCCATCTCTTGATGTTTATTACGTCCTAGTACATTCTACATATGTGCAAAGTATATAAATTGGCGTGGTGCAAGTCATTCCTCCCAGTTAGTGCAATACAAAAACACCTAGACAACAGTTAGCGACTATGTATTAACACATTCATAATTGTATTTTTTATAAATAAAAACCTTAATTTACATGACCTAACAACATGTAAATAAGTACCAACTAAAATAATGGCCTTTTTACTAAGTGCAAATATTTGCTGTTTAGTTTCTCTTATATATGCGCTTAGTTTGGCAATGTTACCAGGAAAACATAGCAAACAAGCAAGTAAGCAAGTTGCAAAAGAAGTTTTGCAAGAATGATGTTTCTTCTATGAATGTATGACTTGTAAATATGAAGTGCAGTAACAACAACCCATAATGTTGAAATCTGTCCTAGACCCAAAAATACCTACAAGTTATTTTCGTACATACATAATATTTTTGTTACCTCATTTTGAATGTTTTAAAAAGATTTAAGTATTCCAATCCTATGGGCCATAGAATACAAAGTAAATGCATAACATTTGTTAAATAATAATTATTTAATTGCAGGTAACCATTCCGTACATAACTAAATAAACTAAATCGATAAAGAATAAATTCCAAAAGGAAATAACGAAAGGTAATTAGTGGTTCATTGATAATGTACGCTTTGATACAACATTCGGTCGACAATTGACCTAATTTTGGTCACACCAACTATTTTTATATCAGAACTATTAATTGTTACGACTACTGAGTAACATAGAGTGTTAACTGAGATTGTACTCGCAACTATTTATTGACAAATAAAGTGTTAGAAAGCTGTAATAAAATGTTAATTTCTCACAGACACAAATAGCTTCTACTACGTTCGACCTAAGCTCTACTTTCCATCAGATGTAATTGGTGCAGCATTCCATAGTAATGATGTAATGCCCCGCGGCAGTTCACATGAGCTCAGCATACAACACACACATGATCTCGCTACATGGCTAGATGTGAGTCATCACAAATGATCACCTATTATAGCTGATACGGTGTCATTAGCTACTGCAGGTGAGGTGTATGTAGATGACTTGATATGTATGTTTAAGAGTTTATGATTTTTTTGTAATTTGTAAAACGCAGTGACTAATGAACCGTTACCTAATAAGGTATCTTAGCACCGAAATATTAGGTGATCGTGGGAGTAACGCCTACAGTCCTTTAGTTTAGCGCATTCACCCTCTGCAGTTCAATGAACACTAACTTTAGCGCAACAACGGAGACAGACAGAAAAAAAGTAAAAAGCTTTTTGTTGACATTTATTGTACGTGGCAAATACGCCATTGCAGAACTGACTGATGTTATGTAAGCAAGAAAATAACGTACATTCCTGCGAGATGAGACAATCAACTGAGTTATTGACCGTTGACAAAAAATAGAACGAAACCAGAGCTGTTTTTTGTTACACAGACGTAACATTAGATTTTTTATTGATACCTTTTACGGCGTTGAATTAAACTTTTAGAATAAACAGCCGAAGTATTAAAATGAGAGTACAGATACTTTTATAGACCGTAGTGAAAATAAACAAAGCGCACTGTTCAAAACACAAACAAATCATTAAAACAGTCATCAAAGCCCGTGCGGGTGGGCGCTGGGCGCCTAGTGCTGACTACTAGTCAGTGACTAACCAACCAAGTAGGAAAGCCCATTGGTTGTAATAAACTTCCATTGAACGAGGATACCATACACATGGTCGAGTTAATAGTTGATTTTAAAGCGTGGGTCGTTCACCTCTCATGTCGATGGATGGTAAACATTATAAAAACTCCCAGACAGAGTAGCTCCAAAATATATTTAAGAACGTTTCTATCAGGTATATAAGCCATTAAACAGGATCTTATTTATACGCCTTTTTGTACTGTCCTTGAAGTAATTTATTTTGTATTTGAAATGTAACGACGCAGTATCGAGGTCGATGCCTTCCTCGTTTTTCCTTCTCACCATAAAGCTTTAACGCGTATTATTATCTTCAGGAGTAATGGCATACCTAACATATTTTTAGTTTTTTTTAACGTTGTTATTAATCCAACCGGTTTATACTTTAAACCTGACCAAATCTGCTGAATATTGGTACTAATTTGTTGTAGTCTAATTTTGTTCATATTTTTCAACGATGGATTTTTTTACCGTAACGTAGGTTAGCTTTAACTACCAGAACAACAAACAATTAGTAGGTGTAATGGTTATGAAATGGCGAGGCTGCTATGTGTGGATGTGTGCAAGCAATTTGAGTCCTAACGGTACTAACGTGTGAAACTAGAAGATTTTGATAGTCACATTTCAAGTAGACAAGTACACAATAGATGAAAAATAGCATGAAATCCAGTTGAAACTGAGTTTGACGTGAAAAACATGTTAGAGTTTGAAATAAATACCGTTTATTCAAATGAAGTATTTATTTGACAACATTTTGGACAAAGCCTTCAGTAATATTTTTTCTTGAATACAAAATTAGTTAGAAGTACATAACAACAATAGTTTTTCATTAGAAAAAATGTACCAGGCTTACATGATTTGGTTGAGGTGTATGGAGATACTTGTATCTGAATAGTCCAGCAATAGTTGATGAATATCCAATCACTATCAAAGCGTAGCATTAAGCAATAGAACATCTGCGGAAGGGGCAAGCCTTCGGTTGCATAACGTAAAGCGTGACTAATGCAACTGTAGTGTGCGTAGAAGAGAATAAGGTCGTTTGAGGTTAACATGTGGACATCATCAGCTTGCGTCCGCGTGTTGCAGAACCATACAATTATCATACAAATTCTGGCTTTATCTGTGCAAAATATGATATCAAAGTCTTGCTCAGGAACAATTATATCATTCATTATCGTCTGTAGACTGTAGTACTGGGAAACAAAGACCTCGACACAAGTCATAAAGAAACGGATATCATGATTTTTTATCGATGTATTAAAAACATCAGATTAATCTTTGTTTAAAACATGCTCGTAACTTTGAAAACACGTAGTAATAGGTTTTGATAGTGATACAGATATTGAATGAATGAAAGGAGCGTTCATTATCCATTCACTCAATCATTCATGTCATTCAACCCAGCCCGAGGCCGCGTGTTGCATTGAAAGGCCCATTCAAGGTTTAGTACTGGCATTTTGTGAATAAGTATGTTATGAATTCCTGGTGCAAAATACACACACTATTGAAACTCGTGAAGGAGATAGAAGACGTATTGTAGGTGGTCATTCAGAGGCTATCGGCTAAGGACAACATGTGGAAGCAATCTGTAGACTTTTGTGTGTCACTCTTAATAAACAACAATGGATGAACATATTTCCGGTGTCTGCATCTATGGCCAGTTTAGATCAGTCTGTGCTCATACTGCTCATGTGATCCTGGTTGAATGCATATGACGCCAGTGACGTAATTAAATGTTTGGCACCGTGTTCAATAACGTTGAAAGATGAGTGGATTTAAAATTAGTTACTAGCTTGACGTGCCATTTCGTTGCATAATTAAACAATGAAGACTAAGACCCTGATGAAGAATATTTGAACAACTTTCTTCAAAGTCATTGTGCTACAGCATTTTCATGTATAAAATGAATTGAAACAAAGTTTTAATTTGGGGTATAAAACGCAACACATGTGTTAAACAATGACAGACAGAAAGAAGTGAGGGAACATGTTTTAGTAATGAGTCACAGGCCTGCCTCATTACGGTGCATCGCATCTGACATTGTCCCAAGCATTACGCTCATATAACCCCTACCATTAGTTTCAATTGATAAATTACGATTTTGAACGCGTCTTATAAAAGGGAAGCTTAACACGGACTATCAATAAAAATGATTATTCCATACAAACAAAGGAAGCCAGCAAGTGTATTTGTACACAATGTAAATATAATTTGGAACATTTTTAGTGGATGACTCAAAGAAATTGTGTTTGTAAATAGATGATTGTGTTCAATGGAAACGTAATAATATATCATTAACGCATAGTAGTCGATTTGTCATCACTTGGTAACTCATTAATATGTAAGTATACAGAATGATCAAATGGTTACAAAATAAATATGAGGACCAACAAAGCATAATAAACAAACATTTCACTCTGATACTTCCGTAAGGCGACACTCTTACAAATTAATGCAGGAAAAATTATAAATAGCCGTCAGTGGGTCCTTGTTACGGACGTTACTACGGAAGTTCGGAAGTTAATTAAATGAAAAAGTTCCAATTACTTGCGTGAAGCCCTATAAGTAATCATAGGTTGGCTAGTACTCCCGTCTTTCCCTCCCCCTCTCAATGAACGGACGCGGATGGCAGAAGGGGGTAGGAGGTAGCCGTACACACAATTATTAGTCTCAAGGTGAAGGACTCGCCGTGTACCGTTACTTTTACCCTACTCGTCAAGTTACACTTTACACAAGTTAGTTTCTCGATAAGGAAGTATCAAATTATTTGTGAGATAATATTCTAATGAGAAATTGGTTTCAAATTATTTTTCAGGTGTACATACCTCTACATAAGGTAAAGGAAATGTTGGTTATATTTAAATACCTAATAGAATAATATGCACCTGTATCCACTAGGTGTAACTTTTCAAAACAGTGTCGACTATTTAATTGTCACTACCATAGATTTTCTGATATTCGTAGTTTATGCCATTTCATTATAGCCATTTAATAATTTGTAATAAATATTCACAGTACCAGGGTACAATAAACAGGAAGAGATCAGCGTCCCATTAGCATACAGACCTGTGAGTATTCTGGCGAGGGTGGTCTCGGCGGGTATTTGGACGCCATGCGCGCGCCGGCTCCACAGCCCTGCACGGCCGCAGGCTCATCCTCCGGGTAATACAAATGCACGAAATCCTCCGTGTCCAAAAACGTATTGATCAGCATAATCCACACGATATAAACACTAACTAATAAATAATTTAATGCAGTCTAACAGATCAGACTTTAGGACCACTATGCACTAGTTTAAATTTAAATCACTGTTGTAGGAAGCACGCCATCGTAACGCATCGGTTTTATAACGTTCCATGTTTTGGGTCCTCATATATCCGGATATGTTAAATAATAAATAAGTTAATACTTCACTACACTTGTATAAATATAAATTCACATTTGCACCGTTCAACCACACTTTTATCTGTTAAAAAATTGTGTTAGTGTTATTAATTTTATGTTTTGTCATCGTTTTTTGACACTACTATTGCGGTTGTTATCGAAACTGAAAACGAGGCCTTTACGGTCGCTTATCAGTGACGATACAGCTGTTTAAAGGCCACCAGCATGTATAGTAGGGGCGTCAGCACTAGTTATCTTTGAAAAGCTACAAAAATATCTTTACTTACAGTAATTTTATGATACACCATCGAGGTCATTTAGATAAAATTCAACAAGAAATTGACGGGTTTGCTACCGTAGCTTCACCACCAAATATGAAACGATAAGTAATATGAGACTATTTCGAAAAACATTCTATATTCGCAGTCGTAACTTGATACGTGTTGTTACTGTAGCAAAGAGCTATTATTATGGTGTTCAACGATCATTACATTATGTTAAAAGCAAATAATGACCAAGTAACAGATAAAATAACATAGTAACAAAACGTGCAATAAATTAAATAAGGAGCACAGTTTACATAATGCGATGATAGTGAAAATGTCAGTGATAGTGTGGAGCTGCGGAATTTTACTGGCACAAAATTCGATAGTGGGCTTTTAGACATTTTTCTTTTTTTGTTTTTGCCAAAGCACCAGCTGTTTCCAGTCACACTCGCGTACTAAATGCGAATGCAGTTTCGTTGGAAACAAAAGAACTTTTAAAACATACATGACGTGAATCTAGAAATGCTCTGAATTTATATTTCGGAGGTGAATTTTAACTTTGGTAGTCTTTGGATAAAACACTAATAGTTGTTATTCAAGTACTATTAGATAGTTACTTAGGAAGATATGATAATTCCAACTACAATTTGTGGTTAAAGGTTATTTATGTAGCATGCGTCATGTTGATAAATAAAGCTATTGTAGTAGGAAATACCGAACCAATTTAGGTATTCCCAAGATAAATTGTCATTAATAAGACAAAGAGTTAAACATTGTATGATCTGTATGTGTCCATAAAAACCACAGATTTTAAATAAAATATAGACTTTCTATACATTTATTTCTATTGATCAACTAAACTAGTGGTGACGTACCAGGAGAACATGACAGTCCAAAAGGTCGCCAGTAATTTGAAACAGCTTTGTTTATCGCAAATAGTAGTGCTATAAACTTGGTAATTAATAGTAGTGTGATAGGCAGATATTTTAGGTCATGCGTCGATCGTGCGGGTAGTAAGGTTCAATTGACGTCATTCATAATAACATGGTGCTTGTTTATACCTCTAGAATACTGTCTGTGTACGTAAAGCGAGATTGTGTTTTATGGCAATGTGAATAATGATAATTAAGTTACCTAAGAGAAACTTACACTGAATAATATCCAGTTGTTTTAACAAGATGAATCAAGACAACCGGTCAAAACATAAATAGCTTAGTGAACCAAATCCTGCCTGATTTTCACAAAAAAACACTGCATAAACCATGATACCCAGATACAATCCGGTACGGTACATATTGCGGTCTAGTGTATCAATATTGGGTCAGTATAAATAGGTACCACTACAATTTATAGATAGCTACTCACAATGGCACATGTAATTAAAGAAGTCCAAAGAACAGACAGCCTTGTGACCACACATTGTGACGAAACAGCTGACAAGCAGAATTTAATACGAACAGATAATCTCAAAGCAAAACACTTGTTTGTCTTCAAGTATCTTTTGTTTGTTGTCATTCAATTGTATTTTGTTATCGCTAGCAAATGATGAACGTATGCATTGATACAATTCAAAGTCGAGTTAGTTCAATGACCCCGACGGATATGGGATCATCCAATCGACCAACTACTTGTGTCGGTTCTAGAATGGACATATTCCACTAACTGTTCCAAATATTTACTTTTGAATGTGTCAACTGGTACAAGATAAGTAGAACGGTCCCTAGAAAAGAATGTATTGTACAAATATTAGGTTCGGCTTACTAAAATGTTGGAAACACCAAAACTAATAATGCTAACCACGATTGCTATATAGTAGCTGGTATTTCCAAAAACGACTAAACGCTTTCTAATCTTCTGAATACCTGAATAATATTAAATGATATTTTAAGGTGAAAAGACATTTCATACGAAATTGACAATTTTTATTTGGACTTTGACTTCTGTACTGACTTTGATGTATTATTCTAAAATAACAATATCCATGACGTTTAACAACAAATGTTAATTATATTATCATACAATGAAATAACTTTCATTGTATATTATGTAACTGGACTTCTAATATATCCAAACACATAAATAAACATTACAGTTTCCATTCAACATACGCAAATGTCATCATTTGATTATAATATGGACGTAAATCTGATGAATGACAACGAAGATGATTATCATTTAAATCGAAAACTGTACGATGCCAAACTTCCTTTTGCATAAATCAAGCCCTTTTAAAATAAATGTACTAGGATCCGTGAAATCAGCAAGAAGTACAGCGTTGCAAATCTTATGAACGTGGAACGGATGCTTGCTCCACTTTCAATACGATGCGACGACGTAAAGAATGCGGTCACCGGCGCCTACTGAGTGACAGGCACATCTGTAAATCTATGATGCCCTCAGCCTTGGTACGACTATTAAAAATATTGATACCGTACGTTGGGAAATACTAATAAATCATCTCAAATAATAAGGAAAAGATGAAAAAGAAAATAAGCAGTAGAAACGATCTAAAAATAAAATCTAAAGATCTTCGTGAATTCAATTAAAGGAACCTACTTACGTGAGCAAGGTCTTTTGACTAACTGCAATTTTTCAAAGATTAGCTTTTTTACTTGAACAATACGATTTTCTTGCGCGAATTACAACATTAAATTGCGTGAATAATTCCACTGAAGAAGTGAGTTTGCGTTGTCAGTGATTACAAAACAAAGTGAGGTCAGTAAAAACATTTATCGACACTTTCCGTATGTAGTAATTAAACAATATTATGTTTGGAAACGCTACTAAACATTCTTGCGTAATCGAGGTTTATGTGCAGAAAGAGCATAATATCAATATGAAATAGGAGATTTAAGACGAAGATTTACGCAGAGGATTATAATGAAATCGATAGAAAGACGCGAGCAAAGCGGTCGCGTATCACATTCCTGGACCGCAAACTAGCGTAGTTGTCGCCGCTCACCAGCATTCTCATGTTACTAGCGACAAACGTGTTTTTACATCTAACAAATTTAATTTCGCGCGAAAAACACTCTTAGGCCTTAGAAAACACGGTATTTTAGATTAGAAAATATACTAAAATTGATGCAAAGATATAATTGTTGCGGTTTGTTTTACGGTAGGAAGTAACGCGATACACTACGTTCGAATTGACACGCAGTTTTGTACTTGCGTAACTGCGTAACATGTATTCTTGAAACCAGGAAAATGTAGGAAATAATAACTACCAGACAGTATTACTTAATGATAAAGAACTAAGGAGCCAATGTTGGTGGTAAACGAACAAAAGGAAACTGTCATGTAAACGAAGCAAGAGATAAAAAATACCTACTATGAAATAACAGTCCTTGGAGTAAATATCCAAAGATAAGCAGATCGTGAAGAAAACAAGGAACTACCTCTAGTAAAACAACAACATAATTTAAGTGCTACAATAAATGTTGTTAATGCTTATCATGAGATCCGAGTCATAATAATTATTCGTTATTAGTGGGCCAAGGTTGCTTCCGTCAAACGTCACCGAGAAGAGGATGTGGGAAACATGACAAGACTCGAGTGAAAATCATGAGAACCGACACAAAGTGTCGATCTAGTCGCATTTTCCAGGAAATAAGTGGTAATAGGCGTGTCGACAGGGTAAAAAAAACAAAAAAGTAATTAGTCCGTCATTAAGATCGCACGAAAATATCAGACACGTATTTTTTGTTTTATCAAATTAACAGAAGAATACGTAGTTATTCCGCATTAAAGTTAGGGAGTGGGGGGTGTTGACGTCACACTTACGGAGAAATCGTACCTAATTGTGACGTCACGCGTCATTTTAACTCAAAATATCTACATGGTTTTTTGGATACAAGAAAAAAGAAAAAATACGTATCGAAGATTTTTAAAATATCTAAAAGACGGACAAAGAATTAAAAAATAGTCGCCATGCCTATTAACCATAAATCCAAACATGGCGGACTTTGAGTGGTGACTGTACAGCTTGTGTGGACGACCTTCTCGCACATCACACTCACACAGTCTATTGACGGATGACCAAATTGATTGTACCTTTCATTAGACATGGACAGCGGCAGACATTCGTTGAAACACCCATGGATGTGATGCTGACAAATATTTACTTTAGTACTCTTTGTATCCGCCTTACACAAGATCCTTTGAAATGTGACTTGCAGAATGTATATTTAGATTCGCTTTTGTGTACTCAAGCTTTGTACAATGTTTCTGGCCACTTCTGGCTAAGATTTTGCGCAACGATTCAGTTAAAACGGCTCAAATAGCCAAGTATTGAGTGCATAAGTGTTAAATTTCAATCAAATGTCAACTTTGCTCGATGAAGCATGACGAGCAAGACAAACAAATGGTTATTATTGGCTAAATCAAGTCCAATCGGTCGTTAGAAAAAAAAGTAAACATCCTTGACAGTTGTTTATCAGGACAAATGGACTCAATTTAATGGTATTACGGAGGATAAGAACATCAATTTTGCAATAATATTACGAACATTACATTTATCTAAATCGAAAGAAAGGTCGCTACTCTGTAATAACATGTCATATGAATAGAAATTATGACACCAATAACTGTTAATAGTACCAATAATATTACAATGACCTGTCTCTAGAATTGGCTCGTTTTATTGAATTGCCGTCAGCCTTATATAGGTTTTCGCCGATAAATAGACAATATATCAAATGCTATTTAAGATGAAATCATTCTATTGGCTTGCCAAGAAGAAATAACAAGTGTCAAGTATTAACACTAGACGTAAATGGAATGAAACATGAGATCGTTCCAGTACGTGGTATTTAATGCATTATCTAGGCAATTAATTTTCCTCAGTGAATAGTCCAGCTAGACGTACGGTCCATCTGATGGTGAATGATCACCGCGGCGTCTATAATCGCCGCGTCATTTCTCTCGCTGCGGGGACCTTTCCAGTGAAGCCCTATCATTAATTGCAATTATTTGCATGTATTCCTTGTTCGAGAGTGGCATAAGGCGAGGAAGATTTATTTATGCCGATGCTGAATCTACTTAGTAAAACAGTTGTAGACAAACTACCTGAAACGATCAAGTTAACCATGGGGTTAACCAAAAGGATTGGTAAGAAAATCCATTTGAAACAAATATTCTTGCGTTTATTTATTGAATAGAGTGTAATTATAAGTCACTAACAAGATAGGAACAAGCCAGAATGGTGCACTTAAATTAAAACCTGTTCATTGCCAGTAAAGGTGTAAATTATATATGTACATTGAGCGTTTAATACCAACAACAGAAAATGTCGGTAGGACAGCTGAATAAACTACCGTTATCGAGCACGATACTGGGGGAATAAATCAAGTCAATTTTCACCTTAATCTGTCTAAGGACAAAGCACAGACCTCATTCAATGAGCCTATATTATTCACCTTTCCCCAAGTGCTTACGGCTAGAAATCTAGTTGCAATACGAACACAGGCGAACCGTAAAATAGTTATTTATTGTTTATTGCAGCATAACCAGTAACGACTATATAAATTATATCAGTCACTGACAGTTGAGATTTTCTTAATATTGTCATGTCAATATTAAAAAATATTATGCATTGTCGAGATATCTGTAATTATTGTACGGTCTTTATGACAGTAAATTTAATGTCATGGCTTGAGTTGAGATTTCCCGTCGCTGAAAATGTTGATCCAATCCAAATATAGGTATAGAGTAGGTGGTTAGAAAGTTGTAACCGCTCGGTTAACGCTTTGCAATTATTTGTTGAAGTAGTTTCCAAACAGTAAAGCACAGGTTTTGAAAACTGAGTCTCCAACTAACGAGATGAAAGCTCTTGTTGACAGATTACTTATAAAAGATGTTAAGAAAATCACCACAAGTTGAACAAAGGTTTAAAGACAAAGGAAGATATCATCTTCATCGTTAATCCAATTAAGCTTATGAACTCAGAACTCCAGACAATAACATTAAACAAACGAAACATCCAATTCAATCATCAATATCCATCTGAAGGTGAGACAATGAATGAGCTAATATCAAAAACACAGATGATAATATCTAAGGTATAGGTAAACACAGACACAATACATTCCAAATGTTTAGGTACCAAACAATGATTAGTCACTGATCATCTTCGATCAACAATAACAACTAGATAAAGGGTTACGTACAAAATCAAGCTCCAGTTCTGTCCGTGTGAATAATAATAGTAAAAAAATAACAAACAGAGAAAAATGTTTTAAAATAGTTTTAAGTTCAACCTAATAACAACCATGGCACCTAATAATAAAGTCATAAATTGTCAAAATATTATCTAATACTTACGACCATTCGTCACATAAGACAAGAAAAGTATTTTCTTACTCCTGTCATGCAGAAATTAAAAGAAATAAGTTATACAATATTTAGTTTGAATTCAACCTTATGATCGAACAAATAAAGATAATTTTTCCATTATTGTCTTGCGATCTATATCGTTTTGTTTTGTTTCGTTTTGCTTCTTCAAATTTCGAATTTCGCTACAGGAGGTATGTATGGAGTCGCGTAGGACACTAAAATAATTTTATAATATGAAAATTAAGATTTCGGGATCTTAGTATACATCACTAATTTTTATTAGCGGTACGTTTTTGTGTATGATATGTTTATTTACTTTATCATTAAAAGTCTAAGTCTAAGTCAAAATCATTTATTTCAGTTAAACCAGGAAGGCACTTTTGAACGTCAACAATATAAATTTAAAAGTGAAGCTATTTGCTCATTCCAAGGTGTAGATTCCTATGGAGAAGAACGAGCAAGAAACAATACAATTTTATTTTTCAATACAAATCGACTCCATGCATCCACTGTTCTGTTTATACAAATGTTGGCGTGCCTTGGCCAAGGAATCGCCAACACACGCACAAACATTGGTGGCGTTGGTTTATAATTGATAATTTTGTCTAATTTGATATTATTTACTAGTTTAAAAGCTTAAAATATAACTTATACTTTATGTACTTATCAAAAGTAAGACACTCCGGCCGTTATACTGCTTTTTCGGTTGTTATTTTTGCAACTTGCAATTACTCGTGAGACGTGAGTACATTGGCCGTGTTTGGAGCATACTAAACAAAATAAGAGCTCACTTCTCAAGTGAGCTCTTATTTGTCGAGACGATTTTCTTGCGCCGACCCGATATCTAGTTGTTATTGTTGATCGAAGCTGATCATTGAAAAAAATCGAGCCTCTGCAAACATATGCTCTGTGTAATTAACCAAAATATAGAGCTGACGGTGACGACCATATGACTCAAGATATAAGAGCAAGGTCCCGAGCTACAAACAAAGACCTTGGTCAGCACTTGACGGACTCTAACGTACCACATGATGAACGACATCTTGATAAAGATTTTGTATCTATACTATCAGATTGTAAAACAATTGTTTTAAAAGGGATTGGTAAGAAAATCCCTTTGAAAGAACTATTCTTGCGATTATTAGAAATACTCAGTAAATAAATCTATTAATAGAAACTGTCTTGTCGCAGAAGACTTATCAATGAACAAGTGCCTACTGCACAGTTTCTAGGAATAGAACGGACGGAACTACTAAATTAAGTTTAATGCACTTAACGGTTCTGAGGTGACTAGATATTGAAATATTAAAGCAAGATTTCATAACTTGAGGTATTCGTAAATAGTAGTGTGTACCAAAGCATGGCTAAATTAAGATACTACGAGCGAGTGCATACAGCTTGTCACTCACACTAGGAGCGGAGATACGAACATTTATGTAACGAGGTTCGTGAAAGCCGACCAATCGCGTTCGAACACGCCGCCGAGCGCGTCGTAAACTCGGCACATACAAACAACAAGTCATGTGAGCGCGCCGCGTCCAGGCGCCGCCATCGCGAGCTCGACCATGACCTTCACCTGTGCATGTCGATGAATCGCTGTAAACGCAATTACTATGTACACAAACCAAACACTAGTAAGAGTACAAAAGACTGTCAATAAAACATGAGAAAAAAATAAAATATCCCGTCGCACTATTATTACGGTGCAGTTTGTACAATGCTGGACGGAAGTTTAAATCTCTAGACAATGAGACCAATGACGTTATGGCCGTATTTTAATTTGCAAATAGAGTCATCATTTCAAAAACATTTTATGGAAAGCATAGATCTAAATGTTTGTGAATGGTAAATGACAAACCAAGGTCTTTCAACTTAAATGATGATGACGATAACTTTATTGTGGTAGTGATGTAAACTTGTAGAGGGCAAAAGTTCGCAACTCTAATTACCTCTAGTGTTGTTGCTTGTGAATCTAAGATGACGCAGCTGAATATTGTTCTAATAGAGAGGTCTTTACCTCAAGACTCGAGACTTCCGCGTTAGATGTAAACGCTTCCGTGATGCAACCAGATACCTAGATAAGTTCTTGCGGAGCTAGCGACTGTGAAAGTTGTCTCTCAGTAAATGTCTTTAAACGTGTTAATACATGTGGCATTAATTGAAACGGACGTAGAACTGACATTCTCCACGAACGGCAAGGTCGTCTAGACATGACCGATCAAGGTCGTACTCTCAAAACAAGACAAACTTTAAATCTAAATATACATAGAACGAGAGCAAACAATGCTTCAAAGTGTTCTGTGTAATTGCATTATCGGGTGTGTTGTTTTGGCATTGTAATGTATGTTGTGTATTTTGAAAATCCTTTGTGATGCCAAGACTTTCTTCTTGAAATTCCAAACACAACGTGATATCCTATTTAATCCAATCGGTTCAAGTCATCATCAATCATCAGCGGATATGACATCTATTTTTGTCAGAGTAGGTTTATTTATTTGCAATTACATTGTGCTGATTTAATCATCAAAGCTTCAATGATTTCAATTGTTATTCTATTGAGTATTAATGTATTTGACATTAAGGGGATTCCCCCGAAGCACTTCATATGGCATAATGTATATCTCTACGACATCAAGGCCGATTTGTTACAAATGTATGAGATAATTCGTCGTGACATTTTCCTTTTCGTCTTAGTACACTAGTGCACTAGTAGGTACTAGGAGGAAAAGGAAAGACTGTAGTCAGTCTACTCGAGTATACTACACCATAGATCTATATCTATGGAAAATTTATTAGTTTGGATGCATCGGGAGAGAAAGTCGAATTGGCAGACACAAAGATCACAAGCGAAATGCAAATGCACTTCGTAGGTACCTACATACTGAAATGGAAATAAGTCACGTGAAGCTTGATAAAGGTCGGGTTGTACACGTCTTGGCACTAGTACTTACACAGTTTAATAACAAAGTCTCATGAATATAGAAATATCATGCTGGTGCACTGTTTGATGGCACGGATCGAAGAATAACAAAAAAGCTTCATGGATCACTAAACAACTTAATAGATCTTCAAGCGAAAGAGAAAGATGGTAATAAAAATCCCTGAATCGAAGCACGCGATGTATTCGTGGCGACCACGACCTAAAACATAAAGATAAAACGATGAACTTTACGATTGAAGTAATAGACCATCATCACAAGGCGATACTTAGTGATTAAATCATTGATTTATGCTTCAGGATACCTTCAAACCGCTTTTCACACAAAGTCCCTAACAAAACGTTGGTTCATTTTAGCAAAAGTAAAAGATGTCAAATTCTTTATCAGGCGCCCAAAAGCCTTTACTATACCTATTATCCATATCAGTGATTATAATAATAATAATCGCAAGCTTAATTGGGGCACACATGTATAAAATGATAAAACTGATTAATATACCCAAATACTTGGTATACATAATTCGTTTCATAATCTAATCTAAGAAACTACTAAATATGAAAGTATAACAAATTTTTGGAATGAAAGAGATAACTCGAATGAAACAATAACAATGAAAGAAGCTTGCTACCATAATAATAAAGACAAGGGAACTTTTAATCGAAGCATGTGAAAGCAACGAAATGAAAATTGTTTATAAAAGCGGTGAGATTTTTCGACATACCACATGACGGAAAGTGGGTGCGTTGGACGGTGGTAACGATTTTCTCAGAACACAGCTGAGACGTGGTTGTGGACTTGCGCATTAGGTTCTACATCCACGTGGATACTACACAATTATTGCTGGAAAAAATCCGAACGATTCTAATAAAAAGACGTCACAAAACCGCTGTATGGAAGTGTGTGGGATGGTGTACTCATTATCCGGAAACTAAATTTTCAAACCAGCTGATACTTTTGACCGACCACTAGCATATGGAAGACGCAAGGAAAAGTCATCAATGGGAAGTGAAATATAAATCCACGCTTACTGTTATATACCTAGAAATATTAGACTGATGTTGAAAGTCTAAAATATAGTTGCAATGTCATGGATCTCGTCGCCAGACATGCGCAGAACGAAGGGTAGTGCCACGTGGCAATCTCCCGTTGCATAACCTTTTCCCATATTGCGGTTATATCTCCTTCAATCTCTATTTAAACGAACACTTTGGAATTTTTTCCTGATAAATTCCAATTAGAGGATATCGTTATTGGAAAAGATTTTCTGGAATAATATACAAAAGATGTCTTGTCTAAGATTAGTTTTAATTAATACTCTTAGCAGAGAATTGTCTTGCGAATCACTCGCTTAATACAACAGACCATAAAGTGTCATTTTAATCGTATCTATTCTAATTAAGTTAATTAGAATGTTTCGCGTGTCATGCATAATTAGCATATCGTCGTTTATTACGGGTAAATGAACCTAAGTTTGTTTAGCTTCATTATAATAAGTGAGAACCACATCTAAATATTTTCACACGTTTGGATTTTGTACTTAACGTGTTTAAGGTAATCAGGGACTTGTAAGATTCTTAATTGTTTTGAACTACAAAAAGTTATATGCGCTAAAATATCAGCAACTGGAGAATGTCCCCAGCTGCCACTACACTATTAGTGGTAGTACTATGCCATGTTGTAGCCACGTTGCACTGTGACTATGCGCACACATGCACAATTTTAAGACACACAAATGCATGTTCTGCAGAATGACTGCGGAATTCGCCCGCCATTTTAAACAGCACCAAATTACAAATTGCATGCGATTGTAAGTTTCTCACAAGGTATTAAAAGAGTTTTCATATTCAAATTGCCAAGGAAGACAAATAAGAAGTTTATAATGCTCAAATCAGAGTTATAAAAGTTAAAAGAAACTCGACATTGGCTGAGTTGTATAAAGGTTCGTGCGATTCATTCAGTGGTGCGAAATGATTAGCCAACGTTTTCTTGAGCTAGTGACCTCGGACGAAATCGTACTTTGAATTTGAACAAAGCAATAATATAAATATACTTGATGGATTAAAAAAATCTTATTGCAAAACCACTTGCACTTGAAAACATATGTCAAGTCATTACAATATGTTTACACACAACGTACCAGGATAATTGTATTGCTCGCCTTCTTTCTGTGTAGTCCCGACTACAACAATGTCGTACAACACAGCCAGAAAGCGAAAACCCGCCATAATGTAACGTGGACGCCACGAGTACCTACGCCGTGCTGCGACGCAACCATTTGTCCAATGATTGTATTTAAAAGAAGTATTTCTGAATATTTGAGACACAATATTTACACTCTCGCTTTACCGCCACACGGACAGTTGTAAATCCTGACGTAATTTCCGTAAGCACCATATTATTATGAAGCCATGTGCCGAACACGTCGGCGCGCCACGGCTTGCCATATTAGAAATTCCAATGCGGACCTTAAAAAAACTCTTAGTTTCCTGTGGCACTTTACAATATAATCCATTTATATTTGTCAAAGACTTCGCAGAACCACAAATAAGCAAACTGGATGTTGATAAGAACGCGGATTTGCTGTATATCCATATTACGGTAGAGGGATAGCGGGGTCGCATAGAGTATGCGACGGACGCGCGCGGCAGCTGCTGGGCAACTAAGGCGCGACGGCCACGGGTGTGGTGCTGAGGGGGGAACTCGGCGTGCCGGCGCGCGGTGTGCGGGGGGAGAGGCAGGCGGCGTCTGAACCACGTCTCTAGTTCGCTAGTAGGGGCCCGCCGTGAATTGTGCAACGTCAGCAGGCGCGTGCGTACAGACTTACCCAACTTCACTACAAAAACCTCGATACAACACTTGCGTCCGCGATTATGCGAACATCATGTTTTCACACAAACTCGTTATACCATGCCCCGATGTTACTTTATAATTATCGTGGGATGCGAGTCGCTTCCATTAACAGTTTTTTCGTTACTCTAGTCAAGGCTGGCGTTGTTTTTATCACATTAATAATTTGTTAATATTGTCTTGTAAACGTGTTGCACGTTCAAATGATTTATTGTCTGCGGTTTACCTGTACAGGAAATTCCTAGCAATTATGAAACCGACACTTAAACAATGTAAGCAAACACATAGTGGGAATCGTTGCGAATGTTAGACTCATTCCTTGGACAGCTCTAGCCCACAGTAACTGTAGAAAAGCTTAAAGCCTTCAGTGGCAGATTGGCACATTGCACCAGAGTCCAATATGTTTCGAGAAGAGGTCACAAGTCTTTAAATAATTTAATGCCAAGCACACGATATTTAAATATCGATGTGATTGATTTAAATCGATGATGTAATCGAGAGGAAGAAGTAAACAAAACTGCTTAAAAAATGGGACTTAACTGATATCTAAATCGAAGGACCTCTTCTACAATGTCAAAAATTACGCAATGTTCTAAATTAGTGCAACGATGAAGTCAAAATAAACATATCCAATGTACTAAAAACTAGAAATATTGCACTTAACGCAAATAAAGACAAATAAACAAATAAGAGCAAGTTTTAAGGAGATCCTAATCAGAGATAGAAACGTCTGCGCAAACATGATCATCTTCACCGAATCAGGTAAATAAGAATCAAATAAGAATTTAAACAAATATTTGTGGATACAATATTTCTGGGTGTTTATTTCGAAGACAATTTTAAAGTGAAACAAACTGAAATCGTCATTAACTCAGGAGAAATAATGTCAAAATTTTGAAGCAAGTTTTCTCGAAACTTCTACAACATTTCCTATGCATGCAGTCCGACCATCGCGTTTAGACATGCTTCCGGTAATAAAACATACTCGTAAGAATACAAAAACCGTTTCTTGTCGACCAAATCAGCCTTGTGACTTAGTGGAAAATTTGAACTACCTGGATAAAATTAAAATTAAGATCCTGAAAAGTAAAAAAATATAAAGGGATAATTTTGGGATAGTTGTGAGTAAATTCGTTTCGAAGTATCCTCCTCGTCTAGATGTAGGTGACCATGCAAAGGAAAAGGATAGTTAGACTTAATCTTGCCTAGGACCTATAAGTACATCTTTCTAAGTACAAACTAATACAATTATGGATTTTAGACAAAAATATTATTACCGAACGAGCTCAAGGTGCCAAGGTGAGGTTGCACAACACCGAAAGAATGTTAATACAATTAGAAACGACGATAAGAATTAGCGTGAAGAAAAATCAATGGCGGACATTTCCTGCGATTGTGGACAGACTACGTTACGGAGTTTATTGTTGATTAAACCGTATCATCACAGCTTTTATTACTTGCGTAAAACATCGCAGATTTATTTTGGGACTATCAAAATCTCTGAAATCTGGAATTTAAATGCCTGAAGGTGTTAATGGAAATTTAGACTCAATGTCATTTCATTATGATCCAAAAAGTTGAAAAACTGTAGACCTCTATGAACTCAAATTTCTATTGCTTGGATGAAAATCAAACTTCTGTTGAAACTTTATATAAAATAGAAACAGCACACCTCAATAATCATCCAGGCAGTCTACCTCTATAGATATTTTTGTCATCTTCTAAAAGAGTAACAAGGTAATTAGAAACCCTTTGTATTAACAAAGTATATTCATTGGCAGACATCCACACGTGTTTATGGAGCTTTCTTCCATTGTGTTAGTTTTTAATTCAAATCCAACCACCTGTTTGTGTGTATAAATACCTTCCAAAGGTTTTCTCTTTAATCTTTAATGGGAGGCATTTCCCTCATTTTTTCAAGTGTCAATATGGAAGAATGTATATTTTGTCAACATTCACCGTTTGGCGAATTAGTTCCAGCTTATGAAATTACATCGCGCGAAATTATAGCAATGTTAGTCGTTATCAGAAGGTCGAGGCGTACACGTGGAAATCACAGTCGCTATGGTGACTAGTTATAGTAGTTGCATAGTACAATGAGAGCGATAACGAAAATATTTTTATTGCTTTTTGCTTACACAGTTTTGTTATTGGTAATAAAATGATCGCTGTGTTACCAAGTTCAATTTTAGTCATTTTTAAAAACATTTTACAATCAAAACGTTCGTTTAAATAAGTAAGGCCAAGTTGCATAAACGTACAAAATAAACCATGTTTTCTAATAACGCACACCTGTTGGTTTAGATTAGACTCTTGAAGATCAGATCTTATCGTTAATTATTATTCTTTATAAATAGATGCAATGAAGAAGTTTGGCAAAAAACTAAGCAAACTTGAAAATCTAGTTTTAGATAAAATAGTAGGCATCAGTGTGGGTTCATTAGCAGTAATATAAATACTGGACAAACTAGTGACATTAAATATAATGTGACAGAAATTAGATACACCAACAATAGCAAAATGGCTGTGTAAGAAGATTTTCATACGAAGACGGTGAGTTCGGTTGCAGAATAGCTGATTACAGTATCGCATGCTGGATTTTAACTGCAAGATGGACAAAGGATGAAAAGAGGAAGAGCATTGGATTCGTTATAAAGAGAACAGTTAGTTTCTTGTAACGTTTTAGCTGGAGGTGTGGTGGGTGTTGGCGAAATTCCTCGCCCACGTTGTTCGCCTACAGCCACTGAAATATATTGTGACGTTTTGCATTTGATAATGCCGACATTGTTACTCGTACTATTTTAAGTGACCTCGTTTTCAATGAAATAAGATTACGAAGAAAATTTTCCGATGAGTCTTCCGATTAATAAATAGAGATTCATATTTTATGTTGGTTGACCTTTACACATAGGTTTTGGAGACACGGAGGAAATTTTAAAATGAATCCAACATAATTTGACTCCAAAATCACGGAAGTGCGTCAATGTTAAGAGACTATGGAATACGTATATGGAATATATGAATAATAGAATTCTCCATTCCAATTTGTCCTTGACACTTTACAAAATTTCACGTGTAAGTATAGAAACGCTTTTAAAAACTACTGTTATACTTGATATGGTATTAACAAGTTTACAACCAACCGCCACAATGTGGATAATATTGTTTTTGCAAAATATGACAAGAGGTTATCGGGTGATATAATTAAGTTTATTCAAATAAATAATCGTAGGTTTGATATCCGATATATATATTTACATATCATTCATACAAATTATGCACTGTGTAGGTAAGTGATAGGTATCAGAATGTTTATCAGTAATTAATATGATTTCCCGAGAAATTTCGCACATAACTTTTGTATTTTGACAAAAAATTATCAAATGTAGACGTTTCTAGACTATTATAATGATAATAAAAATAGAGGACCCACATGAAATGAAAGTGACATTGCAAGCGAAACGAACGTAAATCCAAAAATAACTTTTTAATTTGGAAAATTGCTGAGCGACAAGTTTCCGTGGGTTGTGCAATTTAGGTAACTCAATCCCATTATAAATAAGTACGACGGTCGCCTAAACTAGTCTAGACGTACTCGGGAATGAATTAGGGCACGAAAATCAATAGAACCAGAATCCATTTATAGTTTCACGCCAAATTCCATGTTAAACTCGTAGTAACGTTTACTATCAAGTATTAACTGTGCAAACAATACTATTGTGAACTAAATGTTTGCTGTTCGATGCTCATAATAGGTTTGTAACTTAATCTTCTTGTGAGGTAATCATAACGTTGGCGGTTAGATGAAAATAGTAAAAAGATATTCTTAATGATAGCACCAGAAAGTGCTGATATTGCCATTAACTAGGGATTTTTGACTTAGAATGTTGTCTTTTAACACGCACAATACACAATCACCGAAGATCAGTAGACAACATTGCCATTCTGATGTTATCTACAAGATTTCCACTGGAGCAAATTCAATTTATGGATGGATTAATCCGAATACAAATATGTATAACATAAAATGTATAAAATGTATGTATAACATTTACAGTAATCTGTTTCAGTATTCAAAAACAAATGATTATATTATCGCTTGCGTCAATTATGGTAACGTGTTACCTTTGCTTGACTCTTGCGCACTGCGATAGTCAGACCACCAACAGAACAGTTCAAACACAAACATTTTTATTGTGACGATGATGGAGGTCAATAGGATAATGATTTTATTTATCGTTTATGTTTTAAAAATAAAGCTTCAACGTTCTCCGATCAAACAGAACGACCTGCCAGTCTTTATCTATCAAAGGACTAATTACCATTGCTAATGCGTCTGATGCTGAGTCCAAAGTTCACAGAGGTACAAACAGCTATAAAAAGACACATCTGTCTTATTTACATGGCCTACTAGGATAGTGAACTCATAATTCACATACGGCTGATCTTCAATCAGACAATAACGTTTGCGATGATACCGATCTGTTGCATGTGCAGAATACTAATGAGCATGGGTTTGTACTCGCAGTGCCGACTAAGACTAACGCAAGGCAGGTGCACATCTTGGTCGCCACTTGATCGCAACTGCATTTGGAGTCTCGCTCGTCATTTCCGTCGTACTTCCGTAAACAACTGCCTCAACCTCGCGCAAATGGGAAAAACGTGATTCACATCCTCGTCATCATAAAACTCTATGGCTTGGCAATAAGCCGCTTACCACCAGTCTAGACGTACCGGTCACGGTGACCATCGATGACTTGTACTTCTCAGTATAATTAACTTTTTTGACAGATGGTCAACCATTGCGTGCGTGGTTAGTTAAGTCCCCACGGAGTTAACACGTTGAAGCAATGCTATTGTTCTACATCTATTTGTTTTGTATCGTCGAGCTTATTCGACGAAACTTCCAGTCTTTGTTTAGTCTTTTAGCTATTTACCCTTGTGTTATGATAGAGCATTTTTTGGAATATTTGAACAGTGTACACAAATTAAGAAGGCCAGCTGATTGTTGAGACCTGAGACTATGTATTGACACAATATGTTATGGTCAGCTTGAGAAATTCTAAAGATGAGACATAAGTACCCACGTAATTAACGTGCATGTCTCATTTCTCCCACAACTTAAATACTTGAGCGGCCATCAGCTTTCCAATTGCCCAGACACATAAATACGTGTCACAAGTTTTAACAATCTAAACGGATGTTAAGTTAGCTTAGCCGTTCATTTCGTAGGAAATACGATACAACATTACAATGCCAGTATCCGATTTATTGTTCATATTACATTTTGGATCTTATGTTACCGTAATAAGGACAGTGAACGTAGATTTGACAGTATTTCTGCCATGCGAAGCAAATTCCCAGTCACACGCAATGTTTTGCATAAAAGCATTGTCTAAGAAAATTAACACAATATAAAGTTTAAGTAAGTAAGTAAAGTAAGTAAATCATTTATTTGCGTAAAACATGGTATACATTGGTGTTAAATAGCTCAACATGTTTCGCTAAGATAAAACATAGCATGCAAAAGTTCGTTATTTTGACAGAAGTGAGCAGGTAATTAACATTTTTATTTATTTTTATTTATTTATTGATTTCTTCTTCACAAAATACAGTGAATGGCGGACTTAATGCCTTACGGCATTCTCTTACAGTCAACATTTCACATTCATAAAATCACATAAATCACATTAAATAATGTTTCACAAGAGCAAGCTGTGACAAGTATAACATATCAAAAGTTGCATACATGAAGATAGATATTCTTGGTCATTGCATCCTTATTAATGACTGAATTTACATAGATTAGCAATACTGACAACAGCTCAGGTTTAAGTTTAGATATGATTCAATTTGAAGTATAAATAAACTACACAGACAGACGGATAGACATAATAATCAGTTTTAACAATATGATACATGGAGTTAGTTGCCAAGACAAAAATAAACGTAAATAAACACTTTCATTTATTTCATTAGTCACCATAACATTCGAATGATGTAACCAGGAGAACATGGGTAAACAGAAGTTCAAAGAACCCATAGTACCAATCAGCGCCGGAACGACTTCCACAGCAGCTGATTGACCTAAAAAATAGTCGAGAGAATTCTAGAGAGAGACAGATAGAGGAATAGAAAAGCGCGTGAAGGGCGTCACGTAGGCAACAGAACGAAGCAGTAGGGCAAGGTCGTCAATGGAATTTTGTTGATGAATTTGGTAATAGTAAGTTGCCATTACGTGTGTATATGTCTTTATTTCCTAGAGAAGTCTATAAATATCACAATATCACTAGCGAAGCAAAGCAATGAACATGTACAATTGTACACTTATACATACATCAGATTAGATTTTCCTAGGTTAGGTCATAGAGGTCTAGTTATAGAGTCATGATCATTCGTAAATAAAGTGTCTAGAGAACCTGTTTCACTATTTTATCTACTTGAGACATAAATCATATTATTAGTTTCTACAAAACAATAGTCATTTATGCGAGATTTTGCCACGTGGATAAAATGGCACAAAAGTTTCCTTATAATTTTTCTCTTTGTAATTATTCTAGACTTTTTAGAATCAAATTATTATTCTAAAGGGCACATTGAATGTGACGGGCACGTACCAGTCTAGCAGTCAGTTCCGAAATTAAATGTCAAAGGCGAAACTTTTCCTTCCTCCGTGGAGTTTTCCAAACTTTCTCGTTTTAGACAAAGCTGACTTAAGACGAAGTAATTGAAATAAGAATCATTGTTATTATCTTTAAGAACTTGTTTATTTGTTTACAGGTTTTCTTATCTGGTTGACAAATGATATGTGGCAACTGTGGCAAGTAGGTCACTGATGTTTGAAGGCGAAGGTACGGGCGACGCGGAATATTTTTAACTTTTGTTTGTGTACGTGGCTTCAGGCACATCTACCAGGAATACATAAAGTAAAACGAATGGTCTCAAGATGGCGAGAAAAGTAGGTCAGACTAAAAGTGGTGTCCAGCGAGTGTATGATTGTTAGCCAATAGTGTACAAGGTATATGGAAATATGGAATGTAACAGTTCCAGGGAATTACGATTCGTATGGCTTCGTTACCATCGCGTGTCTATTCATGCGTTGATTTACCTGCCACTTTACGGTATTTAGTGCTTATTGTGTGTTACTGAACACCAATGTGTACATAGCTAGTAACGTTGTTTGATTTGTAATCATATGATTAACGTTTTTATTCGTGTACTTCTTTAAAATTGGCTATGAATTCATGGTAGTCCAATTATTGAAAGATGAAAATCTGACATCGTGCTTTCTAAACACAAATTGACGAGGCGACCTTTTCATAAGATTGTCATCAACTGCAGCGTTAATTTTTCACCCATAGCAGATATGAACAATGATATATTGAATAAGAAGCCTCATAAGTCCGCTGGCTTTCTCTTTTCAATCATCTGCAATGATTAATTACGTGGGTAGACCTGCTGATGCATTAGATACCACTTACTTGCACAAGGGGCCAAACGCTGTTTCACAATTTCAATTAAGCGTACGTCAGTAATTTTTCTAATCCAATTAGGAAATTATACGGGCTGCCAAGACCAAAAGTGTTGACATTTATTGAGGACTTCAATTGAACTATAATTGACAGGTTTTAAGCTGATGATAAAGATCGAGATCATGCCAGTTTCTGGTGGACTAAAGAAAACAACCGATAGCTCATCGAGTACTAGAGCAAAGGTGAATTAAAAGCCAGGAACAAATTTTAATAAAAGGAAAAGGGATTGCTACTCATCTTGATTACTTCCTTCCGCAAAAAGGCGAAGATAAAAGAAATAAAAAGGGGAATGTAAAGAACAATCGAGGTATTGAGGAAAGAAAAGACTGTAAGCTCGAAGTATATTTACTATTGCTCTTAAGGGTATCGTGAAGTTCCTTTATAGCTGGCCACATCCTTTTGTTGCCCAAGTACCTAATAATACCGCTGAGAATTTATGGATCTGTTTGAACTACCGAGGACGGCGCTTGCCTTTTAAGTCAGGGACTGACATAAAATTGAAAGATGTATATTTATGAACTGTCTAGTAAATATATGAGTTTTTTTTTAATTTTCAAGAAGTAGGGATGAAGTAGATAGATATTTCCACAAGGTAGGGCCTTGCGCTATGAATTTTTTAGGATTTCCTTTTATCAAAATTTCAATATCACGTTTTGTCTATCCACGAGCTAATAATGTTTTAACTCCGTTTGTAGCGAAGGCTTTGACACTGACCCATTCTCGTAAACAACCATGTCTCGTATTACGTGAACACATCATAGCCCACGACCCAAAAAACGAGCACGTTACTTGTTTTTTGTAGACAGAACCGTGTCCACTTTATTTAATATGTTAATGCAGCTCAAAAACCTTTTAAAGTTTCAAACTCACTAGACAGCTACCCTTTAAAGAGGGTTCGGTTCACCGTTGATCGTCGACGTCATAAACCCGTCGGCCGTCCAAAATGGCGGCGCGCGTGACCTTGAATGGCAGTACGGGGATGGGGACTGTCTGGATCAGATTTAAATTGTATTGATTTTACGCATCTGTTTCACCCCATAGCTGGACCAGGTGGGGTTCGGTGCAGGGAGTAATATCGGTTCTAGGAAATCGAGCACACGGCCATTGATATCGTATTTACTATTAACTCACTCATTCGTATTTCACTGTCAGTGTCAAAGAGGAATTTTACGTTATTCTACGAATAGTCGCTGATGTTTTTAATGTTTCAGGTTACATTTTAAATGGTCGTGATTGATACAAGTTCATTGAAAGTGAGAATTCGGGGGAAACCGTAATTTTTGTTCAGTGTGGATGATATTATTAGTTTTCTACTATTTAATAAAAAATCTCTATAAACGTTGCGATTCACATTGTTCTTCAGTAGGCAAGTTGATTGTAATTTCAGGCCTCTGTTTCAACGAACGCTTATCAATATGTTTTATCTCTCTCGATGGCCACTGCGGACTGATACGAACAATCAGTGGAGATAAAATGATTACTAGAAGAGCGTATTATTAATACTACGACGAAAATGTACACAAAGATATCGGAGATAGACCTATTTGATATAGAGCACAAGATTAATTTAATAACAACCACACCTCGACAATTACTTTGACAAAATTCAATTAACGGTTCGTATTACATAAAGGTCGAACATTTTATCGAATAAACATATTATTAGATTAAGTAAACAGGTTTCCTTCACAGTAATTAACATACTGACTGCCTCGTTGGCCGAGTGGTCGCGAGTGCGACTGCCGGGCAAGGGGTCTCGGGTTCGATTCCCGGGTCGGGCAAAGTATTACTGGGTTTTTAAAAAATTCTCAGTAGTAGCACGGAGTCTGGAAATGTGCCCGGTATATGGCAATAGGCTCACCCCCTATTACATGGGACTCATAACATAAATAGTGAAAAGTGGGTGTTACTTCTGTGTGCACCTCTGCCTACCCCTTCGGGGATAAAAGCCGTGATGTTATGTTATGTAATTAACATACATAAGGCATTTCGTAACTTCAAGATGTTTGTTTTGTCAAATTGAATATTCAAACGATGGTACACAAAAAAAAGGAATTAAGAGGTACTATTGGGATCTGAATCAAACAATCCGTTCAATGTGGAAGATTAAGGGGGAGGCATGATGATGATTAGGATCTGATAATATTGCTGTGAATATAAACGTTAATGTAGGTGATAATAAGGTTGAATACAAGGTTACAATCACAACTGCACAAATAGTAAACAGATAAAGAGAAATATAAGTCAATAAAGATACGTCAACAAGCGTCGACATCAGGGGCATGGAAGTCACAAGGAATTAAATATTATTATTCAACGAACAGCCAAATGTTGTGGTTTTGCTAGACACTCCACGAACACTATAATCTAAGATCATAATCTCTAGTATTTATAGACTTATCGAAACAATCTTTTAAGCCTATATTAATCTAGACAGCGACTATGAGATAAAATAGGGACAATTGATGTAGTACTATTCCACTATTGATTACCTAATGAAAATTTTTTCAAGCTAGTCCAAAATTTCGGATCTCTACAATAAACTCTAATATAAATATGTAACTTCGATAGAATCAGAATCGTTCATTAGACAAAGAACAATTCGATACTTGCGATAAGATTCTTCGCGATGACTATTAATATTTCAAAAAAAAATCCAAATCAAGAATTATTTATAACTTAATATTAATTCTAAAAGGCGAATAATAAATTCACAGATCATTATTAACTCTTTCAACTCTGATTGGAAGCTAAAAGAACAAGGCCGGAATAAATATACGATTTCCAAAAATGTGAAACGAGAACAGCTGCTGGTAACGTTAGAGAAAAAAAAGGAATGGCTGGAAAAAAAACAAGGACAGGGATAACTTTTTTATTCTGTGACTCACCGCGAGGAGTGGATTCAGATTTGTAGGCTTACCTGAAAAAAAAAGCAGTGATACAATATAAGATAACAATGGCCTTCGTTCGTATTCGTATTACAACTCTGAGGATTTTATTAAGTTAGAAGCAGGTGTAATCGAATGTCTGTCTGTATTGTGAGTAATGGAGAAGGCGCGCCATTTTCGGTAGCAGGTAAGTTGATTACATATCTTGAGCTTGTTTTACTTGATTTAATATTTTGATAGTATGAAAATTAAAAAAAAATCTAATTAGTCCGTCAGTTAAGTAATGAAAAAATATTAGACACGTATTTTTTTATTTTGTCATATAATAAAACAATACTTAGATAAAACGAATCAAAGTTTAGGAGTGGGAGCTAAAACATCATTTCTATGTATAAAATGTACATAGAAGTGACGTCACGCGACATTTCAAATTAATATATCGTCGAAAGTATTCGTTTATGTAAGAAAATAAAAAATACGTGTCTAATGATTTTAAATAATCTACCAGACGGACATTAAAATAAAAATTAGGCATCTACCCTATTATATTTACTCTTAAAAGCTAAGAAACGTCCATAAAATCACCATAATTAGTCAATACAAGTTATATCTTTCAGTTGAGGTAAAAATCTAGTTGTGTAATTTTCCAAGCAAGCAATTTATTCGTTAGATAAAACCACATGAAGCCAATTAAGTATGTTTTAAGTTAAATTATATAAATTGACTATTAATTCATGTTACTAAATTGACTGGTATTTAAATATTAAAAAAATAACTGGTAAAGGACGTTTATTCAAGTGTTTTTGAAGATACAATAAGTCATTGTTAAATATTATTTATTTATACAATACAATGATTCATCACAATGAAATTGACGCAAGTGAATGAGTTGTGTGCTGTCTACAATATTTATAGAACCACAATTAACCTACTTGCAATAACAACAGTTATTTAAGGAGGATATATTTATATTTAAATTCTCTAATGATTTATTTATTTTACATTACAGGTTAATGAACGTCCCTCGGTAAAATAATGTGGCTTTTAACGAACAATTATCATTATAATTTTGTTTACAGGTGAACAAAAATGAAATGAAAATCAATGACCAAAATGAAGAAATGGAGTGACACAAAGAAAACAGTACAACTTGAAGCAATAAATTACATTTCCAAAAACATAAAACTTCTACCTTTAAAAAACAAAAGCACCAAAGATGAAGGAGAAAAATTTACACATGTTGTTATTTACGCCCAAAAATTGGGTCAAACAAAAAGAATACTGCATAAACGTGTAGGCGTTTAACTTAATAGATAATTTCGAAAAGGTCGTCGCACTTTCTGCGATAAACAAGTCGGCAATTTAAATTCAAGGCTACGAAACGTCAATGTGTAGAAAACATCATATGGACATGTTAATTCTGATTGTCCTTGTACCTTGTTTACTTATAAAAGACAGAAGCCTGTATTAGATCGGTGTGAATTATTTTTAAACAGCTGTTAATATACCTCTAATTGTAATACATAAATTACACACTCGTGGCTTGTATCACGTAGCTGAGCGCCTAGGTTCACTGACGGACAGACTGACAGACTATTATTTATTTCATATTTGTTGACGTTTCAAAAATAACAAATTATGGTTTAATTGAAAATATTCTTTTGAGTTTGAATTTGAGTTCTAAAACCGAGACGAAATATTTTCACTGAGCGAGATTTTGGTGTAGTAGTGGAACACGTTTCCAAGTATCAGGGTATGGTATCCTTAAAGTGATTAAGAACGGAACTTAAGTGGCATTAAGTAGGCACTTAAAATCGCTTGGCGCAAGAGTGCTTAGTGATCAATGCTTATTTCTTCTTTGTAGGTATGTGAGAAACCACTTTCGACCAGCTTTGGGAAAACTTTAATAACACGGATTAGAAATTGTCAAAACCAATGAAATGTACTGTTTAATGATACCCTGGTACCAGTAACGGTCATCTCAACTGTAAGTCTTAACGTAAGTGATGATAGTAATGCGGAAACAACCCTCATGAAATCATTTGTTGTAACGGAATCAAAGACTTCACAACGATCTACATCTAGAGGTACAGTTATTGATAGATAATATGTGACAACGGTGTAAAGGTGTAGTAGTTGTGTTAGGACGATATAGCGCCAAAATGGCTGCTTTTGCAATCCTTAGTGGAGCCAATAGTAAGATTATACAGGAATAGTGTCCTAAGGCACCAAACAATTCTAACCAAAGATGTTGAATCAGTAGTCACAATTGACTAAAAAGAAATTACGACCCCCTAGTTGGGATAAAGCCAATAAATACATAAAATACCTAATAACTTGTAACCGATTTCACACAAATCTTATAAGAATTCCACTTATTCGGTGACTGACGAACAATTTGCCAAGTATGTGTGAGGTGAAGATGACAGTGAAAACTGCTAAAAATTCAATCTATTATCAACTAAACAGTATTGAGGCTTTAGAAATACACGGTTCTGTCAATTCAAGAGTCAGTTATGAAAGATCAAACGTAACTGTGGCTGTTCAGTAATTGTGTTTAATAGCTTATTGTGTACAGCGTTGGTAAATAGTTTGACTGGCTCATCATTGAGTGAGATTGCAGTGACTAGAGACATGACATAAATTCTTAACATAACATAATGGCTACTATTCTCCAAAGGGAATGGGAAAGCCAGTACTAAAATCAACAGCACATTCACTCTTCGTGAGTTACGTCAACAGTGTAACCTAACAAGTCATTCATTACATTTTGCGATACATCAGAAAGTCCCGTATCCCATATCACCATTGTTCAAAGAATGCAGCTGTGAAGCTACGGTTGCCATTACAAGACAAAAATGGCTGTCAGTGCAATGTGCACCCACTTGACAAAAAATCTTGTAAGATATAGGAATAAACTGGATAGTTTGACTTTTCTCAACGCGCTCTGCTTCTTTATTCTATATATATAATATAATTATGTAACTTTTCACAAAGACTCAATTTTTTGCACCTTCATTCAATACTGTAACCCCTATGGGTTGGGTTCTCTCTCTACATTCAATAAGGTATTAGCTATATGTCACATCATCGGACGTTCAATATTTGGCAGATGCAGGTGATGAGACAAACAGGTGAGCCATCTGGTGAGATAAAACGGTACCCTGCTTTGCTCACCCTCTCCTCACGTTCACTTCAACCATGTAAAATAATTCTAACTCGATTATTCATGCACTTCAACGTTCCTTTCCTTATCAGATAAAGGTTTTCCTTTAAAACTCCGCTTAACTTTCTAAGATTGGTTTAAAGTGAAGAACTTATCTTAAAGTTCTACATTTCAGTCCCAAGCTGTGGGAATGTATACCAGAAAAGTTTGAGACGTAAAATAAAACGTTAAAGTTCATATTTATGTATGTATTTTACAAGATACTACAATATCTCAAATAAGTGTCCAAGTCTCATTCAATATCGAATGAGTTATGTAACTAAAGTAGGTACCTATCAGCAAAACAATATGCTACGTGCCCTTCAAAGCGCGAAGGTCAGAACTGTTTATGTTTAACAGTAGATAAAATTTGATATTCCTTATCTATTCTTTTGCAGGATAATTTTGCCGCACACTTTGTGATATGGCATCTATCTACCTAAAAGAGAACATAAATATTTTATGTTTGTCCCACTATAACTGTATAGATTTAACGCGTATCCGAAACGCGTCGCGCGACTGAGTTATCGCCTTTAATAACTTGCTTAAGCGCAGTTACGGTAACAGACCGGTTAACTAAAAATAACTTGAGACTTTGAGCGGTAATCGCAAACAACATCTTGATGCTTACGCGCACAGTTTTAATCTAAAGGTTAATAACGATGCAACGATTAATGAAACAAATAGAGGTATAGATGATGAATATGCAATGCCAATAGTTAAAGAAAGACAGATAGATCGGATGAAAGCAAGAGAAGTTGGTTACTTGAATAATATAAATCAAATTTCAAAACCATTGACAGCCAATATAGAAGATGTCAATAACTTTTTGCTTTCAAAATGTTTGTTGTAATGAAATCATCAGCGTATAAAACGCAATTCTACCTCTAGTATCAGACACACTGAATGATTGCAATAGTTCATTGTATTCGATGATAGAGATGAATCATAATCAAGTAGAATGATATGATACCGCTGATGTAATCATTCCAAAACCGGGCTCGTTTTCGAACACAACTGGGTCAGCGCAATATAAAATGCAAGTGCCATATTTGAGCACAGGTCGACAATCTGGCAATAGCTACAATTTACTGAAGGACTTGGCAAATCATCAAATATTTCAAAAGAATAATTGCTTTACCCATTTTGTATCGAATTGCTAAAACTATGTGTATAACAAATGTAAGGATTGGATAATAATGAGTTAAATATCTTTATTGCAATTTTAAAATGCTTGGTGCATGGAAAAACACGATTGGCGACGCGACGAGACTCGACAAAAATAGCTTGCATCAGTACGATACGGCATTTTGATATGGCCGCGCAGTACATGCGCTTGGGCGGGGTGCAAGTACAGGAGATTTATTGAAACCAATCCAAAAACATCCATCAATTTGAAGGATATGGTTGAATGCAAATCTAGCGCCAACTACAATTACGAAGATGGAACATAAACAACAATCAGTGCAGAAACATTTATCAAGATAACGAATTTGGATTCCTACCTTTCCATCCGTTTAAAAGTCTAGTGACTATTCAAACTGAGATTAGAAAGGAAGAAATTGCCATCCTTGAATATTATTTAGGGGCCCAAATTAATGTACGATACAACCATGACCTTATTGATCTACTCATCATTAACGCAATCGATGTTAGACCGCTACGCGCCAATCCCTTATACCTCGACTCACGCGCATACACGTTGAGTCAAGGCCAGGCATCTGCGGGGCTGCGTGCACGCACCGAGGCCATCCCAATATATTATTTGTGTACAAAAAAGTTTTATTACACTCTGGGAGATGAGACGAAGCTCGTTTAAAACTCGAGTCTTTACCTTACAAATGCTACGATACCAAGAAAACGAATTTATGGAAGGCAATTTGCTTTAATATTCTACGTTGATGGTTTGCATTATAGAACTGAATGGACGCGTTGTTTTTGAACCTTGATACTACACTACTATTACGATACAAATAGACAACACAATACGGAACAATACTGATACAAACTTAGCAACAGAGCGGAAGCTCGTACATACAGAACTCTCTTTATTAATGACGTGTCTGCAACGGAATACAATGGTTTTTTTTTCATAATCCACGATGTGCTAAGGATGCCCTGCACAACGGATACGCTAGTGCTTGTTGGTGCATAATGCACGTGAAATATTTGCATACTGCGTGTAAATACTCGTAAATAGCAATCGTGACTGGAAGGCGTGATGCCGATGTGAATACGAGATAAACATACGGACAAACTAAGTTGTTAATCGTTTAATTGTATTAAGGTGTTGGTGAAACGTTAACAAGACTGTTGTGTAAATGCTGTTATCCTCAATCAAGGGCCAGAAGTACACGTTAGTGGATATTATCGGGTGGAAATTACTCGTAAAGAGGTCAACCACATACCATGCTTAGTACACAACGACGGCGCCCGTAAGCCATATTTATAAATAAAGTAATTACTAATTACAAACATTGTTATCATAACTTTAAAACAAGTTATTCTTATTGCTAGATAAATCATGATATGTATGATTTAAGACGCTTACATGGACATGATAACACTTTGATTACTTAATCAGTACTTTTTTGCGCGTAAATCATTAGGCAAATCGATCAAAGGCGTCGCGCATGATTATTATATTTCAGCAATTTACATTGAGTAAGCATTTACACTTTACAAATCATAAGGAAGTTTATTTATGGGTATGTAAGAGATATTTACATACTAATCAGGTATTGAAAGCTACCAATCTACAGCAGGGGATAATACTGATATCAGCTATATTTAATTTATTCGTCCTAAAGAGTAACGAACCCCATACAAACAAAGTCGCGTGCGAAGCGCTAGTTATTTTTAAATTCGTAAATATTATCGTGTCTATGATACCATCATAATATCGACAATATGTTCAGAACATTCAGTATTACGCTTAATAAAATATGAAATTACAATTGAAGCATGAAATAGGCAATTCTGTAAGCGATCCGAAGGAAATCTATGGATATTATGCTCAATCAAATGGAGCAATCAGGCGTGTATTGGACTTTGACCTGACGCAGACGGCAGACCAAGAAAAATATTGTACCGCAGACAATAAATTACCTGTGCAAAAAATACAGGTGTTTTAGTAAACATTTTCCTTCCTCAGACAGGTTATGTACAAACAAAACATCATGCAATTTGTATTTTCTTTTTTGTTGCTGGATTTTACGTCAAAGGTTTAGATTCCGCAATTTCGTGAAACTAAACCTGCGGTTGTGGACAATGAGAAACCGAATTTGATATTCGACATAGAGAAGAGGGGAGAGAGTTTTTATTTTTATTCAAATCTATTTTTATATCACGCATGCTGTGTAAAAACAAAGGAGTGCAGTGCTCCCTAAATAGCACACGGATATAATAACATCAGGATATGTTAAACACAAAGGTACAGGTTTCCTAAAACTCTGTTCTTCAAAAATGGTAATTAAACCTGTCCCCAGCCTCCACAACACATACATCTCGTTCGTCCTTCATGCCTTTATCTCTCATTATGTTAATTGCCTTTCGCATTAATGCATACAATTAAGCAGTCGATTACATTCGTACTTTTTGCATCATTGCGACTTTAGAGTTAAATATAAGCAGATCTGAAGGTCAAGACTTGATCTCGTAAGACTGTTGGTGTTCTGTTGAATCATGCTATCCTGGTAAGTCGAGTATTAAAATAGATTCAATAAATAAAGGGGATAGTGTCCATTTGTGTCCAATTGAAGCAGACGAGGGAACAGTACTGAGTCAGTCGCTGGCTTTATTCTGCACAAATGCTGCTTACGGGCTTGATCATAATTTCATAAATTGTGATAAATTCATAACATTGACAATCGCAATTGACGGTGTCGAGTCCTCGTAAGAACTTGTTGGTCGAGTTAGAAAATAGATCGAGGGTGGGGGCGGGTCAATGCACTGTAAGGAACTGCGGTAACATATTTTAAATAGTAACCACAGTAATACCGTGTTTATAAACGTTGTGTTGTTAGCTGATTGCTTCATTCTCCTACAGATTTACGGAATAGATAAAACAATGCAACTTTCATGCTAATTAGTTTTAAGTTATGTGAAGTAGAATGCTGCAATCGCAATGTAAGGGTTAATAGTGTTGGATATTATTTTCAAAATCATTACAACCGATTGGTATGCAAATCAAAACCCACAATTTCGATGCAGAATTCAGGCGTTATTTCACAATTAAGTAGTGAACAAACATAAGCCAACAACTTGCGAATAACTAACAAACGCCGGTATTACTTAATTGAATTTTATCACCAAATACTTTATATAATTATCCAGTTCACGTCACACAGAAACTATTAGCTGTCAAAGTTTAAACCCACAGGTTCGTATGTACAGACTACTGAACCAGCTGTACACTATCAGTAGTTAATTAAAATTGCTATGCTAAAACCGGTAAATTAATTAAACAAGGAATTTCAATACGAAGTTCTTAATACGTGAGTCAGTATTAAACTGCATAAACTTATATCCTTGGATGAAAACATCGACTGTAGTTACCGACGATACTGCAGTACTATTAACAAGCCCGATAACATCTTCTCATTGAGAATTCTCCTTGTTTTTTACTCAGTAATAACTTAAATTGAAACACGAAGCTACGAACGTCATGGGAATCTTACTTTCAGAATGGCTAGAGCGTTTCTGTATCATAATTATGATAATTGAAATTATTAACTTACAATTGTGAGGTATAACACAGCATTCTCATCGTCATGTCGCTTCATTACCTATTTTGCATTCAAATTGCTACTTTACCTTGTGTAAGTACATACTACATACGTCATGTTTATGAATATTTGCAAGGTTAGTGACCGTTTCTGTTCTTAGTGACATGTGACGGTTGACGATCATTTCGGAATTCTGATTAATGTTGAACAAAGCATTCGTCGTCTTACAATACTTCTTTCTTAAACTGTCAAACACCGCGCGGACGCCGGTGACCGCAACCTATTTATTGTTCTTTAAACTGTCAAACACCAAGCGGTCACCGGTGACCGCAACCTTTTGTTCTATAATTGTGTCTATAATGACGGTACTCGACGAGTTAATTGTGTCTATAATGACGGTACTCAACGAGTTAATTTGTTCCATGTAACTTGTTATATCAAAGTCTTGTTCCAAAGGGTTAACTTAAGACATTGACCGAACTTAGAATCCAAAGTAGTACATTGCAGTCATTCTCACTTGCAATCTAGGTACGTTAAGTTCATTAAACAGTTAACAAAACTTCATTGATTAAAGTCCGCCTACTATTTACTTTCTACCTGCATGTGTAAATGACATACCAATTACCAAATTTCATTGAATGCACAAACATCCCCTTGGTGCTTACATAACCATATTGCAATTTACAAACCAATCCATTTGTTCTGGAGGAAAACATTAATCTAAAATTAAAGAAGAAATATTTCATTGTTTGTTTTTGCATTTGCTCTTTTTCTTTTTTTAAGTACCTACCGCTGGAAAAAATATTTTATCCGCAAAATCCTATAGGATCAGCAGCTGTAGCCAAATGCCATTTAGCGCTTGTCTACATGTAGAGTAGAAAACTAAATTATATGGAATTGACGTAAATTTTGAGACTTGTCAATGTCATTCACATACATTTAGTTTTCTACTCTCTGTAGACAAGCGGCGTTTGTTAAAGGCACAGAACTGAATTCAGAGCATTTTTTAAGACTCCACGCGGGCAATACTGCAGATAAAAAGCTAATAGTATACACGGAACAAATTTTATAGCATCCAACAAACGTTTGCATAAATATTGGCTACAAAATTTATTTAAAAGACCCGAAATAAATTGTTCAACGATTGTTAAATCGTAATATCGTGATAGTAGGCGCTTCGTTTTACGCTCCACGGTTATCGATAACGATGGAATTTATTACTAGATCATTTCACGGCACTGAGTTCGAACTACGGCTAGATCTAGATGCTCTATAATCATAAGCCATGATAGCTCTCGGGGTTTAAATTTCTTGTAGACCATAAAGAATGGCGACGAAAACAATAATTCTGGTTGCATTTATAGATATCGATAGACGTAACATAGTTAAAATCAATGCTTTAATTTCTCGAAAAAGGGTGCTTAATTTAACCCAGTAGTTAAGTAAGTACTTAGTTTTTAACAGCTATTTTGCTAGTACCTATCATATGACAAGCCATTTGCTATAGGTATACGTCGCGAATAATCATTTTTTCGAAAACAGAGAAAACTTAAACGATTATGCGGTACCTACCTCTAGAAATTTCTTGCATAGAACGTGTACATATGTGTAACTATAAACCAAAGAGAAAGTCGTTTATAAGGATCTAAGTTTAATTACGAAAACAATCAAGATAAATTATTATTACAATACATTATCTTAATACAATTTGTATTCACAACAGAGTTACTGTAAAATAAACGAGACATGTATTAGCCACGCCGTAAAAGGAAATCAGCGCCTGATAAAATTTAATAGCAACCACACGTCCCAATGCGACTAAAGTCTTTACTGCGTCAATTATTGTATAGGCGCGCCATCTAGCAGATTTATTACACACTAAACAGTTTATTACAACATTAGATGCTCAAACTACGGAGCCGCGGAAGACTTAACGGGTTGCCGGGGCTCCGGCTCGAAGTGCAGGAGTAGGAACGGGGTTGTTTTTAGTCAGTAAGAGTCTGACACTCCCTCCCGCCTCACCCGGGGGCGGGAGAAGTAATTGAATGATTTTCCCCCCTTAAAAAAAAAAAATGCTCAAACTATTAGTTCAAGGTTTAATATTAATAAAGAAATGTATGATTTTAATAGTGCATTTACCGAAAATAATATTTTATATGAGATTTTTGGCTGGCTCAAAGTTTCGGTTATAAAAATGGGAACCTTTTTGTAATTTGAAACTGATACGGGTGCCCAATTTTAACCCCTTTAATCCCCAACACAAGCTTCGCTAAGTCTTGCCCCGCTCGTTTTTGCCTTGATTTTATTTTTAACTTGAACGTAGCTTTCATGTCTCCAGTGTAATACATTGTATAAAACTAGAAAAGGTGTATAAACTGGATGGACCTCCTTTCATTTCATGTCACCCTAGTTCACGATCGTGAGAAACATGCAGAATGGTATGCAAGGGTTCAATAACAATAAATGTCTTAATTAATTTATTCATTTCTTGCCCTTATCCTCGCTTCAAGAATTATTAACGATTTTTTTAATTGAATAAGATTGAGTTCATCAAAACAGGTTTTGTTACATGAAATCGCACTAAAGGGGATCAAGAAAGCACTTCTCCAAGATAAGTGTAACAGCAATGTATAATTTGATAGAACGGTGATCTATCTTTACAGTGTGTGAGCACATTAATTAGTTAAAGCAAGCCGTGGAATTACAGAAAACAGCGGCTAAAAAGACCATACTCATAATTACAACCGGCCTACGGTAAATATCAGTTAGTGGATTAGTCGGATTCCTTACAAATTGATGAGAAATTTTTACATCAGTTGTTAACATAAGACGACATTATTAAACTACATGTTTTTTTTCATACATTTTTCGAATCGACAGTTTTGTATGAATTTTGTACGAGATTGTGTATTGTGACGTCCCGTCGATTTTTAGCATCAAACAGCATACATATTTCTTAAAAATTTGCTGGAAAAATACTAAAAGTAAGTTAGTCATAAAATCAATTAATGAAAGTGTGATTACTGCCTCGTTGGCCGAGTGGTCGCAAGTGTGACTGCCGGGCAAGGGGTCTCGGGTTCGATTCCCGGGTCGGGCAAAGTATTACAGGGTTTTTTTAAAAAGTAGTAGCACGGAGTCTGGAAATGTGCCCGGTATATGGCAATAGGCTCACCCCCAATTACATGGGACATACATAACATAACATCACGCCTTTTATCCCCGAAGGGGTAGGCAGAGGTGCACATTCTACCACAGTACAATCTAACACCCACTTTTCACTAGTTGTTATGAGTCCCATTTTATTTATGTCCCAATATCCCAATTACATGGGACTCGTAACATAAATAGTGAAAAGTGGGTGTTACTTCTGTGTGCACCTCTGCCTACCCCTTCGGGGATTAAAGGCGTGATGTTATGTCATGTGAAAGTGTGATTACTTTTTTAATATTTTATTGTATTGAACAGTCGAAATCATTTATTTTGTTTAAAGAAAGTACCCGATTTACTATGTAGCTTGTTGCAAAAGTACCCATTTTGATGTTGCTGATATTGGATCTATTCTGAGTAAAAACTCCTTTTTGATCAACTCGTAAAGAGAAAAATCGTCAATTTCAAAACTGAGGCCAAGGTTCGCTCCTAAATTGATATTTAGAACGTGAATAACAAACATCAATTTTGTGGTGACTCAAAAAAGTTCACTTTTCGGTGTCATATTCCATGTCAGATACTACGCAGTAGCTGGTACATTATCACGGAGTTTGCAATAATTTCATTGTCTGCACGTCTAATCGAATCAGCTTTATCGAGAACTCGAGATACATATCAATTTATTGATTTTATCTCCCGCAATATTAATATCATTAGTCTTCAACTCCCAAGAATATTCTCAGAATCTCTTTTTTGTGCTTATATTTTCGGTCGATTACTTATTAACTATGGATACATTTAGAGGTATTGTAATCTAATTAAGTATACTTTAATACACGAGTGGAATATTTTGATAAGACTCCCGTAAGAGGTTTTCCTCATCTTCCTAAATAACTTCCATCAGAAAATTAATTACTTAAGATCCAAAAGGGCAGGTAAATAATTGAGTTGTTTTTGATGGATTCGCAATATAAAATATCAAAATTAAATGTATTTTGAATCATTTGAACTTACGTGTAACTTTTAGTATCCTGCATATACTTATATTCTCTTGGTTTAAAAAAGGTTTTTGCTGTTTATAATCAAATTTTTTTTGTTATAAAATCTTCTTAAACTAAATCGCCAACGTTAAGTCTGTAGTTACATTGCAAACCTAGTTATTTCCCGTTGAAAGATGTTTCTAGAAGATTTATTATAGAGTAAGCTGCCTCGTTGGCCGAGTGGTCGCAAGTGCGACTGCCGGACAAGGGGTCTCGGGTTCGATTCCCGGGTCGGGCAAAGTATTACTGGGTTTTAAAAAAATCTCAGTAGTAGCGCGGAGTCTGGAAATGTGCCCGGTATATGGGCTCACCCCCTATTACATGGGACTTATAACATAAATAGTGAAAAGTGGGTGTTACTTTGTACAGTGGCATTAAGTGCCGAAATGTGCACCTCTGCCTACCCCTTCGGGGATAAAAAGGCGTGATGTTATGTTATTATGTTATGTTATGTTATAGAGTAAGGTAATAGTTTCCTCAACTTTGATAAAATCAATGACTATCTAAAAATACATGTTCAACTCGTCGAACACTGTCCTATATGAAACTTCCGTGATAATTCACGTAATCGCTGTTATCTGAGTTTCCTTGATCAAGAGACTAGTTAGCTTATCGGTAACTGGCCACTCATGAAGTGATGTGTTTCTATCTATTAATTACTGACACCGTATAACATGTATCTGCTATCTAAGTTGTATAAGGAAAACTTTTATATTTTGTAAAATTGATAAAACTACCTAATTCGGATCTTTCGGACAATAACTCTAGCTTAACTAAAAATCGCGGGTTACTCATGTGAATATACTGAGAAAAGCTCTACTAGTTTCGAGCCACATAGGGGCTCTTCCTTATGAGCAGCGTGCGCGGTCGCGGCGATGTCGGACAGCCTACATTTTTTAGTAAATTGAGTATGGCTCACGATAGTTATTATAAAAATAACTATAGCTGCAATAAGAAACAACAACTCACATAGATTCTACCTCTAAAAAGCTAATAGAAAAATTTAATTCAATTTAACTAAAATATTAGCCATTATCCATCAACAAATCGAACAACTGGTTTTATACACAAATGTATTAGCAAAACCCTGAAATTCATTGACTTTGTGGAGTCAATGAATTTCAGGGTTTACAAACAAACAATTTCCACGTAAAATTTTACTCTCATACGGGAACGTAGTGGAATTTGTACAATTTATCTGACTAACATATTCGAAGAACTGTACGGGAGGAGGGGCAGTGCAGTCAGTGGAGCATTCATGGGGTGGGTGGATGTGGGGGTTGGAATCCAGACGTCCTTAATTGTATGCCCTTGTCCTCTATAGCGCCAACGCAAATGCTGGTATTAGTGAAGCGTGGGTTTAGGCTCCTTTGAGATCTTACAAACGCAATACTTGGGTACTCTAACGAGTTCTAATTTTAACATCCGATGTTAAAAATGTTTTCTGAGAATATTGTTTTTCTATTTAAGCATACAAACATACATAAACATAACATCACGCCTTTTATTCCCGAAGGGATAGGCAGAGGTGCACATTATGCCACTGTACAATGTAACACCCACTTTTCATTATTTATGTTATGAGCCCCATGTAATAGGGGGTGAGCCTATTGCCATATACCGGGCACAATTCCTGACTCCGTGCTACTACTGAGAATTTTTTAAAAACACAGTAATATTTTGCCCGACCCGGGCATCGAACCCGAAAACAGTCGCACTGGCGACCACTCGGCCAACGAGGCAGGCGATTTAAGTTTTAAGTATTTAATGGTGTTAAATATTTCGTTTTAGAAGAACAAAGTACTGTATAATGACGATTAGGTAGCAAATAGAATGTGATCAATGAGGAATCATAATCCAATATTTACCCTTCCTACTTCGGGTAAAAAGAGACTAATGCTGTAACTAAATATAGACGATTTTTGGATGAATACTCAAAATCTCTAAATACTGAGTAGCATTTATACATTTTTATTAAAAAAAAAATAGATAAGTACTCAGTAGTCACTCAATATTTGTCATTCTTGAGAATTTGCACATGTGCCTTTTTTCCTTTTCCTTGCCTTTTTTTCTTTTGCCTTTTCGGGTAGAAACTTTATAACTAAATGTAAAAACAAAATAAATTTCGTGAGCAGGTAGTTGTTATGAGTTTGTGACTAATACATTAACGTAAGATTATAGAACTTTGTTTTCTATTGATTAATTCGTCTAATAGGAGTGTAATTAGATACTGATTACATTAGACATTATTTATTTCATTTAATTTAAACGTTAAACGACAATTTTAGATATAAATAATTAAATTAGTGCTTATTTCAGTTTTTTGCTTCTAATTCTCATTGCGCAAGTCTGTAAGATTATGTAACAATTAAATCAGATTCAATCAACTAATTCATTAATTCTATTTGTAATTAAAAAATTGAAAACTAATTAATATAGTCGGGTAAAAATGGAACTACTTAACAGGCAGCGCCATCTAGGCGAAAACTCTACAACTAACTGAGGTTGATATTTGAACAGTTTTATCAAAAAGGTCACAAATGGTCAGGTCAGCAGGTGCATTGTCCATTGCTGGAAACCAATTTAATTTTCAACAGTATAAAATACTAATAAAATGAATTCAAGTGTTTAAGAAAAAAACTAATCATTTTAAAAATTATTTTCAATTTGTAGAATATATTTTTTTTAAACTTTATGGGTCGACGCTTGGCCACCATCTCGTCTGGTGGCAAGCGATGATGTGGGATGATGGAGCACGCCTACCTATGAGCAACCTGTTCACTCTGGACTTGAAGACACCCAAGTCATATTTCGGGAAACAGATTCCGGCAAGGAATTCCATTCCTTTGCGGTATATTCGGGGTATGTAGCCTATTATTTGGAACAAAAATAATTTAAAGATGATATTTCTACTTCCTGTCTTTATACCAAGCCACAATGTCCCATTTCCATTTTCTCCTACTCCTATTGTACGTGTTTCACTCAAATGTAAATAACATTGGTACAAGAAATTATTAAAAGTTGCTAAAAGGTACTGCATACTTCATTAACCAAATCTATGTTTTAGAGCAAAGCTTGTTTTAATGATATTCATGTAAAATATTTTATAGAGGTACTAGCAACCTGCCCCGGATTCGAATGTGTGCAAATGCAAGTATTATACATATAAACCCTCCTTAAGAATCACTCTATGTATTAAAAAAAACGCATCAAAATTCGGTGTCTACTTTTAAAGATCTAAGCATACATAGGGACAGACAGACGGCGGGTAGTGCCTTTGTTTTATACTATGTAGTGATTTAACTTTGTACACATCTTCGGGAATAAAAGTATAAAATTGTATAAGAGTGTTAAAAATAAGAACAGTTCATGAATTTACATAATAAAATATTATTAAGTGCTATGCTTTCTTACCTGCCTAGAACCGTTTTAGCTGCACAGATTTATACATATACATAACTTTGAGCCTGTCTCCTGCAGTCTCCCATAGGGGTAGGCAGAGGCTATGGAAAGCCAATTGCTATGATTCTTACATACCTCTGTTGCTTCATACATACATTTAATAAATTATAAATGGAAATAAATGTCATTCTAATAATTAATAATAATTATTTTAGGTACGCAAATAAGAAAACTCATTTTATTTGTGTACATATTCATATAACATTATGTCATACCTGCCATCGCAGCGGTAAGTCCCCTCTTTGAGGAGTGGCTTGAGAGACGCTACGGCGTCCTCACCTACCGCCTGACGCAGGTCCTCACCGGACATGGCAGTTTCGGGAGGTACCTGTGTCTGATGGGGCGGGAGGAAACGCCCGGGTGTCATCACTGCGAGGACCGCCCTGAGGACACGGTGGAACACACTGTAGCGGAATGCCCTGCGTGGGCTGAGCACCGCCGTGTCCTCAGGGAAGTGATCGGCGATGGCGACCTCTCGCGTCCGGGCCTAGTGCAGGCCATGATGCGGAGCGAGGGGGATTGGGATGCCGTCTCCTCCTTTTTCCTTTTGAGAAGCAGTCATGCTAGCTAAGGAGGAGGCGGGACGCGTGAGGCAGCGAAGCGCTGCCTCCTCGCAACCCAGCCATCGCGAAGGACACACCGGGCGTCGGGGATCGCGGGACGATCTCCGGCCACAGTACGCGCGGGCCTGCGGACGGCGAGCATAGGTGGCTCCCCGTCCGACCAGAAACAGACCCGAGCGTACGGCACGTCGCGTTCCGCGCGCGCCTCAAAGAGCAATCAGACCACCACAGATGGGGCCCAATAGGGCCGATGCCGATTCGGAGTCGCGGAGAACCTAACGGGTAACCGGGGCTCCGGCTCGACGTGCAGGAGAAGGAACGGGGTGGTTTTTAGTCAGTAAGAGTCTGACACTCCCTCCCGCCTCACCCAGGCGGAAGCAGTCATTCGATGATTTTCCCCCCTTAAAAAAAAAAAAAAATGTCGTACCTTATTATTCCAGTGGGCCACTTTTAATTAGTAATGATATAAGCGCCATGTTCTTAGAGGGTGTATCATATAATTATACCCACAGTTCAATTCGTCACTATAAAACTGTCAAACACCAAGCGGTCACCGGTGACCGCAACCTATTGTTCTATAATTGTGTCTATAATGACGGTACTTGACGAGTTAAATTTGATGAATATAATAACAAATAGAGTATAATTCTTTGGTGGACTATTTTGACTTTCTATAGAAAATCATCCAATGACTTCTCCAGTCTTGGGTGAGGTAAGAAAGAATGTCATTCTCTGACCAACTAAAAACTACCCCGATCCTACTCTTTCATTGAGCTGGAGCTCCAGTAACATGTTAGGTTGTGTGCAGCTCCAGATTTCTATATAAAGTTTAAAATAAAACTCATATCATATTAAATATGATATACAATTTAGAGTTGAATCATTTAGTTAACTGACCTAGATTCTGAAGAATGCAGACTAAGATTCTTGAAGATTATGTTTTTATTCCTAACAATACCTACATATAATTTTATTTATAATGTCTTGCATTGTTGATACTTTGTTTTATATTAAGAAGGAATTATTGCCTTTATTGGAAGGAACATTTGAATGACATCATAGCATGTCCTGTTACATAATGCTCTATTGATCGTCTGTGCTCCTGGTACGTTGATTACTGAATAGTTGCAGTTCTATGGGATTATTTCCGAAATTATCATCATCATAACATCACGCCTTTTATCCCCGAAGGGGTAGGCAGAGGTGTACACAGAAGTAACACCCACTTTTCACTATTTATGTAATGAGTCCCATGTAATAGGGGGTGAGCCTATTGCCATATACCGGGCACATTTCCAGACTCCGTGCTACTACTGTGAATTTTTTTTAAAAACCCAGTAATACTTTGCCCGACCCGGAAATCGAACCCGAGACCCCTTGCCCGGCAGTCGCACTCGCGACCACTCGGCTAACGAGACAGTCATTTTTATATTTCCGAAATTAAAAATGTAAAAATTAAAATAAATTATGTTATTCCAGTCTATGTATTATGTATTGATGTCACATTATAGTTGCCTATCAACTGTCGACCTTGTAATATGACCCATGTTGAGACAACAGCCGAAAATGTATTTAGATAAAATATAGGTATTGAAGCAGACTACAAACTGTGCAAACCATGGTACATAATTTAAATATTATCTACCTACTTTACACCATATTCTTGTAAGATTTGTATAGTTATTATAGGACACTTTGTTTATGCTGGTAAAACAGTCTAAAAATAATAAATAAAGTGTTATATACCCACAAATACACAGAGAATGATGACCATTAGCAGTGAAAGCCAATTATGTACATTTCTAGAGTTAATTGGAGCATAAGTCAAATAAGGATCGCGGCATTATGAAATCAATTGATTTCACATACCACTTGAACAAAGAAAATAGCACCAAACTGGTATTTTATTGCTTCAAGGTTGTCAAAAAGATATTAAAAGTACCAACAGTACAAAATACGATTGTCACTTAGCAAGAAAAATTATGCGTAGTTTGCTCACCTGGTCAAAAAACTCGATGTTAGGAACTAAACACCGAAATCCAAGCTTTGTAAATAAAGTCCACGCAAACTAATCACGGGATATATCTACTGATAAGGATAATCTGCATAACACTGAAAAATGCTAGACCATCGGGACGGAACAACAAGCGAAAACATACCAAGCGACAAGAAAGAAACGTGCAACAAGGACAGATAAAATGATATGTCAATACGAAGAAGACTACAGCTTCAGCATAAATTATCTTTTATCTCTATCGTTTATAACAAGAGTAAAAGAGACAAAGAACATTTCATTATGATTCTACTAACAAAGTGAGAAAAGGACAAAATAAAACATACCATAGAGTAAAATCAGCTGTTGTCAAAACAGGGTTGTTTGAACTCGTTAGCCTTTTAAATTAGTTTATAAAATGGAAATTACGTTTTCCTATTTCGAACTGTCAGTTTAGCCTTTTATTTTTTATGACTCTTATAATTAGACATTACATTACAAATACAATAAAGTTATTTCGGTTTATTATAATAAACTACCAAAGACAATAAGATAACGTCAAAAAAACAAAACTTTGTCAGTCAAAGTCAAAATGTCTTCACTTCTTCAGTAAAATGTCATTGATCATTGAGTGACAGAATAAAGACTCAATCGTTCACATTTTTCCCAATTTGATAGTCTGCCTACCGATACATTAATTGATATATTTTCTTATCATTGTTGCTATCAAATTAAGTTCTTAAATAGGTTAAAGGTCCATTCATTAAACTAATCAACACAGTGCTTTTTCTTAAAATATAGTAAGGAAACTATCCTGTCACTTCGCTTCATAACAATAACCTTTCGTCATTGTGGATAGGCTAATTACGTATAATTAGTACACGAAAATATAATAACAGCGACGGTGAGCACGATGGCAAAGGAGGAAGACGACGACAATTTGCCGGACAAGGATGCGGCGAAAGAATTCTACGCGAGATATGAACCGAAGGAAATAATAGGCAGGTGAGAAAATAATAGTTATGTTACGCATAGTGCCTAGCGATTTTTGATAAGTTGCGTTGGTGCCAATTTCAAGGAACCAGGGAATTATTTAAAGCGTCTGGGCATCATTACAAGTGTTGTTACTAATAAGTCTTCTGTGTGACCTTGGAATCAAAATCGCTAATTTTATTTTATAATAGCATTTTTGGTAGTGTGAATTATTAGTAATTTGCATGATAATCATCCGTTTGTGTTTTTTTAATTCAAAAAGTAGTTGCGCTTCATAGATTTCTGTACACAAATAATAAAATTCTGGGTGGCTTTCCAGTTATAATTTGTAAAGTATAATTAGAATTTTTAACAATGCTCTAATTTTGGGTCCATATCCTAGTTGTTCTTGGGTTTTATTCCAATAAAGTGTAGCTTCTTTATTTAACATTACCTTAACTGCAAAAGTGAGACCAAAAAGCTATTTCTGATAAGAAATGAAAAAATTTATGAGTTAGAATTATTTAAAATTCAAATAAGATTTGTGATAGACACAAAAATTGCACATAGTAATAGCATTGTAACAGGAATTCATCTAACAGTCTGTCATCAACTAATATAATATTCATTAGGTAATTTTTTTCTTACCATATTGAATATTTTTCCACAGAGGCATAAGTTCAACAGTACGAAGATGTATAGAGAAGGAAACTGGAAAAGAGTATGCAGCCAAGATTATAGACCTCAGTCAGGAATCCCAAGATGGAGTGGATACACATACTATGAGGGATGCAACGCGGCAGGAGATCCACATACTGCGGATGGTTGCCGGGCACCCTTATATTAGTGAGTGAGTTGCTAGCCCTATCTAGACAAAAATGAATAAAAACTAATGATCATTTTTGCACGGTGGCAAAATAGCATATGGCCCACCTGATGGTACTTGGTAATGGTGTCTTATGAACTATGACATAAATAAATACAAATAAAATAGTAATGTAAGAAAACACACCTGAGTTTATTTTAACACCGTCAATATCACCTATAAAAAAGTCTTGGGTATCAACACTGAACACATATATTTTTCGAAACAGACAACTTTGTTGTAACTATTAATTTTGGACATCTATGTAATAATGTAATAAAACAAGAATCACATATCAATCGATGCTAATTACAGCAAAATGGCAAGCAGTAATAATGATTTGTAATTATTTTTACTAAATAATATTCTAACTATAATTTATTAATCTACCAATTGCAGGAAATTTTTAATCTTATTGTTGTGCCGGAACAAATCACCTGAAGTAAATGTAATTTGTTGCAGTTGAGCTGCAGGATGTATTCGAGTCGGAAACATTTATATTCTTAGTGTTTGAGCTGTGCAAGAATGGAGAGCTCTTTGACTATCTCACATCTGTTGTCACTTTATCGGAGAAGAAGACTAGGTATATTATGAGGTGAGTTCTATAATGTAATTTTTATATTTTATATTCAACGGACTTATTTTTGAGATTCATAGGTAGTATAGGTAGTTGAGATAGATAGGTATTTCATTTTCATTTCATTTCATTTATTCAATAAACAATTTACATGTAAGTAATAAACATGAGCTATATTTTGTATCATACACTTAAATAACATACCTAAGACTGAATAAAAATTAATAAAAAAGATAAACGAAAAAACTAAATCCGTCAAAGAATTCGTCCGCATCACACACTAATATAGGTACCTACATAGTATCTAGCAGGACTTCTATTATGGTCATCATATTAGATTAGGCCTTTACCTATGAAATTGCAGTACTGGCCATTTCAAATCAAAATCTTTTTTGTATGGCTAAGAAATTTAATTTCAAATAAATTTAATTTTAAAATCATGGACATTTTTTCCAAAAGTAGTAATTTTTCTATTGATTAATGTTACAATGGTATTTCAATGTTATTCGTCATTAGTGATAATTTAAAAATTCGAGTATTATTGGAGTATGAGTACCGTCGTTGCCGTGGCAGCAATGCGGCAGAAGCGTCACGCAACATCAACGACGTTTACGGAGCTAAAATTACAACTCAACGCACCACCTGGCATTGGTTTCCTCGCGGTCGTCCGAAAACTTTGGTCGAAAATGACGAATGAAAGGCGATTGTGGAAGCTCATCATTAAAATCCCAGTAAGCAAATATCCTTAGAGATGGTGTTATTTCTAATCCTGGTTCATAATGTCTTCTTTACTACCTACCGTAGGTTTCCATGAAACACAAGTTCAAATAAAATCAATGTGATCACGCTCTCACGTGCAAATCATAATAGGGTAATAATAATATTAGAAAAGCCTTAACATGCAAACACGTATTTATCAGACCATTGTTTACGCAACAAAGATCTAGCCGTTATCAAACTGTGGACGTAATACTGTGAGAACGTTCGCATTTCACTCATCTCATCTCTTCGTATTCATTTGATGCATCTCTTTAATAATTGCGTTTTCTAATCTTTGCTTATACTGCTTACGTGTTTGTTTGGACTCTGTCTAGTTGTAATTTACGCAACTGATTTATCCTATTCTCGTATTATCCGGGTGCTTTATAAAATGAATATGTACACGACTAAATGCCTTCATTTTTGGGCATTCAGATGTAATCCGCAACTAATTCGTATTCAGAAGTGTGTGTTTGGGCACCTAATCTAGTATTTCTTCTTGTTATACAATTTTTTTTACCGAAACTTCATTTATCAGTAAATCTGTAGGCGAATCTGCAGAGTAAAGCTAGTCGTTTGGCCCTTATAACTTGAAACAAATAATTACAACGCATTGTTATTTTCCAATGTGGGTGATAGATAAGACGTGCCATATATAGGGCATTTAGCATATTTATACTAAAATTAGCTCCTGATATTTACGCACCACACTTGTGTGTTTTCAAGGGCATTCTGTTGAGTACTGTGACCTTAAGTACGGGTCATCAAGCTTAGGCAGTTAGGCTTATTCATCTCGCCTGATTAAATTCTATTTTTGAACGATTTCCTAGAAATCTAGTACTTTCTTTGTTCAACAAAGACTCAATTTCAACACTATTTAATAGAGCGTTGTTGAAAAAGCAATTAAAATCAATTTTACTGATTTTAACCTATTGTATCAGAATACATTCATCAAATATGTGTGACGATCAAAAGGAATATTTAAAAAATTCCATTAGTCACACATAAACCAAATGGAATGATGACTCAAATTTGTACTCATAACAGCTATGAAATAAAATCGCGTCACCAAACTGGACTAATCTAGCAAGAGGTCAGTTTGCCTAATCACTGTTGCTGTCTAGATTTAAAATTCAGTGGTGTACTTACCACTAGCTAATTCTCTATTGCACGAAAAGTCGAAAGGCCCACAAGAACACACTAGCGCCATCTGCTCAGCAAAAAACTATGACCATCCCATTGGAGTAAAAGTAGGTCGAGTAAGAGAAAATAATTAAATGTGCCCTTCTCTTCTCCTACCTCAGTCTCGTGGTTAAATAGGGGACAATAATACAACCTTCACCACCTGTAATCTATTAATTAACGCCATTGACCCAATTGGTAACAGTATTCATCTAATCTCAACCTGATTTCGAACAAATTAGATTAACTCATGAGTAAGGTTTCGGTAATTATATCAACTGATCCGTCTGCTTTAAGAGCTAAAGAGAAACACATAGGATTACGTCACTGTTGTTATGAATCCCTAGTTACTAGAGCCTGTCTAGTTCGAGGAGGTGCTTGAAATTTTGCTTGGTATAAAGAAATAGTTTGTATATCAACTTTGAACACGGGTTACAAATCGTTCATTATAAAACACTCATGTGTGTGTGGCAAAAAATGTGCAAGGTCATACACAAAAAAAAATACACGTCGGCTTGAGAACCTGCTTCGTTTTTTAACCTGTTAAAAAAAGAATGCCGTCATGTTGAAGCTATTGATAACAAATAATATGGTTTTCTCAGTCTAAATATTAGGCTTCAATATTAAATTTATTGGAGGAGACTTTTCAAGTTTTAATCAGGAAATCTTTTATTTATACATATATTATAAATGCTCTTGAATGCCTACGACCTAATCAAAAACGAGGTTGCTCAATGATAATAATTTTACAAGAGAACGACTATCGAAAATTTCACTTTTATGAGCTCTAGAGATCATTGCGACTCCTACGCAATATTTTATCTTATTTGCACTTTGTACGCTCGCTGACACGTAAAGAGATGTTTGCGGTCAATAAAATTCGAAAGCATGTTTTTTTACTTTTATTAGTTTACATTTGTTCCTATTTATTCCAGATTTTGTATGTTGTGTTTAGGCCTGTTTTAATCAACTTATTGTTATGAATTTATTATTATAACTGTCGATCATGAGGTCTTGAGATCAATCCTAAGGTTCAATTAAAAATCGCCTTAAAGAGCCAACTGACCACCACAGATGGGGCCCAGTAGGGCTGATGCCCGATACGGAATCGCGAAAGGCATTACGGGTTGCCGGGACTCCGGCTCGAAGAGCAGGTGTAGGAACAAGGTAGTTTTTAGTCAGTAAAAGTCTGACACCCGCCTCACCCAAGGCGGGAGAAATCATTGGATGAGGTCCCCCCTAAAAAAGAGGTCCAATAAAGAATGAACTTTTCTATTACAGCACAGAGTAATTTCAATTCTCAATTGGATTGGAATTCAATTCTAAATCTTTTCTTTCTATTCAAATTGAAATCTCAATTGGAAAAACATTCTGATGGGAATTCACATTATTTTTAGGGCAAAATTACATTATTTTTGCCCTAAAAATAATGTGATTTCCTATCGCGATTAACACAAATGCATATATACTGGTACTGAGTTCTCATTTGAACCTTTCAAGATATTAAGCATCAGTTGCAACAAAACTGATGGGTAGCCTGATGGTAAAAGCAGTCATCATAGTCTAAGGATACCAGCAGCACCAGGACATCATGAGTTAGAATTAGTTGGGTAATGTGTTCTGTTGAATGTAAGCATTTATAATTGTAAGCGGCGTGAGGTAGATATAATTATAAATAGTGTTTGTTCGTGCTATGCGGGTGTTAAACCTAATTAGCATAGCGACCTATAAATGAGTAGTCCTCTTCGATTCACATGTGCAGTGTTATTCTATCAGCAAATGTATACAATTTACTTCGCTTTTTTACAAGGGCGTAAGCGGAAGGACTGAATCAATAACAGTGTGTTTCAGTTTTGTTAAATCTCCCCCGCGAGCCCCCTAACAACAAGCTAGTCATCTAATTAGGCCGCGGGTTGAGGCTAGAATTGGCCAAATATTATCTTGGTGATATAAATAGGAAAAATGACCTCGTGAAGTAATATTTGTTATCAATTTCCTCACTTTTAAGGAAGGCGTGGCAAATGTGTTTTTTCTCCAATCAGCTTTTATCTGTGTCTGTTTTCGAGAATAAAGGCAACTCATACATTGACCCTCTATTAAGATCCGGCAAAGTACTGACATAAGTACGCACACATGTCCAACGTCATAGTAATTATTTTATCTGTGTGGAGGCGTGTGCACAGATAAACGCCGGGATTCGCGTAAATCATACGTTGTAGTAACCCAGTGTTGACTTAACTCCTGCTCTGTCATTGTCTCCTAGTACTTGACCATAGTCGCACATACAATTAAATAATCAATTTAATTTCTTGTAAAAAACGGTAAAAATGGCTTTGAGTGTGTTCTTCAAGGTTGAGTTTGAGGAGAAACTTCTGAAACAGAAGGAATCTATCGCGTGTGTTGAGTTTCTTGTTCATTATTACAATTTAGTTTTAGATGTTTTGTTTTATAAGTGGTTGAGGTAAAGTTGTGTTCTTGATTATTTGCTCTTTTAATTTTTAATTTGCCCCATAAAATATTATTTCTTCAGTGTGATCTTTCTATAAAAAAATTGTAATTTGTATCCGTACAGTTAGCAACTTGTATAACAAATTAGATATCACCGAGACTTCAATTTTTTAACTTTAACTTTTTTTGTGATCATATAGTTCAAATTTATCATAAACTTTAAATTTACTCAAAATCGTTTTGTATTAAGTGCTCATAATTTGTCGTCAAGGTACCAGGACAACATAATTCTAAACACGTTCAATTAATCCTTGCAGACAAGTCCTCGAGGGAGTTCGGCACGTGCATAGTAAGTGCATAGTGCACCGCGATCTGAAGCCCGAGAACATTCTACTGGATGACCAGCTCAACGTCAAGATCACCGACTTCGGTTTCGCGAAGGTGCTCAAAGATGGAGAGAAATTATTCGGTCAGTAGAAGCTTTTCATCTGTATCTAATTAGTCTCAATCATAAATAAGTAAATCTTTGTTTTATACTCTACAGAAACTGAAGCTTTGGAGTCGAGCATTAATTTTTAGTTCCTTTTCTTTCAATGGCAACATTTCACATAACGAACATTAATTAAAAGTTCTGGTTATCCTAACTATATTTGCTATTTAGGTATATATATGTCCCATACTTATTTGTATACTATCCCTTACTGTTCGTTTTGCATTACGTATATATTAGTACTTCTTCATTATATTTAATTAGTAAATATTGTGTGATATGTATAATTGTATATACTACCATAACAACGATGTTTAAAACTCACAACAGTGTTAAACGTTTACACCTACTATTGTGTCTCTCTGCATCACCCTAAGGTTGACTGTTAGAGAATGCCACTAGGCATTAAGTCCGCCATTGTATACAATTGCAAGAAGTGTAAATAAATAAATAAATAAATAAAAATAAATTCTTCTTTTAACCCCATGAATCTTATTGGAAACACCGATTAACGAGTACTGTGGAAAGCAAAGTTGGTCGAATACAGAAACTAGCGTAGGCGATGAAATTGTAAAACCTCTATATTTTTAGTCTGTTAAAAATACAAATATAAGCTTTTTAGAATAGCTAACTTGAAATTAATTGGGGCCAGGGTGGGAGACAATGATAGTAGCGTCTGTTTTATTTTTTAATTTACTTTTATTTTAATGATATTATAGACTATTTCATAGCTACTAAGTAATTACATACAGTTGCAACACTAACATTGGTGGTACATGCTCGTCACGCACTGTGGCGCTGTGCATCTAGTCTTACATCTGGTTCCAACACAATACCCAGTAGTTTCACTCGCAGAACAAAAGCTATTGTTTATGTTTATAATGTCCTGGTACCATGGTTGTACCTTCATTTAGTCCTTTGTTGGTATTAATTATTTTTTGAGAAATCTTTTGTGCATATTAGTTAATCGAAGAGTCACAGGCGCGATTGTCGAGCAAATCTGGTTCGTATTTCGATTTCAGGGTCAGGCAAAAAATATTGATTTTAGAAATTCTGAGTAGCAGTATGGGTTCGAAAATTGTGGCCCTGTCAATCACTTCGGGTACAAAAAAATGTAAGTTTGTTGAACTGTGGAACACTAACGGCTCTTTCTTTATTAATATAGGAATGTTTCCCCATTACAGAGCTGTGTGGTACTCCGGGCTACTTGGCTCCCGAGACCCTCAAAGCCAACATGTTCGATGACGCACCTGGTTATGGCAAGGAAGTTGACATGTGAGTAACTTTGAATATTTTTATAAGGTATTTAAGTAAATAAGTACAAAGTTACAATATACTATGGATCCCTGGCATGGGTTGAAACTAGTTGAGCTACCTCGTAACAGAAGCCTTAGTGTGAGTTTGGTTTATGTAATGTATTCACTCAGGGCTTTAAAGGAAGCAAGATTCCCCTCTAGAACCACATACTTTAGCAAGGAATTATACTTCTTAACGGTTCTTATTAGAAAAAAAATATCATTCTCAAAATCTCAAATACGCGTTTTTGGATATTATGTAACACGAGATCCGTGCGCATACGCATTCATTTCAGCTTATTGGTCTAGAACGTCTAGGTCAAATTTCCAAATGTAGAAATCTGTTGCATTTTTCAACGCGAACGAAATTTGACACGCAATAAATAGCAGAAGGAACTTTTGAATAATTTTATAGCAGTACCATTTTATGATTTTAAAGCTAAATCATTCTTATTAATATGTGGTGTCATAGATCACCATTTGCAAAAAAGAATGGCTGCCACTCACGAGCGGATAGGCCTTTTTTAAGGGGGGAAAATCTTCGAATGATTTCTCCCGCCTAGGTGAGGCGGGAGGGAGTGTCCGACTCTTACTGACTAAAAACGACCCCGTTCTTACTCCTGCACTTCGAGCCGGAGCCCCAGCAACCTTTTACGTTCTTCACCGCTCCGTATCGGCATCAGCCCTAGGTATTAGGCCCCAGCCGTGGTGTTCTGATGGGTCTTTGAGGCACGCACGCACGCTGGAGAGGTGGGCCTAGGGCCTGTTCCGTTCCATCGCAGATCACATCATCGCTTACCAGCAGGCAAAATAGCGTAGTGAAACGCAGGCTTAATATTTATTACCTTCCGCCAGCGGCTTCGCTCGCATTTCTATGGAATATTTTATGGCCTATGTTATTTTAGACCATAATTTACCTCTAATACAAATTTCATTCCGATCCCTTTGGCCGTTTTGTCGTGAAAGAGTAACAATCACACACACACATCCTCACAAACTTTCGCATTTATAATATTAGTAGGAGTTCGTAGGATTAGTAGGAATTAGTAGGATAGTCTGGAACTGTGCCCGGTATAATATGGCAATAGGCTCACCCTCTATTATATGGGACTCATAACATAAATAGTGATTACACTTACGGCATTCAGTGCCGTAATGTGCACATTTCCCTATCTTTTCGGGGATAAAAGCCGTGATATTATGTAGGATAGTAGGTTTTAAAAAAAAAGGTATAAATGTACTATATTTTTTACTCATGCCCAAGTTTGTTATGAAACCTAACTTTATTTAATAAATAATAAATATAAAATGATATAGTATTTTATATTTAACATGTTAGTTTTGTCTAAAGACTTGCTGACATTTGACCCAAAGTTACGCAATAATCAGTACTGGTAGATAAACGATGATATTGCTGGCTCATATCTTAAATGATGCGTGGCAATATAAAAATGATTAGATGCCATCTATTTATCTAAGTATATATAGCAAAGGAACTTGTTTCCTTGTCTTTGTGTTTATTTAATGAGTTTCGCCCCGCTTATTCAATTTCTATAAAACTTTAACATTTTTTTTTAAGATTGATTTTTTTTTATTATAAAGAACTTGTCGGTGTATTTTCTGATTCATTGTAGTTTACATAATATGAACAATGAACTCAAAAAATACTGAATAAATTTTTATACTGTTCTGCGAATGATTGAGAAAGAGAATTTTAGCATGTTATTTAAAAGGTTATAATCGAATAACCACTAATGAGGACATACAAAACCTAGGGAGATGTAGCATTTAACATATTGATATTAACAGTTCATGAGATATATGCTATGGTATCTACACTTGATAGTCGGCTTGGAGATCTTAGTTTAGAACGTCCTGATTTATCCGATCTACTCCATCTCTGTTAATGGGCTCTATGGGTGTCTCCACATCTGGCGAATATGCAGCTCGCGAGCGTTTTCATTTAAAATAATAATATTATTTATACGACCCTGAATGAGTTACACTTCAAATTTCAACTTCTTATTCAGTTCCATGACTGAACGCACGCAGCCCGCGGGCAGCCTGCAAACGGCTCCCGATCTACACATTCACGGAACAGTCCCCACATGTGGGCGCACTCACAAGAAGAACAAGGGTTGTGAACTGTCACAACCTTATGAGAGAATCACACTAATATTATAAATGTGAAAGTTGCTTTGTATGGATGTTTCGTCCGTCAATCACGCTGAAACTACTGAACGGATTTTGATGAAATTTGGTATACAGGCAGGGTTAGGCTAACTTAGGTGATAGGATATTATTTTTATCCCGATTAAATGCAACATGGGATAAAACAGGAATAATATTCTCCGCGGACGAAGTCTCCAGGAATGTTGAAAATTGTGTGTACCCAACTGAATTAAAAGAATTATGTTATTGTCACTCAAATTGACCATTATAATGCATTGTTCTACATACCGACGTACGTATATGTAATTTTTTGTTTTATCGTTTCAGATGGGCGTGTGGCGTCATCATGTTTACTTTGTAAGTGTATATTGTTATTATTTCATACTAATATCTGCCTATACTGGCGAAAACTAGATGTACTAAATAGATGGATATCAAAATAGGTTATAAATCTTGAAAAACAGGTTCTGGTAATAAACAGCCTCGTTGGTTGACTAGTCGGTCCAGTTGCCGATTTGAAGCCGAAAAATTTTGGGATTATTAATTCTAAAATATTCTGAACTTCTGGAATTATATCCAGTGTTTCTCTTGCTATCTATTCCTGAATGCAGTAAAATGGTGTCAATCCTACACCTTATTCTTAATGAAATAAATTTAATAAAAAATTTGAAGTTATGATATAGTTACTTAATTAATTAATTAAAGACCAAACTTCAAACTACGTTATAAATAAACAATATCGAATATTCTACTAATTTCTAAAATAACTTTTAATAAACATTGTATTTTAAAATAAACAATTACGTAATAAATAATAATGTGTAATATTAACTATAACTAAATGAATATATATACAACTTAAAATATAAATAACTAAGAACTAAAATATTTACATCTTAAAAAAAGGTAATAATAAATAAATAAGCTATAATGAGGCATCAAAAACAAAATTTTCCTCATCATTATCGTGAGGTAGGGTGCCCAAAAGACTGGCAGCATTACCACGTTGAATGGCAATGCTTAACCTTTGTCCAAGGTAGAAGCCAGCCCTTCGATCACCTGAAGTGTCAACCATCCTCTTTACAATATCTTTGTAAAGAAGATGTGCACTTGGGCCCCACGGCCCTAAAGTTTCAACCCCAAACGGTTCGAAAGCATAATTGCCAATCAGGCTATCATACTTTCGCCGTTTGAGGTTCTCGGCAGCAGCAGCGGCAGCACCGGCTCGACACGCTGAGTTTGGAAGATGGGATGGCGCCAGAGTATCAACGCAAGTGGCGTCCCATACTAAAGGCCTACCCATCTTCCAAGCGAATAATGACATACCGTCGGGTCTCTTGCCATCGTTGCGTACCAAGCCATTAGGTTCTAAAGTAGCTGGCACGCCAACGGAGACAAGAGCTCGACGAATTATGTCATTAATACTCGCGTGTCGAGCAAAACGACCCGCACTACGGCTACACGACAAGCCGTGGTGTCCAAGGCTGTTGACATCTTCACCACAACGACAACGATGAGGTGAACAAAATGAAGCCCCAAGCCTTAAACAAATTGCAGCGCGGAATGTGGTGTCGTCCAACAAAGTACCTAAGTTGGACGAAGGCAAAGCAAGAAGCCATAACCCTGACTCCCACTCACCCACAGCCAAAAGGCGAGCTCGCTCTGCAGTTGAACAAGCGGAGTTCAATAGATTTTCGCTCACTTTCCTGCAGAGCGGCTCGTCCCATTGTCTCTGGGAGAGTGATTTGACGGGGGGTCAATATTTGGGCAAGCGATTTTCCAAGCTTTCACAGCTTCCACTAAAAATGGTACATCAAAATTAACCAGTGATTGAGAAAGAATTTTCCTGGTTAATTCTTCAGTACCATGGGCGGAAGATATGAAAGCTGGTAGGCTTACACTGGAAATTTTACGGACGCCAAGCCCACCCATGCGGACAGGCAGAGTAGCTTGTGTCAAGGCTCGGTCGTCGAGAGCCACATTCAAAATTAAGGATAAAGTTTGTCTAATGCTTCGGTCAATTTTTTCTAAAAGAAGGGGTGCAGACCAGAGGTGGGTCGAGCGCAAAAAATACATAAATTTGGGACCAAAACAACAAAAACGAATAATAGTATAGGCCGAATGCATTCTAATGTGATACAGTCTTTCTGAAACGACAGAAAAATTTTGAATTTTTTCATCAATAAAACTTTGAAAAGAGTCCTCGAAGACGGGCGCACCTAGGAGGCGAAGCGAACATTTATCGACAACCGAGATATTAGGCGCAAAAGTAGTAAATTTTGATATGATCTGTCTGTCGGTAGAGTCATGTAAAAATATCTCACACTTGGAATAATTTAGGTCAAGGCCAATAGCATGAAGTTCGTTTTTTAAAAATTGGAAATCATTTAAAACTGTATCTGCATCGCCTCCCAGGGTACCGTCATCGAGGTACCATACATTAAATTTAGAATTTAGCTGTCGTATAATAGGATTAATGGCCAGGCTAAAAATCACTGGCCCAAGGGGATCGCCTTGTTGACAGCCAACGGCTGATTCCAAAAGGTTGTCCTGATATAATAATTTTGTAGAGTGTCTATAACATTGCCAGAGAAAACTAAAAATTTGGGGTACTTCCTTTTTAACTTCTGTCAACAGAGTATCCCTATTGACCGAATTAAAAGCATTCTTAATGTCAACCTTCAGGATGATATCAGCTTTCCTGGAATTCAGGTAGGTCGACAACGCATGCACGGCAGCCTCGCAGCCCCCTCTAGATCCATACCCGAGTTGAAGGGGCTGGAATTTTTCCGAAAGAAGATTATTATAAAATTTGCAACAAATCTTGGCTGCCATGCGACGATAAGTTGTTCCCACGGCAATGGGACGAATACCGCCATCCTTCTTGCGTAGGGCACATAGATTGGCCCCGTACAAAACGTCGATGACGGATTCGTGCACATTGCCGGAGAGCATAAGATTGATCAAAACCGTAAGCTCCTTCAGCAGCGTCCCGCCGGACTCCCCGGCGCTTGAGCTCGTCAGATCTTTGAGATGCTGCGGCGTCAAACCGTCGAGGCCTCCGGCAGAACCGCTCCGGAAGGAGCCTATGGCAGTGACCACTTGTCGACCTGTAACAGATAGGGTATGAATATCTGCTTCTGGAGGATCCGGAAAAGAGAGACCATCTACTGGGGCCGGGTGTTTGCTCTCCAGAGCTTTAAGTGTATCTGGAGAACATGGAGCCAGTACGTCATTGCTAAAAATAATTCTGGCTGCGCCGCTAATATCACCTTCACCTATTTACCAACTATGTGTAATTATATCGTAATTAGCACATAGTTGGTAAATACAAATTAACGTGATTCAGTGAAAGTATTGATAAACGTTATTATTTACTCAACTTTTCTGTACGGTACGATCCCGACTCGACTTTAGTATGTTAAATCAAATCAAAAATCGTTTTAAGTCGAATCTATAATGACCACAAAGTCTGTATTTATTCGATATAATACTGAAACTGTGTTTGTTTCACTATCTTTCAACCTTAATAGAGTTTAAAGAATGTTTTTTTTTATGTATGGAGGTATTAGAAGGCATTATATTGTTACCAGAAGGTTGAAGAGTGATAGTTTTTAATAGTACAAACAGACACTTCAATTTTATACATCTGCATAGATATAATCTTACTGTCAATTCTAATTTCTATTCTTAACGGAAACTAATTTGATTGAACTGCGTTTGTTTTTCCATAGATTTCCTTAAGTGTAAACATCAACATACATGTTTACAGATTAGTCGGTTGTCCTCCATTCTGGCATCGCAAGCAGATGGTGATGCTGCGAAATATCATGGAGGGGAAGTATTCCTTCACCAGCCCGGAGTGGACGGATATTTCAGGTAAGCATAATCTTGTATGCCAGTCAAAATATTTGGTATGCAGATGAGAGTATTAATGTTGGTTCGGTATATAAGGTGTTGTTGTAAAGCCGCGTCATTTTCTAGGAGGTAACTCGGCTATCGATTCTGAGTCCGAATCAATTAAAATTTTAGGTCAATATTTCTCATTTTTCTGTAAATTACGGAAATCCGTAAGTGCGAACTACACGTCGCCGTCTTGTAACTAGTTTTATAACGCGGCTTAACACACACAAACTCAAACACGTAATTGAAATTATTCCTAATTCCATAAAACTCCAAAAGAAACATTGCTGTCGCTTATTCTGAAATACTGTCGAACTTAAACGATTTATTATAGCCGTATTTTTAACTATATGCCCGAACTTTTTCTTAAATTAAAAGAAGCTTCTGTGGTGGTGGCGTAAAGACGCCTATAGTTTATATTCTTACCTTGTTGACTACATAATTTATGAGTACCAGCTATAAGTCTAATGAATGATAATGAAATTATGTAAATAGAGGTTTGCTAGTTGTCTATGAATGTATGTCGCGTTGTAGGTAATTAATTTTTCCGTGAACTAGTTTTCATTATTCAATCAAATCTGTGTTCTCCCTAACATTCAAATATCTTTATTTGAACTACTGCTATACATCGATTTACTTATTGATTACAGATGACCCAAAGGATTTAATTAGGCGACTCCTAGTGGTAGAGCCGAGCGAAAGACTCGGCATCATCGACGCCCTCAACCATCCCTTCTTCAACACGATGGTGAGTGCTCTCTCTAAACATGGTCTCCTGGTAGTTAGATTTTGGTATATTGATTTTTATAGGGTGATTTCCTTAGTCAAAAGTAAATTATTATTACTATTACGTCTATTAGAGTAATTATAAAATTTATAACAATCTGTTTTAGTTTATTTTTATATTTTTTAACTTATTTAATAGATATGAAACAACAATTATGACTTCCTAAAGTGCAATTTCAACGTACACGAAATAAAGTATTGAATTTGACAAGTCGGAAACTGCCCTATTTTTATAAAAGCTTACAATAAATCCCTTTATTTAAAGTTTCTAGTCGATTTTAAATTACATGTAATCGACCATATTTCGCTTCAGATTTCTTGTGCTTTCAAAGCTTTATTTGAATAGCTTATTCGACTAATACAGCAAAAAGCAGTTGTTATTAATTGATTTGTTTCAATTTATTCCTACGTGCACTTAAACAGTGCATGATGCACTGTAGAGCTTTTTTTCTTTTATTTTTGCTCTTTTTATTTGTTCCTAGTTATTTGATATTAAAAAAGAAACATCAACTTTCATATGTTAAGTTTCAAATTTTGATTTTCTAAGCAAAAGACAGTTAAAATTTTTTGCTAACCTGAATCACATAACTAGGAACTCATATCCATAAAGCAATTATGTTGAAACACAATACAACTGCTACATATTTCTGCGTCCCTGGTAGTTATGGGATCAAGACATGATGCCGCTCAAGAAATCCTTGTCCAGTACCAGCCGTCGGATGTCTAGGATCGACCAGTTGGCTATGGTAATTTCATTGTGACTAATTTTTAATATTTGGGCAATAGTTATGACGAATTTTATCCACATACATACAATAAAGGGAAATAATGTCATGCATGGATATAAAAAAAAAATATTGTAAATATTTCCAACTAATCTGAATTATCTATTGTTTAAAAGAAATGGCACACGTGTTATCAGTTCTGGGTAGCTGATGAATGGCCGAGTTATAACAAAAGTAGTAGTAAATGATATTAAAAAGAAACGTCATATCTATTCAGTACTTAATTGCAACATTTTGTGTGAACTGTAATGTTTTAATGACTAAAATCTTCCCCCTTATATTTTAATATAGTTTTCCTATTAAAATAGTGAGTTACTAATGTTTTCGGGGATGTCTTTAATGGTTGTGTCGTTATAAACTGAAAAAAGGTGGTTTAGGATATATGATATCATTTTTATAAGAAATCTTCTTGCTTGGGGTACTTTTTGAACACTCACGAAACTCAATTACACACTCACACACACTTACACTGGCACTCATACAAATAAAATAAAAACTTAACACAAACAAGTGTAGATACGGATATTTATACAAAATAGCACAATATCAATTTTATTATAAATAAGAAATTCAAAAATGGTATTTATTAATGACAAAAATGAATTATGTTTACAGTTTAATAATGTAACTATTTGGCTAGAGATAACTCGACTATGGATCCCTAACGTGGTCTGAAATTAGTCTAGTTAGCTCAAATAGGTAGTTACGAGACTAAAACGTAAAACATAATTTGATATTAAAGAAACGCATACAAAAATATCAATGTTTCGACTCAGTTGTTTTTTATTTCAATACTGTAGTGAACTGTGCTATTTTGTTTGCTCCGTTGCACGTTGTCCTAAATGCTTTGCCCTCAATTTCGTTTGCATGTTATTATGAATTTTCTATTTAGCTTCTCTTTGCATGATATTTTTAGAATCACAAAACAAGAAGTACAATACAGGTGTTTGATTTATTGGTGGAATATGTAACTTTAATTGAAAGTTTTGTTTATATTGGTTGTGGAAAATATAACGATAGTTAGAAATAAACATATGAATGTGTGATATCTAAACAAGTTAGTATTAGAAAAAAATTCAGTTTGTGGTATTGTAATTTTTTACGTTTTAATTATGGGAACTTATTGATATTTTTATTGTTTTTATAAAGTGTTAGTTACAATGTTAATTTGGTCTATAAAGGGTAAATAATGTCTTCCACAACTACGATCCCATAGTTATTATGTACACATAGTATGAGTGCGTTTATATAACAGGCTATAAAGAGCGGCGGGTTCAACGCGCGCGGCAAGTTGCGCGTGGCGCTGGTGGCGGTGCGCGCGGCCGTGCGCCTGCGTCGTCTGCCGCACGCCGCCGCGCGCGCACTGCCGCTCGCCGACGCGCTACGTGACCCCTATACTATGCGCGTTCTCAGAAAGGTATGACTAACTATTACACCTAATAATTTTTCCTAAAAGTCCTATTGAGATAAGTTACAATGCATTTATTTGAATAAATGCTTTTAGTAGAATGCAGATTTAAAGTGTGCCTTTTATAATTTAAAGCATTCTAATGGCATGTTCACACTACGCTAGTATTTTAGTCGAGTAGCGAATATTCAGTAGTCCTCTCTCGCTTTTGTCCCAAAATGGAAGTGAGAGAGAAATACTAAATATTCGCAACTCGACTAAATTACTAGCGTCGTGCGAACTAGGCATAAGAGTTATTATATTTTAAGAGCCAGAATCCGTTATTTATTATGTCCTAGTCAAACATTTGTACCACATGGCAGAAGCTGATCATCGCGTTCATGTAGAAATTGTTTTAAACCTCAAGATTGTGTTGTTGATTAGAGTCTGGATTTGTGCTCAGTATATGGTAATAGGCTCACCCCCTATTATATGGGACTCATAAAATAAATAGTGAACATTAGTACAGTGGCATTAGGTGCCGTAATGTACACTTTTACCTACATCTTCGAAAATAAAAGGCGTGATGGTAAGTTATGTATTGTCTTAATATTTGAACTGCACTAAAACGTTACATTTTAAATTCTAGGTCATCGACGGATGCGCTTTCCGCGTTTACGGGCATTGGGTGAAGAAGGGCGAGGGACAGAATCGTGCCGCCCTCTTCGAGAACACGCCTAAGACGGAGCTGAAGAGCTTGTACGTCAGCAACCTCAGCCGATAGCCACATGCCCGCTATGTCGGGAGACATCCTTGCCGCTGCTGCGATCCTGGTACATTGGTAAGTTCATCAACGGACCATGAGAGTCCACTGCTGGACTATGGACCCCTTCTACATGTTAGGGGATTTTCATAATCTCCAAACTTGGTGGGGAGGGGGAGGGGGTTGGAGATCGCAGTTCAAAAGAATCAGCTATATCAGAGAAAGCTGCTGACATTTGTATATGCGAAAAAAAATCTTAAAAATTGGCGAGCGTGCTAGATAGTGCTTCGCTGGTCGACAGAGACATTTGATTTTTATTTTTTCTGATAGCTATTTTTCCTGAATAGTTAATTTATCACGGGATTTTCCTCATCCTAGCTTCAGTTATTACATTAAATCCATAATTTAGTAAATAGTACGTAGTAACGCCCGCGGGAATCGAACGTTAAATTGCAAAACAATTGCTCAAAACTACATAGGTAATGTGCTGAACGTGTCAGTCACAACGATCTCAGCAAAACTGCAAAACTTTCTCTTTATTCTCCAGGAGCAGTTCAAGTACCAGGGTTGCAAATTATCGAAGAAGTGATCTTCGGCCAACTAATCAAGTCCGAAGTGTGAACGAGTGATGTAGGTTAGTCGTAGTTACTGCGAGTAGTGTCATGCTACCTTGGTAGTTAAATTGTCTACCTGTATTATTGAATGCCTGCAGTTGACTAAACAACCGTAGTCAACATCAAATAGTGTAAATTACATTTCTAAATTAGTACAAGAATGAAAGGTAAGCAATAAGAATTGCTGTGATCACGAATTATTATCTTGTGTTAGTTGTTAATTGTTTTTCTCACTATTTTAAGGTCCACATTAGAAATAATTTAGTATTATTCGAGTCCTGTATAAATATTGTATTGATCAAATTAGTTTAACAGGTTTTTTATTAACAATAGTGGGTATGTGTGATGAAGAACTTTACCTATAACAAATTATTGATAGTTGCGATACTAGTGCGTACAAAAAATAGCTATATAGTATAGTCCACATGTATCTACAGACGTGAAAAATAAAAGATATCACAATAAGGTGCCTTCTCAGTTCGTGGTGCGAGAATTTATATCATTTTACAATAGTTATATTTAATTTGAAAAATGTTTGGTGTGTAAACTAAGGAAATGTTTCGAAAACTTTTTGTTGCAAATATTTCGATCGCAAATGCAATAATTAATAAGATTTGCAAAGAATCAGACGAAATGTGTGATTAAAAATAAAAATAAGTGTGTTTGACTAGAATAGTGGAAATATTTTGTTAAAACGTTTTACGAAGGGATTTATTGAGATTTCGTATTTATTATACCTCTAAATAAGTAAATGTGTGATTTTATCCTCTCAGATATCATACATCGCTTTGTACAGTTGCTTCTACTTCTTATAGCCAAGTGATTTAAAACAACGATCCGAAAAAATCACTTCTTCACTGTAGTTGTAATATTGCCACGAGAATTTACATCGACCACTGGATATAAATCAAGAGTATACACTGTACCGACTACAAACTAAACCCATATTAAAACTACTTAATATTAATATTATTGTCTACTTATTTTATTTATTTTGTTAAGGGGACAAATGGCAAAACAAACACGTTTAGCAATATAACATAACTTTGAAAAAAAAAAATATTGTTTAACTAATCAAACTTAATACTGATTGTAATCGCCTTTAGGAAAACTATTGTAATTATAATATGTCTTTTGTATATTTATTTTATTATCATATTATATAACGTATAAGCAAAGTCAGACATATTAAAAATATGTTAGTCATGTTTTTAAGTTCCGACAATACAACCTACCTACTAGTTACTAATATTTTTGTATGAAATCTCTAAATCTAATTATATTAGATATTAAAATATATATTTTTTGTACTGATTGAAACATTTCTTGCTCCTATTTAGTTAGTGAATAAATAAATAAATGTAAATACAGTTCTAACTTACTTTTTTCCTACTTATGGGTAGTTTTCCTCAGTCAAAAACCAATTAACTATTTCGACATTTTAATACAAGAAAATATAAAAGACAAAGATTTGACGATATTGTATCGACATAACTTTCGTAAAAATTTATTTGGCTATTAAAAAAAAATAAAAGTGTGATATTTAACGTAAAAAAATGACGTCACAACTCACTATGTCAGAAGAATTCATAGAACATTATTTTCTTTTTTAACCGACTTCAAAAAAAGGAGGTTATCAATTCGACCTTTATAATGTTTTTTGACATTTCGAAATGTGTTATTGTATTTGACTAGTTGGAAAATTGCCCTATTCTGATTGTCTATAGACCTATTTATTACTAAGTGTAAGTTTTACTGTCAAAAACATTCTAAAAAGTTATTCAGCGAAGAATAACGAATTAAAGACAGCTTCTCGGTTATCAAAACACATGTTATTATCCTTTTTAGACAAATAAATTTATTTAAAACCTATTTTTTGAAGTTTTGTACTGCTCCTAAACCTAATCCTCACCTAGATGCCTGAAAAAAGAAAACATAATATTATTTCGTCCAATACATATTTTTTTTTTCGCGAATGAATGACAATTGGACATTAAATATTCGACAAAGAGTGACAATAAACATGAATATAATATTCTACTACGAATCTAGTAAAAAAAACATCTGGTCCTAAGGGTGTCCCTTTTTTGTGCCGGCATTGTACCTCTATAAGATAGCTGTTTTTTTTTTCACTTACGATATCGGTCCCGTAGTAAAAGTTGTAAATCTTAAGCGTTCTAAAAAAAAACTTTTTCATACCTAATACAGTCGTGAGTTTGTGAGCTAAACTGTGTTCACTTTCCTGATCATTAATTTCCGTCTGAAATAAGAAATGGAACTCAAGAAAATTTACGTATTCTCATTGCATAACACGACGCATAATTGATATAATGCGTATTACAACTTTCCTGGATTTGTTCCAAAAATGACGAACTTTATTTTCCTTCAGCGCGTTGTAATTTCTCCCCTACTCTCTCAACGTAACTACTCGCGCAAGGCACGTAATTGTGTACTTGTTTACAACTCACAAACTTTTATGGTGTACCATTCTGACTCCATAGCCCACAGGATAGAGTTCATTTCACCTTTTACGAAAATTTCTTTGTTAGCTGAAGTACTGAATGAATAGGTTCAGTCCCTTCCAACCATAGTTTTAGTAATTGCACCTTGAAAACTTTATAAAAAATCACTAAATAACAAATCTATAATTAGTTTAGCTTTCTTCAATCTAATCTTACCTCAAAAAGATAGTTCATAAAAATTCAATGAACCTAACAACTTGTTAAGTCCACGATAACCGAGGAAGTGAAAGTCGGCCGGAGCTACGCACGTGCGCGACTCGCAGATCGCTCTAACTAGGCGACGCAGTAGTACAGACACTAATTATTCTGTTATAGATAACGTTCAGATTGATTTTTAATAGAAAATATTAACGAATACACAGGAAAAGTATTAGATAAACAAAGCTAGAGTGTGCCGCGTCACCGGCTTGCGGGCGGGGGCATGCATTCGATCCCTGCAATGGCATCGATCGCGCACGCCCCGTGCTACGTCGCCGCGGGCCGCCCGCTCATTGGTCCGGCTGCGCAGTCACGTGACCGGGCCGCTGCCGCGCTATTGGCTCGTAGTGGCGGCGGCCACGTGAGCGGCGCGCGGCGCGCGTGGCCAGTCGCGGCGTGACAGCGGGCGCGCTTGTACCGCGCGGGCCGTGCCGCCCGTCCGACATGAGCCTGCTCGACACGCTGCTCGAGGCGGCGCGCTTCATCGAGCTGCAGGAGCGGCGCCTCCAGGCCGGTGAGTACCGACCAGTGTCCGTGTCCGCACCGCCCGCCGTCAGCTCTCCGCTCTCGCCGCCACACGTCACGAGTGAAACCGGTCCCTGGGCGTGCGCCGATTCGCGAGCGTCCAGTCGCCGGCGCGCCGGTGCAGCGAGCCGACGCCCGACGCTCTTGACCTTGAACAGCACGCAGCCGCACCGCCCCCCACCTCCACGCGCTCCCGGCCGCGCTGGCCTCGCCCCACGTAAACAAAGGAAGCCTGAAATTTACTCGTCGGACGCCACGCACCGCACGTCCACCTCCGTTTACGATTACTGCCTGTTTCGTTTACGACACACCGATGCCCACTGTTATCTGTCGTGTTCGGCTGTATTCGTAATATCGTACGACTGCACACACTCTAAAATGTTTTTATTCGCGCACACAATAATACGACAAAAAGGCACACGTTCAAAACAAAATCATAACGTATTTTCCTAGTCTGAGTGGGTGGTAGGTAAGCGGTCTGTGCAATGTATACGTGGAGCGAGTTAGTCAACATAACGCATGACGCATTGCTTTGGACGAGGCAGGCAGGGGGCGCTCGAGAGTTCGGTCAGCTGATCGACGCGTGTGCCGGGCCAGGCAGGGGGGCGGCGGTGCGCAGCGCGGCGCGGTGCGGGGGGAGGGGTGCGACGTGTGCACACGCATCGCAAGGCACGGCCAATGCGCTTCACAATATGCATTTTAAAGTAATTTTAACTCCACATCCTCTCGAAGTGTGTAGACACTTAGGTTTTCGAATGTTTACCTCAAGAAAAACTAGCACAAGGCACGGTTGCGTAACGGTGCGTGCGTTCGTATCTACTTCATAGACACCTATTGTTCTAACTACTCGATGAACGCATTGTCTTATTGTGCATTATCGAATCTGTACGTAAACGCCTCCGTTTACAAGACACACAGTACACTAAATGAACTGCTTCACCGTTTTGTTTGCAATGATTTAACTGTAATATTTATTATGCTTGTGTAAAATCGCATTCAGAAATCTCTTTCGACTCCAAATATTATTACAGTAAACTGCCAACACTAAACCACTACATAAACCAACTTATGGCATTTTGTAAACAAACAACTATCTTATCGATAGCTAATTAATGTATCAAGAAATACGATTAAAAAGGCCAAAACAATGCTACGCTGTATAGGTACAAGATATTTCTTTTGTATTTGTATCCTTCCTTAGCAACGAGTTACGTCGACTGGCTTCCGCAATACTTTCTTTGTGATGCAAAGCAAAAAATCTTGAATGCACAACTACTCGCCGTCACAAATAGGGTCACAAATCCTATTTAATCGTAAAAAGTTTCTATTGTACTAAAAAGAGAGGCTCATAACAATTCTGGTCATAAAAGAGGGTTCCCGAAAGTGGAATTTACAATTCAAGTTGAAGCTAAAATATTGTCCTCATACTTCCTCTAGATGAAACACAATTTGGCTGATGCTGGGATTCAAACAGCTTCACAATTCAGTAAACTCAAAATAACGTTATTTGCGTTATCGAAAATTACAAAGACTGAATCTAAAATTTTTAGATCGGACATGGAACCTTTTGCAATAGAACTAACTGTTCAACATCCCATAAAAATATGCAGATGTTTTTTCGAAAAGTGAGTAACGGAGTGTACGAAATAGTACCAACCCAAACTTTCTAAAATATTGTAGATCCAAAAAGAAAACTTACTATACTGTGATACAAATTCCAAAATAATTAATGAAGATATTCAATAACTGGATCTAAAGATGCATGAAAAGACTAAAAGTGTATTTCCATTGTATTCTATGGTTCATGAATGACTGAATGAATTAGTTACAATGATAGTATGAAAATTATGAACGATAACCCAGGAATAAGAAAAGAAGTTCAGTTGGAACACAACGCCGGTATCACGCCGGTCTGCAAACCGTGTTATCATGTTTGCCCTACACTTATCAGTGGTCGCTGCTAGCCGATACGTATAGGTCTACGTATAGTGGCTTAGGCTTTAGTACCGTTTCACCGACGACGTGACTACAGCCGAAGCACGATATCCTATCTAAAATCAAAGCGGTCCTACACTATTCTATGACGCTCGAGTACGACTTGTGACTTTCCTTTCGTATAGTTTGACTCTGCCGTTTTAATTTCCACGCATTTACATTATCTTGTGTAACATAAATATGTATTGTTTGTATCAGTTCTGTTATTGCGACTTACATTTCATGGCACCGCACGTTCATCCTACTTTATGCGTGTAGGTTCCTATTATTGCTGCGGTCGATTCTTTGCGTCACACTGTTTTCGAACTGCCGAACATGTAATAGCTTGATACTTAACGCGTACCTTTGTATTGTGCAATATTCGCCTATATTGTTCCATGAATAAGGACCCAATTTTCCACAAGCCTTCAGTAAAAGAAAGAAAAAAACTATACATACGTATATTTGTTGAGCAGATATGTCGTGATAGTGTAGAAGTGGAGTAAGTGGCGTAAACTATGTCTAAAATGCTGTAGCCAAATCTAGCGTGTCTGCGATTAAGTCACGGTTGGTTGACGATATTCTACTGTTCATAATAATACTTTTACGCCGCTTCTAATTAGTGGGCCCCTCGGTACTGGTAGTTAAGTAGGCGCGGCAAACAATCGTATCATCAAGGCTCGTGTAAGGTCGACGCCGCGACGGTACCGGGCGAGCAGAATGGTGAAAGGGATCGCGTGACCTCGCCATCTGCGACTGGTCTGTGAGGACGCGTACGTGTACGTTCGTGCCATAGTATATTGAACTTCGGAGGAAACGTCGCGCTGCCGCTGCGGCGCGATGCGACGCACAGCGTTGCAGCCATTAGTCACACAAACGAGTGCCTGTGTTTCTACTTGCAGAAAGCCGATAAGATAATCCGAGTGCCTCTACGCGTGGAAATGTCGCTGCGTTGAATACTTAGTGCGTATCACGCTGTTCGCATAAATAAATCAGAGGCTTCGACCGATAATATAATTGAATCGAATCCGTCGGAGACAAAATCCTCGTTTTTCTGAATGTTCCCTATTAATATCTGAATAATTGAATTGTTAATATTTCGCCAGGAAATTGAATAGAGAGAGTGTATAACATTATCTAAATATTGCTTATGTATTAGAATTCGGCAACGGTAACTTCAGCCAACTACCGTTAGTTTTAACATTTCCAATCATTCGGAATACATATTTGAAATGATTATAAACGTAACAACATTCTGCGCTAGTGCTGTATAAAGTTGTCATTTAATATTTGGCATTGTGAAGCGGACAATATTAGGATCATAAGAATAGGAATAAACTATTTTTTGCTGCCTTCGACGGAATATCGTGCAAAAACTAAATGTACCACTTGATTTATATATGAATCGTTAATCAATTCCTGTCTTGTTTTGTTCATTAGCAATTTTTCTTTATATATTTTGGGCGTCTGTAAACTGATTTTTTACCTCTATACTCTAGCTTATCGGCGAAATCAATTGCATAAATCAGGGAGCTTTCGCACGAGGCAGACGGCTCATATCTCGACATCCGGCGGGTGGATCCCCCCCTTTCCCAGCAATGTTTCCACTACGACTCACATGTCCTTAATGTTGTTATTGATTGTTCAAATAAGAGTTTTTTTTATTTATACAAGCGCCAAGAAGAATGTTCACTAGTGCTAATAGCACTGTGTGTGTGACAGCAGACTTCACGTTTGAATTCGAAACCTGGTGTTGATGAAAATCTGCATTTGTTTGGTTAGTTTTTGGATTACATTTTTCATGATTGAATACAATGGTAGTTTGATACGTGGAACACTTGATTTAATGGGGGCTCTAGCGTCCAGAAATAGATTCTAGGCACGGTGCTTGGTCGCATCGCAACAACCTGCTAAACCGGCAGGTGTGGTTGCAAAAGGTACAAGAAGAGCAAGGGAGGTATTTGTGCGGCGTGGTGTTCCCCCGGCGCGGCGCGCGGCGGGGAGTGCGTCGGTGCCGGGCCAGGCTGCACGCTGCACCGCACCAAGGTCAGCCGCCGCACGCATGCGCGTCCCTCCCCCTACCTGCCACCTTATCGGAACTCGGAACCTGCACCCGTGCCACTTATGCGTTCCTGTGAGTTGCACTCCAAATAATGTCCGCACCGTCACCGCGGCCAACTTGTGGAATCGTATACAACTGCAAAAGCCATCAAGGTACTATTACAGCTACACTGTTGGAAAAGTTTAATGAAATGCTGAATTCCTATTTAAACTTATTTGTAAACTAGGATTTGTGGCAGTCCACAGATACCTGTGTATACATACATGCAAAATTTTTGAAATCCTTATTAATAAGGATGGTTTGTTAATAAGAATAAATAGGGATGGTTTGATGAAAAATTTTGATGCTCATTTCTGTGAGTCTGGTCTTCGGTTAGCGTCATTGTTGTGCATGCAACTAGGTAACTTCTCAATCGAAGAACTGGTTTGTCTGCACCAAGTGCCCATCAATCGTTTCCGCAAGATATTCAACAGTTAAAATGGCTTGACTTGATTTTTTCCGCTTCCTCAAACTGATCAGAGTTCAGGGTTCCGCAACACTTATATGCATTGTACTATTCTTGGCATAATCGTCGATAGCTAGACTGTATCTGAAATGTAAGATAAATAAACACAGCGTATAGCTACGTGTAACCGAGATAACACGTGCCACTCGCGCCTCGCTCCGACGTAACGCAGCCAAATACTGAACGTTCTGTGAGTTCTGTCATAAACTTGGAGAAATCCTATTATGAAGATTAGTACTTCTGACGTAAGAGCTATGTTACATTTACATGTTAACGCGAACGTAGATTACTTTTAGATTCATATTCTTCCTTTTGCAGTGGTGAAGATTTGCTAAAATGTTTAACATGCTGTGGTCCTATAACCACTTTAAATGCGCATAACTGTCACGACTGTAGAGTAGTTTTGGCTTCATCTAGGTCGAAATTGTAAGGTTTTCTGCTAAAGTATGTTTGTGTGTAAAGGGGAAGTCTGACAATGTTGGCTGCGTCGGCCACGTATCATTAGAAAGCTATTCGCTATTGTGGCTCGTGCATAAGGAGCGGCGCGTCGCAGTCCGCTACACGACAACCGACTCCTACGTTAGTTCGTACAGTTGCGCCGCTCGATTCGGTTGCAATGTTCCATTCACCTTATTCGTCGGCGACGAGGTTCACTGACTCCGCCGCCGACCGACTAACTCCTCGGAACACGTCATCTGCGTGCTAATGCCGCCGCTGTTTCATCACCTACGGCCGATCGCCACAAAGTTGTTTAAATTCTGTAGGTGTCCCGCGAGGCGGCCGTCGAGGCGACCTCTTTTCGCGGGCGACAAGCGAATGCGTCGCGCGCCGTCCATGCAGCGTTATGTAAAGTTGAGAGCGGTGCAGCGGTGAGCGTTGCGCTCGACCGCGTGCGCGCCCCCCGCAAGCCTTCCTTCCCCTCCTCGCGATTTCGTTCGCCGTCGGTTTCACTCGCCACGATCGGCGGCGCGGGGTTCCGGAGGTCGCGCACCTCCCGCCTCCTCCGCCCTCCTCGGAGACGGAGCCGGTCCGCGGTCCGCAGCGGCCACTCAGTCGTCGAGCGGATTGCGTCGGCGGCGGTCGGCTCCGCGCCTCGCCTGTCGCTGTCTAGTCTGATGACCCGCTATCGCGACATGCCGACGCTGACACGTCTCGAGTGAATCGCATCGCCCGCGACGTCGCGTTTGCAATACACCACCGGTCGCGCTTCCGTTTTGGGAGTCTTCAGTGATTTCGCGGCTGCGTTTGCGACGGTCACGAACACGCTCGTCGAGCTGACGACGTCGTGTCGAAAATAGCGTGCGTTATCATCGCGACCTCGAACGGCGAGACGAGATAGCGCGAGGTCGGCGGCACCTGCGCCGCGCCGCGCCCCACGTGCCTGCCACCACGATCCGCTGCAACTCATTGTCGGCAATTAGCGAGTGTACGCGCCGCGACACCCTGCTGGCCGCGCGCTCGCCCAGCGCCCGGCGCCGGGCGCCAAACAGCGCTGCTAGCGCTGGGTCGCACGCACCACCTCGCGCTGTCTCCTCTCGCAGTCGCGCTCCTGCAGTGTCGACACCTTCGGATTTATGCAATTGACGTTCAGAGATACAGAGCTAGGTCCTACTATCGACTTTCAAGGAAGGGTTTCCAGAACATCACCAAACTGCTTTTAGTCGTCGGAGCTTACCTGAGAAGTTGAATACGAGGCAAATATCCATATATTATTATAATTTTTGTCCTATCTTGGTAATGCCGATTAGTAATGTGTAGTTGAGTGTAGTGTAATATTATTGCAATGGTCCCTTACGTAACGTAGTAACAATATTACAGATACGTACCTTCATTACAATAGTCTTTATCACTACGTGGTATGATCGGGTGCCTGGTTACATTTTATTTATACAAAATTTCACAATTTACATTTTGGTCAATAATTGGCACAGATATGAGAGATTGTTTTGTAAAAACTTGTGTCATTGAAGCTTTGTTCATGTCTAATGTTATTAAAGACATTCATTGGCCATTTTGGTGTGAAAATCTCGACTTGTTTTTAACATTGTAGAGGTATTGTTACGTTGAGACATTACTTTTGTTAAATGTAAATGACTTCATGACTTATAATGATCGGAATTGGGTCATCTATCTCTTGTGTGAGATAAATGTCTACCATTCAGAATAGGTATGTTTAAGTCCTTTTCATCCCTACTTGTTGTTTCGTAAATTACTCAATGTATTTCCAACTGACGAAAATATTGGGAGTCTCGTTTTCGGTCAGAGGGTGACTTCTTGTGTCACTATGATAGCGAAGCTGCCGTCGGCTCATCTTTAAGAGACTATTTATTAAACAAGAATTCCGTTTTGTTAAAGTTTTGATTGCTGCGAATAAATGTCACGTTAAAAAACAATAAAGTTGTTATATCGGATGTAGTAGTTTAGAATTTACGGCAGAGAGTTGTAATCGTAACACTTATGAGTTAGATTTATTGGCGTCAAGGGGACGTCCCAAAATTTCCCTTTGTTATTAAATGTTAATCACTTTTCGAAAAACATTGTTCTGGGTAGATTTTCAAATAGAATTCGAACACTAAGCTTCGTACAAATACTTATTCATATTATTAGTTAATGAAAACTTATCAGATGAGAGCGTAGATGGCGAAAAAGTAAGTTTGTAACCAATTATGTTACAATGACCAGTTAATCGCAACATAAGAAAGTTTCAGCAACAATTTGATTACATGATCGGAGGAAAATGTAATGAAACATATTGGTAATGAAGTCGTAGATATTTACTCAAAGAATCAGCTTCTTACAGGAACCGATTTCCTTTGTTTGTGGTACTTGTTTCTTCTGCTCTCGGAATATTATATGATCTGTCGTTAGCCAATGTTAAGCCGCGATGGGAGCTGTATAAAAAAATATTTAATTGATATTGCGCAACTTATAATCGTTTTATGCTGTAGCCTATTTGCAGTTGTGCAATTCAATAAAAATGCACGCTTGACATCGTTTGTCCCATATGTCAGGTTGCATAGCTACATCTTTGCTGACGGCTCTCTTATGTCTATTTATTGAGAATTGGTAAAATTGGGGTAGGGCACTATTAATTGTTTTTAATCTTCATCGATCGGTTTAAAATGCAGGAAGATTCTTTAGTTTGTTTTGGTTACATGTGTTCGGCCTTTGATTTATCTTACCTCGGAGCTCGCTGGTCGGTGAGACGATCGTGACGTCATTTATTGCGTCGATTATTTACGAATTTTCCTCATATGCTTCCTTCCACACCCCGGCGCGACGTCTATAGAAAATAATTAACAATGGTCGTCGTTCTCGTAAATAGAAAAGAGAGAATTTATTTATGATTTCAGTAACGTTGATTTCATAATTTCCATATCAATATAAACCTGTCAAATCAGAATTGACAGATAACACAAAGATAATGTAGTTAACAACTAGATTGCGTTGTAAACAAAATTAATCAATGTATTGGAATGTACAATGTCGGTAGGTATTTAGGTAATGCGTGGACTTCTCGGATACACCTATCATTAGGTAATTGTAATTGACACAAAAATGTTAATACGTCAAGAAAAGTCAACATCGAGGACCAATAAGGTCAATTGTAGGTACAATATTTCATCCGCTTGCAGTACAATCACCACACAGTAGCGCAGCTAATAGAAATAATAGTACACATAGATTAGGCATGTATAGCGAACGATTGCGCCGGTAGGTAAGTGTAGTTACATAATATAAACACGGACACGTGTCGTCGTTTGTATCGCTTATATAACTCGCGCGTGTGTACGCCCGCTTACGTTTGCTTCGATATGACTGAGGCCTTACTGGAAATAGTCTTGGATTATTATTGACCTACGTCTTATTCATGATATCCTGGTAGGTTTCTAACGTTTAAATGTCAATTATAAATTCATTTCAATGCTCTGTTGCTTTTGATATAATAACTTCAAACGGGGCACTTTATCTTGAAATGCTTATTTAATTTTGATAACACAGTTTAGGAACGATTTTATCTATCCCCACCAACTTTTCATGATCTAGACTTTTCTGAAGCCGCGTTGTTGTTGTATAAACTCTCGCTTGTTATTGCTTTTCCACGATAACAGTAATGCTTTCTAGGCACGTGTATACCTATCGTTGTGACCAAACCGATAACGTTACCCACTTCAATTTAAGAATAGTCTGACACCTGTTTGCCTTTTTTGATTTATTAAATCTTTTGTACTTTGTTTTTTCATTATTTATGAGGATATATGGAAGTTCTCACTAAAAATTGCATAGGTATCTATAAAAATTGTGCGATGCCTAATACTTAGTTATAATCTTGTTCTCAGAAAATGTCTAACAATGTATTTATTATTTAACATAAAGGACATTACTAGAAAACAACTTTATATCACCTACGTACATAAATCCGCAAAAACGAACTTTTCAATGCGTTTGCGTCCAACACCGAAACACAATTTCCGCACGTTCTTTTGTTTGCGATTGGAAAATCCACTATGTCTGCCAATTCGGTCGGCCGCAGTACCAGGGCCGCATGATGTGGGAGGAGGTACAAGTGTACAACTAGCTGTCAATGTCTGTCGGAGGCAGGCCGCGGCGCGCGGGGTTGCGGGGTACGGGCGCGGAGAGTGCACGTGCCGGCGGAGAGTGCCATGCGTTCGACGCCCTCCCCACACTTGTTGAGCGCCGCGTAGTAGCCGCGAGCTGCCGTCGGCAGCACCTAGGTCGCTTGTACTTACTTACAACTAACACTATCTCGCGGCGCTAATTAAATGTTCCATCTCATTCTCGCGGAAATCATTACGTCCGTGTAGAAGTTTTACGCTTGAACTTGTCTAGCTAAAATGCAAAAGGTTCTCTAGAAATTCTAGGCACATTTTCAGTTGAATGATTATTGCAATTCAAATTCAACTGAACTTTGGCACAACAATCATACTAGGCAAGCAACCCTATGATATTTCGAACAATACTTGTTTTTTCATAAAGTCCCTAGGTACTTATCGTGTATAGGTATTTTTTACATTACAACGGAGAGTTTTCAATTATTTTGCTGAAACTTTCTTGTTTTTGTTTTCTTTCTTATGAATAAAGTGGTTGCGCAACCGGTGCTCCTGCTACAGAACTCCTCAGAGAAGCCCCACGATTCGAGTCACTAAGTTTTTGTGTAAGCCTTCCCATCCCACGGATTTCTTAATCGTTTCACAAACTTGTAACAATATGCTCTGAACGTCAATTGACTTATACAATCCTTTCAAACTTCGTAAACATATCTTGAAAGTTTTTCTTTGGTTTCTTTAGAAAACTTGTGCAGAATTAAAGCAATGAATAAGTGAAATATTAAACATAAGTAATCAAAAGACTGTATAATAAATAAATGAACTTAACAATGAATAGGACGCAAGTGTGTCTATGACAATGACTGGTAATAGTAGTTAGTTAATGTAGTGGCCCATTGTAGAATGGGTATACTTATGGAAACCACCGAAGCGAAACTGGGCACTGCCGGTTACCGGAGACGTCGCGTGCAGCCAGAACTGTTCGGCGCGATGGGAGCCCCCGGGGAGTACTACGCTGACACGCTCCACACTATCGCCATCAACACTCGGGAGACAGAATTCGGTAGCATCGTCGAACCGATACCAATAACACTGAAAGCGTACAAGCAGCTCCAAGCTCACCACCATGGGCATGCCATCAATGGATATGGGTACCCACAGCAACAAGTGATCACATCTTTGGTCGCTGCTTCTCGTGTTCACGAAGTTGAAAGGCCATCAACGAGCCAAAACTTCACACCAAGCCCCGTCAAGGAAGAAGTCAAAGATGCTCAAAAGGTCACTAGACCACCTCCTAAGAAGAAGTGGATAAAAGAGTATCTAGGTGAGTTGTAGATAGTTACGATCTTACGGATGCGGACAAATATTGAACAAAGGGATTTGTTCTTTTATTTATAGTAGCTCATTATTTGTCCTTATGATCAATGTGATTTTCTGTAACGAGAAAATTTTCGATGTTTTCCTCTACAATCATATTGAGTTATTATATGATTCATCAAATATTGCGTCGAATATTTGCCTAGTAGATTGACAGTCTACATCTCAACACTGAGATATCAATTCAGTTCAATTTCTCAATTGCCCTTTCAAACTGAAGTAAGTTCTAAGAAAAACATCAAAAATTTTACATCTGCTCCTGAAAGTCATGAGATCATTGTCGAAGTCACAACAATTCAATTGTAATACGATATTTGAAAGTGATTCAATAGGTCAAATTGTCCACACGAGTGCATTATTTGACCTTGTCGTATGACCTCGTCTTGTTTTTGCTCAACAGAATCCAAGAGCACGACGAATACGCATATTTATAATACTTTATTATTGCATTTAGCATGATGAATTCGTCGTTCATTCATTACTTGTAATCATAATTAGCTAATTTACAATTTATGTCTGATACTTTGACTTCAGTTTCGTTTGAATGCTACTGAAATAATACTGAATTGATTATTTTCTAAGTACACAAGTCTTCATCTTCGTTTCTATTTTGATCACTAGACGTTGTATTATTCAGCTCTGCGTAGTAAGCCTTCCCATTGTTACTACTATCATAATTTACATCTCTTCTGATATTTCCTTCATTTGAATAAGGCACTTATTCTGTTTATTATCAGAGGTGTAAAATACATTGTATTCTTTAGCAAAAGCTATTTGTGCTGTTGAAGATACAGTAAGAACACATTGTAGCTATTGGAAACAGGTCATACTACTATGTTGTTAGTAGTAAACTATGACCTAGCAACTATTACTACCTACTAGGTAATACTAGTAGTACAGTGTTTCTATCTAAGCTGCTTAGTTAGATTGTATCGAGTGAAAACCATGAACAATGATTGTGTAAACTCAATCGTTGGTTACATTGCAAAGTTTTTCTTTATTTTTCTTTTTCTTCACAATGTTTAGAACACCGTTTTTTTTTTCAAGTATGCATTTGTGTGAACGTACAACAGAATTTATTCGCAATTTTTTTTAATTACTCATAGGTATTTGTAAATGTACAATGTAGCAGCGTTAATGAGTCAATGTTTTTGTACTTTTCTGAGATATTATTTCCCTCTCTGTAACATAATATTTAAATTCGTTCAAATATGTACACTACCTACCATATAAATTCCACATCAGTTTCAATGCGTAGTAAATAAAATCATTTTCTTAATTAAAAATGTAATTTCACAAACAACTCATGTTTGTAATGAAGTAAACTTTAATTTAACAATGAATTTGAGACATTAGTTTCGTGTTAAGAAGGATCTAATTAACTGTAAAGGATTTATTACGAACGGTATTGTATTAGGGCAGCATAACACACGAGGAAGGCAACAAACCAAACTGCGAGGTATTGCGTGCGTACTAGAAGTCAGCGTGTTGCCGTCAAGGCGTTCTTCTTTACAAGGTCGTAAATATCGTAGCGTATGTGATGTAGTATCCATACGTCGGGCCTGTATGGTATGCGTGTGCCAAACTCACTTTCCTTCTATAAAATGTTTTCCTTGAGTCAGCTATTATGTTTGTTTTATTATTGGGACGAGACTCCGACCAGCATCCTAATATGGCCGACCAACGTGTCATGGGCAAAAGTTTTGTTCTTATGAGTCTGCTATAGTTCGGTAAACGCTCTGTGATCCATTTTTATATTGGTTTACTAGAATGAAAATTATTCATTAAGAGTGATGGTAGACATAAAAGAATAAATTAAAAATTTTGCTATGATACTAATTTACATTTTTGCAAAATCCCATCAGTAAGGTTGAATATTTCTCCAATGAAACACTGCACCTAGAGAATTGAGATATTTCTCGACTGTCGAGTATTGATTTTTTGGATAGATGGGGCGATCGACCGCTCGATCGACGCTTTATAATAAATTTAAATTTAATTCAGATTGAAACCAAAACCGTAACTTTTTGCTATGTGTTTGTTGTTACTAATACGAAACGTGGGCATCCTGGAATATCTATAGGACGATTATGTCCTTCCCTGTATTTCTAAAATAAGCTAACAATTAACGAGGAAAATAATAGCAATATTTTACGTAATAAATGGCGGATGTAGCACACAATGAAAGTAGTAATCCAATAAAGATGGCCGGCGTGTGTCAGCGTGACGTGGAGGCGGCGCACTGTTGCATAACACACATAATTACATAGTTTTATAAGATTAACTACTTAAACAGGTATATGCAGAGGTTCGCGACACCACCGGTCTTTGTGCCAAGGCTTCACCACACACTAAATTCATAAATAGAACTTCTAGCATCTTCCACAAGTAAATAAATAAAACGATACATTTGTTGTTTTCGTTTTAAGGCTTCTTGTTGGGCACTAATGATAATGAAGCCATGTTCCAGTATTGTTATTCTGTCGCTAACCTCATCGTAACCATATTTGTTTTCATAAACATTATCTTATCGGGGTTTCTTTTGTTTCGCTCTTTCAATACGGTTAGCTCTGGTCCGCACGTCACAAGCGCGTAATGAATATTATTTCATTACATTGTGGGCTCTTTGGATTTTGTAATAACGCCTATAATGTTGTGATCACCTTTATTCGGTCCACGCAAACTTTATCGTCAACGAGATACGTGTCTGTCGGTACCTATCTTTGTTCTAGAACTAACTTCATTACAGGGTGACCTCTGCTGCCGATGGTTTATCGTTTGGAGCCTTGAATTTTGTTACTTTAAGGACTGTTGTTGAGTTTTCTCTCTTTCTATTTAGCTTGTGGAAATAGGCAAGCGCGCTCAGAGCATCACAGTTCGATATTATCTTGTAACTGGTACTGTCTAGTTGTGTTTGCCAAAGCAAGTCAATTGTTATTGAGTGCGCTACACGTGTCATGCGTTTGTCGCGTAATGAAGCGTTGTAAAAATGTGGAGCGAGCCGCCACGTATTGGCGAGGTTATTGACATTGAGATAAAAAATATCACACCCCGAAATTGTAACAGTTTGTACAGTTTATGGAGCGCTGGTCGTCGGCGTTTGCTTATGTATGAATCTATACTTGTTTATTTCTTTCTCTTGGTTTTGCTCCGTGTACTTTTTTACAACCACTTTTATATTTTTTGTCTTTAGTAAGATTTATTTACTTCTTATTTCCTGAATAAAGATTTTTCTCAATAAAAACATATTTGCAATGACTCAGGCTTAGAAACGAGTTAAACATTGCATCATGCATGTTAGCAACTCGTCAAGAGTGGTAGAATTACAAAAGAGATACTCATTGTCCTAATCCGGTGTACGTGGAGGCAAGGTGTCAGTATGTAGGTACTCAGTGCTCGGCAGACTGTACTGTATACCCTAGCCTTCCCCCTCCACTCGAGAGCGCGTTGCAGCGGCGATGCGTTCGGGTGAGTTCGTGCCGCGTGACGGCTTGTCACGTGCCGATGCCGAGCTCCTCCCCCCCTCGCAAGCCATCCCCTCGGTCAACCCGCACAAACCCACCGCCCCGCTTATCACTTCCAGACCCGGAGTCTCCCTCATACCCCACTGCACTCCCTCCTCACTGAACTAGTGGCCCTCTCACTACTCTATATTCAATTTATTACACGTAGCGCTTTTGTTCGACAGCCAACCTTATCTGGTGATACATACTCGCACACCAGTACAATGACTATATGGGTGAACACCCGGCTAGGTACATACATCATGATAACCACCTTCGGGGTACAGATAACATGTTTTCTCTGAAGTTAGGTTTCCTATAAAATTCTGATAGCTTGTGGTCTAATCTAGTTTCGACTGGGTGTGTGTTCATTGTAATTAATATTATCTTCTAGATTCAATTTCAGTTGCTAACTTGTTTTATTTGTTTGTTTTACTAGAAAAATATTATCTTTGTTGTTCTCTTCATAAAAGGTTTCTAATGTTTCAATATAAGTACCTTGCGGTTAAAAAGTGTAAACAAAAGTTCAAATTTTATGAATTTGTCTTAGAAACTAAGTTAACAACAGTCCAATTTGTAAAACACGAAAACTTCAGACAAAAAGAAATTTGTAAGACTGCGAAATCTACGGATCCAACTCAACTCAAGAAACCATTCAGTCATTATTCCAAAGTTACTCAAAACTGTTTAAAAGCAGTAAGGAGAATGAAATCCAAGCTCCAACTTTTTCTATTGTTGAAGTTTGCTCTTTTACGTTTTTAAAGCTTCTCTGAACACCAGAAAAGTACCTATCGTATGAGTTATATAACGGTTTTCGTTACTTAAGACACACGTGCTTATTCTAGAGGTATAACATTCCCTGACTTTTTCATTTACCTGCATCTCTTTCATAACATTAAAAAGTTTGCAATCCTTTGAGATCAGATGAAAATGTTATGCAGATTCCATAAAATCCGTCTTTAAAAGAATATTCGAGAACATTTCATTTCTTAAGTAAATAAATACATGCAAAAGAGTACATTAAAATATTCGGATCTCAGAAGTTGATCACCACTTTGCAAGTCACATTCTGCAAACAACGCCTATTTGGTGCTGGTATTTTAAATACCGGTCTTGGATCAGCAACAGATGCACATAACATCGATACCGGTTCGCTAGTGTCTGGAATCACGGTTTCACTTGCACGTGTGGGTGTCTCGCGTCGTGGGAGATGTTCGGTGTTTGCGTGTTCGTGCTTGTAGGCGCGCGCCCGCCATGCGCAATTCTACCAGGCGGACATAATTCTGTAGGAGCTTACTTGTATTTCGCGTTTCAGCTGTTCCTAACCTACCTGTGGATTTATGTTTGTCTCGTTGAAATGCTTTCACTGCGAGTTTTATACTGAATTTAGGACATGATTATCGAATTAGAATCTGTACGATTCTAATTCGATAATTTGAACAACCTAAAATTGAGTAATTTTGCGATATTTACGATTTTGCGATGCCAAAAATATTCTCACTTGATTGAAATAAATGTAATTCTTATTGGATACAAATTAGATACAGTTGAAACTTAGGTTTAAAGGTATACTATAAGTAAGGTAAAGATATATAGGTAGGTCTAACCTACCTTACTAATATGGAAACAAATCCTGATTAGGAAAGATGTCACTTAAAGAAAAATATCTGGTTTGTTTTCGTATAAAATAAAATAGAAAATATTTTGCTACGACGCAAACGTCAACACAGACATCTTGGAGACAAAGTCACTTTTTGTTCAGTTTCCAAAGGTTCTCAAGGGCGAATCTCAGCGTCTGTACCCTATAATAACAATCCCCCCTGTGAGGTTACGAGAAGGCCAATGACGCACGTTACTGGTGCCCCTCCCCGGCCACTACCTACGCGCTTATCCTGCCCTGGTACTACCTGTAATTGACAACCAATAAGCCTACATCATTTCTTTAATTCGATCACAGGACAACCTGTCAATTTAAATGTTTGTTTATCCATGAATAATAAATGTTATATAATATAACGCTGGTTAAAAAGGGAGCTACGTCAAAAGCAATTCTTGTTTCGACAATTATAATTTTGTTTCTTCGCTGAATTAAAATCTATCTGACGTGAATGAATAAATGTATTCGCTATGTAAAAAATATTGTTTTCAACTTTTTGCCCGTTTATTCCTAACGCTATGATCAAATCATCTATTAGAATATTGAATAGTTAAATGCTATTTGTCTCAATAGTATTGTAATATTCAAGTTCAATAGTCCTGTTAGAGATTCTTTTAAATATTTATGTTGCAATCTCGTATATGTATATTGGTATTTTTCATACATATTTTACAATAGTTTGGTCATTGTCCTGTTGCTTTCTAGGAATCATTTTTATGGTCGTTAGGTATCCTCTTATTTATTAGTGCTACTTTATGTATTAGTTTTATGTATTTCTAGAATATTCTAGTCAGTTGTAATGTCCAATATGATATTGATATCTATTGACTTTTAACCCACTTCGGCAACCTAAATTAAAGGAGTCAGATTATGCGAAGTTATGGCCAGGAAAGTTTACAAGCACATTTACATAGAAATATTCTTTAGGAATCGTCCAGATCACGTCGTCACCCCCATTACATGGAACTCATAACATAAAAAGTGAAAAGTGGGTGTTACATTGTACAGTCGCATTAAGTGCTGTAATGTGCATCTCTGCCTACCTTTTCGGGGCTGAAAAGGCGTGATGTTATCGTCTAGAAGTTACTGTAAAAACGAAAATGATTTTCTACGCTATCTGTACTTCGTAAGTTAACAAATTATTGGCAATTTCATCGAATAGTAAGATTCCAATTCACCCTTTTCCAATTGAAGTTTACAGACTTCAGTGAAATTAAACATTTAATCAAATTAACGGTCATGGCCATGGCATTTTAAATCGAAAAACAAATGGAATAACATAATTCCAATTTATAGAAGGACATGTTTTATTTGAAAGTGTTAATTTTCTGTTGAAACGAATAACAAAAACCGTCAGCGATCGACTTTTACTGAGGGATTTGACTCCTACGATTTTGTTAACAAACAAAACTTTGCTTTTGAAGTTCAAGAGTATCAGAGGTACTGTTAATAACCTCTGATTATATTATAGCGTGTAGTAGCCGCACGTAGAAGCCTCATTGATCTAACTTTATTGTTTAAAGCAGCTGTATAAAGACGGGATGTTTGTCAAAGTCACGAGTGCAAACTCCTAGGCCACGTCTAGGACACTGTTCAACAATTCCAATTCATATTGAATAGTATTGAAGATCTCGGTCAATAACCACACACGTTTTATGTTTTCCTATTATTCCGAGCGTGGCTCGTGTAGTTCAATTATTGAAATCAACTTAGTTGCTCATCTTTGTGATTGTGATGAATATGGGTGGGCATTTAAATGCTGATTTATTGTATTTTCATCTTGAAACCCCTTGACTGTTTCATCTTAAAGATTTTGATCATTTAATCATCGTTGTTAGTTTCGGTTATAAAGTTATCAACTTTTAAATAACTATTGCAGGCGATGATATTTTTATTACACGTACTTACACACATGAACATTGATTTCTATAAATATCTTGCCTGTAATAATATAATGTTGACAAAGACCACGCAATCAGTGCTACGCTTAAGTCATCGTGCCTATTTTCTATTGGTGCATTAAGGAAATAAACATTACATTTACTATTATTGGAAAATTAATAGATGTGATTGATTGGTCTATGGCGTAATCGGGATAAGCAATAATAATAATAATTACAAATGAGTAATAAGAATAAGTACGTACAAAGAATGTAAAAGGTGACGATACTAGCTAAGTCGTTACTCAGGTCTAAGTAGCAATTAGTCATCCAATTGACGTTTTAAAATGGTCGGAAATCGTGACGAGAAATATGTATACGGCGTAATTTATTATTGGTACCTAGATAACAACACTTTTGTACCAATAACTTGTAGAGAAAATCAGGGGAAATATGGTGTGTAGCTTTCATTCACAGGCTATAAAAATGTAAAATTAATTTGGGCAAAACATCAATGTTCGAATGTGAAAACAACTTTGTTATGGACGTATCTCTCGGACATGAGACGTGACATAATAAACGTTCGTACAGCGATAGCTACGTTATTTTTAGCGATTCGTCCAATTTTTGATAATAATTTTATCTACCTCTATATAAATGTGAATGTTTTTTACATGTAGGTACTGACAAGTATCATAAAATCGGATATTTGCTTCGATGTTCAACAAATAAAGTCTGCCCAATCCGGTAGTAGCAGACGCCCAGTCATTTTACGGGCCGGTTACGACGCGACTTGTTTTTTCTGGCACCTCGGCGAGCAGCTGATTTTCGGCGTGGCAACTGTTAACGCCAAACAAACCGAAAGCACGCGCGCAACCACATGTGCTGACGTAATTTTATCGTCAAACCACGCCCCCGTTTCCATCTCTTTCACTACACTCGAACTGATCGTCTGTCTCACTCGCCATTGCAGCGTGACTGATTTTCTATAGACTTACGCTACTATAAACTCTAAACTCATAGAACTAAAGTTCACTATCGCGTACCCTCACTATATGAAAGTAACGTGGTAACATGCCATCCCACTTACTGAGATATCGCTGTTTCACTCACACAGCTCTATTGAACGCCTGCGAATTATGTGCGCCTGGTAGTTTACCGCCACGGACTGCAGCCGACGACGAGCGGTTGACACGGGTTTGACAAGTGTTGACCGACCTAGGATGGCTCGCTCATTTTCTAATAGGATCTTAGTGGATTTCTGATCATGTTTTGGTAATCGTACATAATAAATGACCCGTAGTAGATAGATAAGTGGGTATTTAACTTCTTGTGACGTACCACCTTTGTTTACAGAAGAAGAGCCGAAGTCGCCGGTGTCGGTGCGAGTGGTGACAGGGCTACCGGTGACGCCGCGCAGCAACGGCGTTGTTCGGCCGACGTCGCCGCTGCCGGTAGCTCCCCCCTGCCCGCCCGCACCCGCGCCTGCCATCGTTGCGCTCGAGCCGGTCCCAGCAGCGACCGCACCTCCTCCCGCGCCCCTCCTCGATTTCGCACAAGAACATTCCAGGCCGCGAACGACGAGTAACAGTCATGGGTATGTTCTCCTAGTAACATTGGTGTCCGAAACAGCTGGAGATTCGCACGAAAATCGTTGTTTTCTTATTTGCTTGTAGGTTATTATTACACATAATATAACTTCATAGATAGTAGAGGTACATAATACGTACTTGTTTATTTATTTTTTATTTAGCTATCGTACTGTTTGAAGTACTTCGATGCGAATTAATATTACGAGTTCTTGTATGTAATTACTCTTTGATAAAACTATAAGCAGAGATAATAGATACAATTTGTTAGGCACTTATGTACGTACAACTGTACCTACGCTATGTAATGTACCTCATTATTTGCGTTAATTCATTTGAGTTGTTGTTATAATAAACAGCAAGATTGATATTTAATGGACAAAATTAACGGAATCAAACAATTTTGCAAGTTATTGTAATACCTCTAAATTGCTCCACTAACTGTCAGCAAGTGTTTTAAAGTCGTGCAATTAGTTCCATCGTTAAGTCAATAGTTTTTATCCTACTAATCATTGACGAACAATCAATATTTGAATGAGAATATTTTGACGTCAAGAAAAACTAAAAATAAGTAACACATGTAAGTAGGTGGCCGAGTAAAACAATCGGAGCCATGTGATTGAATTGATACAATGAGTTAAATACAGCAATGACACAAAAAGCGATGAAGGAAAACTGTTTTATTCAATGTATTTTAAATGTACGATATCAAGGGGTCCTGTTAAAAAGTATATTAAAAAATGAGGACACCTGGGATCTAGCGTTAATAACAATGTACTGGTGAATTAATAAACTGGATCTAGAACATTCATGTCATAGAAATACAATAAAATGTAAACAGGTCTTAATGGAAATTGTAATTTCATCCTTGCGTATCATCCTTGCGATGTTATGTTGTTCTAGTAGGCGCGTATGTTGTTTTTATTTTTCAGTCGATTGCAGTCAAGGTTTGGATATTAACTATCATGTATTGAATACCTAATCGATTAGCTAGGGTTTTGTATTCATCAGGGAATAAGTCCTTCTCAGTACCAGTCTTTATGCATCATTCATTCGGATCGAACATCGAAGGTACCAAAGTACGAGACTGTGTTTTCAAATTAAGTTTCAATCGCCACGTCATGTCATCTAGTTTTGTCTCATCTGTCATCGATGAGGGAAAACATTGTCGATCTATTAATACAGCGAACTATATCCGGTGCAATGTCATTGTATTGTTATGTCATACATTATTATATCTGATAGGTACCTATAAATGAACGATTTCGATCAGCATTTTTTTTCTACGTGCTCTTCAACCTAATTTTTTTTTGCGAGATTTTAATAATTCGATCTTCGCTGACGTCGGGCCTAAGCTTGAACTTGTTTTGGTAATGAAAATGTTATTCTTATTAAAATTGACATTTTGCAAAATGTGAAGTACTATATAATAGTGTTACCTATACCTACTTATTGATCAATAAGTAATATAACTAGGTCTAGTCAAGTAATATTAATTGATTGTGCTTAAAAGTTGTTCACTTTGAAAGGCCTAATTCATTTCTTACTAGGTAATTGACCAATTTTAAAAGTACACAGATAACTGTTTAGTCAATTTACTTACATAATTGTTATGAAATAGGTAATGGAATAATCCAGACAAAGTTATGTTTGTGCTAATCATAAATACAACGCAATTATCAACGGAGCTATGACACGAACTAGCGGCTGCCACGCTGCCACGCTGGTTGTCTAGTTTCCTTGTTCACTGAATCGCTGACTAAGTTACATTACAATTATTACGACGCTCTCTCAAGATAATATCATTATTGTCCGTCGTTTTATCATACGATATAACAAGTTCTTTGAAGCCAACGAACATCATTAGCACTAGACGATCTGTATCCAGGATGGTTAATAACATTAAAGAAATAAATATTTTAGTGAAATTATTGCGCATTATAACCGCGTGATTAGTGGATTGCGCAAATTGGTTACATACATGAAATACAAACAAATGACGTTATAAGTGCATAATGTGGTCGCAATACGATTCAGGTGACGATGTCGCGAGATTTGAGAAGGAAATATGTTTAAAAACTTCGTGACGAATATAGTATTAATTTCATTGTCAACAGCCCACCTCCAATTCCTTCACCTCCATCGGTTAGCAGCAACGGCAGCGGTAGTGGCTGCAGCAACGGCAGTGGCAGTGGTAGCAGTGGAAGTGCCCCTCGTGCGGGCACGAGAGAGGTCCACAACAAACTGGAGAAGAACAGACGAGCACACCTCAAAGAGTGCTTCGAACTCCTCAAAAGACAGCTGCCAGCCACTCCCGATGACAAGAAAACTTCCAATCTTTCTATACTGGGCTCCGCTATTAGATATATTCAGGTTCGTAACAATCTCTTTGCCGCGCTGCTTTCCTAGTAACGAACGCCTTTGAAACCAATGTCGATGGCCTTCGTGCCATATTATCATTAGTTGGATTAAACGGATTCATTAAAATCATCAATCAATACATTTCTATTTTTAGCATTTTAAACGAATACTAGTTTGACTGATCAACTTACACCTCCGGATTTATAGGTGTGGTGTTGTTGACGATCAATTAGTAAAGAAAATACTTAAACTTTAATAGAATTTCACCTAATCTCAATTTAACTTCTATTTACCCTGAATAAAACGACACAATATTAATTTTGTAAAATTTGTCACCTACTGAAATTGCACAATAAATAAAATCATCTCTCTTGTTATTAACCTCAATTTACTGAATACGCAATTTAAATTGTATTTTAACTATATGAGATACTACACGCGCTTACTTGTATTATTAAACATGCATGCGGTATTTACTTATGCATCAATGCAAAGTATGCATCCCCTTGATTCATAATAGTAATTTTCCTACATATGGATAAGGTAGCTCGTGCTTGACAACGGATGTCCAAGGATAGGCTTTACGCCATCACGTTGTCACATTTTTTATTACATATTTTAATTTTTAATTCATGGATAACTCCATAACTGTGGCTTTCTTTGAAGTGAATAAATAGCATGTTGTGAAATAGAAAAGTTGTCTAACAAATGTAGTATTTATTTCCGACTTGTAAAAGTTTAATTTATTAATTAATTATAAGGACTTACTTCTTGTCATTATCGTCATATTCCTATGTATCATGTAAAAAGAATATTTCAATAATGGTCATGCAAGAAATCTTTATGTATTTTTTATATAAATTCTTATAAAAATTGAGTTGACTTGGGACAATTTTTTTTTCATTTAAGTTAATTACGAGAATACGAGGCATTTTTAAGTTATGTCATCTTGGTATTTTGTCTGCAGGTTCTTCGTCGTAAGGAACGCGATTGTGAGCACGAAATGGAACGACTGGCTCGTGAGAAAATCGCAGCGCAACAGAGGCTCTCCGCCTTGAAAAGAGAGATCTCGGTTCGAACAACTGTTCGCCCTCGGAGTATTGGTGCGTTAACCTCCTATCTTGTTATGTACGCCTGGTACATTTGGTCGAGATTATTTAATATTTATTTGATTTCAGTGCATTTTTTATTAAATAGGATTAATTTATTGATTAGAAAAAGTCTCAGATTAATTAATTAAAGTACCGTTCATTAATTTGTTACTACAATAATTAAAAGTACCACATGAAAAAGTATAATCATACGTTTTGTATAATTTACAAACTGTCGATTTTTGCAAAATATTTTATCAATTAATTAAAATCGTAGATGCTGTTACGGAAGAAAAGAATACAGAAGATCCTGTAAATGGGCAAGTTTTAGGAATTCCTATAAGTGTAAGTATTTCTCTTCACTCTTATAATAACAAATTATATTTTTGATAATATTTTTTTGCTCATTCGACATACAAAACCGGCAAGGTCAAGTAAATAATTTGTTGCCCTAATTTCAGATATCAGCGTCGCCACCGCGTTCCGTCGCACGAATGGAGACGTCTCCTCCCCGCACTCTAAACCTAAGCACGAAGTTGCGTACGCTGCCCATACAAATCACGCCCACCACCTCGCAGGTATGATCGCCTAGTACAATGTTAGAAATTAGAGCTGACCTAATCTTGGATTAAGATTTGTGTTACTCTGTTGAACTTCGGTTCTAATCCAAGTTTTTAAGTTTCTTTTTGTTAACTCACTTTGGATGTGTGTAAATAATAAAATTATTTTTGTAATTAATTATTTCAGGTTGTACGGACATCGTACGGTGCGAGGCCTAGTACGCTGACGCTTACTACGCTTGCGCCGGCAGAACCTCCCACTCAGGTTAATATTTTTTTAGTTGATACAGCTGTTTATTTTCGAGTTTCCGTCTCCTGTAAAATGATTTTCCTCATACGAAGACTGCGGTGTAATCAAATCTCTTTGTTAAATATAGTCCGGTCAATTTAGACCACAAAATGAGAGTGAAATTACATAAAGTCCCAACAAGCTGAATTTCTGTGAAGTTGTTCAAAACATAATAATAAACAATGTCTAGAACTAAGTTCCCCATCATTCCCCTGTAAGGAAAAAAATTTATTCAAGGTACCTTCATATACAAGGTATACAAGGCTTCGAAAATTTCCGTTATTTTGCAATAGTTTTACATTAAACAGGATCACAACTGACCCGTGGAGTAGTACTGGGGAAACCACGTCAAAAAAAATGCGCTAAGTACACTATCTCATAGGTGGCGTGGAAACGTGTGCATATTGTGACGAAAACAACTTTTATATTTTTTTGAATCGTTATATCTCAGAAACGGTGGCTCGTAAGAAAAAAAGTATTGATACATTTTTTATGGATAATTTTATGATCTACAATTTTTGTCTGAGGTACTTTTATGATAAAACTTACCGTTTTGCTGAAAATCGCGAAAAACTCATATTTTTGACCTTTGACCTTGAATAAATTTTTCCTTACAGGGGAATAATGGGGAACTTCTAGACATTGTTTATTATTATGTTTTGAACAACTTCACAGAAATTCAGCTTGTTGGGACTTTATGTAACTTCCAATGTCTAAATTGACCGGACTAAAAAGTTAGGGCTACGAACAGGATACGAAGTGGTTCGAACATTTCGTGCGACTTATTTGAATATTTTTATCATATGAAACTTGGGAACTAGATATTTGATATGCATTGATGAATACTTAAAAAAAATAGATTAACCAATATCTCAGTAACCTGAACAGACGTAGGTACCATTTGTAGGTAACTATCATCATCATAATATTAGCCCCAAACACTTCCATGCACTGCTGAAAATAGGCCTCTAGAACACAATATTATTATGCTGATGAGTTCAGTGTAATACCACAAATAACATTATTACAAAGAACCGTTTTAGTAAAACTGACCTTGAATGACATTCAACTTGTATGAATAGTTTTGAATCTTAACAAGCTTTACAAAAGGCATATAATAATAAGTAGTGAAATGCGCATATACAGCAATGATTCCGAATATAAAATGCGCGTTAATTTTAGACTGAAATTTTGCGTGTTCCAAATGTCAAATGGATGAGTCATACATTATTGCATACATAGGTAATACTATTAGTACCTAAACTCTTTGTGAACGATACTGTTTTAAAACAATAGTCGCCTATTTTTAGTGAGGCAAAATAACATGTAACCTGTGTGGTTTAATACAATGTTATATAACATACGTCATGTGTTTTCCCTTTCTCGTTTTAAAAATAATAAGGTCAGGGTTTGAGATTGGTATGTTTTACTCACCTTGGAGTTATCAGCAAGATCATGTGAACGCTCGAATGGATCACGAAGTTGCTTCAGCATCGAAGACAGACGTCAGCAGATATTTTAATATATGCGTATGACGCATATATGAATGACAATATATTACTTAGATTAAATTAGAGACACGTTCCTTAATTTCGGGTGTCCAAATTGGTTGTAACTTATTTTAGTCATTGTAGGACGCACAGTAATGATTAATTACTGTCAAAGTGTAATTGATATGTCATGAACTCATAATACTTAGATGTACACCTTGATATTATGTAGCCGTTAGCCCTATGTTGATTTTTTTTTAAATTAAACGTTGCCCCACATTAGGATTTTCTCCTGTGTCGTGGGTGCGTTTACAAACATACAAGTTCACATACACAATGACACCCAGACCCGAAACAACAATTTGTGGTTCACACAAAGTGTTGTTCCGTGCGGGAATCGAACCCGCGACACGCTGTACGGCGCCCAGCCACCGCACCAACTGTGCAGTCATATATTTATTATGCCCCTATTCTTTTGTATGTCGTAAGAGCAGACTACATTTGATAGATACCCTGTTCTCTGAGAAATTTCAACCTCTTTCAACTTTATTCAAAATTTCAACTGCGGTCTTCGTATGTAGAAGAGGCCAAAAGCCAGCAGTGTTCTTTTAACAGCAGTTGTCATGTATGTCCGTTGAAATAAGCATTAATATCAGTTATGACAGTCAATATAAGTGATTAATTTTTTTTCATTCATTGTTACAGAATGGGCAACCTGTTGAAAACGGTGTGACGAATGCGCTTAGCACCTTAGTACATCCAGCTCAAATACATTTACCCTTATCGCAGGTAAAAAAATTTTTTTGTTATTGTGAAATAACATCGTAAAATTGAATAATTGTAATCAATACTGAAAAACTGAGTATTGTTTCATCATCATTAAGTAATCTGCTTTTGATAAAGATAAGAAAATTACTTTTTCATGTTATCCACGTCAATTCTTTTTTAAACTGCGTTTAACAAACCAACTTCAAGCCCCTCTTTTTTCTGAAGCCGGGTAATTAGCCTGTTGAGTCTTAAATACGCTTGCTTCTTGCATCGACCATTGTTTGCGTCTCTGCATCACCCAAAGGTCTGGCTGGAGGAGAATGCCCATGGCATTAATCCCACCTTGTACATTAGTGAGTGCATGAAGTCTTTTAAAATAAAAAAATAAAAATAAAATAAATACTACAACTTTCTTCTTTTTTCTTCTTGATGATGATGATGAAAATCATCAAAATCTATTCAGCCAATCGCGACTTAGTCACGCAAACAAACGGATATCCTCCTTTTTTGAAGTCCTTTAAAAATGAAAGCCAAGAAAATTATTAATAAAAAGTGTACAAAAGTGGATAATATGTATCAGGAATACAGAAATTATAAGTTGACACACTTAATAATTGCATCATTGCCTACGTTTGGGATTATAGAGGTAGAGTAGAAGTCGTATGACGAAATGAACTAAAAAGTTAAACAGTCGATAGCGATTTTATACCGTTAAACAAAAGCATAAATAATAATTTGTTTGTAATGGTTCTCATGTACGGTAATTTATTAATATTAATAAGTTTGCTATGTCATATTGTTAGGTGTCAATAAGAATTCATAATTTGACTTTCTTAACATTTTAACGAAAATGTTAATTAGCACACCTCAATAGATTTTAATTTTTTTTATTTTATTTTCATAGGTTGTTGGGAGCAGTGGTTTGGTCGTAGGTTCAACGGCTCTACAGCTGTTATCAACAACCAGCGGACTCCGTGTTCTACAAACGCCCGTACATACCAACGGTGAGTTATGTTGCCCTGGTACTTTGAATGTAAAGGAAAATGAAATTGCTACTCTTTCTTCTACACTAATATTATAAAGATGAAAGAAAGATTTGATTTTTTGTTTGTTTGTTTGAATTGAATAGGCTCCGATACTACTGGCCCGTTTTAAAAAGTCTTTTACCATTGGAATCCTACATTATCCATGATGAACATAGGCTATATTTGAAAAGAGAGAAGAGAACAGAACCGTGTAAAAATTTCGATAATGTATTTCGATGTGTGAAAAGTCTACCAAAAATAACCTTATATTGCGTACGTTGTTGTATAGAAAACCCAAGTGCTGCTAGAAGTTTTTATTCTACGCGGATGAAGCCGCGGGGAACAGCTAGTCTTCAATAAATAAAACACATACCTAAAAAGTCATAATTCGCGCTTCACCAAAAAGAAAATTTTGAAAATTTCCTCGTTATAAGTGGTTGCCGAATACCGTCTGAATCCTATTTTATTTTCGGGTGTTGCACAAGGAAGCATTTTGGGTCCGAAACAGTTAATTTTGTAATGTAGTACTTAGATAAACATGATGTAGTACTTGTTTTCCCATGAAGGGAGAAGTGCATTTACAGTAAATTCAGTATTCACCAGTTGTCTATGTTACCTCAGTTGTTCAATATTCAATAACATCCGCATGATTTTTTCTGAAAAGTTTGCAAGAAATTAGATTCTGAATCTGATGAAAGATACATTTGGTTGGCAGGTGTAACAACTACGACCGTTGAAACCACTACTACTAGGATAACTAAAGAGAACGGCATCATATCCCCGACTCCTGTCTCCACGACTGCAGGTTTGTACCTATTATTTTAGTAGCGGCCAGCGGCTTTGCCCGTGGGGTAAAAGCCGCCTATTTGTCATTTCAGTTCATCATCTACCCCTGTTTCATGTGCTGCCCTTCAGCCGTTTTGACTTGATAGCGTAACAAACACACACAATCACAAAAAAGCACACTTTCGAATATTAATATTAGTAAAAATTAGAATTAGATACTTGCCAACTAGTCAAATTCAATACATTTTTGGAACTGTCAAAAACGACAGTTTTCTACGAATTTAGTACGAGATTGTGTATTGTGACGTCGCGTTTTTTAAGCGTCAAACAGAATACTTATTTCTTTAAAATTTGCTGGAATAAGACTAAAATTAAGTTGGTCATAAAAAAATTAATGAAAGTTCGATTTTTTTGAAATTTTATTGTATTGAACATAAGTTATTTTTGATTAAGGAAATAACTCAATTATACGCAAAAGATGAAATGTCACAATTAAAATATGTTGTACTCATAACGATAATCATTTATTCCAGATGGCAGCGTGGTCGTGAGTGGACTGACTCCTCTAGTAGTATCGCAACCCGCCACGCATTTGTTACAGACGCACACACTTACCCATAAGGTAAATATCCACAGATTATATCACTACAGGTGTCTATGGTCAACAAAGCACATTGACGCTTTTTTGCGAATATTTTGGCCTATTTTTTGGCAAATTTTTTGTACGGCCTTTATTCAAAAATAATGTTGTTGCTGCAATTTCAATTCAAAATTGAATTCAGAAACTTTTTTTATTCCTTTTAGACATTAAACAGGATCTTTGTTAAATCAACTGCAAACCCTAAGTGGCCCAAAATTTCTTAAAGTACTACTTCTATAAACAAATTCGCGAATTGTTATAAATAAAAGAAGTGTCCCTGTTCCTGTATTTGTTTGAATTGGCGTATTGTTGATATAAAGGAGAAGACGTGTAAAGACTCGCGGGCGGTGCGAGCGTCGCGCGGCCCGTCGCATCCGTACCTTCGGCCGGCGCACCCCGCGCTGCACGCGGCCTCCCCGAGACACATTGATAACTCGTATATTAATTTCCTAGAGGTAAATACGAATTCAACTATTATACTAAATTACGACTAATAGACTGGATTCATGAGTTTTCACTAAATACGTTAGGTATCCCTAATTTTTAGGTCTAGTTCTTAGGTGTCCAATCAGTGAGGTGTACATTCTGTACTAAACGCTGTTGATGGCGTATGCCATTGGCTGGTTAGACAAAGTTATGAAAAGGCCGTTTTTGGGAACTAAATTCAACTATGTTATCGTGGAAAATGTACAATTATGACATGAGTTATGTCTGCTTAATCGTTGAACTCTTCAGAGGACTTGATGAACCATTGGAGTAGAATATATCCCCCCCTGTTCTACGTGACTCGTCGTGACTGGTCTCATACAAGGAATCGATCATTGTATTAGTCCTACCTCCTACTTTTTCCCAGGAAAGAGATTTTGCTACTGAATTTTCCGCTTCGTGATTCAAGTTATCAATGGCGTAACATACTGACCACTTTGGAGGTTTGCAGTTTTTTAACAAAAACCCAATATCCTAAAATACACTAGATTCTTCGCCAATAACGTAGTTTATATTAATTTGCAGATGGTTGAGACTCAAATGGTGAAGGGCACGGTGGCACCGCTGACGGTGAGCGCGCAGTACCTGAGCGCGACGACGATCGTGAAGCCCGTGGTGGTGGTGTCTGCGGCGGGCGCCGCGCCCCCGCACGCGCCCCCCTCGTGAGGGTCGGCCGTCCGCGCGCGCCGCCCGCGCCGCCCGCGCGCCCCGCGCCGCTCCCCGCGCAGTGCGCTGGCGCTTCTCTAGCCTCGGGTCTCCGACCCACCACCTGGCCGCTATGACCGTCTGGTACTTTGACACAATACTTGTGCTTCAAACCCGATATGTCAAGATCAAGAGACTGCTGAAGCGTCTAGCTAGCGAACCTGCAAACTGAACTTGTAAATTCAGTTTTGATAACCCGTGAAGGTGTGAAAATATGAAAAGGAAGTGTCGCTAGTGTGCGCTACCACAGATGGCTGGGATTGTCATTCACTGCCAACAATAAATTATCCAGTAATTTCCCGGACGATCACCGAACTTTGAAACAGGAAGTAAATACAGCGTCAGTAAGTTCGTCTACCTCACCTGGATGTGACGATGAACCATTCCTTGTGAACATGAGACGGGTGCACGGGTGGGATGTCGGTATTGACGTCCCTATCACACTACAAGTTGTAATAATATGTGCGAAAGAGATGAGTAGCCGCCCGATGTGTGTCAGGAACGCGGGTCGCGCGTCTTATGTTAAGAGCGCGCGAATGTATATTTGGTCACAAGACAGTGGCCATGTATTTCAAAGACGGTGATAGCAAAGTGACAAATAGTGATGGACAATAGTGGATATCAACAAGAGAATGATCCGCGTCATATTTTTCTACTAATAAAGTAAAGTTTTGCAATGTGATCGAATTGAACAATAACTTGAATGGATGTAAAAATATTTATTAACTTTTATTTATTTAAAGTCAATACGAGAAGCAAGTTGGTGTAGAATCGAGATATTTCGGAGCGGATGCCTACGAGAGAGTGGCAGGAAGAGTGCGGCACGTTTTATATCATTTAGCTTAGCGAAATGCGTCCATGTGTTGTTAATCATGTCTTATTATGTATACATATTAGAGTATATTTACTGTACGTCCTGGGTGTCAGTAAGCGCTGCGAAGCCAAGCTTATCACAAACATCAATAACCCCAGTTTATACGATAGTAAGTAAATCTGGTTCAATAGACCTACGATGTAAAAGATTCCCTCTTTGTGAACCATAGGTTTAGGCTAAAGTGTACTTGTTATGTATAGAACTAACAGGAATAAAGTTTATTTTTTCTATATCTGTGATGTGTGCAGTTAGATACCGTAGTTATGGAAACTCTGTACAAAGACCTCTTTAGGTGTTGTCAATTTCTAACAGTTGTGTGTAATGTCATGATAATGGACATATTGGAATTAATTAGCTAATAAATAAATATGTGGCTTATATTTGTCGCATAATGCAATATGTACTTTAACACCTTTTGTGATAAAAGTGGGCATTGCACCCGGAGACCTGATATTGAGGGGAAGTTAAAAAGAACATTTAGGTTATCGTGCTGTCCTGCTCAAACGTTTTATTTACAGTACCGCGAGATGAAATAGCACTATTTGTTAGTTCATTTTGGTTTAGTTCGTTAGCCATGCGACCGCGGGAGCTCTTATTAGTTATGTAGTCCTGGTCGCTGGATGCAGGTCTCTTCGGGTTGCTCGGGCCTCATGGCCGTCCTCACTGTGTGCCTACTAACTGATATAAGGGAATTGTTATAGTAAATGTTCGAGTCGCAAATTGAACTTATAAGTCTGTTCTATCAATGTTATGTACAAAATTCAACCATTTGTTTTGTTACAGATAATGTTGACAGCTAGAATGATTCGCGATCTTAATATAAATGGCACCCTTGAATTAGCTTTGGCTTTTTCATGGCAATGTTGAAATATGAAAAATAGTAATCGCAATATTTAGTTTATAAACCAGATTATTTGGTAAATTGACGTAAGTTTAATTAATAAGAGATATTGAGATCGCGAATAACGTCATACAATAATATTATTGTTACTACAGTTTTAATATTTAATTTTACTTAATGGACAATAGAATCGAAGAATGGCGACAGATAGGTTCACGATTATCCTTGACCTGTGCCAACTTTAGCTGTTATTGTTGAAGAACTGTAGATGCAGTTAATTTATTTATTGTCACTAGGACAGCATAATATGTTAAAAGATTGACGAGGGCGTAATTAGGGACAGAGTGTAATATTCTGCTTTTAAGTGAAGAGAATTTGTAATCCATTTCTGACTCTTGAATGCCTGGTAACTTTGTAGCACTCTTGTTCATATAAGCATTTAATTATTCTAGTTTTTCTGTCTTCGTTATGAGTTTATTTATTTATTACGCCTACCTGTGAGCTCCGGGGAAAGATATTCATTTAAAAAATGACCTAAATTAAAATCATTATTACAAATCGAGCTTTAAAATCTAATTAATTATAGTGCAATATTGTCACTTTCTAAAAGATATTTTTGCATGAATATTTTTAATTTTTGACTGTACCTTACCTACTTACATACGACCTTTCGAACACAACAAAAACTGGGCCAAATCTTTCAATATGGTAGTTATTGAAAAAGAAAATATTCCTTTGAAGTTAACTGTACCTGTAAGAATTACTAAAAAATATCCATAATTATGATATGTGAGACTTCATAACGCTGGTTGTCGTTTCCTGTCGCTACAAGCGGAAGAGGTGACAATGGTATTAGGACGCGTGAATAAATTATAAGGAGATGAAGTATATAAAAACAAATCGGAAATTGTTATGATTGGCTGTGATGTGACCTTCAATATACCTACGTTCTGGACAGTTTCCGCTAGTCTGACTTGGAAGATTAATCATAATATAAGCTCTAACTAAATTATCTTTGTTCTCTACTTCGCGAATGCCTTTCAAGCGCTATTTGTGTCTCTCAAACTATAAACCAGGGCCCGCTCCTATGTAGATTCTATTTTTAAAATATAAAAAAAAACAGTATTTTTTTCTAATGCTTTTTGATATGCGAGAAGTTTTGTCACTTTGCCTAAGAATAGGTGAAATAAAAAATGTATAAATAATATAAATAAAGAGAGAAAAATATTTTAATTGTAATAATATTGTGAAGCGATAATGCTCATGTAAATAATGAAGTAGTGTATAAAACTAATATGTTAGAAATACACAGGAAATTACATACAAATACCTTGTTTTATTGTTTCCTTTATTTTACGACGCAGACACCCTGCCATCACCTAGTTTCGACAACTGGGTTATTGACAAATGGGCAATTAAACGTAGGTAATTGTCTACCTCAGTAGTACCTTAGACTCTGGTCGGCAACTCGAAAGATGCCATTAGACCACTCAATGAGCCATAAGACTCGGTACTAAGTAGGGTTGATTACGGGTCCAGGGGGCTTACTCTTGAATCCAATTCCGATCGATCGACATTGGTATTGTGAAATTTCGTTCGAAAAGATTTTAAGGGTAAGCACCCAGGGTGTTTACTTTCGAAACCAATCTCAATGTCAATACAATTTCAATCCAATAAAATCTCAATAATGATTCAATGTCAACACTATACAACCCCTATCGTAGCTCTCTGTTAAAATAGCATTCAGAGTACGGAATATAAAGCCAAACTCAATATCATTTAGTTCATTCAATATCCACGCAATACGGATGCAATGGGCGCTAGTGTTGCAACTCAAGAGTACGAAAGTTCACAATACCAATGTCGATCGATCGGAATTGGATTCAAGAGTAATACCCCCTGGTCGGCAACTCAAAGAGCCATTAGACCACTCAATGAGCCATAAGACTCAGTACTAAGTAGGGTTGACTACGGGTCCAGGGGCTTATTCTTGAATCCAAATCCGATCGATCGACATTGATATTGTGAAATTTCGTACTCTCCAGTTGTAATACTAGCGCCGATTGTATCCGTATTGCGTGGATATTGAATGAACTAAATGGTATTGAGATTGGCTTTATATTCTGTACTCTGAAAGCTAATTTAACAGCTACGATAGGGGTTATATAGTTTTGACATAAAATAATTATTGAGATGTTATTGGATTGAAATTGCATTGATATTGAGATTGGTTTCCAGAGTAAGCACTCAGAGCTGCGGGTAATCCCTAACGGGTTACCGGGGTTCCGGCTCGAAGAGCATGAGTAGGAACGGGGTGGTTTTTAGTCAGTAAGAATATGACAATCTTGTCTCACCGAAGGCGGGAGAAGTCATTGGACGATTGTAGTGTCCGACCTCCGACCGAATGTTCGGTTTCGTTTTCGGTTGAGTTTCAAGTTCAATCAACGTTCGACCTAGTCATTCAATTAAATAGATTCCCCCAGATGACTGTGTCATAAATATTCCTTGAAGCCCAACTGTTAACGGTGGTCTTGGAAAATCCCATCTACAATAAATATCTACCAGGCTCACATAAGCAATACGGGGCTACGGGGCCCGTATTTCTATAAATCGTCTTCATTAGTAGGTACTTGAGTATGTGTCTATTAAGTCATTAATTAGTCTATCATTGCTATAAAACTTTAAAAGACAATTAAAAGTTATTTGACCCGCCTCTATTTTACTTGAAAACAACATATTACAGGCGTCTAGGTAATTATTTTTACAGGTACACACGGCCACATCAATCTATACAAAGCCAGTTTATCCTGGTGTCGCGTCGCATCATCTTTCCGCACATTTAACGTTCAGTTTATACTGGTTATGTAAAGCTCGATATGTAGCCGTGTGTATCTACTTAAGTAACTAACTGTTATGTAAATCAGAATGCCTTGGTAACAACTCGTGTAAAATATTATTGTTTTTTTTTTTATTTTAGGAACTCAATAGTAGGGAAGTATCCGATGTCAGGTTAGCGCCATAGACTCAGAACCCATAATTCCAGAAGAGGTCACCTACAAGGGCGCCGGGTACTCTAAATGGACTAGTACTGTTTATAAAAAAAAACTTTATAAAATGCCGGCAACGCACCTGTGACTCCTCAGGTGTTGTGGGTGTCCATGGTCGGCGCTGATCGTTAACCATCAGGTGAACCGTCTGCTCGTTTGCCTCCTATTCCATAAAAAAACAAATAAAACAATAGGTGAATGTATTGATGACACTTTTGCCCACCCCTTCACACTAAGCATAATATTACAATGTTAATTAAACTAATAAGTTTGAAAAAAAAATTAAACGTAAAAAGAAAATATTCAAGGTGATTAGAACAATTTAACAATCGTAGATATAAAATTACATAGTACGTGAGCTTACACAAAACCTTCTCGTAGAACGTCAAAATGACTGCGATCGTCCAGCACCAAGTTCATAAACAAATGAATCTATTTGACTATAATCTTACCTTGACTGTCTCGATGGACGAGTGGTCGAAAGTCCAACTGCTGAGTGTGATACATGTTCATTCCTGAGTGGCGAATGATCCATACCAGAGTTTGCGATCTACTATCTAGTAACTAGAAATAAGATACAATTCCAGAGTTACGAATGGTAGGGTTTTCAGGAACAATAAATAACCTGAAATAATTTTACTGACATAATAACATGCTAACATGTTTGTATTATATCTATTTTCGGCTTTCCAACTACTTTCAGCGATGATTCGGTTAAAGATCCCATCAAGTCAAAGGTTCATATTATTTATTAGGTATTTTCAGGGAATAACAAAAGTGACGCAAAAAAACTCTCACCTGCCCTCCCGATCTTCAGGCTCTCCCTCGGTTTCCTCATGAGCTGCGCCCGCGCACTTCTACGAAACACGAGGCGACCTCTAGCAAGGACACGCGAAACACTGCTCTTATGAATCATAAGCCTTATTAGGCATAACCAGTATAACAAATGTCTCTAATAAAATCGACGTTTCCGCAATTGTATCCGATTTCTCGGCACCCTGCGGTTTGGGCATGTCATCCGCGAATATACTGTTTACTTTGTTCTTTTGTTGAACTTATAAAAACCGTTTATTTGTATATTATGTTAATTGTTAGGAAGTGCCTAATGCATTGGGATTCACTCGTCTTAAGTTCTCGTGTTCGGTGATATCATTTTTGGAAAATGCTGGCAATTTATAATATTCATTATGACATCCGAACAATTGCCATTTAAAGTTCTGTAGATAAAAAAAATCGCAACATATAAAAATATGTTTTTGTTACGCAAAGCTTGATTGATTCTTCAGTTTTTTAACATATAAAATAGTATATTCTTCTAAGGGTACTAAAAATACCCAAACCTACGAGCATGCATGAAAAAACTGATGACTGTTGATGAAGCGTAAGAGGTATGTAAGAATCGTAGCAATTGGCGTTCCACAGTCTTTGCCACCATTGGAGACAGGCGTGAGGTTATGTATGTAGGTGTATTTAAAAGTACTCATTTTTTTATGGTACAAAAACCTTAATTCTCAACGTGATTAATGAATTCACAATATCAGCCCCACGCAAGTCGTAAACTTGTTTAGGACTGATAACCCATAGGCCATTTGAACATAAAGCCTCCTCCAATAACTCTAGGATTGGTCAGCTGGAAGCAACCTGCATTTAGCAGCTCCCTATAGGGCTATTTCACCAGGACACCAGGGTGGTGCACCCAGTCACCGCAGTTACTCACCTAGTTTTCGGTTGGTTGCGTTACCAGCTTATAACCACATTTTGTTGGTAGCAGCGACTGGTTGCGTCGCCATAGTGTCCCGGTGAAATAAAGCCCATAAGATAATTAAAATTATATAATGTACTGAAATGTACAAAAAATTACACCTTTTTATATCTAAGAAGCCTTTAATTAATTATTTATTTTAACACTTTATATACAAATGTGTATACAATGGTGTATACAATACAAAATATACAACTCTACCAGCCAACCACAGGGTGATGCAGAGAAGTGTTACAGTAGGTTATAAATGAAGTTTGCATTTATTAAAACAAAAACGAGGGTAATAAATGAACGCCCAGTACATAAAATACATACCAATACTACATACTATACATATTTACAAAACAACATCAGAGAGTCACACACACGTGTTAGATAATAACTTTGATAAAATCGTAGGCAGTTATTTATTTACCCACTTACGGTTTATTTATTTTCATTATAATTTTTTTTTTTTTAAGGGTGGAAAATCATCGAATGACTGCTCCCGCCTGGGTGAGGCGGAAGGGAGTGTCAGACTCTTACTGACTAAAAACCACCCCGTTCCTTCTCCTGCACGTCGAGCCGGAGCCCCGGTTACCCGTTAGGTTCTCCGCGATTCATTATAATAGCATTGTTAAGCTTGAATACCAAGGAATATAAGCTAATAAACGTTAGTTTTACTGCCTAATCAAAGATAAACCTTGATGATAATTATTATCAACGTTAGTCATGGGAATCTTCAAGGTTTGAGCAAATATTTTGTAGGTACTATGCATCATTGCTCATGGGATCATCGTATGACGTCTAGTACAAATGGAAATTATATCTTCCTTCGGCATTTATATCAAAAAAACACGATGGCTATATATTTGCCAAATTCCTATGCATTCCGAAACTATTAATTATTTCCTTCGCGTCGAATAATTAGGTGAGTAAGCCTAAAATATAATAATTAATTTAGTTCCGAAAGTCTATACTAATATTATAAAGAGAAAAGATTTGTATTTTTGTATGTTTGTAATGAATAAACTCAAAAACTACTGGACCGATTGCAATAATTTTTTTTTTCACCATTAGAAAGCTGCATTATTCAGAAGTAACATAGGATATATAATATCACGCTAGGTCCTATAGTTGTGGAGCAGTAACCAAAAATGTTTTAAAAACGGGGGAAAAGTATCGTTTCTGAGGCCTTCCGTGGCGTGCGCTGAGCATATATGTATTTAAAGTTATACAAAAATGCTCTATAGATGAATTGTTCATCTTAACATTATTTTTAAAAAAGTCCGCGAGAGCATATGTCTACCTTTTATAGTTTACCCATAATAATCGTTTTAATCAATGGTTCAATCCTTATAAAAGTTTGCTCTACCTCTAGATAACTTTTGAAGTGTTCAATCGGTTACCTTAAGACTATTAATTCATCCAAAAGATACCTATTAGGTAAGTAAAAGAAAAACAAAAAAAACCTTAAAACAACAAAGAAGAACAAAAAAAAATAAAAAGATGTAAATATTTTTCAATAAATGTAAAAAAACAATTTAAAAACAAACTTTTACCTCAACCAAAACAAACAACAACAAAATAGGTAGGTTCCTATTTAAGAAGAAAATAATTAATTAAATAAATGAAATAAGTAAATAAAGTCCGGAAAAATATTTTCAAAAGGTAAATACTTCCTAAATAAAAAAAACTGAGAATATAAATAAAACGTAAAACTATGTAAAAAATCTTAAGTCCCCCCGTGCGAAGCCGGGACGGGTCGCTAGTTATAATATCAATTAATTATAGCTTTAGTAGGGTGTTCTGCCTACAATTTATTGTTCTACCTGATGCTCGCAGGTGTATCTATGGTTCTACCTGATGCTCGCAGGTTTTTACTCCTCCTAATTTACAGGTTGTCTGATGGTAAATGGCCACCGTAGTCTACGTACTCCTGCAACATCAGAGGCATCACGAGTGCGCTGCCGACCATGGCCGACGTTTGATCTCTATCTTGTCTGGTGGTAAGCGGTAATACCGTCTACGATGGAGCACGTCGTCCCTAAAGCAACCTATTCACTTGAATCTTAAAGACATCCACGTTATACCCTTCAGGAACTATTCTGGCAAAGAATTCCACTCCATAGCAGTACGCACAAGGAAGCTTGATGCGAAGCTCTTCGTGCGCGTGGGTGGGACATCTACCATGAATCGGTGACGCTTCGCCGCTTGTGGTGAGATAATGGAATATGGATAAATGTCGTGGTGGCCGGGAGGATTAAGATGCCCACTTCTCATACATGAAGGTGCGGGCTCGGAACCTACCAACGGCAAGTGGTAATGTGACTTTTTTTTGATTATTTAGACACCACTGACAACCGGTGGAGGAAAACATCGTGAGGAAACCTAAGCTTGTAATTTCTAACTGTAAGTTTGTAATCGCCAACTCGCATTTAACAAGCGTGGTGATTAATGCTCAAGCCTTCTCCGTGTGAGAAGAGGCTTTGCTCAGCAGTGGGCATTTATAGGCTGTTGATGATGATGAAGATGATGTAATGGACTAGAGGGAATTAAGTTGTGCAATTAGCTGATATAACTAGATCTAAAGTTTCTTAGATACGAGGGCGTAATAACAGGGAAAACCTTACTTTGTTGTTCATATCATTTTTAGACATCTGATGAAAAATTATACCTAGCGTGCAACTATCGGCGAAGGATCTAATTAATGCAGAATCTAGGATCACGCTGTGAAGCTAATCTTAAAACAACATTATAAACAATCATCAATCTAAACAAATTTGTCGGTAAAACACATTATAACAAAACAGAAGTTCAATAAAAACCTCAGAAGCTTACCTAATGTTTATTTATTATATTACACATTACTATAAAAGATGTTACTTACAAGGAGAATCTTATAAATCTTATGTCACAACGTCACGATAGAGTATTATTATGTGAAAACAAATTCGTTGAACAAAAGATGATGCGGTCACTCAGAAATATGATGATAATGTGTATTACGTATATGTTATATGGAAATGATAATATTTCCTGATGTATGGAGGTTGTTCCTATCGCAAATCCTTCCTTTTGCTTGCGAATAGAGGCCTTGGTCAACGAACTTTGCTTGGGCATCAACAGTGACACATTTGCTATTGTGACGCAATCACTGTCACTTCTTAGGTCAACAGAGTTATGTCAAGGAAGGTGGTCTGTTTCGATCGTAATTCTTCGTAATTGGTCCGCTTCTCATTAAGGTCGGAAACTGAGTCATCTCATAATTGAAGATGTTTAAAACTTTCCATGTGGTTGGTTAAGGAAGTCTTTGTTTTTCGTTTTACATATAAATCTATTTATGTAGATTATATCCAATACTCAAACGCCGCTAAATTTTACGTCGCGCTTAAGTACCTATAAGTAGTTCTGTCTCTACAAATTCCTTATAAAATGACAGAGATGGCTCGATACATTACGTTTACTAATTACAACCAAAATTTAAGTAGCCTATTATGATTTCGGCTTACTCACGTAATAATTTAACGAGGAACTCGACTAGTTTCAAGCCATGCTAGAGGCTCATATTCATGACCAGCATTTCGCGACCCGCGACGCGGCGTCTGTCGCGCTGCTACTTAAAACATAATAATTTATTTAGTATGTCTCACGAAAGTTATAATACAAATTAATTAGCCTTTCAGTATTAGGGCGTTGGTTGCTAATTTATTTTGATTCAGGACAACTTATAGACCACTTATGTATATTGAAAATTGAAAATAATATAAAAGAAAAACTACATTTTATGGGTGAATAGGCCGAAGAAGCCATCAGTCACTCAGGAATATTTCTGGTATAGGCATATTTTTCAAGATCTTGTCGCTTAATTAAGGTATTTTTGTACCTATGTTGACCAGTCAGACTGTTATTAATTTTATAGGAACTTGTACTGAGAGCCTACATTAGGATATCTAGGTAAGTAGGATATCTATTTAGATAGGCATATTTAGAAACTTATGTGTGAAGTTCGCGTTTTATTGCATACCAGATTAGGTAACGAAGACAAAGAAATATTAAAATTCATGCAAATTACGTCTAACTAATTGATGAATGGGATCGTTTTATGTTTGTTGTATTTATTCATATTTTTAATACACATCATCGTTATGATAGTAGATATGACTGTAGCTTTTTAGATTGTTGATGTGTCGTGGTGGCTCGGAAGTTGAAGACGAGGGTGCTGGTTCGAAACCTACCAACGGCAAGTACCAATGTGAGTTTTTCCGAGTTACAAGTACTTTCTAAGATTATTTAGACACCACTGACAAACGGCGAAGGAAAATATCGTGAGGAAACCTGGGCTTATAATTTCTAATTAAAAGTTTGAAATCGCCAACCAATGGCAATGCAAATGGAAATGCATTGAGCAAGCGTGGTGATTAATGCTCTAACCTTCTCCTTGTGAGAAGAGGCTTTGCTCAGCAGTGGGCATTTGTAAGCTGTTGATGATGACTATTCTCGTAGCAATGGGCCTTGCCTCACGCAAAGCAGGAGAAGTTGTTGGACGATAAGACTGGAGTCTCTTTGTATGCTGTGGAAGTATGGAGAGTAGATGGCAGTCCCTTTTCGTAGAATAGTGACATATAGCGGAATTTGTTAACATTCAAGGCTGATCCTAGAGCTACATAGCCATATCTAGTTAGTAAAAGGCTGTAAGAGAGAAAGAATATGGTAGGTATACATATAACAGCCATTTACTTAATAAATCATTCTACTGGAGAAACTAATTTATCGAAAAGCTCACTTAGTTTTGGCCCAATCCTATTTGAGTTGCATTGGCGATTTCAAACTTATAAAAATATTTATTTCAGTGAAGTCTAAATAAAATAAACTTAGAACGTAATTCTTAATTGTTAATGACCAAATTAATAGTTACGTACGGTAAGGTAAGTATTTCGTAAGTAAATATTTCGTAAGTATTTCGGGAACACCTCTGACTCCCTAATCCAACACCACACCATGCAATTTTTTTTTATGGCATAAGCCGGTAAACGAGCAGACGGATCACCTGATGGTAAGCAATCGGCGTCGCCCATAGACACCTGGAACACCAAGACTTATAACTTATAGATAACTAAAAAAGAAAAATAAAATCTCTTTATCTGCAACTTACCGATTAACTTCGAAATTATGGAAAATTTGAATTATTTCAGATACCTGTAACCATTTTTCCAATAACATTTTAAGGAGATAATGTTGTTAACTTCAGAAAATGTTTTTCAGGCAATTATTTTGATAAAGGATTTCTTCATGCTTTGTCATTTCTTTATGAAAGAAGTCATGGAAAATAGTCAGTTACCTTTACTATATTTTTCATAGGTAATGTTTCTTCAATGAAACGGAAACGGAAGTTTCCGATAAAAACATCGCAAGCATCAACTGAATTACTCTTTAGTGCATTAATAAAAGATAAAACATGTTTGCACTCGTGAAATGACGGAAAATAAACAATTCGTAACACATTCCAATACTTACGTACCCGGTAAAAATCCGAGCAAAAATTGCTATCCGATACAAAATATTTACATTTATCAGGAAATGATATAAGATTAGGTAATTATCAGCAAAACAACTAAAATATAGGAAATGTAAATCAAGAAATATTCAAGGTTGCTCTTATCGATTAGTTTACACATTTTCGTTCACATCCTGTATCAGGAAGTAAGGAGTAACGAACCTTGTCGACATGCGCATGCGTCTGCTGTTTACCCTATGACAGGTCTTGGCGACATCTTTATAAAAACGCGCGCCTCGCGAATTTACTTCACACAACTATCGCTGTTTCCTGAACGCCTAGTCCTTTAACTTAGAATTAAAGTTTTATTTTAATTAAATAAATGAAATATTATTAAGTATTTTCTTACTAAGGCGATTCAAATATAAATAGTAAAGAGATAGTAAGGAAAAAAAAACAAAATGAATTATTTCCTTTACTTTTTTGTAATTTTAATTAGTAGTATAAACGCTTTGCCTGCAGGGGAGGGTTATTATAATTTCTTTAATTATTTGTACGATGATTTTGGAGAGAACAGCATCGATGGGGTTGAAACTATTGATATATCGAGCTTGGGACCTGAGGCATACGGACTACCGAAAAACGAGAGTGGTAAGTAAATGCTAAATATATTTTTATAATTTATACTCAACGCTAATTAAAGCTTTCTTCTATTTAAAAAAAGTATGATTAAAAAGAGAAAAATATTTGGCTTAATAATTTAAAAAGAATCCTATCACATACAACTTATGCAATACAGGAAAAATACGACGGATGTTTAATTAAAACAAATAAAGGGCATTAAACATATAACAATTTTCTTCTGGGCTTTCCCTTACCCGTAGTTCATACTGAAAAATACATATATAATACTAAGTCTTCTTGAAATAACTTTATTAATAAGAAGTTAAATTAAATAAATATATACAACTTAAAATTTAAATAACTAAAAAGAAAGAATTAATTAAAAAGAATGTAATTTCTTGAAAGCATTTATGAATAACATTTTTTTTTATTTCAAATAAATAAACTTTATTGTCAATTATTGTTAATCTGTTTTATATGGGGCCAGTCGAGGAGTTATTGTAAAAATATTATAGGACATCTACTATTTTACTACTTAGGTACTTGGTAAAGTTGGATGTCGTTGTTACCTTGTTATAACACATGTATATTTTAGTACCTCTACATAACAGGTAATTGTTATTGACAGACTGTATGATTTTATGGTCCTTAAGGTTATTTTGTTTTCGGATCTCTTTGACTGGATTATTTACTTGGATTATTCTCACACAATTGAACCAACAAGACTATGTAACTGAGAATTGTATTGAGAACCCGATTGGTAAAGAGTAACCTGTAGAGTTTCTTGCGCGTTCTTCTCCATTGGAATATACACCTTGGAATGAGCAAATAAATCACTTCAAATTTTTTCTTGACGTTCACAAGTGCCTTCTTGGTATAATTGAAATAAATGATTTTTACTTTGACTTGACTTTGACTATCACGAAATTGTTTTATCTTTATTTTACTTATTTCTAATTAACTTAATTGCACTTTTCCTTTGCTTTATTACTGATAAAAAAGATATACATGCGTGTAAATTTAAAATTAAATATTTATTGATAAATCATGTATCTGGCAATTGGCAAAAATACAGATATGTACTTTAATAAATACAAAATATTAATAACAAACTTAAAAGAGAAAAGAAAAGAACAAAAATCATCAAAATATAACAAAATAATGTACATACAATACGATACAATACATATTCATTAGAAAAAATACTTATTGACAAGTTAGGTACTGTTTTATTCTTACTTATTTTAAAACAAGCTTCTGCCATCGGATACACCCTCGTTCCCGTTACGATAAAACGTGTCCTGTGTTATTCCAGACCATTATCTATCTCTCTTCCAAACGTCTCGATCCCTTCAGTAGTTTTTGCGTGAAAGAGTAACAAACACACAACATTCTCACAATCTTTCACATTTATAATATTCGTAGGATTTTTTTTAAGGGGGTAAAATCATCGAAGGATTGCTCCTGTCTGGGTGTGGCGGGAGGGAGTGTCAGACTCTTACTGACTAAAAACTACCCCGTTCCTTCTCCTGCACGTCGAGCCGGAGCCCCGGTTACCCGTTAGGTTCTCCGCGACAATATTTGTAGGATAACGAACCATCAATTTACTTTTTAAAATTAAGAAGAAGCCGTCTCACAGCTTTTCTTACAACAAAGTATTGAGTAGTCTTGATAATTGCACAAAATGAGGAAAATACAAAATAATGCATGTAGAGGTAGATCGATGCATAACGAGATGCATCGCTTGTCATGTTCATACGAAAAACATGACAGCTACGTGTCAACCTCATCCGATAATAAAATAACGAAAAGTTACCAGGCTGACAGAACACTTCCTTGCGTTCATGATATCCTAATCGACTAATAGTGTTTATGTACAACTTAACTGCGTTGCACAACTTTTTAGCTGTTACGAGGTCGAATTGAATAGTTTTAGGATATGTTAAATTATCTTATCACTAAGTACTTTAACGCTACTAAAGTTGATTGTTTTTATGTATTCGACGAAGACATTTTGAGTATCAAGGAGTACTGCTATTTTATGGGTTAATCAATCAACTTCATTGGAGTAGGTTCTCATTCCGACACAGTATAAGTCATTGAGTAGGTATTATTAATCCACGAGATACTTACATGAAGTTCCAAGTAGCTTCTATGAAGTCAGCAGGTTCTTAGTAATTAAACTTGTAAATGAACTTAGAAGATACAACTTATCGATGTATAACTGTTATACAAAAATAGATAGGGCCCTACTGGTCACACAAGAATATTGTTAATATTCCACCCACAAAACATAAAAACAAAATTAAAAAAGAGTACCCAATCTTTTACCTTCTAATTCCAGGTGATGCATTATCCCAATGGTCAGAATCATCTCTCATGAACCCTGAGGAAGTCGGAGACTATGCAGAGGGAGACATCCTGATGCCTCCGCAGCAAGGCCGGAACGGTGTCAGGGAAGAAGTGCTACGCTGGCCCCAGGGACATATTCCTTATGTTATTGAAGGATATTTCAGTATGTATTACGGAATAATAGTTAAGCATTCGACAATGTATCTTCGATGTTGTATGAACGATAATTGTTGATCTGAATGTTACAATTAACTGTAGAACATAACAGAATAATAATATTATATCACACCTTTTATCCCCAACGGAGTAGACAGAGGTGCTCATTACGGCACTTAATACCACTGTGTATGTAACACCCACTTTTCTCTATTTATTTATGTTATGAGTCCCATGCAATAGGCTGAGACATATTTCCAGGCTCCGTGCTACTAAGAATTTAGATTATTTTTAAAAAACCAGTAAAACTTCGCCCGACCTGGGAAACGAACCCGAGACCCCTTGCCCAGCAGTCGCACTTGCGACCACTTAACCAACGAGGCGGTCTGAAGATTGAATTTGTAAATAAATGTAACATCATTTTTTAATTATAGGCCAATTATAGGTTATATGGGAAAACGGGAGTCACAGTAGTAACCGTTGATATTTTGTGTTATCAATAAGAGCTTCGAAAACATTTATATCGCCCTGTAATTAGAACTCAAGATCCTATGCTTGACAGCTATGCTGGTCACGACTCGACTCACGATACAAACAACAAAATTGTAGTTCAATTTAGCCTGGACTTTTCTAAAAGTCACGCACAAAAAATCTGTACCTTTGTGTTTCCACAGACTCAGAGCAGCGTGAAACTATAATGAGGGCGATAGCCGACTACCATAGACTGACGTGCTTACGGTTTGTACCCTACAATGGACAGAAAGACTACATCACTATTCAGAGCAAGAATACTGGGTGCTGGTCTAGTGTTGGACGCATTGGTGAGCTTTTGTTATACTAGTATCTAACGAACTACATTTTTACTAAATTATAAGTACATGATATGGGGTAAAAAGAGTAGTACTTATACATACTAGATGTCATCCTTTCATCAGTGTTATGAAGCTAATGTTATGGGGGTCCATCTGTACTATACACCGGCCACGACTCCAGAGCTTGTGCTACTACTATCAATTTTCGGTAACCCATGAAAATTTTACCAACAACTGCTTTTTTCTCAAATTGTGGAAGTGCATCATTCAAGTGTGGGAGAGCCATGCTTCGGCACGAAGAGGACTTATAGAAAACCGATGTGAAACAACGGTTGCTTTGTGTTTCGTTGTGTGAGTGAGGTCGCCGAAGGCCCAATTTCCCCACTTCTCCTCACTCAAATCCTCAAATTCTTAAACTGTCAAACACCGCGAGGACACCGGTGACCGCAACCTACTGTTCTTTAATTGTGTCTATAATGACGGTACTCAAAGGGTTAATTCCTAAAAGGGCGGATACGCATTTGTAACAACTTTGGCGTTTCGGGTGTGGTCTGTGCCGAGTGCTTACCATCATGTGATCTGTCTCTGCTTGTTTACTGGCTTATGTCATAAAAAAGTATATAACAATAAGGTGCACTATTTAAGTCCACCTGTGACATGTCTCTTAAATAAGTCCTTAACTAAAGTAATTTCTCACAGGTGGTCGTCAAGAAGTGAACCTCCAGTCTCCTGGATGTGTCTCCAAGAAAGGCACAGTGCTGCACGAACTGCTGCATGCTATTGGGTTCATGCATGAACAGAGCCGTCCTGAGCGTGATGACTTCGTTAGAGTGCGATACAATAACATCAAACCTGGTAAGGAAATATGTTCATGGATATGGTGGCGTCTACCATAAAACTAAAACTGATGTTAGTGATAAGTATTTATAATTATAAATAGAATTCGTCTATCACAATTGGGATGATGACAGGGTATGAAAATTAAAAATATTAATAGTCTGTAAGTAAGGTAATGAAAAAATATTTGACACGTATTTTTTTATTTTGTCTAGATACAACGAATCAAAGCTTAGGAGTGGGGGCTAAAACGTAATTTCTACGTATAAAATGTACATAGAAGTGACGTCACTCGACATTTCAAATCAATATATCGTCGAAAGTATTCGTTTCTGTAGGAAAATAAAAAAATACGTGTGTAATGTTTTAAAACAATCTACCAGACGGACATTAAAATAAAAATTAGGCATCTACCCTATTCAATCGATGCTTCGAAGGCCAAACATTTCTAAACCTATTCCTAGCCTACACTTTATATGTTACAGAAGATAACTTAATGGTCTCTTTTTCAAGGTGCTGAGAGCAACTTCAAGAAGTCGACAGTCAAGCAAACAAATGATTTCAACGTGCCTTATGACTACAACAGTGTGATGCATTACTCCGAGTTTGCCTTCTCCAAGAACCAACAGAAGACCATTGAACCTAAGGTACAATGCTAGACATCGCAGTGATTTCTTTCGGTGTAGATTCTAAAATTAATATTTGTAACTTGCTGACCCGGCAAACTTCGTACAGTTTAAAAAAAAATCTCAGGTTTACCTTCCCTGGACTTTCAAGAACATTTCAAGAGAAAAATTAGCCAAATCGGTTCAGCCGTTCAGTCTTAGCGAGACTAACGAAGGGAAATACATTTTTATTTATATAGATTTTGAAGGACCTTACAGTGTACCTACATACCTAAAAAACAACCAACACTTTATTTTATTATATTCTTATTATTCAATTATTATTCTGAAGTCACCGTTGTAAATAACTGCTATTTCCAGGTTGGAGGTGTAAAACTGGGACAGCGTGAGGGTCTTAGCCGTGGAGACGTCAAGAAAATAAACAACATGTATAACTGCAAAAAAGAGTAAGGTTCCTCTCAAATAGAAATACCAACTAGTTTGTTATACAGTCACCCAGGGTCCTACTTCATTAAGACACCATGGTCGTACGGCCATAGTGGCTATAGAGACATCCCAGAACAGACGCTGAGGTTGATTTGGTCGCTAGCAATCGCCACCAACTTGAGTTCAGGTGAAATGCCCTCGATACAACTGTATCGTGCAAAAATTTGATTGTTTGTGCGATCTGGTTGGATGATCATGATGCCCTAGTGAAGTAGGGCTGTAATAAAAAAGAGTTTTAAATAATACTACGTCTGTTATTCCCCAGGTATATGCCGTGGTCACCAAACCAACCCTATACACCAAATCGACCCTATACGCCAAACAGACCCTATAGACCATACAGACCCTATAGACCAAACAGACCGTACCATAGCTTCTACGTTCCACCTGTTATGTCATTTTTCCCATGTAGGTAACAGGGAACTAACTCATGCCACTCATGAACAACTGAGATGGTTGCTACATTTAAAAATTTCTTGCATGATCTGCAACGCACTTCTGATGTCCTGGTACTACAGGCGTATTTAGGCTACGGTGACTTATCCCTAACACTACTGAGAATTTTAACCGGAAAATCTGGGCATCATACCATTGGGTTCGGACTACGAATAACTTTACTAACTCGGCAGTCTAATGACTTATTCTAAAATCCTTGACTTATTCTATCAAATATATAATATTCATCAGCTGCTGAATAAAAAGCCTCTCATTCAAGAGGTTTGCCATAATTCTATGCTTGCCAGGCGGCTTAAGGATCGCCGACCATCGATACAACATGCTACTACCCATCCTTGGTGGTTGATTGCAGTTTAGAAAATGTATACTAATACTTTTATTTAAATTTTCAGGGAGCCCCAGTCTGGTTGGCTAGGAGGAGTGTTCCAGAACATATTTGGAGCAAAAACACGTTAATTTATGATTGTTTAAATGTTATGATTTAATTTATAAATAGCACTTCAATAACGGTATTGAATTCACAAAGATCTGATAGATGTAAGTTTTCTAGTCTTTACGTTTGTATCAAATAAAGCGTTGTAATAATTTATTTTATGGTTTTATTCATATCTTATCTTATATCTTATACGATCACTAGCTTTTCCCCGCGGCTTCGCTCGCGTCACAAAAGGTTAAAAGCCAATGTGACATATACCAATACACACAGCGACATCTATACCAATACTTTTGTTTTCCCTCGGGAATATCAAATTTTTCCGGGATAAAAATACCCTGTTATTTAATCCGGACTTCTAACTAAAAAAATCAAACTAATCGGTTTAGTAGTTATGGCGTGAAAGCGGAACAAACAAACAAACTCACTTTCCGATTTATAATATTATATAGTAAGAAAGTAAAGAATATAAGCGGAAGAGTTTGTTTTTTGTTTGTTTGTTTGAACGCGCTAATCTCCGTAACTACAAGTCCGATTTGAATAATTATTTTTGTGTCGGATAGCGTATTTATCAAGCTATAAAACATCACGCTACAACCAATAGGAGCAAAGCGTATGAAACCGCGCGGAAGTAGCTAGTGTTTTTCTAAATCTGAATATTACATTTCCATTGGAGAAAACACACTTCATGTTTTTTTGTGTTTTTATCTTTGTACTGGCTTTTCTCTGTGATATTTTTTTCTCTTAAATTAAATAATTTAGAACTGCAAGCTTAAATAAAAATGGTCAATATTTTCATATAACATTTTGCCTTTATAAATCCTTACTAATATTACTAGCTTTTACCCGCGGCTTCGCTCACGTCACAAAAGGATAAAAAGTACCCTATTTGACTATCCATTCCTTCAACTACCTTCAGTTAAAAAATCACGTTAGGTAATTAGGTAGTACCTCCGTTTTGCCGTTTAAGACAGGCAAACAAACAAATAGCTTTCCGCTCGCGTGTAATTCGGTTATATCGCATTTTTTAGATTTTTTCGTGGGAATGAGAAGTTCTGCCGCGGTAAAAAGCCTTGATTTTTCAGGACTCAAACTACCTTCATATCAAATTTCTTCAAAATCCGTTCAGCCGTTTAGCCGTGAAAGAACAACAAACAGAAGGAGTTATTTTCGCATTATCACTAATACCATCCTCCCTTCCCAGATCAACATTATGACCGTTTCTTGTCAATTTATCTATGAAAACATCATGTATGTCAGGAAAAACCTACAGTTATTTGGTAAAGTGTCGGACAGACACCACTATCAAACTAGACATAAGGATAGATTAAGTCAACCAACTTTGAGATTGGCGAAAGTAGGTAAGTCGTTCATGGGATTCTGTGTTAAATGTTATAACAAGATACCAGGCGACATACAACACCTAAATGAAACCAACACATAATTGTAAACAACCCTGTACACACTATAGATGCATTAAAGTGATTTGAATTTGAATTTGAAACAAAATTTAAATCATGTATAAAAAAAACTTTATGTAGAAAAGCATATTACAAGGTTAATGATTATATAGAGGATAAAAATGCTTGGATGCAAGCTAGTCCGGCTCCACAGGATAACGAAAACGAAAAGCATTGATGTTTTGATGAAATACAAACATGTAATTAATACAGCTATGTTGCTCATTTGTATATTGTTTAACTTGCATAATCATTGTAAATGTGAGAGCCCTGTAATTACCTGAATATTAAATTAGAATAGTTGAATATGTTTGTGTCAGCTTGGAGTTGTCATGCTCACTCTAAGGTCTCATTGGCGGTGGCACGTGCAGTGGATCGCTCGATTCCCTACAATATGGTTGAGTTGGGCGGTGCTGGTGTATGTACGTGTCATGTTCGTGAACGGGCGCCGTCAACTGGGATTGGTCAGCTCCAGACTGTATTTTTTTTTTAATGTCCTTTAAGGTTATTTTTTTTGATCTCTTTGACTGTATTTTAGTGTTACATTGTTCTCGCACAACCCAAACAACAAAACTAGGTAACTGGAGAATTGTGAACTTGATTGAAAAAGAGTAACCTATGGAGTTTCTTGCTCGTTCTTCTCCATAGGAATCTACACCTTGGAATGAGCAAATAGCTTCACTTTGTGGGGTATGTGCATAAGTGTGTGCACTGACGCGTGCACTTTATGTATGTATGCGTAGCGTTAAGTGTCCACAGTTACAGTACTCTAATTAAATTCATTCAATGTCTATAAACCACTAATATACACACCAACAGTGGTGACCCCGACGTCAACTCAGTAACGAAGGCGAACAATAGGATCATGTATACGCAAATCCAGCCAACTCCATCAGTGCCAGCTACTATAAAAACGGAGGAATGCGAGGCCGCCATAGCCACACTATCAGTGACGAACAAGATACCAACTTTTTGGCCAGAAAATCCGCGACTATGGTTCTACCAAGTAGAAGCGATTCTAGCACCGCAGAAAACATCAGACGCCAACAAATACTTCATGGTGATAGCCAAGCTGAACAAAGATGTCATACAGCAGGTTGCAGATATATTAGCCAACCCGCCGGAAACAAACAAGTTTGAAGCATTAAAAAAACGCCTACTACAGATATATGAAGAATCAGAAGACAAAAAGATACGAAAATTAGTCACAGAAATAGAATTAGGGGACCAGAAACCTAGTCAATTATTGCGGCGTATGAAAGAATTGGCAAGAGGGAAGATAAAAGACGAAACACTGAAAATATTGTGGCAAAGTCACTTACCGTCATCAACTCAAGCAGTACTCACCGTGACGCCCACGAAGGATCTGGACGAATTAGCAATTATAGCTGATAAAATTATGGATACTCACCAGCCAGTGCAAGTCAGCGAAGTAGCCCCTTGTCAACAGCATTCTACAACCGACTTCGAGATCGCTACAATAATGGCAGAGATAGCAAAGATCAATTTGAAATTAAACGAAATGAACGAACGAAGAGGAAGATACAGGAGCAGGAGCAGAAGCAGGTTTGGAAACTTTTCACGGGACCGTTCTCAGTCAAGACCACGTAAGACGCCAGATAGTCCAGATTGGCTGTGCTCGTACCACTGGAAGTTTAGAGAACAAGCGCGAAGATGCGTCGCCCCGTGCAGCTGGGGAAGCAGAAGCCAAACACCAAGGTCGGAAAACTAATAGCACTGCAGCCGGTGGCGGGAAACGATGCAGTCAGGATTACCGCCTAATAGTAAGTGATAGAATATCTAACGTAAAGTTTTTATTCGATTCAGGAGCCTGTATCTCCGTATTACCTAAGAATTTAATCAAAAATAGGAGCGAGTTAAATGTAAATTCTAATTATACATTGTTTGCAGCCAATGGCTCTAGCATTAAGACATATGGGACAAAAATACTCACCTTAGACTTAAAATTAAGAAGAACTTTCAAATGGTCCTTCGTGGTGTGCCGTGTGCGACGTTAAGCAACCAATTCTGGGAGTTGATTTTTTGAACCATTTTAAATTAATTTTAGACATACATGGCCGTCGCTTAGTAGACAAAATAACTAACCTGGCCGTACAAGGATTGATCGTAGACCATTGTGAATCAACAATTTCAACGTTACGTAGTAATCACCCAATTTATGAAATATTAAAAAAGTATCCGGACATACTTAAACCGATGTCATTCAAAGAAACACCTAAGCATTCAGTATTTCATTATATTGAGACTACCGGCCCACCTGTGTTTTGCAAACCCAGGCCACTAGCGCCGCAGCGTTACAAAATCGCACAGGAGGAATTTAACAACATGTTGGAAGCAGGGATATGTAGGCCCTCTAAGTCAGCCTGGGCAAGCCCACTTCATCTGGTTCCCAAGAAAGACGGACAAGTTCGTCCTTGTGGTGATTACAGAGCTTTAAACGCGATAACTAAGCCGGACAGATATCCTATTCCGAGGATACAAGATTTCACATACTTACTACACGATAAGACAATTTTCTCCAAAATTGACATAAAGAAAGCATATCATAATATATTAATCAACCCAGACGACATTTGTAAAACCGCGATAACGACACCATTCGGTCTATATGAATTCGAGCGCATGACATTTGGCCTAAGGAACGCTGCCCAAACATTTCAGCGCTTTATGACCAATACGGTGCTGTCAGGGCTAGACTTTCTATATTGTTATTCGGACGACATATTAATCGGATCTGCCAATAGCACGCAGCACGACGAACACATAGAACAAGTACTTAAACGTTTAAATGAATACGGAATCACTATAAATTTAGAAAAATGTATTTTCAAAGTAAAAAGTATAGAATTTTTAGGTTTCAGAGTTACAACAATGGGCGTCAGGCCATTAGAAACTAAAGTAGAGGCAATTAGCGAGTATCCCAAACCAAGCAATGTCAGTGAATTAAGAAAATTTTTAGGTATGGTAAACTTTTACAGAAGTCATCTACCTAAAGCAGTGGGATATTTAGACACATTAAACAAGTACATACATATGACAAAAAAACATGACAAAACTATAATACATTGGACACCGGATGCTGATAGGGCTATTCTTAGAATGTAAGAACGGACTCAAGAATGCGGTGACGCTATCGTTTCCAGTGAACGACGCACCACTTGCACTCTTTGCAGACGCATCAAATAATTGTATAGGCGCAGTATTACAACAGTATATAGGTGGTAAATGGAATCCATTAGGATATTTCTCAAAAAAACTAACAGATACACAGAAAAATTACAGCACGTACGACCGAGAATTACTTGCTATATTTTTAGGTGTTGAACATTTTAGAAGTTTATTTGAAGGCCGAGACTTAATTATTTTTACGGATCATAAACCCCTAACATTTGCTTTTACGAAATTGTGCAAAAATAACAAGAAAGAAAGCCCTAGACGCATTAGACAGCTTAGTTTCATCAGCGAATTTACAACAGATGTGAGACACGTGTGTGGTCAAAACAATATAGTTGCAGACGTACTATCGAGAATACAAACAATAGAATGTACATCGAACATAATAGATTATGAAAAATTAGCCTCACAGCAAAATAACGACTTTGAACTTAAAGACATTTTAAAGAAAACTAAATTTAGCTTCAAAAAAATTTATATTCCCAACACCAAGCAATCTGTTTACTGCGAAATATCGAATGGTAGCGCAAGGCCTTACTTAACAGAATCTTTTAGGAAAACTGCATTTCGTGCTATTCACGATCTTAGCCATCCGGGACTGCGAGTATCGCGTAATATGGTTAAAGAAAAGTTTTGGTGGCCAAATATGAATCGGGATATAAACACATGGGCAAAAACATGCATTAGTTGTCAAAAATCAAAAATAAATAGGCATACAATCTCTAGCCACGGCTCGTATCAGCATGTTGACAGGTTCGAGCACATACATGTCGACTTAATCGGTCCCCTTCCCATAACAGCTGATGAGTTCAGATACTGCTTAACTATCATAGATAGAAGTACAGGGTGGCCGGAAGCTTACCCAGTGAAAGACATGATGGCAGATACTGTAGCAAATACCATCTATAACGAGTGGATATGTAGATTTGGTTGCCCTGTCAAACTGACAAGTGACCAGGGCAGGCCATTCGAGAGTAAATTATTCGGTAGTTTAATGGCTTATTTAGGTATACAAAAGATCAGAACAACCCCGTATCATCCACAGAGTAACGGAGCGATCGAGCGATGGCATAGGAGTCTAAAAGCATCTTTAATGGCAAGATTAAATGGTAACAAAAATTGGAAGGGTGAACTGCCTAGCGTGATGCTAGGACTTCGGGCAGCCATAAGAAACGAGACAGGTACAAGTGCCGCACAAATGGTTTACGGTCGGACATTGCGATTGCCAGGCGAATTTTTTGCAGACAGCCCGGACAATGTAGAGCCACATTCAGTTATACCGAACATCAGAGATAATATCAGACAGTATAAGTCCATTAATGTAAAATGTCACAACTCGTCAAAATTCTTTGTACATCCGGACCTAAATCATTGTTCACATGTATTCCTAAGAACTGACAGAAATAAAAGATCTTTAGTATGTCCCTATGAAGGACCATACAAAATAATAGACAAATCAGAAAAAGTATACAAAATCCAAGCCGAAGATAGAATCATTAATGTATCAATAGACAGATTGAAGCCGGCATATCTTTTAGAAAATGATAACTCTGCACAAAATAATGTGAAAAATGTTCAAACCACAAAATCGGGGAGAATAGTAAAGACCCCAGTTAGATTTTTGGATTCATGAAAAGCATTAAGTAAATGACTAGTACCTATTTAATTTTATTTTAGATCATAATGATAATGTAGCAACTAGATAATAGGAGGTAATAATTTTTTATTGGTTATAAGGTCTTATTTTGTTTTGATATTTGAAATAAGTTTAGCTAATATGTGATTAAGCCGCACTGTCAAGATTTTATGTACATACGTCTAAGAAAATAGAATTAGCAAGCAAACCCCAATCACACAGCTAGTATATAAAACTCAGTACGCAGTATGTAAGCAGTAACTCACGTATAGCATTGTTAAAATAAACAAGTACAAGGTTAAAGCTGCGGAATGATGCGCCAACGAAAAGTGTACGGCACATGTACCTAATTAATAATGTCAGTAGATATTAAATGCATATTATAATGCGCTGATACAGACACCAAGCATCATTACCTCGCAACATCGATAACGATATTAATCCAATCTAGTAATATATTTACATTAAGTTAATTTAATCCAATCTACTTAGTTTATCACGTGCATACCTACTAGAGCAAAATTATATCAAAATGGGAAAAACGTACAGCATCGAAAAGAAATCTGAGGAAGTAATAATTGCCCAAAACGGGGCGAATGGTGCGACCACATCGCATTTTGAGCAAACATTAGAAAAGTATGGCACTATAGCCATGATCATTGTAATACTAATAGGAATCTATGTTGTATATGTTACCGGCCAAACCCGATTTCAGGACAAACTAGTTTTGCCTAGGCTAAACTAGTTCTTCCTATAAGCGTTAGGATTAACTAGTATAGCCTAGTTCAAACTAATTTGTCCTAAGCCAGATAGGACAAACCAGTTTACGCTAGGACAAACTAGTTGATCCTGATATAAATACGCACACTCTAGGATAAACTGGTATGACCTAGTCATAATATGATTATTGCGTCTATTAAAAAAACAATGCGACTGCCTCGTTGGCTGAGTGGTCGCAGTGCGACTGCCGGGCATGGAGTCTCGGGTTCGATTCCCGGGCAAAGTATTAGTTATTTTATTTATTGAATATGCTTCATGCACAAAATGTACAAAAACTTAATGCCGCAGGCGTTTTCTTCCAGTCTGACCTTTGGGTGATGCAGAGAAGAGTAAATGGTAGGTGCAATTACTGGGTATTTTTTTTATTTTTTTTTAAACGTTGCCCCACACTAGGATTTTCTCCTGTGTCGTGGGTGCGTTTACAAACATACAAGTTCACATACACATGACACCCAGACCCGGAGCAACAAGTTGTGGATCGCACAAAGTGTTGTTCCGTGCGGGAATCGAACCCGCGACACGTCGCAGGTTTTTTTTTAATTCTCAGTAGTAGCACAGACTCTGGAATTGTGCCCGGTATATAGCCCAATAGGCTCACACCCTATTACATGGGACTCATAACATAAATAGTGAAAAGTGGGTGTTACATTGTACAGTGGCATAATGTGCTGTCTACCCCTTCGGGGATAAAAGGTGTGATGTTATGTGATAAAAACAGTATTATTTGTTATAGTACCTATAGATGATTGTTTGTATTGCCAATTATTATCTATAACTTGTAGCGACGAATCATTATGATTTTAAATTAATAACAATTTAAATCATTATTGCTTCTTTTAAAAAACACTTATTATTTGTTATAGCATGATTGTTCGGATAACCAATTAACCATAAGTTTTAACGACAAATCATTATAGTTTAATAAAAATGATATTTTTTTCAATTACGGAGTATTTTATTCAATTTATCTATTTATTCCGACTTTCTAGATGTATTAGCATGTTTAGACTAGGCCATACCAGTTAATCCTAGAGTATGCGTATTTATATTAGGATCAACTAGTTTGTCCTAGCCTAAACTGGTTTATCCTATCGGGCTTAGGACAAATTAGTTTGAACTAGGCTAGACTAGTTAATCCTAACGCGTATAGGAAAAACTAGTTTAGCCTAGGCAAAACTAGTTTGTCCTGAAATCGGGTTTGGCCGGTAACATATATATGTTTTGCAAAAAGTGTAAGGAAAGTGCCCGAAAAGCATTGCAAAAAGAAATGACGGTATGGTATAGTACTACATCCATGCAAATGGCGCCACAACAGGCGCAACCACGTCACAACATAGTGTAAAGATAAAGTGTCCATCAATGTGTTTGTAAAAGGCCAGTGAAAGTGAATCGTGAATCAAAAGTATGTTATACCTATGTATGTACAAAATTAAAGAACATATTTGTATAATATTGTATGTGAACGAATCAATTCCATTAAAGATGCAAACATAATATTAGGTTTCTAAATGTAATAGTAGTCGTAATGTTATAAAGTTGTGAAATCAACATTGATTGTTCTTGTATCGCTTGAAATGTAATAATATACCTATTTAAAGAAGTTTTCATATGTTATAGGTATGTATAATTATATAACATAAGTTAAGCTTAGGTTTGGTGTAAGTTAGTTTATACCTAATGGGTTTTGTTTAGTATAAGTTTCAATATGTAAAATTTAAGTTATAATTTAAAAAAAAGGGGGGAATATTGTGGGCTATGTGCATAAGTGTGTGCGCTGACGCGTGCACTTTATGTATGTATGCGTAGCGTTAAGTGTCCACAGTTACAGTACTCTAATTAAATTCATTCGATGTCTATAAACCGAGCGTTTCACTTGTGTTCGATATCCTGACTCACACACCACTAATACACACACCAACAACTTGTTAATTTTCTTTATTGACGTTCATAAGTGCCTCTATGGTCTAATTGAAATAAATGATTTTGACTTTGACTTTGACATTGAAAAATACTTAAAAAACACAGCCGTACCAAGTTTATAAAAGGGCTAGCGCCATCTATCGCTGAGTAGCGTAACTACTGCATACGTTACAATTAGTATTTCGTTGAGTTATAAAACAGCAAATAAATGAGTCAAAAGGTGCACCGAATAATTACCGTTAACAGCCTATAATCTATAAAATACACAATTTAATCTTAAATGGTAAAAACAAAAATTTAAAAGCGAAAAGTACTTAAAAAAACGTTAGCAAGTTTAAAATAAGGGCCAACGCCATCTATCGCCAAGTAGTTTAACTACTACATAAATACCAATTAGTATTTCGTTGAGTTATAAAACAGCAAATAAATGAGTGAAAAGGTGCACCGAATAGGTGCCTTTAACAACGTGCAATCTATAACATACGTAATTTAATCTCAAATCATAGGACCCAATATTTTAAATCGAAAAATACTTAGTAAAAACACATCTTTACCAAGTTTTAAGAAGTGCCAGCGCCATCTATTGCTAAGTAGCGTAACTACTACATAGACACCAAATAGTATTTCGTTGAGATATAAAACAGTAAATAAATGAGTCGAAAAGTGCACCGAATAAGTACCTTTAACAACCTATAATCTATAAAATACACAATTTAAACTTAAATGGTAGAAACCAATATTTATGTATGCAGTAGTTACGCTACTCAGCGATAGATGGCGCTAGCCCTTTTATAAATTTGTACGGCTGTGTTTTTTTAAGTATTTTTCGCTTTTAAATTTTGGTTCCAACCATTTAAGATTAAATTGTGTATTTTATAGATTATAGGCTGTTAAAGGTAATTATTCGGTGCACCTTTTCACTCATTTATTTGCTGTTTTATAACTTAACGAAATACTAACTGGTACGTATGCAGTAGTTATGCTAATCAGCGATAGATGGCGCTGGCCCTTTTAATAACTTGGTAACGCTGTGTTTTTTAAGTATTTTTCGCTTTTAAATTTTGGTTCCAACCATTTAAGATTAAATTATGTATTTTGTGGATTATAGGCTGTTAAAGGTAATTATTCGGTGCACCTTTTGACTCATTTATTTGCTGTTTTATAACTCAACGAAATACTAATTGTAACGTATGCAGTAGTTACGCTACTCAGCGATAGATGGCGCTAGCCCTTTTATAAACTTGGTACGGCTGTGTTTTTTTAAGTATTTTTCAATGTCAAAGTCAAAGTCAAAATCATTTATTTCATTATTAGACCATAGAGGCACTTTTGAACGTCAATAAAGAAAATTAACAAGTGAAACTATTTGCTCATTCCAAGGTGTAGATTCCTATGGAGAAGAACGAGCAAGATGCAGAAACTCCATAGGTTACTCTTTTTCAATCAAGTTCACAATTCTCCAGTTACCTAGTTTTGTTGTTTGGGTTGTGCGAGAACAATGTAACACTAAAATACAGTCAAAGAGATAAAAAAAAATAACCTTAAAGGACATTAAAAAAAATACAGTCTGGAGCTGACCAATCCCAGTTGACGGCGCCCGTTCACGAACATGACACGTACACCAGCACCGCCCAACTCAACCATATTGTAGGGAATCGAGCGATCCACTGCACGTGCCACCGCCAATGAGACCTTAGAGTGAGCATGACAACTCCAAGCTGACACAAACATATTCAACTATTCTAATTTAATATTCAGGTAATTACAGGGTTCTCACATTTACAATGATTATGCAAGTTAAACAATATACAAATGAGCAACATAGCTGTATTAATTACATGTTTGGATTTCATTAAAACATCAATGCTTTTCGTTTTCGTTATCCTGTGGAGCCGGACTAGCTTGCATCCAAGCATTTTTATCCTCTATATAATCATTAACCTTGTAATATGCTTTTCTACATAAAGCTTTTTTTATACATGATTTAAATTTTGTTTCATTTAGGTGTTGTATGTCGCCTGGTATCTTGTTATAATATTTAACACAGAATCCCATGAACGACTTACCTACTTTCGCCAATCTCAAAGTTGGTTGACTTAATCTATCCTTATGTCTAGTTTGATAGTGGTGTCTGTCCGACACTTTACCAAATAACTGTAGGTTTTTCCTAACATACATGATGTTTTCATAGATAAATTGACATGAAACGGTCATAATGTTGATCTCCTTAAACTTTTCTCTGAGAGATTCGCGACGACCTAGATTGTAGATAGCTCTGACGGCGCGCTTTTGCAAGATAAAGATAGACTCAATGCCAGCAGCGTGTCCCCACAGCAAAATGCCATACGACATAATGCTATGAAAGTAGCTGAAGTACACCAGTCTTGCCGTGCCTATGTCAGTTAACTGTCGGATCTTCCAGACAGCATAAGCTGCAGAGCTCAAAGGTCCCGCTAATGATGTAATATGAGGACCCCATTGCAATTTGTCGTCTACAGTAATTCCCAGGAAAGTTGTCGCTTTTACAAACTCCAATCTCTCACCATTCAAGAATATGTCACATTCATTGCTTTAACGTTTGGCAAAACAAATCTAATACATTTTGTCTTTTTATCGTTTAGTACTAAGTTATTTAATGTAAACCAATTATGAACCTTCATTAGGGCATTATTTACGTCGTCATAATAATTTGTTCGTCTATTTATTTTAAAAACGAATGTAGTGTCATCAGCAAATAATACCATCTGAGGTTCATTTTTAAATAAATGGGGCAAGTCATTTATTTATGCCAAAAATAAGAATGGACCTAGTATTGAGCCCTGCGGTACACACATAGATATGCTAGCACCCTGTGAATTTACTTTATTTATCTGTACTTTGACTTGCCTATCCTGAAGGTATTATTTCAACAGTTTTAGCGACGTCCCCCGAATGCCGAAGTACTCCAGCTTCAGCAATAGTGTCCAATGTTCAACACAGTCGAACGCCTTCGAAAGATCACAAAATATTCCGATGGCATCCCGTGCTTCTTCCCATGAGGCGAAAACCCGCTTAATAAGAGTCACTCCCGCGTCAGTAGTGCAGCGACCGTTGGTGAATCCGTATTGTTGAGCATGAAAGACGGAATTAATGTTGAAGTGACCCAACATCTGAGAAAGCATCAGCCTTTCAAACACTTTGCTGAGCGCTGGTAAAATAGAGACCTGTCTATAATTATTGGGTTTGCGCTATCATCGGATTTAAACAATGGAACTACTTTACTATGCTTCATTAAATCCGGAAAATCTCCGTGATCTACACTTTTATTACAAATGGAAGCTAAATGAGGCGCTATAGATTCTATAAAAGACCGACACACCCTAACAGACATTCCCCAGAGATTTCGCTTTTAAATTTTGGTTCCAACCATTTAAGATTAAATTGTGTATTTTATACCTCTAGATTATAGGCTGTTAAAGGTAATTATTCGGTGCACCTTTTGACTGATTTATATGCTGTTTTATAAATCAACGAAATACTTATTGGTATTTATGTAGTAGTTAAGCTACTTGGCGATAGATGGCGCTGGCTGCTTATAAAAACTTGGTAACGTTGGTTTTTTAAGTATTTACCGCTTTTAAATGATGGTTTAACATTAAATTATGTATTTTATAGATTGTATGTTGTTAAAGGTACTTATTCGGTGCACTTTTCGACTCATTTATTTACTGTTTTATATCTCAACGAAATACTATTTGGTGTCTATGTAGTAGTTACGCTACTTAGCAATAGATGGCGCTGGCACTTCTTAAAACTTGGTAAAGATGTGTTTTTACTAAGTATTTTTGGCTTTTAAATTTTGGTTCCTTTCATTTAAGATTAAATTGTGTATTTAATAGATTATAGGTTGTTAAAGGTACTGATTCGGTGCACTTTTCGACTCATTTATTTGCTGTTTTATAATTTCACGAATACTAAATGGTGTCTATGTAGTAGTTACGCTACTTAGAGATAGATGGCGATGGACCTTCTAAAAACTTGGTTACGCTGTTTTTTTAAGTATTTTTCGCTTTTAAATTTTGGTTTCTACCATTTTAGATTAAATTGTGTATTTTAAATTTTTGGTTCCTATCATATAATATTAAACTGTTAACACCAAGCGGTCACCGGTGACCTCAACCTATTGTTCTATCATTGTGTCTATAATGACGGTACTCGACGAGTTAAATTGTGTATTTTATAGATTATAGGTTGTTAAAGGTACTGATTCGGTGCACTTTTCGACTCATTTATTTGCTGTTTTATAATTTCACGAATACTAAATGGTGTCTATGTAGTAGTTACGCTACTTAGAGATAGATGGCGATGGACCTTCTAAAAACTTGGTTACGCTGTTTTTTTAAGTATTTTTCGCTTTTAAATTTTGGTTTCTACCATTTTAGATTAAATTGTGTATTTTAAATTTTTGGTTCCTATCATATAATATTAAACTGTTAACACCAAGCGGTCACCGGTGACCTCAACCTATTGTTCTATCATTGTGTCTATAATGACGGTACTCGACGAGTTAAATTGTGTATTTTATAGATTATAGATTGTTAAAGGTACTTATTCGGTGCACTTCTTGACTCTTTTATTTGCTGTTTTATAACTCAACGCAATACTAATTGGTTTGTATGTAGTTGCTACGCTACTTAGCGATAGATGGCGCTGGCCCCTTTTAAAAACTTGGTAACGTTGGGTTTTTAAGTATTTTTCGCTTTTAAATTTTGGTTTCTACCATTTTAGATTAAATTGTGTATTTTATAGATGAGGTAGGTTGTTAAAGGTACTTATTCGGTGCACTTTTCGACTCATTTATTTGCTGTTTTATAACTCAACGGAATACTAATTGGTATTTATGTAGTAGTTACGCTACTTAGATATATATGGCGCTGGCCCTTCTAAAACTTGGTAACGCTGTGATTTTATAAGTATTTATCGCTTTTAAATTATGGTTCCTACCATTTAACATTAAATTATGTATCTTATAGATGGTACGTTATTAAAGGTACCTATTCGGTGCACCTTTTCACTCATTTTATTTGCTGTTTCATAACTCAACGAAATACTAACTGGTACGTATGCAGTAGTTACGCTAATCAGTAATAGATGGCGCTGGCCCTTTTAAAAACTTGGTAACGCTGTGTTTTTTTAAGTATTTTTCGCTTTTAAATTTTGGTTCCAACCATTTAAGATTAAATTGTGTATTTTATAGATTATAGGTTGTTAAATGTACTTATTCGGTGCACTTTTTGACAGATTTATTTGTCGTGTTTATATTTTAAGTCAACGAATTATGTAGTAGTTACTTACGCTACTTAGCGATAGATGGCGGTGACCCTTATAAAAACTTGGTAACGCTGTGTTTTAAGTATTTTTCGCTTTTAAATTTTGGTTTCTACCATTTAAGATTAAAGTGTCTCTTTTATAGATTATAGGTTGTTAAAGGTACTTATTCGGTGCACTTTCCACTCATTAATTTGCTGTTTTATAACTCAACGAAATACTTATTGGTATTTATGTTGTAATCACGCTACTTAGCGATAGATGGCGCTGGCCCCTTAAATAAACTTGGTAACGTTGGTTTTTTAAGTATTTTTCGCTTTTTATGTTTAGGTTCCTACCATTTAAGATTTAATTTTGTATTTTATAGATTATATGTTGTCAAATGTACTTATTCGATGCACCTTTTCACTCATTTATTTGCTGTTTTATGACTCAACGAAATAATAATTGGTATTTATGTAGTAGTTACGTTACTTAGCGATAGATGGCGCTGGCCATTTTTAATACTTGGTAACATTGGGGTTTTAAGTATTTTTCGGTTGTAAATTTTGGTTCCTACCGTTTAAGATTAAATTGTGTATTTTATAGATTATAGGTTATTAAAGGTACTTATTCGGTGCACCATTTGACTCATTTATTTGCTATTCTATAACTCAACGAATCACTAATTGGTATCTATGTAGTAGTTACGCTACTTAGCAATAGATGGCGCTGGCCGATTTAAATTTGGTAACGTTGTTTTTTGAGTATTTTTCGCTTTTAAATTTTGGTTCCTACCATTTAAGATTAAATTGTCTATTTTATAGATTAAAGGTTGTTAAAGGTACTTATTCGGTTCACTTTTCGACTCATTTATTTGTCGTGTTTATAAGTCAACGAATTACTAATTGATATGTACGTAGTAGTCACGCTACTTAGCGATAAATTCGCTGTGAGAAACGCTGTGTTTTAAGTATTTTTCGCTATTAAATTTTGGTTCCTACCATTTAAGATTAATTTGTGTATTTTATAGATTTTAGGTTGTTAAAGGTACCTACACGAAATCATAACGTCAACAATACTGAATAATTTTAGGAAATAAATTGTACGCTGTTGTTTCAACGCTCGAGAGATGGCGTTAGGATCGTTCAGCTGACACTATGGTATCGTTACCGGCGAAAGTATAGGTTCCAAGTTTCCAAAACAATTATAAGTTTATCCGATTAAGTAGTCAACAACCTTAGCGTGCTGAACCTCCAGTGTCAATGTTAATAAAAAAATTAAACAATTAGTTTTTGAAGTAACTAAGCATCTAGCACTGTGATTGATATTTTTCGCTCGCTCAATAATAGGCTTGATTAGTTAAGTGTTTTATTTCTAGGTAGATACTATTATCTAAAGTGGTTATTGTTTTTTCGTTTTAAGTCGCTTTGTTCATTGTTTGGGCTGATTGATAAAGTAGCTGTATATTAGTTAGGTGAAGTCTTTTAAATTGAAAAGGGAGGATGGTATTTGTGGTAATGCGAAAATAACTCCTGTGTGTTGTTCTTTCACACCTAAACGGCAGAACGGATTTTAAAGAAATTTGGTATGAAGGTAGTTTGAGTCCTGAAAAATCAAGGCCTTACCGCGGCAGAACTTCTCATTCTCACGGAAAAATCTAAAAAGCGCGATATAACCGAATTACACGCGAGCGGAAAGCTATTTGTTTGGAGGTACTAACGTGATTTTTTTACTGAAGGTAGTTGAAGGGATGGATAGTCAAATAGGCTATTTTTTATCCTTTTGTGACGAAACCGACGGTAAAAGCTAGTTAAACGATAAGTTAACTTTAAAAGTCCTTTTATTATTCAATATAATTTATAACATGGACTACTTACTATTCTACTACTAAGTTATTGCGAGGTACTAGGGCGGATGTTGTTACAAAGAGGCATCCCTGTCAATTTAAGATTTCTCATATCTTTCAATTTCCATCGACATCAGGCATCTTAGGAACTTGTATGATTTGTCGCAGGGGCAGGTTTCCTCTGAAACAATAAGATATATAAGAAATTCATTAACACCCTTTAAACATCGGAGAAAACGGTAGACTTGTTACTAATGTTTCAAAAATTCCTTTATTCTAGTTTCATTTTTATTATGGGATAAGCTCGTAAACGAGCAGGTGGATCACCTGATGATAAGCACCAGCACCAGCACAGCTGACACCTGGGACACCAGAGGCGTTACCTGTGCGTTACTGGCCATTTGGAAATTATAAATTTGAGGGTTGTTGGGAATTCAATAATTGGGGAGATTGGGGAGATCAAGTAACCTCATTCAGATGACGAAACACACCACGCAAGCGCCACTCAAGCCCACTCATTCGCACAGAAGCATGGCTCTTCCACACTTAAAACTTGTTATGATATTTGCACAAAACTATGGAATACAAATAACTAAAAACGATTTAAATAAAACTTATCAAAGGAAATTATAACAAAGTGCTATAATAGTGCTTATACTTGCATAGCTTTGTGCTTGTAAAGTTACTTACGTCTTTTTTTTTTAAGGGGGGAAAATCATCGAATGACTGCTCCCGCCTGGGTGAGGCGGGAGGGAGTGTCAGACTCTTACTGACTAAAAACCACCCCGTTCCTTTTCCTGCACGTCGAGTCGGAACCCCGGTTACCCGTTAGGTTCTCCGCGACAAAGTTACTTACGTCTATCAGTTGCACACAGTGCAGTCATGTCAGCGATGTCTTCCATAGGCTTTCCATTGCGTTCTCCAGCAAAGATGACAGCAGCTCTCGCTGGATTGAACTGCTTACCATCTTCTGATACTATGCCCACGTTTTCAAATACACAGCGGATGAAACACTGCGATGTAAGAAATTAGACGCATTAATTTAATACTATCTAACGATATATTTTATAGTTCTATGTAAGTCGCATACGTATTTTCTTTATAGAAGTTATTTGAAGACTGCCTCGTTGGCCGAGTGGTCGTAAGTGCGACTACCGGGCAAGGGGTCTCGGGTTCAATTCCCGGGTCGGACAAAATATAACTGTGTTTTTAAAAAATCTCAGTAGTAGCACGGAGTCTGGAAATGTGTCCGGTATATGGCAATAGGCCCACCCCCCTATTACATGGGACTCATAACATAAATAGTGAAAAGTGGGTGTTACTTCTGTGTGCACCTGTGCATACCCTTTCGGGGATAAAAGGCGTGATGTTATGTTATGTTAATTTGTTAAAGTTATTTAAACTCACCTTTGGCGTCTTGTCGGTTTCATCAATGAAGCTGCCGCTCTCATTCAATGCTTGTAAATAAGCTGCAAGCAAAATTGTTATATCCGAATGACGAATATACTATTTATAGAGATTTTTATTTGTTTACAATAATACCACACGGCATATGAGACAGATAAGTGACAGTCGAAAAAAATATTTTTTAAAGTTCGTAACAGAATAAACTTTTATAACTGGGTATATTACGTTAATACTAATTGAAAAGTATAGAATTAAGTAAAGAAAATGAACAAAGAACTTTATGTGTCTTTGCCGATATTTACCAGGACAGAAAAATGAAACTTACTTGGATCAATTCTGTAGCTATCGTTGCACATGTCCATAACAGCTAAGACATCCACATCAATGCTGTTAACCTGGTCAGACATAGTTGTGGTCATAGCTTCCTTAGTACTGGCAGATAGTACCACAGCGAATGTGATCATCGTGAGGACGATGGCAAACAGTACTTTAGTCATTTTGATGTGATTTCACTGTCGCATAGTGACACTGAACATGGTCATTGCGATATTTATGTGAGGTGAGTAATTTAGTGTGACAGAGATTGAGAACGTTTTAAGTCTTGATATGGAAATAGGACTAATATGTCTAATTTTTATTTTAATGTCCGTCTGGTAGATTATTTTAAAACATTACACACGTATTTTTTATTTCCTTACAGATACAAATACTTTCGACGATATATTGATTTGAAGTGACGCGTGACGTCACTTCTACAGACGTTTTGTACGTAGAAATGACGTTTAAACTCCCACTCCTAAACTTTGACCCGTTTTATCTAAGTAATGTTTTCTTATACGACAAAATAAAGAAATACGTGTCTAATATTTTTTCATCATCTAACTGACGGACTAATTAGATTTTTAATTTTCATACCCTGTCGTTAGCCCTATTATGATTTGTTTTATGCTGTGATCAGTCACCTCGGAGTGGTCAGAAGCAGCTCCTATGTTTTCGGTGATGTGCTATCTGCAGATCACCTGACAGGTTCGGGTATTACTACGGTTGACGATAATGAAATCACATTAAAATGAGTGTGTAAGCAGAGAGATAGAGTACTCTATCTTTGACAAGTAATTATCAATGACCCAGAAAGGGAAAAATAATACAAACTTATTATTATATTTTCATAATACCGAAAGATTAAAAAAAAATTGTTTAAAATAGAAGACATTTTTACGCTCCATTTAAAATTAAAATGAAATGTAGATTGGTGTCGAAGATTCTTTACTTTTCTGTCATCGCCACGTGACTGCTGCTACCCTGGTACATTAAGCAGTGGCTTTTGTTTTAATTTTCCGTCTTTACATAGTCGCACCTTTTGTAATCTAAACACGTGTGATTCATGTTTATTTATTAAAGAGGGTTCTACCACGTTTCATGATTTTTCCTACGCTTTATTTTAATGTAGCTAGATTTAAAACTTTGTCAAGTAATCGCAAACATGCCTGAGAAAAGTTTCGATAGGTTGGCGAAAATTTCATATTTGGTTTTCGATTTTTGGGATACTAAATATCAACATGGAGTTTGATTCAAAATGCCCGGACAATATAGGTATAGGTTCAACATATACTACTACATAGTACCATATATAAATATGTATTTAGTTGACATTTCGTAAAATGTAAGTATATGTCAGGGCCAGATCCGTTTCAATGCTTAATTTAAATAACATACATTTTTAATCTGTGTTATAAAACCACGCGACGAATATATAAATAGAAATTCTTATTTTAAATTACAAAAAGAATTTCAATTTATAATTGTGATCCAAAAGTACTTACTTATGTTTTTCTTTATTTACAAGTTTTATATTTTACTAGTGGCCATGTTTCCTACATAAAATATATATGCACCACTATTTACCTTACAAGTAGATGTTACAGAAAAGGAAGTTAGGTACCTATGAGTGTGGATGGATACGAAAATGTTTACGACTCCGTAGCCAATGATTACAAAATTATTAATGGCAGATATAATGTCTTTGCAATTATATTATTAGTTTCTATACTTAAACTCTTTTGTATATTGACTTAAAATCAATTAGTGACTCGACTAACAATAGCGCAGTGGTTGCAAATCAGAGATAATGAGTTTTTCTAAAGGGAGAATACCATCGAATGACTGCTCCCGCCTGGGTGAGGCGGGAGGTAGTGTCAGACTCTTACTGACTAAAAACCACCCCGTTCCTACTCCTGCACTTTGAGCCGGACACCGGCAACCGTTTAAGTTTTCCGCGGCTAGAAATACTGAGTAGGCTCTGACTTTGACGCTTGGTCGAGAAAATGTATATGGCTTTTAAATCAAAATTTACTGGAAGTGTGTCTGATAAATAGAATCGCTACGTGGCATTTATAATTCAATTAAGGAAACATAAAAACTTTCATCAATATTAGTGCAGCCATTTCGGAGATCAGTGACATAGGTAAGTATACAAAAAGAAAAAAATCTAAATAAAAAATATCTTCACTGGTTATATTACGCAGACGTCATTGTATTTTCGTTACTAGTTTATTTTTTAGGCCAATTAGGTTCTATTTTCGGGTCTAGGTATCATCGAATTATTCTAGAAATTTCTCCATACGGATATGTTGGATTTGCACAAATTGTAGTAATTTGTGAATAATAAGAGATAATTGGTTCGGTTTAAATGAGGTCGGTAAACACCGACGATGATGTGAAGCAATCAGTTACAATTTATATGTAATTCTGTTTATTGAAACGTGAGAACTTGTATCCGGTAGTTTTCAGCCATTTTATTTGAGTACACATGTACTTATTACGTTTATAATAGTGTTCTGCTGATTTGTTTGTCTAGACGTTTCTAGTTCAGGTAAGGGTAAGTTAATAAGTAATATTTACTAGGTAATAGTAAGTAAGTAAGTCTAGGTATGAGCCAAGCAGAAGGTATTAGCACTATCTGCAAGGTTTAGATATAACTATAAAGTTCGATTTATTTTCAGAGTCAATTAAAAAAACATCAATAATACTAGAGTGATTCGTATCAAGATTTTACTAAAGAAATGATGTGTTCTGTTAATAAAAATATACTTCTAATTTCCATCTTACAACCTTACGACCTTAAACCTTTACTTTTGTCGCGGAGAACCTAACGGGTAACCGGGGCTCCGGCTCGACGTGCAGGAGAAGGAACGGGGTGGTTTTTAGTCAGTAAGAGTCTGACACTCCCTCCCGCCTCACCCAGGCGGGAGCAGTCATTCGATGATTTTCCCCCCTATAAAAAACCTTTACATTTATAAAATTGTTGTTTAATTTGCGTTAAGAAGCTCAAATTAGTCCAGGCATTAGAAAAACAATCCACTGTTTACTTAACATCTCGCAACAGACGTCAAGTGTAGAAATACTAAATCTTCGCCGCGTAAACAATTTTACTTGAACAAATAATTCAATATTAATTTATGGCGCTTGTATGACTGATGGTACCTATGTGTTTACTATGTTCTATGCGTGACTATGCTTAGGATAAGATCGATGTGAAATGTTTGTAAACATACCACAAAGACTATTTTTTTTTAAGGGGGGAAAATCATCGAATGTCTGCTCCCGTCTGGGTGAGGCGGGAGGGAGTGCAAGCCTCATACTGACTAAAAACCACCCCGTTCCTTCTCCTGCACGTCGAGCCGGAGCCCAGGTTACCCGTTAGGTTCTCCGCGACATACCACAAAGACTAGGCTACTGTAGGTTGGCAGAAAGAAAGAAAAATCTTTATTTTACATGTTAAAACAGGTGATACATACGGATTATACACATAGTTTATAAATAGTAATGGGTACATATTCATGTTCCAAGTCTGCGGTGTAAATACCACTTTTTTGTGCTTTCATCCTTACTTTGCTGTTATTAAAAAGTCATAATTTTCTCTAAATATCTGCCAATTTCATCTCTGTCGTATCTAAAGGTCGACTAGGGCATTATACAGTCCGCGTATAAAGAGTTATTATAATTAGTTTTTATTAATAAATAGGTAGATAGAAGATGTGTGAGAGTCATGCTTCGGCACGAGTGGGTCGGCTCGACCGGAGTGATACCACGGCCTCACATAAAACCGACGTGAAACAACTCTTGCGTTGTGTTTCGTCACATGAGTGAGGTTACCGGAAGCCCAATCATAAACCCCCCTCCCTTTCCCAATCTTTCCAATCCTTAAATCCTAAAATTCCTTATTCCCAAAAGACTGGTAACGCACTTGTAAAGCCTCTGGCGTTCCAGGTATCCATGGGTGACGACGATTGCTTACCATCAGGTGATCCGTCTGCTTGTTTTATCCCATAATCGGTTTATCCCATATAAAAAAGCAAAAAAGAAGGGCATAAGTTTCTCCAGGCAGCGTGATTTTCGATCGAAAACGAAAATTTAATAATACTTTATCCAGCTCAGTGGTTGAAACAAAGATTGCAACTTATTATAATAGACAATGATGTTATTGTAATAAAAATAGGCTACATCTGCAAAAGGAAACTTAAAAATATGTGTTGTTGACAATAATTTCGTGGCTAAAAAAATAGAATTATAAAGCGATTCCAATAATACAAGAGTAATCACTTCGCTTCTCGAAAATGGATACAAAATGAATAATTCAAATCTGACCACTATATACTGGCCATATTTGTAACACGAACGTAATCTGCATATACGAAAAACAAAGTATTCCGTTAAAAAACTAAGAATTTTCATCAGTTCCGCGAACTTATTTTCTTTTACAGTTATAATATACAGGTTGTTCTGAAAACCAATGCGGTTTATTTTAATAAGATGGCTGGAAATAACGTAACTTGCTCTTCCCGTGCGTCGTTGTAAGAGACAATTTTTTGAGGTTTCAATTCCCAGGTTGGGTAAAGTACTACTGGGTTTGAAGAAAAAATCTCAGTGATTCATAACATAAATAGTGAAAAGTGGGTGTCACATTATACAGTGGCATTAAGAGCGCCTCTGCCTACCCCATCGGGGATGTCGCGGAGAACCTAACGGGTAACCGGGGCTCCGGCTCGAAGTGCAGGAGAAGGAACGGGGTGGTTTTTAGTCAGTAAGAGTCTGACACTCCCTCCCGCCTCACCCAGACGGGAGCAGTCATTCGATGATTTTCCCCCCTTAAAAAAAATAAAAAAAACCCCGGGGATAAAAGGCGTGATGTTATGTATAATTGTATATGAAAATCACCCAACGACCTCCTGCCCGGGTGAGGCGAGAGGGAGTGTCAGACTCTTACTGACTACCCCGTTCCTGCTCTTGCACTTCGAACCGGAGCCCCGGCAACCTGTTAAGCCGGAGGGCTTAACAGGTTGCCGGGCTTTCCTTCTGCGGAGGCAGAAGGGACTGTACCTCTACATTTGATAGAGACCAGGCAGCAGCACTCTTTGATATAAAATTGAACCTGACCGCAATCCCCAACCCACCTACCAGTCCCTCTTGTGTAAAGAAAGCCTATAGTCCAGTATTGGACCGCCACGGACTATGCTACGTGAATAGTCCGTGGAATAGTTATTAAAAGACCTATAAACTATGCTGAAATTATTTAAGTAGTGTTCTGTTGTTCGTGTATCTATGTGCAAAAATGGGTTGTTGACACCTATTACTAATTAAGTAATTGTGCAAGTATCTGTATCGTTGTTTAAACTGGGTTAACCGTACAGCGCGGTAGTTGGTGCTCGCAATTTTATTTTGTCACCTTAATAATAATTTTTAGGTTGACTTTTTTTTTTTTTTAAGGGGGGAAAGTCATCGAATGACTGCTCCCGCCTGGGTGAGGCGGGAGGGAGTGTCAGACTCTTACTGACTAAAAACCACCCCGTTCCTTCTCCTGCACGTCGAGCCGGAGCCTCGGTTACCCGTTAGGTTCTCTAGGCTATCATCATCAACCAGAATATGGCCATTACTGAACAAAGGCGGAAGACTCTAACCTTAAGGGCAAGGCAGCTATAGAAGCATAAGAATGTTCCCTTAATTTAACGGCATGCTGTTCTTTGTCTCTCGGTGTGGACATTGGATATATTCGGAAGTAAGAACTTAAGTTTCAATACACAATGTTTAAAAAAATATATTTTATTTATGCCTAAACAGGATATACTTTTCAATAATCAAAGTAATTTTTTTTATCAATCTGACAAATAGTCCTATGATACTAACATAGGCAAAAAAGCCAAAGGGCCCTAAGTCTTTCACTAGTTGAATATCTAAACAGCCCTTTATCTTATCAATACAAATTGTGTACTTCAGGTGACTACAGTTTTTTCTGCATTCATACATAGGAATGGTCGACAACTAGTCGTAGTTTAATAAACAATGAAGACTAAAGAAGTGTATGCAATTTTCGCCGTTCTATTATATTTTCATGTTCTGGGAGTAAAAGGTAACTTTCACGGTGAGTTTCGAAATTATTACAACATCTTTTGCTGTATATTTAAATTTTTAATCAAAATACTGGCAAACTACATTTAGTTCTAGTTATACTACATGTGAATCATCATGTAAGGTATGTACCGCATTCATACTGATTTTTACAGAAACAAACGAATCCAGCGATCCACATTATGAATACATACAAATATTCAGAAGCATACCAGTTCTCTTTGAATATTTACTAAACGTAATAGAAGTAAGGCCAGAAATATTGGAGAATAACGACGTCACAATGTTTAAAAGAAACCTTGATGGTGAGTATGATAAGGAAATGGAATCTTGTGATGAAAATGATAGAAACAAACGTGAAAATTATGAAAAGGAAGACAATGTAAATAAAAGAGACACTGGTGGTTCTAAAGAAGCCAGAACGACTGTAGCTTATGAATATGGTAACAGCAATGTTGTCATGAAAGGCTTGGATGAATTCGAGGAAAGTAAAGTAATTGCCAAAAGATTTTCTAATAATGGTAATCTGGATGATAATGCAGTAGATGTTATTTTTAAAAGAAAAGCTATATTTAAATTAGATGACGATACAAGAGATATGTTCCATAAATATGGTAAAGTGTTTCTTGGATTTGAACACATGTTTGGTTTAGATTTGAATCCTGAGGACATTGAAGATTGTGCAATTACGACTGAAAATCTTTTGGAAGAATACAATAGTAAGAAAGGAGACAAAGACAAATAAAAGGTCAATTTAGTACACGATTTATTGTTCAAAGTAAATAAAATGTGGGACAATAAAACACTCTTGAGTATGCTGTATTCTTCTTTTTCCTGAAATTTCCAGTTTAGAGCTGAACAACTACTACCAGGTAAGTGGTAATGCTTCCAAGAATCTGAAATATAAAAAGATAAAATCCATTTAAAAAGATTTCTTGGTTGGTCCCAAGTGCGAACCCAGAGAAAGTTTATTTTTTTTATGGGGTAAGCCGGTAAACGTGCACACGGACCACTTGATGTTAAGAAATCGGTGCCGCCCATAGACACCTGGAACACCAGAGGCGTTACAAGCGCGTTACCGGCCTTTTCGGATTTGGGAATGCCCTGTGGTCCTGTGAATGGTAAAGTTAAATAAAAATACACTAAGGGCCGATTTTTCAATGCTCAGTTAAATTTTATCACAGGAATGAATGATAACATCGAACATTTGACAAATCTTCCGTACTAACAACTGTCAACTGTCAATTTTATTCTACAGTTAAAAATTAACTGATGATTGAAAAATCGGCCCTAAGAATGGTACCGTAACAATCAGAGTCCTGTCCAACGGGAACATCTTCAATGGTGCATACGACACTTCATTCAAACTCAGATGCTGGTAGAATATCTGCAGCTCAGACAGCAAACCATTGTTGTCAGTAGTCGTGTGACGCAGCATCTGACTGATCAGGTGGCGGGTTCGTCTCATCTTGAAGATTTTAATAACATAAATAATTATTATAATAGAGTTATAGGAAATCGGGTAGTACATTTTTACAATGTAGGTACTAGGAGACCAAAAATAAAGGAGGTTAATGTTTTTACTTAATAGCAATAAACAAACTGACCTCTTCATGGGTGCGATGGCAGGGCTCAACGATTAACAACAAATTGATAAAGTGCAATACAACCCAGTTCAGTTGCAAAGTTGGGCTTGACCTGTCTGATCTTGATTTGTTGACTGTAATGAGATAAGATTATTATGGCGCACATTTTGTCATTTTAGTCCTATAGGATTTTAATCGGCATTGAAAAACTACGAGCAGGTACTGCACTAGTCCAAATTAAAAAAACGAACTCTTTATTGCATTCTTAAAAAAAACAGTGGACCTATTTATTGTATAAACATTTTCCAACTTACAATCAATACACACCCAATTTAAGAAATACATTTTTGCAAACGCTGGTCTGAAAACTAAGAACTAATGTGATAGCAAAATTTTAAAACAGTATAAAGATATTAAACCAACAGATATTAGTGATGACATGGTACGGCGTGATGACCAGATGCAGGAGCAGGCACAGCAACATGGCGACGAGAACTGATCCATAGCTATCGTTAACGTGCCGCACCACGTCGCAGAGGGAACAATATAGTAAGCCTAGGCGACGTATCATTATTGGTAGAGGATGGAGTGCTGGTCTTGGTTGAGCTGTAACATGAGGATTATTACACTAACATGATTATTATTAAGACATAACGTTATGGATTTAGGCATTGGAGTAATATAGTTGAAATATGTTTGCGTTAGGGTGCTTAAACTTGAAACCAATCTCAATGTCAATACATTATAGCATTAGGGATTTTCTACAGGACCACATAGACTACTAACTGTTATGACATTCTATTTTCAATATTATTATTATTATTAATATAAATATATTTGACAATTAATATTAAAGTCATATGAATTATTCACTCATATTCTTAGCTTTTATTGACATATTAATTTTATTAATTGACATACACATTTCATATATGTAAATGACTAAAGACGGAATGGACATGATGGTTCTTGGGCTTGTTGTGGCTGCGTGTATGACGGTCAATTATAATTATCTTAGTTTGTTTAACATTGCTTGTGTGACATTCATAGTTGATGATTACCTTTTTACATAATATATTTAATTTGACATTACATTTTTGACTTCAATGGTATTAATCATTTTAATTTATTTGACATACTGTAATCAATTTAACAACATTACAATTAATTAAACTGAATGTACCTAATTTTATTATATAATTCTTTTATAACATATCTTTGCATGCCAAGTGAAGGCAAAATATGGAGAAACTGTATATTTTGTTAATACCTATATTATGTACCCATGTTTGCAAACGATTAAATGAATTTGAATTTGAATTTGAATACAATTTCAATCCAATGAAAACTCAATAATTATTCAATGTCAAAACTATACAACCTCTATTGTAGCTGTTAAAATAGCATTCAGGGCACGGCATATAAAAACAAATTGATTACCTTTTAGTTCAGTAAATACTCAAGCAATACGGATGCAATGGGCGCTAGTGTTGAAACTCAAGAGTAGGAAATTTCACAATATCAATGTCGATCCATCGGTTTTGGATTCGAGGGTAAGCCCACAAAACTGTTGTCCTAATTTGAAGGTTATTATTTCCTACCTCTGTACGTCGCCATAGTGTCAACGACACTGTTAATGGATTTACTGGAGATTGTGTTATAAATATCGATTCTGCAGTCCTGGTTCAATACCGAGTTCCTTGCTTCAGGTGCTGTGTAACAATAACATTTATGTTTATTATGAGTTTATTGCCAAAGATTGAGTTCGAGTTTCATCGATCAAAAGACAAAAGCATGTTTTTTTTTTAGTAGCAGTCGTACCTCAATGATGAACCAGAGCATTGCTAAAGTTTTTAATAGAAATGAGTAAGTTTTGACTTATTCACTTGAAGTTGCATAAACTTACAGTCGTGCACAATTTGTTCAAGAAGGTTCTTCAAGCAGTTGTTGAGTGAGAGTAGCGAGGTGCACACTGCGGTGGCGGTCTGAGAGAACGTGAGCAGTATCACTTGCTGCACTGCTGTCGATATGTTGTAGAAGATATACATGCATGATGTGAACACTGGAAAAAAAATTAAGTAGTATTTTCAGTACCTCATTGGGTACAGTACTACTTAATTGTAACACCACATCAACAGTCTATAAGTGCCCATTGCTGACCAATGGCCTCTTTTAAAAAGGAGAAGGTTTGATCATTAATCACCACGCTTGCTCAATCCGGGTTGGTTTTAAACTTATAATTAGAAATTGTAAGCCAAGGTTTCCTCACGATGTTTTCCTTCACCGTTTATCAGTGGTATTTAGAGGTAAATAATCTCAGAAACTACATAATATGACTTCGAAAAAATCACATTGGTACTTGCTGTTGGTAGGTTTCAAACATGCACGCTCACTCGTGCATGAGAAACGCACTTTATTGTATAGTTTAGAACTTTTCCTTTTCTATTCCAAAATACTTAAGAAATTATGTAGAGAGCAAAAAAACCTGTCCTGTTTGGTATATTAATAATAGGTCCCCTAATAATAGGTAGGTGGACCGACGACATCGCCAGAGTGGCGGAGAGCCGAGAGGGAGAGGAGAGAGAGAGAGTGGATGCAAGTGGCGACTTGTCGTTGTTCGGCTGTTGATGATGATGATTATGATTAATTTAGATTAAACAAAGAAAACATTCTTTGTTTAATCTAAATTCCGATGAAAGAGAATTCATACAAGAAAAGTTGATGCCCATCTTTAAATACTGCTGTATGTGTGTATGTCATTGAACTCCTCCTAAACGACTTGACCGATTTAAATGAATTTTTCTGTACGCTTTTGAGTGGCGCTTTGGATGGTTTAGATTCATAAATCAGCCCGGCAGATGACGCTGCGGTCGATGTCTAGGTTAGTTATCCTAAACGGCTGAACTAATTTGAATGAATTTTTGTTTATACATTCAAGTGGATATGCAGGACAACGTCTGTCGGGTTCGCTAGATATTTATACATATTTAAAAAATCAGACTTGACTCATACATTTCCCATGATCAGTAGCGACTTGGTAGATGAATATGCTGAAGTCCAGCAATATGGTTGAGCAGGTGAAGATCATGGAACTAACTGCTATCAGTTTCCTCGCACTTTCATTGGATGGTTCATCGTGGTACAGACTCAGTTTTAGGTTTATCTGAAAAAAATACAATACACACAAAAACACAATTAAATCTCGGATTTTAAACTGCGATTTTAAAAACACGAAACGCTTTCAAATAGTCTTAGTCTTAAATCTTAGTAGAGGAAGATGGAGCAAGATATATCGAAAAAAAAGGAAAAAGAGGACCTAAAAAGAGAGATAGAGAAAAGGAAGAGCCAAAGAGAGATAGAGAAAAAGAAGAACTAAAAAGAGAGATAGAGCAAAAGGAAGAGCAAAATTGCTTCAAATGAAAATGTATTTATATCCTATGTAATGTATCTTATAAACAAACATTTGTATCCGGTATGGAAAAGGTGGAATACACTCTATTGTTAAAAATTAGACTAAGATTAATTGTTCCTGCGAATAATTTTCTATTTATTATTTAGGTATATTTCTAAAGAGATAGATAGAGTAAAAGGAACAGCTAAAGAGAGATAGAGAAAAGGATAAGCGAAAGAGAGAGGTAGGGAAAAGGACGATCTAATGAGAGATAGAGAAAAAGAGAAGGCTAAAGAGAGAGACATAGAAAATAAAAAGCTGAACAAAGAGATAGAGAAAAGAAAGAGCTAAAGAGAGAGATAGAGAAAAAGGAAGAGAGGGAGGGCGCAAAAGAAAAAGCGACAGAAAGAAAGCGATCGGACGAGGCGGATGCAAGAGAAGGAAGATAATTACAAACCTCTTGCAGCTTCAACAAATACACCATCAGGCATTTCATACGACTGAAACCAGTGAATGCGGCAGTACAGACTACCAAGCCAACAGTACCTACATCAGCTACCCAGACGATGCGGGTCGAGTTTGTACGAGTGCGGTACGACCTCTCCGGCTCAATAAGGATGTCTATAGCTATCGTAGTGGTTGATAATAGCCCTGGTAATGTAAGAAAAGAAAGAAGGTACATTGAGATGAATTTATGAATTACTTTTCATATAGGTAGCGCATTAACAGGATTTTGCTGAAAGTGTAATGTAAATTAATATTTCTTGGTTTGCAAAGTTTTCAATCTCTTGGCAATTAAGACGACTTAGATCTAAGTAATTATGTACCCACATAGTATAAACGACAAAGACTTTCCATAAAAGTTAGCGAGTCGAGAGACGCGAATGCACCAGCCACCGTGCATGCGTCGGAAACGGATCGGTGCGACGCCAGCCAGTTGTGACATACGCAGCATGAGACATAACGTTCCAGTCACCACACACTCCTTCTGCCTCCCAGACTTCATGGAGCCCTGGTACCTATAAGAATCAAATTGTATATTTTAATTAATTGACTAGCTACTTTCACGCGGTTTCACCTACTCTGCTCGGTCCCTATAATAGATAGTTGTTGTTGATGTTCTAGGCTATGGCCTCCTCGCTAAATGGGCTATCCAACACAAAAAGAATTAAACATAAGGAAATGTGTGTGTAGAAATATAGGGATATATTTTATTTATTTATTACTTCTTCACTAAAGATGACAGTGAATGGCGGACTTAATGCCTTAAGGCATTCTCTGACAGTCAACCATAGGGAAGTGCAGACAAATGAAGCGGATATAAAAACTAACCAATTAATTTTTGGACTATTGTAAGCTCAATTGGAATCAACCAAGGTAGCAAGGGCTGAGGCGTCATGTACATATAAATTTCCTACAGTCCATGGCACGGTGTGTTGAGTTGTTCAGTTCCCAATAAAAATGTTGACCGGACCAATTGCTGACACATACGTGATTTATTATTTTAGTAATGTGATTACTCTATTATAGAACTCTATTATAGATGCGGTTAATTGTAGGGTGTAACTAGGTATTTTATAATTTTTGATTATACTTATTGTAATAAAAAATCGAATGACAAGGGTACGGACCAAGAGTCCATGGAGAATTATGTAACAATAAAAAAAACACAAATAGAATATTTCAAATCTGCTTAATAAGTAGTTTCTGAGATTAGCGCGTTCAAACAAACGAACAAACTCTTCAGCTTTGTATTTATGTAGGTATTTATTTTAGGCATCTTAATTGGCTCTTAAAAATGAAATTATATTTTTTTACCGTGTGGCGAAGACCTCCGACACTCCCTCTTGCCTCACGGACGAGAGAAGTCATTGGATGATATCCCCCCTCAAAAAAGAGTCATATAATTTGATAAACTAACACTTTCACTACGTTCTAAACCGAATAACCATGCTAAATGAATTATTAATTTAATTAGGTTTAATTTCAGTATATCGCTTCAGCTAATTAATTTATATTTACTTACGTAGGAAATACCTTGATCTTCATAGGCAAGTCTATCAAATATTACTTTGAAGTCAAAACTAACAAGAACAATGGTTTTGAACACAAAACAACGAATTGTATTAATAGCTTTATGTAATTCTTAAGTGTTGTCACACGTCAAGATTATTTGATTTTCTTTTATCAAGATCATGGATTTAAAAATTATGGATCGGAAATGAGTCATTTATTTTATTAGTAGTTTGATAAAATTGTCACAGACAGTCAATAAATAAGTTATGATTCCGTGCTGTTTCTTAAAAACGATACATAACTCGTTGGAAAATGAAAAAGGTGCTGTTTCAGAAGAAAATTTGAAATATGGTACCGTATTCATTTTCAATAAACGTTAAAATGTATGTAGGTACTTTCTAAAACAACTGCATAGTTGAACGAGTGGTCACAAATGCGACTGCTGAGCAAGGGGTCTCGGGTTCGATTCTCGGGTCGGACAAAAAAGTTACAGGGTTTTTTTTTAAATCGCAGTAGTTGCATGGCGTCTGGAAATGGGACTCATAACAAAAATAGTGAAAGAAGAAATACCCACTATTACGTTGTACAGTGGCATCAAGCGGCGTAATGTGCATCTCTGCCTACCCCTTCAGGGATAAAAGGCGTGATGTTATGTGTTATGTTTCTGAAACGACAGTCTGCAAAAGATGAGGTTCTGCGCAAAATGACTTACTCATTAACATAACTCTTCGTTCAGTGCAGTTGAGTAAAGACAATGGATTTTCAAACAGCTTTCAATATAGAGGAGATATTTTGGAGATAATAATCAACGCCATCCACGTTTGGTATAATCTTGGAACATAACAATATTAATTATCGTTCATTATTGAACATAATGCCAGTTAAATATTTATATGTATATGTCAGTTTTACAGTTAAAGCATGTTTAACTGAACACTTAAGTAACTAATCAAATAACCTTTATAAACAATATTAAATATGATCTTATCTATAGAACTTTAACTATTAATCAAAATGATGGAATGATCGAATTCGATATTCGTATCATTTGGAAAGAATACTTGTTTCATGAACTACGTTTAAAGAAAACGAATTTAAATCCCTCTTTTTTTGAAATCGGAATTGTTGAATAATAATAAACGAGATGAAAGTTTAACAATACATTTATTAGCCGGTAAAGATTACAGAGAACAGACAGAATGCATTAGCGCCACATGTGACAACAATCGGAAACTTTTGGTTGGAAACTACAACAAACTAACAATATTGATTTAATGTTTACTATTTCAACAGGAATGAATATACGAGAACCATCTTCTAAGTGTCAAACACTTTTCTGAAAACTGCTTCAAAATCGGTTCAGCCAATCGTAGGCTAATCGCGCACAAACTTATATAGGTACAACCAAATTTTTTTGAATTCGGTTTTAAAAGTTCATTTTAAGTTGATAATATCTTTTTTTTATGGCATAAGCCCGTAAACTAGCATACGTCACAAGCACCTACTGTTCGCGCATTGGGCCTTGTTGGGGATATGATCGCTCATGACAATGATATCGATATATTTGCCGACCACTTTAAAAAACTATGTTCTAAAACTGAAACATTTGTCAATAAATTATTTAACGCTATTCAATAATGATGACCTTTTGACCTCTATGTGTGACTTGATATTCGTAAATATGATTTGGTACTTCTTAATTATTAAGGCTCTTCACAGTTATTTCTATTGTAGAGATATTGACATATTGATTCTTTTTATTTGTAGATTTAATATACAATATCCTAGATTTTATGTATTTGGACATGTACTACAAATATTTGACATTTATTAATTTGACATTATTTATTTGTATTGTATTCTATTTTTATTATTTTTAAGACATTTTTTTTCTTCTTATTTTAATTAACTAGCTTGCTGGCGTGTTGGTACCCACTGTAAGCCAGTAAGTGCATTTTAAAAAAATAATAATAATAATAATAAATAATAATAATACGGATCACCTGATGGTTAGCAATCGGCGTCGCCCATTGACATCTGGAACACCAGAGGCGTTACAAGTGCGTTACCGGCCTTTTGGGAATTAGGAGTTTGAGGATCGTTGGGGATTCAGGAATTGAGGAGATTGGGGAAGGGGAGGGTAATTGGGCCTTCGGTAACCTCACTCACACGACGAAACACAACGCAAGCGTTGCTTCACGTCGGTTTTCTGTGAGGCAGTGGTATCGCTCCGGTCGAGCCGGCCTATTCGTGCTGAAGCATGGCTCTCCCACACTTAAATCTGCTGATAATCATTTGAAATTTATCTATTTGTCTAGAAATGTGTACGCTTAGCTTTCGCTACTCGAAAAGAAGAATTTAATTTTCTTTAGATAAATAGGAGCCTAAGAGTAACTCTTATTGAAAACACTCACGGGATCTGGGAACCTAGTTTTCGACAATTACATAGGATTTCTACGAGGCCAAAATGCATTATTACCTATGTATTTCAGAAATATTACAAATGGGAGTAAATATAACATTAAAAAACACGACCACTATATTACTTTAATTACAAATTAAATTATGAATAAATACCAACCACCATTAAAAAGTAATTATTTCTGTCAGATACAAATTTCATGATAAACTGGGCAACTTCATAGGTCTCATGACTGCTTGAAAAGTTCCCATAACCATTTGGGTATCCCCATCTCCTTGTATCGGTATTGGGAGAACAGAGTCATCTGAAGCTTGTCTTTTCATCTTCTCTAAATTGGAAACATTATCAAATAAGGTATCACTGATATCGTAATTTAGAACGTCTTCATCCATTGTGTTCGGTGAATATTCTTCTGAGTCTTGCCTGTTTGCTTTCTTCTCATTGACGTTGTTATTTTGTGCTTTAACGAGTTCCTGTGTTTTATGCTCGCCTGGTAAGTCCGTTGAGTGGTTTTTGAAATTATTACCATTTGTTTTCTTTGTGACTTTAAAATATTTTTTATCATTATCACCTTTGAAGTTTTTCCACAAGTTATTTTGTTTGAGAATGAACTCATTATCAATTAATTTTGTATTCAATTTGTTTTCATCATACACTTTATAATAAATATCTTCTCGTTCTAAATTAAGAATCAGTTTGAGATTGTCAGTAGTCACTAAAAGATTTTGTATCAGGATGTCTTTGAAAACTTCATAGCTTTTTGATTGATGCTGTTTTATTCCAAAAAATTTTGTCGGAAACGTTTCCACATTTAATATTGGAACAAAAAGGAGGAGTAAAAGTTTTAAAGCCATGTTTAACGATAGTTCAGCGAAGAATAGAGTCTGTTAAGCAAGGATGATACTGATGATGAATATTTATGAGACTAGATAAAGATCAGACAAGTGTTCGCGTAACTAGGGCTGTACGATGTTATCGACTTGCATAATTATTTGTAACACCGATAGCTTCCATAGCTATTATCTATGTCTATTATCTATGTGTATTAGACTGCATATTTTTTTGAGTTTTGGATTTCATTCCAGGGACGGACAGTTATATTTTAAATATCATACTATGTTATTAATATTAGAAATGCGAAAGTTTGTGAGGATGTATGTGTTTGTGTGTGTTTGGTACTCATTCACGTCAAAAGGGATCGAGATGAAATTTAGAACATGGGTAAACTATGGTCTGGAATAAGACATAGGATACTTTGTAACGCGGGCGGAGCCGCTGGCAGAAGCTAGTATAATTATAAATATACAACAACTGAATCTTAAAGAAAAGCAAAACAACACAATTATTATGAGTGATGGTTTAAAAGCTGAAAGAACTTTTGAAAACATGTGTCATCAAAATCACTTTAAATTTCATTTTAAGACACGCATCATTCAATTTCTTAAGCTTTCATTGCAGCTTACGTATTACTATTAAAACGTTGTTCTTAAGAGCAAACCGCAATGTACTATGTATGAGTGTAAATAATCACAGCGTAACGTAGAGAACGGGCTAGCTCTCAAGTATTCGGTTTAGTTCTCGCCCCGCCCGCCCTACATCTCCACGTGTTTCTAGAACCCTGGTACCTACCTTACGATATTTTACATGGTTGTAACAAGATTTAAATTGTGTTTTGATTATTATGGTGTAACAAGGAAGTAAACCAGTGATAAAGTTCATTGAACTCTACATTTTGTAATCAATGGGTATGTACCTCTATTATTAATTAATATATTGAATTACTTAATGATATACAGAAATATAAAAAACGGTTGGTTCTCTCCATACTCAATTTAAAAACTTTTTTACGTATAAGATACAAAATATTGTATGTTTACTGAATCAAATCACAAAGATGCGCCCCCATGTTTATATTATCACGTGTCGAAGCGCCTTAATGGATATTAAATGCATTTGTGATACCTCCACTGATAAATTTTAACAGCCAATGTTAATTTTTGTGTTGTTTACAAGTATTCGTCTGTTCATCTATTCGTTGTGTTACATTGTGGTGTATTAGTGAAAAATGCAGGTTTTTTTTGTTGAACCCAGGCATGTAGGTGGAGAACTATGCTGATTTACTTCATTAATCGAATATTAATTCTCTGAAATACATCATGTTTTTCTTTGCTTTTCTTAGAGACTTAGTTTTTCGTATAAATACATATACCTCTATTACTACCAATTTTCGTCCCCAAAGGTATATTTTAAAAGTAATCGTTGTTTAAAAAAATATCAGGAATATAATAAATATAGGAAATAAATAATTATCTTGTTTGTGTGCCTGCATTGCTTATTCAAATTAACAAACGTACAAAATAAACACATTAACAATGTAGTGTGAGACAGCAACATAAGTACTAGGGTAGAAGAAATGGAAAGGAGATGAATCAGAGATTACGATAACTATCCGATTAAAGCACTGATTGCATTCCTGTACAAGCAATGCGTGGCAGTAGAATTAGAGTAAAATCTAATTATGTAAATTTAAGTAAAAACAATTAACTTTTATATACACTCATAATAACGTTAAACGTGTTTAAAAAATTCCCTTAAGTGATTACCTACTTTATGGTGGCGCGTCGCGTTCCGTGCGCGACTCAAGGAGCCATCAGACCACAGATGGGGCCCAACAGGGCTGATGCCGATACGAAGCCGCGGAAGACTTAACAGGTTGCCGGGGCTCCGGCTCGAAGTGCAGGAGTAGGAACGGGGTGGTTTTTAGTCAGTAAGAGTTTGACACTTCCCTCTCGCCTCATCCAGGCGGGAGAAGACATTGGATGATTTTCCCCCGTCAAAAAAATAAAAGATATAGATGAACGTAGGGAAATTGAAGGCAATCGCGAAGGCCTTAGGATGACATTGAATTACATTAATAGTTTGTCTGTATTTCCGACTTTATAAAGAAGAATTTAAAGGTAGTTAGACAACTTAAATTCAATCCATTCAAGACAGATTTACTTAAATATAAATATAGTAATTTTATATAGAGATCGAAACTGATATTTTTTTTAAACAAACAATATGACATGTTGACATGCAAGTGCATATTATATATTAGGTATGTGACACTATTTGTTACGTAAATAATAATTATTGGAGGTTACATGTTAACAACTACGTAGATATTTTAATTGTTTGAAACACGATAGTAAATTAGTTGCTTATTTATACTGAGACAAGCCAGTTCATTTCAATGCATAATTTTTCGTTTTGTCAACTACGGATAATTAACTAAAATCTTGTGTGTTAAAATTGACATTTGGGAATCAACTTATATTTTTTTTTATTTCTTTATTCACAGAATCTGAAATTGTGGTATAATCTGTGACAGGTGCACGAAGACATTTACAATGTAGTGGATACAAACTCGGCATTATGTCGGTTCGTGTTGCAAACTTTCAACTTCTGTTTACTTATACTGCCCTAGTACTGAAGTGTGTTTATGTATGAAAATCGATGTGCAAGTTCGTGTAATTTTGTTAGGAATGGAGAATCAACGCGGTATTAAATAATCATGATAATAAAAACAATAATTATATTATTTATTATAAACAAAATGTAAAACTAAAAAAGCTTTCAAGTTTGCTTCAATAAATTACTAAATATAAATTAAGTTAAAAGATTTAATATTAGAATGAACAGAAATCACCTAACCGATTCAGAAATTCTTGTAAAATCTATCTAACCTAAATTGATAACTCCTACCGGCACTTATCTCCTAGTTATCATCTTCTGCTCTAATCCCTGTAGGTCTACTACGGTTCTCGAATGCGAAGTTTCGTTAACGAAATTGAAAAATAAGTTTTGTTTGTGATCCTACGCTATTACATTTTTGCACGCAGAAGACAAAATCGGATCCATAGATAATATTCGTAAACGAAATTAAACAAATAAAATGTTAAAAATAGTAGATAAAAACTATTTTCGAATGATTGTATGTACATAAGTCATCATTTCATCATATCTCATTTGTTCATTATCTATCAATGATGATAGATCGGAAGGTTATCTATTTTTAAGACATTCGTTTTCTATAACCAGAAACTAGCGAACAAAAAGGTTGATATGAAGATATTGATCTGATTGTATATTTCTTTAGTATTCAATAAAAAGTATTATTTTGTAAAAGCTTTAGAATTCGGATAATATAGTTGTCATAAGTTGTCGTTGAATACATTCTTTATGTGGACATTTTATTTACGTCAACAGATAAATAAAGGTTTTGTTTCTTTGAAACAAAATTTATAAATCAGTTTTGGTATGAACTTAATACTCTATGTACGTAATAACTTGTAGTTGTATTAAAAAAACCTGAAAGATTTAATATAATTATTTTAATGACATTTCGGAAAACTTGTAATGACCTTTTGACCCCAACTGTCAACCGATTCATGAACAACTTTTCCCTAATTCAACACTCACTTCTCGAAATACATTTGGACGATAACAGTAAATATTTATTCACATACATCTCTATTATCTATGACGTCATAAGACACACCTCTATACACCTCTAAATGCGCAATAACAACTTTATTAATGAGGGGGTAGAGTTTTAATTTGATTTGTAATTGGGGTGCGTAAGTTCATTCTGAATTTGGTTATCAATTATGTGGCTGTTGTTTGAATTGGAAGTATTTTTAGACGCGTATTACCTAAAGGGGAATTTAATGATGTATCTATAACGGGCAGCCAGAAATATCGTGGTGGCCTGGAGATTTAACATGCAGCTTCTGATGCATGAGAATGCCGGTTCGAAACCTACCAACGGCAAGTATCGACGCGACTTTTTCCGAGTTATATGTACTTTCTAAGATTATATAAACACCACTGAAAACCAGTGATAAATCACATTTCTAATTATAAGTTTGAAACCGCCAACCCGCATTGAGCAAGCGTGGTGATTAATGCTCAAACCTCCGTGTGAGTAGTGACTTTGCTAAGTAGTGGTCATTTATAGGCTGTTGATGATGATGAACGTGCAGCATCAGTGTGCAGCAGCAGTCCACTGCTGGAGTATGGGTCTCCTCTACATAAGAGGGTTTCTCATAATAAGTAGGTACGCTTAGCATATAGCGCTGCTGCTTTTTTTAATGGGGGAAAACCATCGAATGACTTCTGCCGCCTGGGTGAGGGGAGGGAGTGTCAGACTGTTACTCACTAAAAACCACCCCGTTCCTACTCCTGCACTTTGATCCGGAGCCCCGGTAACCCGTTATTTTCTCCGGGGCTCCGTATCGGCATCAGCCTTATTGGGTCCCATTCGTGGTGGTCTGATGGATCTTGGAGGCGCGCGCGGAACGCGACGCTCCGCACGCTAGCGCTGGTGCCTGGTCTTTGTCAAATGGAGGATTTTACAACACTTGAAGGAAGAGCAGAGATGATTACAAATGTATTCTACTCTTCAAATAAATATTTTAAAAACATTCAATGTTAAGTATTAGATATTTTCATCTCAACACATTTTGTTTTGTAAAATTCAATATTAGTATTTATTTATTTAAATAGGTATACCAACAGCTTCTGTATACATAGTATTAAGAGATTATGAAAGTAACAATGTATTAGGCTTATACAGTCGCCAATTATAGGTTAACCAACATTTAATTACTAAGTGATAACAAAAACTACAGACACAAAAATGAACGAGAACAATAAAATTTTAGTTACTACAAAAGAAACTACTTCTAACGAAATTAACATTAGATTAACAGAAGAAGAAAACAAGCATGTTTCGTAAAAATTTGAATGTTAAAAACTATACTAAGCTACATGAACATTTTAAAAAATTTGTATATAAAGAATGAGATTCAGAAAAATGTGATATGGACACTCACTACTATACGTACTCATCTAATATTTCACATAGGTACATATAGTTACATAGTAAACTAAGTTGTGCGGTTTGGGGATTCCAGTATTCGGGTCTTAAAGACTTTTATGGTGTCATGATATATGTCAACATCTGGAGAGGATTTTATAAAAGAATTAACCTCACGGGCGAGCCTATTGAGAGGTGAATTCACCCCTATATTTGTATTGGATGCTTTAGTATGAAACAAGTTTGATATGGGATATCTGGGCAATTTATGGGGCACTCGTAGTTGCACCCGTTCAATCAATTTATCGCAGTCTAGTCTGTTATTAACCAATTTGTAGAAGAATATAAGGTCCTGCGACAGTCGACGGTTACGCAGAGTATTCATATCAAAGCTTAGAAGACATTGTTCATATGGACACCGGGGAGAAATATTGCCAAAGATGCATGCTAAGTGCTTTGTGAAGGCTCTTTGGATGCTTTCTAATCTTTGTGAATGTACTGCGTAGTGAGGGTTCCATACTACACTGGCAAACTCTAGGTGGCTACGAACTAAGGCGTTATACAGGACTATTTTTGTTCTCACCAGCTTAAATCCTCTAGTATTTCTCTTAAGAAATCCCAGTAGCCGTGCCGATATCGTAACAATGTGATCAATATGACTCCTGAAGTTAACTTTACTATCCATAATGATACCCAGATTACGTACCTCACTAACAGATTCTAATAAAGCTCCTCTTATATTATATGCAACAGTATTAGTTTGTCTCTTCCTACTAAAACGTATATGACTACATTTCTGTACATTAAGTTCCATGTGGTTCAGTGCACACCATTGGTCAATTCTATCTAAATCTTCTTGAATTAGGGTAGTATCGTCATTTGATGTAATAGTTTTATAAATTTTGAGATCATCAGCAAACAAAAGATACTTACAGTGATGAATTTGGTCAGTGATGTCGTCAATGAAAAGTGTAAATAGGACCGGAGCAAGATGAGAACCCTGAGGAACTCCTGAGTCAGCATAGTATGGATAAGATTCATAGCCATTAACAACAAGAATTTGCGATCTACGCGATAAGTAGGAAGAAAACCAGTTCAGAAGTGAACCATTAACACCATTGTATTCCAACTTGGAGAGTAACAACGAATGGCTAACCTTGTCAAATGCACTGCTAAAGTCTGTATAGACAGCATCTACTTCCAATCGGTCGTCAAGAGCTAAAGTTACATCAGATACAAACTCGACAAGATTTGTCTCTACGCTACGACCAGCCCTAAAGCCATGCTGACTTGGTGAGATAATTCTGCCTATGTGGCGAGTAATAATTGGACAGACAAGAGACTCAAAGATCTTTGAAAAGGATGATAATATTGAAATAGGGCGGTAGTTTTTTACATTTGATGGGTCTCCTTTTTTAAAAACTGGGATAATTCTTGCGCGTTTCCATGCATCAGGGAAGATTCCTTCACCAAGGGAGGAATTGAAGATTATTTGCAACGGTAAGGTGAGTTCATGGCAGCAGCGTTTTATGAACAATGGTGGTATGGAATCTGGCCCAGCACCCTTAGAAGCATCTATAAATTTAGTATGGTTTCTTGTCTTTGAATTTATATGAAACTGGCGAGTTTCATCTTGGTAGAAGTTATAATATATTTGATCGCACTCGCGGACGAATGTATCCGGAGCGATTGCAATGCAAACATATCTCAGGAATGATTAATATTAGAATTATGCCAATGCGGATAGTATCGACGATTGCAATTGTCGATTTGAGAATTTGTGCTACAGCTTTACACTGCACGTATCTAGTTTAATAACTGTTCTTGTGTAGAACTAAAATGGTATTATATTCAAACTTTAGAAAATATTATTGTAATTTACCGTTTCATCCTAACATAACAAAAATTCAAAGGACATTGATACATGGATATCTATTTAGCAACAATAGGTTATTTTCCTACATTTTATCTTACTCCTCCTCTTACCAGAAGGACATAAAATTAATCTTAATTTAAAGCGTAAAAAATAATAAATTTAGATAAAGATATAATAATATTATCTCTAACTCAACTATCGTACCTATTTTGTACCAGGGCCGCAGGATTCAAGTAGTAGTTTGTATGGATTGTCTTGTCTAGTTCTTTGCAGCGTAACGTAGGCTACAAGACCGTCTCGTATCTTTGCTATTGATCGGAACGCATAATATACTTTATTACCTACCTACTTTCATTGAATTTATGTCTGAAGGGTGTAAAAAAAACATCAAAATGTCCTTGTTCGAATCACGTCAGTTGTAATTCAAGTCGTGGGTGTGTCTGTTATACGACAATAAATAAATTAAACACAGCAGTGACAAATGATGGTGTTTGTTTTGGTAATAAGTAAATAGTTCGTTAATTATTCAAGGGGTTCACGCCCTTAAATACAGCCCTTATTGAACTCGAGATAGACTTGACAGTAGCATTTTGTAGACACGATGATTACTATATTTAAGTAAAGGAAAGATGGATACAGCATAATAGGGATTGGTGTCCGGCGTTAGGCAATAGTGAGCCTATTGGCCCTTAAAACAATGGGTTATGATATAAAAAAAATATATATTTATTATATGTGAATTTTTTAACTTTCATATTATAATTAAGTAACGTGAAATCATGTTAAATAGTACTAGGATATCAGAACTTACCAGACAGTGCTACGTAGTGAGATTTGTAAAGGCTATTCAACTTTTCCACTCTTTATGAAATATCGAAAAAATAGACTTTAGCTGAGTTAGACAGCCAGTATTGCGATTGAATCACTGAATGCTGACGAGGCCGAAGAATGTATTTAGATACGAACCATTGTTAACCTAAAGTACACATTTGATTCTAGAATTCATTACAACAAAAATATGATTGTTATTTTTATTTATACGAATTGTCAAAAATGTAGTTTAGTTACAGAAAAAATAATATCAAAGTTAAATCGTGGTACAATAACAAATGTACGTCAATGGTGTGTTTACATTCTGTGGTATTTGTTTAGACTGTGGTTGACGCCGTCGACAGCGCTCAACGTATTTTTCTAGCCAGTATCTATGTATGTACAAAGCTTCGGTACTTGAAATGAGAAAGGAAGGTCAGTTATGGTCAAATTTAAATTTCAAAATTAGAATGTAAGTTCGAATTTTTTTAAATCCTAGAATTCAATTTTTTAAAATACTAAGAAATGCTTAGTATTTTCTAAAATACTAAACACTTCTTTTGCTAATCAGTAATCATCTTAAGACTCGAACTAGCGAACCCAAGGTTCGGGAGTCGCATTTCCGTCCACTTAACCACCAACACAATAGGCGATAAAATGGAGTTCAAAAACAATACATGGACACAAATTACCTTAATTCAGTTACTTAGGTATACTTTTTTGTTTAAGCAGACAAACAAATTACTTTAACGAGTTTCCATAAACAAAAAACAAAACAAAATTAACTGTTCCATAAAAATTCATTCACTTTGACCTCTGACCTTGGACACCCACGTGATCGTTTTATATTGTTTTTTGTCCACTTTCGGATATTTGGAAGGTGATAAAGAGATTCATAAAGTTAGTTGTTTGTAACACCATTATTGATATAAAAAATTCATTTCTTATTTTACACGTGACATACGGATGTCAAGTTCTGGGAGCAATGCTCTTTTCTCAACAAAAAACGCCAGGATTTTCTTCTGTGTCATGGGTGCGTTTACACACATACATATGACATGCAGTGTGCGTGTCATGTGTTACTGGAGGCCCAATTACCGCTCTCCCCAATCTCTTCAATCTCCGAATCCCCACCAATCCTCCAATTCGCTATCGCTACACATTGCGCGGCAGTCGTCTGCCAGCCAACCATAGACACAATAAGCACTGTTGGACTTGTCGTCGAGCAAATTAATATTTATTTTTAGTACCTACAGCCTAAAAAAGTCTGAAATGAACAAAGGTTACATGATGTGGTCAAGAGGGTCATTAATGCATGGAATAAGAACTTGACTGTCAAAGAGTAAGAACTTAACTGCCGATTTAATTAGGTGTGTTGGGAGTCCCATTTCTATTTTTTTTGCCCAAATAGATGAAAATTATGAAAACGTAACGTTGTATGTAACGTTCTATTATATCTATGGTTGTATGACAAACTGACTGTCTGTGTGTATTTCCTAAAGTAAATGCTCTAATGTTGTTTTGATTTCGTTGTGTCAAACTTTGTATCTTATAATGGTTATAACGCGTCAAGTCATTGTGAATGTCATCTTTCATTGGTGTTCCGGCAACGTAGGACATCAATTGGTTAAAATAATATTTAAATCAAAATTATTTTTTTGTCTGTTTAAATCTTAATTGAATTCTATCGAGACTTTATTTATACGTATTGATTACTAGTCATGGTGCAATTAATCAAAAATTGAGTAACCCTACTTAACAGAAGCATTTCGAAGTGAAATTACGACAGAATATCCGTTAGTTTGACTAACAGAACATTAGATAAATAAAATATTTCTAATTAAATAGCTCTTTATCAGAACATCTGTCCATGTTTTACAATCATGTCAGTCATACATACATTATAATATAACGTAATTATTATCCTAAATAATATAATCGTAAGAAATCGTAATAATAACTATCGTGAGACATACTAAATTAAATAAAAATCGCGGGTTACTCGCGCTGAGACTCGCGACGCTGAGGAAGAACCCTCTGTGGTTCCAAACTAATAGAGCTCTTCTCAGTATATTCATGTGAGTAACCCGCGATTTTTAGTTAAATCGTAATAAACTGCATTCAATAAAATTGAATGCCCCTTTTAATTGAAAACATACTTCAAAGTCTTAATAAAAACAAACAGTAATTGAATATATTTGCAATAAAAACCATTCGATACTTTTACTTCTATACCATGATTCATGGCACACGAAATCAGATAATTCGGCTTCCATTAATGTGAAAATATACCAACACTGCAGCCCGCGTCATTTACACGTGTCTCCATCTGACGAACAAAACACACTGAATTCGATATTTAAAATAATAAGTATCAAAAACAAAACAGCTTAACTTTTTTTTATTAAAATGGATAGCAGTGATTTAATCCGCAGATATTTTTAGCACAAAATTGGTAAAGTTTTTAAGCGCTTAAGTATTTAAATAAATTCTTATAATATATGTACTTACCATAAAAAAAACCTAAATTATAATTATGATTTCTTTTTGTATGTAAGTAGTGTCAAGTGTATGATTTATAAGGTGACTAATATAAGTGGTGATTTTGTAAAAAGACAAAAACTTTAGCCTTAAATACCTAACTGCTTAGGTTACCTAAATAGAGGTAGAGTGAATACCTAAGTGAGGTGCCATTAGTGACTTATAAATGAGTGCAGTGCTAAACATTGGACATAAGATGATAAGATCCAATTGGATATCTCAAAACAATTATTCTTTAAGTCTCAGTCCGATCGCCAGGGTGATATATGGTACGTATAATTTCTTAATCTTTTTTGGGGGCGAAAATCATTCGTCGATTTCTCCCGCCTTGGGAGTCACTTACTGACTAAAAACCTCCCCGTTCCAAATCCTGCTTTTCGAGCCGGAGATCCTGCAACCGGTTAGGCTTTTCGGGATTCCATATCGGTCATCCGCCGTGCTTGGCCCCATCTGTGCCATTACTTGGTCATTTTTCAACTAAGTTATAGGTGTTAAGTTTTAAGTTGCTAGTTAATATTTAACATATTTTCCTCATCCTCATTACGTTCTTATAAATGTAATCCAGTAACTACTACTGGAGGATTTCGCAATTCAACCTTTGGAGGAAAGAAATGTATCTAATATATTTTATACCTCTATAGTTAGACAAATATAGGAATTTTTATGAAGCGCTCTATAGTTTTTGCCTATATACACGCATTTCATTTGATCCATATGGGGGGAAAATATATGGTATGTATAGAGCACCACAAAAAAGAGAGAGTAAAATTCTTATATTTTTTTAATTAGGTATAATATTATAAATATATCACACTAATATTACAAATGTAAAAGTTTCTTTGGTATACAGGCAGGGTATGAGCTGACTTAGGTGATAGGATACTTTTTATTTTGATTAAATGCTCCTATGGGATAAAACAGGAATACGCGGGCAAAGCCGCTGTAAAAAGCTAGTAATAAGGAAATAAATAAATTATTATTAGAAGTATAGACAAAAAATATAATATCGCGTAGTGGGAAAATTTAATCTGTGGTTCGAGAAATGAAAAGTCAAGATAGCGGGAACTCGGAAGTTATTGAAATGGCGTAATTTGTGTTTTAATCTATTTGAAAGTCAATTTGCCTATTTATATATTGTTTTTGTTTTTCTTACCAATTCATAATTACCGATTAAGTAGTCCTGATTTTGTAATTGGATGTCGATGTTGACAATATAAGTGCATTGTAGTGTTTGTACTTTTTAATTTCCCTGCCTTTCGAGTTTCTAAAATCCGATTTGGTTTAAAACCAGTTTCTAATATGAAGAGTACCTAAGGTAAAATCTATGAGAGTTTTTAAGTTTTCTAATAATAAATTATTTACTTCAAATATTGTATTGCGAAACTCTCCAGTACTCAACTATAACAACTACCAGTAATAATTTTAGCCATATTTATTGTAGAGAAGTTGGTAGTATGAAGTGTTATGATGTTATCCGAATATTATCGAAGCCGTCAAGTGTTTGTGTCGGCATATCTGACACATATTGTTATGCTGTGCTATTAGATTTATTGATAAATGGCCCCCCACCGGCACTATATCGTACATATTGATCAATTGTTTTTCTGATATACAATACTGAGTAAATTCATGAAGATTACTCGTGATACTTAGTCGGGACTGAAATTCGTTATATTTTTCGCAATGTTTTAACTTAAAGTTGACTTAGCTGTTTTAGTTTTTTTTTCTTATGTGGTACCTAATCCGTTGAATGAGCAGACGGATCACCTGATGGTAAGCAATCGGCATCGCCCATGGACACCTGAAACACTAGAGGCTTAATAAGTGCGTTACTGGCTTTGGTAATTAGGAATTTGAGGATTGGTGGAGATTCAGAGATTGGGGAGATTGGGGAAGGGGCAGGGGAAGGGGCAGGGGTAATTGGGCCTCCGGTAACATCACTCACATGACGAAACACAACGCAAGCGTTGTTTCACGTCGGTTGTATTTAGCAAAAAGGAGGTTTTGCTAAATACATGCGTGTATTTGTATAAGTAACATAACGTGCACCATATTGTCCAAAATGTTGTAGATTCGTGGGGATTATGTTTGCAGAAACAATGATTTATTAAATTCTTTCAGTAATGAAGTACCTTTGTTAAAATAAACCGTTTGAAGTAATTTATATGTAGGTAATCCAACAATAGAACAAACAAATAAATCCATCATTATAATTATTGTACTCAGTCACAGTTAAATTAAATACGTAACACGGCGCAATACGATTTATTTTCCCTTGCCAACATTTGAAGTTGTATTCAAGAGATAATTAAAAAGTTGTAGTATCGACAGTTGTAAAGATAGATGGCCAGTAATGAGCTACCGGCTCCTGTACGCAGCAAACTTTTATCTACCTCTAGTTTTACCATTTCAAATAAAAAGCGTAAGCAAAAATATACTTTAAGTTACATTACCTCTAAATTACGATTCCTTTTCGTTTGCGAATAAATATTAGAAAGGTAGTGGTTTGTTTCGACAAATGATGGGTTTTGTTAATGTTTCTCAAAGTGTTCCTATTCGTAAGAAAGGAAACAGAAGTGTTGCTTCCAATTTTTTTGGGAAAATACGAAATGAAATGCGGAATAGAGGTACCTAATCTAATGTTAATTACTATTAATTATAATCACATTCAGTAACCAAATTATAACATAGTAAGCGGGGTCCCTTAGGGTCTTGGGGTTGACTGTCAGTTATCAAAAATATATTTATTTTTGCTTTTCCCAGGCGTGGAGTCAGCGAAGGTGGAGGAAGTTACGGCCGCGCCAGTCCCTACCGAGTCGGAGGCGCGGTCCAACCGGCCCACGCATTGCGTGGTCGGTGGAGCGCATGCCTTCATACTTAGAGTAAGACGTCTTTACTATTTATGTAGCCCTAGTACTTCAGTCTGCTAAATTCGGGGATGTAATGGATCTCCTGTTCCTATAGGATCGGCTCATTCATGCACTCCGTGGTCGATGGTATTCATTCGTACTACATAGGTACAGGATAGCATGTCCATATTGTTTATGTAGCCCTAGTACTTCAGTCTACTAAAGTGGGAGACGAAAAATGACAACCCCATTTGTAGAGTAGATTTTTAATTGATCTCTATATTACTCGTTTTTTTTTTACACGTTGCCCCACATTAAGATTTTCTCCTGTGTCGTGGTTGCGTTTACAAACATACAAGTTCACATACACGATGACACCCAGACCCGAAACAACAATTTGTGGATCACACAAAGTGTTGTTCCGTGCGGGAATCGATCCCGCGACACGTTGCACGGCAGCCGGTTGCCCAGCCACCGCACCAACCGTGCAGTCGCCATGCTATGTATAATTTGCGTTTATTCTTGAATCTTACTAATATATGCGAATGTTTGTGTGTATATTTACTGCTTACGGTAAAAACGATTGAAGGGAAAGAGAACAGTTAGATGATGGTCTGGCATAAGACATAGGGTTTTTATCCCATGGAAACGCGGGCGAAACTGCAGGCAAGAAGCTAGTCTTCAATAATAAACACATTCTACTATTTCTCTTTTCAGATTTCCAGTTTCTTTGGGTTAGCTCCCCTCCGGTTCGAAGCTCGCAACAATGGCTTCACGGTCAGCATATCCAGCGCCATGTGTGTCTACAGCTACATTTTAGTTACAGTTCTAGGTAACCACCTTTGTTCCACTACCATCTCCTTCGAGATAAAAGTACTGTAGTATCCAGATAAGTACATCATTCTGGAGGTAGTTTCTTACAATGAATAACACAAAAGACAATCACAATTTACTTAATTAAAAAGTATTTGGATTTTATACGAAAACATGTACATATTATTGATTCTTATTTAGACTACACTAGCGATAGATTTCGGAAATAACTATAAATTACCAAATTGAAATTGTAATTCTTTCCTTCAATATGTATAATTTTCTATTTTCCAGTAATATGCACAATATTCGGCCTAGTGGCGGAGATCAACGTGGGTGTAGAGTTGTCAGTGCGCATGACCTCACGCATGTCGCAAGTCGTGTCGACGTGCGACGTTTTAGTCGTGGTCGCGACTGCCGGCGCAGGAGTCTACGGCGCGCCCCAACGGATGAGGAACATGTTGAAGTTTATGGAGAATATTGCTTCAGTGAGTTTCGTAGTAATACGATCTACTTCATGATATCTTGCCCGATCCGAGAATTTCATGAGACCTCGGCTTGACCCGATGGGGCCTACCGTATTTTTATTCACCAAATGGCACTAGCGTGAATCTCTCTTTCTTCGTTCAATAGAGAATTAGTGTCACGTCATTGGACGTTTAACATTTGACAGCTGCTGTGATTGGACAACAGTACCTCTTTCTATAGATATTTGCGCCATCTTGTGGGAAAAATTACGGTACAGCACGACTAGTTAACGACACACTATTTAGAGGTCCCAAAAGGTGCTGACTATCATAGAGAATTCTGGATAGTGAAATCTATATTTCTTCGCTGTCCACAGCGCTTGTGAAAATGTACTAAGGCAGCAGAACCGAGTGCTACATAAGAGCATGTCGTTGAAGCGTTTTTTGCAGTAAATAGAGATTATAATTTCCCTTTATAGAGGTATAATACTTGCCCGAAACTTTGTCCGCGTGGGATATAAATTTTAGAACATAACATTTTTCACATTTCTAAAATAAAAGTAGCCTACATTACTCCTTATGTTCATCAACCTACACAACATCAACATCAACATCAGCTATCTAGCTAATAAATAATAAGCTAGCTAATAATAGTCTTGCAAAATCGTTCCAGCCATTCCAGAGATTAGGCAGTACAAACAGCCAGACAGACAAAAATTATAAAAAATGTTGTAGTAAAAAGAGGTTATTTTACTATTACAAACAGACACTTTACATATCAACTTACAAAATTCAACTGATGAATTCCAGGTGGACATGAGTATAGGTGGGCAATACTCCTTAGTGACGGAGCGGAAGCTGTGTGGGATCATCCTGGCCATCCTCATCTTCTTCTCCATCCTCATCGCTGACGACTTCACCTTCTACGCGTTGCAAGCCAAAAAATTGGATAGAGAATGTAAGAGTGATAAATATTTCGTAATATCGTTTATTACTGAAAAAAAATTGTTATACTTAAAAACTGTACTAAGTAGTAAGTTACAAAATATAATAACAGAACACCTCCTTAGTTACTCACAAATAGTGTGTGGCTTTTCTTTCATCGTTAAAGTTGATTGCGATTAAATACGTATTATACCAACAGTACGATGAGTGTACAAAGGTCACCACCATCGCGCACACCTGTCGATATGGCTCCTAGCTGTTCCATAAGCACCATACAAAGTCACAGTTCTCCCGATTTATCGAAGTTAAGCGCGACAGCAGCGGATTCCCATATTACCATGCGTAATCCAAAACGTAAACAACCGCTATTAGACGATGAATGTGCATGCGCTAACTAGATAAAACACATTAACTCAGAACTAGGCCGTATAAGCGACCTGCTAGAAAAGTATATTGTATCCAATGAACTGATCATGAATAAAATGCAGGAAAGTTTAAAGTATGTCAATACACTTATGAACTAAAATTATGTAACGAGCAAACAATGCAGGTGATTTGCGTAAATACTACCCAGATCAATGAGATTAAATCTTCTACATCTAACATCGTAAAAGGACAACAAGAACTACATTCAACTGTGACACAGCTAGAAAAACAAGTCCGGGAAGATAGCAAAAAAATATTATCACTTGAATTTGATTTAAGCGCACTTCAGAAATCATCTTTGCTACCAGAATCGTCAAAAATTAATAACAAACTTGATTCCAATGAGCAAATAATTAAGGAGGTCACGGATCGGAAAGCTAGAGAAAAGAACATCATCATAGCTGGAGTATCAGAACAAACTGCCTCCGACAGGCAAACCAGACTGGCTAACGACGAGCAGGAGGTATGGGATATCATAACCAAGCTGTGCCAAGACCCTCCAAAACCCATAACGGTTTTTAGAGTTGGAAAGTACACAACAGGAAAGCAGCAGCCGCAGCATAAAGGTGTGTTTCAACACTGCAGACTCTGCTAAAAACATCCTGAAAAATAGAGATAAGCTCCCACAAAACATAAATATATACTCAGACCAAACTCCCGCACAACAGCTGTATATGAGAAGTTTGAAGGAGGAGGTTACACGCCGCCAAAATGACGGTGAGTCCGACATTACTATAAAATACATTCATGGGACACCAACAATTGTAAAAAACCCTACAAAAAACTCCAAATAATAAGCAACAATACAACCGATATGAACAGTAACACCTATCAAGTACTTGATGACTATAGCAGTATCAACACTCACCAATTAAGACTGCGATTTTTATACCTAAATGCTAGAAGTATACAAAAGAGTGGTAAGCTGGATGAACTTAAATGCATTCTTAAAGCACTGCCTAAAACCACTCACGCTATTCTAATAACAGAAACCTGGATACGATCGGAAACCCAAGCTCAAGCACTGCAAATTGATAACTATACCCATTATTATAACTATAGAACAGACTCGAAAGGAGGAGGGGTTTCGGCATTCATCCACAACAATCTAAAGCATAGCTTGTCAGAATCTAAGTACTTAGGCGGAAATAACTACTTATGGGTAGATTTGGAAAGACACAACTTTGAAATTGGAGTAATATACAACCCTGGCAACACCAACTACACGGAGTTTCTCGAAGAATATTAGTCTCAACTACAACAGCGTAAAAGGGCTATCGTTTTTGGTGATTTTAATATTGACCTTTTAGCTAAAACCAACAAAGAAACGAGACAAAACAAGGCAACAACTAAAGAGGCTGGGTATGCATTACTAAACAAAATAACTGAGAAATACTGTACGAGGGATTCAAAAACAAAAAGGAGTATTATGGACCATATTAGCACAAACTTAAAGAACGACAATTTTCACATGGCTATATTTCAATCTTCTATGTCCGATCACTATCAGATGTACTTAGAGCTCAAAAAAGTAAAACCACCTCGTAAAATGCGAACTCAATATGAAGCTATAAACTACAGAAACTTGTATAATCTAATGGAAGAAATAGATAACAACAACCCTGATAACGATTACTTTGCATTGGAAAATGAAATACAGTTATGTACAGAAAAAAGCCGAGTTATGAAGTCAAAGATACTAAATCTTCCACAAAAAGACTGGATTAATAAGGAAGTTATAGGACAAATCAATCAAAGGAATATGATGGGGGCGGAACTTAGAAGTCAACCTGATAACAACACAATGAAAGAAGAATTTTATAAAAAAAGGGACCATGTAGCTAAACTGATAAAAACAACAAAAAATACCTACTACGACAAAGCATTTTCCCAATGTATCAAAAAACCTAAAAAAATGTAGCGACTAATAAAATCCCTAACAAATAATAAACCACACCATAGCTGTGTTCCTTCAAAACTGGTTTTTAATTCAAAAACTATTTCAGAACCCAGTGAAATTTGTCAAATATTTAATAATTACTTTTCCACGATAGGACCCTCACTGGCGAATGAAATACCTTCAAAGTTTCATAACGAATGTGAACGCGCTTTACCCACTTCTCCTCTGAATAACGCCGAAGGTCTGTCCAGTTTTAATCCATGTTCTACCAAAGAGATACTCAACATAATCACAAACCTTGATGCAAACTGTAGTACAGGCATAGACGGTATAAATACAAAAATAATAAAATGCATACAAAAGTTAATAACAAATAATTTAAGCGAATGTTTCAATGATCTTATGGCCAAAGGGAATTTTTCTGAAACATTAAAACGAGCATAAGTAACTCCTATCTTCAAATCAGGCAGTGTCACTGATCCCGGTAACTATGGCCCAATTTCAGTTTTACCAGTTCTGTCAAAAATATTAGAAAAAATTATCCATACCCGCCTAGAAACGTATTTAAAAACCATAAATTTTTAACTGATCGCCAATACGGTTTTAGATCTCAAAGTAATACCACAACAGCAACAATTGACCTCGTAAACAAAATAAAAAGAATATAGACTGTAAAAATATATGTTTAGGCATATTTATAGACCTATAAAAGGCGTTTGATACAGTTTCCCACAAACTACTTTTATTGAAATTAGAATCGAGGTAACTGACAAAGCCCTGAAAATGTTCAAATCATATTTAAAAGACCGTTCGCAGGTGGTGAAATTGGGTAATTATCAGAGTGACGCAAGACCTGTAACATTTGGTATTCCACAGGGATCCATTTTGGGTCCCTTACTCTTCCTTATATACACCAATAATATAAATGATACAAAACTACACAGTCATCTTGCCTTATATGCCGATGACACATGTCTATTTTACTTTGGGCCTTCAATTCATGACATTATCTCACAAGCCCAAGAGGATTTAAATTCCCTATTTACCTGGTTTCAGTTCAACCTTTTAACAATAAACACTTCGAAAACATGCTATGTAATATATAAGGCAAAAAATAAACATATTCCCCCATTTAATCCACTTACAATAAATAATGAGTCGTTACAACTAAAATCCTGCGAAAAATATCTTGGGCTTAGAATAGATAGCTCCCTCTCCTGGACTGTTCACATTGACTACGTCAAAAATAAGCTTTCGTCATTAGTCGGAGCACTGCACAGTATAGTCAGATGTATTCCACAAAGATTACGGTACACTATATATAATTCTCTAGTGAAGCCACATTTGTTATACTTGATTGAAATATGGGGCAGTGCACCAAAAACAAAACTGTCGCATCTACAAATCACACAAAATAAACTGATAAAAATGCTCTTCAACTATCCGTACCTAACAGCAACGACAAAGATATACAAAGACACAAAATTAATGAATATAAAACAATTATACACTTACAACATATGCATTCTTATCAAAAAAGTTCTTAACAAAACCATACATTCAAATATTACTCTTACACAACACAAACAAGTCACTCAACGAAGTACCCGGCGAGCAAGTCTATTGGTTTTACCAAAAATCACAACAAATTATGGCAAAAAATGCTCACATTTGAAGGAGCACAGCTTTATAATAAAATACCTTCACGCATAAGAAACCTGCACTCATTCAACGCATTCAAAACTCAGCTTTACAAATATTTAGTTCTTAATCAAATACCCGAAAAATGAATGTGTTGGATGGGATTTGTTTATTGTCATGTTTTGTCCAGATGTTGTCGAGCCTAACCTTACCTACCTATATTGTTATGTTCTCAAGTAAGTGACATGTATGTTATTATTGAGAATAAAGATTCTTTAACCTAAACATGACTACTTAATAGTCATTAATTTAAAAAAAATGTTACATCACCTTTCACTCTATATTTGTGTACACTAAAGAATATATTCAGTAAAGAAAACACAAGTTTTTACAAATGACTATGTTTTTATTTATCAAATCTTTATGCGTAAAGTAAGTATAAAGCTGAATATAACGACATTAAACTGTCAAAAACCAAGCGGACACCGGTGACCGCAACCTATTGTTCTATAATTGTGTCTGCAAAACCGGTACTCGACGAGTTAAGCAATTTTAATTTTTTTTATAACGCGATGGAAGTCATGGACTTCCCACGCCGTGGGGACGACGGGGGGGTGTGCCGGACTCTTACCTGCTAAAACCACCGCGGTGTTCCTCCTCTGCCTGTGGCCGTGACCCGGGACACCCATACGGACCTACCGCTACATTATGGCAGGTCCCACCACGTAGCAGCCCTCAAAAGCTGCGATTTCCTTCCTCGAGTGGCGCGTGAACACACCGCTAACGCCTACTCCCGCCCATACAGCAGACGACTGACTCTCCTAATCAGTCGCCCGCAGGTCTCTCCTATGGAGGTCGCAGATCAGCTACCACCTCGCGGCAAGCATTCTCTATCAATCAATCCTTTGGTAGTTCTAAAGAAACAAATAACACGATTTACTATTTAAAAGTATAACTTCGTACCTGCTCAACTTATTTATTTTCTTTGTTTTATTTTCCAGGGGACGTAGTAACCAATTACCTTGGGTTCTACCTTCTGTGGTTCGTCGTGCTGATACTAGAGTTACAATTCGCGTTCACGGCACTCTCGGTGCGCGCGCGCTTCTCAGCTGTCAACGATGCCTTAGCGCTTACTGCTCGACAAGTCTCCGTCCCTGGTAACTAGATTTTAAATTCATTTATTTAAATAGTAAATTAACCATATTTTCCGAATTCAATAATTATTTATCGAAAGACAATTCTCGGGTCGCGCTACTATTACTAGCTACTGAACATTTATGTGATCATCATCATCAACAGCCTATAAATGCCCACTGCTGAGCAAAGCCTCTTTTCACACGGAGAAGGTTTGAGCATTAATTACAACGCTTGCTCTATGCGGGTTGGCGATTTCAAACTTATAATTAGAAATTATTAGCCCAGGTTTCCTCACGATGCTTTCCTTCACCATGTCAGTGGTGTCTAGATAATCTTAGAAAGTACATACCTCTGTAACTCGGAAAAAGTCATATTGGTGAGCCCGCACCCTCATGCATGAGAAGTCTTACACCTCCGGGCCACCACGACAGTTAGCATTTATGTGTTAATTTTCTTTAATTCTCCAGTAGAGAAACCGAAGAGTTCGTCGCCTCTTAACATTTATGCGATCCGGGTAGCGCCGGCTGACTCGGCTCGGTCGGCGAACGTCAGCCTTCTGGTGGAAACCATGACTGGCAGGGAACATGTTGTTATCATCAAGAGGACAGGTGAGATCGTAGAAGGAATTCTAATAACAATTACATAACATAACATCACGCCTTTTATCCCCGAAGGGGAACGTAGAGGTGCACATTACGGCACTTAATGCCACTGTACAATGTAACACTCACTTTTCACTATTTATGTTAGTCCCATGTAATAGAGGGTGCGCCTATTGGCCATATACTGAGCACAATTCCAGACTCCGTGTTACTACTGAGTTTTCTTATAAAACTCAGTAATACTTTGCCCTTCCTGGGAATCGAAACCGAGACCCCTTACCCGGCAGTCGCACTTGCGACCACTCGGCCAATGAGGCAGTCAACTTAATCAATAACAATCGGGTAGTTCCCGGGGATCAAAATTAAAAATCTAATTAGTCCGTCAGTTAGATAATGAAAAAATATTAGAGATGTACTTTTTTATTTTCTCGTATTAAGTTGCAATACCTACTTAGATAAAATGGCGCTAAGTTTAAGAGTGGGAGGTCGTTACGTCATAATGTGCTACAAAATGTGGCACGCTGTGACGTCACACGATATTTCAAATTATGATATCGTCGAAAGTATTTAATTTTGAGAGAATAGAAAAAATAAAATTTAGGAAACTACCCACCCTACCTCTATTGTGTGTACTGTGTCAGTTACGCTACCAAGATAAATCGAACATTGATTAAAATACTAAAGCCAGACTTCACATACAATATTATGACGATTAACGTCCGTCATTCAAAGGCATCAACTAATTAGAAGATAAGTAATTTGGTAATAGGTTTCTATTAGGGACCTCGCCTACAGGTCGCCTACAGTCGCGCGTTTAGCAAATGCGCGACAGCATCGCTTCTAAAGCGTGTTAGTCGTCGCGGAGAACCTAACGGGTAACCGGGGCTCCGACTCGACGTGCAGGAGAAGGAACGGGGTGGTTTTTAGTCAGTAAGAGTCTTATACTCCCACCCGCCTCACCCAGGCGGGAGCAGTTATTCGATGATTTTCCCCCTTTAAAAAAAAGGCATGTTAGTCGCATTTGTAACGCGCTGCAATAGCGATGCAAACGCGCTACTACTACTACTAATCGATACAAACGTACAACCGCGTCAGACGACATCCAATATCGACGTTGCTACTTAACTGTTGCCTACGCTTCAGCTGCGTAGGTAAAAGCAGCACCAAAAACAGCGTAACTAATGTTCCCTCAACGGAGTCCATCTTGCAACTGTACTAGACCATGATATTTTTGTATACCTAGGTAGTAACTGCATCGCGACCGAATCGCGATTGCATCGCGACTGAATCTGGTCCTGTGGGCGCGCGACTGTATTGCTACTCATAGTAGCCTGTGGGCGACGGCCCTTAAACTCTTAAAATTCATAGCATGAACTTTTGGAAGTCAGCCTTATACCCGCAATAGTGTCTATTATTTCAGCCAGTGGGGAGCCTCGCCTCATTGTGTCTCCGTGTGACGCTGTCAGACGTCTAGCAGCCCTACACGGCACGCTCTGCGACGTCGTCAACAGTATAGATGACAGCTATGGGCTCCCTCTCGTCGTAATCCTAATTTCAACCCTATTACACCTTATAGTTACGCCATACTTCTTGATTATGGAGATCAGTAAGTATTTTTTGTCACTTTTCCCACTGTTTTATCTCCATCTCCTAGTAGATTATGTGAGCCTGGTACTTTTTGTCATAACTTCAGTGCCCTCGACGCGTCTGTGCGTTTTATTGCTACGCTCTTGTTCAGGGGCGTAGCTAGCGCCGTATCTGCTGTATCAATTATATGGAGCCCCCAGACTACGGGGGCTCCCAACGTGTGTAAGCAGAAATATAAAAACTTCTCAATTTATATTTTAGTTAAATAATCACAAAATGCATGCGATCAAAGGTTGACAGAAACCATGGAATAGAGAAATCTATTCCATGGCAGAAACTTTGGAAAAACTAAAGTACCTAATCATTGTCTGATAATTAGGGCAGAGGAGATATCCTTACTTAATATTATAGAGGTAAATCGGAAAGTGAGTTTTGAGTTTGAGTTTGAGGTACTTTTTATCCCGGAAAAAATTGACATTCTCGAGGGATAACGAAATTATTGGTAGGTATAGATGGCACTGTTTGTATTTGTATATGTCACATAGGCTACTTTTTATCCTTTTGTGACGCGAGCGAAGCCGCGGGTAATAGCTAGTTTTATGTAAAAAAATCTCTTCTGAGAAATTTTTACCTTTCATAAGGCCAAACAAATTTTTATACGGGGCCAAAATACGCTACGCCACTGCTCTTGTTCCTATTGGTAAGTATTTGTGATTAATTTTCAGTTGTGTCTACGAATCGCATTCATTTCCTGGTTCTGCAGTTCTTGTGGTGTGTGACGCACATGTTACGTATGATCGTCGTCGTGGAGCCCGGACACTATACTATAGCTGAGGTAAGATTTTACCATTAATTTTATAGTCACTCTAGATAGAATATTCTAAATTAGGTATAAATAAACATAGTATATGTTGATGAAACGAAAGAGGTATGTAGGAATCGTAGTCATTGGCGTTCCATAGTCTCTGCCTACCCCCATGGGAGACAGGCGTGAAGTTATGTATGTATATGAGATATTACCAATTAATTAAAACTACTAAAATATGAGCAAGAACATAACCGATATTTGTCCAAACCTAAGTTGGGTAAAAAGAATTTAATTGGCTAGTTTCCTGGGTATAAAATAAATTGTTTCAACTTTTCAATGCAATAAATAATAACAAATAATCATACTCTCATCCATTGATTTAACAATTTACCTACTTTGAAATTTTTCTTGCATATCTCTTCATGACGTCAAAAGTTGCGATTCAATACAAAATTCATAAAAAAGTATCGTTTTTGACATTTCGATAAAAGTATTGAGTTTTATTATTACCTGTCAACTACCGTGTTTACTATCTCTTTTATTTGCACCAGGGCAAAAGAACAGAGGCGTTAGTATGCAGGCTGATGACATCGGCGCCATCTACGGGCGTGCTGCCCTCGAGGCTGGAGATATTTTCCCGACAGCTGATGCTGCAGTCAGTCAGCTACGCGCCAATGGGGATGTGTACTCTGCACCGACCGCTCGTTGCCTCTGTAAGCAAATAAATATTATATTTGTAATATTACCTCGACTGCCTCGTTGGCCGAGTGGTCGCAAGTTCTACTGCCGGGCAAGGGGTCTCGGGTTCAATTCCCGGGTCGGGCAAAGTATTACTGGGTTTGTAAAAATCTCAGTAGTAGCACGGAGTCTGGAAATGTGCCCGGTATATGGCAATAGGCTCACCCCCTATTACATGGGACTCATAACATAAATAGTGAAAAGTGGGTGTTACATTGTACAGTGGCATTAAGTGCCGTAATGTGCACCTCTGCCTACCCCTTTGGGGGACTTGTTATGTTATGTTGTACTATACTATGAAAAGAAAACAATGTTCTAAAAGTATTTTTTCTTGTTAACAGGTGATAGGTGCAGTGACAACGTACCTGGTGATTCTCATACAATTCCAAAGATACGACAGTTGAAAATGAAGGTCGCTAATATAATTTAATATTCAATCTCTAGTCACTACATGAGTTCCTAGTACCTATTTTACATGTTTTGTAAAACATATTAAATAAGAAATGACCAACGGGTTTTTGTAAATAAGTAAGTTGGTATGTAAATAAAATCTATGATTGTCAATTCCATAACTATTTCATTTTTTTAATTGTTAAGCTTCGGGGTTCAGTCGCTGACTCGGGCAAAACATTATTTGAGTGTTATTAGGTTTAAAAAAATTTAGAATATTCTTTATAATAACAGTCTCTGGTACAATTATGGCCGATATATGGCAGTAGGCCTTTTTCTTGTTGACGGGAAGACCTTCGAAAGGCGCCTAGTTGTTTGGGGATAAAAGACTGTGGATGGTGGCCACCCTCAGCACCTATTTATTTATTTATTTTATATTAACACACACTTATGCATAAGGGGCATAGGTGTGTGTTATTATTAACCATGTTAAACGCCATGGGGGTCACGTGTGACCGGCGTTAGCGGAGGATTTACCTTCTACAATTTTTTATTGGCAGTCATAGTCTTAAATTAATTTCAGTGGCGTGCCATTGGAGAGGTTTATGTCCAGCAGTGGACGAAAACCGGCTGTTGATGATAATGATGATGCATAAGGGGCACCGAGTTCTCTAAAAGTAGATCTTCTCCGGAACCCCCACAGTGCGACGCCTATCACGATACATTCCTAGGGATAGTCGTAATAAGCAAGCGTGGTGAGAAGAGGCTTTGCTCAGAAGTGGGCATTTATAGGCTGTTGATGATGATAGGGATGGCAGTAGCCCTGTATATTACACTGAGCTTGTAAAAAAAAGTCATCGCTGGTAAAAAGTCGTTATCACATTGTTTATGTTCACCTCTGCTCACAATTTTGGAGATCATAAGGCGTGTCAAATATGTAACATTGGTTTTAAACAACCCATTATTTTCTAATTTGATCTTCAAGTATAAAAGCTACACGTTCCTTGCAAACAGCGAGCGCTATAATAAAACAGCTAAAGCCACGTTGTGAACAGCTTGTGGTCGTTTTGAAGATTGCAAGCATCACAAGCATGTTGCACGCAGAAATGAGGCGAATATTAAAGTTTTCGTGTGCCACTGGAATTTGTAGCCTTTGAGAATTACGACCATACACAATATATTAAGTAAAATTAGATACATTGAAATAAGAGACTGTAATAGCTAATTGTATTGTGATTTGGTTCTTGGAATCACATCATTTAAGTGTGGGAGAGCTATGCTTCGGCACTAATGGGCCGTCTCGACCGGAGTGATACCACGGTCTCATAGAAAACAGACGTGAAACAACGTCGTGTGAGTGAGGTTACCGGAGGCCCAATTACCCCCTTCCCCGGTCTCCCCAATCCCCGAATCCACCACAATCCTCAAATTCCTAATTCCCAAAAAGCCGGTAACGCACTTGTAACGCCTCTGGTTTTTCGGGTGTCCATGGGTGACGCCGGTTGCTTACCATCAGGTGATCCGTCTGTCAGTTTACCGGCAAATCCCATAAAAAAATCGTCAATACTCTGTTACCGTCCATAGTATGGGTGATCTCTTTTACGGAAGGGGGTAGGCGGGTTGGAAATCAAGTTTATCGAATAGCGCTTTTGCCCGATCTCTCTTATATGTGAGAAAAGCAAGCGGTGATCAATATCACTTTCACGTCATAGACAAAAAACTACATAATTATCACATCCGGTTATTGTCTTCTCAATAAAATCTGAACTATTTTGACCGAATTACTAACTTTAATAATCTAAGTCGGTCAGAATATTATTCTATTCTAATGATTGTAACTCACTCACTTTGCCAAATAGTTCATTCGTGAACAAATAAATGAACGATATAGCTTTCTATTTAACGTTGAACATACATTAAAAGTTGCTCCGTTCTGTGAATTTTAACTTTCAGGTAAAGTGTCTGCTATGCAGAAAGCGGGTAGCGATTTGAATACACGTAAAGTTACAGCACGATCTGTCAAAGCATAATGGGTTTTTTGTGTTTTCGATATTTAAGGTAGCTCAGAATCTGGCATTGTCACCACTTCACCAGCGTGTTAATATACCTCTAATGTCGATATAGTTCGAGTAACTATCCTAAGAAAACTGTCGTTAGACGGATGTTTCATTTCACAAGTAAACGTCTTGTTGCTTTTTCAAAAAATGAAAGCCGTTATATTTTTTATACATACATATATTGGCTTATTAAAAAACACAAGTTTAACAAACTCTAGATGGTGCAAGTAAGAGATAGAAAATATAATATCATGGTCTGCGTGAAAAGCAGCAGTTTCAGCAAAATTCTTCGCTATCCGCCTTCTCTGCGACATGGACTTTACACCTCGCATAGTTTTAGTACCGGCTACTAAATAGTTGAACTTTTGTTCTAGCAGTGAGCGAAGTGAGTTCGGAAGATAATTTTAACGGAGTATATAGTTTTTATACGTATTGTTTTATCGTTCGTTTTTAGTTGCCCTTAAATTAATTTTATATTAATGAGCCTTTTTTTTAAATAACATATAACAACAATACAAGTTGACTACAGATAGCACCCTGACCAGAAACAACAATTTGTGAATCACACAGAGCTGCTCCGTGCGGGAATCGAACCGGATACACGTTGCGTGGCAGCCGGTTGCCCACTCCCAAGCCACACCAACAAGTTATGTTGCTGCTACGCACATATTTTACATTTATAGGAACTCCGCAACACATCAATAGCCCATGGCAGTCCAGCTCTGGAAAACGTGTCACCTCTATTCAGGGTGTCCAGTAAATAGTGCACCATACTGTGAGTACCTGACGTACGAGACTTTGTCATAAACTCATAATCTCCACGGTTGACAGAACGGTCGAAGATAACAGTCTTAAAGGTACTGGTTTATCAGAGAGCGACGTTGCTTGTTCTCCATCATGCAGAGCCTTAGTTGACTTTTTCAACACCCACGACAAGAGGGGCTTTTTTATGGGATACGCCGTAAACGAGCAGACGGATCACCTGATGATAAGCAATCGGCATTACTCATGGTCACTTGGAACACCAGAGACGTTACAAGTACGTTATAGTCCTTTTGGGGATTAAAAATTTGAGGATTGTTGGGGTAATTGGCCTCTGATAACCTCAGTCACACGACAAAACACAATGCAAGTGTTTTTTTCACGTCGGTTTTCAGTGGATGGTGACAAAAGATCTACTCTGCTGTAATCGCGGCATAAGATTGTGTGGACCAGGCGTTTATAAACGTTATTAGCCTTGATCTTATTTTAGTTTAGTGTTTGTACGTCTCAGCCGGGTGCCTAAACAAATACAAAACAAAAGCATTAGAGGCTCGTGTTTATTCAGAAACACGAGTTATATTGTGACTGTAGAGGTACGTATTTAACAAGAAAAGGCATTATTTTCTGAGCCTTTTCTTAACAAAGTAAATACACTTTTACTACCTGGTAAGTAGGTAGATGTAAGTCCGGCTGCCGAGTTTGGTCTTCATTTTGATTATTGGTTCAGGCAGAATAACACAAGATTACAGATGTAATATATGAAGATTTTAAGTACACACTTTTAGTTAATGAAAAGTGAGAAATCATTCACTTAAATTGTCTTAATTGTTAGTATGTTTATAGTCTTTTTTTTAAGGGGGGAAAATCATCGAATGACTGCTCCCGCCTGGGTGAGGCGGGAGGGAGTGTCAGATTCTTACTGACTAAAAACCACCCCGGTCCTTCTCCTGCACGTCGAGCCGGAGCCCCGGTTACCAGTTAGGTTTTCCGCGACTCCGAGTCGGCATCGGCCCTATTGGACCCCATCTGTAGTGGTCTGATGGCTCGTTGAGGCGCGCGCGGAACGCGACGGGCCTACGCATATTTATAGTCTAGAACGCTAAGAACACATAACGTAACATAACATAACATCACGCCTTTTATCCCCGAAGGGGTAGGCAGAGGTGCACACAGAAGTAACACACACTTTTCACTATTTATGTTATGAGTCCCATGTAATAGGGGGTGAGCCTATTGCCATATACCGGGCACATTTCCAGACTCCGTGCTACTACTGAGGATTTTTTAAAAACCCAGTAATACTTTGCCCAACCCGGGAATCGAACCCGAGACCCCTTGCCCGGCAGTCGCACTTGCGACCACTCGGCCAACCAGGCAGTCTAAGAACACTTCTCTGCTATATTCCTTTTCGTTTGTATCAAACAATGTATTTAATTCATGCAATAAATAAAACATATTGTTCTTACTCCACTGCCTATCCTTAAAGAAGTACTTCAACATAGTCAACAATGAAGAAGCTAATCAAGTGAAGTATATTCGTTATACCGATATTAATTAACTTGGGAACTCAAAGTTAATCCGAGTATGATAATCTCGAAGCAGATGTTTGAGCTCCTGACAAACTTGCACTATGTTATCTGTGACCCCGATAACTTTCAGCGCTGAACAATTCTGAAACATTCTGAAACAGATTCCGATAGTAACTTCAAATATTACCTCTATAATAATTATTAATGTTAAACCGTTGTCGGGATTTTTCTTTAACTACATCTTTGAGTGGTTAGTGATTTCTAAGTTTTCAGACTCTTATTGACTAAAAACCACCCCGTTCCTTCTCCTGCACGTCGAGCCGGAGCCCCAGTTACCCGTTAGGTTCCCCGCGACATTATTTGGTAGATAGGAACGTAGTTATCGCTTGTTTTTCATGATATCCTGGTACAAATATTGTGGACCTTCTTATATAGACGCAGCAGTAGTCCAATAGCAGCTTATCATGGGGCGGTTATTGTTGTTGATGATGATGATGTTCTGAGACCTATATAATGTCGCTCGACGGACTGACGGCAGATTTTTTAAAGGGGGAAATCATTGAATGACTTCTCCCACCTGGGTGAGGCGGGAGGTAGTGTCAGACTCTTACTGACTAAAAACCATCCCGTTCCTACTCCTGCACTTCGAGCCGGAGCCCCAGTAACTTGTTAGGTTCTCCGCGAATCTTTATGGGATAGATGGCAAAAGAACACACGGATCACCTGATGGTAAGCATCACCTGAGGAGTTAGGTACTTAGAAGATGCGTCTGTCAGGCATTATGAAAGAATAATCTTTCGTTTCGTTTATATGTTTGCTTATGGGAGTTTACAATTATGATTTGTTTCTTAACCGTGACAGCTGTATAGGTTTCCAGACGTCTGTAGCCTGCGGTAACTGCTTTATCTTTGTTTTAGATGATTTTTTGTGGCTGATGGTGACCAAATCAAGCGTCCTTGTGCTAACCGTTAAGAAATGTAATTCCTTGTCGGAATCTGTGTTTCCCGACAAATAGAACTTGAATGTCTTCAAACAAAATCGACGTGCTCCGTCGTAGACAGCATCATCGCTTACCACGTATAATAAAAAATCTATTTTCAAACTCTGTAATTAAGTCACATATCTAATAGGGTAAATCATTAGACACGTATTTTTTATTTTCTTACAGAAACGAAAACTTTCGACGATATATTGATTTGAAATGTCGCGTGACGTCACTTCTATGTACACAAAACACCGCTAATTAGTTAGCGGCGCCACACATCGACACTACTATCTTTTACACAGTGAACATGTGTGGGTAATTTCATATTACTGTGTATAAAAATATTCGTCCACCACATTCACATTGGTATTTTCATTCTTGTGTCGGTATATGTATTTTTATAATTTAATTCACGGGTAAGGTTAAAACTATTTACAATCATTGATATGACCCGACATTTTGACGGGTATTAACGTAGTGTTCGTGGTCGACTGGTTAATGAGCACGCTTTTATCTTCTTTCAATGATCAATGATGATGTGAGTTCTATTCCAGCTGAAAGATTCTTTTTTTATTTTACTAGGTAGTTTTTCTTATTGTTTTTTTTTTGTTTTTTGAAATATTAGATCAGGCTATAAAAGAAGCAGATAAGTCTGTAAATAAAACAATACTATCTTTTATTACAATTAATTTATTTATTATACAAATAAGTGGTTTTATATTCAATATTTATAATAATTAATTATCATACCACAGTTAAGTTCTTAAAGTTCTTTAAATAATAATTAATCAATATGCCAATAAACCTTATAGTCGAATTGGGAAATATCATGCGATAAAGTTTATACTTTTAAAATTAACATAAGAAGATTTAGAAAAATAGGATAGAAAAAAAAGAAAAGATTAAAACATTGTTTCAAATTTTAAATATTTGATTAATGAAATCTTGAAACAATTTGTGAATGCTGGAATCGATCCGGCGGCACTTTACTGGAGGTGATAACCATTACGCCAAACGCGCTGTGAATGAGATCATCGAAATATTGTATACCATTCAGTAACATAAAAATACGATGAGAAAACACTATATTTATATGGGTATTGTATAGCTCGATTGCTCATTATTTGATTTCGATTTATTCAAAGTTTGTTATAAGTTATTTTTATCTTTACCCTCGTTTTTATTTAAACTTATTTACTAAATAATTACGTATACCGACACAAAAATGATATTTAAATACCAAGATGTGTGTGCTAGACGAATGTTTCTATACATATCTATTAATATGAAATTACCCACACATGTATATTGTGTAGTCATACTAGTGTCGATGTGTAGCGCTGCGAACTAATTAACGGTGTTTTGTGTACATTTTATACGTAGAAATTACGTTTTCTAAGTATTGTTTTATTATACGACATAATAAAAAATACGTGTCTAACATTTTTTCATTACCTAACTGACGGACTAATTAGATTTTAAATTTTCATACCCTGTCATCATCCGTATTGTAAAATATCACGTTACAGCATGTTTTTCAATAATACGCGTACTTTCATATATTTTATTTAAGCCGGAATATTACTGTTGATACTTATTTACTGACGACCTACTGCAGTTTCAATGACAGTTCTGTTTTCGTTTCGAATGTATCCGGATAAAACTGGACCGTGTAAGCAGGATTTTTAATTATTGCAGCTTGCAACGGGCAGAGGATACATGTATTATATTTTTATGAGTTCCTTTTACCGTACTTTATTATGTTTATTTGTCGTATCACATCACACAAGATAAGTCTCTCATTACAAGACCGTTAATGAGAGACTTTTGTGAGAAAAAACTGTAAAGAAAAAATAATTCCCATAACTTTTTAAATGTTGGATTCCAAGTGCAGAATGTAATTAGAATTCAAACTTATGACTGAGAATTTAGAAATTATTATCCGTTAATAATACTTTGTTCAAAGTATTTGCTCATTCCAAGATTCCTATGGAGAAGAACGAGCAAGAAACTCCATAGGTTACAAGTCCACAACATAATTCTCTAGTTACATAGTTTTATTGTTTGGATTGTGCGAGAACAACGTAACACTAAAATACATTCAAAGAGATCGGAAAAAAATAACGTTAAAGGACAGTAAAAAAAATGTAGTTGTTTGATTGGTCGATTAAAATCAAGACGTCATTAGCAATAGTGGCTGCGACCATTCGGCGAAATAGGCCACTTTAGATCAATCTCAAATAACGTGCAAGTATTTTTAAGTCCGCTCCAAACCGGGAAGCCGTTTGTATCGAGTAGCAAGTGACTAATGCACTTGCACAAATTGAAACAGTGAATTTGTAAAACGTTTCGCTATAGAAGGCGTTTTTTAACAATTACAAAAATAAAAATATAATTATTTGGTTGTGTTCAATTCAAGAAGGTTATTTATATGCTATGGTTTCAGTATTTTGCGATGAAATGTTGATGAATTGGTAATTTGAATTTATAAAACGTAGCTTCACTTTATCTATATAAATAAAGATGAATTTCCGTTCGTTAGTCTCGCTAAAACTCGATAACGGCTAAACTGATTTGGCTAATTTTGGTCTTGATAGGTTCGTGGAAGTCCAGGGAAGGCTTAAAAGGAGAAAAATTATTTAGGCGTTACGAAGTTTGCCAGTTCAGTTAGTAATTAGAGATATACCCAATTTCTCTAACGTCTGAACTGCTTCGTTGAGTTTTAGTAATATTATGTTGTAGTAAAATGTTGCATGTAATTTTCTTACTCAAAATATGGACCTCTTCTAAATAACAATCTAACAACAAAATACCAGGATGCAACGACGCAACCTATTAATTACAGTCAATTACTAGGACAACAGAATTTCGAGAATATATCACCCACATAATGCCGTGGTCGGAACAATCGGTAGGTAATGGATATAAATTAGTAGGCAACAAAGGAGAGCCCGCGGCTTTCTAACTTGCACTACACCTACTCGATGCAAGTTTAATATCAGTGACACATGCAAGACTACAACGAGCAATCTCTTACATTGTGTTGAGCGGCTAGTACCTTATATTCTTTGTGGTGCAGGTGAAGATATACTTTTAAACTGTCAAACACCAAGCAGTCACCGGTGACCGCAATCTATTGTTCTATAATTGTGTCTACAAAACCGGTACTCGACGAGTTAATTTGCATATTTTAACGCAACAAGGCGACACTAATCGACAAATTGTCCATCCTTATCCTTAGAGGTATATCAATCTTCAGAATATAATTGAAAATGATAGAGTTTCCACCTATGATATTGATATCGGATAAGACTATTGAACAGAGTTGTACTAAATTCTGCAGGATAATGGTGCTCGCACAAAGATTCCGTTCGTATGTATGTATTCGTATGCAATGCATCTCCCATTCGCCGCAGTAAAGTAGCGGATGTAATGCACTCTTGAGTTCTGGTTCAAGTCCCGCTTACGACTGCGCTTAAGATACGGATCAGTTAAACTACGCCGCATTAAACTTTCTCAGTAAGTGTTTTACAATAGAACTTTGAAGATTCCACTAAGTACCAGTACCTGCAAGGCTGTATAGTTTGGAGGGAAATTAAGGAGTAGAAAATATGGCTTGAAAATGTACCTAAGAGATAATTACGGATGTCTAATATTTTATCACTACTAAAGGGTAGATATTGTGATGGTGATGCTAGCATATTTTACGTTTAAAGTTTTTATAAAAATACTTCGCTTTTATGGGCAAATTCTTGAAACAGTCTCATGTTTTCCTTTCTAAGTGAAATCACCGCCGTTTGGTACCTAACAATAAAATCAGTCGTTACCAAGCACACATAAGCGACTGACTCTTTTAGTGCGAGTAGGCGCTGTAAATCGTGGCGTTGCATGCAAAGTCTCACTCGTATAACACATCTACGATACATCGTAAACTCCTTATGCAAACTGGAAGCCGAGTAGTGAAGTGTGGCGAGAATAACTTTCGTTGTTGAAAGTCGTTATGTTTGGATTGTAAAAGTTGTTCGTTTGTGGTCAACTAGTTTGAATAGCATGTTTGTGTAAATATAACGACATAATATTGAATAGATATTTTATACATTGTGGCTTAAAAAACATTTCAATGAAATTATAATTATAATTTCGCTTGTTGCAGACAACAGTATAAAAATGTAATATAGGTACACATTTCACTAATTACATATTAGTGAAATGTGTATATTACATGTCTTATTAGATGAAGAGACTAAAAAATCGAATATTATAATATAATGTCTACATACCCACCCTGCTATGTAAGTAAATAAATAAGAGACTACGGTATTAGCCCTTACACCATTAAAATGATTAGTCTTTAAGCATCTAAGACCAAATACGAGTAATTAACAAACAATACACTAATTTTAGTTGAATCTACTTTTAATGACCTAGTTGTCTAATCTCCGGCTTGGGTCTCAACACTATTTTATATAAGAGTGATTATTCACAAATCCACGGCCAATACGGCCACGGTAATCAGTAGTGTTAATTACTAAGCAGTAATTAACCGACGTACGAAGCTTTAAGGCTTAGCATATAGCGCGGGATTAGGTACTATGTACACAAAACACCGTTAATTAGTTCGCAGCGCTACACATCGACACTAGTATGACTACACAATATACATGTGTGGGTAATTTCATATTAATAGATATGTATAGAAACATTCGTCTATCACACACATCTTGGTATTTAAATATCATTTTTGTGTCGGTATACGTAATTATTTAGTAAATAAGTTTAAATAAAAACGAGGGTAAAGATAAAAATAACTTATAACAAACTTTGAATAAATCGAAATCAAATAATGAGCAATCGAGCTATACAATACCCATATAAATATAGTGTTTTCTCATCGTATTTTTATGTTACTGAATGGTATACAATATTTCGATGATCTCATTCACAGCGCGTTTGGCGTAATGGTTATCACCTCCAGCAAAGAGCCGCCGGATCGATTCCAGCATTCACAAGTTGTTTCAAGAATTCATTCATCAAATATTTAAAATTTAAAAATGTTTTAATCTTTTCTTTTTTTTTCTATCCTATTTTTCTAAATCTTCTTATGTTAATTTTAAAAGTATATACTTTATCGCATGATATTTCCCAATTCGACTATAAGGTTTATTGGCATATTGATTAATTATTATTTAAAGAACTTTAAGAACTTAACTGTGGTATGATAATTAATTATTATAAATATTGAATATAAAACCACTTATTTGTATAATAAATAAATTAATTGTAATAAAAGATAGTATTGTTTTATTTACCGACTTATCTGCTTCTTTTATAGCCTGATCTAATATTTCAAAAAACAAAAAAATAAATAAGAAAAACTACAGAGTAAAATAAAAAAAGAATCTTTCAGCTGGAATAGAACTCACATCATCATTGATCATTGAAAGACGATAAAAGCGTGCTCATTAACCAGTCGACCACGAACACTACGTTAATACCCGTCAAAATGTCGGGTCATATCAATGATTGTAAACAGTTTTAACCTTACCCGTGAATTAAATTATAAAAATACATATACCGACACAAGAATGAAAATACCAATGTGAATGTGGTGGACGAATATTTTTATACACAGTAATATGAAATTACCCACACATGTTCACTGTGTAAAAGATAGTAGTGTCGATGTGTGGCGCTGCTAACTAATTAGCGGTGTTTTATGTACATAGTTAAACATACGTATAAATGTAATTCGTTTTTATAGGTAGAACACTAGTAAAAAAATATTCTTTTCTAAACTGCCTATATTTAAAAAAACGACTTTAATTCCCTACTTTATTGAAGTCGGTTTTTTAAAATACTAAATCCTTCTCCTAGGTGTTTTAAGAAATGCTTTTTTTAAAGCGCCTCAAAATCGATTGAGCTGTTCGTGAGATAATCGCGCACAAATATACCTCCATACATACAGGTCAAACTGAGAACCTTCTTTTTGGAAGTCGGTTAAAAAAGGGGGGAGCGGTTTGGGGGGTCAAAAAGTATTTTCCAAACAAGTGACTTTGTTAGTGATATTGACTAAAAACTTACGATTCGCAGCTATTTACTTTACCATTTTAAAAATTATAAAGTGTGATCTTATATTCAGGTACCGCTCCGGCTTCGCACGGGTGCATTATGTGTGTATTATACATATTTAAACCTTCCTTAAGAATCACTCTATCTATTAAAAAAACCGCGTCTCAATCCGTTGCGTAGTTTTAAAGATCTAAGCTTACATAGGGATAGACAAACGGTGGATAGCGACTTTGTTTGTTATTATACTATGTAGTGATGAAAACCAAATCAAAATCTATCTCTTTGTACTTAAATATTAATATCAATCAACAAAAACGGGTCAAGCTCTTTAGAAAACAAATCTGTTTTCTCCCACCCTACGCATTCGCTACGAAAAAGCGTAGAAGCGTAGCAATTAGCAACGACTGTAGCCACAGCTACGAAATTCTACGAAAAATGAAAAAAAATTAGAGGTATATATCGTGGTACAATATTTATCATGCTAATGGCTCTCATCTTCATAAAAAACATGGTAAAATTGTCTCTGAAACACAATAGCTGCGTACAGTGATGGTAACGACGTATTATTCTGTCAAATTACTGTCAACTATCCACAGGGCTTTTAAGAAACCTTTTGTCTTAATAAACCTGATGTCTAGACAGTGTCTGAGGGAGAGATGGTACAATCGACCAATTTATCAGTAAACAGGATAGTCTCTGAAGTTTTTATTTTATATTGTAAAGGTTTATATACTAAATCAATTAAAACGCTACTCAATTTTAAAGTATTTGAAATTTAGCCTTTCAATATTTGCATGTAAGACGTACTTTACGTTTTTAAAAATAATATGTATTTTCTAAAGGTACCTTTAGAAAATACATATTATTTTTAAAAATTAAAAAATATACGTCTTACACGCAAATATTGAAAGGCTAAATTTCAAATACTTTAAAATTGAGTAGCGTTTTAATTATAAACCGCAGATATAATAACACGCGTCGAGTGTACTTTAGTATCAGTAAACACATTAACATTGTCTTGTTGGTCTGTTTAAGTCTGTATTATAAATTAACTGGTGTTTCGTGGAATTACTCCAAGTGGAGGTGCGCTGTCCAACTACGTAGTAGATCATTTTGTTTCTTGATTATACCTATCAACCTTATATTATGTCTTTATTCTTTGAATTCTTAGTTAAAGGTTAATACATAAACTCATTCTACTAGTATATAATACGTACATTTTAATCTATAAATATACTAGTGAAATAGTGACTTTGGATAGTTCTTCACAGCTCCTCCCATATAGGTGATAACGTGATAATATGTAGCCTATATGTTGACCAGGCCTATTTGTAATATTCATGCAAAATAATTATTAAATCTGCAGTACTTTTTGAATTTAACCCGGACATACATTCTAAAAACTATAATTTTGGTTTCGGTGTCGATTGTAGATAATGCCCCAAGTATTCTTTAAAAAAAGTATCGAATGTACAGTTTCGAACTTTCTACGATTTTATTATATCTATAAAATAAAATAAATATATAAGAGAAGTGCTAATTCAATTTTTTGGTGCTTTTTTTTTATTTTTTTTTTAAGGGGGGAAAATCATCGAATGACTTCTCCCGCCTAGGTGAGGCGGGAGGGAGTGTCAGACTCTTACTGACTAAAAACCACCCCGTTCCTTCTCCTGCACATCGAGCCGGAGCCCCGGTTACCCGTTAGGTTCTCCGCGACTCCGAATCGGCATCGGCCCTATTGGGCCCCTTCTGTGGTGGTCTGATGGCTCTTTGAGGCGCGCGCGGAACGCGACGCGCCGTACGCTCGGGTCTGTTTCTGGTCGGACGGGGAGCCACCCATGCTCGCCGCCCGCAGGCCCGCGCTTACGGAGGCCGGAGATCGTCCCGCGATCCCCGACGCCCGGTGTGTCCTTCGCGATGGCTGGGTTGCGAGGAGGCAGCGCTTCGCTGCCTCACGCGTCCCGCCTCCTCCTTAGCTAGCATCACTGCTTCGCAAAAGGAGGAGACGGCATCCCAGTCCCCCTCGCTCCGCATCATGGCCTGCACTAGGCCCGGACGCGAGAGGTCGCCATCGCCGATCACTTCCCTGAGGACACGGCGGTGCTCAGCCCACGAAGGGCATTCTCCCACCGTGTGTTCCACCGTGTCCTCAGGGCGGTCCTCGCAGTGATGACACCCGGGCGTTTCCTCCCGCCCCATCAGACACAGGTACCTCCCGAAACTTCCATGTCCGGTGAGGACCTGCGTCAGGCGGTAGGTGAGGACGCCGTAGCGTCTCTCAAGCCACTCCTCAAAGAGGGGACTTACCGCTGCGGTGGCAGCGAGCCCAGCCCTCGGTTGCGACAGTCGTTGCTGCCACTCCGCCATGAGATCGCGCCGGAGCTCATCCCGCCACGCACTTATCTGGCGCGGCAGCGGAGTTTCGCCCCGGCGACGTGCCTCCGCGCGCATGCTGTACACGCGCGCGAGCACCTTCGCCTCCAGATCCCACGGCGGTAATCCGGCAAGGAGGTTCCCCGACTCCCCAGAGATCGTGCGGTATCCGCGGATCATTCGGATCGCCATGACCCTCTGTGCCATGAGCAGCGTCCGAGCGGGACGCCGCAACAGGTTTGGCGCCCAAACAGGGGCGCCGTAGAGGGCCATGGACCGCACGACCCCGGCGTATAACCTCCGGCAGGAGGCGTTTGGCCCCCGAGGTTGGGGAGGATGCGTTTAAACGCAGCCCCCGTCCTCTCCAACTTTGGAGCCAAACGTCGGAAGTGCTCAATGAAGTTCCACCGACTGTCGAGGACGAGTCCTAGGTACTTCATCGTCGTCTCGACGCCGATGGTAACTCCTCCCGCCGTTATTTGGGACCCACCCGGAGGTGGCGCGTTCCCACGGCCATGAAAACACATGGCCTCGGACTTGTGGAGCGCCACCTCGAGTCCCAACTGCCGGATTCTCTCAACGACTGTCGCAACCGCTGTCGCCATTAAGTCGGCCGCCGCCTGGTGTGACCTCCCGTGCGCTAGCACCAGCGTATCGTCGGCGTAGCATATTGTGCTAACGCCGTTCGGGAGGTCGGTGCGCAGCACCCAGTCATAGCCGATGTTCCACAGGAGCGGCCCCAGAACCGAACCCTGTGGAACACCGCGTGACATCTCTCGCCGGTTCCACTCGCCCCGGTGACCGGGGTAGCTGACGGACCTGTCCGTCAGGTAAGCCTCGATTACACGACGGAGGTAGGTAGGCACCCGATGATATCGGAGTGCCTCCAAGATGCAGCTCCAGGGCAGGGAGTTGAAGGCGTTGGCGATGTCCAGAGACACCGCCACTACAACCTTACCCCTGGACACTGCAGTCCCCGTCGTGAGGTCTCTAACGCGCATGATGGCGTCCACCGTGGAGCGCCCTCTGCGGAAGCCGAACTGGCCGTCCGACAAGTCCGGCCCAATGTCCGTCAGGTGCGCGACGAGGCGGTTCGAAATGATTCTTTCGAAGACTTTCCCCACCTCGTCGAGCAACACTATGAGCCGGTACGCGGACGGAGAGTCCGCAGGGCGCCCCGTCTTCCGCACGAGGACCAGTTTTCCCGCTTTCCAGAGAAGCGGGAACTGGCCTCTCTCCAGACATGCGCTGTAGAGACCAATCAATCGAGGCCCGAGAGCCTCTGAGGCCAGGACCCATGCCTTGCCATGCAGGCCGTCGGGTCCTGGGGCGGTGTTCTTGGCGCCCATCCGGCGCACCGCCGCTCTCAATTCTGCCTCGGTCACCTCTGGGACGATGTCGTCGTCGTCGTCGCTGTAGCCCGCGTCGGGCACCGCAGGGGGCGGAGTCATATACGGAGGGGTGAACCCCCTCCACAGTCGAGGGAACAGGGTGCCAATCACCTCCTCCAAGACTTCTTGCCGGAGACTCTGGGTGAGCGGGGGAGCCCAAGCGCGGAGCTTGTCGCGTACCATCCGGTACGGGCGTCCCCACGGATCTCTGTCCAGAGTCCCCAGCATCTCTCGGCGGGCCTCCTCCTTGGCCCGCAATGTCTCCACCTTGAGGAGGGCCTTGGCCGCCCTGTATCCCTCGTACAACTCCGCCTCTCTCGCCTCCGCATTAGGAGGACGGATGCGGCGCCTGCGGTGCCTAGTGTACTGGCGTCGCGCAGCAGTGCACGCCTTGCGTAGAGCTGCTAGCTCTTGCGACCACCAGTACACCTGGCGCTTTTGTTGCCTCGACCGGATCCGGGGCATCGGCACGTCACAGATCCTGGACATGGCGTCCTGGAGCCACTTGGCCTCATCGTCTATGTCGGCAGGCCTGACCGGTGGTATCACCCAGGCCTGCACGATGGCGGCTTCCAGGAGCAGCTCCCGGTCCAGCTGTTTCAGCGCCCAACGCGGGCCACATGGGGCCTGTCTGACCGGCGGGTCTGCGGACTCGGCGGAGACGTCGAACCGGATATACCGGTGGTCGGAGTACGTCTCCACCTCCTCCACGCGCCAGTCAACAATACGCGGTGACAGAGCAGGGCTGGCGAACGAGATGTCCACCACCGACTCGCCCTGCATCCGCACGCACGTGGGGACAGAACCCCGGTTCAGGACGACTAGGCCCGTCTCAAGGGCCCAGTCTTCCACCATCCTACCCCGGACGTCGGTGAACCGGGAACCCCAAGCCAAGTTTTTGGCGTTGAAGTCCCCGAGGACGAGCACGGGGAGGGAACGGAACCCGACGACGACGGTGACCAACTCCCTCAAGGAGTTGTGGAACTCGGCGAGAGTTCGGTTCGGAGAGAAGTACACGCCCACCACAGCGAGCTCTCCGAACCGTGCTGCGACACAACCCCGGCCTCTTTGAGCAGCCTCAAGAGTCGGGGTACCGGCGGCGGCCGACGAGATGATGGTCACCGAGCCGTCCAGGTCCGCCACCCAGTGATCCCTGGGCAGGACAAAGTACGGCTCGGAGACCACGGCGACATTGATCGACCACTGCGCCATGCTCTGGAGCAGGAGATCCTGAGCAGCGGCGCAGTGGTTGATGTTCGCCTGGAGGAGGCGGAATGGGGCCATTATTGGCAGTCCATTCCGACCTCCTCAGTGGCGGCAGCGGCGACTGCGGTGGCAGTGGCGGCGGCGGTGGCGGAAACGGCAGGGGCGGCGGAGGGCCTACCTTTGCCCTTGGGTGTTTTTGGTGCTAAGAACTCATTATGTTTCCACGACCTGAAGTTCGAACCGAGATACTCTATAATCACACTAGATACATACCACACAATTAAAAAGCAGTCATATAATTATTTTTTAATATTAATATAGAACATTATACCAAAAAATTCTAAGATAAGAAATAGTTTATCCGAAATAGCAATTCACTTCTCACATTTCATATCCTAAAATGCAATATCATATTTTATATCCTAAGTTACAACCGCAAGAAACTTAATACATTAAAAAGCAACTTATATCTATATTTTACTACAGCACTTTCTCTTCACTTCACTTTATCGATACCGACTTGAAATATATCGACAGGTGTCTCATCACTAGCATTGTAAAGTGTTTACGTTCATATTTTCAAAATGGCGGCGTTACAGCTCGGTCGCGCAGGGAGTAAGCACAATAATAGCCACCTGCATTGCTGTGACTTATTGGAATATTTTTATGTAAAGTGACTGACATTTTTTCATTTCGAAAAATATTTTTACTGAGGTAATATTTAGTTTTTTAGGTGTATATTTGAAATTGAATGACTGCAGTGACAGAACATTTTTGGAATTGAATTTTTATCCATGAAAAACTAAATAAACTGCGACTTTGGTTAATCCCAAGGATGTTGCACACACGAAAAGTGACATTGTATCAATTTTTATAATTCCTAATTATAATAATGGTGTTAGACTCTTACCAAACATAATTCCAAATCCGCTACGGCTATATTGAAAAGAAGAATTAAATAAAGAACTTAGACACATTTTAAACTACAATAGGTCTATATTTTCTTAGGACCTTTACATTTCGGATTGATAAAACAGAACCAGACTGAATGAAGCCCACACATAGCAGACACATGAATCTTTAAGACGTCTAAACTTTGATAAAAAGGTCCTGAAGAGTCGAGCCTCAGGGCTGAACGAATAAGTGAACGAGTAAAGTCGTTAGTTTGACTCCCATGGGAGATTGCTTGACTTGCGGTGGTGTGACCACTGTCTGTGTGCAAACGTGTGGTTTAAAAGAAAGCTTCAGCGTTTTATGTTGTCCTGGTACTATGTATGTACACTAAACCTCTAGCTAAAATTGTCTTTTTTTGAAATCAATAATTAAATTGTTTCCAAATTGAAAGAGAAAATAAAAAATATATATTTTTATGGCGTTATGTGTTTTTTGTCAACCTTATATTAGTGGGTTCTATGATAAACTCTCTATACTATAAATAAAATACATTCAATCTCGCTGAATCAATTCAAGACTCAGATCTCAAAATGTCAATATGAAAATAATTGGAAATAGGCCAAGAGAGAGAAAGTTAAAGTTGAGATAAATTATTTTAAATGTTACAAAAAATATTATGTTCAAGCCGCTGTTTTCCACATTTTGCACTACATAAATAAAAGGCGAGTAAACAGCATGTATATGTTGCGTGTGTTTAGTACGTAGTTTCGATTCTAAGAACCCATATTTACCAAGCAAACATAATTACAAAAGATATTCAAATTAAGTTGGACTTATATTAGGGCGGGCAAGGGGACTAAAATATACTGCTGTTACGGCAAAAACATTATTTAAAAGTTGAAAGGTTTTAATTAAGTAACAAGCTTTTCATTTTATTTTCTTTTTGACGTTAGTGTTTAACAATTAATTAGCGTAAAATGTTAAACAGCTTAGAATCTTAATTAAGAAATAAAGACTGTAATTATTATGTTGTAAATACTCGACTGTTTTTTGTGCAAAATGTCTAAAAGCAGGTGACTACACTGCCAGGAGCTCATACATGCTAGGAGCTCTTATTACTCAATAGTGATATAATAGTGTTTGATGCTATGAACAATAGCCATGAACTACAATCATTCCATGAAACATTGGTAAGAAAAATAGTACGAAGTTGAGTATTATTCCAGAAATATAAATGATCTAAGTTGAAAACAGTTTCCACAACCTGTAAGCTTCACGAAACAAGAAGACAAAACAAACGAAATGTCAATCTTTATTCTCAAACAAAATCCAAAACTTGTGTTCCGTTGCTTTTAACTAAAAACAAAAGACCCCCGAATTACGAACAAAGAATTTCAAACTTTTATTTCATTACATTACACAAAAAGGTGTTTCACGTACTTCCCTCCCCTCACCGTATGGTCCTAACGTCTCTCCCGAAACTTGAGCCAAACATTAAACGCTAAAGAAACGAACTTTATTAATCAAACTTAACTAATACAGATTTAATGTAACTGCTGCCCTGGTAGGGTCAGCCAGGCCTCTAGGGTTTAATCACTAGATTAAACTCAGTTTAATTGTGTGAGCGTCGTTTGGTTCCTAGAACAGCTGTTATGGTGATGTTCTTGGGGTTCGACGATACAACCTCGTGAATGTACTATCAAACATGCGGACGTGTGAATTTGTTTAGGGGAAATCGTTGAGATAGTTGCAGCCTTCTCAATGATAAGTTTCTTAATAACATTTTTGTGGTTTATCAGATACCATAGTAGGATCTACACCCTGATGCTAAAATAAGAGATGAACCGTAGCCCGAAAACCGGGCCGTTATGTATGACTAGGATGACATGAAAATAAAGAAGTACCTAAGTCAAAATCCATGCTAAGTTAAAATGTTCAATCACGAAATATACGATAGTGTGAAAACGCCCTACTGGTTTCTCTTGCTTGGGTACACAGCCAAGCAAGAGAAACCAGTAGGGCTAAATAAAAAAAACAAAAACAAAAAATGTTTAATTAGTCCCAAATGTTAAGAAAATTTATTTTCAAAGTGCGATGCTCGTTGACCTGGAAAACAGGGACTTGTAGTGTGTTAGGGGCTGTTTATATGTCGAGTTATTCTTTCAAATTCTTGTTGATAAATCGCACGACGGACAAATAATAATAATATACATACATAACTTCTAACTAACTAAGTCGGTTAAGGGTACAGTGCGGTGCAGTAACAGAGCGGATATGAAGGGGTCGTTGGTAGAGGGCGCCCTAGACGGAATCACGGACATATAGTGACCAGATTGGCAATATATTAAAGAAGGGCCAAATTAAAAGTTCCCTTAATAATTAATAATCCATGGACGTAATATTCTATTTATAGGAATAGTTGACAATGTACTCATGTGTAATTGTGTGAAAATTAGCATTCGAATATGTATAATGTAATGTTTATAAATGGTGTATTTAGCTCGACCTTGAGAACTTCCCACTTCAATCAAAACATTTACCTCTAGTTTATCATATTTGATGGGTCGACGTTTGACCACTATCCCGCCTGATTTACATTATACGAAAATGTCCTAGTACCTATAGATTTTATGCTACTTTTTTCATTACAGTATCACTGTATCAAATAAGATTTAATTACTTAGAGGTTTTTTTTGGTGTAAATGTACATAAGGGCATTTTTGTCCAATCACAACACTGTCAAATATCCAACGTCCAATGGTGTGACTCTAGCTAATTCCTTATTGGACGAAAAACGAAAGGTGCTTACCAGTGCCACCTAGTGAGCAAAAATACGATACCTAGACCCCATTACGGATCTATTGATAACTATTGTCTTCGTCGGAGAACCTAACGGTCGCGGAGAACCTAACGGGTAACCGGGGCTCCGGCTCGACGTGCAGGAGAAGGAACGGGGTCAACGGGGGTTTTTAGTCAGTAAGAGTCTGACACTCCCTCCCGCCTTACCCAGGCGGGAGCAGTCATTAGATAATTTTCCCCCCTTAAAAAAAAAGTAAGATTTCTGACTTATACCAAACGAGTTGCTGCTTTAAAAAATGTTGCAATGTGAAAACACCCTTAATCGAGTAGTCACAGGAGCGGAAGTAATACCTTTATTCTATAAAAACATTTCAGCATCAGGGCTCGACGCTTCGCACTCATTAAATATTTAATGTTTTTTAAAGCTAATTTACTCCCATTTTAAATTATTTAATCTCCTGGTTGCTGGCTGTGGCTTTGGTGCTGCTACTAGAGAGATAATAATTAGCCAGTATTTTTTGCATTATTATTATTATTTATTTATTTTTAATGAAAAACGTTGCCCCACACTAGGATTTTCTCCTGTGTCGTGGGTGCGTTATTATTCTCGGTCATGGCATGACAATATCTGTTTTCACATCTAATTTCAGCTAAATTAATGTAGCAGTTTTTGAGTAATTCAGGTCAGTTTCATATTCATAAATTATAACATAATATAACATACCATCACGCCTTTTATCCCCGAAGGGGTAGGCAGAGGTGCACATTATGGCACTTAATGCCGCTGTACAATATAACACCCACTTTTCACTATTTATGTTATGAGTCCCATGTAACAGGGGGTGAGCCTATTGCCACATTTCCAGACTCCGTGCTACTACTGAGATTTTTAAAAACTCAGTAATACTTTGCCCGACCCGGGAATCGAACCCGAGACCCCTTGCCCGACAGTCGCACTTGTGACCACTCGGCCAAAGAGGCAGTCATAAATTATATTGTAATAATATTGTCATATATCTTAGTCCCATGAATTAGTTTGGATGTTGCTATACAGATACAAATAGCTATGTGTACTCTATGTTATTCATAATACAAGTACAAAACAATAATTATTCCATTTCCAAAAGTCAAACAATCATTTGACAAAATACAATTTGCTCACAAAATTAATAATTAGGTACCAGGCGATCAGTTTCCAATGGAGTATATTCAACGTAATTGACCGTCGTATCCTGAGAGAACAGTGGCTGCCAGCAGTGGCTACTGAATATCGGTCAGCCATTAATTGCCATAACGGACGGGAGCGGCTGACAAGCGATGGCCAATCACAACGTAACCACGTTACATTACACCCGACTTCACTGCTATTGATCTTAGGGAGGGCAATAGCCCCTTCTTGTTTAGAGAAGATACCACAGCTCTGTACTATTGAGCCTAATAGAGTCGGGTTCGATTTTTTGGGAATATATTATATAGGGTCAAAATTGACAATAAAACGAGAGTAAAGAGAATTTATTCAGTGTACTCATACACTGACGATAATACAAGTTGATGGTACAGTCTAGGAGATTGCGTGAAAAAGTCGAGCAGATATAATTTATTGAAAAGAATAGCATAGACAGATGACATAACATCACGCCTTTTTATCCCCGAAGGGGTAGGCAGAGGTGCAGGTTACGGCACTTAATGCCACTTTACAATTCACTGTTTATGTTATGAGTCCCATGTAATAGGGGTGAGCCTATTGCCATATATCGGGCACAATTCCAAACTCCATGCTACTACTGAGAATTTATAAAAATCCCAGTAATACTTTGCCTGACCCGGGAATCGAACCCGAGACCCCTTGCTCGGCAGTCGCACTTGCGACCACTCGGCCAATGAGGCAGTCTCGAGGCATACGGATGACACAGGGCTTTAAACACGAGATAAATAAATAGGTATACTTTATATATGTACTAAATTAAGATTTACTTGATAATTGCAAAGAAAAAATGTGTAATATCTTTCTTTAATTTTAGAATCTATTCTATTCAGAAATCCAGGAACAAAAACGGCTTATTTTTTGCGAAGTCGGTTGGTAACTGGAGTCGAATCGAATCTGTAGCACTGCATCTAAATATTCCCCGAACCTAACGCGATATACCTGTTAATGTAATGAGATTATTCCCAGACGACCAAACGATACGCTCTGCCGGTGTATACAGACACATTTATACCTCAGTTCAAATTCTAGACCTCAGTGAATCAGCGCCAGCGTACATGATACATAAGTCACAAAAGATACACATCTCACGAACAAAAATAAACCTTATAACACCAACAATAAGCAGCTATTTAAACAAACTACATTCAATCTTCTAAATAACTAAAATGGTCTGAATCAAGACGAAGAAGGTCAGAACTGCGACGGAAATTAGACGAGTGGGTCTTTATTGCCAGTGTGAAGAGTACGTAGAGTATATGCAGACGCGTTGCATAGGGGGTTGAAACAACCCTCCGACTTCCCTAAAACCGTTCAGTCTTCGCCAGTCCGTTGGGCCAGACGGACGCTTCGCGCGCGCTCACACATTTTCCGAACTTTATATTCCATTTTTGAAATACTGTGTTTTTTATTTTTACTTTTTTATTCGGTGGACGATTGGCAGCGGTGTAAGGTAAGTGCAATTTAATATTCATAATTCGCCACGGAGGCTGGTGTTGGAACAATTAAACGATTTCTTTTTTCATGTTTTACGATTAAACTTTGGTAGTTAATCCGTCGGTTTTGAGCCGGGAGGGCTTATTAAAAAAGTTGAAGTTTAGGCGTTGTATTTAAAAGTCATTGGAGGGTATTTAAGCACTGTGGGCGGGGATTTGTTAATTTCGTGGTTTGGTTATATTATAACGCTCTTTGGGAACGTAATTTACTCGCTTTACTTGACTGTCATTATTTTACGGTTGATATTATTTTTTTATATTCGAAATAAAACAAGTACATTACTTTCGTCTAAAACATGTTTAATTTTTTTGTTTTTTTATATTCGAAATAAAACAAATACATTACTTTCGTCTAAAACATGTTTAATTTTTTTGTTTCATACATGTTCTAAAATTGTTCGAAATTTTAACGTTAAAAGGTCGCCACGTGCGTAGAGTGTTATAAGTTGCTATTTATATTTCGAGGGACAAAAACGTAGGCAATTGTGGGACATTGACATTTTACTTCCTGCGTAGTCCTACGAGCCATACCGCCTATACTACCCGATGAGCAGAACCCAAGACTTTTCCTCTCTTGAAATTATAACTGGACCATCGAGATAGCTTACCAGTTAAGTTAAGCATAGGTCCCACAACGTGACGCGTTTGAATCTCCGAAGGAATGCACACTTTTATTTATTTATTTATTTAACACTTTATGTACAACTGTATACAATGGCGGACTTAATGCCGGATGGCATTCTCTACCAGCCAACCATAGGGTGACGCAGAGAAGTGTTACAGTAGGTTTGAAAAGAAGTTTGCATCTATTGAAAAAAAAAATAAAAAAAACGAGGGACTTTTCACAGCTTATCTGGAGGAATTAATTAAAAATGACAGCAGCTGTAGCCAAATGCCATTTAGCGCTTGTCTACATGTAGTATACAAAACCAAATTATATGGAATTGACGTAACTTTTGACACTTGTCAGTGTCATCCCCATACATTTAGTTTTCTACTTTCGCTGTAGACAAGCGCTAAAGTGGCGTTTGGCTAAAGGCACAGGTTACTCATATGATTAATGTGAATAAACTGAGGAAAAATCTACTAGTTTAGAGTAGGCTGCGCGACATAGCCACAACCGCGCACGCCGCTCATGAGGAAGAGTCCCTCTGTGGTTCGAAACTAGTAGAGCTTTTCTTAAAAGAGGGAAACTAGTAGACGGATAACCTGCTGGTAAGCAATCGGCGCCGAAACTCCTGAGGTGCTACATGTGTTTTACCGGCCTTTTGGGAGATTAGGAATTTGAGGGCTGTTGGAGATTTGAGGATTGGGCATTAGGGAGCGAGGGAATTGGGCTTCCGGTAACCTTACTCAAACGACGCAACTGTTGTTTCACGTCTGTTTTCTGTGAGTCCGTGGTCACTCCGGTTGAGCTGGCCCATTCGTGCCGAAGCATGGCTCTCCCACAATTAATTTTTTTTTCCTTTTTCTCAGTATATTTACGAGTGCAAGTCGTATTTTTTTGTTAACTCATTATATTATCTCACTTTAGTTATTATACAAACTTATCTGAAAGAAAGTGGGCAATAAATAATTTAATACTTCTACCCTTTATAGGATTGTCCTGAAATACTATTAATAGATAAGGATTACACTCCCTACCGACTGTTGTAAGCATTATTTATTGCTTTAATAATACTGAAATTATTGTAGCACTTGTGTCTAGAGGGCTACTAGGAAAACATGGTACGTAGGATAATGTGGTGAAATATAACTTGGTATTGTGTCTTTTATACGACGATGGGATCGGTAGAAGGGGATGTATTAAATATAACAGCTATTTTTTATATGTTATTTTTACGAGCTTTCTTTCGCGTCGCAACATTTTTGGCTGCATTTTTTCGGTACCTATTACAATCCATTTTCTGCCACTCACATTTTTAAAAACCTAACATGGTTTTCCGTAAATTAGACAGTTATCTTTATCTTGTTTGAGCATAGAGTTTTCTGTGTTCAAATTCGTATCATCATTGAAATATTTCAATTTCAGCTTAAGTGAAGTTTGAAGTAACTTATAGAGGTAATTTAGGTTATATTTTCAGAATAATATAAACCTTAAGCCCAATATAAGCGTCAGAACTAACATGTTAAAATATTGTAAAGAATCTATAAAAAAACTTGTGTAAAAAAGAAATGTTGCAATTAGATTATTTACTGGACAGTTGTTTGCTTCGAACCCGCATCCCTGTGCTTGAGAGGCGAGCCCCTGAACCGAGTTAATCCTCCCTCATACTAATTAGCTTTCTCTTGTAACTTTAATGAGATTAAAAATATCAAGTAGAATAACCTTTTGTAATAAATGAATTAAAACAAGATTTAATGCGAAAATTCCATGATTTAGGTACGTTCCTTATATTGATGAGAAATTAAATACATACAAATTATCCCCTAACTATAAGTAACGAAAAGGTAGGGTAGGGGTACTCTCTTCGTGGATTTCAAACGAGCAACTATTTGAAAAAAATATTTGAAAGAGACTGAGCAGAACCAATTATAGATTAACCTGAAATATTGAAACAATGAAATTTTGACTGCACTGTTGGCGCGGTAACTGGGCAACCGGCTGCCGCGCAACGTATAGCGGGTTTGATTGAACAACTCTTTGTATGATTCACAAATTGTTGTTTCGGGTCTAGGTGTCGTGTGTATGTGAACCTGTATGTATGTTCGTAAATACACTGACGACACAGGAGAAAATTCTCGTGTGGGGCAACGTTTTATTTAAAGAAAAAAAAGAGTAATCTTCAATAGGCTTGCCAAACCTGAAGATTACAGCAAACCTCTTTTGTAGATGAGGCCCAAAGTTCACTAGTGACGATGATGGTGATGGGGTCGACAGAGAGATATATAGACATGTAACAACCATTTACTTCGGCTATGTGATGACGTATCATGTAAGACACTATTCTAAGGCTATTTGAAGGTGTACTAAAATATCGTACCATCGCAGTTATTTTACAAGAATTTGTAGTGAATTACTAAAATCGCGGGTTACTCACGTGAATATACTGAGAAAAGCTCTAATAGTTTCGTGGCGACATCCACCGCGACCGCGCACGCTGCTCATGAGGAAGAACCCTTCTGTGGTTCGAAACTTGAAGAGCTTTTCTCAGTATATTCACGTGAGTAACCTGCGATTTTAGTGAATTTAGTGTGTGTCATTGACGATAGTTATTATAAAAAAGAATTTGTAGTGACTGAGCGCGTCTTAAAATTGAAGGCGTTTGAGTATGTAGACATAAGAAAGATTGAGTCGTGGCATTTATTGAGCTTAGGTAATTCCAAACTCCGTGCGAAAAGTAAAGTTGTAAACTAAATCATTTGGCCTTCTACTACTATAATCAATCAAGTAAGGAAGGAATTCATTTAATATTCTATTTGGCCTAGGAATTACTTATTCTTAAACTCAACCTATTGGTACAAACGAGATAGAACGTGATTGAGTTGTAAAAAACTTTGTCTTTCTTATATATTATGTACATATAGAGGTATATGAGTGAAGTATATTGGTATATGTTCGTAGTTTCAGTCTAGTATATTTGTTCTTGGATTCCGGATACGGATTATCCCTAAGACAGTGAAACATTTGCCCATTTGATGGGTGTTTTCGGTATTAACTAAAAATTACGAGTTAGTCACGTAAATATACGGAGTTAAGCTCTATAGCAATTGCTGCGTATTACGGCTACATTTCTTCCATTTTGCTATACGGTGTTATTTTGTGGGGTCGGTGTGTAGAGATTGACCAAGCATTTATAATGCAGAAAAAATGTTTGAGAGCCATATTCGGGTTAAAGCAAACAGATTCTTGTCGCCCATTCTTTAGCAAACATAAAATCCTCACATTGCCATGTTTGTATATTTGGGAATCGTGTATCTTTGTTTGCAAGCATAAAGATTTTTTCCAGTGTGCGACAAACTATTATGCTCCGCGGTCGCATAATATTAATAAGCTACATCGACCAATGACAAGTCTTACGCTCACATCAAACAATAGTTATATTATGTGCATCAAATTATATAATAAAGTTCCTAGTGAAATAAAGGCCCTACCATTTTCAAAATTTAAAAGTTGTCTAAAAAAAGTTCTCCTTGATCGTTGTTTTTATAGCGTACACGAGTTTCTAGATTATAAGTTATAAAGGAGCCAAACATAATATGAGGGTCTAATGGACTGTTTTTTATTGTTATTTTGTGGATTAACGGCTGAATATTAATTATTGTAATTTTTTTGTTAGTTTTATTTTAATGTTTGAAAATAATGAACCTCCTTTTTTATATAGTAATTTTTATTTTGACGTGTACCTTTAATGACATTGTTTTCTCACTTAATATGTTATATCTTGTTTTATAGTTTTAATGATTATGACTTCCATGTAAAAGTTTTGCACGCCCGAATTGTGGGCAGAATAAGAGGGACTATAATCATAATGTGACCACTGTATACCTTGTTCGGGCAAATAAATGAATTTTGATTTTGATTTTTGATTTTGATTTTGATTTTTGATAGTAGGCTGCGCGATATTGCCACGACTGCGCACTATTTAGTGTTGGGGTAGTTCGAAATAAAACGATCCAACTTACAAATTATTAAGTTTAATAAAAATAGTTTAAAAAATCAATAATTAACGTGTTTAATCTACGGAACCGGGAGGACTTAACAGGTTGCCGGGGCACCGGCTCGAAGGAGTAGGAACGGAGTGGTTTTTAGTCAGTAAGAATCTGACACTCCCTCACGCCTCACCCAGGCGGGAGCAGTCATTCGATGATTTTCCCCCCTTAAAAAAACGTGTTTAACTGGTTATATGAAACGTCACTGGTAATGTCACTGAATGAGAGAGTCACTGGATGAGGAAACGACTGGTTAGATCGGATTATGAATTAGTACTGTTCGTTGTCTCACGGGATGACAGGCAATGTCTTGGGTAGTCACACACACATGCTTAACTAGTCGAGTACCGTCATTATAGACACAATTATAGAACAATAGGTTGCGGTCACCGGTGACCGCTTGGTGTTTGACAGTTTAAAGTGAGTATAATGTATAACAGCACGCTACTCATGAGGAAGAGTCCCTCTGTAACTCGAAACTAGTAGAGGTCGAGTAACTCATAATTTTTAGTTAGCTCAGCATGTCTTACGATAGTTATTATAAAAACACGTTTAGGTTTTGGTAGAATAACATAAAATAAATATGATTAAACTCTTAATTCATCACTTTATTGTGAAGAGTAGTAACATATCGTGAGCCAGCTAAAAACAAATATATTTAAACGGTATTAATTAGCTTAATTGTTAAATATCAATTTAAAAGAACCCAATATGGCCTTATTGTATTTTTAAAATTAATATTTGTAAGTTTTCTTTTTATTGAACTGACGGGTACTTACTCAGCAAATATAAATTACTAGCTACTGCTAGCGGCTTTATCCGCGACCGTGAAATAAAAGCCTATGTGTTATTCTACACCATATTCTATGACATATCTGTTTCAAACATCCCGATCGGTTTAGCCGATTTGACGTGAAAGAGTAAGAAATAATCAGACATAGAAACTTCCGCATTTATAATATTATAATCGGATAAAGAAAAATACTGCCTCCTTGGCCGAGTGGTCGCAATTGCGACTGCCGGGCAAGGGGTCTTGGGTTCGTTTCCTGGATCAGCCAAAGTATTAAATAAAATAAATAAATAAAATAAAAATGCCCTTTATTCCACTAATTACAATATTTTAGACAAAACTTATTTAGATTTAAATCATTTCAAAGTAAACAAATGCTAATAATGTTATGTTCTTTCTCTTAAGCTGTTTATGTAAATCCGTTTCTTTTAACCTGTTTCTTCTACTCTGGTTTATCTTCGCTATTCATAGCGGTAGCCTCTACGGCGTAGGCCTCCCCTAAATCACTCCACTCTTTCCTGTTGCGCGCTTTGTGCATCCAGTCTGGTCCACAATGTTGGGTAAAAATATCTCGCCATCTCTTTCTTTGCCTCCCTTGCTTTCTTTTACCGTCTAATGGAATCCATTCCGTCACCCGCTTTGTCCATCTCGTACACTCTAATCTGCACAGATGCCCTGTCCAGTTCCACTTCAGCAATCTTATTCTTTGGTTTACATCCATTAGCTTTGTTTTCCCTCGTATTAATTCGTTTTTTATTTTATCTGACCTTTTTATGCCTAACATGCTCCTTTCCATCTTTCTTTGACATATGGCAATCTTTTCCTCGTCTTCTTTCCTCAATGACCATGTTTGGCATCCGTATATAAGGCAGGGCAATATCGCTGTTTCGTAAACTTTCTTTTTTATGTGTAAACTAACTTCTCTATTCTTCATTATTTCCTTTAGACCCCAGTACTTTTTCCATGCTAAACCTATTCTTCTTTGTATTTCCTTTTCTGTATAGTTTTCGAATGACACCAGTTGTCCCAGATACACATATTCACTGACGTATTCGATTCTCATATTCTCTATTACAACATCCTGAATAACTCCATTCGTTATTATTTTTGTTTTAGAAGCGTTCAACGACAGACCAGCCTTTCTACTTTCTCTTGCCAATTCGGTTATCAGATATTCTAATTCGGTTGATGTCTCAGCAAATATTACAATATCGTCAGCAAAGCGCAGGTGACTGAGAAATTCTCCATTCACTTTTATGCCTTTCTTATCCCACTCTAGGTTTCTAAAAATCGACTCAAGTGCGGCCGAAAATAATTTTGGCGATAATGGGTCACCCTGTCGAACTCCTTTTTGTACGGGTAACTCTACTCCTTCCCTCTCGAGTTTTACTTTAGCCCAACATTTAGAGTAAACGCTTTTAATTAGTTCAATGTATTTTATTTCCATTCCCTGATGTGAAATTGCTGACCAGATTGCATCATGGTGCAGACAGTCTAAAGCTTTCTGGTAATCGATAAAGCACATATAAATAGTTTTCCCGTACTCGTTAGCTTTCTCTATTACTTGTGTAACCACCTGTATATGATCCGTCGTAGAATACTCCTTACGAAACCCTGCCTGTTCGCGTGGCTAAATCAGCCAAAGTATTACTGGGTTATTAAAAAATTCTCAGTAGTAGCACGGAGTCTGGAATTGTGTTCGGTATATGGCAATAGGCTCCCCCCTATTACATGGGACTCATAACATAAAATAGTGAAATATCGGTGTTACATTATACAGTGGCATTAAGTGCCGAAATGTGCACCTCTGCCTACCCCTTCGAGGATAAAAGGCGTGATGTTATTTAATGTAAAGAGAAATATGAATTTTAAAGCCAAATTTGCTAATAATTTGTCCCACTATTATCTAACGTCATTGCCTCAATTTCATCTCAAAGGACACGTCACATGCAAACTGCAATTTCTAGGCTGGATATATTACGCTACTCTTTGGAGATATCAAGTGCCATGACACAGGTGTCTAAAAACTGTGACCTAGTTTGTAGGTCGTCATCAGTCAAGTTCTACTCACAGAAATGTCTGTTTCAGTTGGTCTAAGTTTCAGTTGATTAGAAACCTCCACGAAACTAACAATATTTATTCTGAAAGATGGCTTTAATTATTTATTCTATAAAAAACTTCACACATTTTTGTATGTCCCTGGACCCCTAAAAAGATGAATTCTTTATACATAGGTAACCATATTCCTAACCATATTTTTCTAAACACATTAATCTCCAAAAGGCCAATAACGCCACTTATAAAATCTCTGGTGTTCCAGATCCATGGGCGGCGCCGATCGCATACCATCAGGGGATCCGTGGGCTCGTTTACCGACTTATTCCATAAAAATAAAAAGAGCAGACAGGCAAACTTACATAGCTTACTTAGAAATACTTTAGATTTTCAATGATTAAATACGTTTTTTATAATAACAAAAAGAACAGAACACTTAATTCTAATGAACAAATATATCGAATTACTAGCTGGCCCGGCAAACTTCGTTTCGCCTAAAAATTATTTTCTCACCTTTCAAACCTTCCCTGGACTTCCAAGGACATTTCAAGACCAAAATTAGCCAAATCGGTTCAGCTGTTCTCTAGTTTTAGCAAGACTAACGAACGGAAATTAATTTTTATTTAAATAGATGACAATAATATCTTCATTACAATCATAATAAAATTGCGCACACAAAGTGGCTTAGTACCCGACTATTGATAAATGAGTATCTTTGCCACAAGATGAAAGATGCCTGGACCCTAGATCATAATTTATGCCTAGGAACAGCTGGTAAATAATTGAGGTATCTTTATAACTATGTACATGGATAATGTAGATGGTAATCTCAGTTTATGGTTATTTATAATAAATCAAGGTCAAATGACGTAAAATAAAGAAGTTAGTAAAGTTTATGATTTCCTAAATTACCGGTAAACGCCTAGTTAAATATATGGGTTGCGCCGCCATAGTATCCCCATGAAATAGGTATAGCCCTATAGGTACATACATAGTCATTGAGGAAGCGTATGTTCAGTAGTGGACGGCTTCTGGCTAAAATGATGACAATAGGGTCCAGATTGTGCTTTATAATAAATTGTCTTTAAATAGGAACATGCCGTTGGTTTAATACAAAAAAAATCTTCTATGTTTTACAATAACTATCGTGAGACATACTAAATTAACTAAAATCCCTAGTTACCCACACGGTGGCAGTAGGCTGCGCGGCATCGCCGCGACCGGGCTCGCTGCTCATTAGGAAGAACCCCTCTGTGGTTTGAAACTAGTAGAGCTATTCTCAGTATTTTCACGTGAATAACTGGCGATTTTTAGTTAAGTTAAAATCGTTTATTTTTTTTCATAAAAAAACGTAATTTATAATATGTAAACACCTATTATTATCTCGAAGTATAGCTATTTAAATCCAATCTTTTAAACTCAGAGAACTTAATTGAATTAGAATGTACCAATATATTTATAGTCTGGATTTATTTTTAAACATTTCGAATAAAAATCCCTCTCCGTCCTTACATTTCATCGAAGATCCGAATACCATAATTAAAATCCGATATTTTCCATCACAAAGCAAAAAACTTGAATGTAACGTAGGCAAGGATGGGTCTGGACAGATAAACCGTTTATCCTATTAACTTGGATCGCAGGATTCTTCCTTTCCAGCTAATTTTACGTGATATTTAATAATGAACGATGGGGACTACTAGTTAGCGATTCTGCATTCCTGGTACTGAGGTTAAAACTGTAGCTTGTTTGAATCTTTTAGAAATGAAGGATTGATTAATTAATAAATAATTTATTTTGTAACACAATGTATAAACAAATAATTATGACTTAATTAAACAAAATTTACGTGTAATGGTAGCGGGAAAATATCAGACACTTTCTTTTTTACTTCGTCGTATAATAAAATAATACTTAGATCAAACGACTCAAAGTTTAGGAGTGGGGGCTAAAACGTCGTTTCTACATATAAAATGTACATAGAAGTGACGTCACGCGATATTTCAAATCAATATATCGTCGTAAGTATTCGTTGAAAATAAAAAATACGTGTCTAATGTGTTAAAACAATCTACAAGATGAACAGACGGACACCCACACTCACGAAGCCCTTCGCATTTAGCTTCTTTGTGCGTACTGCTAAGGGTCTAAGGAGTGGAATTCTTTGCCAGAGTCTGTATTTCCTGAAGGACAAAAAGCTGGGTTCTTCTGGCTTCAAGGCCCGAGTGAATAGATTGTTTATGAGACGACGTGGTCCATCGGTTACCTCCAGGCGAGATAGTAAGCAAACGTTGGCCCAGCAAATATAAAAAAAAAATTAGTCCCTATTCTTAATAGTATAATATTACTACCTTATCTACGCATAAATATTTTACCTCTTTACTGAATGAAATACACATCTGTACGAATATCATCTACATCTACAAGATATTACGCATTCAGATCGGTTACAGTGTACGTGTTCATAATGAAATAATTACAATTTCGACTTTTATCTATCCTTTATATTATACCCTGGGGTTGTATTGATAAGGTGAGTAGAATATTAAACACGGGTTACGTTCGCCAAATTGTATCTATTGATTAAAATTATACAGGTGTTTTCGAAATATGATTCAAACACAGATTTCAAATCAAAGAAAGACAAAGCAATTACAAAATATGTTAATTTTGCGATGCTACTGCTTGCCTTTAATTTTAAAAATGCATAGAAGTACTAGGAGACCAGAATTTGAAATAAAAAGGCGAACCAATCATTAAAATTCATCGATTTGAATTTCAATTTCACAATGATCATATTGTTTGTTAACACAAAATAAAAATATTTTCGATGATTCTTGTTCGAATTTTAAAGTTATAGCAATATGTTGGAAAGAAAAGGGTTTTAACAACAAACCGACTACGAAAATTGTGAACAATATTTAATTCCGTTACAAATAAATTCTATTTTCATCAAAATGTTTGCTTAACAAATTGACGGCCAGACACATTCGAATTTGATTCATTCTAAGCTATGCCAAATGACGACGTATTGAATTTTCAATCTGATATACGTACCTACCTAAATATTTTTCTAAAGTAAAATAGTCGCAGATAAACGGTGTTGGCTGTAATAGTCAGATACCCTAGATTTCAAACCCCAGGCTTTACTAATGACAAATCGAATTGATTGAATACGTTCACACTCCGTATTCAAAGTGTTTGTCTACGGAGCAATTATACGTCTCTACAACGTTTATTAAGAACCTCTTGACCAATTAGCTGGCTTGTCTTTGCAGTGGCTTGAAATCGCTCCAAGTTCTACTACTTCAATTGTGAAAATGGCACAAACAAGCTATCGGATTCGATATAAAAAAATGTATTTTGTAAAGACATTTTTCGCATGTGAAACTTTTGTCAGTTTGAAGATGAGCCCAACAACGATTGATGTTGTGAATCCCCATCCCAATATTAATTGTGAAATCTTCATTGGGTGGATGGTACATATTGATTCTGATACAAAGTAAATAAAATCATAGATAAATAAATAAACAGCGTACGTTCGTAGCTTATTCAAACAAACGGAGTATAAAGGGTTGAACCATAACCAACGATAGGACTCCGTGTACCAGGAAATCAGAAAACAATAGAAGGTATTAGCTGTTTATCTTCCGCAGATCGTAACAATAAGTGATAAGGGTCAGGGCAGACGGGTTAGCAAAATGTCGGTACTTAATGTCTTCGAACCGGACGATGTATGGATTCGGCCTACGAAGCGAGGGCGAGCAAGCTTTTTCGCACGAAGCGAATGAATATACATAGGCTCTATAAAGCTAATTCATTTTGCTATTTAAGGCGTCCATTAGTCCTTAAAGTAAACTTTATTGTCGACAATTACAATCAATCACAATACGTTTTATTCTTCTTATTAGGAGTTTATATTTTCAATTTTTCAGTACAGCAAAACATTTAAAAACTGATAGCAATATAGAAAATATCAGTGTTTCCATCAAGAGAGCTTCTCATGCATAAACCCTGAAATATTCAAGGACTTACATAGGATTATTTGGCCCTTTTATCCGTCACCTTACTTAGAATGGGACTGCCGGCTATCAAAAACATCGTGTGACAATGACGTTAATCGGGGTCTGACTATTATAATACCTTCGTATTTCTCTGCAATCCTGGTGGATAGAATTTGTAATAGATGGAGATAGGGCAAAAAGCCGAATGTCAAAATGATGATGGTTAATTTATGGAGGGATTTAGTTTCCGCAATTTGTGTAAAATACTTTAAATATTTATTTGTATCTACTAAATATTTGTATCTCATTTGGTGTTACACAATGGACGGCGTTTATCATTTATCATCAGGTGATTCGTCGGCTCGTTAACCCTTATTCTATAAAAATACAAGTCTCAACATTTCATTAAACAAATGAAAAATAATGCATGGTAAACTGAAATATGTTTTAGTTCATTCATATCTGATTGTAGTCATAATATTTATTTTCAATATTTCCAAGTATAGTCTAAATTCACAGACAGCACTTGCTTTCACAGAATACTAAAAACTATTCGGTTTGTTTATAGTACAGAATGTGAACCGACCCGTTATGGAAAAGTCAAATAATTGCCTCTCTGAATAACTTCAGACATATTTTTAAAGCATAAAGTTACTTTGAGTTTAGTTTTATGTTCGAAACCGCTTATTTTAATGCACATACTGCATGAGCGATCGATGATACCCAGGTGCCAGTACAGCTAGAAGATTGTGGCATTAGTTAGCAACGGTGTAAAGAGATTGCAAAATTGTTGTGAAGGATAATCTTTATTGTTACGTCGTTGCTCTAATACATGTACAATATTTATGCTACCCTAGTACCGATGTCCCACTACAATTATTTTTAAACACGTGTTGAGTTGAGTTTAGTTATATACACCAAAGTTACCATAATTGGGATGATGATTAAAAATGTAATTAGTCCCTAAGTTAGGTAATGAAAAAATATTAGACACGTATTTTTTTATTTTGTCGTATAATAAAACAATACTTAGATAAACCGAATCAAAGTTTTAGCCCCTGCTCCTAGTAGGGGCTAAAACGTAATTTCTACGTATAAAAAATGAACATAGAAGTTACATCACGCCACATTTCAAATCAATATATCGTTGAAAGTATTCGTATCTGTAAGAAAATAAAAAATACGTGTCTAATGTTTTAAATAATCAAACAGAACATTAAAATAAAAATTAGGCATCTACCCTATTAAGTAATTTAGTAAAATAATAAATAAATAATGTTGTATACGAATGTACATATTTAGATTTTTTATGAATGAATTTAAATTTTTTAGACTTGTTTTACGTGGATTAAGTACTACTTTAACAGGTACATATTCAGTGAAATGACATTTGTAATTAGCCCTACTAACTTCGTATAACAAGTTTTTTCAATACACAATTTATTGCTTTACCTACAAATTGTAAGTAAAGTCACAGAGAACACCATTAGCCTCTCAAGTAATGATGATGTCCTGGTGCGTCGTACCGCCCGCTCGTTATCTCATTGTCGTCGGTTATTTGTTCATTAGGCACACTAGTCATCTGTTCTACAAGAAATTTACTTTATTTTCTTAAATATTACACGACAGAAGAAGTTTCTTCAGTTTAATTACTGTGAGTTTTCTGCCCGCGGTTTTGTGTTCCTCCCGAGCCTCCTGTCACAAGGCATAAAAATTATACCAAAAAAAAAACGATCAATACAACTCCTTACTATTCCATTCTATAGATATGATTTATTAAAGTGCCTATTAATTATGTAATAAGAGTACGACTGTTAGCTACTGCCGCTTACTCAGGTGATACCTGAACTCGAATAACTGCTATTGAGCTTTAAGCTATTAATTAGTAGATAATTATAATCGTGAAACATTCTAAATTAGAAGTATGGAAGAAGCTTGACCGCAGTGATACCACGGCCTCACAGACAACCGACGGGAAAAAAAACAACGCTGCGTTGTGTTTGGTCGTGTGAGTGAGGTTATCGGTGGCGCAAATGTTCCCCCCCTCCACTTTCTCAATCTCTCCAATCCCTGAATCTCCAGCCACCCTCAAATTCCTAATCCCCAAAAGGCCGGTAACGCGCTTGTAACGCCTCTGGTGTTTCGGGTGTCTTACCTGGCCTTTTCCCGTAACTGTTTGAGGAGGTGGTTCAACTAATTTCGATGTACAACCGAGGTTTATTACTGTAAACCTACTTACGCACATATCAGAAAATATTCTTCGCAATAACTTTCATTCTTTTCGATGCGAAAATATCATACCGAACATATGTAACATAACAACGTGTATCTATCATATGTATGTATAGGTTTATGTATTTTATTGTGATCTATTTATTTAATACATTTTATGTCATGTTACGCAGAGTGCAGTAAGAGATTCCTTCGGGAATATGTAGTACCTATGTACCTCCAATTAATTTATATATGTGTTCTCCTTTGTACTGTCTGTGTGTTGTGCATAAATAGATAAATAAATAAATAAATAAATAAATAACAACATAATATCACGCCTTTTATCCCGAAGGGGTAGACAGAGGTGCACATTATGCCACTGTACAATGTAACACCCACTGTTCACTAATTTATGTTATGAGTCCCATGTAATAGGGGGTGAGCCTATTGCCATATACTGGGCACAATTCCAGACTCCGTGCTACTACTGAGAATTTTTTGAAAACCCAGTAATACTTTGCCCGACCCGGGAATCGAACCCGAGACCCATTGCTCGGCAGTCGCACTTGCGACCACTCGGCCAACGAGGCAGTCTTACATACCGAACTTCTTTGATATTTAAAGAGAAATAGATGTTCAATTTATTATACATTGTGAAATATGGACGACCACTACAATTCTGAATCGTAACATTCAAAGACTCAACCATGCGAGAAGTAATAAGACAACGTCTTTATTTCGACGGAATAAGGTGTATTTCTGTAGTTCAAGTGATCATACTGATGACGTGCAGTTGACCGTTACAGAAAGATATCGGTTTCGGTAATAGACATTTTAATAGATAGATTTATCTGCTCTTTGATACATTTTGTATTTATAAATGAAGACATGTGATGCTTGCCTGGTGAAACATTATAGTGGGCAAAGGTTAAAAATAAAAAGCACGACGATGGCAACTTCTATTTACTATTTTTATTTTTATATTTCCACATCTTTTTAAAAACGAAATAGTCGAGACCATTAAATCGGGTACCGCCGGTAGCCAGCTTAATACATACTAAGGTTACATAAATAAACCTCGATAGAACATTGACTTGTGTCTCCCCCGGGATTTGCACGGATGTCTGGCACCGACCATCCCTTTCTTGCAATCTTCTCAAACTCATAACTTGCTAGTGCCTAACTTGGATCTCTATCGTAGTCTCATAAACTTTTTATAGAAATAAACTTCATTGCCTGCCTGTGGACGAAACACCGGCCGCTCGCTTAATTCAATATGAAAAGAGATACCATAGTTTGTTTAAACTGTAAGAAAATGTGGTATTATTTAATTTTAATAGGTATTAATTATTTAGTTTTTTTTGTAATTAAAATGTAGTGTAGTGAGATAACTGAGGGATAAGTCTTTTTTAAAACCTTGTGTCAATAAAAGAATAAGGTTATACTACTTTTTATAAAAATGCTAGTGTTGTTATTGTAATTTACTCAAGTTCAAGCACTTAATCGAATCAGATTTAGTACGTCTGCTGAGCAAATATGATAGCGTAGTTTTTCATATAAAATATCAAGCAAATTTTCCGCACAGTCGACTGTAAGCTTTATTAATGACTTAACATGATACAAAGCGAAATTCAATACACAATTTATCGACGGATAAAAGTATTCGCGTATACATTACGTGATACCAACGTAAATAAAAGGATTCAACAATGCACAAACATACCCACTGTATACTTGTATTACATGAAACAACCTGACGGAGCTCTTACATTCAAAGTAAATTGCAACCAAGCGTTAAATGGTCCCGTAGCTTCGCATTTACACAAGAAAATATTTCTTACAAAACGCTCGGCGCCATTTTTTTTTTCAAAAGAATATCCTTCACGAGACGGATACAAATTCTTTTGAATGTTTATTCTCTTTAAAACACGAAGTCGAGACTCGTTTGCACAAATCTAGTTTAGCTTACATCTTTGCTTGTGTCATTTTCCAACTAAAGCTTACATCTTTCCGGAATATTGTCAAAAAACTTTTAGCTCTGGCCTTTTTCGGATGTAGATGGATTTCGTGGGTCCCAAATAAATTATACGACACCGCCACCACATTAGGCACCTACCAATAATCGTGAGTAGAAACAGACCGGTAAAATGGTCGGGAAAATACGATATTATCCGGCATTGAGACCCGAAAACCTTATTTTCGTTCTCCTACGTGTTAACTACAATCTATGTAAGGGATCGCCGAAAATAATATTTTCAAAGCAAACACAATGAGGCCTTTGTGCGAGGAGGATGTGGTCTTTGTACGAGGAGCATATAGGTACGGTGAGATGTTGTGCGAAAATACTTGTGTGGCAGTGCATGCCCCAATTCCATTAATAGAACGTTCCTATTCTGTTATACAGTCCTGGTACCCGTGATGGATAGGAACACCCGCTTTTAATTACAAGTCAGTCTCAAAGCTTTCTTGCAGGTGAGCTGCGCAGTGAATATTTCTTTAATTGACACAGACCCCAGGTGCTGTATAAAATTGAAATGTAATAAATGGATCTGTGTCTACGTTTGTGTACTAAGCTGTCTCGAGCGAACAATGGATGAATATGTATTCAGAGCGGTATGAAACTCTCATTGTTAGTCAATCCGTACTTTACTGAATCAATAATGTAGCAAGTTCTGTGGTAGCCGAGTAATTTCGCTCTGTTCTAGTTGACTGAGTCTTTTGGCTTTCATTGTATTTGAAAACAAGATTAGAGTCTGTTGATAAAGTAGCAATAATGTTAAAGGTTGTGATTAATGATGGAGAGAAATTTTTGAAAGTTGTAGCACATTTAAATCTATTTCGAGGCACCAAGTAAAGGAATTAAAATAACAACGTGTCCTATACTTTCATATCTCACAAAAAAGTTACGTTAAAATGTTTATTTCTAGTTTTCCAGGATAATGATGCCCTCGGGATTTGACTTTTTCGCGTGTCGGGCTGTTATGGTAACATTTTTTGTGAAACTCTCTGATATCTTTGCCGATCTACTAAATAATACATTTTCGGTAGGTATTGTTTTTTTATATCAAACGTATGTTCTTTTAAGTTTATATAAACCTTAATGTTGTAACATGTACTCTAGTGGTACTGTCGACTTTTTCACACATGGAATTGTTTACGAAAGTCACGTACATAGCTAATCAATCTTTTTCCAGCTGTAATTTTAGCTCTGAGTTGTTGAAGTGATGAATGGCGCTGAGTTCCGATTTCTCGTGTTTCTAACCCTCTTTAAAAATGAAGAAATTATGCATTTCGCATTTTCATATTACTGAATGTTTATGTCGAGCTCCATTCTGTATATTTGTTTTCAATATTTGCCCTCACATAATCTTTGTTATTTTCGACGTGAAGTAAAACTTTGATCATTGGACTAAGGAAAGGTTTAACCTTTTCCAAGTGACACAACACATGATATTTATATTAACGATATCTTCACTATTGTAAATAACCACAGAATATGATTATAGCTGAATAGGGAAAGGCTGACAAGATATTCAGTATCGCGTGACAGTGTGACACCACATGTTCTATGAGAGCCTAGTACACACACGAGGTATATCATTTTTGTTAACAGCCGATAGGTTATTGAGATATCAAAGGAAAGTTTCGCAAACAAAAATATATAAGACTCGTTTGAAATATGTCTGACAGATAAAATATTTTACCTCGGTTCGGAAGAATTATAGTTTGTTATAGATATCAGTCTACATGTTGAAGGTAAAAAACTTGAGTATCTTACAACGTGTGCTTTATTAAAAGAAACTATGAGAAGTTAATGTATAAATCTATAAAATTTGGATGTTTTACATTAATTAAATAAATAACGCAGCTGCATGCAATGCAATCTATCTATCTATATAAATAAAAATGAATTGCCGTTCGTTAGTCTCGCTAAAACTCGAGATCGGCTGGACCAATTTGGCTAATTATTGTCTTGAAATGTGCCTTGAAGTCCAGAGAAACTTTAAAAGGTAAGAGATTTTTTTAGGCGGTACTAAGTTTGCCGCGTTACTTAGTAACGCAATAAAAATAAAGAACGACTAATGAAAAAAACACTTCTATCTTTTTTGGTTTTGTGCAGGTGAAGAAAAGACAGGCAGAGGTGGGTGTGAGTTCACAATTAAGTTTTTGTTGCGGTCTCCCGGTGGCAAAAAAATCTTACAGTATTTTCCCGAGTCGCCACCATCATCATAATTCTCAATTTCGACTAATTAAGGAAATACAGTGCTCCCGGTATAATGGACATTCGGGTACCAGGAGAATATAAGTGCAGAACAAATCAGATTATATCGAGAGCGTACCTCTTATTGTCTTTTGACCCGAATTCTCGAGTCTTTTGTTATTCTTCCTTGCAGTCTTTCGAGCTCTTGAATTATCAACTTTGCAGGGCTTTCCGTCAATTTCCATTCCCTTTTATTTTGAAATGAATAATATTTATAAAAGATTTAAAATTTACTTATTTTAATTCAAAAATGCATAATCATTTATCTCTATTAGGTAGACAGGTTATTTATTGGTTACACAGGGACATCAAAATTAAAAAATAACTAGTCGTTCGTTATAAATCTCGCAACAGACGCGTTTATCACTTTGTATACTAGGAGCACATACTTTCAAAGCAATTTTTCATGTAAACGAGAGGCGGCAGTACATACATACTTATAATAAAAACGCGCCTATATTTTAAAACGTGTTGTGTGTTTTGTGATGGACAATAGTGTAAAAAACATGAAACCTTACACGGAATACATGTTGATATGCTAAAAGGATTTTTTAATATACCTCCGAAATACAAATCCACGAATGTAAGGGACCACTTCGTGTTCATATATCTTGTTGAATGAGGTTTATGAATGTTCACATTAATTCTTTGAATCTCGCTTGCTTCTGACCAGGATAACAGTACTTTTAGGCATTCTATTCAACTTTGAATTCAAAATATTCTTTTTATGTAGTGTTATTTTTGTTGGAAATTATAAAGCTTAAATAGGTGGTAGTATATGTAATAGTTTTTGCTTTTAATAACAGAAAAATACATACGAAAACTGAAACCAATATTTATTATCCTTTTATTTATGGATTAAACTAAATCCAACATACTGTGGTGACATACCTATCGTATCTATTCCTACATTTTTTTAGGCATTAGAAAGTTGTAGTCTAATACGCGAACAACCAGTACCTTAGTTTCAATTATGTTATTTGTCTAATGACATTTAAAGTCATGATTGGCTTATGTATTTTTTAATTGAACTATGATAATCAACATTTACTTACTTTCTATCTCATTCACTCTATTACTCATCAAGTTGCCTCACTCTTTCCCCTCTTTAAGATCTTTTCTCTAGAATACTGATGAGAGCCGTCAGTTTTGTTTACCCTTTGAATTGTAATCTCCTCTCTCATTATGTTGCCCTACGACATTCTATCCACATAACCGACCCACTGAGCCCTTCCGTTTGCACGGACTTACTGACCTTTTCACTTTAAACCGCGCGTGACGTTACGCATTTTTCTGAGTTCGCATTTCGAACACTTTAATTTTGTTTTTGTTTGCTCTTGCTTTCCCATGTCACCCTGGTACTCGATGGATATTCCATAGAAGGTGGTAGGTAGGTGATTTAATTCCAAACTTTTTAATTTGTATTTTGCTGTTTTTTTTTTCTTCATATAGGTAAGAGTATCATTACGGTATTCCCCATTCCCCCATAATTTTACTTCCTCAGTCAAATCTTACTTCAGTTATTAATTGTGGTACGACGTTTCAGACAAGAACTCAATTAAGCAGCTTTAGGCGCCTCCTCGGTCTTCGTTAACTTTGAGTGTGCATGCACTGCGGGTACCCTAAACGATGCAAATTACTTCATTGTCACTTATTTACTAGATGCAGACAATAGTGGCGCGCCGCAGAGAATTCGGCTTTGCACTATTTGAGCTTCCGTCTGTCAGACATTCGCTAATGACGAGGCTTGATTATTTACCGACTGTTTACCGCGTACCGACATAAAAGTGATGTCCGACTAAAAAGTCGGAATTGATTCGTGCGCACGTACCTATTCTAAAAACATTGCCTACGTGTGTTGCTTTTACTGTTGTAGAGGCTGTGTTGTGGGTTGTTCGTGTATAGTTTACAGAAAACTAACAAAATAAATACGCTTTTTTTGTTGTATAGTATGTACACACATACTTCAAGAAATTTGACCAGTTGTGCAATGGGTTAGGAGTATATGAATTTTGGCACTTATTTTTTGTATGTGGAATTACATTTTGATCCGTTAATTAGGTATGTAAGTGAGGGACATGGGGAAAAAAATTGTAAGTAGGTTTTAATTTAAATTAATTAGAAACAGAAACCAGAACTATGACAAAAAATAGTAATATTAGTACATTCACCTACGTAAGTATCTCATTCAAGCAAAAGCATAGTTTGGGAATAAAATTGGTACGTAAACAACAATAAATGTTTTATACGTTGTTGCCACATAGCAGAAGATTTGCAATTTAACACAGAGTCGAATAAAACACCATGAAATCATGGCTTCCAACCCCTGCAATGCGCATCAACAGACAGATTCCACAGTAAAAAAAACGTATAAAATATAAAATACATACAAAGTTTTCCCTTTCTGTGCATTAAAATTCACGAACCTACTCATTGTGGGGAACTCAAATCGAGCATAAAATTGCTGTTCACAATTTATTAGCTACTGCGACAATATACGTACCGGTCTACGGTTCGATTCTCCGATTATAACAGTACCGATACTTTTGAGGTATTTTCGCTTTTTTTATTATATTTACGTGCCGCGCTTTTGTCGTTTATAAGGCTTGCTTCATACGCCGCGAGTTGTGAGTTGCGATTATTCGTACTAATAACATAATATCACGCTTTTTATCCCTAAGCGTGTAGGTAGAGGTGCACATTACGGCACTTAATGCCACTGTACAATGTAACACTCACTTTTCACTATTTATGTTTTGAGTCCCTTTGTAATCCCCTATTATGAGCCTATTGCCATATACCGGGCACATTTCCAGATACCGTGCCACTACAGAGATTTTTTAAAAAATCCATTAGTACTTTGCTCGACCCCGGAATCAAACCCGAGACCGCTTGCCGCCCTTGTGACCACTCGGCCAAAGAGGCAGTCATAAGATCATCGTTTAAAAATAATCTAAATATTTATTTATACCTCTAGAAAACCCTAGCTTTTACACTTTTCCGCGCGATATTTGAAGGTTATACAGACGTAACCTAAGTTATATTTACAAATTCTAATCGGTTTACCAATAGGAGAAAATAGGTACGTGAATATTTGAAGAGAATTGTTGAACAAAGAACTACAGAGTCTAGAATGTATTAAGATACTAAAAGTAAAACTATTTTTGGATATAGGTAGGTACTTGTAGGATTGTATTTGGCCACGAAGTAGGTCGATTGGTTGGTACTATAATTTTTCATACAAATTTTGCTCTTTGGAAAGAAATTTTCGGAATATAAAGCTTTGATTCCCAATCTTTGTACCTATAATAACTACTTAAACTAAGTCATCATCAGCCTGTATTCGTCCACTGCTGGACATAGGCCTCTCCTATGGCACGCCACTGAGCTCGGTCTTCAGCTCTTCTCATGCAACCACTGCCAGCCACCTTGCAGATGTCGTCACTCCACCTAGCTGGAGGGCGCCCTACACTGCGTTTGCCCAGACGCGGTCTCCACTCTAGAACACGTTTACCCCAACGGTTATCGGTTCTTCGACAAATGTGACCGGCCCACTGCCACTTCAGCTTACTGATCCTTTGGGCTATGTCGATAACTTTGGTTCTCTGTCGGATCACTTCGTTTCGGATTCGATCCTTCAAAGAGACTCCGAGCATAGCCCTCTCCATAGCTCGCTGCGCGACCTTAAATTGGTGGACCAGTCGCACTGTCAGTGTCCACGTCTCGGCTCCGTATGTCATTACTGGAAGGACGCACTCGTTGAAGACTTTTGTCTTCAGGCTTTGCGGTATCTGAGACGAGAAGACTTGATTAAGTTTTCTATATACTGCCCAGCCAAGCTGTATCCTTCTACGGGCCTCCTTTTCGAAGTTGTTCCTACCAAACTGCAGGGTTTGTCCTAGGTAGATGTATTCCTGAACGACTTCGAGAGGCGACCCGTTGAGAACAATTGGCTCGGGAATGACATGTTCATTGAACATTATTTTTGTTTTGTCCAAATTCATCCGGAGCCCAATGCGCGCGGAAGCATCAGCCAGGCTGCACAGCATATATTGCAAGTCCTGAACGGTTTCAGCCACGAAAGAAACTACGTGTAACGCGGCAATTCGATTTTGGTTTGTATCGGACGCACGCGCGCAGCTCTAGTGGAAACACGCCACCTCACTAGTACTTTTCTCTCGCTTCCCCGCCACTGACCGCTCGACGCTTGCGAGGACGAGAGAACAACGAGTTCCGCGCCGGAGCCCCGACGCACACGCCCATATTTGTGCCGCGAATATTTCTTGAGTTTTGTTTTATTGTGCAACTTTGTTTATATATAGGTAGTTTAAAGTTTAGTTCAACATTCAGTTTTACAGTCATTCGTGTGTCGAACTATATTTCTCGCCTCTGAGAATCCACAATCCTCTTCAGTAGATTAAATACGTCATTTATTGCATTCCATTTCATTTTTTAGCTCTTGACTTTAGTTACGCTTTGAACGTGAAGCTATGGAATTGTGTGTCTAAACATTCACATAACTTCATAAAAAAAACTTCAAATACTTTCGGTAAAAAAATACAAACAGTAATAGTATCAATTTCCTCGCGGATTGTCTATCAGACTGTAATCGACGATTTATACCAAAACAAATTTCCTTCAAGAGAAATAATTCTAATATAAATTCAGCTTCGAAACGTTTCTTTACGGGACCATTTCTTAATCCCAGACCGGAATAAGTTAAGCAGTCTTGGATTTAAGGATTAATAAAAAAGTAAATATTCTGCGTCTGTTTTAATTTTAGTGAATTAAGCTTGGAGCTGCTGGCTGAGATAACGAGTTTCAACCAATAGTGGCTGGCGACTACTCGTATAATTATTAAACCTCTTTTAATTAAATGTGGTCTCGAAACGTTTTGATTCTCTCATCTTTTTTTTATTATTTCGTTTGTTGTTTAAGTGGTGTGAGTGGTTTTTGTTCATTATAGAATTAATTCACGCCTTTTATCCCCGAAGGGGTAAGCAGAGGTGAACATTACGGCACTTAATGCCACTGTGCAACGTAACACCCACTTTTCACTATTTGCTTTGAGTCCCATGTAGATAATAGGGGGTGAGCCTATTGCCATATACCGGGCACAATTCCAGACACCGTGCTACTACTGAGCTTTTTTTTAAAAACCCGTAGTACTTTGCTCGACCCGGGAATCGAACACTCAACCAAAGAGGCAGTCGAATTAATTATTTGCAAGACAATGGGCCTCCTCTACATAAGAGAGTTTAGCATAGTCTTTAAGTTTTGTATGCGGATTGGACATCGCAGTTCAAAAGGTTCAGGTTTATTCCAAAGTGCTGCTGTGCCTATTGATGCTTATCCCCTGAGTTAGTTAGTACTCACGACACCCACATGGGGAGGAACGGTGGTGACTATAGAGGTATGCGGACACCATACGGTAGTTCATTTTGGTAGTTATCTATACAGATCCAGATAATACTCCATTTTTACCAATAAAGATCGTAATCCTGTGTGGTATGTCTATTTTCAGCCGATACGGAAACCGAATCAATTTTGGTTTCAGATTCCTTCAGAACGTAATCTATATTTGAACCTGTGGAGTAATATTATCTGAAGGTTGTTATATGATCGTATGACGTCATTTTGAATTTTCCTACCACCACATTGTTATTCTAATGGCTCACAAAGATGGCTGCCGAGCAAAAAGTCTAAAATCGAAATGAGTTTTATGTAGATCTTGAAAAATGTCATCTGTAATTAGCCAGTGACAATCAAATGCTGGACTTTGGGCCCCTACATAAAATAAAAAAAGTTAATATTTCTTTTCTAAACTCTCTTATTCTGAAGATGTTAATTAATATACCTACCTTCTTTAAAGTGTAACTAACGCTTTTATGAGCCACATCAAAATCGATACAGCCAATCGCGAGGTAATCGCGCAGATACATAGATATCAAACTAAGGACCTCCTTCTTTTTTGAAGTCGGTTAAAACTTATTAATATTTTGGTTTGACAATACAAGATGCTACCAGGAGCACATAATACAAAGGCGAATGGTTTTCTTAAATAGGTACCAGCACCTCTTTTATACTAGGTATGTACTAGTCTAGGTATAGAAACCAGACACTTAATCAAAGTAATTACAAACACAGCTGCTCTAAATAGTAACTAACAGTTATTAAGAGAACTAAATAGAAAATCTATGAAACATAAATAATACAACAATGACCAGTTCCCAAGCGTTTCGATTTATTTATTTGTACCGTATCGCTAGCTAATGTTTTATTGTTTTGTTTTTCTTTTTTCAAAAATAAAGTAGCATCTGGTTTTCGTTTCGCGTAAAATATTAGTTAGGAAAGATGGCGGATCGCAATGGTTGTTTTTTATTTAGTTTATTTTACACGGTTGAGTATTATTTTCTATTTAGACTTAAACAGAATATGATCAACCAAACATTCATTCAAGATCAATTATGATGACGTCTTAAATTAAATAAAACGACATTTTCTAAAAATAAGAAAAGATAGATAAACCTTTATTTCACACGCTAAAAACTAGTGACATGTACAGATGTTTTATTCTATTAGTAGGTACTGATGGATACATGTTCATGTCCAAGTATCCCGTGAAATGAAACCAGTTCAGTATGTTTAAATGTTAAAACATGTTTCTTTGTGCTATGCTGCATGCTATTGTAAGAGTGTGAGACATTCATATTACATGAATTAGGATATACTGCTACACCCAACTGTTTGACGAAGCTTCAGGATTAATTTCGAGCCAACCAGGACCATTTAAGTGTGGGAGAGACATGCTTCGGCACGAATGGGCCGGCTCCGAACTGAAACCGACGTGAAGCAACGCTTACGTTGTGTTTCGTCTTGTGAGTGAGGTTACAGGAAGCCCAATTACCCTCCCCTTCCCCAATCTCCCCAATCCCTGAATCCCCAACGATCCTCAAACTCCTAATCCCCAGAGGGCCGGTAATGCACTTGTAACGCCTCTGGTGTTCCAGGTGTCCATGGGCGACACCGATTGCTTACCATCAGGTGATTCGTCTGCTCGTTTCCCGGCTTACGCCATAAAAAATATAGGTACATGATAAAATCACTTATCACTTTTAAGCGTGTCTGATTAATAATAATTTCGGTACTGAAAGAAAAGAATCCAAATATTATAAGATAGTACCTACAGTACGGACAGTCGGACACGTACTGTGTCTCAATATTCAACGAGTGGTCGAGCAATAACAATGTCAAACACTGTCGGTCGGGGTCACCCACCGCTGGCCCGACTCCAATTGTCAAGATCCTTCGTCTTCCTTCGTTATACGGTGCACTTATATTACGGACCCCACGTTAGATGCCAAATTTTATTGCGGTGTCTGTGTTTAAGTTTCGGAATAAAATGCGATGTGCATTCTTTATTACCTACTTCTGTTTTAAAGATGTCGCCGTGCGTTTTATTCTTCGGTTTAATTAGTTTTTTAATAAAATTATATAAGTAATGGTATTGTGCTCAATTATACGAGTGGTGCTCAATTAACATTTAGAGCTTTCAGGAAAAGATCAATGGTACTTACAATTGGAATATTTCTTTCGTAAAATAAGATATATTATGTCAAAGTCAAAGTCAAAGCATTTATTTCAATTAAACCATAGAGGTAGTTTGGTACTTTTGAAACGTCAACAATGGTGTTATGTACAATGGTGTTATGGTATATCAACTTAAATATACCATAGAACAATTTTATTAGTATCCATCCTCATAAAACAAACATAACAGGACATAAATTCACTGTAACAAAACTAAAACGATTTAATTCCTCTTCTCATTTCAGTATCACACTAAAAACATAGTTTAAAAATGCGGAACTCATTCATTCTACCGAACACATTAAATTGGATACGCCGTTTAATTTTATTCGCAATAAAGTATTTTGGTTTGGTGTCGTATCCACTGTGAGTACATGGACTATTGGGAAGAGAAATAGCAAAAAGCACTCAATGCTTAGCGAACAGCGGTTCATTATGCCTGAGACATGCAAAAAAAGATTATTTGCTTGGCAGTTTTATTTGCCAGTTGTGGTAATTACTCCTTGCTTTCTATGTGGCCCTAGTACCTATTTGTATCTTTAGTTGGAACAAAAGAGTAGATCTTGCTTTTAATAGTTAGTTAGGGACTTCGTAATTCAAGTTACTCTAACTAATCACTTGCAGGTTAAGAACTTATTACTAATTTTGGGGTTTAAAGTCCTCATTTATAATTATAATCAAATGGAAACCTTTGTACTTTAGTTAGCACTTGAAACCGTTCAATACTAATGATAATTGCCACAATACTGAAATATTCACCCATCTGATTCTGAATATGAACACTGAAATAAGAATAGACACAGATACCTCTAAATTGAAACTAAAATCTTAGTATTAAACTTAGTATTTACATATCTTAGAAAATAGTTGCAGAAACGTAATGACTATCATAAAGGTCCATGCAATTATTGTCAATGTTAGTCTCTATTCGTAAATGTTAGTAGTAAAAGTACTTCGGCTATTATGCCAAAGCTCTTAAAAATAACTGTTTCCGTAATAGTCTTTAGTGCTTCCTTTTTTGCACCGAAGAAGAGATGAAACGATGCGGTCGGTGTAATCGTTATGCACCTTGCCTTGTACACGTTTTTATCGCATCGCCTTTTGTATATTATAGAACCGTGCAATTAAATTTTTAAGAGTTTTTGTGCAGACATTCTTAATGGAATCATGATACTTATAAGGTTAGACATTCTTCTGATACCACAAAAGACTATACCCATATATCCCCGAACGGTCATCGGTGACCGCTCGCCACTAACTACATTTTAGACCTTATATCCAAGGTTTAGAGACTACTTTTGTGTGAACAAATTTAGGGGATGATTTTCAACAATTTTCAACAGGAACTATTGTAATTATATTCGATCCAAAAAGTTGAATACGTTTTACTAGAATTTAAAAAAATGCATGTTCTTATTTTTTATGGCTTAAGCCGGTAAACGAGCAGACGGATCACATGATGGTAAGCAATCGGCGTCGCCCATGGACACCTGAAACACTAGAGGTGCGTTACCGGCCTTTTGGGGATTAGGAATTTGAGGATTTTTGGGGATTCAGGTATTTGGGAGATTTGAACAACGCAAGCGTTGTTTCACGTCGGTTTTATGGAAGTTTTCTAGTCAAAGAAGTAAAGGATTCTATTCATGATGACGTTAATAATCATTGTAACTACTAACACGGTTAACCATGCGATGGTACTAGGCGAACATAACTCGAATGAAGTTTATTATAAACAGAACTCGACGATGCTTCCTAGGAAACGGATATTGCGCCCTCTAGCGGCAGGCATCCTGTTTGAAACCGGTACACCGCTTCCAACCGGCACTTTGTACCCGGTTCACTACCGGGAGATTACAAGTTATGAATTGTGTACTTTTTTATGTTTATGAATAGGTACCTACTTTATGACCGAATAATGATGATGAAAAAAAAAATCGTGCATTATTATTTAAGTAAGTAAGTACTCATTACTTGTATTATTTTTTGCATAATATGTATTGTATTATTGTGAACAATAATAGCATGGAATCTATTATGTCTTCATTACCTATCAGCACTGTACAATATAATTTGTACCTACCTCAATATTTCGAAAATATAATCTTGGCCCTTTTCCCAGAAGGCAACTTGATTTTAACGTCTAAGGTAAAAGAGGAATCTTTAAGAGGCCTACTTAAATAAAAAGCGGTTATCACAATCCCGTTCCCATATTTTATTTAACTAAACCATCAAATAAAAAAAGCTTTTAAAATATTTAACGCCACTTTCCCGCTAAAAGCAAGGATAACTTAGTTACAGGCCGGAATCACTGGAATAAACCATCGCTTTGGTTTTGTGGTTGGTTAAAATATGTATTATGAGATTGACTGGCAGTGTTTAAATAAAAAATGAGGTTTGATCATCCTTAGGTACATGTATGAATTGGCTATTTAAATTGAGAACAAACCAAAACAAATTGTAAATTAGCTATTACTTGTGGAATAAAATATCTAAATAAATTAATAGTTTTGCAAACCGCTTCTAGTCATAAAATTGCTCTTACTTGTTTGTGCAAACAAAATAACAAAACTGAAAAGTTGGTTGGTTTAGTTAAATTATACGGTCCGGTCCACCTTGGAAAACCTTTGTTTCTTTGATAATCTAGAAAAAAGATACCAGGAACACATAAACAGCAAGGTAATTGTTCGCAGCGAATGTATAATTCCCAAAGCGGTTGCGGATTACCACGAAGAAAAGTTTGTTACAAATAAATCAAGTGAAAATAAACTAAGTATAATTTATCAATCTCAGCTGTATTCGTCGATCTGTCGGTACACTAATAGATGGTCACCGTTTGAATCATTTGTCTTGTCGAAGCCGGTTGAGCGATTATTTCTAACTCCCCACAGTTCTGCCGAATGTTAGCGATGATATTGCCTTGAAGATTTACCGTTTATGTACGGATTTAAGATGTTATTGATGGATTACAGCTTCTGTTAATTGTGTTTAGACTGCGGTTGGCGACGTTAGAAGTGATCATGAAGCTAAGGAGTGAAATTCCTTACTAGAGTCTACCTCTATATTTCTACGTAATTTGGGTGTCTTTAAGTTCCGTTCGAATAGGTTCCTTATAGGCATCATCGCTTACCACCAGGCGAGATAGCGGCCAAGCGCTAATTTTTTTTAACACATTTCTACACAAATTTGATCGTGAAGTACCTAATTCCACATAACAAAAGTATAAAGTATGCTCTCATGTTATTCAAAACAAATTTATGAATTTCACACAAAAGACCAAACATAGCAAAACTATACATATTCCTTACTTACTACTTACTACTGTACCATACCAACATATACTACAACATACTACAACCGTAGTCATGTGAATCACACTACGCTACGGTTTTCCCCGTAGGTTGCCGCCCGCGACATATTACCCTACATTCTTCACAACTAGAGACGTCCTTCCTGATCACTGTTCCCTGAATATGACTAACTATTATTGTTACCTGCACTATTTGTCATAGAAATGAGAGTGGGTTTACGTTTAGTATTTGCATAAATAAAAGTTTTCTTCCTCAGTTCTTTAGGAAAACCATTTTGTTAGGAGCTCCTACAGTCAACTATCAAGAAACTCCATAGTTCTTTAATACGCTTCTTTAATCAGTTTCATAATCCAATTCTTGGTTACATTATCATCATCACAAAGATTTCCCCTTAGTCCTCCACATTGAACGCCAACTCGCCACTTGCATCCACTGGCTCCCCGCAACTTTGACTATGTCATCGGTCCACCTAGCGGGGGAGGCCTGCCCACGCTTCGTCTTCCGGTCCATGATCTCTCCACTCAAGGACTTTCCTGGCCCATCTGCCGTTAATTCGGGAAGCGACATTTTATAGGTCTCATTACATCATCATCATCAACAACAACATCATCACACCCCATGATAAGCCGCCTACCGGAAGGTCTACAGAATTATTTGTACCAGGGTATCATGAAAAACAAGCGATAACTACGTTCCTATCTACCAAGTAATAAAACATGCTGCTCCCGAGGGGCTCGACAGACATGGGATTACTTCAGGATGCGAGGGATTACGCTCAGATAGAACATTGTAGGTATTGATCGAATATTCCCGTGTTACAGCTCTGTAATAAGTAACTAGAACAAACATTGTACTTTTTCTTTTAATGCTAAGTAGGATAACTCGTTGTACGGAAATTACCTATAAATATTCGGATTTTAAAGGGTTTTTTGGTATAAGTAGGTGCATCACACTAATATTATGAATGTAAAAGTTTCTTTGTTTGGATGTTTGTCTGTCAATCACGCGTTTCAGCGTGATTGACGGACAAACATACTGAACAGATTTTGATGAAGTTTGGTATACAGGCAGGGTATGGGCTGACTTAGGTGATAGAGTACTTTTATCCCGATTAAATGGTGCCATGGGATAAAACAGGAAACATATTCTACGCGGCTGAAGTCGCGGGCAACAGCTCGTATCTAATAGGTACATACATATTCATAATATTTTTATACTCTGCCATTACTATTACCTACGTACCTAATACCACAACTGAAGTTTCAATATGAATTCAATTCAATTTTTTCACCACATTTAATGATATCACAAACAAAAGCCAGTGAATAACTAAACAAAGCAGTCAAATGTAAATAATGTGCAATTAATTAATGACACGTCAAAGCAGTAAATGAAATGAAAGCACGTTCGACATTTTAATCTACGTACAAATACATGCAAACTAAATTAGACTTCATAAACTACGATACAAATGAACTATCCAATATATTCCTAACTAATTCTACTTTATAATACTAATCTTGCCCTTCATACAACATGAATCACGAATGTTAATATATATTTGCAAATAGGCTAAAATCACCCCACTCGAGCATTAGGGTAAATATTAGAGGTACTATTTGGGTACAATTCAAATGAATTTGTAATTACATCAGCTTGTGTGCTATGATAGCCTGGTAGCTTTAATCGAGTAATTATTATTAATGCATTCAAACATGTGGAGTTTAACTTGTATACTGTGAGTACACACAGTATTTTGATGACATACGGATTTATTGCCTTGCACGGGAATATATGTGTCTACCTACGAGGTTATCATGCCAGTTCTTTATATGAAATGTGAATTAGAGGGAATAAAAGCGAATTATGGACCAAATCTTGTTGTTTGCTGGAGTAAATGTACTCTGGCATTGTTATAGAAACATACTTTTTTTTTTTTTTTAAGGGGGGAAAATCATCGAATGACTGCTCCCGCCTGGGTGAGGCGGAAGGGAGTGTCAGACTCTTACTGACTAAAAACCACCCCGTTCCTTCTCCTGCACGTCGAGCCGGAGCCCCGGTTACCCGTTAGGTTCTCCGCGACTATAGAAACATATAACGTGCAATAGTAACTCTTATCATAAGTATATTTTACTACGGATTGAGTACCTAACATTACCTTTACCATAAGTTAATAAAACACCTAACGTACATAATCATTGTACATTGGCATTAAGTGCCGAAATGTGCACCTCTGCCTACCCCTTCGGGGATAAAAAGGCGTTATGTTATGTTAAAACGCCTAAAATATAAATATATAGGGTGAATCTAATTTCAAATAACAAATAACATATTTTTTTAAATCCAAAAGTACTTAAATTATACTTTATACATATAGACCAAGATGAATGCATTGCATATAGCTAAGGTGGATTTTCCAGGCACATGAGAGCCCGTGATAGACGCCAGTAGTCATGAAATGGTCACCGTAGCCGAAACCGGCATAGAAGGATTACTATTATTGTAAATAGTACATTGAATCTGAACAGAGCTCATCATTCGAGACCTGAGGCGCCGTCATAACATGTTTATATCCTGAACATGGTTTTAATAAGGAAAACATTAAAAAAAAGCTAAATTTGAACAGAAAGACATTTATGAAATGTATTACGGAACCGGTAGGCTGGTTTTAATAAATGACCAATTTGATAAGAGTACTTTTATTATACATTTTTCTTAACTTTAATGTCGTCTGTTTATTAATAACAACTGGGTACTCCATTTTTTTGTGTCATATTGTTTTTGCAGTGTCTTCATTAAGTGTGATTGTGTATTGGTATTAACTTACGCTTCCTAATTAGTTATATATTATTTTTTTGATTCCAAGAAGTCCCTTATTAATAAGTCCTAATACCTATTTAATTAAATTTTTGTTGTGCAGTAAATAATGAAAGACTATAAGTAAGAGCACATTCAGCAGTCAAAATGTAAATTGGAAACCGCATCCGACATATACAAAATATAATCCCGTGAAGGCACTATTCATGAGATTAACCATTTATCTGACCCCGGGGCCACCTCAGTCGTCCGCTGCAAATTATGTATTATTATATTTGCTGCGCGAATTTCCACCTTACGTGGCACTCTTAAGAGAGGAATTGGAAATGTAAGATTGCGAATCTCGTCTTCGTCCATTCCTTATGTAGTATTTAAAGGTTCATGATGCCTTAGCATTAATTGACGTAGGGACGGTCGTGACGAACGTGCCCAAACGTTCGTCTGTCTCATGTCTAATGAATGTCTTATGAATGGGCCGACGGTATGTAACATTTATTATGCGTGGCCCGCTTTACAATGTTTAAACTATCTGCGATCGTATGATGGGTATGTTTAATTACATTTTACATAAGCGGTCGTGTTGGGGTTGGTTAAAATATTAGATTCGCGCGCGATATTAAATATGTAATCAGTGTTGATTACATTTTTGGTATGTCAGAGGTTAAGTGTCAAGTTAATAAATAATTATTGTTATAACTGACATAGTTAGTGGCCACATTATTATTTCATGAAATGTAATGTTTTGTATCAAATTTTCTCTAACCATCGTCGAATTAGGTATTGATTTTCACCTTTACCTATTAATTTTAGGTATTCAACAATCATAGTGTAATATAGTTAATAATACAACTTGAGATAATTTACTTTTGTAACAGAAATAATATTTTGTAAAGAAATACAACGACCAGTGTACAATTTCCTTAAGTAAATAAAATGCGGTGCTCTTAATAGGAGCCGACAAATTATGTGAGGGAACTTTTTTAATTTAGAAAAATATGTAGCTATCTGAGTTCTTTTGTAAATAATATCAGACTGTTAACGTTTCAGCGGTAGGAAATAAGCGGTTGCTATTTACAGTGAAAAAAGAACTTGTGTACTAAGACTTCAAGAGTTACAAAAGTTAATTCTGATTTAAAATTGCGGTCAAAATGTGAATTCTCGTGTGGGGGGGGGTAACGAAGGAGAACCACGCTTCGGCACGAATGCTGCATGTCTCAACCAGAGTGATACCAGGGTCTCACAGAATAACGGTGTAAAACAAAACTTGCGTCACTCCTGAACCTTGTGTAAATGACTGAAATCGACTAACTATGTTTTATATAACAACGTATCATGATCATAATATTTTATGTCATAGCATTATATTGTATGGAAAATAAAATAAATTCAAACGACTGTACCAGGCGCGCAGAAAGTTGTAGCATGTTCACACAAAGTAAGCGGTTTAACGGCGCTTTACCGGGATTAGCTGTTTATCTGGACGAGTAGACACGCTGGTCCAGCGCTCTTACATTGCTCACTATTAAGCCAAAATCGATGACAGAACCTGGAATATTATTTACTGATCTTCTTTGCTGACTTCCTGATGTTAACAAATGAAAATATATCTACGTTCAACACGTCAATTATCACAATTAATCATCATTATTAAATGAATCAAATCAAAAAGGTTTATGTTGTATTGTATCTAAAAATACACAACACTAAATATGCAAGCCACTCTTTTCTACCATTTCATAGTCCTAAAACAATGGAAGAACAAAGTGACCAGGCGAGCAGCAGTAATGAGCTGGTTGTGAGGGCAGTGCAGCTCGGCGTTAAGTGGGGAGGGCTTAGGCTGGTGGCTCGGGATTAGCTGTTTATCTCACGGGTACTGTAGCCTCATTGTCCACTGCGCGTTTGGAGGCACCAACTTATCAGCTCTAAGCGAATGTCATTTGTTTTCGGACAGTCGGACACAATGACAGTTTTGTAAAATGCAACTAGTTAGACGCCTTTTTTATTTTTTCGGACTTTCTTCAAGGTCAAAGCATTTATTTTAGTTAAATCACAGTTTTGAAACTTGTAGATATAAAGTCAAAGTCAAAGCATTTATTTCAATTAAACCATAGTTTGGTACTTTTGAAACGTCAACAGATACAAAATAAATAAATAATAGTCTGTCAGTCAGTCCGTCAGTGAAATTAGGTGAATCTAGGTGCTCATTCCAAAATGTAGATTCGAATGGAGAAGAACGAGCAAGAAACTCCATTCGTTACTCTTTTGAAAAAAAATAAGAAACTGAAACAAAGAAACAAAATTGATTTGTTCGTGTTCGAGTAAGGCACCTGAAATATAATTTGTCATTCTTCTTGTTTTTATAAAATTACGTGTATTTTTACTATGATACTTACATTAAAGTTTATTTATGTAAATCATCTATTTACTTAAAATACTCACTCGCTCACAACTTGGAAAGCATCGCAGTCGCCTACAGGGAATCTCAGTTACGGCTGCAATGGCTTTGTAAAATTATATGCGATACTCCATTCATTTGCTCTCAGCTACACTTTGAGGATATTATGCAAGTTAACCAACTTATTCGCCGTACAATTAACTTAATAACTTTATGAATTATTATTTGCCAAGTTCTTGTGGAGCTAAACGCAGAAATGCAATTTGCAACCATACCAAACTCAAACTCTCATATAAGTAGTTCCCCGCGGATCGTTACAGGGAAAACTCCTTAAACTGTTTACGTTGACGTTAATCCTGCCTCCTAAAATAGGCCAAAATAGGTACAAAGCTGCAAATAATTATAATTAAAAAAACCCAACGCCTTCCGAGTACAAAACGCTCAATTTGCATTCAAAGCGGTCCAGATTTCGTCGAGAAAAAATGTTAACAAATGACCGTAGTCGACACGGACAACCCTGTCCAACTTTTTTAATTTTTCCGTTTCGAAATGATAGAATAACTACGATGTTTGAAACTTGGAACGAGAAGTTGGGAGTAACGCCTATATTTAAATGTTGGCCAACTTGTTTCAATTTTGAATGGTGTGTTCTATGTTTAAATTATTTGAATAGTATCGCATTTGTTTGCGCAGTTGAGCAGTCGTATCGTTCGCGGCGAACTATTGTATCAAACCTCTTGAGACACTCTTGATGTATGTACCGGATAGAGCAAAACGTAATCCGAGATTTAATTACTGTTGCTTTCTGGTTTGAAGTCAGTTATTTCTTAGTTCATACGATTTTACGATTTTTTTTATTTTAAGAGTCGAGAATTCGAAGTATACTCAAATATATTCTTGAATAAAGTTAATGCATTTCTTTACTCTAAATGTTATTGTTATAAAACATTCATTTGCAGCTTAAGTTTCTAGAAAATCTTTCCTATCTTCGAGTAAAACTAAATAAATTCCAATTCCTCATCTAAATGCCAAGAAATCAAATATATTTTCACGAACCAGGCACTGATCGCGGCCACTCCTTCACAATAAACTCACTAATTATTAATTTGCATAATTTCAATAACTTACCCCAGACGGAGTTATCGGGAGAATTGACTTTCAACCCCTTGTTTAATGAAGTAAGATCTAGTTTCGCTTGCACCCTCCACGGGGAGTATCCAGTGCCAAAGGTTGAATACTCGTAAAGTTTAATAGAAGACAAGTTATTGTTCTCCAATAAAACCGTACGATCTTATGGAGCTTCTTTGGGCTCGCTGCCATCGCAGCGGTAAGTCCCCTCTTTGAGGAGTGGCTTGAGAGACGCTACCTCACCTACCGCCTGACGCAGGTCCTCACCGGACATGGAAGTTTCGGGAGGTACCTGTGTCTGATGGGGCGGGAGGAAACGCCCGGGTGTCATCACTGCGAGGACCGCCCTGAGGACACGGTGGAACACACGGTGGGAGAATGCCCTTCGTGGGCTGAGCACCGCCGTGTCCTCAGGGAAGTGATCGGCGATGGCGACCTCTCGCGTCCGGGCCTAGTGCAGGCCATGATGCGGAGCGAGGGGGACTGGGATGCCGTCTCCTCCTTTTGCGAAGCAGTCATGCTAGCTAAGGAGGAGGCGGGACGCCTGAGGCAGCGAAGCGCTGCCTCCTCGCAACCCAGCCATCGCGAAGGACACACCGGGCGTCGGGGATCGCGAGACGATCTCCGGCCACCGTAAGCGCGGGCCTGCGGACGGCGAGCATGGGTGGCTCCCCGTCCGACCAGAAACAGACCCGAGCGTACGGCGCGTCGCGTTCCGCGCGCGCCTCAAAGAGCCATCAGACCACCACAGATGGGGCCCAATACGGCCGATGCCGATTCGGAGTCGCGGAGAACCTAACGGGTAACCGGGGCTCCGGCTCGACGTGCAGGAGAAGGAACGGGGTGGTTTTTAGTCAGTAAGAGTCTGACACTCCCTCCCGCCTCACCCAGGCGGGAGAAGTCATTCGATGATTTTCCCCCCTTAAAAAAAAAAAAAAAAAAAATGGAGCTTCTTACTTCGATATGATATTTCGTACAAATATATAGAACTACTAGCTTCTGCCCGCGACTTCGTATGCGCAATCCTGTTTTCTCCCGTTCCCATAAGATTTTCAGGATTTTTTTATCATAAGAACCTTTTCCTGACAATAACAATCACAACAAAAAAAATCAGCCAAATCGGTCCAGCCATTCTCAAGTTATGGCGAGATAACGGGAAGCGGGTTTCATTTTTATAGGTAGGTACTAGCAGACACGACAGACGTTGTCCTGCATATAACATAATAATAATAATATAATGATAGGTACCTATAGATAAATAACCGACTGCAGTGCCATCTGCCGGGCTGATTTGTGAATCTAAACCATCCAGGGCGCCACTCAAACGCATACAGAGAAATTCATTTAAATCGGTCAAGTCGTTTAGGAGGAGTTCAATGACATACACACGTACAGCAGAATTATATATACATAAAGATATTTTAGATGTGATAGTTTCTTTGTTTGGATGTTTGTCCGTCAATCACGCTGAAATTACCGAACGGATGTTGATGAAATTTGGTATACAGGCAGGGTTATGGGCTGACTTAGGTGATAGGATACCCGATGAAATGCTCCCATGGTATAAAACAGGAGTACGTTGGCAAAGCCGAGGGTAAAAGCTAGTGATGGAGCCGCGGAAGACTTAACTGGTTGCCGGGGCTCCGGCTCGAAGTGCAGGAGTAGGAACGGGGTGGTTTTTAGTCAGTAAGAGTCTGACACTCCCTCTCGTCAGAAGAAGTCATTTGATGATTTTCGCCCCTCAAAAAAGAATAAAAAAAGGTAGTGATAGAACACATCTACGACCACCCCTACAACCCCTGTCACAAGTCACAAGAGCAAACTAAAGAACTATTCAAAGATATTTGATATGAGTGCTACTACTGAATCCAGTTCCTGTTCAACAAATCAACGGCCGGACTTCCCACAGCTGACTGATATGGGGGTTATTGAAAGGCATACATTTTTAACAACGTACCGAACCGTTTGACCGAATCGATCGTGCAGCCGAAAGCCGACTACCGAAAAATGCGTGCTCGAACAAACTGTACAGAAATATATGGAGCGTGGAATTGGCAAGCTTGTCGTACATACACATGTAGCCTGGAGGTAGAGGCCCTTTGTACTCTAAATATTTTTAATCCAAACAGTATAATGAATGTAGTGATAGAGACTTAACTTTTAAGGTTTAACTTCAAACCATACTACACTTAGGAGCCAAAAATGAAGCCACGAGCGTATAGGCACGGCATTTAAGCTGAGCTCTGGCCTTTTTGCGCCGTCTTCATTATTTAATTTTTTTTTGTGTGTTGTACTTTGTGACGGTGTGCAAATAAACAAATTTTCTTTCTTTCTTTATTTCTTTCTATATTTTTATTTTATGGAACCTTCTATTACTTTAAAGAAAATTGTTCCTTCTACAACAAAATGTTCTCAGTTTAAATGTAACTAAATTGCCTAATATACCACATACGATAGCATTTAATAAAAATCTTGTATTAAAAATACTTATCAAGAAATTAAAAAGAAAAAACGCTTCTGTTTCTGTGCTCCAAGTATATATCGTATAATCTTCGTCTTTCTGCTCTTATATGAAGCTTATCTCTATGTATCTTCTTTTTACTTTTTCCTCGATTAGACATTTTCCTATTTCAAACTCCTTTTTACACCATACTTTTCTCCACACAATATTCTTGCTATTGGTATAAAATTATACATAGTTATGTATATTTGTCTCCCTCTCTTCCTCTTGTAACATAGTTCTGTTAATGTAATAACCATTTACCATACCCACAGCCGCGCACACATTGTGGTTAATTTATTGAAAACCACATTTCGACCATGATTTACCAAAATATTATAAATAAAATGGGTACTAAAATGGAATAATTCATTTAGGAATATTATTGAACTAAAATTTTATTAACACACTGCATTTGTGTAATGCAAGGTTTGTTTCAGTATAGAGTTTAAAAAAAAATAAAAAGAATAAAGAGACAGATACCATTGGTTGGCTACTGAGTCGACCAACAGATACAAAAGATTTGACATTAATTATTATGTTTTCGGCTTACTCACGCAACTGTTTGACGAGGAACTCGACTAGTTTCCAGCCATACTGGAGGCTCATATTCATGAGCAGCATTCCGCGACTCGCGACGGCGGCTATCACGCTGCTACTGACTACTAGGCTCTGCAGCGGAGTAAGCCGAGAACAGAATAATTAATATATTCTGTCTCAGGAAAGATATAATATAGATGTGGCATTGTTACAACGCATACAATGTAGTATAACAATAGCCACTGCTTCTGTACTGAAACAAATTTCATTTTCTTACCTGCATTTACAAAATAAATTGACTGGCTATATTTAGGTAGTAAATGACGTAAGAAAAGAAACCAAAAGAAACGTTTCTTCGCATTTTTTTCTCATTACTAATGCTCTAATGCGAACAATACGGACTAGGAGAGCAGTAATTTATTTATCTTTTCCGCAAGCGACAATGTATGCCAGCACATGGCATATATCCTGCTGTCATTTAAGTCCATTTACTCTTAATCAACAGAATTAAGTGAGTTAGAGTGCGGCACTAATTGAGTAAGGCTCTACGTACGTCTGTTGCCCTGGTCATTTAATTGATAGCACTTTCGAGTAACGCATTTAATACTTGACAATTTCTAAGCTTTCTTTAAAAATACTATTTTTTACCCGATCCATGTTTAAAATTATAAGACGCTAATAAGATTAGCCGACCTACAAAGTCTTTCAAAAATACTTTCTAAAACCTCAAATTTCATAATTTTTTGCGAAAGAAAAGTAAGAACAATGTTGTTTAGATTAGACCGCAAAATTTCTGCCCTTAATTAATTTAGTATCTTTAATTTCGTAGCGAAGCTTTTCTGAAATAATTAAAATATGATGCCGGTTATCGCACCCTTGTCTATATCATAACGAGGATCCCAAAAAGGGTTTCATTTGCATTTTGAAAATAGACAGGGGTATCGATTTACTGTGGCGCAATGGGTGAATACCCTGGTGACCTGACTGCATGCAGTTAGTTAATAACTAACCTACATGGGTAATTAATGTTACAGCTTGTGTTATTTTAATAGAACACATATCCTACAATTGCGTGCCTTGCCGGATTAAATAAATAAAAGTATCATTTTATTTATTTATACATTTACCATAAGTGTTGTTTCATTTGACCAGGGGAACATGATTGGATGGGAGTTCACTTTAGTTCAATTAAATCCATAGGTACACAGCATTCCACAATTCAAAAAAGCTCGACTGCTATGATACATATGATAACAATGGATGAACAATAGCCAATTTATCCTTAAACCAAAAACTAAATAAGTTCGTTGGGGTAACACGTGATTTTAGCAGCGCGGCGCAATTGCGTTAGGTCCTCGTGAGACGCCAATTGTGTCGGGAAGGCGAATCGTCCTCGCCACCATCTTTACAGACAATTTTATCCTGTTGCCGCAAATTCGCTTTTTTGTCTCACTTCTTAGTATTCCGGAACAGGGAAAGAACTTCGATGATTTTAAAATATTAAATTTACTATCGCCACAAATTACGCGCCAGTGAGCTGTGTTTATTCGTTTCGTTATTCAATGCTATGATTTTCTTTAAAATTTAATACACTTTACTTCGAATACTTAAAGTTTAAACAACAATATTTTACATTACGTATTTTATTTTCCCGCTCATAAAGAAAGCATCGCTACCGACAATTTCCCACATTGAGCGCTGTTAAAAAAATTTTTCTACCGACGGTACCTGTTTAGTCACCCCATGAATGCATAAGTCGGTGGCATTGTGCCAACAGTCCCGTATCTCTGATTCGCTAATAGATAAATCGCTACTCCGTCTGTCGGGTGCACTACATATACTACAACTACCGCTGGTGCAGTCTCTAGAGACCCGTTTGTTTACATTTTGCTTTCATACTTTTTCCGCTGTTTTATTAGTTACACGCTTTTAACCTTCTGCCACCCTGGTACATATTTCTTGTAAATATGACTATGATTTCTAGCGGTAAATGCATATGAGAAGGCACGATTCAGTCCCAAATCTCTTAGTAAAGTATTAAAAAAGGAATGTTATTTTAATACTAGCTTCTGCCAGCGGCTTCGCCCGCGATCCCAGGGGGAAAATGCCAATGTATTACTTCACACCATACTCTACCTCTGTTCCGAATTTCATTCCGGTCCCTTCAGTCGTTTTAATATGACTGAGTAACAAACATACACAAACACATAAGCTCACATATTTTCACATTTGAGGTATAATATCGAGTCAAGCTAATTTCAACCATCGGCCCTACAGTTACAGCGTAAAGTCTATGGATGAGTATTGTAAACGTAAGAGTAAACAAATATAAGCAGAAAGCTCCGAACTGCTAAGCTATCGAGAGTTACACGTGTTATTGTAAGTCAACCATAAAAGATAGACATGTGCTGTTGTGGGAGATTATTTAGATAATTTTATGTAGAACATTTCCATCATACATGATTTCTATGTAGCTTTAACTATTAAGCCTGCACACGCGACGGAAGCTTAAAAATGGTTTAACTTCTCCCGTTTTCCCAATATTTCCCTTCACTGCTCTGCTCCTATTGATCGTAGCGTAATGAAAAGTATATAACCTATAACCTGCCCAAGAGTATGAATAATAATTGAATAATAATAACTGTCCAAGAGTAAAAAACAAACCCTTTCAACAAATATGTAATATTCGTAAGCTTTCCCAAAGGGAATACCAAAGCAAGCAGGTATATGCTAAATCAATCGAATAACTCCATATAAAAACTTTTATATTACCAATCAAAGTGCGCTAAAAGTAACTCTATACGTAACAAGACCGGAGAATATTCGTTTTGTTCAAAACTACTTAAAAGTATTTAAGAAGATTAGGGCAATACATAATACACAATACATATGCTACAGACCCGGGTTTCATCGGAATAATCGTAACAAAGGATCTCTGATACCGCCACAGCTTTAACGAAACCTTGTTTTGAAATTACAACAGTTAGAACCATACTTGATTTTAGAGATATTTATCTACCAGAAGCTTTGGTCGTTAAGAATTTGTAGCGAGAAATTAATAACACAAGTTTTATTTACCAAAACGTTAAGTGGACAGGAATCCGATATGATACCTGAATCTCTATTTTACTAACTATTTTTCCAAACATTAAGTGATGAATTGCTAACTTATGAAAACACCTCGAACCCAATAATACTTTGCACAAAAAATAAGTTTAACTAAGCACATTATTCTCATAAAAGGCAATCTAGAGGTAATTTATTTGTAGTTAATTTTAAGTTGTAAATATTTATGTAGTTATAAACAACAAAACAATATCTTTACCAAAACAATATATTAAAATTTATGTATCTACAATAAATATCCTGAAGCCTGAAGGCTTAATGTATTATTGTTGTGTATACCTTTGATTTAAATATTTTTCCACATACGCAATCCTTTAACACGACAATTTATTGTACCGTATACCACGTTCGTATTTCGGCTCGTATTTTGTGGAATTTACGTTGGATTCCAGTTTACACGTTGCCTTCAAACCCCAAACCGCTATTGAGTTAATATGGAGATAGGATACGGCAAAATGTGTACAAATTATTGCCAGCGGAGCAAGCTTCGGCGACAGTTGATTGGACCAACATGTTCAAATGTCAAATATTTGAATGTAGAACTCAATTATATTCCGAATGCAAACGTTTTTGAAATTTAAAAACAAATAGGTACAAGCCAGTGGATTGTGGTTTCATTGAAATGCTAACTGCGCAACGAGGGCAATAAGTGATAAAAACTGACAATTAAATTAACAACTGTATCAACCAATCAATTTACTATCTAAAGCTATTCAATTTTGTATGCAAAGGAATCAATCAACCTAATTGAGCGTCGCAACGCTACCAGTGACAGCCACTACACATAGACAAGTAATAAGAATCACTAGTTATTTTTTTCACGTAGGCTCAAAATCGTTCAGCCTATCACTAAGGCATTTTACCCAAAGGTATAAAATTGTACAGGCTATATATTCGTCTGACAGTTTATATCCGTTCGTTTTATATTCTATTTTCGTTCGGTATCTGTGAATTCGGCGCGACTTTTAAGCGGGGAGAGGTCGATATTGGCAGGCTGGCAGGTGAGTCCATGCCCTGTTTTATGTGGCTGGTAATGATCGAGTTTTGGTGCCGTAATGAATAGCAATGAATTATAGGAGCTAACTTTATATCGAGTTGTTGACGATGCGGTATAAGTTAGCGAAGAAACATTTCTATAGAAGAATAAACCTCTGTAGGTACGGTGCAAACTTGTTCAAAATATTTCCGAGTGATTTTCTCGGAAATATTTGAGCATTGAAAGCCTGGAAGATTAAGTAAAATCCAATATTTGAGAGCAAATGTTAAATATTTCTATTTTTAAATATTCAGCCTTTAATGTTCAATGTAGAAGAGCTTCAACTTACAGCCTAACGATACCTTTTTTCAATACACACTGAAGCTTTGTATAAAATCAAACGGTTTTATGCCAAAGCAGGAAATAATAAATCTTTCAATTGTTTGACTAATCGCAAATGCGGAGTACTCGAATATTGAGAACACTTGTAACTTCAAATACTCTGACGTAGTACTCCGAAGTACTTGGACAGTTTTAGATCGCGATAATACCATAAAGTGAAGTGAAGTAAGGTGTAACGGTTTTCAATTCAGACAAATCACGATCATATATTTTAATAAGTAAGGTACGTATTCCTGTTTTTCTAAAAAAGCCTTTTTGTGTATACCCAAGCCAAAACCATACCAATTGTGATATAAAAGCATTGTCAAACTGTCAAGTCGTCGTCATCATAAATTCACAAAACAAATTAAAATATGAAAAGCGAATAAAACAACGTTCCAGCGGCAGTCAGCCATTTAGCCATCAAACCAGCCAGTTAAGCAACTCGCTTGTTCCACGTAACGAAATAACACACACGTTGTCAAATGAGACGATACTGCGAAAAACTATGCATTTTTAATAACTTCCGTGTCGTGTAAAGGGGCGCGCAGTCGAGTCATTTTGACACATTTTAATTTTTTCCCGCCATGAAATATGGCCGCTGTTGGCAGTGTTATCGCAGGATTTAACGCCAGCGTTCCCGTAAACGTGTGTATGAGAACAATATTTATGATAGTTTATGTCCCCGTGTCGCTCGCTCTGACAATTTCACTGTAAAATTCATAGTTATTTAGATTTAGTTTTGCTATTGTTTTGAACGTGTTAGACTACGTTAGGTTAATAGGTAACGTCGTTCTTTGCATATTTTGATTATTGCCTGACCAATGACCAAATAATCGAGTTTAAATCGAATCAAGCTCTGATTATTCGGTATTTGAATTTGCATATTGTGCAAAATGGAAAATGTAATTGGTTGGACCTGTACGCTGTTTGTCATTGCCAATAGAGTGCGTTTCCCGGTCTTATTGCGCATAGATGAATGCACACATTTTGTTTGCTAATTCAATCCTGGATTTTGCAAATCATATGGAAATTAATTATCGAAGATTTGGTTGTGCCGTAAAATAAAATGGTCAATAAATAAGGAAAAAGAGGATAGGACTACTCCTCCAAGAAATATATGAAAGAGTGTCGCGTTTGCGAGGAATTTGAAACATTTCATTTTACATATTTATTGCAAAACATAAATAAATTGGTAAATTAATAAATTAATACTTTTCTAAGTCTCCATTTATTTGCTATCACATTGCCGGCAGTGTTACCAATACAGTTGTGTATTAGCTGTACCAGGCTCCCATAAGAATATAGAATAACATCCCTAAAACGTCAGAGCCACATGTTGTCCGAACGGAACTGCGTTATCAATATTTATTGCGGAGCGCGCGTGAGACGTCATTAATTGAGAAGCGTCGACACACCGAATAAAAGTTTGGCATACAAGAAATATTGTTCAATTTATCGTGTGCATTCTGAAGTTGCTGAAAGCGGTACCCCTCTACGCGTCGTAGCAATACTACGCGATTTGCTACGAAAACCGTAGCATGTCACATGTTTCGTAGCTTCACTGTTTCTTTACATGAGTCCGTCGTATCGTTTGGTTCGTTTCCCGTTCAATCTCCAGCTCAAACAACTTGTGAAAGGCCTTCTGAACCAACTCCAGATACATAAAATAAAGTAACCACAAGGAAAATATACAAAACAATTGATTACGAACATGTACTTTTTTTACTTTTTTGTTTCTAAAACGAAATAATCGTGCCCTTGTAAGCCAGTCTCAAGGGAAATAAAGCTATTGCTTGTATTTTCAATACCAACACCGATGGGACCGGACTACGAGCGGTCAATAATCAACAAGACACAATATTAATTTTTTTCTGGTAAAAAATATCGAATTTAATGAAAATTCTCATTTTTTGCGAACGGTTTGCAGTAGCCTTTAATTTTATTTAGACCTAATACAAATAATGTTTTCTTATTTAATGTATGGCAGTAAAGTGCCATACAAACATAAGAATGGATATAAAAATAAATATATGAATTTGACAACCCATATATCTCCAAGCGGTCACCGGTGACCGTTCTCCACTAACTACATTATAGACCTTATTTCCAATGTTTAGTGACTACTTTTGTATGAACAAAATTAAGGGATGATTTTCAACGATTTTCAATGGGATATTATTCGATTCACTCGTTTGACTATCTGTAGAAGGGCAAATGCATTAGTTAACTTTTTGACTTCATCTTAAAAACAATCAAGTTCCCTTTGTAAACCAACAATCTAATAATGCTACTAAATCATTCGCTGCTTTTTAAAGCAGTGTGTCCGAATAGGAACACGTGTGAGCTCAACTAGCCAAACTGTGGCGCATGGTCCAGCATAATTCATATTTCAAGCGCTTTAAAGCTGTAACTTATCTACAATAGTCTTCCACCTCATTACAAAACTAGCCATATTTTTCATGAGCAGTTTAACGCGATTTGTTGGCAATTCCACGCGGAAGTTATGGCTTAACTTACTGACTTTTAGTGATCATTTATGTTTGGTGGCAATCGAGATAAAGTTTTCGTCGTCAGAGTTTTTTTTAAAGAACAGTTATCAACTGCTAATAGTTTTTTTTTAGTTACGTATTAGATATGTTTAATAAAGCTGTAGTTGACTCATAAGTAATTATTCTAACGTAGAGGATACATTAATTAATTATGGACCAGAAAAATAAATTTCTAACGCCCGAATACTGAAAGGCTAGGTACTCAGATTTAAGTTGTACTTATATATCGTACCATCTCTGTCATTTTACAAAAAAAATTGTAGGGACAGAACTATTATACTTGAGGGAGACTTAAATTTGAGTAGGTAGTATTTTTCGTTCGTTCGTTTATTTGTATATCAATAAATCAATTAATCACTCCTTTTTGTAAAAACGTCTTCTACTTTAATCGGTTAAAGAAAAATTACTTCAATTTTACTCTACACATACCAGGATAGCACACGGAAGAGGAGGTTGTAGTAATATTTCACATGGAGTTCGAAAATTGAAAACGTGTTGAAATTGTATTAATACTGGCTGGTGGAATGTATTGTACAATTTCAGGGTTAATTTACGAACGGCGCTCGGGGATTTAAAGGCTCGTGTCACGTTAATCCGTGGCTGAGAGTTGGATTAATTGTAATGTTGTTTCTGTACAATTTTACTCCTGGTACCAAATGCAACGAAGTTTATTCTCTGTATTTATTGCCGCTTTATTTAACTTCGGAATCCCATTGCTTTCGCGAACAATGCTCTATTGTTTGTTAAACACAAAAAGTTGAAGTAACATTAATTTACCCAACTCATGAATACTAAAATGAAAACCAACATGAAGACCTGAATGCGTTATTATTATTATACGTACATCCACAAAACACTCATGCCTGTATTTTATTTTTTACAGAATAATAACCAGACAAGGAGGCACCGTTTCGGTAAGTAATTCCCCTGTTACCTGGGTCGTATAGGCCCCGTTATTACACTTTATCTTACACTCTCCCGGCCACAAAGTTCACGCACAAAAGACCGCGGGTACAAAATATCCCTGGTTATTAATTTCGGAGGTGTAATTACGGGAAAGAATATATTATGAAGCACGCCTTTTAAAGTGAAGATTAAAATTTTATTGTAATATCGTAAATTTAAATTTCTATTAGGAGAACATCAAGGTTAAGAACATGTTTTGTTGCTCGTTTTGGTTAAGTTAAGGTGATTGTTATTAGAAAAGGTTGTTTTGTTAGATACGCTACCAGGGGAGCATAGAATTAAACGTTCATGTACTATGATCACGATAACAGGTTGTATGCATAATAAAATTTTAGTGAAACTTGTACTTAAATGTTCACTTATACTTTATACACATTTTCTTTCAGAGTACAAATAAACACGACGTAGTAAAAAAACTCTTTTTCTTAAGAACAGAATAATGAACGCGACAAGACATTTTTTTTTTTATACTTTATAGTTCGACGTTAAACCACCATCTCGCCTGATGGTAAGCGATGATGTGGCCGACGATGGAGCACGCCTACCTATGAGCAACCTGTTCACTCGGGACTTGAAGACACCCAAGTCATATTTGACGGGAAACACAGCCTCTGGCAAGGAATTCCATTCCTTAGCGGTACGCATGAGGAAGCTTGACGCGAAACGCTTCGTTCGAATGGGTGGAATGTCCACCATATAAGGGTGGCGTCCCGCCGTTCGTCTGGTGGTACGGTGGTGAAATGGACTAGGGGGTAAGTTTGTGCAATTCCCACGCACACTCACTGAAATGTATCCGATAGAAGACCGAAAGGCTTGCGATTTTGCGCCTATGTCGAGGCTTTGTAGCCGAGCCTCCACAAGCGAATTGTCATTGATGAGCTTCTTGGCACGCCTCTCGATGGATCCGAGGGCTTCTAACTGGTATTTCGCTGAGCCATCCCAAAGATGAGAGCAGTACTCCATACAAGACCGAACTTGTGTTAAACATATAACATATTTCTGTACATTCCATCAGTCAGACTCATTTACAGTAAACGTTTTATTGTCGCGCTCACTAGATGGCACTAATATAGTGTAAGATCCTGTTGACAACATTTTGTCAACAAAGAAATAGGTGCTTACTTATCTACCGACATAATTACTAACATAATTTAGAAAATTTAAGCTGCGACCGACCATAAATTAATCCTATTATTAAACTGTCTATAAAATCTGATTTAAAACCATAGTAAACTTTTCGTAAGAAAGCCATATAAATCATTTTCATCATTTATCTTTCCAGCTTGAAACTAATTGTGTACAAACCCCTGGCTAAATAGATAAGAAGCTTTACCCACATAGTTTCCCAACATGATACGTCTTCCTTGGTGTTGCCAGTGCGAATGATGATAAATGTTGCCAGCAACGCCTCGAAATTACCTACATACGTGGTAAATGCACTTTCAAGATGGCGGCTCATGAAGATTTATGTATGTATGGTACCTACACAAGGAAGAATATTTTAAGGTTATGGATGACAGCGACGACCCTTTGCCATTTTAAATTACGGTCGCCACTTTTTTCATTTTTATTGCAAATATTTTATTTTTTAAGTTCTATTTTAATCGAGTTGGCAAGAAATGACAGTTGAGGTCTTAAATGAAGCGAGCTGTAATGTCAGTATATTATTGTACATTGTTGTACTGTTTTATTATATGGATAAAGAGACATTTTTTTTAAGGGCGGAAAATCATCGAATGATTTCTCCCGCCATTAGTGTCAGACTCTTACTGACTAAAAACCGCCCCGTTTCTACGCCAGCACTTCGAGCCGGAGCCCCGGTAACCCGTTAAGTTCTTCGCAGCTCTGTATTGGCTTCAGCCCTATTGGCCCATCCGTGGTGCTCTGATGGCTCTTTGAGGCATACAGAGACATTACGATGCTTATGAAGAACGTTAATAGTTAACATTAGCTTAGTTAGACCAAGACATAATATTCTGTTTCTATATATGTATACATGCGGTAAGCGATGATGCGACCTACGATGACTGATGAGAACTACTGATAACGCATGAGAAGAGACTACTATATTTAAACCACAAGAAAATATCAACAGCATTTCAACATCATCAGCAACAGCCTATAAGAGACCACTGCTGAAAGCCTCTTCTCGTACAGGTTTAAGCATTAATCACCACGATTTTCCAATACGGGTTGGCGATTTTAAACCTATAATTAGAAATTATAAGCCTCAGTTTTTCCTCACCATGTTTTCCTTTAACGTTCGTCAGTGGTATATAAATACAAAATGTGTTAAAGCATTTATAGCTCAAGTTTTAATTAATATAATAATAGTACTTTATATGCATCTGAATAAATTATTAATTGCCCTTTTGTATAGAAATTAGTTACTATACTAATGAAAGAATATTTTACTATTGTGTTCATTTTGCATATTCATTACTAATACATGTTTGAAAAATACCGTAAGAGGCATGGTATTCAAAGAATTCATTCCGCTAAATTATTCTCGCACTTCATAAAAACCATAAAATGAAAATTCTCAAAAGCCACACGACACAACTCGCACAATGATCAGCATTTTCAATTTGGCCAGAACTCATTCAACATTCTTTCAACGTAGAATCAGAACTTTATGCCTCCCTGGTATGTGCATAAAATTTGGCTCTCGTAAAATGGCGGACACAATCCCAGACGGGCATTGTCCTGCGCCGAATTGTCATACCTGTCACTCTGTCCTGGGTCAGCTATAGTATTTCGGACATATTCGAACAAAAACGATGAAAAAAGCAGTAAAAAAGCGTTTCCTCGTCTGCTTTCGACATTTAAATATTTGAATACAGATTGTTCAACGTATTTATTTATTAACACGGCGCGAAGGATTGTGTTGTATAAAACCTGATTGATTTTTACACATCCTGTAGTTATTGTGAAGTTTCCAAAGTATCAAGTGTGGGAGAGCCATGCAGCCAGCACGAATGGGCCGGCTCGACCGGAGTGACTCGGCCACACAGTAAACCGACGTGAAGCAACGCTTGCGTTGTGTTTCGTCGTGTGAGTGAGGTTACCGAAGGCCTGATTACCCTCCCCTTCCCCAAACTCCCCAATTCCTGAATCCCCAACGATCCTCAAACTCCTAATCCCCATCGGCGTCGCCCAATAACCTCTGGTGTTCCAGGTGTTAATGGGCGATGCCGATTGCTTACCATCAGGTGATCCGTCTGCTCGTTTACCGGCTTATGCCATAAAAAAAGTATTTTTTGTAAGGCTACGTGTAAAAAAGTAAACACTACTTTATAAATCGGAGACTAAAAATGAATTGAAAAATAAAATTACAAATAGGCAATTATGTCTTCAGCAAAAAGTATGTATTATACCTATGGTATGAAACTTATTTTATAAAAAAAAGTACACGTTCTAAAACAAACAGGAAGGAGCTCGTTTTCGCGTTCAAGATTAATTTTCTTGAAAATAGCTTGTGATCTTCTCCAAGCACCCACTTGTCTCTGTACCAAAATTCATCAAAAGCGTAGATAGATAACAAACAAACTCCTACTTTCGGATTTATACTGATAATATTTTCGTATACATTTTTCGAAAACTTCGTGATAGCAAGAGTTTCGAATTGCTCGATACGATAATTAGTATTATATGGAAGTAGACCGACCCGCTATTAACTATAGCTTTAACTTATGACATAACTAGGTGAAAGGTTTACTTAACCCTTCGGGGATTAAAAGACTTTGTATTGTATTAACATACCTTATAAATGTGGGAGAGCAACGGTTTCATAGAAAACCGACGTGAAACTACGCTTGCATTGTGTTTCGTCGTGTGTGTGAGGTTACCGGAGTCCCAATTACCCTACCCCCCTCCCCAATTTCCCTAATCTCTGAATCCCCAACAATCCTCAAATTCCTAATCCCTAAAAGGCCGGTAACGCACTTGTAACACCTCTGATGTTCCTAGTGTCCATGGGCGACGCCGATTGCTTACCATCAGGTGATCCGTCTGCTTGTTTACTCGCTCATCCCATAACAAAAACCTACCTGGTAATAAGTACTCAATAAGTACTCAACACTGTTAACATCGAAATGAGCCCAACACTGAAGCTCTCCTACGACCTATAACTAAATGAATAATTTTTCTTTGTTCCACAAAAATCGTTGCAAAATTTGAATAGCACTGGCTTGTACACTATTAAGTCCAAGAGACAGAGTCGAGGAATAGCATCGGACGAAGTTAGGAACACGGTAAAGTCCTTAATTAACGGGAGCACTAGATGTGCCCACTATATGTGTCTACTGTCCAACGACTGAACAACTGGACAAATATATTGTATTTATAGAATTAGTTAGTGTTACTTTTAAATAGTTTCAACCAAGTTTATTGTAAAGTTCTAAAGGTAGATCACTGCTAAGTGGTTTAAACTGTCAAACACCAAGCGGTCACCGGTGACCGCAACCTATTGTTCTATAATTGTGTCTACAAACCGGTACTCGACGAGTTAAGCTATAATAACCTAGCTTGTATCATTCTTCTGTCCAAAGCTATTAGTATCACTGAATCAATATCCAATGATTTAACCGTCATTAAATGTATACCTATTGTGATTTTAAGCTACTATTAATCTTTAAACAGGCTAATTGTAACACTTACTAGGCTTCTTATTATCATTTTTCTTAGTGCTGTTGCAAGTTCATGAAAGCCTAGTACCTTTCAATCCTATAAGCATGGACCTGCGGACGGCAAGCATGGGTAGCTCGCCCCCGACTAGAACCAGACCCGAGTGTGCGGCGCGTCACGTTCCGCGCGCGCTTCAAAGAGCCATCAGACCACCACAGATGGGGCCCAATAGTGCTAATGCCGTTACGAAGCTGCGAAGAACTTAACGGGTTACCGGGGCTCCGGCTCGCAGTGCAGGAGTAGGAACGGGGTGGTTTTTGGTCAGTAAGAGTCTGCCTGACCCAGGCGGGAGGAGTAATTCGATGATTTTCTCCCCTTGAAGAAAGAAGTACCTTTCAATCAATCTCCTTATTCGTGTGAGTGTTTCTTTTATTTTTACTTTTTATCTACCCCGAATGCAGATTTTTTCTGAGAACAGTGAATCAATTATCATTTTCATAACATTAAAAACATAGAAAGTCGTTCTTTTTACGGAATCTTTTCAAACATTAACTCCTTATGTTCCTAGAATGGGCTTAAAAACATTCCAGCTGGCCTGCGTTGTTCGTGTTCGTCCTAGTTACGTATTGTAAAAAATTTTCGTCATGCTTTCGACGTCCGTAACATTTCGTTTGTCATTTTTATACCGACCTCTCACGCTCCCTTTAACCCTTTCAGTTCAGGATGACTGTACACATTTTTGAAAGGCTCGCATTTCGTTCGTTAATTTAAATTTCAAGCATTTTTCATTACAGTAAATCCACTAAGTATTATAAGTTGCGAACTCACGTCAACTTAAAAAATTCGTAAATGTTACTTACTCATTACATATAAATTATACCAAGGTATTCTTTAGGAACCAGTTGTAAATCTTATTATAGCTTTTTTGAAAATCAGCAGTCATAGATACCAGGAGACGAAACATCTAAAGGAGCTTTAAAAACGTCTCATTATAATACCACAGAATAAATTTTTGGGACATTCAAACGATTTACCAAGTACCGAGACTTTAATATCCAACGAGCGGTCGAGTTAATCTATTCCTTCGTTTCTCTGCCCTCGTAGTACTTTACTACTGAATTTATTTAAATTTTAATTTATCTCCGTTAACTGAGTGTGACTTAATTAAACTTTTATGAATACAAATTGATCTCTCTGGTATTTTATTCCAACAAAAATTTTCACGAAATTTTACCTCAGTTGGATACAAGTAAAGTTGATAAACTCCTCCTATACTTCTTTGTGACAATGTTGACGTTGTATTATGACTTATGAGGCTGCAAAAATGTATATCATTGAACTAAATCTAAACATTATAAAAAGTTAACAATTAGTAGTTAGTTAGCACTGTATAATGAACTGGTTTACAAGTGACGACTACATAATTTGAACAACAGTTTTTTTAGTTTTACGCTAACAAACAAAGGTAGAACTAGTGACATAAAATTGACACCTTGAACTACTTGAACAACGACATGAACCTTTTAAATGGCAATACTAGATCATTAAATTAGTAGAGGTACAATTCTGAGTAAAAATGCAGTCGCGTCGCATTCGTAAAGAAACCGGTTTCACAAGCTTTTGCCGCTGCGATATTTATATATCGACACAATATATTTATAGATCGTGCATTTGTTACAGATATTAATTACATGAGAAATGAAACTATCTTACTTGTAACAAAAAACTTTATTAACAACCCATTACACTTGTTGAAACAATCCATAACCAATAGTTATTAACAAAATGTTATGATTTCAATACACTTCCATTATCTATAGTAAGATTGCCACCGGTGATACTGTGAGCCCTGTCACTGGCTAAGAACAAGATCACATCAGCCACTTCAGGAGAATAAGCCACTTTACCAAGAGGGACTAGCTTACTCCACTCGTCCCAAGTATTAGGCAAGCCAGCATTCTCCAGGATATCAGTCACCACTGGACCAGGGCTCACAACATTCACTCTCACTCCAGAAGCCGCAAGCTCCAACGCTGCTGTCTTTGAGAAATGATTCAAACCTGCTTTTGATATGCAGTACGCCATCATCAATGGAGTCGCTTGTGTGCCCAACGTACTCGACACATTGACAATATTTCCTTTACTCTTTATGAGGTACGGAACCGCTGCACTTGTGAGGGTAACCACAGCTCGCAGGTTCGTATTCATGATTTTGTCGTACGACTTCATTATTGCTCCGTCTAGCAAACCACCAGTGTCCACAATACCTGCATTGTTTACTAAAACGTCGAGTCGTCCATATTTTTCTATTGTTTTTTTTATTATTCCATCTGCCGCCTCTTCTTTAGAGATATCTGCGTTAATGATGAGTGGAGTTACTCCATGTTTCTGACAGTTTTCGTTGACAGCTTGTAGTTTGACTGCATTCCGGCCTACAATGGCAACAGAGGCTCGTTGCTTAGCGAACTTGACTGCAGTGGCGGCGCCAATGCCGGAACTGGCGCCAGTTATTAATACAACTTTATTTTCGAAGCTCATGTTCTATCCACTGCGTTTGGACACGTACTGGACACAACAACACTGTACAAAGTATTTATAAACTACTGGTATTTTCCATAACAATTGCCGCGTGAATTAAATATCACTCGCAAGTCAAGATAAGGACAAACAATAATATTTAATGTTCGTGTTATCATGAAACCTTGGACCATACATGCAGAAAATTGCATAAAATATAATATTTGTGTGAAATTGTGTGTAATTACTACTATAATTTGTTGCCTAGAAAATTTAATAAATATTGACTTACTATTTCATTAGTAATTTAAATAATGAGGAACGTTTATTTATTCAATGAGTAACAACATGGTCAGTCGTTGACCTCCATAATTTGCGGTTTTGAGTGAAATACGGGGAACAGCACGTTTGTTTACGTTTTTTTCTACAAAGTATCAATTATGTTTTCGTTGCTCGATGATTGGTTTAAAATAAAATAGAATAATGGTAATTGTGGCATTAGAGCCTATTTTTTTTTAACTTAATGAGTTGATAAGAGATGACGTCTGACATTGTTGTATGTTGCATGTACGTTTTATTACAATCGTTATTATTATTCGTACCGTTCCGTAAGTTTTTCAAACCAACTTTAAATCAAAAACGATTCTGATTTAGCCAAATTGAAACAAGCAGTTTGAACCAGTTTCAAAATCACATCGACTGCATGAACAATGTCCAAATGAATCTTTCAACCAAATATAGAATTTTATTTCAGTAGAAAACAGATACGGTTAAATTGTAGAATACGGTAATAAACTTGTTATGAATTGTAATAAAATAACATTAAATTAGTTTTCAAGAAAATTAAACACAGTTAAATTAGTTTAATTTAACCTTAATTCAAAAATAAGTGCGTCATCATCATAAACGTCATTCTTCCTTCTTATCATCTAACAGGCTCATCTCGCCTTTTCAATCTGGATTTCGCCCTGGCCACAGCACTGTCACAGCTCTACTCAAGGTGACTGATGACATTCGCTTGGCTATGGACAATAAATTCCTCACTATTCTTGTGTTGCTGGACTTCAGCTCGGCCTTCAACTCTGTGGACTTCGACATTCTATTGGGGGTCCTGAAGGCCAATAATTTCTCACCTTTCTCTCTGGCCTGGTTTGAATCCTATCTTCGGGGTCGCCGTCAGCGGGTCCACCTAGAGGAAACCTTTTCCGATTGGTGTGACCTTGCGGCTGGCGTTCCCCAGGGTGGCGTCCTTTCTCCTGTCCTTTTTTCCATCTTCATTAACACCATTGCCAAGGTGATCTCTTCTAATTTCCATCTCTATGCAGACGACTTGCAGTTATACCGTCACTTCAACATATCTGAAGCTCATTCTGCTTTCGATGCCATGAATCGTGACTTGGGTGGAGTTGCGTAGTGGGCCAGATGTTTTGGCCTGCAAATCAATCCTCTCAAGTCTCAGGCCATGGTTATCGGAAGCAGATATTATCGTAACGCTCTCGACGTCTCTGGTCTTGTTCCATTACGTCTGAATGGCACTGTGATTACATTCACCGATTCTGCAAAGAACTTGGGAGTGCATATCGACTCAAATTTGTCCTGGACTATCCAGGTGAACGAGGTTAGTCGGAAGGTTTATTTCTCCATTCATTCCCTGAGGCGCCTCCAGACCCTGTTGCCTGTGAAGACTAAGATTCACCTCGTCCAAGCGCTAATCCTGCCTCTGATTGACTACGCGGATGCTTGCTATTTGGATGCTACAGAGGAGCTTTTAAATAAACTTGAGCGATTGCAAAATGTTTGTATCCGCTTTGTCTTTGGTTTAAGTAAGTACGACCATGTTTCCGTATTCCGCAATAGGCTCAAGTGGCTTCCGATCCGTCTTCGCAGGAACACTCGCATTTTATGCTTCCTATATAACATCCTCTTCAACCCTGCCTATCCTGCTTACCTTCGGGACCGTTTCTCCTTGGTTCGTTCTCCTGAAGTCCTATCTCGTTCACACCTTAAATCTAATCTTAAAATCGAACCCCATAATTCCGATTTCTATTCCTACTCCTTTTCCGTTCATGCAGTGAGGCTGTGGAATGCGCTCCCGCCTAACATTTGGGACGCTGAGTCTATCGCTATCTTTAAAAAACGAGTGAGAGAACACTACCTTTCCTCCTGATATGTAAATTTCTTCATTTATATGTATAGTTTATATTTTGTATGTATTTATTTATATATTGTATGTAGTTGTTTGGTTATTTATCTGTTAGTTTTAAGTCTGTTTCCTATCCCAATTTTCTATTTGTTACTACACACTGTGTCATTATATTATTATTACTTTTCCTGCTCCAGGTCCACAGGAAGAAATTCCAATAGGAATAGGTGGTACCTTTGTACTTTAATTTTATGTATGTGTTGTCCTTTATGTTGTATGTGTGTACATAAATAAATAAATAAATAAATAAATAAATAAATAAATAAATAAACATTACTTTTTTTTTACATTTAGTTATTTATATATTGTACTTATTTAGGTGTTTCACCTGTTGAATTCTATTCGCCTCCTTTTACTGTTACCAGGATTACATAAAAATATAGTAGCTTCTTAAAGGTTGAACAGAAAAACTAAAATCAATTCAACGTGCAATTTTTAAATGACATTAATCAATATTTGCATCCTGTGGGCATGCTTATGTTTTATCTATCATACAAAATATAAATTAACAAATAAACACCAAAATCTTAGATCCAAACACCAACTAACAACTAATGTACCTTAATCTTATGCACTCCTGGTACCTAATAGCTGATGTAGTATCTGTTTAACTAGGTATCTTATGTTCTTGAGCAGAAGAAGATTTCAAGTATAAGAGGTTTTCTCTTCACTTCGATATTGTTAGAGAGCTCATTATTGAGGTACTATAATAAAGTAGAAAGAATAAAGTGGAGAGGTTTTTTATTTAGATTGTGAGTTCGTTTCGTTCGTTGTTGAACTTCCCAGTGCTTACTGATACGTTTTTCTATCGCTCTCTGGATTACATAAGAAAATTAAATGAAAATTGAGATTGTTTTCTAGTACGAAGAAGCGAGAGCTTTAGAAAGTATTATTTGTGTTTATACTGTGCATTGTTTGTTAAATTAAATTATGAATCAATTGTGAGTGTTGCATTTTGGCTTAAAGCCAGTCTGTTTTCGATTAACATTGAATTACTCTGATCTACGAAAAAAACAAACTTAAAACTTCGTATTTAGATGATACATAATCGAAGCCCAATAAAACACCCATATTCCTATTCTGTTACTTTTGTTAGGTATGAAAACGATACCCGAAACCATATTTTAATCTGCAAACACTAGGCACAATAACTTTAATCGATCAAATATCAATTGTAATGTAAACTCAGACATATTTGCCTACTGGCAACACAGTCCATGAATTAATACCTAATGGAATTGCTATTGTGATCAGACACCGAACATTTGACATGCTATCTAAATAAAGGTGGATTCGGAACTTCAATGATGTCCAATTTAATTTCCGTTTAATTATTAATTAATTTCATTTGGTGTTAGTCATGAAGTTGCCGGTACAAGTTCATAGTTCGTTAATTTCAATTCAATTGTTGTATTTTATGTTTTGGGACATATTAACTGCATAATAAATGTACGAAATAAATATATATTTTTTGCCAATTATGGTCAGTTGTTGCAGATACAACTGCAGTGGATGTATAGGAAACTGAACCTGAAATGAGCAATATGTTTTGTATTTTCAACCGACTTCAAAAAAAAGGAGGAGGTTCTCAATTCGACTGTATTTTTTTTTTCAAATTCCACATACCTGGTCATATTTTTTTATTCCACATCGGTGGCAGAAAACCACACGGCCCACCTGATGGTAAGCGGTTACTGTGACCTATGTACGCTTGCAACACTAGGGGCATTACATGCGTCTTGCCGACCCATAAGAAACCTATTCACTCCCCTATTGAAGAACCCCATGTTGTAGCCCATTGGGAAAACCACGGAGTTCATTCCATAATCGGACGTTCCGTGGGAGGAATTTCCTCTGAAACCGGACTGTACGGGACTATTTGGGCTCCAATGTGTGAGCGTGAACTCCCTTAAATATATGTAGATATTATATTTACCACAGAATCACTGTGACCTGTAATGACACATATTTATAAGAATAACAAGTTTCATTCTGCGTTATTTTCGTGCAAATCAAATCAAATCAAACTAGTCTTCATCTACCATTGTCATAGAAGTGCCAAATATTGAATTTTGAATAAACAAAATTGGAAACCACGCATCGCAGTCGGCTCGGGTGACTCGCTAGACAGGCTCGATCTGTCAGTGGCAGTCGCGGAGAGCCTAGGAAATTGCGCGCCTCCGACAAATTGTTCGAAAAAGACCATCGAGCAGAAATAGGAAAATGGCCGCAGTGCCCGACCATAGCGTATGCAAATATATCTTAGAAACTACTATGGTATCTATTCTATTTGTTGGGCACGTTGAAATGTTGTAAATTCTGTGCTGACTCCAGTTTAGTTAGTGAAACATCGTCGGGAGAACAGCGCATGTATTCTAGACATTAGATTCGTTACAATTACAAACATAGGTCCATTCGAAACTATACTTTGGAAAGAGCGCCAAGCTTCACTGACAGACAGACGGACGGACAATTCAATTTTCGACGTTTCAAAAGTGCCTAATTAAGGACCAATTCAAATAAATACGTTGACTTTGACTATTACTATAACTAAAACAACCAATCTCGTTTTAATAAACGTATCAATGCAATGAATGCATCTGAAATCACAATTTACATTATCATTATCATCGTCAGCTGGTTTTTCCAGTTCTTCATACCCACAAAAACAAAAACCTACAATATGGTATTTCTACTGTATTCAAAAACCGTCAAACATACGATACACAAAAGTAGCAATTAATTATTCGGCCGGATCAGTCATCTGATGCAAGCTACTAATTGGAACCCACGGCGCACATCGAGCTATGAAAATACAGTACAAACTGACCGTTGAATGTTCGGAAAGATCTAACAAAGCGGGACCATAATAACTGGTTTTGTATAGTTTGACGTGAACACATTTCACCAAGACGCATTTCACCCGTGCATCGCACAATACAGGTAGACATTGTCAATCAACGTCGAAATCGGAACTGATTGAAATTTACATTTATGATGATTCATAGGTAGTCGTGTAAGCTGACGTACCTAGTTACGCCATGTAGGTATTGTATGGATATTCTGACAACCCTTTTGGACAATGCAAAAAACTGATCTGTATTATGAATACTAATGATATCAGAGGATAGTGCTCGAGTAAAAAAAGGAAGTCTGTATTTCCTGAAGGGTGGAAAGCTAACCTGGGTGTCTTCAAGGCCCGTGCTCTATCGTAGGCCACATCATCGCTTACCACCAGGCGAGATAGTGGTCAAACGTCAGTCCCATTCTTTATAAAAAAAAGAAAAAAGTTAAAGAAAAAGCGAGCAATTCCTAGAGCAATAACCTGTAGCTAGGATAAATGAGCAGTCGGATCACCTGATGGTAAGCAATCGGCGTCGTCCATGGACACCTGGAACACCAGAGGCGTTACAAGTGTGTTACCGGTTGGGGATTAGGAGTTTGAAGATCGTTGGGAATTCAGGGATTGGGGAGATTGGGGAGATTGGGGAAGGGGCTAATTGGGCCTCCGGTAACCTCACTCAAACAACGAAACACAACGCAAGCATTGCTTCACGTCGGTTTTCTGTGAGGCCGTGGTATCACTCCGGTCGAGCCGACCCATTCGTGCCGAAGCATGGCTCTCCCACACTTAATGTTTTCGATAAGACTGAAAATTTTCTTGTATAATAATCTTTTACTGCAAACAAATTTCCAAAAATTCATTGACATGGACGGGATATAGAGCCTAATTAATACTTTAACCTCAATAATGAAATTCACAGTCATTTCGATAAAGTAAAATTTCATTCATTTCATATCCAGAATTGTAAGCAGTACTGAAACGCAACGAGCGACGCTCTATTGAAATGAGCATAAAACAACGAAACGGCCAAAATAAATGAAAAATGGAGGCCCTGCCTCGTTTGCATATTTTAAAAATTAATACCGAATGCTTGCACCTGATCCATTCCTTGTAAATACATTTTGTATTTATGAAATTGTGACGGGTATTTATTGTATTATCGAGAAAATATTGCTGCATTTTTTCATAAAAACTATAATTTTAAGCCCATTCTTGCTTCAAATCATTTTTAAAGGCTAATTTGTTGTACTGTATGTTTGATGTCTGTACATACCTTTCCCCACCGTTAATCACCACCATCATCAAGTTTACAAGTCCACTGACTGACACCACTTTGTTTTTTTATTTGTCCACAAGTGCCTATTACTGGTCTGGTCAGTATTGAAATAAATGACTTTGCAACTGCTGAACTAAGACTATAGTCTAGTAGTTAGTATACTATTACATAACATAACATAACATCGCGCCTTTTATCTTCGAAGGAGTAGGCAGAGGTGCACATTATGCCACTGCACAAATGTAACACCCACTTTTCACTATTTAATTTTATGTTATGTGTCCCATGTAATAGGGGGTGAGCCAGCTGCCATATACCGGGCACAGTTCCAGACTCCGTGCTACTACTAAGATTTTTTTTAAACTCAGTAATACATTGCCAGACCCGGGAATCGAACCCGAGACCCCTTGCCCAGCAGTCGCACTTGCGACTCGGTCAACGAGGCAGAACGACGAACACACGACAAACGAAACAACAACGACAGACGAACTGTATTATCACAGTATCACTAGATAAAATTAGTTTTTGGTTAATTAAATAAGTATCTGCTTCTATAACCACTACAGGACCTACTACCTATCTCATATAAGCAGTTTTTAAACAAGAATATTTAAAAGTTTGTTTCATATGTAAAAGTTAAAAGACATTGAACATTTCAGAAACTCTTAGAGTTCGTAGTAACACGACAACAATACGACTAACGGCGTACCGCGCGAACTGTCGTAGAATTTTTACTCAAGACTTGTACGCTTAGTCTAACTTATAAAAGTCGTAGTCATGCAATTTGTAAGACTTGCATGGCTTCGTTGAAACTTGAAATTCAAGTGGTTTAGAATTAAATGTTAAAAGCTCGCATTTTTTGGTTTATAAAGTGTAATACTAGGTTAAACACAAAAAAGTTCAGTGTATTATCCCAAACCAAAAATTTTTCGTGGCTTTACAATACTAGGCTGGCATGACTTACAGCAACTATTCTTCATACCATTTTCAAATAACTAGTAGAATCATCAACGTGCCCACTGTGTCTATATCCCGCTTCATTATAACAGATCCTACCAAAATATGTAAATGAATATCCATTGCCTATGGATTGCAAGCTCGTGAATTGTGATTGATGACATTTTTCTGATTGATGACTTTAGCAATCCGAGTATCGAAATCGAATTCATCTGTACGGCCTGAATAAAATATGGAACAGTAACGAAAAATTGATTTAAATATAAAAAAGTAAAGTACCCCGTTTATTTCATCAAACGATCACTTCTTCCAATCAGTTCATCAATTTCTTATTGATCGATTCTTAAATGAACCGCAGCCGTAATTACAGTCGCCATGTTTTCTTCTCCCAAATGTACCAGGCGGTAAGAAAATAAAAGGAGTAACTTTAATTTTCCTAGCATCGCTGACGGCGGTGTCGGTCGAAAGAGGCGACAATTTAATTACATTGATGACACGCGGATATTTGGACTACCATTTTTGTACTCCCTCTGTTAGCTTCGAACCCTTTTCAGCGACTTGGTGACGGTTATATTGGCTCGGGACAGCACACCTGTGGCAACATAATGTTTCCCTGGTACTTTTGCTCAGTTGACTTATTTATTGTTTTGGATATATTGGCCAAAAGTAATAAAATAAATGGAAATATTTATTAACTGTTCATTGACATTTCTTTTTATTTTAATCTATTTGTGATAGTGGATTTATATTTACATTGACACAGTACAGGTTTGTATTAGAAAGAACCCGCAAAAATTCGAATTTCATCCCGCTACAGCTTAAAAAAACAACTTTGCATCTGTTGTTATTACGTTTCAGGATCTCATTATAAAAACTCAAACAAGTGCGTTCTGTTTCCCTTATTACATGGCAAGATAAAATCTTTTAATTTCCTTGTTCAAACTATGTACGGGCATTACCATACGCACATTACCTCGTATAAAAATAACTGGAAGTATGTATGTGTGTGTATAAGGCGTGCGCTCACCGGCGGTTATCACGCATGAGCGCTGATCAAACGCGATTATCTGCCGGAGCGTGGGTGAGACACCTCACCGAGCATAGACCGTCATCGCTTTTTAATGTGTGCACACGCCTTTAGTTTCTGCCTTTTTTTATTTGTGAGTGCAGCACAGGCTGTTCAAAGACTGCCCAGTTTTATTTGGCGATGGCTCACCTAATTAGCTGGTGAACATTTTATGCATGTTTTTCTACTGCACTGAGCGCTGAATGAATACTTTTATGCAAACTATTTTTTATGTTCATCATACTGAGTGTAGATTTAGTATGAACCCGTATTAAATGGAAAAACGAATTATGATTTCATGCTAGATATTGTATAAATATAGAAAATTTCGTCAAGTGTGATTTATAATAACTATCGTGAGACATACTATATTAACTAAAATCACGGGTTACTCACGTGAATATACTGAGAAGAACTCTACTAGTTTCGAACCACAGACAGAGGGGTTCTTCCTCATGAGCAATGTACGCGGTCGCGGCGATGTCGCGCAGCTCACTGCTGTGCGCTGCTGTAATTAAGTGTGAAAATTATCTATATCATTTTTACTGACGCTAAGCTCAACATACCTACATTCTCCAGGTAGAACCTACACATGGCACACGTTTCTTCAAAATTGTGTCAGAGAGGATTTAAAACGTTCGGTCTCTGCGCCACAGACAGTTGGAAACTCAATTCCCAATCCTATCAGACCGCATTCAATTTTACACATTCAGAGAGACATATCGAATGTTTAATAAAATGGCACACGTCGAGAATCTCTAAGCTGTTCTGAAGTTGTCTACTAACATTGGAATTTATATTTTAGCGTAACTTTAATAAACTCGTCGAGTACCGTCATTATAGACACAATTATAGAACAATAGGTTGCGGTCACCGGTGACCGCTTGGTGTTTGACAGTTTAAAGAACATTTTTGCATTGCGTTGTTTTATTTAGGAAGGGAATTAATAAATAATGATATGATAAGGCACCCAGTGTATACATATAACCCATATCTCAACATAAATACCAGGATCGCATAAATTCAAAGATAATCTGCATAATCGTTCCATATTTATTGGAACACATTACACTGCTCGCGATAATGCTATTATCGCACGTAATTAAACACAAATCTTAAGTACTTGTCAATATTGGATTAATTAATTAAATTACATTGTTATCGATGCTAGATAAATATATTTTTGGATTCATGAACAATATAAATAAAAAGTACATGTGAAAAGAACTAGTTTTTGTTGAAAGCGAGTGTCGAATTCACAACTTCTGAAATTTTTGTACAATGATTTTTTTTTATCCACCGAGCTCTTGTCATCGCCGGTGTGCCAGCTGTTCTGGAACCAAAGGGTTTGGCACGCGACGATGGTAAGAGACCCGACGGTATGTCCATTATGCCCTGGAAGCTGGGAAGGTCTTTGGTGTGGGACGCAACCTGCATCGACATCCTTGCACCTTCTCATCTTCCAGTAACGGCGGGTTGTGCTGGTTCGGCTGCTGCAGAAAACCTCAAGCGGCGCAAGTATAACAACCTTGCTGGTAGTTATATCTTTGAGCCGTTTGGGGTTGAGACGCTAGGTCCGTGGGGTCCGAGTGCGCTTAAATTATTCAAAAACATTTCAAAACGCCTGGTTGACACATCCCGTGACCAGAGGGCTGGTATTTTTCTCGGTAGAAGTTAAGCATTGCCATGTTATATGGCCTTCGGGGTACTTTCCCCACTGACGTCGATGCGGACGAATTTTTCGATGCTTTTTTATGTAAATGGTTGTTTTTGTTTTTCTTTTATATAATTTTAATGTTAAGTTGTATATATTTTATTATTAATTTAGTAATAGTTAATTTTAATATTATTTAAGTTTTTATTGGAAATTTAATAAACGTTTTATAAATAGATCAATAAAAAGAATTAAGAATTAAACAAAAAATAGGCATTAAGTCCGCCATTGTATATCTACAAAAAGTGTAAATAAATAAAAAACAGTAAAACTTAAATAAGTAACTTAACTATTACATAATTGTTTTATTCAGAAACCCGCTCAGTCAATAAGGTTCGGCTGCCCGGGTTTGTTTGTCAAAAAGAGAAAAACAAAATGCTACTGTTGTCATGGTAATCAGGTCGAAATGTAATAGGCGCACAGAAATGTGAAAGCGTGTTCGACCGTTCATGAAATTTATACAATGCAAATGAATACCAGTTCGTTTTCATGTCACCTTAGTAATTCTACGAGCCCGTATTACATGATATTCTGTGTCACCTGGATAAAAAAAAACATTGAAATTATGGCACTTCGCATAGAGTGGTGTTATTACTGTTTATTTCATTCCATAAATCTTGAAATTGTTTTTATTATGGAAATGACACAGCATTATGTCTATTAACCGTTTGTTTTTTATTTGAGTTTTTGTTAAGAACCACAAATAGAAAAACAAATTAAAAAGAAGCTACCGTACATTATTCATGACAAATTCACACACAATTTCTTTAAAATCGAAAAATATACCCAGCCAAGCTCAAAAGTTAAGACTGCAGAGAGAACTTTGTGATTTAGTGAATGCGCTCCATTTCCACTTCATTTTGCTGACCATTATAAAAGTTTTAAAATCTATATATACCTCTGCGGACCTACACAGGGAAGTATGAAATTAGTTTTCTTCTGATAACTTGGCAAAAGATCTTACTGTATGTATTTCAACCTACAGACATCTCAATATTTTAAAATTATATCAAAACTGAAACTAATGTTAATAAAACATGGAAGGCGGTACAATATCTGAGGACATGACCAATGTAAACCTAAATAACATACTGATCTTATGTTATGTTATTGTTATCTTGAGATCAAAAACTAACACGACTTTGTTGTATTTTCTTGAAAAAGATAAGCCGAGGCAATGTTCACGATGTACTACGTACTAAGTTGACATAAAATTCAGTCAGATTATTCAATTATTTCATAGTCGCTACCATGATAACATTATATACGAGGAGTTTCTTAGTATTCGCAGACAGAACACATTTATTATGTTAATACGTGCAGATTCTGAAATGCACTCCGTTCTACCCCACCGCTGAGAGCTTACCTACGTAGCATTCAAGTGAATTTTATTCAATTATTATATCTTAGGTATTAAGTTTATTTGCAAGAAATCTTTTGTGCAAGCCGGTTTCTATACTCGTTTAAACTACTTAACTGAACTTTTTACTTTTTTTAGGTAAGTTCCTGAGTCAACGCTTTGAAAGATGGTAGGAGGACCTCAAATCCTCCTTGACAAAGTATCCTGAAACAAATGCACAGTTAAATACTACTAAACCATCGGTATTATTTATCAAACACCGAGTAGTTTAACTCAATTAATTGCCACATCTCCTGCGTACTACGTTAGATGCTAACGTATAATACCAGGAGCCTATACAAGGTAGGAACTTCATGCAATTCAATAAAATTTCCAAACATCCTTTTTAATCCGAGAACTCGTTCAGGTTAGATGTCCCTTGGGACACGTCCAATTAGCAGATCCCTTTAATGCGTTCTCGAACCGATTGTTTTGGATACGCATATGGCCGTAAACTGATGGTATCCATAGACATATTTATGTCGATATGAAATCGATAAATAATCGTGTGTACACACAATACAATTTATTTAATACTTGCGCCCTGTTAGTAAAAAGTGTTCACTATGGAATATCAGTAAGGGCCGATTTTTCAATCATGAGTTTATTCTGAACTGTTGAATAAAATTGACATTTTACAGTTTTTAGTATGGAAGTATTATGATTGTCAAATATTCAAAGTTATTCCTTAGTTAAAATATATCTGGCGTTGGAATAATCGACCTTAGTTGTGCATTTCTAGCCGTCTTAATAAGAACGCTATGGATCTAAGCAAAGCCTAACTGAGCAATTATTTCAAACTATTTCCTAATTTGTTAGAATAGTTAGGTGTGTATACATTATATTTCGTATTTTAATTATAATACAGGGGTCGTGTTGTGCATTAGTAATTATAAAATAGTTAAATTCACAAACAAAATAAATATTTAGAATGGGCCGTAATAAAAATAATAAAAAAAATGTAGTTTCTTTGTTTTACCAGTCATTTTTTCAGTGAAGATGTTTTTGGCTTAAAACATTTTTCATGATATGGGTACCAGGGTATCAGGATCATACACAGGTCGGCTACAGATGCCGAAACCGTATTTTTACGAGGCCTGCCTCGCATATAAATCAAGACGAATTTTATGAACATATTTTTTGTTGGGTCGCTCGGCTTACAGTTAATATCTTAGGAAATTTATATATGAAATGAAACCTGTGTGTAAATCACATGTTCTATGCTTTATTTAACACATTAGTAACAGAAACACGATGTCAATGAACTTAGGGTAGCTACCTAAATAAAGTAGGTAGAAAAAAAACCGACTGCAAATTTAATGTGCCTTTATATTATGTATCTTTTAGTCTCGAGTCATTTTATGTGCCAATTTAACATAGTGAATCATGTGTGCCAATTGATAAAGAGATATAGAATTCGTTTAAACCAAACATCCACATATCCCTCAACCTGATAAATAACAAAATGTTACGTCTTTATATACGCCATGATAGTTCATACGAATTGTTTCTCGTTCTCGGAATCAGACTGCACATACACAACGTACCATAAAATTCATCTTAATTATCAAGCAATCAGCTCGTTGTAAACCACAGTGCACTCGCATGCATGTATGTTGCTCTGGTAGGTTGAGCTCGACAACACTGGAGCTACAATTCATTGTTGCTTTGCTGAAACTATTTACAAAACCGCTGTAGAACGTACGAGTGGAAAATTTGACACTCTGAAAATGATTACATTTACGTAATATACAATTTTACACGATAAATTTAAAACTCGATAGTAAAATCAGATCGAATATAAAATGTCATGTAATAACCAACTTGTTAAATCTACTTAGCCATAAATCTAGGTTTAAAAGAAACCAACTAGATCATCATTATACTGTAAGCGTTACTCATCAGTCCCTCAATAAAAATTCCTTTCACAAAATATCTTTATTGAAAGTAAACCGACAGGACAGTTAGTACATTTACTTTATCAAGAAAATGTATAAAAAGAGGCCAGACACGGTTCCGATAGGAATCTATCACGTTTCGGCACATCACATCGACATCACATTGATTTCCGAATCACTGGCCGTAAAAACGATAACGGTTTTTTTTTATTCGGCATTTTAACATCCATAGGTATATTTTTATAGGTAACTTGATTTTGTTGTGGTTGACACTATGAGGCCTTGTGATATTATGGTGATAATATAATACTGTAGCTTCCACTAACATAAAAGTTAACAACATTTACGACTTGAATCTATCTATTCTATATTCTATACATACACATAATAAAATCGTAGGAAAGTGAAAATGAAAACTGTACATCGAATATTTTTTTAAAAGAATGCTTGAGGCGTGATCTACAATCGATATCAAAGCCAAAAATATGGTTTTTAGAATTTTTGTCTGTATGTATCACTTACAGGTTGTTTCAACATATAGGCTACATATTATGACGCTATCATCTATGGAGAGGACCTATGAATCACTATTCCACGCGGACGAAGTCGGGGGTACAGCTAGTAACACAATATATGTACCTATAAAGCACACGGAGTACATAGGTTGCCCACTATTTTAGTAGAACACGTTTTAAGCTTTATTTCAATTTTCGTGTACCCGGACCCGTATATGACGACGCCCCATAATTAGCAATGTTTAACGAACAAACAACTCGCGGTAATTAACGCTTTTACAATCAGAGAGACCTTTTTTATATAATTCTGTTCCTGTTTCTCTTTTTTTACAACTTTCTATGTTTTTTTACGTAACATAATTAGTTTTTAATTATGCTGGCAGACAATTTAGATACTTTAAAGAGTTTTAAATGCTTGGCAAGTAATATTAGGACTATCATATGTACTGGTGATATCTAAAAAGAATATACAATAACTACAAGCTTGTCTTTTGATTCAAGTCACACCGGACGCCAGCCAACAAAATGATCGCAATAAAATATTATTTACAGTATTCCCAGATCTTTCAAATCCTCGAACAGAAGATATAAATAAAGTTGTAGCTTTTCCATCTCAACTCATTAATCACTCAAAGTGCCTCTTACAGCGCGCTGACTATAAGACAAATGCGTACATTTTTCTTAAGTGGTCATGTTGTCCTAGTACTCTCTCGCATTGTTTCCTGTACAGCACTATAATTAATTTTCTTCGTTAAGTTCAAAAGACTGTCTTAGTTCAGTTAGTAGTTAGTAAGTAGAATGACAATGCAAGTCCTTTTTGTCATACAAATGAACTATTTGAAAGGTATACCTCTAGAATATGCGTCCATTTCATTTATTCGTTGAATAGGGTTCCAACTTGTTATATTTAAAAAATACTACTGAAGAGTGTCGCCCAAAATCAAACAAACAGATTAATTTTATTCAGAAATATTTCATTTCTACCTCTATAAAAATGTTTCGTTTTTATAAAAATATTTCGTGATTGACTGTTGAATGAAGAACAAACAATGTTCATCGACACATGGTATGGATGATCCGAATAGTGATTTCAATGTTTAAAGCTAAACCTTCAACGCTTCGTATCGTACTGCATACAACGCAGTAAGTAACTAGAGTTTGTTGTTAGTCCAGGTTTACATATGTAGTTTACATTCACAGTAACTACCAGGCAAACATGCACGCAGGATTGTCCGTATCGCTTGTTGTTTCGGCTTGAACAACAAGCTTTATTTATGGCTCTCGTATGCTATCGTGTATCGACCAATCCTACCGATTACTGTCTCTGATTGCCTGGCACCTGGTAATCTGTAGAACCGTAGAACTGGCAATTAATTAACAAAACAAGCAGCTGGACTGGTGAGCTCAGCTAAAAATAAAAAAACCCTTTTTGAGAACAATGTTTTATTAATTCTTTGCATATGAAAAGTAATTCAACAACCAACATAAAACTCGCGTAAACGACCCGACACATGTTTGTTAAAAAAAGGTGAATTCATAATCCCTTCGGCGCCCGGATATACACAAGGTCAATGGAAGTAAAAAACGTTCTGCGTGTACGAGTTTTTCGTCACAACCATAATGAGAGATCTACCAACGCGCCGCGCCGCACCGCACCGCGCCGCCACCGCTATCTCTCGCATTTCACAACGGAAATGAAATCGGAGGCATTGCGCGGTAACGCACCCTTTCGGCGGTTAGCTGGCGGGTTGCTTGTGAAATATACTGAGGTTTTCAGAGTGAAAAGTTACTTTTTATAACGTTCCGTGTGTGTATTATGTATGTACATTTTTAAGACCTCTTCCTTCCTGCAACTGTTCGAGGGATATAAAAATATTCTGAGTATACTCCAGAATGTGATTACAACCTCTCATTACTTCGTGAATCTTTATAGAACACAGTCTAAAAACAAACACGGAAATCTAAGAAAAATAAATGTGTACGAGTAAAAATAAAGTTACCATGACGAACATTGGTTGTTTAGTACAGAAATTGTAGTTGTATACTACAGAGTTCATGGGTTGCCTTTAATTTACTCTGCAGTTTATGTATCCCTGGTAGTTATGTGCACATTACAGGCTGTATCGACACATATTACGCATGCTACAGTGCTTAACTAGGTAAATGGTAGTTACCGGGAGACCACTGAGCCATCAAAGTGTAAACTGTTTAGAGCACATCAGATACATCGCTAGAATTATCTAGGTCATGTATAAAATGTAGCCAGTAAAAATATTGTGAAAGTAGCCATAGAAGATATTTATGGACAGCCATTAAAGTTGATTTCGGAGGTGGTTCGCGTTGAATTTGTAAAACGGTTTAGTAGTAAATATTTTGGTAATAAAATTGAGATGTTTGTTGGGGATACTTTTTTATTACTTGCTAACGATTTATGGTATTCTACCTCTACATAATCATCGTTGTAAACCGCCCCTGACAGTCTATTGCTAGAAAAATTTGCGCATGATGATGATACTTCTTTTAGCAAGGCTTGGTATTTCTGATAGGTTGATGATCAACATGTGTCAAAATACAGACAAGTTTTTGATATCTGTCTGTCGAGCATACATCTTTAGCCTGATAGGGTTGCATAGTTATTTATCGAGTTTTTAGAAAATCTTATATTCATTTAAAATCTTTCCTTTACTGTAACTTTTGTGTGTCTAGTAACTGACTAGTCAGCTAGTAACTGACTTGTACACTTAACTAACCTTAAGTGTACAAGTTACGCTCTTGAACAAGAAACTCCGCTGTTCACAAGTTGAGCCAAAATCCACAATGCGAGTTCACTTGCAGCTAAATTATAGAGGTATGGATTTAATTATAAGTGCGCAGCAGAAACATTCCCTAACAAGTATATATAGACTGGGGCTTGTAGTTAATACCCGTACTTGTATGTTACCCTGGTACCTAGATATCGCAGGGAGCTTCCGACTGGCTGACCTGGAAGTCATTGGGGGAGGCCTATTATATTCAGCAGTGGATGGACGTCTTGCGGTTGATAAATTACATTTTTGTAAGTGTTTGATAAAGCACATTTTTTGCAGAAATAAATAGGATCTCCATAATTCGCTCAGCTGTTCTATAATATCATCAAAATCAGCTATTCCATTCGTCAGATCTAAGTGAACCAAAACTTACATTAATCTTTAGGTGTCACTTTTCATTCATGAAAATTCAAACTAGCGCATAATTTCTTCGAAAATACCTTATTCTTACTTACTTGCTTGGACCATCAATCATAATCAATTTCTTCTTAGGTAGTTCGAAAAAGTTGGGATGTCATTTACCATTTAGAAATTCAGAACACCTTAGTTCACCAAGTTAGGTTATTATACCTATACTTTATAGAATGATATATTATATTGTCAGTCATCTGTACTTCATTTATGGTCTCAACACTAACTTTATGGGGTTTTACGATTAATTGGTGATGAACGGGAATTCGGTAAACCTTCGTTTATCGTTATTAAGGAACCAGACAAAACAGAATCAAAAACACGACAAACATTATATAGGTATCGACAGACAATAAAATAACAAAGAAAGTCCGTTAATTATAGTTGACAGTTATTTAAAAATAAAACAATTGTAAATAAAGAAATAAAGTATCTGTGAACTTGCTATGCGGCAGAATCGTCCATAAATTTGCGAGCCCAGCCGCAGTTCAGTGTTGCATCTGTAACATTTTACCGCCGTAACGAGCTACCGTACTATTGGATGACATCTCGACAGACTTTCGAAGGGAAAGCATAAGATAAATCACAATAATAATTATTCATGAACTACGCATATTATAATTATGTCCTTAATTGTAAAAAGTCCCGAAAATGGTTCGCTTCTTCCTAGAAGTTCTCCTGAACGCAGTGAGCACTAACGAAAAGCAGCCACACGTAAACATATAATAAATACATTTACTCTATTATGTAAAAAATAACAACCTCTAATTAGAACGTTTACCAACATTTTTATACTAAACCGCCCCTTTAATAAAACCAACAAGATTCGTTTACCGCCAATCTAAAAACACCACTGTTGTATAACCCTCACACGGCAAGCATAGGTAGTCATAATTACAAATTACAATATTCCCCGTAACATGTACACGTTCTTCAACCCTCCTGCGTTCAACAGCCAACATTTACAAGTCGTCATGTGCTATTATGACAGCAAAATTGCACGTTGCCACACTTACGTGTTCGTTGGAAAATTTAACTTGTCACGGCGCGCGACGCAAACGTAGCATTAGTGCGAACGGTTTAAAAACAAAATGCCGTTCCATTTATACGTCGACGTTTGAGGATTACGTTAACCTCCTGTTTATTCTGGTTTCCTGGTGAGCTGAATTAAGTTTCACATTTGAAAGAGAAGGTAAACTTATTCAAAACAATTTATTCATATTGATGTAAAAAGGGATGTGTAGAAATTGTCGTATCAGAAAATAAATTACTCTGAAGTCTGAAAATATTTTCGGTACCACTGTTTTATCTCACTCGTTTTTTATAGATAACTTTTTTATAAATATGAAAGAGCTTGAATAAATATAAAAACCATTCGAAACAACTTTTCTCCGAGTTTCTAGTACAATGGTAGTCCAACTGAATCTATGTCGAGTGGCCTTCCACTCCTGCCGTTCCCCACCGCTCTCGAGCAACGATACTATTCGAATGGCCGACCATAGAGTGCACAGCTTTGTTCCCGCGTTTTTTGCAACCGGTATATTTTTTGAATTTTAAAACGAATAATGAGAATGCGTTGTAATTTTACTTTTTTCTGGTGTAGTATATGATCTGTACATGGGTTAGTGGACACTCCCTATGCCATGTGTTTATAACGTGACAGACGCTGATTCTAGCCCTTTGTGAATTAAAAGGTTGATATTATGTTATGTTTTTTTAGTTGTTAACTCGCAGAATTTCTGAGGCCTTAGTACGAGTTTGAATTATGTTTAAAGTAATCGTAACGAGTAGGTACGCGTTCGGCGCTCTGATTGGTTGGTTCATTGGCGCCGGCCAATCAGAGTGCCGAACGCGTACTCGTTACGAAAACTTTAAACGTAAATGAAACTCGTACTAAGGCCTCTGATATTTCAACTTAAATGACTGTTAACGATTTATTAGTTTTTCTAGTTTTCTCACTTGATCATATTGAGACTAAACTTGTTTTTACATGACACTTTAACATTTTTGCTTATCTATCTATCTATACTTATACTTATAATAAATCTGTAGAGAGGTCAATTCTGTACATAAAATATATTTCAAAAACTAGCTTTTGCCCGCGACTTCGTCCGCGTGGAATAGTGACTTCAGTGAAACGGGAGAAGTTACTCCATTTTTTAAGCTTCCGTCGCGTGTGCAGGCTTATAGGTTAAAGCTACATAGAAATCATGCATGACGGAAATATTCTCCTTAAAATTATATAAAAATATTCCTCGACAGCATATGTCTATCTTTTATGGTTGATTCACAATAACACGTGAAACTCCCGATAGCTTAGCAATTCGGTGATTTCTGATTGTATTTGTCTACTCTAACGTTTACAACACTATCACTCATCCCTAATTAAAAAAAAATAACATTATTACCTATTCAATAAAAAAAAATCATGTAAATTGGTGTAGAAACACCAAAGTTATACATAAGTCATCGCGCGTGAATACAGAGTCATGCTATAAGGATTATTTGTATGAGGAAGTTCCATCGTATTATACCTACGATAAGCAACGGGGTGTCTTTAATCGAAGACACCGTGGCAGGCCTGTAGATGGCGAGTCAGGTATTTTTAAAGAACATGTTCTTGGTAGAGTGTACACCGTTCATCCTAACAACGCTGAGTGTTGCTATTTGCGATGAGGTATGTACATACCGTGCGAGGACCAACCTCATTTATAGATTTTAGAAAAGTAGACGATGTTGTTTATCCCACTTATCAAGCAGCTTGCCAATCGCGTCATTTGCTTGAAAATACAACTAATGATAATTTACGTGATCATGCCATAAATCAGTGCTGATTAGCTCTTCAGGATGATTTAACAGCAGTAGGCGGTAAATCACTCAGTGAATATGGTTTGTCAACACCAACCTCAGTCGGAGAGGTAACTAATAGGGAATATTCCGCAGAGATTGGTTACAATTTAATGGAACTGCTGACAACATTAGAAAACGGTGTCCCAATGATGACTGCAGAACAACGTTCAGTTTATGACCGCGTGTGTGTTCAAAATAATCTGGGAACAATATGGTTTTTAGATGCACCTGGAGGAACTGTAAAAACCTTTTTGACTAAATTAATATTGGCTCATGTTCGAAATCAGCGTAAAATTGCTCTTGCCGTAGCTTCATCAGGGATAGCTGCAACATTGCTACCTGGAGGTAAAACTGCTCACAGTATGTTTAAAATACCAATTGATTTAGATCACACGGAAAGTCCAACCTATAGTATTTCAAGAAATAGCGACAAAGCTAAGGTATTAAACGATGAATTTAGGCGAACAAGAATCAAAAACATTAATCTTGTCGAATGTAAAATAAATTTGAACAGAACTGTAGTATAAATCTTTTTAAGTAAATACGTAGTAATGTCGGTGAACTGTCTGAGTGTCTGAGTGTACGGTCGGCCACCGGACATTGCTCTCAGCGGCCTACTAGACACTGAAATACAACGCCGACACTTCAACAGGAAATTGCACTTTTGCAATAACTCCTCGCACTATGGAAAGATCTTGATACGATTCTATTGTGAGTTAGAAATTCACTTTCAACATTTTACCACTATTTTGTGGGGTAACGTTTTTCTTTTTTCACTTGTGTAATTTACTATTAGTTTCTTATTTATTTAAGAAATTGATTAGTAGTGGAGGCAATACTTAAATTCATAGATGTTTTTGATAGTAAAATAGTATGAATATTAATATCGCAAACAAATTATAATTAAGTACGAAGCAGAATGAACTGTAACGAACCAAGAAAATATACAACTACATAAGTAAGTACTTTGAAGATTCGTAGAGCTTAGTTCTAATAACAAGACCTTACCAAGTTCACATAATTTTATTTAAATTGCGTATTAAAATAAAAAGGGATGTAGGACTAAAGCCCACAGAGCGACGCAGCGTTTTAAAGAAACTGTGTTTCTATACCTCTATAATATCATATGTAATCCACAACATGTGTACTAGGATTACATAAGCTTAGGAAGATATTACGAAGCCCTAAGCCCACAGATATAGAAACAATAGGGTATTACTGGCACACTGTTTATTGTTGCCCCAGTGTTGTTTTCATAAGCTTTCTGGGCAGAATTTCATCAAGGTTGGTTTGTTCTTGGCATGAAACATTAATGAAGTATGCAGAACTAGGTTTCATGAAAACTGACATGTTTATACTGTTAGTGCCCTAAATCTTAGATAAATAAACACTCTTTTTCAAAAGAGATCTTTCTTGTGTAGGTAGGTAAGTAGTTATAGGTGTAGTAGGTAGTAAGGTAGACTGCCTCGTTGGCCGAGTGGTCGCAAGTGCGACCGCTGGGCAAGGGGTCTCGGGTTTGATTCCCAGGTCGTGTAAAGTATTAATGGGTTTTTATAACAAAAACTCCGTAGTAGCACGGAGTCTGGAATTGTGACCGGTATATGGCAATAGGCTCATCCCCTATTACATGGGACTCATAACATAAATAGTGGAAAATGGGTGTTACATTATAGGCACAATGGCATAATGTGCACCTCTGCCTACCCCTTCGGGGATAAAAGGCGTGATGTTATGTTTTGTTATGTAGGTAGTAAAGTGAGCACTCCAGTGAGATTGGTGTAGCCAATAATTACTGGAAGGTTTTCAAATCAGATTCTCAAGTCGACTTGCTAACCTGTATACTAACAGTCATATTGTAAATTCTGAATTATTTCTCACATCATCCTATGAGGGTCTTCTATAGGTACTATGAAAGTTCTCTACAAAAGAGAGATTTGAATCCCCACGCTAAACAAATGTATTATAGATTGCAGTTTAAACAGTTCAGCTTTATCAGACTCCACTACTGCCTGGCCTCTTTTTCTTCCAGTTTCGTAGCAAAAATTATTTATTTATTTATTATTACAACACCTTACAATATGACATCTTACAGTTTATTCCAATGCAATATCACATTTCCTGACACATTTAAGTCTAACACGTAACTTGATTAATAAAAATTTCACCTTAATTATTAGACTTATAAGAGTTACATACTCTCAGTATGACATACATATTATAACCATATAGACCCAATTACTCAATACGGTGATATTCAATATGCCTTTGTACTGCTTCAATAAACCTTGGTAGGTTGTGGAACAAATCATGCTCCGGTACACTATTTATAATCCGAATAGCACGCGAAATAGGAGCATATTTAAGAAGATTAGTCCTAGCCCTTGGCACCTCCAACAGGGCGGGGCGTCGACGAGCCCCCACGTATCCGTCTGGGACACGCAATCCCAACATCTCCAACACTTCCGGGTGATGGACCAATCCTCGTAGTACCCTGGCGATATATTTAACTAGCGCCACATCTCTCCGCACTTCTAGTGTATTGTACCCAACTGTCCCCAGGACGAATAAACTTGGGTACATCAATGGGAAAAATGGATAAATCCCATACAATTTCAAATACAAAAATCTTGTGAACTTGTTCTGTATTTTTTCCAACATCTTAATGTATTTGTCCTCATGTGGATTCCAAATAATAGCACAAGTTTCAAGATGGCTTCTAACCAATGCATTATATAGAATTTTAAGTACCGCTATATTTTTAAAATCATGACCCTGTCTCAATATAAACCCTAAATGTCTAAAAGATTTGCTACATAGATCCGTGACGTGTTTGCGAAACGTTAGCTCGGTCACCATGTGAACCCCTAGATCTCGGACGTTTGAGACACGTGGCATTATTGCACCATCTATTTGATACTGATAGCAAATTGAGGAGCGGGCGCGAGTGTACGACATCACACAACATTAGGCCACGTTAAAATACAGCTCATTATCCTGGCTCCATTCTACTACTTGATCAAGATCTCGCTGAAGCCGAGCACAGCCCACGGAGTCCTCGACCTGCAGAAAGACCTTTAGGTCATCCGCGAATAGCAAGCACCGCGCACTGCGCACGACCTCAGGGAGATCATTAACCATAATTAAAAACTCCAGTGGACCAAGATTACTCCCTTGACTGTGACGCCCGCAGGGCGAAGGTCTAAACCGTATGTATAATACGGTTTAGACCTTCGCCCTGCGTACTCCATAAACTGGCGACGATCTCCCAGATAGCTTGCAAAAAACTTAAGCAAATGAGGCGTGAAACCTATTTTAGACAATTTCGCAAGTAAAATATCGTTGTTTACTGTATCAAATGCTTTCCTGGCGTCACGTATGACATAAAAGAGAGAAGGTTACTCCCCGTCCCACGTGCCACCCGGAAACTGTGTTGAGCCTCGGAAAATGTTTGACCAACCTGTGAGTAAATCCGTTTTTGTAAAATAGTCTCAAAAATCTTAGCAAAGGCCGACAACACTGCTACCGGGCGATATCCTTCGATATCTGACCCTTGACCTCCCTTTGGAACCGGAATTACTCGTGTTATTTTCCAGCAATCCGGATAGCGGCCTTCACTCAAACACAAATTAAAAATGTGTAGCAACGGTTTCAGAAAAACAGAACTACAGTCTTTCACTACGAATGGTGGTATTCTATCTGGACCCACTGAGTACTTAGGCTTAAGTCGCTGAAAAGCCGTACATAAATCTCTCCTGGTAAGATAGTCAATGTGTACGCGTGCAGAGTCCGCACCTGCGCAACCACCTCTCGCAGCTCGCTCCGCCGCATGAGTATCAAGCGCCGGTCGCTTTTTACTATATACCGAGTGGAAATATGTAGCAAAACATTCCGCAGATTCTTCCTCCGTAATCACTAAATTGTCCTTGGTTATCTTGGGTTTGTTCCTACGCATTTGTTTAGTTCGAACAAATGTCCAAAATGACCTTTGATCGTCCTTAAAATTTATTTGCAACTTATGTTGATACTCCTGATATGCAGCTGATATTTTACGTTTCACTATTGACCGGTAACGAGAAAACGTTTCGTAATCACTTAAAGATGACGTAATTTTAAATAATTTGTGATGTCTCCATTTTGTCCTAATATCTTTTATTATATCCGACGTGTACCATTCGGGATAAGTCCTCTTATTTTTATACGATTTACTGGCATTTTTCCTAGGAACGCATAAATTAATACAATTGTTAACTATGACATAAAAATAATTTAATGCTAAGTTTGAACTTTGTGTGTCATAAATCAAATCCCAATTCATCAATTGTAAATCATGATACAGTTGACAAAGGTTTGCTTTTTTAAAATTCCACATTGAATGGTTATCATTGTGTTGACTACTGTCGAAAGAAGTCTGCGATGATGACGACCCTCCAAAATGTCCATTAAAACATAAGGTCACAATTAACGGTGGATGTTGCACGTCTACACTCACTAACGACTCGTCAGCTAAATGTACCTTTATGTCGCCGGGCAATAGTGTTGTCAATAGTAGGTCTGACTTACAGTTATCAATATTAACAATCTCATTTACCTGTTGAAATCCACAGAAAGCGCTCATATATTCAAAATAACTGTTTACCTGCAAAGTTGCCGAAGGCATATTGAAATCACCGATCACCACCACTTTCTCATATTTAATGCAAATGTTTTCTAAAATACGGAATTAGTGCATATATTGTTCAGCATCACACTTAGGAGAAATATATACAACACAACATAAAAATAAACAGTTGTTATTCCGAGAATTTACTGTCGCGCAGACAAGTTCGAATAAGGCGGTGTCCACATTGTCAGCGGGAAGCCGTGCAAGTTGAAACCTCGATCTAACCGCCAACAACACACCTCCCTGTTTTCTTCCGTCCATCCGATCACACCGAAGCACGTTAAATCCGGGCGGGATTAATTCCCCATCATGCATTGACGAATTAAGGCCTGTCTCAGTTATGGCCACGATGTCATAGTTCGATGCTGCCAAATTGTTATTAAAAGTTTGTGTTTTGGTCCTTAATCCTCTCACATTTTGATAAAATAATTTTAAGACATTATTGGCCATTTTTGGTATTTTCAGATTTGTTTCGGTAGTTCCGAAACCACACCCACTCATTAAAACGAGTATTCAACGGCCAATCTTCAGAGTTATTTATTAATTCAAATTTTGATTCAGGGACTCCCACCATGAATGATGAATAGTCTCTTTTAGTTTTTGGAATAATTTTTTCCACCTTCACATCCTTTGAATCACATACTTTAGTCACGTGTTCAAGAATAGTGTCCTCAGACTTATCAATATGAAGTGACCAGACATGCAAAAACTTCTTCTTCTCAATCACTTGAATTGACGAAATTTGCATATTCCCTTACTGATGACTTTAGGATAGGCCTTAGATTTTTTCTTTTTACTGGTTACCTCTTTCCATTCCTCCTCTTCATTGCTAGAATTATTGAAATCAATAATTGCATTTGAATTTTCGATTTCTTTAACCCGCTGTCGCCTATGCAGTATAGCCGCGTCCTTATTCTTCTTGGCCCGCTCCTCCGCACGCCGGGCGCGTTCCGTCACAGTTGCCACTGTTGATACCGCATCATCAGGCACTATATTGGTCTCGCTCCCTCGCACCAGTTTGGGCCAAGTTTCTGTTTCGCTCTTCGGGTTGCATTTTGAGTCAAGCAATGCATTAATTTTTGTAGACAAATCTTCGACTACCTTATTTTGTTCATTTATTGTAATCGAACATTTTTCAATCAACCTTTGCTGGTCATCTATTTTCTTATTTTGTGCTTCTATGGTGGCAGATTGAGTACTAATTTTAGATGTCAATGTTGTTAGCTTCTTTGATAACTCAATAAATGCCGTTTCCACGTTAAATTTGGACATTTTTACCAATAAATATCAATAGAAATAGTAATGAGAATGAATCTCAGAGCATGGAAATAGACTGCTTTCTCACATGAGACTCATAAACTGTCGAAAAATACTTACCCCGAAAGTACTACTATATAATAAACCTCATAGAGACGAGGTACAAGGATAGCAGACAACTAAAAAAGATTTACATTTTGTTTTGAAATTCCTTTCAGCTATCATAAAATAAATCGGTCTCAACGTCAAACATTTGCACGTGAAATCATGTTGAAATTGTCTTTCGCCGTATTCTTATAACGGGGCTTTATGAAATTATTTATGTTATCTTTGAAAATATTTAGCTGTATTATTGTAAAGGAATTGTGTTTCTTCTGTTATATCTAACTACCTAAACAGTACCAATTCATGATAACTTTAGCAAGTATGAGAGAGTTGGAACAACTATTGGATATTTTAGCAACAGTGCTTCGTCTATTAGTGAGAATATGCAAACTATTGTTAGTTTCTAGTACATTACAGTTAACTGTATTAACCCCTCAACACCTCACACTGCTAGTTTCCTAGTACCGAGAGGCAACAATAGTTTAAATTCTAAGTAGTCGTGAGACGCGATCTAGTCCTGGCGCAGTTTAAACACTCGACTCTCGACTTGAAGTTAGAGAGCCAATTCACATATTAGGCGAAGAGTTAGTAGATAATACATTCAATAATGTATGCTGTTGTTTATCTAACTTCGATAAGTTAAATTGTAAGCTTTATATTCAACGAAATATGGCCTTTTAATCCCAAAAGGAGAAATGGAGAAAATAAATGAACGACCAATTTTTCTTAATCAATTTTTCAGTAGAAATCTTTCACACGATCTATTTTATTCTTCTGTAAAAATATCTAGAAAAGTGATTTCGTCGACATTTTCCGAGCTTTGGGCAATAGATAGGATATCAAATGATTGAAAACTAGCTAAAATATTAATGTACCTCTACATTTCTGATACGAGGTTGAAAATGTATTTCAACGTAATTCGGACTAGACCCAAAGGATATTTAAATCTGTAAAGTGTAAAGGTATTAATATTAAGTACCGAGTCGTGAGAACGCTCACTCGATTTGTAATCGAATATTGATTTCGTGCAGCCGTACACCTATTTTACTTGGGCTCGCTGCCATCGCAGCGGTAAGTCCCCTCTTTGAGGAGTGGCTTGAGAGACGCCACGGCGTCCTCACCTACCGCCTGACGCAGGTCCTCACCGGACATGGAAGTTTCGGGAGGTACCTGTGTCTGATGGGGCGGGAGGAAACGCCCGGGTGTCATCACTGCGAGGACCGCCCTGAGGACACGGTGGAACACACGGTGGGAGAATGGCCTTCGTGGGCTGAGCACCGCCGTGTCCTCAGGGAAGTGATCGGCGATGGCGACCTCTCGCGTCCGGGCCTAGTGCAGGCCATGATGCGGAGCGAGGGGGACTGGGATGCCGTCTCCTCCTTTTGCGAAGCAGTCATGCTAGCTAAGGAGGAGGCGGGACGCGTGAGGCAGCGAAGCGCTGCCTCCTCGCAACCCAGCCATCGCGAAGGACACACCGGGCGTCGGGGATCGCGAGACGATCTCCGGCCACCGTAAGCGCGGGCCTGCGGACGGCGAGCATGGGTGGCTCCCCGTCCGACCAGAAACAGACCCGAGCTTACGGCGCGTCGCGTTCCGCGCGCGCCTCAAAGAGCCATCAGACCACCACAGATGGGGCCCAATACGGCCGATGCCGATTCGGAGTCGCGGAGAACCTAACGGGTAACCGGGGCTCCGGCTCGACGTGCAGGAGAAGGAACGGAGTGGTTTTTAGTCAGTAAGAGTCTGACACTCAATCCCGCCTCACCCAGGCGGGAGAAGTCATTCGATGATTTTCCCCCCGTAAAAAAAAAAAAAAACACCTATTTTACTGTCACGATCGGTTCTATTTCTAATGGTATATTTAAATACGAATTCAGATATAGTAATATATGTTTATACACACGTAGGTGTGTATCACTTATACACACATATCATATTTATTCGTAAATTTACCATTAACAAATAGCTGCAAAAAGATTAGTTATTTTATTAAAAAAAATGTTTTAATAAAACGACAAATATTTTTAATGTGTTTCTTATCACTCATTTTTAACATCGCAGACTACCAATATACAATACATAATCGAAATTTTTAAAAGTACCCGTTTTGTTGATATAGGTACCTAGAGGTATACCAAGCCGATGATAAAAAAACACACGGCTCATCTGATGGTACTTGGTAAGCGGTTACCGTGGCCTATGTAAACATTAAAATATTCCATTTATTTATTTACTAGCGACCCGCCCCGGCTTCGCACGGGTGCAATATGCATGTATTATACATACAAACCTTCCTTAAGAATCACTCTATCTATTAAAAAAAACCGCATCAAAATCCGTTGCGTAGTTTTAAAGATCTAAGCATACATACGGACATACAGCGAAAGCGACTTTCTTTTATACTATGTATTGATTTATTAAATGGTGAATCAACAGCTACATTATACAGATTTAACAGAAAAATAGTAACATTAAGCCACTTACAGTTTCACACGAATATTGACTTAATAGGTTCGCTAAGGCAACATTAAGATTATAAATTTAAGTTTAAGTATACTATCTGCTTATATCAACTTTAAACATTAATAAACACAATGTTCCCCTTTCAAAAAAACCAACTATACCTAAATTTTCTATTCATTTCAAATTAAAGATTTATAGTGAGATCTTACCTTGACCCGTTAAAGTTCGGTATGAATAAATAACAGGCCATCGATTTTGTCCGACCAATTTAGTGCGGTCCACAACAAGGCTGGGAAATTGATTCTGGGTGACGGCAACGGGCAATCTATCGTGTCTAGGAATACACGTGGATCGCTCAAATAACTTGTACCTACGCACTTTAATTTTTTTGCTAGAACCTATCAAATACTGAAAAACTGAGTAAAAGTAAAATAACGTGTAACATACTGTCATGTTTTTCTATTATCGAATTCATCATCGTGTTTGAATCTGTTAGGTATGGTATAAGCAAACGAAATATAAGTAAAAAGAGAGAAGGCCATCGACACACACATTTATGACGTCTTCAATTCTTTTACAAATTCACGGGCTCCGCCACGCACATAGATAATCTATCACCATAGACTATATTATGACCATAGAGAATACCACAGATATACAACAGAATCTCATATGTTGGAAGTCAGAAAACTTTACACAGTCAATTCAAATTCCATACAATTCATTACTTTTTTTTAGAATTTATCAAAAGCCCAGTGGCACTTCATGCAACCTTTAATCGAATCCCAGTCCCCTTGGTCAGCAGTCGCACTTGTGGCCACTCGATTACCGAAGCAATATTACAATTTACAAGATTCGTTTCATTTAAAATTACAAAGTGGAAGCTGGAACAGGCCAAGCTTAACATATTGAAGGCGTATTTATTCATACTCATACTACGTACAGCCGATAGTCTTCAGTAGATTAGTTAAGTAAAACCAAGTTGTTGCTTGCAGATGAGGTTTACTTAGAAGTAACTTGTGAATACATTTTGCGATTAAAAATATATACCTCGTCAAGATTCAAGATTCAAGATTCATTTATTCATTGTAAAACATAGGTACATTATAAGTTCTTATGTAATATGTTGAGAGCGCTATGTTTTGCCTCTAGGGCGTACAATACATGCAATATACTTAATAAAAACAAGGATTTGACACGGATTCATAAACAATAAACAGCAAACACATCACTACAATTACACAATTTTGACCATTTATCTCGTCAAGAATTTGCAATTTCATTGAACATTGACGAATCTTTAAATCAAATTAATAAAATAATGTAAACCACAAAATATCCGCTTTGAAGAACATTAGATTTTCAATAATGGCATAAATTAAAATTAAATGTCAAAAATAATAATATCAAAATGTTAAAAATGTAAAATTCAATGTCAAAGCGTAAAATTAAAAGTCAAGATGTCAAACTTCAATGTCAAAGCGTTAAATTAAACGTCAAGATGTAAACTTCAATGTCAAAGCGTAAAAATAAATGTAATAAATATGTAATAATGTGTCCATCTTAGGAGGCTGGCGTTAGGTAGATGGATCAAGGGCCTGATACAGAAGGCAGTTCTCCTAGAAACGGCACGTATCGTGAGGAGGTTTCTGTCTCTGGAGCCCTAACCACCGGTAGCTTGGACCATGCTCCCGCTACTGGTCGGCTCCTATTTTTTATATTTTTAAATATTATTTTTATTTTATAAGTAGTGTTTAAAAATGTAATTTATAGAGAATTTTAAATAAATATATGTAAATGTAATAATATGAATTAATAAAATTACTGAATTTAATTAAATAGTCATCCAAAATTAAAATAGTCATCAAGTCAACATTAATAATAATAATTTATAAAATTACAGAATATAATCAAATAGTATTATCATTAAAATAGTCATCCAAGGCATAATAACATTTCTCAACTAATAACTTGTGAAGACACTTTTTGAATTTCTTTAATGGCATACATTTTATAGCATCGGGTATTTTATTAAAAATTTTTGGTGCTACACCAAATAAGCTCTTTTTCATTAACGCAGTATTACATTTCAACGTACATAGTTGATTTTCATATTGACTCCGAATGGGGGTCTTCTTATCTGTTGAAAACTTTGTAAATAAATGTGGATTTGATTTTACAAATAGTGCAGTTTCTAATATATATATATAGCTGGTAACGTTAATATTTTTAATTTCTTGAAGTAGGGAATGCAACTATCTGTTGACTTTAGATTACACATGGATCTTACACACCTTTTTTGCATCCTAAATACTAGTTCTCTATTTGTTGATTGCCCCCAGAAAACAACACCATAACGGAGAATAGAGACTACAAGTCCATGATAGGCTGTTAACAGTGTCTCAGAATTAACTCTCTTAGATAATTGAAACAATAGATACGCAGATTTACTCAGTCGCTTACAAACCATTTCCAGGTGAGGTTTCCAAGTCAACTTATGGTCTACTGTTATGCCTAAGAATTTTGCACTCGTAACCTCTTCTATTTTACACTCATCATAGGTAATATTAAGGGGTGAATTCTCACGTCGTTGATGAAACTGTATAATTTTAGTTTTATTCAAATTGATCACAAGATTATTATTATTTAGCCAATTAATGATGCTATTTAGCGAGTTATTGATCTCATTTCGATATTCGTTTGGATCAGTGCATTCTATGATAGCCGTACTGTCATCTGCAAAAAGTACCATTTTGTTTTTCAAATTTCTTGGGAGGTCATTGATATAGATTAAGAAAAGTGGGGGCCCGAGTACAGTGCCCTGAGGCACACCATACCTCACGGATCTCGCTTCAGAGACATATGTAGTTTCTAATTTGCTTATAGGACAAATTCTGGAAATCTCAGTACATTGTGTTCTATCACTTAGGTATGATTCTAGGAGTTTATGAATGTTTCCTCGAATGCCGTACGCGTGTAACTTTTGCAGCAAGATCTGATGATCTACGAAGTCAAAAGCTTTTGACATATCCGTGAAAATCGAACACACCGGATTTCTTTTATCCACAGAAGTTAGAGGTATAATACTTGATAGCAGGTCAAATAGTGCCATATTAATATTAGTATTTTTCCTAAATCCTTTTTGTTCTTTGCATAGTAACTGAAACTTCTCTAAATACGTGTAAATGGAATTATATATTATTTTTTCAATAACTTTTGCAAAAACTTTTTCAATAACTTTTGCAAAAACGTCTTGTGTTATGAATTCCTGTTTCCTCATAAAAGCTAAACCAGAGACCGTTTCAGCCCGCTTTCTGTAAAATGCGTAGGTCTGTAAACATTGATAATTATCTTACTTGTTCCAAAGTTTCCAAAAAAGAATTAAAAAGGCATGAGAGTTTTTGTCGTAACGAGTAATATATAAATAAACCATTTTTCCCTATTTATTTATTCAAAACCTGTATAGAAAATTCTTCATCCGACGAGCTCAAATTTATTTCTTTACATGTCAAACTTCGTTTCGTTTGAAAATAGAGAATTAAATATCTGCGTAGGTACTGCCACCCTGGTACCTACAAAGCTTATTTTTTTAATATCGTCTTGTTTGCCAAAAGACATTGATTGATCGGCGCGCGAATGGATTCTTTATAATCGGTCATGGTGAAACGATTCCTTTTGTTGAACTGTCGTCGAATCTTTTTTTGAGCCGATTTTTTTTATTTTCGTTATATGTACTGAAATGTGGTGAAGGTGGCCATCGTTTTTGTGAATGTTATAGATTTAACTAAATTGTAAAAGTAACATGCATTAACCAAGTAAAATCAATTCGTTGCTGTAGTTCTTCATGTTCTTTTATTAGAAGAATAGGTAACAAACATGGTCGGCACATACATCCAACCATCCTCTAAAACTCCCAATTTTTATAATAATTATAAGATTTCAAATACCTACAAGCTGACCATTCTACGTGTAGGTAGGTACCTATTACGCTCAACAATATCTGTGTGAGAACGGCCGCGCCTGGATCAACGCTACCAGGATATCATGAAAGGAAAACAAACAGCTAATGGGACGCCGAGATCCATCACGTGATACAGATCGTATGCCTACACATGCCAACTATGTTTACTTTGACACGTTATTGTACGTAATAATTTCCCCAGACTTTTTTAATAAGGATGTATCTCTTTTATGTATCTTGATCTTAAAGGTCATCATCAGCTAGGCAATCGTCATCTTATGCCAAGGAGCAGTGATAGCCCTGCCATGCCATTCACAATTTTACAAGACACCATGTGACCTGCCATGGCTTCAGAACTTAAACTTAATTAATCAGCCCTTATGGTAAAATACTCAATCGCCACTCATTTAAACTCTCTCAATGTTCGGAGCGGTAACGGGATCATAGCACGATCAACATTTAATTACAATGAAATTTAGTCAGAGTTGTCACGTCGCTCGATAGATGGTGTTAATATCGAGATAGATCACGCTATGGTTTCGTTACATCAATTTAGTTAGGTTTCTCGTCATATGTAAAGCGCCCTTAGCGGGAAAAAGAAACTGAAGGAAGTGAATAAAAAGTGAAGTTACAGTGGTGTGTGTGTTGTTTCTCCAAATCTCTCGCAAGCCGACCCTCTGTCTTCTACACTCAAAAATAGTTCTCTCAATACATATTATTTGTAAACTATAATGACAGAGATAACACCTTTCAGTATTCGGACATTAGATCCCTTTCCAAAAAACCTTTCATAGTCAACAAAGATACACACCAAAACCCACAAAAAATCAACATACAACACTTTCTTCATATCCAATACTTTGTTAAAGTTTTCAGGAGTTCGTTACAATTGTTTAACGTACAATGTCGTAAACCGGGCGTCATCTAAACTTGTTTCACGAAACTCCATTAAAACTTGACTCGACTACACACTCGCAGGCACTCTTTTCAAATTCTTTGTACGAAGTTTCTACGTTAGGATAATACTCGTGTTATTACTGTACTAGGTCTTTACATACTGCGGCGACTGTGTTATGGAGATAAAAGACGTCGTATGTAAGTGGTTTATCTGCTAGCTAAGTTTTTTTTTATGGCATATTTCGGTAATCGAGCAGACGGATCACCTGATGGTAAGCAATCGGCGTCGCCCATGGACACTTGGAACACCAGAGGCGTTACAAGTGCGTTACCGGCATTTTGGGGATTAGGAGTTTGAGGATCGTTGGGGATTCAGAAATTGGGGAGATTGGGGAAGGGGAGGGTAATTGGGCCTCCGGTAACCTCACTCACACGACGAAACACAACGCAAGCGTTGCTTCACGTCGGTTTTCTGTGAGGCCGTGGTATCACTCCGCTTGAGCCGGCCCATTCATGCTGAAGCATGGCTCTCCCACACTTGCCAAGTTTTATCAAAGTCTGTTCATTAGTTCAGACAATTAACGCCACAAATGTCAGTCTTATTAGCAACGAATAAACTTATTAGTCTTGCTTGAGAGTAACTAAGATTTTTCTTTTCGAGGACCAAACTAAATACGGATGAGAGAAGAAAAACCGTAAACCATTACCATACTCTTTATGTCGTCCTAGTCTTCATTTATTCTTTTCTTTTAGAAAAACGTAGCCCCATATTGGGATTTTCTCTTGTACTGTTACAAATATACAAGTTCACATACACATGAGACTTAGACCCGGAACAATACCCTGTGGATCATACAAAGAGTTGTTATGTGCGGTAATCGAACCCGCGACACGTTGCGCGACAGCCAGTTGCCCAGCCACTGCGCCAACCATGTAGTCAATGAATAACCTAAGTAGATAATAATGTCGCGGAAAACCTAACGGGTTACTGGGGCTCCGGCTCGACGTGCAGGAGAAGGAACGGGGTGGTTTTTAGTCAGTAATTAAAAATTGGCCTTTGTATATATCTCTAATCCTTTTCTTTCCCCTTTTCGTAGAAGAAGTAATAAAATAACTTTTATTACCTACACATCAAAACGTAAACACAAGTGTGTTATTACTGTTGTTCGGTAAAATGTTTGTGAAGGTTGGTAACTTTCTATCGTGAAGGAACGATTTGTTTGCACATAATATTCGAACTCTATTATACTCACCTTGTTTGTCACCATCAAACTTAGTTTCATTGTGTTTGGTCGCAAAAACGAAGGATATTCATGACTGAGATTTTAGAATGTTATTGACAACGAATAGTAATTAGTAAGATTTAATGATAATGAGTAATTAATCTTTTGGTTAGGTACACATATTAGTTTTTAAGGTTTTTTTTAAGTATCGCTAATCGAACCTTAATATTGTAAAAAAATAAAAATATCTGAGTCATCTGTTAGTTTTTTTTTCGTACTCAAGGCCAGAGGCATCTATATTACCTGTACATACATATATATATACATAAAAAGTAAATATACATATCAGAAGAATTATTAGAAAAGAAAATCCCATCAATTTTATAACCTTCTACGCTTCTAGAGCTATTAAAGGAGACAAAACTTTTAAAGCCAAGGTGGTACATAGACTTCTAAATTATAAACACCAGGATTGCAGGACGGAGGAGAAGTACCCAAGTTAGGTAGTGTTTTAGATAAGGTAGCTCGCACGTGAGATGGTGTTTACGTGACGTATATGTTAATGTATTTATGAAGTCAACGTTACACTGAAACTCGAAACTGTGGAAGTTTCAGGCGTGACCAGTTTGTTTTAAAGGTCGACCCTGTACCTATGTCTTGTTAAATTGTCAATTTGTGTTTGTACAGCTAAGTATTCTATTTATACAGAGAGAATATTGTCAATAGAATTATCTATGGTACTTTAAAATGCTATAAGTTGGCAATGGCAATTTTAAGTGTGGGAGAGCCATGCCTCGGCACGAATGGGCCGGCTCGACCGGAGTGATACCACGACCTCACAGAAAACCGACGTGAAGCAACGCTTGCGTTGTGTTTCGTCGTGTGAGTGAGGTTACCGGAGGCCCAATTACCCTCCCCTTTCCCAATCTCCCCAATTCCTGAATCCCCAACGATCCTCAAACTCCTAATCCCCAAAAGGCTGGTAACGCACTTGTAATGCCTTTGGTATTCTAGGTGTCCATGGGCGACGCCGATTGCTTACCATCAGGTGATCCGTCAGCTCGTTTACCGGCTTATGCCATATAAAAAAAATTGCAAGAAGTGCGTTCTGAACTCATTAAATATCATTAGATATAGCAATCGTAATAACAAACATTATGGTATAATAAAGACGCTATTACAAATATAAAATGAAAACAAATCTCCCCAGAAACGATTAACCAACACATCTTTAACATCCCATACGCAGATAAAGAAAAACAGGGACCACGCAACAAAAAAAGAAAAAATCATAAACAACACACAATAGTGTTGTCCATTCTCTGTTGATGACGTTCCATTCTGCTTTCCCGCCACAATTCAGGGTAGAGGTCTCGACACATTGCAATACCGAGATAAAAAAATATACAAAGTATTATATTTTTTTACAAAATAACCCAGAAGGGCCCGAGGCTTATCACGATTTATTTTTTCTCTCTCCATGATAGAACCAAAATGGCGGGCTTGTTTGCTTATCAAAATTGGACGAGATGAACACTATGAATATGTTAATATTTATACCTTAGATATTTCGTATGTTTAAATTTTATTTTACGAATGGATTTGATTAAAAAAATATTTGTGTTGCGTGATCTCTTTCTTCTCCTTTGCAACCGAAATCTCAAAGCTTTGACATATTCGGTCTAGTTATTTATAACCTGAAATACCACTGCTATTTTAAGTGATTTTCTTCATCAAACATTAAATATAGGTTACGGCCAATGAATGACAGTAAATAAATACTCTTAGATTTCATAAATAAGTAAAGAAAAAATATTTAGCGCCAAGAGAGATATTCGATTCCATTTTCCATTATTTTCGGCACAGTTCTCCCTCCGATGGGCAGACGCCTTAGCAATCCTTTTTGCGCAGACAATTTTACGACGCAACCAGATAAGCTGCAAGATCACTATTCCGCCATATTTGGAACGCAAACTTATGTTGCAAGGGTATGTATTTTTTATTCTCTATGGATATATTCTAGATGTCATGTAATGGTAAGACAACATTGTTCATAGTAAATTCTGTACTTTTTATTTGTTTTTTTTTTATATAATAGTAGATAGGTGTAGGTAAATATAGTATATAATATATATAATAAGTGAGAAACACACTTCACTTTATCTGCTAACCTAATAGTAACATTTTACTGGTCACCATATTTTCTGACCGTTTACGTAATTTAGTAGAGTATATATACAACGCACGATTTATGCGGCTTTCGTTTAATCTGATACCAAACGACCGTTCCAAATACGAAATTTAAAAAAGTTTTCATTCCATTTTGTATTGCGACATTAGTAAATCCATCTAGATTTGAATAAATTCGAATTTAGAATACAAAATCCGTTAAAAAATTGATATTGCAAAGGCATTTGAAAACAGAAGATAGTATAATTTTATTGTCCTTTAATGGAGCAATAGAGAAACGTATCTTAATGGCGGCCTTAGAATAAATACTAAGATATATAATAGAGATACTATATTAACTTCCGACTGTTTCTCTTGATTAAAAGTCTGAATAGATTTGAATTCAGACTTGCTATGATATGCTAACGTGGCGTCTTTTAATCCTCAAAGCATGAGACATAGGTGTGTACATACAATGTAACATCTACTTCACTTTTGAAGACTTGCTCAACATTAGCTACATGAGAGCTAATGTGGAGCGAACCTGTTGCATATACCGAGCATAATTTCAGACTCCGTGCTTAACTTCATCAGACCTTTTAGTCTGTAGTCACATCTGCGGCCACTCCACTAACAGCGCAGATACTTAATTAATTATTATGTTTTCGGCTTACTCACGTAATTGTTTGACGAGGAACTCGACTAGTTTCAAGTCATGCTAGAGGCTCATATTCATGAGCAGCATTCCACGACCCGTGACGCGGCGATTGTCGCGCTGATACTGGCTGCTCGGCTCTGCGACGTTTCGAGCGCTCTCTGCCATGATTCACGCCGTGATACAAAGCACAGATTCTTATTATAACCTCAAGGAATCACCATCGTGACATTATAAAAACAATATCAACCAGATTTATGACTACAGGAAAATATTCTTGTCTCTTGTCATTTTATTGACCGCCAAACACAGTTGTTTGAATAAAACATTAAGTTGTTAGACTACCAGGGTAACATACATCGGCAGGTGCTATCTCTTTTATTAGGAAAGTTGTGGCAGAGTTATTGCTGTACGAGTAAACTATTATAGGGTTTTCGCGTTAGGAAAAAATATTGGGTAACTATAATGCTAAGACATGATTAGGAATTTTACTGTTTCTCACTGTTTATTCTATTTCCTCTTTCCTTTATAAGTTGATTGGATACCAAACATGTACTCATCTGGTAAGTAGACTGTCATAATGTCTGTAAGTACACACAATTGGCTAGGAATATGTGTGTACATATTCCTAGCCAATTATGATTATCATATAATATATAAAACCTGCTATCATTAATTAATTTGATACTTTAATTACTTATTTTCATACTCCAATTTAAGGTTTTATATCTAATGGAATTATTATCAAAGTGGTAACAAGACTTTCATTTTTCATAAGTCACTATTAAAAATTCGTATATTTTTATTTTACTCTAGCAACATCTGGCAGTGGCTGTCTAGCCGCGCATAAAGCTGCGTTCACATGGGTGTTAAAAGCGCAGGCTATAGCCAATTTTCATTAGAGGTGTCATCCTGGCTGAATGTCATTGTAGCTGCGCTCGCGATATACATTTCCCTTGGGATTCTCCGCTACGTATTTTCTACGTAAAAGTATCAACAGTAATACCACAATATTTTATGCTCCTTACGTAAAATTAGAAAAAAAAATAGTTATTAAAAGTATTAAAGAATAATATTTATTTATGTATGTAGAAAAGTTGGCGCGGTGCATGGGCAACTGGCTGCCGCGCAACGTGTCGCGGGTTCGATTCCCGCGAGGAACAGTTTTTTATGTGATCCACAGATTGTTGTTCCGGGTCTGGGTGTCATTTGTATGTGAACTTGTATGTTTGTAAAGGCACTCACGATACAGGAGAAAATCCTAGTGTGAGACAACGTTTAAAAAAAAGTAAATCGAAATTCTTTTTTCTAATCATCAACCGATTTGTTCTGTTACAATTTAAATTTCGAATTTATTTTTTAAGAATCAATTAATGTTTGACTGTAAAAGTAACACCTTATATTCAACGTGTAATAAAGCCCCTTGTCATTAAAATGGACCGTGGGTTCCTTATCAAAAGAAGGTGAAGAAAATCCACTTACTACCGCACTTCAAGAAAAAAGGTTCTTTTGTGCTTCAGTGCGATTAAGGAGCATTATCAGATCAACGGAAGTTCTAATTTGTATTCTAATGACAAGATTATTAAGCATCAATTTTACTGATAACAGCTGCGATAGTCGTAATTTTGCACGGAACTAACATTTCGCGGTTTTGGACAGATAGCACTTAAGGGATATTTTTTTTTAAGGGGGGAAAATCATCGAATGACTACTCCCACCTAGGTGAGGCAGGAGGGAGTGTCAGACTCTTACTGACTAAAAACCACCCCGTTTATACTCCTGCACTTCGAGCCGGAGACCCGGTAACCCTTTAGGTTCTCCGCGGCACTTAAGGGGTATAGTAAACATGGATATTGGTTAAATACTATCAACCAAACTATTTAGTACGCAGGTATAAAAATAAAAATAATTAATTATGTCTATGGTAATAGATATTGTTTTCTAATGATTTTACTCAATCAATTTGAATTAAAAGATAGAAAGGTTATGAAAATCATACTAGGATAACAGGATATCTTAGAGGTAGAACACCAGCTAATCAATCACCAGATACCAAGCGAATGATGCGATGCTATATTTTAATTGGAACAAGCTCCCTTCATAAATCCTCGTCAGTAGATTAATAGCAAAATTGTAACCGTATCCTCTCTATTTATCTGAACTCCTAGTACACTGTTAGTAATTTGTAATAAATCACGAAACTGACAAATTATGTAAGGATGTGTATAGTTTGTTCGACCGTATCTTGTGTTAGGATAGGCGCCGCGTTATTATTGGTTATGATCGTATCTGCCTATTGAAAATTAGATGCAATAATTCAATTTTCTGATAAACATCTAGATAGAGCTGATAAAAGGTTGTTTTATTATTCTAGTCATTTTAAAATAACTTTCTATAAATTTCGTCAAAAATAGCTTTGTCTAAAAAAAACTTTCCGTCAATGAATAAGAAAAATAACATTTTCTATGTATGTACTTCTATCATATTTTCTATTTTCTTCGGCACTCCGTCAAAACTGGATAAGCAGCTTTCGTTTACTTCTAAGAAAATATGGTAGACGAGTTTCATATATTTCCTTTGATATTCAGGATTAGGAGCGTCGGTAAACTCGCACGATGTGTGCCAACAATGGTTGGGTGGCGAGGTAAAAATGTAAATTGTACCTCGCATTTGAAAGCTCGGCCGACGTTGCTCTTATGCATATTTTACATATCATATCATGTGTCGATAAGCAAATTTGCATGTGTTAACGTTAGGGAAGAGATCTTTATCTTTATGGGCGCCTGGTAGAATTTTTTAACGTACATTGAAATAACAAAACTGCTCTCGTAAAGCGGTTTTACAGAGGAGATTATTTTTTTAAGTCGTTTTCGTTTAAACGTTGATAGGAAGGTGTTTTAAATTCTAATAGGTGTTATTACCAGCTTTAGAAAATTGTTATCGTTTACGGCGATGGCGCCATGAATCGATACGCACTGAATAAACATTTTAGATAAAATAAATGGGGCTATTTAAGGTGATTACAATTTTGATATTGAATAACATTAACAAGATATTGCTTGCGAAATGTTAATCAATTTAAGAAATTACAGATAATCTAAATATATTCGCACACTTTATTTGACTGTACATATTCGCATGTTCTGTCTGCACCGAGCTTTATTCATCCATCTATTGTGAAATATTCGCAGAAAAATATTGTTCATTTTTCGACACTACTCACAGTATTGTTCTATCATATTTTCAAATTGTAATCTCCCGGTGGGCGTAGTTTTGACGCCTGAATATTTTAGCCCTGCCGTCCGTCTCAGTACTTACCTATCAGTGTTTTAACGAAAGTTGTAAATGGCATAACATTTCTCATTTTAATTGCCACTTCGAGTGCTATTAGTTTTGATGAAAGTCCTCCCTTAAAATTGCGTAAATTAACATTGAAAGTCTAATAGGTAAGCTGTGACTTTTAAGTGGTTGAAACAAAATTCTAAGGACGTCTGTCGTAGCCAGGAATACAGTCTTTTATCTTCAGGTTTTGACAATTAAGATTATATTTTAAGTATTATCTTTTAAACATTTCATTGTTTGTCTTATTCAAGACCAAGGACGTTGATGACATTTAACATCATAGATTTAGTAATAGGTTCTAAAGAAAATAGTATAATTATAAAAAATATCTAAAAACTGATGAAACCCTGATAAAATATGTTTTACTTCGCTTAGGAATCAAACACCTCACTCGACCGTCGTATGACGATCACGAGACGTAGGGTGTGAAAAGTACCAGGTATACATAACTTCATAAGATATTTATGGAACTACATCCCTCTACGTCACCAATAAAATAGTGCAGGTAAACGTTACCAATCCGCTGATGTAGATAATCCTTTAGTCTCCACACGCATGACAGGGTAAAGGGTAAGGCTATTTCCAAATCGGGGACGACATACGGTACCCTTTCAATACATCTGATTTAGTAAAAACTTTAGACAGAAAAACCTTCACACAGATCGTTTTAATTTTAATCTTTACATTCGAAATAGTTTACTTGTCAATACTTCTCTGAACCCTGCGATCTCCAACCCGTCTGTTAATTGTGGAGATTAGGAGCAAACACTCACTTAGAGGAGGTCCAGCAGCGGACCTGTGATATTTAAAAATACATAAAAAGCAAAACACCATTTGTTTGTCGAAATCACAACATAACATCACGCCTCCCATCCCCGAAGGGGCAGGCAGACATCAGAGGTGCACATTACGGCACTTAATGCCATTGGACAATGTAACACACACTCTTCACCATTTTGTTATGAGTCCCATGTAATTGGTGGTGAGCCTATTGTCGTATACCGGGCACAATTCCAGACTCCGTGCTACTACTGAGAATTCCTTAAAAATACCCAGTAATACTTTGCCCGACCCGGGAATCGAACCCGAGACACCTTGCCCGGCAGTCGCACTTGCGACCACTCGACCAACGAGGTAGTCGAAATCACTTAAGTTATTAAATTCCGGATTATGTAGGTAGCTTCGTGGGCGGGAAGTATCATCTCTTAATGTAAATGTTCATTTACCTCTATATACCAGCCATTTATCTTGAGCAAATAATCATCGTATCGTAACTTTAAAACATTTTGTTAAGAAACTTCAGGTAAACTCAATGACTAAAATTATTATGAATAGAATACTCTGCTTCGTTCCGACATCTTTAATTTTAGTTTATTTTGTAAATACAAACATTTCGTTTACCTTTATTCAGGAATCCCCAACGATCCTCAAACTCCTAATCCCCAAAAGGCCGGTAACGCACTTGTAACGCTTCTGGTGTTCTAAGTGTTCATGGGCGACGCCGATTGCTTACTATCAGGTGATCCGTCTGCTCGTTTACCGGCTGATGCCTTAAAAAAATTAAACTCATATTATATATTATTAGATACCTGATTACTATAGAGGTATATTAGATACCTTTATAATATTACAACAACCATAAACAAATAACACTTCAAACTAATTTCCCTAAAGAAGATATAAATAAGAATCACAAGTCCAACTTCAAACGAAACATAAAAAAATAAACTGTAAATTCGTCTAAGAGTCCCCTTAGTCGATTTTCCGCGACTCTAAACGCCAAAACGGCTGTAGAGCATAAAATTAAGCACGTAAATATACCATCGTGTAGCAGGTACGCAAGTAAATGGATATTTCGAGCGTTTCACGGACGGGTGCGTGGACGCCTCTTCAATTAGCGCAGTAGACGGAAAATTAGCTCTCATCACCTAAATGCACACCTGCGACGCTTCTGCGCAACAAACCGAAATAAACAACCTTTGATATATCGCGTAATAATCCAACGAAACACCTATTTAGTTTCCCCATAAAAAAATGAGCACGTCTCAACAAACTTCTAGAACAGCCACCTAACTTATACGTTAATTACATTGCGTGAAGATGTTTCTTTTTATTCTTAGGTAATGTAATTAACAGTTCTTAGGATTTCCTTAAGGCTCATCAAACTTAATTGTTCTTCTATGTAGATAGATGACCTTCGTTATGGGAGAGTTTTGTTTCCATTTATGCCAAACAAATAATCTTATTGGTCAAACAATTCTTCTAGAGAACTATGCTTTTACAAACCGGGGTTTAATATCCTGTTCTAAGTTAAAACGCTTACTTTTTACATAGTACGCTTTCATTATTCAAATGTTTTTCTTTCTCCTCCAAGTGAGAAAAAGATCTACAATATCCATTCTTCATCTCACGAGGTACCAGGATCGGAGCACTTCTGAAGAGCTCCATCAATCAAGCGTCAGATCAGACACGGATCGTTGCGCGTCGTACAGTAGATAAATTGTCTCAGTTACACACACAAATATTACGGCATTGAGTTATATTATGACTTAAAACAAACGATTTCGTTTTGATTCTTGATGTATGAGGAAAGAAAATGATTACTGTAATATACAGGCTGTTCCGATTTTGTAATAAAATCAGAACAGCTTGCATAAATACATATATTAAGTTTATGTTCTTGGAGATGTGGGACATTTGCTGAACTTTTTTTGACTATTAATACTTCAATATACGGAATTTGAGCTGTGATGCATTAAATATAGTAAAAATTAATGTATATCTTGGAACATTATTACAGAAAAATGTAGTATTGATTTTGTAGTCCAAAAAATTATTATAACCATTCTTGTTTATTTGTTTTACTTTCTCCAAAAATAAAACACAACAAAACAAATTAATATTTAAAAGTTTATTTGTCAAAAATCATTTCAAACATCGATAGTAAAATACAAGAAAGTAATATGATAAAAACATCAAGCTGTATGCTCGCGCCTGGCTCACGCGAGGACTAGGTAAATGATGTGCGTGCTCATACATATTCAGTACCATCGCACTCACTTACCTCCGTCCTCAGACGCGACGCGACGCCATTTTACCTTTTATTATTTATTTTCAAGCATTTCGTGTTCTTAAGACAGCCGTGTATCATATTGATTTTTGTTAGATAAGTACTAGGACTACATTAATGCGTGGAGTATTCAGTTTTTTAAATAATCCTGTTTTGGATTCGACGTCATTATATGACGTAGTAATTAGCAGTTTTTACTTTTTTTTTCTTCAACTAGTGTGAATGTGAAAACTTCAGCTTACACATAATTATAATTAAAATCAAACAATACTATAACCTACATAATATTCCCCGAAGGTGTTCTAATATCACAACCCACGCAGTTTTCTAAGTAGAGTATATTAACTAGTTCGATTACTAGATTAATGTGGAAATTACACTCCATGTTGTCTTCTGAAATGTACCGATCTACATAATATAGTCTCCATAGTACCAATTCTGTACTTAACTTCTTTCAGTCCACTTCATATCCATATAGACTACACATACATAGCAAGATGCAACACTATCTACAAATAAATAAAATTGTAGTTGCTGTTTGTAAGATTAAAATAACCGCTTTTTACTACATGCATGCGAATACATATACCAAAATAACATTTTTTACAATTTTGCCTGTCTGTCTGTTTCTACTGGATAATCTCTGGAATGGTTGGACCGATTTCCACGGGCACTTTTATTCGCAACTAGCTTTTGCCCGCGACTTCGTACGCGCAATCTCGTTTTCTCGCGTTCCCGTAGGATTTTCAGAACTTTTTTGTCATAACAACCTTTTCCTGACATTAATAAATATAACAAAAAAAATCTGCCAAATCGGTCTAGCAGTTCTCAAGGTCTGGCGTCACAACGGGAAACGGGTTTCATTTTTAGAGGTATATATATACATTAGCTGATGTACTAAGGAGTTACATAGACTACTTTTATTTTTGACAAAAAAAGTTATGTCCTAAAATTCATACTTTACGCAGACGAAGTCGCGAGCAACAGCTTACTTAGTCGTATATAAAATACATATTTGTATTATCCGAGTTTATTTCACAGCAAATTGTATCCCAAAGATAGGGAAGTATTGATTTCATATTATCCTGTTACAAAATAAGCTTTGTAGAATAAATCGTGCAAGGAAATAACAATTTGTTAAATGTAGGCCCCGACGGGAAATGTTGCAGAGTCATCTCAACGATTCATGTTTACTTCGCTTTGTATCGAGTATCGATTAACACTTTACACTTTTATCGATTATCCGTTTTGAAAGGAATATTAGTCGTTGAAGTTTAATCCTTATTGTGAATGGTATTGTATAAGTTTGCGCTTTATCATTTTGATGATTATAGCTAGCCTAGAACTAAAATTAGTGTGATCTTAGTTAATCTCGCGTAAACTATAAATTATCCGTGAAATATTTAAACTTACTTAAATGAATGGGGCCGTCGGTAGAGGGCGCCCTAGATTGACATATAGTGACCAGATTGGTGATATATTAAAGAAGGGCCAAATTAAAAGTACCCTTAACCAACGAAAAGATTGATGACTGTTGAGTGTTGATGAAGCGAAAAAGTATGTAGGAATCGTAGTAATTAGCGTTCCATAGTCTCTGCTTACCCCCATGGGAGACAGGCGTGAAGTTATAATATTGCATTGCCGTTTTATATGCATGCTGTGTTAGCCAGTAAGTAGGTGTTACACTTACCAAAGTATTATTTGTAATGATGTAATGAATGTATGAGTGCAAATAACTGTTGGTTAATCTAATAAATAAATGAATAAAATAAATAAATAAATATATGTTTGTACTTAACTAACCAATGCTTAGCTTGTTACGGTTACAATTAATCACACTAATATTATAAATGTGAAAGTTTCTTTGTTCGAATGTTTGTCTGGTAATGACGCTGAAACTGATGAACGAATTTTGATGAAATTTGGTATACAGACAGGGCACTTTGGTATGGGCTAACTTCGGTGATAAGACTTTTTATCCCGATTAAATGATCTCATGGAATAAAAAAAGAAATCATATTCTACGCGGACGTAGTCGTGGACAACAACTAGTATAATTATAATTATTGTATTATTATGTTCTAAAAAGACACCCAGGCCATTGCATATGTACTCAAAATTATAATTTTCATAAAGTTTCTAAATTCAATAGCAGCAAGCAAACTGCTGGCGAGGCAAGCCTCAGCGGACGACTTGCAATTTGAATATCAAATAAATCTACTGCTGCTCCTTCGAAACTAAACTTTTCTGTTTGCACACCACTCTTTACAACTGTATTCATTATAAAATAGCAGTTTGTGTTAAACTTGGGAATATGGATATCTTATATATATGCATTTAATAAAACTGTACTTCTGTAAATTCTGCAAATTGAAAATATAAAGAAAACCTCCTCCGTTTTGGGAAGTCGGTTAATAAAAGAATATAGTACAGGGTGTTATTAGATAGACACTGAACTCAAAAATCGGATTTTTTTGTATGTGTGTCTGGCTGTCTGTCTGTCTCTCTGTATATTCACGCATCACGCAAAAACTACCGGTCCAATTACGATGAAACTTGATATGATTATACTTTAATATCCTGTCACAACATTGGGTACTTTTTATCACGAAAAAGTACATACACAAAAGAAACAAACTTAATTGTGCGACTCGATTCCTAGACAGAGTTTATTTATTTATTTATTACACACACACAAGTTAACATTAAAGTACAAGTTAACATTACACAACATTAAAATAGAATAGCGTTTTGATATTCGGGCGTTATTATTTAAAAAACTGCTTAATTGCACCATCGTTATATATCTGTCTATCTCTATATATTTTTTTATTTGTTTCTGATTTTTATTTATTTATTTCTTTGTTTCTATATTCAACACGAACACCATATCATTTCATCTCTTTCTAACCAATAACATGTTTCTTGTTTTTCGCAAACAATTTTATAATAACTTAGCTGTGGTTAATGCGCTTAGAACTCGACTCAAAGTAACCCGACTCGCTTGATTTTAGTTTTATTCCATAAATACGTTGTATTCACTTTAGTAGTATATTTATGGACAAATATTCTAGTGCGTAACAATAATAAATATTTGGTTAATTCAATGATAAGTGGATTTTAATACAAATTACGGGAATCGTAGCCGTTCAATCTCGTAGAGGTTTGTAGACTCGTAGCTCGTAGCTCGTAGCAAGCGTAGTCGACCTTTTGAAAATACGAATATGTCTGTTGCTAATTGCGTTTTGATAACATTTAATATAGTGTATTGATTGGTATGCCTTTTCAGTACAATTCAAGGGCCATGTACCAATAATATGTGTTGTAATAAAATGTGGTATTATGGGTTCGTTCGTAGCAGCGTAGCATCGACATAGCACCTACAGACATTCTATAAGCAGTTAAACTCAAATGTATTTCTTTAAAATGTATATCGAGCTATAATTTATAGAACATTATGTGATATAAAAGTTGTTGTATATGATTTAAAATGTGAATATCAATATGTTTTAGTTTAAAAAGTAATATTTTAATGGGTAATTCAGTAAGTGCATGTACTAAATTGCAATATTGAGATGCAAAACTATGATATGGTGATGTCATATTATTCTTATTCTCATCTAGTAAATTTCTTGCGTCATCATGAAAGTCTTGAATCGACAACGTGATCTATCTAGCGATGGTGGCGCCATCTAAAGTGGCTCTCGATCGCTCCACTTTCGATGAAATTGCGTACTTAGGATAATATGAAAAATATGGACATTATTTTCAATTTGAATGGCTCTGTATATTCATTATTATGCAGCTATTGAATTAATTTTATGAATGTGTTTGCAACGATTCTAAATAAACACTCAAGACCTTTTTAAATAACGGATAATGGGAGAGAGGCAGAGTTGCACATTACGGCACTTAATGCCACTGTACAATGTAACACTCACTTGTTACTATTTATGTTATGAATTCCAGACTCCGTGCTACAACTGAGATTCTTTTTTAAAAACAGTACCTAATACTTTTCCCGACCTGGGAATCGAAACTGGAATGCAGATACATTACACTAGATAGATACACTAGCTAATTAACTTAATTTAGTTTTGTTTGTGGAATTTCCATTTTATTTAAAACAAGGTGATTGTCGAATCTCATACATAGATCAAGACGAATTAGATCATTATAGAAGCGAAAGTGTTTGAATGTGTTTGTGTGTATGTTTTTTACTCAAACATCTCAGAACGGTTAAAGGGATGGAGATGAAATTTGGAACAGGCATTTATGGGCTAGAATTACACATAGGCAACTTATTATACCATGGGATCACGATAGAAGCTACTGGCAGAAGATTGTTAAATTTTGTTAAGTTTGTTAAATTTTGTTAAGTTTGTTAAATTTTGTTAGTTTGTTAAATTTTGTTAAGCTGTTTTTTTTATTTATTTAAAAACATTGCCCCACACTAGGATTTTCTCCTGTACCGTGGATGCGTTTACAAACACAAGTTCACATTCACATGACTCTCAGACCAGGAACAATAATTTGTGGATAACACAAGGGTCGTTCCGTGCGGGAATCGAACCCGTGACACGTTGCGTGGCAGCCGGTTGCCCAGTCACCTCACTAACCTTGTTGTCGCTTGTGTAAGTTTGTTAAATTCTCATTTTGTCTTGTTACAGATCTCCACTATGGGTCAGCGTTACTTAATTACTTTATGTGCTCTGATGCTCGTCTCGGTGGGCTACTGTCAAACTGGTGAGTTATTGATTATTATTTATTTCCTTTATATCAGAACGTCTTACCCAGGTCACATAATAGGTATGTTTACAACGTTAAATACACAAAATCTCAGACACCCTAAAAGATTTTCTCCAAAATCTTTCTCGTCAACCGCAATCAATTTAAATCAAAATAAAAAAGAGGTTCTCAATTCATCTTTTTTTATGGAATAAACCGGTAAACGAGCACACGGATCACCTGATGGTAAGCCATCAGCGCCGCCCATGGATACCCGGAACACCAGAGGTGTCACAAGTGGTTTACCGGCCTTTTGAGGATTAGGAATTTGAAGATCATGGGGGATTCAGAGATTAGGAAGTTTAGGAAGGGAATAATTGGGCCTCCGGTAACCTCACTCACACGACGAAACACAACGCAAGTGTTGTTGCACGTAGTTTTCAGTGAGGCCGTGGTATCTCTACCACTCCGGTCGAGCCGGCCCATTCGTGCCAAAGCATGGCTCTTCTACACGTAAAACACAATACATCGGATTAATTATAACTTACATTCTATTTGCTTCGAAAAGGCAAATTGCCTCACAAATATCTCCATTCCAGAAACGGAGCCGCCAACGACTGTGACGACCAAGGCTCCGACTACCACCACTGTGGTGACATCCACCACCACCACGACTTGGGAGACGGAGACCCTGAATGAGGGCCAGGCGATACAGAAGGCGCTGCAGTATCTGCTGCAGCACCGCCAGCCTGACTGGGGCTGGGGTAACGATACGCACCATGTGATGCTGACACTGCAGGTGATTATTTCATCATCATTATCAACCGGCAGAAATTTACTGCTGAACAAAAGAACACGACAATAATAACTAGTTTTACGCCGGCAATATTTCAATACTTTATGACAAAAATTTAGACCGATTTAAGGAATATAGTCTCTGAATATCTGTTATTAATTTCTGCTGTAAGGTGAGGTATCGAGAATTCACAGATGAAGAAACTTTATCTAATATTTTTTATTTTTTTGAATGCACTACAGTCCAACATTATTATTTTATAAAAACATTGCTTACTAAGATTTCTCCAGTGTCCTGTGTGCACTCACAAATATACAATTTCACATACACATGATGGATAAACCTAAATACCTAATGGTAATGATGATGACCTATGACTACGGCGTTGAAACCGTTAATACTTGGCGAATAACCAACTAGGTGCTCAGCAAGGCTATTAGACACCCCATCCTAGATACATTTCGGTGTCGCATTGGCATCTGAGCTAATCCAGAGATCTATCGTCTTGCCAATAACTAACTGCTACAACCCTAATGGTTCTTGTGCAGATTAGATAACGAGACCTTCATTCTTCTTGATAGTTAGACATTATTAGTCTTGAGCTTAAGTTCGGTCTGCAAATTAATAATACAGAAAACTGCTCAAAGCAAACCTCCGCTGACGTCTGTCAGCATCTTTAACAGGAATGTCTTAATCAAAGTATTATTGAAATTTTTATTTCGATAATATAATCTCGACTATGTTTACCACAAAGCTTCGCTTTCTGATAGTAAAATAGGCTGTAGAACTATTTATTAATATATGACATTTAACTACTCCAGTAATTACAGAAATAATCTTATTTAATTAAACTTCCAGTTGGCCAATAACACTGGTAAGGAGATTGAGCAGCAGGGCCTGGAGATGCAGCTCTCAGCCAAGCAGATGGAGATCGAGATTCTGCTCATGATGTCCAAGTGAGCCCAAGTCTTATACCGTAGATGTGATCATAGTATGTGGATGTATTTTGTAGGAGATAAATAATAATTATAATCAACTGCTCCAAGAAGTATTAACAATCACGGAGTATCATATCAGATTTATGCCTTAAATCATTAAGAACAATTTAATTTATCTCTAGACACCACGAATCTCCTCCTCCATTGGGGCGCCTCGCTGCATACACACTGGCCCTCGGAGCTCTCTGCAAGGACCCTCGGTCCTTCCACGGCCGCGACCTGGTGGCTGCCCTCCTGCATCGTGAGCCTCCTCATGACCTTGAGTTCGCCTATGCGACCTTGGCTGCCTGTTCTTCGGCAGCTCATGTTCGGCGCCGTCATATTAGGAGGCTCCTGGACATTGCAAACGCTGCTTCTGACCACAGTCTTGGTAAGTTAGAATTATTTTCATTTTTTGAAGGAAAGAAGTACTTTAAATTGGACTCACACAGAACATATTATAATGTCTAAAACAACTATATTATTTACATCAATAAAATTATTATTACCACATCTTTGCTAGGATCTTGCTATACTCGACTTGACTAATTCAGTAATTTTTTCAGATACGATCTCAATGGTGATCTTGGCGCTGCGCTGCGTGGTGCAGGACCACCGTCACCGTAGTCTCATTCACTTCGTGCGCCGCCCTATGGCCGGACTCGCAAGGCAACAACACACTGATGGGAGCTTCGGTACCCTGACCACCACCGCCTTGGCTATTCAGGTACGACTGCTTACAGGATCAACTGATGATAATGATGTAGATGACCCTGTCCTGCTGATGTTGTTCAAAACTTGTTACTTTTATTTCTCTGCAGGCCTTGGAAGATTCTGAATCAGGACCCGGAGCGCACCAGCACTGGAGCTTCCCAGCAGCACGCAAGTGGTTGGTGGAGAGGCAGCGAAGTGACGGTGGCTGGGGCGACGTGGCCAGCACTGCTGCAGCTGTGGCCGCTCTCACACCCGCCTCACTAGCTGCTGTCCGCCCGCCACACTGCGCTGACAAACTCCTTGACAATCGTCACGAACCTTTAGGTGACGGGATTTTTCAAGGAAATGTGCCATCAAACAATATTAAACTCTGTTGGAATTACCAGGCTAATTCGTAAAACCTTTTAACATTATACCATGTTATATCGTACTGTACCTTGATTACCACGTTGGTTGATCTCATTATCATAGTTCTCTCTAATAAATGTGTTATTTGTTAACGGTTCCAGATAGCAACGGAGGTGATGGCACTCTTAAACTGGCCTACCAATCAGGCAGCACCAGCAACGAATCCGATGCACGCAACGTATCCTTCACTTACACGCTGTGGGTTGGCACTAACGTCACCGAGACCTACACCCTGCGCATGGTTGCTCCTAGGTAAGTCTAGTGATTAACTTCTTATTTAATATGATATCCTGGTAAATTTTTCGGTGATCTCAGTATAAAGTAATAAACGGTATTTTGATCATGATGAAAGTAAGAACTTCACCAATTAACCCAATCGAATAACTAAAAAGAGAAAATTAGCTTTATGATGTTCTTTTCACCATAATACCATGAAGGCCTTCACTGTCATGAAGGTTTAATCGCCCTGACGCACAGTGACAATTATCTATCATAAATTATATTTTTTATAATGACAGGAATATATCATTCTTCCACGTGATGCAAATGGCGGCGAAAATATTACCGAAGTTCAAGTTTGAGGCGAGCGAGTGGCCCAATGGTCATTATGTGCACACGATCGGGGGTCACAAGGAGGAACCCATGGGTTACCACTACTGGCTGCTTTACCGTCTTCCCGAGAAGCCTGACCCCGCCAGCCCTCCTGGCAACCAGCTCGTCGCACCAGTCGGTAAGAAATACGGTTACTTTATGACTGAAAATAAGATTCAAAAATATAATAAAATCCTTGAGTAAAACAGTACTATTATTAAATGTGTAATCCTTACAATTTTTTGCTGAACAGTATTAATTGCTTATTCACTAAATCAAACATTATTTTATTTCAGGTGTGGACGACTTATTGGTTGAGGAAGGAGAACATTATCTGTTCTGGTATAAGAAGTTGTAATTCTTCCATTGAAATCGCTCCCACCAGTTACCACTTTTATTGTATACCTTCTACCATCGTATGATACCTTCGTTCCATCTTCTCTATTATTTAATCTTTTAAAGTTTCTGTTTAATCTGTCTCAAACTTAGATGTAAGATTCGCAGTCATATATCGTACGTATTTCAATAGGAATAATAGTTTTAGGAGCATATTTATCAAACGATTGTACCTTTAATATTAATCTCTGACTATTTTAAACTTTCACGATTTAGCTGTGGTCAATTTTCTAATGTTACTAGAAAATTTAGATTTCTTTACTGAGCATACCAAAGATAAACTATACATAGAAACATTTATAGATATTCGTAACTTTCATGATGTTACGAGTACCAGTTTGTTAATGGAGGTACTCATAAATGGTCCCATTATAGCACCCTGGGGAACGCTTATTTTGTCAGTGAAATGTTCGTGTGGCCTTTATTATCTGAAGCTGACCACATAGGTATAGTAGGTCCCATGACGGACATTCAATTAAATGTTTACTCAGTAACGCATTACACATATTTTAGAAAGATTCTGTAATCATAATCAGTAATAATATCATTAGCAAACGTTATCTAAGGTTTCCATATTCTCAATAAAGATACTGTTTTTGTCGGCAATACTTTGCATGTGTTAGTTAGCATGTACGATAGCATTTAGAACAACGTTAAGATTCATGTTAAAGTAAGCAATTCTCAATTTAAAACTTTTTTAATACCTAAACATCGAGTTAATGTAAAATTGAACAATAGAAATAATATATTTATCAGGACATGCTGGCAAATAATATAACTAGAACAATTTTCGTTACGATTAAAGAAAAACTAAGTTACTGATTATTATCAGGTATTACAAAAGTATGAATATTTGGTCATATTTCCATTAACTCGATGTCGATTATAATTCTAGTTACCTACTATATTATACTGTGTAATCTCGGAAACAATAGATTTTAAAACTAATCATTTTAGACGAGACTGAACGCAGTGTTATCTAATTCAAGTGCGTTAGAATAACATTTTTATTGTACCTATTGAATGGTTCTTAATAAAGTACGAAAATACAGTAACCTCTGGTGTTTTCTTGGTCTCATTCACACTGTGTATGTTATATGAAGAGAATTGGGTACTTTCCTTAATCACAAATGAATTATTTCGACTGTTCAATACAATAAAATATAAAAAAATAATCACACTTTCATTAATTATTGATTTTAGGACCAACTTAATTTTAGTAATTTCCAGCAAATTTTAAAATTAAGTATGCTGTTTGACACTTAAAAATCGTAACGTCACAATACACAATCCATAGAAAACCGTCGTTTTCAACAGTTCGAAAAATGTATTGAATTTGACTAGTTGGCAAGTACCCAATTGATGCAAGGCTGAGATTTCTGTTCCGTATTCTGAGGGCTAAATGCGCACGCCTCTTCATTCCCTGGATTATAGGCACGTAAGCCTAGTATCTATGTGTAATTTTTTATTTTGAAAGGTAGGTGTATCTCTATATCGACGTTATGAAAGAATAAAAACCACAAAGTTAAGATCCAACATTTATTAAATTTGTACAACTTACACATAACACCAATTTGACCACGTCGGCTAGGTATCAATACCTAAATAGTGCAAGGAAGCTACAAAACGTCTCATATATTGCATAGAAAATGGAAAACAACGTCCTCATAAAAATAGCATTTGAATATTTATAAATTTGAAAGAGCTTATCATAAGAACTTACACGATAAGTTATTTTATAACTCAAATCACTCATACAATACAACCTTCAATACTAAAATGGAACATAAAAATAATGCATTTCTGAGAACATAAATAACTAAACATAGCTTAACATATAGTCACTTATAATGGTTGATAGGATATAACCATTATAAGTGACTGTGTTATATCCTATCAACCATTTTTTGGACTTCATAGTCTCATAATAATAACTAATATTCTTTACTTTACTGCAACATTATGTCTCAAAAGAGATCTGACACGTTCACGGAATACTAATAGAATATTCGCTTAGCTCAGTAGCTACTGAATAACTCAACACAACAATACTATGCATCCCCTTGATTCAAAGTTCTTACATATTGAACTAAACATGCATGGATGGATGACAAACTGCAATCTATGTATAATCGCAGTTACTTTTAATCTAAAGGCCTTGTTTCAACATTTCTATTTAAGTGCCTCTTAGCTTATCTGACACATTTTAGATAGTCTACTAATCCGTCAGTTAGACTAATTACAACTTAGCTAGAACGGCGAAACAGGCCCTTACTGTAATACTTAAGAGACATTTAACGCTTACTTAAACTATTCCTTAGTAATGATTTTGTTCCGAAAACAATTGCTAAGGACTGGGTTAAGTAGCCATTAAATGACTTTAAATACGGCGGTTAGTGTAAGATTAAACATAAATTAATATATCTCTCGAATTATGAGATAATCAAAAACAATCCAAAATAATAAGCTTTATAGAGAAAAATATAATATTAGTCGATTTTTGGACATGACTATTTGTTCGAAAATCGACTAATTCAAAACCCTCTTTAGTATTACTCGGGAATAAGTTGCCGAAACAAAATTGTGCTTCGTTTTATAAAACAAACAACCAAAGAAAGTTAATACATGCATAACTTTATGATACCTTAGTAAATGTAAAGAAAACTGCGTGCAAATGCAATTTTATGATTACTTACATACTTAAAATAATAAATATCAATCACGTAGATAATATAAATGAGCAACATATTAACCTTATAAAAATAATCCAATTGTGCATTGAAATAATTGTGTCTATTATTATATGTATGTGCATACAGCATTATCTAGTACTACATAAATAAAACGAATCTTTAAAATTTCACAAAGAAAGGATGCAGTAAAATGCTGCTATGGAAATTGATGTATACCCGTATTTTTCCGTATAAAATACAAAAATCAATGTTTACGACGAGATAAAGATAAAAATCATATATAATTCAAACAGCCAATTAGTTGTAGCTGCGTTGTTGAATGTGTGTTCCTGACGTCACATCGGGCTCACCACCTTATGTGGCCCGCGACTGCTGCGATCGGCGGTCATTCACTCACTCGCTCGCCCGACACGACGCCGTGCGCACATATCGGTTGACCCTTACAATCAGTACCTATTTAAACTGTCAAACACCAAGCGGTCACCGGTGACCGCAACCTATTGTTCTATAATTGTGTCTACAAAACCGGTACTCGACGAGTTAAATACAGTCTTCTCATCAAACCGAAGTCTTTTATTATTCAAGACCACCAGCAACACACCTGGAGCTTGATATTCAAACAATGTGAGTTGTGTCGAAAACCCCAGATATCCAATAATTCGTTTATTTGTAAAAGTCGAAGATGTGATTGTATGTTGACCCGTGGATATATCTCTATGACCCCAATTAGTTTACTAAACGACTAAAACACAGATTTAAATAATATCGAAAAACAATCACATTTACATTAAACTGATTTTGGTTTCTTTATTTTTTGGTTTACTCGAATATAAGTATCTACTTTTTATCTTGCAAATATTCGTTTACGGCTCTGCAAGTCCATCCGAACTTGATGGACTTATTTACGAATTTACTCCTGTATTCTGATTTATCAATAACTTCTTATCTATCTCTGGGACTATCTCATAACTTATTGTAGGACTCGTAGATTCGCATATATGTATATTTAGTTGATATTGTGATGAAGTGAAATATTTCAAAAATAAACTCAAATTGCTACCTTTCTTTGTGTAACTTTAGCTATAGACAAGTCTAGTTAAAGGATCCGTAAATAATATATTAATCATCATTCGAACAATTAATCTAACATTCTGAATGGCTAACACACAGCAAATCACAACTTGTCTCATTATTGAAAAAATTAAATTCTTCCATAAGCGATAAAGACCAGCTTCAATACGCTTAAAAAGGTATTTACTTTTTTATTTCAGAGCAAAATGCGTCGCATTCATAAGGCTTAAATTCGAACATTTTCTAACGGGGAAATAAACTGGTTTCACTAGTTTGACAGATGACATTAGAACATTGTCAAAATAACGCTTCGTGATTGGCTAAGGCAAGTTATATAAAGTGCGGCCACTTTTTTTAATTATCCCCATTGGCAACAGTAATACAACATACATCCTATATTACTTTATGTGCATCCACCTATGGGTATTGAAAATATATTATAGACAGCTTTTAGCGAATTATCACTTACAAATACAGTGGAATAGACAAGAAATGATAAAAGTACTTAAGATATATATTATTTATATCACATAGAGTACCGAAGAGGTAATGGTTTCAGGTCAAATCACATAATTTGTTAATATTATAATTGGTCTGAGTCGAAACGAGTGAAATAGTTTAGCCTACAAATAAATAAATATAACAACCAAATATGAGGTCAATTTAATTATAAATCTGAGATTTTTATGGCAAATCAAACATCACTAATTCTTTGCACACAGTGAAGTGACACATACTCAAACTATTCAATTCACTTCGACGCAAACCTGTTGCAAACTCACTCTCTAATATTTTCACGTGATTACATTACGTAAATCAATCATTTTACTATACAAACAAATAAGGCTCTTTTTGGCATAGCAAAGGTTTTACTGTAACACTTAATTCGGTCTTGAAAAACACCTTAGGAGACTTTGGAGTCCCCAAAATAATTTAATAATCAGTTATATGTTGGTTTGTTTGTAACCACGTGAAGCAGTGATGGTTTGCAGGTTGTAGCTAGTACTCTTAACTGGATGCGACATTAAGGCATGATCACGATGCGGTTCATGATCGTCGTGTACGCAAGTCCCAGCGCCCACGATACTTCGTGGCCGTTCACTTTCTTGAATAACTGGAAATAATGAATTCTTTATTAGATTTGTGTGACAAAATTATTTACATATTTTTTAAAGAGTTGTAGGCAGAGGTGCACATTATACGACTGTACAATGTAACACCCACTTTTCACTATTTATGTTATGAGTCCCATGTAATAGGGGGTGAGCTTATTGCCATATACCGGGCACTGCCTACCCCTTCGAGGATAAAAGGCGTGATGTTATGTATTAAAGAGTTGTCCCATACTAAAATATTCTCCTGTGTCGTGGCTACGTTTACAAATATACAAGTTTTTACATACACATGACACCCAGAACCGAAAGAACAATTTGTAGATCATACAAGGAGATGCTTCGTGCAGGAATCGAACCCGTGACACGTTGCGCGGTTGTCTAGCCACTGCACCAACCCTGCCGTCTAATAATGTTACAATGACGTGTTTTATTTTTTCATTCGTATAATACGCGTTTGTTTTTACACTAAAAGAATGTCGTTTAGGTTAATATGTAGTACCTACTTAACAAAATCAATTTAGAGGACTCGCATCAATAATGAGAGGTAGAAAACAAAACCTAAGTAAAATGTAAAGTCAATTATCATCGAAATTCTCAAACCTCTAAATCTATCGCAACAGGACTAAAAACTGCAAAATATAAACCAATTCATCAGGATATTATTAAGAAAAACAAAGTTAAACTACAACTCACATATATCGGTTCATTATCACTGATCTTGTAGACATCTTGCAGTAATGTGACGATGTACACCAAGTCTATGCAGGCCCACGGCTGGTCTACGTTGGGAGTAGAGCACGCTTCCAAAGCTGCCTTGCGGTAAGCCGCTACTGACACTTGCCCGCCCGTCATTACATCTGAAAATAGGAGATTCATTTAATGTTTAATTTTATTTTATTACTTCTAGCTTCTAAACCCGTAGCTTTATCCACGTGGCTGTGGGATAAAGAGTACCCTGTGTTATTCCAGGTCATAATTATTACTAGCAAACCCGACGAACTCCGTTTCGCCACCAGGTGGCTTCGTTTTATGTAACATTCTTTGCTATAAACCTCACGGAGCCCGAGACCTTTCCAACGAATGCAAAGCCGTGGAAATCGTTTCGTGCGTTCTACAGTTATAGCGTCAGGAAGGAAAACCCGACTTATTTTTATATAGTAGATTATCCTGCTTCAAATTTCAACACGATCACTGCTGTTTTGACTTGGTTGAGTAAACAAATACGAGATAAATGTAAGATAAGTCTGGCGAAGGCAGAGTACAGTAAGTACGTTCCTCTTCTCTTGGGAGACTCCTAAAAGACAACTCATCGAGCAGAGACCTGTCACCAGCGGTCTTTAATAAACTTGACCCGTTTATACTGATACCTACTACCGATATCTACACCGTTTGTCAAGCGTAGAGAATGTGACAAAAACCTTTTATTTGGCGACGGTCCATTGTCCAGTCCAGCAGTGGCCTGTGTCACTGTTGTGTGTCTGTTTAGTTAACTTTTAAATGTCCGATTATGAATAATCCACAACATTTGTTCACACAAAAGTAGTCACTAAAAATCGGAAATAAGGTCTATAATGGTGTAAGTGGAGACCAGTCACGCGGTGACAGCTTGGATCTTGACCAGTAAATTAAAAAAATAATTTCAAAGCAAATATGAGTGCCCGCCAGGTACCAGGGCAACAGAGCTCAGTAGCAGTACGTACCTATAATGCCCGCGTCCGCCGCGACGTCGTAGAAGTAGCTCATGGCGGCCACGCTGCCGAGCGGCGCGCGCTTGGGCTCCCAGTCCACGTTGGGCATCACGCTGCGCCGCACGGCGTCGTGACACGCCGCGTATATTGCTGACCGCTTCGACCCGTGCACGCGGAACGCACCGCTAGATATTAAATTTATGAATAATAAATAACTGAAAGTTTCGGAAACAAATGACACGAGCTAGGACTCAGGTATACAAAGGGATGATGATAGGGTATGAAAATAAAAATCTAATTAGTCCGTCAGTTGGATAATCAAAAAATATTAGACGCCTATTTTTTATTTTGTCGTATAAGGTTATAACAATCGAGATAAAACGAATCGAAATTTGGGAGTATCTAAAACGTCACTTCTCCGTATAAACGTCTCTAGAAGTGACTTCACATCGATATTTCAAATCAATATCTCGTCAAAAGTATCGGAGATAGATAAAATAAAAATTAGTCATCTGTATCATCAACAGCCTATAAATGCCCACTCCTGAGCAAAGCCTCTTCTCACACGGAGAAGGTTAGATCAAATCAAATCAAATCAAATCATTTATTCATTTGCGAACATGGGTACAAAAAAAAAAGGTCTTATAAATACAAAATAGTGTCCATTAACCATATTCTACCTTAAAGGCATGCAAATTTAAAAGAAAGATACAATAACACATATTAGGCACCAATAAACTAGTATTTTACAAATGAGGTAACATTATATAAGCTTATCCTGTAAATATTCTGTGACAGAGTAATATGCTTTTTTCAGTAACAGTGTTTTAACATTGTTTTTAAATATATTTTCATCACTTATGCCCAGAAATGAATTTGGTAAATGATTATATATGCGTGGAGCCATACATAATATACTTTTATTTAATAATGTTGTTTTGTTGCTTGGTAGACATACATTGAATTAGAGCGTTAATCACCACGCTTGCTCAATGCGGGTTGGTGATTTCAAACTTATAATTAGAAATTATAAGTCCAGGTTTCCTCACGATGTTTTTCCTTCACCGTTTGTCAGTGGTGTCTAAATAATCTTAGAAAGTACATATAACTCGGAAAAAGTCACATTGGTACTTGCCGTTGGTAGGTTTCGAACCCGCACCCTCATGCATGAGAAGCGAGCGTCTTAAACCTCCAGGCCACCACGACACTGTCATCTGTATATTGATATCAAAAAGTTGAATTACCTGACGAAGTAGTTTTTGTTAGCATAAGTCCATGGTTCCCGTTGAATGATGGGGTCGACACATACGGATCGGAACTCCAGTGTCTCTCCCTCCGACGCCTCCGATTGAAATACACCATATCGAGCCGCCAGCAGACCTAGCTTCAAGTAGCTGAAAATAAATTTTATATAAATAATTATTTTATAGGTAAACTACGTACGTAGCACTACCTCGTTGGGATCTTGGGTTCTATTCCCGGATCGGGCAAAGTACTTCTGGGTGTTTTTTTTAAATCTCAGCAGTAGCACGGAGTATGAAATTGTGTCCATACCGGGCAATAGGCTCACCCCCTATTACATAGGACTCATAACATAAATAGTGAAAAGTGGGTGTTACATTCTACAGTGGCATAATGTGCATTGTGCACCTCTGCCTACCCCTTCGGGGATAAAAGGCGTTATTTATTTATTAAACTTTATTGCACATACAGTGAAATTGGCGGACTTAATGCTGACGTTATGTTATGTGTTTTGATAGTGTCGTAGAGGCTCGAAGGTTAAGACGCTCGCTTCTCATGCATGAGGGTGCAGGTTCCAAACATACCAACGGCAAGTACCAATGTGACTTTTACGAGTTATATGTACTTTCTAAGATTATCTAGACACCACTGACAAACGATAAAGGAAAACATCATGAGAAAACCTATAATTTCTAATTATAAGTTTGAAATGGCCAACCCGCATTGAGCAAGCTTGGTGCTTAATGCTCAAACCTTCTCCGTGTGAGAAGAGGCTTTGCTCAGCAGTGGGCATTTATAGGCTGTTGATGTGTATGTTTTTATATTAACTATCTTTGTATCAGTAAATAAGTATCAGTGAACTGTGCGACGTCGCCACGAGTGCCCACGCTGCTCATGAGGAAGAACCCCTCTGTGGTTCGAAACTAGTAGAGCTTTTCTCAGTATATTCACGTGAGTAACCCGCGATTTTAGTTAATTTAGTTAATGTTGATGTGTATGTGTGTGTTTCGATATGTTCAATTATAAATAACATTCACCTATGTGTATAGAGAGTGATGTTGTCCCCAGCGGGCACGACGTATTGGTCCTTTTTGGGGAAGTTGGCAGTCTCTTTGTTGCTCAACTGGTAGGTGATCTGTGTGGACCCACCGCCGAGGTCCAGGGCCGCCATTGTTGACCCGCCCATGAGGTCTGAAAGGAAAATTGAAAAAGATTTTTAAAGGTTAATAAAATTTGAAAACAATTTGAAATTGATACCAACTTTGCGAGGTCAGGAATTCGGGATACGCGATTGATTAAGACACATTGGGGTCTTTGAAAGCAACTAAAGTTACAAATTTCAGTCAATATCTTCCAGTTACAACAAAATGATTGTAGAATCACAAACAACCATGCTTTATTTAACAAACTGTAAATATGTATGTAGCAGGAAAAGTATATAATACTTAAGCTTCATCGCTGATACAATTTACGAGACACATTCTATTTGAGGGAATGACCAAAGTAAAAGACTTTTTCTTTTAAGAATAAACTGAAATAATAAAAGTCAAGGACGGTTCAAAAAAGGTGACCACAGTCTCTAGAAGCAACGACTGTGGCACCTGGCTACTATAGACTTACACGCAGAATACATACACATTGACACGAAGGACATCCGTCGCGTAACATGGCCCGTCATTACACTTCCTACATTACAGTGTTGCTAGTACATGCACACATAAATTTACCTGACATTTTGGTGCTTCAATCCATCGACATATACTAATGGACATGGCCTTAAAAATGAGAATGGTGGCACTCCGAAAGAAAGAGAGGAAACGAAGTTTCGGTTTATTTTTATCTCTCTCAAAATAGTACCGTGGTTAAGACTTTATGAGCGAGAAAGAGATAGCGCTAGACCGAAAGCATAGGCCATCTCTCTCACTCTTTTCAAACCAAAAAAATACTGCAGATTATACGCGTATGGCATGTCCGTTAGTATCTGTCGATGTTTCAATCATTTTTAAGTGACATTAAGTCCGCCTTATTTCCAACGTCCTTGATAAAATTAAACAAAATACACTTAGAAGCAAAGAAACGGAGCCACTTGCAATTTTTTTCCATTTTATAGAACCCTCTATAGCTTAAAAAAATTCCAACAAAATGCTCTCATTTTAAAGGTAACTAAATTGCCTTTTGTTAACGTATGTCGTGTAATTGAGTACTTGTCAACTAGTAAAATTCAATATTTTTTTCGAACGGTCAAAAACGACAGTTTTCTATGAATTTTGTACGAGATTGTGTATTGTGACGTCACGTTTTTTTAGCGTCATACTGCTGTATTTATTTAGCTTGAAAAATACCAAAATCAAGTTGGTCATAAAATCAATATTATATATTTTTTCTTTTTTCAAATACTCGTATCAAATAATATTTATCAAGAAATGAAATAGAAATAAACACTAATGACTCCATTTGTTTGCTCCCAAGTACAGTTCAATGACTTACTATGTAAGAGGTTGATGGTGTACCAGATGAAGATTCCTTCATCAGAGCCGTCCATGATCTTCACGCCATCAAGAGCCACATCGTAACCTAGTCTGGAAGGAGAACACTGGATATTACTTTCATTGCTTTTGTTATTTGTAGCTTGCCATTTTAAAGTTACACCGATAGCAGGGGCGTAGCTAGCGCCGTATCTGCCGTATCAATTATACGGGGCCCCCGAACTACAGGGGCCCCCAACGTGCCTAAGCAAAAATTGATGGAAACTTTATTCTAGTACAGTAATAACATGGAGTTAAAATAAACGTTTTTTTTTTACTATAAAGCATGCGTTCAAAGGTTGGCAGAAACTTAAGAAAGATAAAAGTAACTAAACTGTCAAACACCAAGCGGTCACCGGTGACCGCAACCTATTGTTCTATAATTGTGTCTATAATGACGGTACTCGACGAGTTAAGGTCCTCTAATTAAAGCAGAGGGAGTTGCCTGAAAAGATTTTCGGTTTTCACACAAATTTTAAGTATTTTATGCCTGCAAGGGCCCATAAACAAAATTTTAATTTTTAATAGTCATTTATCTTTTTGTTTATGGAATAAGCCGGTAAACGAACAGATCATTCGATGGTAAGCAATCGGCGCCGTCCATCGACACCTAAAACACCCGAAGCGTTACAAGTGTATTGCCGGCCTTTTGGGGATTAGGAATTTGATGATGAAGATTTAAGAATGTTGGGGATTCGGGAGACAAGGATTATTCATAACATAACATCACGCCTTTTATCCCTGAAGGGGTAGGCAGAGGTGCAAATTCCGGCACTTAATGCCACTGTACAACGTAACATCCACTTTTCATATTTATGTTATGAGTCCCTCGTGATAGGGGGTGAGCCTATTACCATAAACCGGTTATTGGTTTCGTTACATATAATCTGCTCTCAAAGCCTCCTCTACATAAGAATGTAATGTGTGATATATATCAATGCCTAGACCAAAACAAGCTAGTATAATAAGCGTATACTTACTGGGATATGGCTCTAGCGACATGGTCGATGAGTTGCTGTGCCTTGTCAGCTGGTAACAGTCGCAGACCAGCCGTGGCTCGAACTATGAGAGGAGTCGACTTCCTCTTCTCAAGAGGTGTGAGGAACTCCGCTTTCTTTATTAATTGCACTATTGTATCTGCACCCTGAAATAAACGGATTTTATGTTATAAATACGAAATAATAAAAAAATATATATAACAGTATAACATAACATAACATCACACCTTTTATCCCCGAAGAGGTAAGCAGAGGTGCACATTATGCCACTGTACAATGTAACACCCACTTTTCACTATTTATTTTATGAGTCCCATGTAATAGGGAGTGAGTCTATTGCCATATACCGGGCACAACTCCAGACTCCGTGCTACTACTGAGATTTTTTTTTAAAACCCAGTAATACTTTGCCCGGCCACCCGGGCATCGAACCCCAGACCTCTTGCCCGGCAGTCGCACTTGCAACCGAGTGGCCAACGAGGCAGTCAAAAGTAAAAAAAGTATCTATTAAAAAAAAATAGTGATATTTGAAAAGAGGTTGGAAATTAAGTAAGTTTCGTTTAGTCAACCGCGTTGAAGATAGTTATGAGGGCTCTAAGCCTGAATTATTGACCTGAATAGGTCTTTGTGATGGGGGCACATTAAACTTTCTACCGTCTTCGGCGCTATACAACAAAAATATAATTTATGCAAAGAGGAAACCAATTTAGGCCATTTGACCTTTTTAAATATGTATACAAACCAGAAAAGAACATGGATTTAATGTAACATAAATCAAATTTATATTAAACTAGCTTTTACCCGCGGCTTCGCTCGCGTCACAAAATGATAAAAAGTAGCCTATGTGACATATACCAATACACACAGCGCCATCTATACCATTAATTTTGTTATCCCTCGGGAATATCAAATTTTTACCGGATAAAAAGTACCCTATTATTCAATCCGGACTTCTAACTTTACGTCTGCAAAAATTCACAGCAATCGGTTTAGTAGTTACGGCGTGAAAGCGGAACAAACGAACAAACAAACTCACTTTCCGATTTATAATATTAGTAAGGATACACATTCCAACTAACCTTCGCCGGGTCATCAGCGTAAGACGAGAGTCCGGGTTTGGACTGTTCAAAGTATTCATCTACTAAGTCCAGGTTACCCGGGCCGAATACTGAAACAAAATTATACACTAAATTAAACGTAGATAGATATGAACTTTCACGCTAACTAACCCGGGGAGTAAGCAATAGGTAGTATAATACCAAGAACTTTAAAACACGTCGTCAGGCTTTTTAATCCTCAAAGGACTTTTTTGTGGGATAAGTCGGTAAACCAGCATACCGATCACTTGATGGTAAGCAATCTGCGCCGCTCATCAACACCTGGAACACCAGAGGCGTTACAAGTGGATAGGTGGATTAAAAAACCCCAACGATAACTGGGCCATTGACTATTAATTTATTAATCACATTGCACTGACAAGCCTGGAACCATCCACCATTTTGTGCTTAAATTGACAAAGTTACTTTCGATGTCAAAAAACCTCTGGTATAAAAATTACAGTAATACAAAATAATGACATAACATAACATCACGCCTTTTATCCCCGAAGGGGTAGGCAGAGGCGACATTATACCACTGTACAATGTAACACCCACTTTTCACTATTTATGTTATGAGTCCCATGTAATATGGGGTGAGCCTATTGCCATATACCGGGCACAATTCTAGCCTCCTGTGATTTTTTTGTAAAACCCAGTAATACTTTAACCGACCCAGGAATCGAACCCGAGACCCCTTGCGCGGAAGTTGAACATGCGACCACTCGGCCAAAGAGGCAATCAGGCAGGCAGAGCAGAGAGACAAAATAATGAAACAGATTAAAAAGAGTAACCCTCGCGTTTCTTGTTAGTTCTTCTCCATATTTTATGTATTTATTTACTTTGGTACGACCAACTCCATACTTCACTGTTGAGTTTAAAATTTCTGTTGAGCTTTAAAAAAGAAAAATATCTACAAGAAAGTTTACATGACGCGTTTTTTCATACAAAAACTATAACTTTGTAGGTGCTCCAATGACTAATCATAATTTGTAATTAACATTAACTTTGAAATAACAATAATAACATTAATTAATTAATTACTTAACTACATTTCGTAACAACAGCTATTCCAAGACGCTGTTCTCAAAGTACAAAGATACATTACCTATTGTCATAGGCGTGCGTCATACAATTCCCGCAATCATAAAGACGCAAGAACATTCTCAATTCAGTAATTTAAATAAACAACACAATGGTATCCCAACTGACTAACTAACTAACTAACTAAAGAGGATATATTACAATGGACCAGTAGAATAGAGATCTATACTAATACAATAAATGAAGCTGAGAAGTTGGTTTGGTTATTGTTTGAAAGAAAAAATGTCTTTATAATAACTATCGTGAGACATACTACATTAACTAAAAATCGCGGATTACTCACATGATTACTCAGAAAAGCTCTACTAGAACCACAGAGGGGTTATTCCTCATGAGCAGCGTGCGCTGCGGCGAGCCTACTGACATCGTGGCGATGTCAGTAGGCTGCGCGACAAGAACCTTCTGTAGTTCGAAACTAGTAGAGCTTTTCGCAGCATATTCACGAGAGTAACCCGCGATTTTTAGTTAATTTAGAACTAATTTCCATAACTATTTTATTTGTGTTGGACAGCCCATTTACCGAAGGTCATGTGCTATAAATATCACGCTGTGGTCAAAAGGAGTCATCATTTCTGCTTCGACTGGGACTGAGCTGATTGTGAGCTAATATCGTTGAGGTAAAATGAATGTTTGTATTGTATTTAATTTCCGTTCGTTAGTCTCGCTAATATTCGAGAACGGCTGAACCGTTTTGGCTAATTTTGGTCTTGAAATGTTCGTGGAAGTATAAGGAAGGTTTAAAAAGTAAAAAAAAAAATTGTTGGCGGTACGAAGTTTGCCGGGTCAGCTAGTAGGTAATCTATTATTTATTTACTTACATAACACATTAATTTGACCCATTTTACTTGCAACACTGGACTCGATTAGGTAGAAAGTTTATGCCAAAAATATTTGTGGTAGCACTACCATCGCATTCATCCGAAAACTGGTAATGTGCGTTTTTACCGACTTCAGAAAAAGGAGAAGGTACTATGTTCGGGTGATTAAAGGATAGGGACTAACGAGTTGTAAGTTTCCTTGCAACTATTTGTAGCAAATGATCTGTGTGCAAGTGCGTTGCCAACCATATGCAGAAAACTTCACCCAGTTGTACAGTCTCTTTTTTGTACCTTCAGGCTTAATTCATTCTGTCTCCTGCAGTAATTCACTAAGGGAAGTGGAAACTATCGTTTTTTTTTTGTTGCGGGAACCAAGACAGTTACTCATGTCCCTGGGAGGCGCCGGACTTCAGTGTTCCAGTGTTTTCATGGTTGTATCTACTGTAGATCCTGGCGTACAGGAGTTGCAGCGATTTTAGGACGGTGTGGCGGGCTTGTCCCATAAAAAAAATGTAGAAAACTGTCCAATTGCCATTTTTGTAGCAGAAATTTTCCGTATAACATTAACTCATGTTCACACCTATGTATGTACAACTAGTTATAGGAGTTACATAATCCTATGTAATAACTCGCAAGATAACGGCTACCTGATAAAACGTTAGAAGCTGTAGATTTCAGTATTAAGTATTCGTAGTTTGGTAACTAGCTAATAATAATTTGTTTTTGATTAAGGAAAGTACCCAATTCCGAGTATTTTCAGATTGCCTATCTCATAAAGGTTGGAAATACCTATTCAATTATTAGTTGATAATTTTAAAATTTTATGTATATTTTAAAGTAAGAAAGAATCGATAAGTAAGTTTATTTCATGTACAAAATACGACAATATCATAAACTATTATTATTAAGTGAAATTAGCGGTTCAATTTGTGTTCTAATTAAATAATGTAGGAAATAAACGTAAATGTAATTATTGTTATCATCGTTTTATCTAATCAGTTAATGAAAGGTACCTATTAGTTACCTAATCAACAATACCTATTATTTGATTTTATCTCTTGTCAAATATAAGTTCCTTCCATCATACACGTCACATATGTAGATGTTCAGGCATTTCTTCTTTCATTAGATAAGTATTATTTTCATAATTCATTCAAAAACTACGTTTACAAACGCCAACGTCAACCTCCTCTTTTATTGTAGTCGGTTATTTAATATACAACTTTCTGGAAACCGTATCAAAATCGGTTCAGCCAATCGCGAAATTATAGCGCACAAAATAATTCAGCTGTTACAAAATCACCTTATAGTGCATCTTACAATTAAATTTTTCTACAATCACAGCCGTGCCGTGACACAAAAAAAAGTAGATAAAAATGCAATCAAACATGGAATAAGATGGGATATTTCATTGCACAACTAAAGTTTAACTGTTGTTTATGTAACAGTGAACAGAAAGGAGCTGATGGTGATAATAATGATGGACTCACCTGTAAAAGGTACTCTAAACTTATAAGCAAGCACCCTGGATCCCGAAGAGCCGGCGTCGATGATGACCGCGTGATGATAGACACTCTCGTAGCCCAAACTCTTTGCGATGCCGTCCAACCATTGTGACTGGCCAGCAAACAGCCCTGCAACACAAAACCTCATGCTAAATACGATGAACACAGTCTTTGCCTTTACCAACATGGTTATTAAAAAAAGAAGTGTCAAATTTCCCGCGCTTTTGAATTATTTATTAAAATTTGTAAAGTGAAAAAAGCTTTACACAATATTAGGAAAATGTTTTGCTTAGTCATGTCGCTTTCGGTGTTATCCTGACAGCCTGTTGATGTACACGAAAAGACCAACTGATTGGTATGAGTACGCGTATTATTTCGTACTTTTTTTTAATACGAATAATATAATAAATAAAATAATAAAAAGTGTTTATTGTAACAAAAACCTTGGAAACACAGTTTATGAATACTAACATCTAAACTAGGCCGAGCCTGTACCTTAGATGTTAGTTCCTTCCAATTGACACAATATATTATTTACAATTTATAGTTTGTAAATGTTTTATAATACCATTGTTATCTAATGCACGAGTATGACAATACAATAAAACAACCTTGAGAGACAGGAGGGTACCTAATAAAAACATACTGTACACAATATCAACTTTTTATGAATTACCCGCACAGAATGAATTCACTTAAGTAGAGATATAGTTAAACCACTAAAACAATGAACTTAGATAAAAATAATAATATTGTGTATATATTTTTATAACTTTATTATTTTATTTATTTATGTGTAAAGTGTAGTGTAAGGTGGTGTATGCATCAGTGTGATTAATGTTGATAAGAATTTAAGTTTTATTTATATACATATTATAAACTTTAGGGCTGTGGGGCCCAAGTGCACATCTTCTTTACAAAGATATTGTAAAGAGGATGGTTGACACTTCAGGTGATCGAAGGGCTGGCTTCTACCTTGGACAAAGGTTAAGCATTGCCATTCAACGTGGTAATGCTGCCAGTCTTTTGGGCACCCTACCTCACGATAATGATGAGGAAAAATTTTTTTTTGATGCCTTATTATAGCTTATTTATTTACTATTACCTTTTTTTAAGGTGTAAATATTTTAGTTCATAGTTATTTATATTTTAAGTTGTATATATTTTCATTTAGTTATAGTTAATATTAATTGTATTATATAAAATAGAAATATTATAAATAGTGATTATTCAAGATTGTTTCTTTTTCACGCCAATTGGATATTAGTTAAATTTGCTTAGTAATTAGTGTTTGTTAATTATTTATTTAGTATTAATCTACATACTTTATTATAACTAGTAATACATACATGCACAGTAGACCAAAATTGGAAACAACAACACACCAGACTCCTTTTATCTTTTATAACTAGTGTATCCAGTTATTATTACTGTTATATATGTATTTTTAACTTAGTTACTGTAAAACAACAAACAAGTTTTCAATATCTTCATAGTTTTGTTTTTTTAACCAGACTGTTACAACTTTTTTGCAGCAATAACATGTTAAGGGATAAAGGTTAAGTTTTTTATTTAATTTATTGTAAAGCATGGGGCCAATATAGCACTGGAATTTCCTAATAAAGAAAGTGTTGTATGATTCGGATAATATAATTGTTGTACCGTTGAAAAAGAGGTTTTATATGGTTAAGCAGTTAAACTTTTAAGATTATGAACATACGATCTATACCAATGCTGAAGAGTTTGTTTGATTGTTTGCGCTAATTTTTAGAACTAAGTAATGGTCTGAATTCCATAAATCCATAATTCGTTTTGTGTTGGAGCCCATTTATCGAGGAAAGCTATAGGCCATAAAGGATCTCGCTACGAGTGGAGCAACGGTAAAAACTGACTGGAGTAGCTAATAACAAAATAAGAACTAACAGTTCGTTTGTATAGATCCAACTACTACAAGTCTAGCAACACACTTCTGGTGTTGCAAACGTCCATGGCCAACACTTACCACCAAAAAATAACAATAATTTTTAATACGTTACATTACACGGTTCCAAAATTTTATTCATTGTTAAATAAAAATAAGGAATGCTTTTGTAGCGAAAGACAGCGCATAAAGTTAGTACAAGATTATTATTTATTATTATTGTAAATTGACCATTGATGATAAGATAAATAAATAAGTATAGATAGATACAAACGTATGTGAACAGTGTACATAGTTACGTCTTAACCGTGACACACGATGCCATTTCACGCGAATTAAGTATAATGATACAAAAAAAAATTGTTCGGAAATATGAAAACGCATTACACTTCAATGAGTAAATCGCGCGTGAAATTACAAATATTTTTTTGCTGATAAATGGGTCTAAGATTACTTAGTTTCACAAACATTTATTGGAGATTTATGTGTATTTTCTTTCCTCGTGTAAAAACTCTGCATAATTAAAGAAATGAAGTTTAAATTATTCTCTTTGAGCTAGTACCTAAGTAAGTAATTCTACTTTCTAAAAAGTTTTAACAATCGACGAATTAAGAATTATCAAATTACAACGCAATTGCAATACAATTATCATTTTCAACAAAATAACGAAACTAGAATAACAATGTACCCGTACTGTCGATAAATTATTGAGCTAATCATTACTCGTTATACATAATAATAACATGTATTTACGAAGCTACAATTTCAGGGAAAAACTACATAAAGTATTTACTTAAGTGAGTAGGTATTTAAAGTACATATATATACAAGTCATTGGGATGTTTCCAACTAGTTCATTTTTTTTTTTAAATGTCCAAAATGATATTTTTTCAGTGAATTTTGTATGAAAAAGCCACTTCATTTCTCTTAAATTGGATAGAAAAATACGAAAATTATGTACATCACCAAATCAATGAATGGAAGTGTGATTTTTACGTATTCTTATGTATTGAGAAAAAAAAAATTGTCTGAGGAAACATGCCAATTGTCTTTACTCTAATAACTCCGAAATAACGAACTACAAAAATATACCTGATAAGAAATAGACTGTACGCACAATATTTGCTGTCCGGGTGTTCATTTCTCAAGCGTCGTAACACCTCCGTTTTCATAGATATGTAACTCTCTGCGGAGCAAACTCTACTGTATCCATTATATATAAAAAATATATAAAATACCATTTTATATTCATATACGCAGGTAAAAAGACACTTTACGACTTTATTTTTAAAGTCGATTACAGCAAAATTCATAATACAACGACATTGAAACTATATCGACTCGTATTTACGAAACTTGACTCTGTAAACCAGTTATGATATAAGAGCCTACGTATAATGTATATTTATAGATTGAATAACTATGTATAATATACATAGTGTACATTATTATTTTTGGTTCACATTTCCGTGATATCCTCGAGGATAAACATTACGACGACCTGTTCGAAAACAGTGTAAAAAATGTGCGATATTTTTTTGTCGAACGAATTGTTTTTTTTTTATTTATTTTCTATTCACACTTTCAAAACTGAGAAATATTGTACTTGTGTCTTGTTTATGCCTTGTTAGTAATCGTATATATTGTGTATGGTGACAGTAAAGGGAAGTTATTTCGCAGTACCCCTACTCTTCATGCAGAAGTCGTAAGAGCCGACTGTTCTGACTGACTGTTCGAGGCCCGTGGCTAATTTATCGGATAGGCCCCCTTAACGAAGAAGAAGAAAGAAGTTCAGGTGCGACCCTCTGGACGGGGTCGTTCAGCTGGCAGCCCGTTGCATTTAAAGGACTTTAGGACTTGCCACCCTATGTGGTTACGCCACTATCTACTACACACTGATAGAAACCCGGCAGTAGTACTCTGACGCCCAGATGCATGAATGTGGTGGAAGCTAAAGTATATAACGAGCGTAACTATGTGGCGCTCTGTAGTTTCTGCCCTGCTCCATAGCCAGGAGTAGGAACGGGATGGGTTTTTATTCACGAAGAGTCTGACACCCCTCCCGTCTCACCTAGGCGGGAGAAGACTTTGGACGATTTTCTCCCTTCTTATAAATACCCATTTCAGAACAAAGACGTATGTTTCTATAGTCCGTACTTCGACAACAAGACACTAACTTTTCTACATAACTGTTTATCTTTAAACCTTTATCTAACTGCTTAGTAATTTTAATGTGGTTCCCGATAGCAAACACATAATAGGTGCCTGTCGAATTTATGATAATGATTTTAGAATTTTGTAAAAGTGTCGTGTTTACAGCATATACGACTGTTGCGACGAATGCCAGAATAGAGGATGATGTTTTCATCAAAACATAGGATGTTTTATTATTCGCTGCCGATTGAGAAAAAGTAATGACTATGTGCTTTATAAGACCTTATAGAAAATAGTATACCAAGCAAATATAATGTATAAAACAAAAGGTATAGTGATGTTTATTAAACTGTCAAACACCAAGCGGTCACCGGTGACCGCAACCTATTGTTCTATAATTGTGTCTACAAAACCGGTACTCGACGAGTGTGGCTAGCGACTGCCGGTGATATCAGTCAGGATCTGATTGACAATGACTGCACGGTTGGTGCGGTGGCTGGGCAACTGGCTGCCGTGCAACGTGTCGCGGGTTCGATTCCCGCACGGAACAACACTTTGTGTGATCTACAAATTGTTGTTTCGGGTCTGGGTGTCATTGTGTATGTGAACTTGTATGTTTGTAAACGCACCCACGACACAGGAGAAAATTCTAGTGTGGGGCAACGTTTTTATTAAAAAAAAAAAAAATAGTCTTGGGTTAGATTATTGGGTCGAGGGAAGTTTAAATTATGCACCTCTGTTTACCCTCACATAGAATAAAAGACGTTAGACTATGAGGCCTACCGTTTTTCTGGTAACCAGACGGCACAAATGTAGCTAGTAGGTTTTTTGTCCAATCACAGCCAGCTGTCAAATATTGAACATCCAATGTATGTGACCCTAGCTCATTCTCCATTAGACAAGCAAGAATACAGTAACTCCCATTAATCAGTCTATTTATTTCATACACTCTCTCGTTCATTAATTTCCACGTTCAAATTCACTTAACACGAGCATGCTCCAATGACCTTACGTGTCGACGTAATTAGTCCACCGTGCATGAAGGGAGAACAAAAAGGATGGGTGTGTACGCACATATATATTATATTGTGTACCTATTGACCGTGACTAATAAAGGACCAAACTGATTGAAACAACTTGGTAAGGAAGATAATAGGACACGACTTTGAATATAATCTTTGTAACTGAGTCCAGTAGAGCATAAGTTTTACGGCCGAAATGTTTAATGTATCTAAGTGTGGGAGAGCCATGCTTCGGCACCAATGGACTGGCTCGAGCGGAGTGATACCACGGCCTCACAGAAAACTGACGTGAAACAACGTTGCGTTGCGTTTCGTCATGTGAGTCAGGTTACCTCCTGCCCCAATCTCCTCAATCCCTGAATCCCCAACAATCCTCAAATTGCTAATCCCCAAAGATAAAGATAAAGATAAAGATAAAGATAATTTATTTGCATAAACATGTGTCATTCATACAAAAGCATGCAAGATGTTAATTGAAAAGGTTAGGATGCGGTCGATTGTTTACCATCATAATTATGATCCGTCTGGTCGTTTACCGGCTTATACCATAAAACAAAATATTATTCAGTTTATATCTATACGTATATAGAGGTATAATCAATTATAATTGCTTTAAATATAGCTTAATTCGATTATGTAGTACCTATTATGATTAATGTTGTTTGTTTGTGTAAAAATAGAATGAGCTAATCTTATCTTCAAGAAATCTGTTATTAAAGGATGACTAAAAATAATTTCAAAATCTCCTTAATCTGTGTAACAGAGTCATGATGAAATACAGGTATAATGATGAATGGGACAAAGTTACATAAACCCCGGAACTAACATTATAAGCAAATTTTTTTACGATAACGATATTTTAAATTTTTAAATCATTCACAATCGAAATCGATAAGAAGTTTACAATCATGTAGTACAATGACAGTTTATTTTTTAAACATAATAATATCATTGTTGCCAACGTCAATATTTTTGCAACACGTGACTTCACTGAGCAGTTGTGTTGGAAATTGAAATAAATAAATAAATATCAACCTATAGCTGTTTCACAGCTGATCAAATGCATCTTATCTTATGGACTATTATTAACTGTCCAAACTTTTTAAATGGTTATTTGTCTCATTGTCTGTCTGTTTTTTTTAATCCTTACTAGCCATAGGAGGAGGCATAGGAGCCTCCTTTAAGGTTTAGAGGAGAATAAAGTCCCTGGGTCCCCCTCTCCCTGGGTGAGGCGGGAGAGAGTACCAGAGTCTTAATAACGAAGGGGCTTAATTGAAGATCATAAAATAAATGAGAGATGCGATAGATCCAGGCCCCTTGCAAATCGTGGGAATTATGGCAAGGTCCATCTAAAAAGATGGCTTTCTTCAACAATGGATGTACAGTTATCGGCAGTTATTTAATATGCAGGTAATAAAATAAAAATTTACTCAGTGCCGAGACAGTAGCTATCAAGCCAAGGATACACTACCAGCGACGTCGGGTGAAGTAGCGCGACGATGTCCGATGTCTGGCAACATCAACTCACTGTGGACATAAGTTGCACGTTGTCACCGTATATGTCAGGCGACATCGGCCGGCTTCGCTCGACATGTCGGTGTCACCGTATAAGTCAGGCGACATCGGTCGGCTTCGCTCGACATGTCGGTGTCACCGTATAAGTCAGGCGACATCGGCCGGTTCGTTCGACATGTCGGTGTCACCGTATAAGTCAGGCGACATCGGCCGGCTTCGCTCGACATGTCGGTGTCACCATATAAGTCAGGCGACATCGGCCGGCTTCGTTCGACATGTCGGTGTCACCGTATAAGTCAGGCGACATCGGCCGGCTTCGCTCGACATGTCGGTGTCACCGTATAAGTCAGGCGACATCGGCCGGCTTCGCTCGACATATCGGTGTCACCGTATAAGTCAGGCGACATCGGCCGGCTTCGCTCGACATGTCGGTGTCACCGTAAGTCAGGCGACATCGGCTGGCTTCGTTCGACATGTCGGTGTCACCGTATAAGTCAGGCCATATCTTTTGTAAACATTGGTTCAGTAACAAACCAATGGTTATTGTCTCTGTAAATAACTGCATGTGCTGACTGTAGGTACTAAAGTTAAAGTTACTTGAGTCCCATGAGTAACACAATACATGAAAATAACTCTTTGGCTATCATGACCACACAATGATTGCAATTTTCTTTTTTTTTTCAAGTATATTAGTAGGGGAGCCCATGAAGGGATTTCGGTAGTTACTCGAGCGCGTCAGATTAACATATGGGGAAAAACTAGTGTCCTGTTGAATATACCTACCATATATCCGATCTGATTAGAAAGGGGGGACTAAAAATTAAAAAAAAAGTCTGACTAAATAAAGTCAGTTTCGTCAGATTAAGGGAAGGTAGGTCAATGCCATGCTAAAGGAAGTGTATTTAAAAAATGTGCCCATTCCAACTTGATTTGCAAGAGTGGGGGGATTTTGAAGGGTTCTCGTTGGTACTCTCCAGATCATTCAACTCCACCATGCAAACTGGCAGATTAAGAGTTTTTTATTATCAAAGACACATGAAGCATGTACATTATCAATATCTGACACGCTCGACCACTAGAACAAAAGTTACGCGTAACAGATTCAAAGATCTGTGGATTCCCCCTTCCCCCACCGGTGTAAGAAATTGTCACTAAACCATTTTTTCTTTCTATCACCATATTTTTAAAATCCAGTAAGTTCCAACGACGCTCGAGTAAATCCAAATTTAGCATCGTGGGCTCCCCTACTATATGAGTATACGTAGATTGCTTTTACTGTTATGGTGATTATAGTCGCATCGGAATGCTAAGCAAATCAATTCGTTATGATATGACACCTATACGTAATAAAAAAGAGGTGGTGGATTCTGGTGGCTACAATCACATTTTTTAAACATTGCCGTCTCCTGTGTAGTGGGTGCGCTAACAAACTTACAAGTTCACATACACCTGACACCCAGACTAGGAATAATTTGTTTTCGAAAATCGCGAATGAGAAAAAATGGGATGATGCATATGAAGAAGAAGGTCGGAGATAAATTGTTTAAAAAAAATGATACTTTACTATTTAAACATTCATTGGTAGTCAAATACTTGAAGATTAAAATAAACAGACAAAGAAATAAGTAGCTATAAGATTTGTGTGATATTATGCCTAAGAATACATATCCTAAAATAAAATCACTAAACAGAAAACTAGATAAGTCTATGTAACTTAGAATAATTTGTGTCATTCAATCTATAAAATATAAAAATTTATTGCTAAATGTGTTTCTTTATACTGTCAAACATCGAGCGGTCACCGGTGACCGCAACCTATTGTTCTTTAATTGTGTCTATAATGACGGTACTCAACAAGTTAATTGCAAATCTCCAGAACTACTGAATCAAATCCAATAATCTTTTTATTGGACATGTTATTGTTAGAAGGTTCTTATGTTAATAAAGTCACAAACATTTTCAAGGCATACCTAAGTTAGCAGACATGCTAGCTTGCTATAAAACTAATGTCCATGAGAACAATAATATATACATTATGGGCTCACATGCAAGTAATAATAAACAATAAAAGTACTTGATGAGACATGCAAACCACATAATAATTGCCATACAATCACAATACCTAAAAAGAAACATGTGCATATCATGCCTCTTTGGTAGCATCAAAAAGTTAATTGTTTTTGTTTTTAAATTACTGTCATAGATAATCCATTTTTTTTATTTATTTTTCAACAAATGCATGCATTGAATTTCTTTTATTCAGTCAATTATGTTCATGCTTTTATAGAGACAAATTAAACTTTTGCATAGAAATAACTAAACTGTGGCCTTTCTGCTGTCTTCACTATTTTAATTTTTTTTTTGTGTTATTGCACTTTGTGACTAAACGAAAATAACACGCAAATAAACAATTTTTCTTTCTTTTAAATAACTGCATAAGCTCTTTTAGGGAAGAGTGATAAGAAATAATAATTATATATATCTTTGAGATTGCATACTTGTCTATTTATTTAAATAACTAGTCTTAAAATCACAAGTATGTTTAGTGTTGTCCAACCGAAGTATGGGCAAGTTAATTCAAGTAATACACACAAAATAATTTTGTATGTGTCTGTTGGTTTTCTTTACTCCTACAAAACCCATGCAACATTTTGTACACACATTCATACACATTATTCCAAATAATTATACTAAAAAAATATAGCAATAAAAACTACTTACCCAAAAAGTATGTGATGCATAATGCCAATATTATGAGGAAAATAAAAATCTTCTTCAATTTCCGTGTGTGCTTTATGGTCCTACTTCTAACGTTGATATGTGGAGCTGCGGTATCATCTTTTAACTGAAACACAACATTTATTACACTCCTTACTACTTTTTTTATTATTTTCCGCATCATAACAACACTTAAAACACGAGTCTACTGCATCTACAGATTTTTTTATTAACCAGATATTTTGTAATAACATAGAGAATGAAACATGTTAGCCACAAAGTAATAGGAAGTCTATAAAAAAGTAATTGAACATATACAAGGTAAATAGAATTGTAAAAAACCTGCATGTAGTTTGATAACATTGTATCGAGAGTTTGGACGAAAGTACGACTGGTGGCTACCAAAATATTTGACCAAAAATACTCATACAGGTAACAGAATGTTTTATTGTCTAAAAACTGTGACAGTATGTATGTTTTTTCTTAATATTAGTCAGTATTTGCTTTTTTCGGCTGAAATACGCACCTCTAAGTATCTGTACGTGAATTTTCCCATGTTGACTTAAAATAAACATCACAACCAATAAACTAGATAAGTCAATACTGTTTTAGCTGAAATATATCTGGCCATACGAGGACATTGTTAAACATTTATGTTTTTTGAAAAGAACAGGAGAAACAACGTCACATTAACACTAATAACAATTTTTGGTTGTGTCAATCAGTGTCAATGGTCATATTCAAGTCAGACAGATTTGCTCACTGATTGACTGATTGGAATGGCAATTGGCAATGGCAGTTGGCAGTAACACCGACAACTGTCATCTGTCAAATAGAGTTGTACTAATTCCTAATCGACTATTTGGTTCAAAAAGCTTTGTTATCATTCTATTTCATATTCATATCATAACTGAACGAAGTATTCAGGGAAAACAATGGAAAACATTTGGGAAAAATTATTTTTATTTGATCAACATTCAGGATATTGTGTTGAATGAGTTTATACATAAAAAAACATGTACCCAAATTCTGGAAGAAGTAATTTTAAAATGAAGCAAAAAAGAGTACTCATTTGACAAATTGGGGAGACCTCAAACCAATATAGATATACCATCATCTGGCAACACTCCCACAATCACGACCATCGTATTTTGTCGGCTTTGTTGTCCTTGGTTTTATGTGGTACAATAAATATTTATAGATCGAAAAATAATAATTATAAATGCTCGTGGATGTGTTGTGTTCTTCTGGGTTCCCCAACTTCCACGGTCATAAAGTAATTCAACAGTATTAGTTTGTTCAAGTGCGACAATTTAAATAACATGACGTGTTTAAATAAAGTAAAATTCGATGTTTAAAAGTACTACCTACTTTATTTAATAAACTAGCATAGTAACTAAACGTTAGTTATCATATTCTAGACTAAAGCTTTTAAACTTCGGTGTCGGTATTCGAAAAAGTTAATCAAACATATTATAATTAATAAAAATATCCATAAAAGGATTCCAGTTGTATGAGAAAGGTAAGTTTTATAATTTATAATTTGAAAATTTTCAATACAACAGGTATTTATTAGTTTATTGTATAAAAATCATATATAGGTACTGTTGAAAAACATAACCTCAACATAAGTAGCAAACATTAAAATTCTTGTCACAGAAAACTCAAGAAAACCCTCAAATCAATAAATCATTTCAACTGTGGATGTGTTAATTGTGCAATATTTATGTGCATAATAATAAAGTCCAACTCACCTTTCTTTGGCGTATCTGCATTTTTTTTTAAATTTATTTAATACTTCCGCAATAGACACTCAATTATTTATAAGTTCCGGTAGGTATACTAATTTTTATTACATAAAATTCACCTTATTAGACACCTCATTGACAACCAGTTAAAATATGAATTAACTTTACAAGCTTATCAAGTAATAATTATCGTAACCTTGATATATGTATTACTTATGTACGTATTTTTATTGTAATCACAAGTACATAACAAACGTGCGCATCACATAACGCCACAGACTATACAAGCGTGTAATATACAAATAGACAATTTGGTCGGACAAGTTTACTTCGGTAAATAGTAATGATGACTGCGCGTCATTGGTAGCACTTTATAACGGGCGAGTTTATCGTTAATTTATCATGACTTTGTACTTTTCTTAGTTTAGAATGAGATTATCGTGAAGTAGGTAGCCGTCTAGTAATCTTAGAATTCATACGTAACGCTGATAAGATCGGCCAGCAGATAGGCAGCTAGTTTATAGAGAAATTAAATGATTTTGACCTTACATGTCAACTCGATTTAGTAGCTGGGGAGTGTTGAAGATATTATTATATCTATTTTGATAAATAGGTAGGTACATCACACATTTGTCTATCTAAATAAGGAAATGCATGATATCGTGTAATTTATGTATACATTTACGTGGGAATTAAAAATTACCCATTGTATTTTAATAGAAAATTCGTACCTGAACATAACCAGTTTTCTTATTTCTTATACCTAAACGTTTAAAATGTAAACGATAATATATTTTCTAAATGGTACTTCTACCTACAAGTTTTTATTAAAAGCAACAACTTTATGTAATCTAGAATAATAGAAATTAATAGGTAATATAAGTTAGGTCGTAATAGATCGATACTTCGCAGGTTGTACCTACTTTTATTTGCCTACCCTACATAACTGTCATTTGTTTAACCTTGACACATGTAAAATAAAACCATCTGTATTATTTTTATTTTTCTTTAATGGATCTGTTTTATGTTGGTATCATCTATACGCGCCTTCAAACTGCCGTAGCATTTAGTGAATTTATTTATTGTATTCTTTTTGTATAAAATAAGTAAGGGATTTTATTATAATATATTATTATCTATCCATAGTTACCTGTAAATTTTTCTATAGATTTTTATATCGTTTGACGATTATTTATTTAGTACTGATGCAATAAGATGTAAGAACATCATGTATTGCATGATACTAATCTCAAAAATGACGCAATATATCGATCTTTTGTAGCTAAAGTAAGTAACTACGTAAGGTACAAACAAGGTGTTTATATATTTTATACTAGCTAATTTGTACATAAAACGAATCTGTGCAGGCCAAAGATACCTGAGGCCTTGACATTAAGTTTAAAAAAAAAACAGCTCGCTAATTATATCTCATCATCTATAGATACATACGTATAATAAACCTGGTAGCTATAATATTGGTGGCACTACATGGTCTCCTAATTTAAGAAATAAAAGTTGCGCCTATTCTTGTAAAACTTGTCCAAAGATGTATTAAAATTGTATCTGCAGTGGTTACTGCGGTTTATAAAGAGGCGTAGTATCCTTAAACTTAAATATGTAATTATGTTATTAATGTACATAATTACGGAATCAAGCACCTAATACTTATTCGCTTATCTTAAGTGTAGGTATAATTATATATATACTCTTACATTATTATAATGTAAGAGTCCAATCTGCCAACACCAAGACTAATTCAAAAGCAAGCTGGGTAATACACCTACAAATAACTATACTTTTTTTTAAGGGGGGAAAATCATCAAATGACTGCTCCCACCTGGGTGAGGCGGGAGGGAGTGTCAGACTCTTACTGTCTAAAAACCACCCCGTTCCTTCTCCTGCGCTTCGACCCGGAGCCCCGGTAACCCGTTAGGTTCTCCGCGACACAAATAACTATACTTAGAATTCATCACCATCAGCACTCCTATTTTACAAAGACTAGGCAGACACAATGAGCCCCTCCCTTATCCGTTCATGTTCAATGTAGGTTATATACCTAACAGTAGACCTGCCCATAAACATGTCGTAATAAAAATGTGGGGACTATTGTGATTGATTGACCCATTTCATATAAAGTTTTCTTCTTTCATGTGTCTGCTAAAGTTCGGGATAAGCCATGAACATTTCTGGCCGAATCAGGCAAACTATCACTGCATGACTATCATGGTTGACGAGAAATTGCAAATTTTCGTCAAATATATCAAAGTCAAAGCATTTAATTCAATTAATCCTTAATTACCGTAGTAGCACGGAGTATGCAATTGTGCCCGGTATATGGCAATAGGCTCACCCCCTATTACATGGGACTCATAACATAAATAGTGAAAAGGGGGTGTTACTTCTGTGTGCACCTCTGCCTACCCCTTCGGGGATAAAAGGCGTGATGTTATGTATGTAATCCTTAATTAGGCACTTTTGAAACGTCGAAAATTGAATTGTTCGTCTGTCTGTCTGTCAGTGATGCTAGGCGCGCTTATGCTCTTGTTATCCCTATATCATAGTCATAAATGCATATTTTACCATCTTATAGAGTACCGTTTCTTCGTCGTGCGAAAGACGCAAGGTATTGTCAGACACTGACTTAAAATTTTGTTTTAATGTCTTCTTTTATTATTGCACATCAAATTATTTATACCTAGTTTTATATTCCGTGATTACTAGTATCAAATCTATTTCCTTTATACCGAAATTGCAATTTCATCAACAGCCTATAAATACCCACTGTTGAGCAAATCCTCCTCTCACATGGAGATGGTTTAAGCATTAATCACCATGCTTGCTCAATGCGGGTTGGCGATTTCAAATTTATAATTAGAAATTATAAGCCCAGGTTTCCTCACGATGTTTTCCTTCACCGTTTGTCTGTGGTGTCTAAATAACCTTAGAAAGTTCATATACATTATCATATTACAATTTAAGTACCAATAAATATAAATACTATTAATTTTGTCAGTGTATGTGCCTATGTTACAATAGATGGTAGGTAATATTATGGTAGTACGCCACATTGTCCCTACAGACAGACATACAAAATTGTTTGTAATCTAGTATGTATACATAGTATGTATGCATACAGACAATAATCTTAATTATCTATCTATATTATTGCACATATAATACCTACACATAACTACTACCTTAATAAAACTTATACGAGTCTCCGCCTGCCATTTTTACGTGTAATACTTACATTGTTTCGGCAGGTGCCATAGTCATCCATAGTTTCCAATTTACTGGTCCAAATCAAACCTATCCATAGCCTTATAAAGCTAAATTAAACTTTAACAAAGCCTCCATAAATTCAACTCTACTCCTGTATTAACATTAACATTTAATTAAATGTGTCAAATATTTATAAGCTAGGTATAAAGATTATTCCAAATACAAGCGGAATCTGCTAACTTCGTATCGCCAAAAAAATTATTCTTACGTTTGAAACCTCTGGTCTTCCACGATCATTTCAAAACCAAAATTAGACAAATCGGTTCAGCCGTTCTCGACTTTAGCGAGACTTATGAACAAATTAATGTTTATTTATATTCCTAGATGTCATATAGTGTAACTACACTTTGTACGTCGTTCAAACACCATTGCAAAGTGTTTACTCATTTAATTGCTATAGCCAACCTTGACTTTTGCCTCTAGATTACTTAGTGATAACAAGATATTTAAGATTATAAGGTCCGATGGGACTGACATGTACATTTGTATAAAAGTCCCTAAATAAAATAAAGAAAAAAAAAAAGATATTTAATCTAATGGTCGTAAGTTTAATTATTTATAATCTTATATATCTTATAATAGAAGATTATAAGATTATACTTATAATCTTCTATTTCAATTTTAACTTAGATTATAAGTATAATCTTCTATTTCAAACTTGACCAGGTATAGGACCAGGTACAGATAGGTACTTACGTTGTTTCATTGGGTTTTCGCTTCCCTACTAATGAGGCTTACCTTCGACAGATGTTATAATTATCTTTTCAGAATGGACGTCAGCAATAACTTGCTCGATAAATTACAATTGTACGGAGTCGGTGAACGCAAACTGGATGATGTTCTCTTTGTGAACGACAAACCGCCTCCCAGACTTGGGATATACGACTTCGATGAAGAAATCTTCTGCCATGATTTGTAAGTTTTTAATAATGCATTGAGTTTCACTAGACTATAGGCCTCCTCTACCTACATAAGTGACTCTTAGAAGGTGGGCTGAAGACCACACTTTAAAAGTCATTAAAAAAACTGCTACCCTGTTTCTGTCAAACGTTCCTTATTTTTTTTGCTCTGGCGACACCCGCCGGAGGTTATTCCAAATATATAAACTAAAAGTTTTACGGCATTAAGTCTACCTATTGTTCTGTGCTTAAAGCATATTAAATAAATAAAACACTACCGATTTATGGTATGCATAGATACTTCCAATACAGAGTGTCAAGCACGAATTACTATCGCATTCGTAATGTTATAGTATCGAGCGCATTTGCCGCTCTCATTGGTTGGTTTACTGGTGCTGGCCAATCAGAGAGCCGAGCGCCGTTACGAATGCGATAGTAATTCGTGCTTGGCACTCTGATATAATTTTATACTCGCTTCACATGACATGTAATAAAAAGCAAGGCCACAGACGTCTTGAGTCGTGTAAATTTTATTCGCCGTGTTATATAACGCGCCATTAGGCGCTTATGGAGACTACCTCGTTCTTCAACTACTAGCGACCAATAAGATCCACTATATAACTCAATCTACGACCCGCAGTCCGCACGGGGCCCGCCGAGCCTTTTTGATTGCCCCACTTGAAGTTCCGATGCTCCATTGTATTTCAAATTTCGCACCTACATATCGTATCTATGTGAACGAAATAAGTAATCGGGGGTCGTAGCTTAAAGACAAAAATCTAGCTAACTAAAATTATTTTCTTGTCCTCTTATTTATAAAATAAATAAGTACATCGTCATTTTTCATTTCATAATTGCATTTGATTGATAAATTCTCGCTTGCGGCCCCCGGGCTCAAATTACTGAAACGTTTTTTGGCCTCCCTTTCTTGCGCATAGAAAAAGTCCCAAAATCAAGGTGTAATGGTATTTGGCGCAAAGTATTATTCAATTTTTCGCTTTCAGAATTTATTGAGATTCATATATTATATAGGTCCTACATAATTCCCCTTAACTCTTCAAATTGAGTTCTATTCTTTATTAGATCTGAAGAAACGAACATTTTCATTGATTTGAGGTCAGGTTTTATCACCCATTTCCGCGCTGCAGTTTGGTAACTAATAGCGTCCGTCTGACGGCCAAAGTAAACATGTAAAGCATTAATCGGTTATTGACACGTATAACTGATGCCGAAAATAGTATTTTTAAATCTTGAAAGCAACAGCTTCCTCAGCAAAATTTCCTCGATTGTATCTTCTATGTTATTTCCTTTATTTTCTTTGCATTCAACAAAACTGGAATATCTTAATAACAGTTACAAAAAAAACAATTCAGAGGTTTTTTATCGTTTTAAAAAGACCTTGATTGGAGTACAATAGCGAATCGAGGCAGTTGTTCTCGAGTTTTGCACTTAGCAACAGGTTATATTTATTGCGTATCGCGTTGCGTATAGTTAAGTAGGCTGTACCGTTATAAAACATTAGATATCAGACGTAGGTTTGCAAGGTAAATTACATAAGATTTTAATTAATAAGATAAGATCCATAAGATTTTAACGGTTATTGTAGCGTTGCGTTGCCAAGCGTCTGGTTAAAGCCGAATAAAAGCCTTTTTCATTGCCAATGCTGCCAAATTTATAGTGGACGACCTCTCCGGCTTTTTACATTTCAGGATTTGCGTGGTACCTATGCAGTGAAATTTTAAAATATGGCTTATGAATTAAAAACGATTTTATAATTTTGTAGTGCTAAAGATCGATTTATTTACTCTCCGTTGAATAATATTATACAACCAACCTTTACTGAAGAACACTTCAACTATTTAAGTATTTGTTTTTTCATTTCAGGGTAGTATCAACTTGCACCATACCAGGGTGCTCATTCAAAACGGAAACTATATTGGATTTTGAGAACCACTACAATTCAGCTCACAGGTACAGCTGTTCACAATGCAAAAAGATTCTACCCACTCCTCATTTGCTGGACTTGCACATTCAAGAGACACACGACTCCTTTTTCGCTGTGTTATCCGAGAAAAAGCCTTCGGTAAGACAATCACATTTTTTCATATAAGTAGTACTTTTTATACCTGAAGCTAAAGAGTTTATTTTTGATCACGCATATCTCCGGAAATATTTTTTTTTATGTATAGCCCAGAATTTTTTAATTAGAAGATGATTATAGGCTCTAAAATATCACACTACGATCAATAGAAGCCGAGCAGCGGTTGAATTAGCGCGGTTGTAGCCAGTAGAAATGAAGTGTCAATCAATAAAAAGATTGTTCAGTGGTAGATGAAACAAAAAAAACATACCAGAACATTCCATTACATTTTAAATTTAATAGGCCGATGGCAGAGATGTAGTCACTAGACCGAAAACAATTCATAACAATCGCTAACATTTTATTGCAATACCGATTGAATTTGGAAGACTTTACTCTTTACTATAGCACTCTAGTGAATGAAAATATACGTAACGTAGTTACTAAATACAGACTGGCTCGTTGGCCGAGTGGTCGCAAGTGCGACTGCCGGGCAAGGAGTCTCGGGTTCGATTATCGGGTCGGGCAAAGTATTACTGGGTTTATAAAAAAATTTCAGTAGTAGCACGGAGTCTGGAATTGTGACTCATAACATAAGTAGTGAAAAGTGGGTGTTATATTGTACAGTGGTATAATGTGCACATCTGCCTACCCCTTCGGGGATAAAAGACGTGATGTTATGTTATGTGTTATGTTTGTTACTAAATCTTGTAAAATTATTATTTCACAGTATTCCTGCTACATACAAGAATGCCCACAGAAGTTCATGACAGCTAATGACAGATTACAACATTGCGTCGACGAACACAAGTTACCAAAAGAATTTCGGTTCGACACGAAACCATGTCACAAAGGCAAGAAGAAGGGCAAATCAAAACAGACTTCTGGCAGTAACGATCAGTCGATGGAACACGATGGTGAAACCTCAAGCGACGCGAAAAAGAAAGTAGTCCTAACTACAAGCAAAAATAGGACATTTGCAAAATACTGCGGCAAGAAATTCACGAAAAATGACACGAAAACTTCTAAAGATGTCAACATGGATGAAGTAATGGCCGATTTGAAGGAAAGTTTACCGGAATAAAAGAAATAAATAATGTTTAAACATGTTTTTATTGTAAGCCCACAAACATTCTACGATAAATATTAAAGTGGTAACAACTAGACTGTATTTGGCATACATCCAAAAGAAACTCTTTGACTCGGAGCTTTGTTGTTAAATTTTAACATTCATTAGAGATTCCTTAGCAAACTTTTTCTTATAATTGAAATAAAATTGTCCATATACTCTCTCAACAGGAATCATAATTTTGAATGACTAACAAAATAAATAACTTATTTAACTTAAATTTACTTGGCTTTGCCTTGGTTGGCAACAGATTCCATTGCTTTCCTTACAGTTTCTTCATCACCAAGGAAGACCATGGAATCAACTGGTTTCATGTCCTCGTCCAATTCATAGACGAAGGGAATACCAGTCGGGAGGTTCAGTTCCATGATGGCCTGGTCACTAAGACCTGAAAATGAAATAATTCAAATGTAAAATTTTAGGTGACTTAAATTGCGTAGGCAGTAATTTAATGGCAACGGGGTCATTACATGCAACTCAAGAATAATTTTGCATGTTTATGTATTTTAAAAGTTATAAATAATGTATGTAAATTATAAAATGTAATAAAACATACCATCTAAATGCTTCACAATACCCCTGAGGCTGTTGCCGTGGGCAGCGATAATGATCCTCTTTCCAGCTTTGATCTGAAAACATAAGACCATAATAATGTTATGAATGTCTTCCTATAGTTATCAGTAAGTAATACAAAACAAATAATGTTACTATCATATTTTATCACTAATTTTTATTGACTACAATAAAGAAGAAAGTAAACAGTATCTCGCCTAAGTTAGCCTTGAACCATGGTAATCTGGCAGGCCAGTTTTTAAAATATTTTATAGGTACCCCAAAGTTAGGCAGAACACTATTGGAGTTTGTTCAGTTTTATGAAATATCTCCCTCATTTATTAATGAAATGAAATATCATTTACAATAGTGTTCTATCCACCCACATGTTGCTTGGAAGATATTGCTTTTAACGATAAAGCCACCTGTCTACCCTATTTTTTGCAGCTCTTAGCAAAGTTATTACCTGAGGTACAATAACATTATTCCAGTAGGGCAGAGCTCTCTCAATGGTCAGTTTCAAGCTCTCATGGCTGGGGAACTCATCCTTCTTCGGCTCCTCGGCATAGCGGGGATCATTGACAATAGTTTCATAGTAAGGATGGTCCTTCTCCATTGGTGGTGGGGGGACATCGAAGCTACGGCGCCAGATGTGGATCTGTGGAATGAAATAATTAGGGATTCATTTGTGTATAATTGCAGTTTTATTCCTTGCTTTTTTATTATATTAGGTAATTCGGAGCTAGTTGTATTTCAAGACTGGATGGACAATCCTTCAAAGTTATAGTTAAGTAACTGATACACATTTGTTGGTATGTTTGGATGCTTTCGTTTTTATCATTTTCAACAAACTTTAATAGTTGACTTGCACAGCACACCAATAGATAGAAGAAGGAAACATTAACTCGTTGAGTACCGTCATTATAGACACAATTAAAAAACAATAGGTTGCGGTCACCTGTGACTGCTTTGTGTTTGACAGTTTAAATTGTAGATTGTTTTGAAACCATCTACAATTTTCACCAACAGCAATTCAAATAAATCATTACTAAATACATACAATGGTGATTGTGGCAGCTATATAGATTTAGACTAAAAGTACAAATTGTATTTTCTGATATATTTGTTAGGTCAAATAAAGGACTCTACAGACAATAAACTGACAAACTTGAACCGACTATTATTACACCTTTGACTCGTATTATTAGTAGTGATTGATTGTGTATGACTTAGATACCTGGGCTTCACCATACTTTGCAGCAGTCTCAGCTTTGTTAAGACCAGTAAGTCCACCGTAGTGCCTTTCGTTCAGGCGCCAGGTCTTCTCGATAGGTAAATCAGTCTGGCCAATCTCTTGTAAGATAGTGTTCAAAGTGATTTGAGCGCGTTTCAGCATCGAAGTGTAAGCAATGTCAAATTCATAGCCTTCAGATTTCAAAGCTTTTCCAGCAGCACTAGCTTCTTCACGTCCTGGAAAATGTATAGATACGGCATGTATTAGCATTTTCCTACATCTAAAAATTACAAATCGTGGTTGAATAAAATTTTGAACTTACCCTTGTCACTAAGGTCAGAATCAAACCATCCACAGAATAGGTTTTTCTTGTTCCATTCACTTTCACCATGGCGAATCATTACAACCTTGTATTTTCCAGGCATCTTGAGTTAATTAATTAAAATTTTAAACCGGCAAAAATCTCTGCATTCAACAGCTTCAGCTTTCCTCTCCTCTGACGTAAATAACCTGGATGACCTCTAACCAAAGTCAAAATTATCAATACTGGTTCCACAGATAATCCAGAACTTTTCATGGTAAATTTATAAATCTATGGTAAAAGCTCAAAATAATCGACTAAATGAAATCTAAACAGGTGCAACACTAGGCAGTATCCAATGTGCGAGTGCCAGTTTGAGAAATTGAGTTGAGACTATTTGAGACTGCTATTTTGCAAGTTACAACTTTTGCATTTCGTTCGGCGCAGTGTAGCTAAGATAATTTTATTTTCATAACCTTAATTTTTAAATCAAAATAATACCGAAGGAAAAACTTACGTGTAAGATTGTAAAAAGCAAAGCAGTTTCATAAATCATAATTTTACGAATAATTTGTATCAACTGAAAACCATTTCATGCACCTAACGTTTTCATCATTTTACAAAAATGTCACCTAAAAAAAGTGTTAAAAATCAGCGATCTAAGAGAAAGAGTACAGAAAAACTACAAAACAAGAAAGAAAAACCTGAATTCAATATGCCTACCAACATTAAAGTTAGCATACCTATACGGAATAACATTGGGAACACAGGTGAGTGAACAGTTTGCACAGTCTGCAGAAATAAATAAAGCTTGCCTGTACCTACAGTCTCATATTTCTTGGAAAACTTCTAAGAACGAATAACACTCAAACACGACGTGTTAAAGTTATTTAACCTTAAAACAACAAGGTTTCATTATTAAATTTCTTTGCAAAAATTTTCTATGATTTGATACGTCAATGATGAGATTATAAATGATAGATTTGCATTTTCATCTTGTCTAGTGTACCTAGAACACACTAGACATGTTTTTCTTTTGATATCACATATTCTACAAAATAAGAACTAAAGTAAAATTATTATTAACTAGCCGCCCAGAAAACTTCGTACCACCTCAAACATTATTTTTCTCACCATTTAAACCTCTCCTGAACTTCCATGGACAAGTCAAGACTAAAATTAGTCAAATAGGTTCAGCCGTTCTTAAGTCTTAGCGAGACTAACAACTGTAATTGACTTTTATTTATATAGCTACTATCTTTTCACCCATTATGAATTCAGAAGTTTACCCTCAAGTAGGTCCCCGTTCTTAAGTCTTAGCGAGACTAACAACTGTAATTGACTTTTATTTATATAGCTACTATCTTTTCACCCATTATGAATTCAGAAGTTTACCCTCAAGTAGGTCCCCGTCCTTAACAAAATAATATACTATTATATTAATTATTCTTATAGAAGAAGGAATTCACTTCCCAATTGTTCGAGGGAAGCGACCTCCCCAGTTCAAGAAGCACTTGGATACAAAAACTCAATTAGATCTCGCAAATACAGGTATATTATGACCATTTAAGTTTTTTTTACATTTTTAATAATGTATGTTATCCACAAAATAATCTTTAATACCTAATCATTTAAATCAACACATGAAATTTCTTCCAGTTGCAAGACAACAACTAATTAAGGAAGAACCACCAATATTTCAGTTAGACAATATAGTTATAATTCAAAAACCAATGAAAAAAGGAAGAAAAAGAAAAAATACTGACTATTACGATGAAGACGTAGCTATGGAGCATATGGACAATAATGCAGGTTTGTTATCATATCTTTTAGTTAGTCCATGGTGATGGCAGTGATGGGACGTCCTTTTATCCCCAGTTTTTTTAATAATAGAGTATACAACATAAAATCACGCATTTTATTTCTTTTTATTATTTTTTCTTTAAGGGGGGAAAATCATTGAATGACTACTCGGGTGAGGCGGGAGGGAGACATTATGCCACTGTACAATGTGGCACCCACTTTTCACTATATATGTTATGAGTCCCATGTAATAGGGGGTGAGCCTATTGCCATATACCGGGCACAATTCCAGACTCCAGTAATACTATGCCCGACTCGGGAATCGAACCCGAGACCCCTTGCCTGGCTATCGCACTTGCGACCATTAAAGAATCCCGATAAGAGAATTCGAAAATCGGAATGTTAAAAAATCCTTGCTCAGATGAAGAATCAATTTCAAATCTTCCAAATTATTTTTCAGTGTAATGTTATCTTCTGTATTATTTCTTTTACAGAAAACATTGTGACTTCAACTGATACTAAATCTCAAAAAATAAAAGTACCTACCAAACCAACAATTACAAGAAGAATTGGTAAATATTCTATCTTAAAATTTTAGTATTGTCTAATATTTGCGTAATATTTTTTGTAATTATTATAATTTTTTTCAGTCACTAGAAAAAGGTTGGCTGACTCAACAGCCAATAGTCAACCGACATCTTCAAAAAAAGCAAAAGTAGACACTAAATTACCAAAAACTGAAATAATACCAGAAAAACCTATTGCTGATGATGATGAGATTGTACCTGACAGTAAACCAATACCCAATACCTCCTTGCCGCAGGTTAAACCTGCGGCAAGGAGAGGTAGATCTGCAGTGAAACCACTGCGGCCTAGAGCCAATACTCCAGCACCAAAGTGCCGTGTTGCACTCAGGAGAGGATCCAAAGGTAAGCAAGAAAACGCAGACCCTTCTAATAAATTACCTCCAATACCTGACCAACCCAAAACATCGGCAAAAATAGACACAGAAACCGAAAATGCCCAGCAATGCAACTCAGCACCAATAGATTCCAGGAAGACATCTGTCAGCAGTTGCTCTAACCTGTCGTGGACTAAAGATATATCTAGCTCGAGCAACACAACGTGTATTACAGCATGTTCCAATGATTTTGTCCGTATCAATAAAAAGTTACCAATGTTAGTTATCAATAATATTGATAATGACATGAAAAACAAACTAACAAGTACCCAACAGCTTCAGAACCTTACAGAAGTTGTTCCACCGGCTGATCCAATTGACTCTGATGACTCTTCATCAGACTCCTCTGATTCTGATGGTTCGGACAGCGAGGAAAATTGTTCTGATCCCATAAATGACATAATAGATGGTAATTCCATCAATCTAAGCACCTCCTCTCAGCCTAGTAGCCGCATCCCAGACGATATCAATAAACAAAACTCTAAGGATTATACTAAAATAACTGACACACTAATTATGTTAGTAGAGAAGTTAGATATGGAAATAATAAATTGGATTAGCTCAGATAATGAACAGAATAACGCAAACCTTGTGAAATTCAAAGACAAAATGTTTGATATTTTGGATGATGAATTTGGTGTAATCACACATTGTAGTCGTCTCAAACATATCTTAGATCCCGACAATACAGAAGATGCTGCCGTTGAATGTATCCCTAAAATCGTTGAAAGAGCAATCGTAGAAAACAAAATCGTTCATAAAGATATGCCACCAACTCTGGTTAAAGAAACTACCAAGGCTCCTGAAAAGGACTTTGTGGAACCTAGACCTCTTCCTCTTAGGAAATCATCAATAAATCTTGAGAACTATGCTTCGAGTGCGAACGCTAAGGTTCCGAGAGACGAATTTTTTGAAGACGACATGCAGGCTGGCACCTCTAAGAATAACTACAGCTATGATCATCATGATGACGACGATGCACTCTCGTTGTTCGCTGAAAGCATAACGGGTTTTGAATCTTCTAGAATGAATACATCAATTGTTTCGTACCCCGCGTACAATGCGCGCCCAGTCGAGGAGTACATTCCAAGACCTGTTACTGAAATCTCCCCTTCAAACGTAGAAAAACATACTTACCTTCCGACCAAAATCGCAGACGCTGAAGTAACAGCATCTAAAATTAAATCTGTTATTGAAAAACAAAATGCGGATTCAACCTCTATTTATAAACAAAGTAATAGCACAGAGGACGCTGACGCTGAAAGTTACGAAGACTTTAGTGAGAATACAGAATTAAATGCTAGAGTAGGACCATCCGATGTGGACAAGACACCGCGTCTAATGGACAATATCATTGAAAGGAATCCACGCGCGCGGAGTATTGTGTTCTCCAACTTATGTTTCTACAACTTATTGAACTGTTGCCGCAAGGTATACTCGGGCCAGTGTCGCTTTCTGCACGTGATACCTACCTGCGAGCAAATTAAAGCAAAGCTCAGTGTGTTAGACGAAAGGTTGCTGATACAAGAGTACATGCTGCTAAGGAACTGGACGGAGATCAGGAGGAGGTTCGGCATGTGCTATGTCGAAGAATGTGCGAAACGTGGTCTCACTCGGATACTCGTTGAAATGGCTTACGACTTCATCGTAAAAGCTAGAAATGATTCTGAAGAAGACACACGAATTAGAGTAAATACTATAGAAATAACTTTATTGCATTTGAACTCTGTTGACTTGTGTATATGTGAGGATTTGTTAAAACTGCCCGTCCACGCAGAACAGGGCAACAAGACACTGCTGTGCGATGTGTTTATGGCCACGATGTGTATAACGCAAAACTTTTCAAGATTCAAAATAGTGTTCTTAACTCTTACTTATTTCATGGTGGATAACGACAGGACGTTTAACAAGGATGTGGTCGAACACATCTTGGAGCGCGTGTGTATATTGCCGTTCGAAGAGCCGATAGCGAAGGCTTTGATACAGATGATGCGGTTGACGAACTGTGCTATTTTTAACAACTCAATGATAGGGATGTTTGAGAAGCAAATATCTGTGAACAAGGACGTGTTGGAAGAGTACATGTTGCTGAAGAACCAGTATGCCTTCTCATCAATGCTGGCGTCATCGATGATAGCGGAGTGCTCGCAGCTGAAGCTGGACAAGCCGCAGTCGGTGCAGTCGGACGCGGGCGACGGACAGCCGCCGGCGGCGTCGCCCGACACCACCAACATCAGCAACGTGGTGAGTCTTTATACACATTTGAAAGAAATAAATACATTCAATTGATGTCGGCATTATGGCCAAGATAAAAAAAACAGTAAATTATAACAAAACATAGAAATGAAATGTAAACAAAGTAAGGTGAAAAGGAAACAAATAATAATAATTCCCAGTGGGTACTATGCAGTATTGGCAACATGCCTATAACAAAAAGGTTGCCAACTTAACCCAAAATTGAGCGCATTGAGCACCCAACACATTAGGCCATGGAATATTTTTTTATGGGATAGGCCGGTAAACGATCCGACCGATCGCCTGATGGTAAGCAATCGGGAGATAAGGGTAAATGTTCTAAAAAGTGTCCGTGGATCAGGCATGGAGAATTTATTTCACTATTTAGAGTAAATTTGGAAGTATCATACATAGTGTTTTTATAATAAGTATCGTGAGACATACTAAATTAACTAAAAATCGCGGGTTAGAGTAGGCCAAAATCGCCACAACCGCGCATGCTGCTCATGAGGAAGATCCCCTCTTTGGCTCGAAACTAGTAGAGCTTTTCTTAGTATTTTCACGTGCGTAACCCGCGATTTTTAGTTATAATACAGAGTATTTTTATTTATTATACTTTCTAGTAATCAAATTTGATATTTTATTACTAAAAGGTATAGTTGATGACGATCACGAAATTAACTAATATTGATTTTAGCAGAACCAACCGTCCGAAGAGCCTCCGGTACCGATCATAACACGGACTATAAGCATGGGCCCACCAATTACGTTCAACCACTCTCCAACGAAGCAAAGTCCATTATATGGTCAGGAGAACCCTGGGGGCCCGCGACCTACGTTTGTGTCACCTAATGACAACAACACAAAGAAATATTGGCGGCATCGGTCGATATTCAACAATATTATGCGTCCTCCAACGGTCACGCCGCGCACCCATATAATGAGACCTCCGATGCTCCCTCAAATGCGATCTCGGCCGCGACCTAACTTTAACCAGCGGCTGGTGACGTTCAGGAGCCCTTCTGTATGTATACTTAATTTTGTACCTCCTGCGTGCTAAAGGGTGAAGTTTTATTATTACAAAATCTTGACTGACATTTTATATCAACATATAAAATGTCTATTTTATATAGTAAACACTCATTTGATTCCATAGCAATACAGAATAGATTTCCATAGATTTTCCAGTTGTGTTCAGAGTCCCATGATTACATGATTATTACACGTCGAGATCGAAACGAGACCGCGTTCGGTGTTCTGATTGGCCGGCTCCAACGAACCAACCAATCAGAGTGTCGAACGCGGTCTCGTTTCGATCTCGTTACACTTAAAACCAACTCGTGCTAATCCCTCAGTTGTGTTGTGGCTAACCTAAAATAATCTAACTGTTCATGACGGTGTATGAGTGTGAATGCAATGTATGAAAGTAAAGAATTTATAGGAGTAAAAGTAGAATAAATTTACTAATATTGTAGAAATAAGTCATTGAAAAGTTCTTAGTTCTGATCTCACTTTTACTGATGACGTAAATGATGAAATCGTGCTATGAATAAACTACTAATACCTATAAAATTTCTTTCAGAGCTATATGAACAGACCACCCGGACCCAAGTATTCAAATTCCTCACCAAAGTAAGTCAGTTAAGTTTTCAATGTAAAATTCTTTATAAAATACCTAAGCTACCTACAATGTTGTAATTATAGGTATTTAAGCCTTACTCTTTACCTTAGCGGTATTGTTAATATAGTATAGTCAAATAGTTGTAAAAATAAAATAATAAAACTTTAGTCTATATTGCAAAATACTTATTCAATTAACAAAACTTATTTTGGCTGGTTGAGTGATTTTTTTTTTTTTTTTTATGGAGGGCGGAATCTTTTTTCCATAGACTCTTTGGACATAATTGCGTAAAATGCAAACGCAAATTTGTTTTTTTTTATCTTTATTAGTGTTGTCTTACATTTTTTCGACTGTGCCACTAAATTCCTTGTTCTAAAATATTCTTTGTCGTATTGTAAGCTTTGTGATATTTGTTTGTAACATAATAGTTTGGTTATTTGCAGACTTTGTCATTGATAAATGATATAAGTAATATCTGAGTTAGTAACTTTTTCCTATTTAACATCATGACACTGGCAATATAGTTGGGATGTTTGAAATTCTTTAGTTGCCATTTTATAAGAATAAGTGTTACAACATGAGAAAATGTTGAAAATGGAACTGTTTATAATGTTTAACATGATAGTTAGTTATTATTTAAGCTGGACATAACTTTATGTAAAGAAATATTTATTTTGTACAATACACAGTATATCAAACACAAACTTCTCGCCTCGAACACACGAGCACATACTTTTCGCATTGCTTATCAATCCATGTTCGTATTGACGAGAGTATATAAATTGAAAATCTTAAAAATACTTTGTCGACTCGGATGTTGAACCCAGGCTATGACAGCTCAGCAGTTAGGTACGTTTACGAAAATCTACAGTTTACAACAATGAAGTCCAATGCGACGGGACATTAATAATTGTCTTTGATCTTACAACGAAATAAACCGAAACATATCATTAGAGAACAAAAAGATCTACCGCTTACTCTTGAAACCAATCTCAATGTCAATTCAATTTCAATATAATACAATTTCAATAATTATTCAATGTCGAAACTATACAACCCCAATTGTAGCTGTTAAAACACCATTCATAGTACAGAATATAAAGCCAAACTCAATATCATTGAGTTCAATATCCACGCAATACGGATGCAACGGGCGCCAGTGTTGCAACTCAAGTATACGGAATTTCACAATGTCAATGTCGATCGATCGGAATCGGGTTCAAGAGTAAGTCCTCTGATTGCCACTTCTCTCGAAAAGCTTTACTGGAAATAGAATTACTTAAATCTTTTAATAACTTCTGAATACCTGAGAGCGGGGTGGGTGACCCTTGATAAATAATCCCACTTAGGAAAATTCACAATGGCAACCTGAATGATAGCCATTCAGTAAGAAGAGTGCTAACAAGAATTGTGATGAGTTGTTTTTTTTTATTAGATAAACCGGTAAACGGGCCGATGGATCACCTGATGGTAAGCAATCGGCGTCGCCCATGGACACCCGAAACACCAGAGGCGTTACAAGTGCGTTACCGGCCTTTTGGGCATTAGGAGTTTGAGGATTGTGGGGAGAACATGTTGTATAAAAGAAGAGTTTTTAAAGGGCAAACATTGTTAAGACATTTCATTTATGTAAAGATTTGTTTTTCGACACTGGCAACATTATTAAAACTAGACGCTAGAACTAAGCTATGTAGTAAGGAAGTCTTACCTATTTCTTTAAACGATTGTCTCGTTTGGTCATGTTGTCACAAGTATATGCTGAGCAAGAGCGCTTTGATTCGACTCCCGGATCCGCAAAGTATAATTATGATTCTCAAAAATTTTGCCCGGTGCATGGTAATAGCTTCACTGCCAAAATCTATGAGCCCCGTATAGGGACGCGTATAAATTAGTTGGAACTAGAATGCCTACGTACATATTGACTAAAAAAAATGACATCCTGGTTCATCATAATCGTCACAATGTGAAAATGTGAAATTCGTATTTATTACAAAATTGAAAATAAGTACATACCCTCTCTGACATTTTGAGTATTTAAATTTGACTAGCGGGAAACTGATGTTGACATGTGGTACCCGTGTATAATATAAATAAATTGTCGAGTACAAATTCACACTTCAGTGGTTTGAAAATGTGACATCTCAGTTGGTCAATATTTTTTATCCATCTTGTACATTTATTATAAATATTAGACAGGTATTTTTCAGGAATAATAAAATGACAACGATACAACTACGATTACGCTATAAAATATCGGATGACGTCACTTGTTAGTAAATTAAAAAGGACGTAAAAGTTAGAACAAATGCCGTAGCCGATCCACTCTCCTAAACCCTTATTTTATAAAACTAGTCTTAAATATCCGACTTCAACCCCCCGCCCCTTTTTTTGACAGAACCGACTTGTTCAGTTGACGTGTTCAGAAAAGTGTTTGTTACACTTAAGTTCGGTTCTCCTAAATGTAACTAACACTTCTAAAACACCGATTTTATTGCTTTTGAAGTCGATTAATTAGAAGAACTATTTTAATAAAATAAAAATACGTGTCTGATACTTTTTTATTATGTAACTGTAATTTAATAATGGCCAGTCTCAATAACCTATCAGTAAGTAGGTTTTACTATTAAAAAATAAAATTGGAGATTCCACACTAATTCTTCTTTTAAAAAAACTCTAATTTACATAACTGACGTCCAAATACACAACCGCTAATCGATTTTAAGTCGCTCTTATATATAGTTCTGTCTCTACAAATCCTTTGTAAAATGATAGAGATGGCGATGTTAAAGTAAAATTTAAAATTGAGTTGACTTTCAGTAATCGAGCGTTAACAATTAATTTGACTTTGAATGTATGTTCCCTTTTCATAGTTTAGTTACGACTTTATCTTATTAAGACTGAAAACCGCAGCCTAGGTGGGTAAGCCACTCGTATAAATATCAGAGGCCTTAGTACGAGTTTCTTTTGCGTTTAAAGTAATCGAAACGAGTAAGCGTTCGGCACTGTTTGGCCGGCGCTAATGAATCAACCCATCAGGGTACTTAGGTACTCTTGAAACCAATCTCAATGTCAATGCAATTTCAATCGAATAAAATCTTAATAATTATTCAATGTCAAAACTATACAACCACTACCGTACCTGTTAAAATAGCATTTCGAGTACGGAATACAAAACCAAACTCAATACCATTTACTTCATTAAATATCCACGCAATACGGGTGTAATGGGCGCTAGTGTTGCAACTCAAAGTACCTACAGTATTTCACAATACCAATGTCGATCGATCGAAATTGGATTTAAACTGTCAAACACCAAGCGGTCACCGGTGACCGCAACCTATTGTTCTATAATTGTGTCTACAAAACCGGTACTCGACGAGTTAAGAGTAAGTCCCTACAGCACCAAACGCGGTCTTGTTTCGATTACTTTAAACGCAAAACGTGAACTAAATGATCTCGTACTAAGGCCTCTATCTATCTGACATAAATAACCGACTTGCCACATAGGTATAGGTTTTAAAACTTAATTAAATCAAAGTACAATGTGATGTTAACAGATTAGGTTCTGTACCTAAGTATAAATCTAGCTAAGTACTCATTTATTAAGTTTAAGTTGTGAAAATATTTTTAAATAAATCTATACTTAGTTGTTCTGGATTTTTGCGTTTTATTTCTTTCACACCTACATTATACATACTTTTATGAATAAGCATTGGATGTTGGAAGATATCCTTCATCAGGCAGGCAGTTGAAACAACTTTAAGATAAAATCTCTGTAGTAGCATCGAATCTGGAATTGTGTCTGGTATGTATATGGCAATAGGCTCAACCCCCGATTATGGCATGGGATTCATAACATAAATAGTGGAAAGTGGGTGTTGCATTTGCATAGTACAGTGGCATTAAAAGTCGTGATGTTATGTTTATTTAGTCCGATATCATATTTAGGTAACGTTCTATACAAAGGTATTTTACTGTCGGAATCGTACACCGACCTTATGTTTTTATTTCATTCCCCTGCAGATAAACTGCACTTCACATGCATAAAAATACCTGATCAGTTCGTACTATTGTGTTGGAAATGAAAGACAATTTTGTAAAAAAGAAATCAAATATAATTTTATTCATATCAATAGACACTGTGTAGCACATGTAGTCACATAGCCGATGCATTAAATACAAGTGAAAATATTTTAAAAATAATAATACATACTGATGAAAATAGGTAGGTACATTTGAGCCTCGATTGGGAAATTAAAAGTAAAAATATACAACTACAAGACAATCAGTCTTAAAGTACAGTCAACGCCATTGCACGTATCCAAGTTGCCATCGACATCTCATCATACAATTTTCCAAAATTACTAGCTACCTAGTACAGTACATACTTTCGAATGACGCTAACTGTATTCGACAATAAAGTAAAAAATCCGAGAGATTCCAGAAAAAAATTCACACCATCCTAACCTACGTATAAATATAAATAGGCGACTACAATATTGTCAATGCGAAGCGTATTAGTGTAAAAAATCTATGTACGTGTTACTCTGTCAAACAGAAATGCGAGTGACGCAAAATGGCGTCCCTAACTATAACCTACTTTCAGTCCTATATCCAGCAGTGGACTTTAATACTATTCATTCTTTCTCCTTCCTTCAAGGCCAACCTTTTCTTCGATTCCGTTGATCGTACTATCAAATATCTTCTTTAATATCTAAGCTTGTTAGTAATGTAAAGAATAACTGATAGTAATAAATTACTAGTCTAACATAATCCTTATTTCTACATACATTTATCACTACATTTTTGTTTGACAGTATATTTATACAATTTGTACTCAAAGCTACACAATTTGGCGTCATAATACTGGATATGATAATACTAAATATATTATGTAAGTACATAATTATACATTAGCAAATAGTAGAACTACTTGAAATTGCTTTCAACTAAATTCAATAATCGGTAAGCAAAATAAAAAAAATGTTATATAGAAATGATAAATTAATATCATTTGTACTACACCATACATTCCATTTCATCAAGATTTCTGCATTATGTTTTGAACAAAGCAAATAAATCTTTGACATACCAACTGGTAAGACGACCCTTATAAATATTTAATGTATTATTAAATACATATTATATAATAGTTATTATATTTTGTTGGGAATAAGCCAATCGCGAATGTATTTAAAGTATAAGAAAATACTATGAGTATAGCACCAATTGCATACAAAATATCGACAATATAAGCCTCTAGATATTGTTCATCACAAATGCTCCTTAGTATCTCAGCTTTTTAGGCCACTGCTGGATATAGGCTCTTTGAAATGGTAAAATAAGTTAATTTCTGAAAGAACTGAAGTTAATATTGCAAGTGGTCACTGCAATAGTTTGTGTTGTGGCTACATTAATAAATTATTCACGTTTTCTAACAGCTGTCTTAGTTATTACAAAACAGTTCAAGTAGCTAATGATTTCCGAGTGCAGAGCGTCACAGACCGACACTTGTGACGCCCAATATCTAGAGGCTCAAGAAGCTAGTCTTTACATTAAGCGGTGGGATATATTTGTGCGTTGATAGTTACATGTAGTAAGAGTTTCAGTGGAAGAGCGCGCGGGGTCTCTTCTTGGCGAGGATATGCCATGAGTGGGTGACGCCTTTGCGCCGCTTTGGTGACAAACTGGAAATAAAATACATAGAGAATCAATTTTTTGTCAAATTTTTAACAAGTTTCAGAATCAGGACTTGTAAATAAGTCAGACTGGGAGAAAATGCCTGCGGCATTAAGTCCACCTAATGTACACATTGTGCATGAAGCTTAAATAAATAAATAAATATAACACAAAATAGTGTCAAAGATTAAACTAACTAAACAGTTCAGCAGTTAAGTAGAGAGTCCAAATACACTATCCCTATCCGATGATAAAATTTCTACTACTTGAAGACAAATAAATTCCAGAATAGTAATATTTTTAAAGGCAAAATCTTTAGCAGTCTACTAAAAATACTTTTCAGTATACATTTAAAATAAATAATAACAATTGGTTTCTGACTTACCCATGATCCGGTGTATCAGGCATGTAAGGTGACATCCTGAAATCCCGGTTGTGCGGTGTCTCGATGCCAAAAGGACTGTACAGCTTTGTAGGACTTCTCCCCAGTATCTGGGAAAGACCGGACTACACATTAAATTAGACGTAGAAGCACGAAGAGATGAAGAGGCAATATAAATAATATAATGTTATATGGAACTATGTTGACTTATAATCAAGGGTGTGCCAAAAGGCACTATAGAAGTATGAAATTTTTTTATTGTTTGAACTTTATTAATTAGATAGTAGGCAGTAAAACAAACGATACAGGACTAGCACAAAAGTTGTTAATAGAAAATATGTGTAACAAACCTTATCAAAATTACCACTTCAGAATAGAAGGCAATTATCATTAATTCCAAATGGGGTATGTGTCTGAGTAATTAAAGTCTATGGTGGCCCGGAGGTTTAAGAAGCCTGCTTCTTATGCATGAGGATGTGAGTTCGAAACCACAAACAACAGAAAGTACCAATGTGACTCTTTCTGTGTTATAATATATACTTTCTAAGACACCACTGACAAACAGTAAAGTTAGACATTGTGACGAAATTTGATTCTATTTATTAATTTTTATATGTTTCAAATCGCCAACCCGCATTGAGCAAGCATGGTGATTAATGCTCAAACCTTCTCCGTGTGAGAAGAGGCCTTTGCTCAGCAGTGGACACTTGGCTGTTGATGCAACAAACAGACTCTCACACCACATGTAAATCAGATTTTTTATTGAAATGAAAAACCATGACAAATAAAATGGTACCTTAATATACCACAGATTATCTTTATAAACTTCAATTCACCTGTTTTTTCTTCATGACTGGTGTTGTTGGTGTCCTGCATGGAGACGGAGGCTCAGTAAGGCGGTGACGGCGCCTGCCTCCCAATCTGAAATGCTGATAGAATATTTCTCATTAACTATAGTATTACCCTGCAGTTTGGTAGGAACAGCTACAAAAGGGAGGCCCGTAGAAGGATACAGTTTAGCTGGGCAGCATATAGAAAACTTAATCAAGTCTTCTCATCTCAGATACCGCAAAGCCTGAAGACAAAAGTCTTCAACGAGTGTGTCCTTCCAGTAATGACATACGGAGCCGACACATGAACACTGACAGTGCGACTGGTCCACCAATTTAAGGTCGCGCAGCGAGCTATGGAGAGGGCTATGCTCAGAGTCTCTTTGAAGGATTGAATCCGAAACGAAATGATCCGACAGAGAACCAAAGTTATCTAGCCCAAAGGATCAGTAAGCTGAAGTGGCAGTGGGCTGGTCACATTTGTCGAAGAACCGATAACCGTTGGGGTAAACGTGTTCTAGAGTGGAGACCGCGTCTAGGCAAACTCAATGTAGGGCGCCCTCCAGCTAGGTGGAGTGACAACATCTGCAGGGTGGCTGGCAGTGGTTGGATGAGAAGAGCTGAAGACCGAGCTCAGTGGTGTGCCATAGGAGAGGCCTATGTCCAGCAGTGGACGAATACAGGCTGATGATGATGATGATAGTATTACATAGTGGACAGCACCAAGTCAGATATGTTTGTGTGGTATTTTTATGGGTGTCTTAATTACCTATATCTAATTTTCGATAAAGATTAGAAGGCCATGAAATCTCTGGTGTATGCGATAAGTTTCACTAAATAAGCAGTTCACATTGCCCAATGGTCAGTTATCCTATGATTATTTCGCAATCACATTTCTACAATTATTAAATAAATAATCGTCTACAATATTATAGAAAGACTGACAAATAGTACCGGTCAGAGTGTAGCAAAGGGTGTGCAAGGGATTTGGGACTTCACCCTTTGCTACACTCTGACCGTACTTTGTAGTCTATTCACATTATAATTTATAAAATCGATTTTACGTTGCCATGGAATCTACGGCCATACCTTGCGTACGCATTCCATGATGATATTTCGTAGATTACGAATTATTTTTCTACGAAAAGGTGTCTTTCTCAGCAATTGTATGTAGTTTAGCAGAATACGAGGTTCTTGTAGACCATTATTAGTGTAGTTTTAGTACAAAAAAACCATTTTTGGTAATGAAACAACATAATATGAAATATGAAAAAATACCTGTGACAGATTTCCGAAGGTGTTTCTTACGCTTCGAAAAGTTCTTGATATTTTATCCGCACCTGACTGCAATGCACGCCGGGAGTTCGCGAACGAACTAGTCTTAAATATATTCTTGTTGTAGCAACCTTCCACATTTCTCAGGCTCTCCCTGGCCGGCGAATCGATAACCGAATCCTTAACAAAAGGATCCTTCATATTGAAAAATTTGTACTTCGCACTATTAATATAAATATACTAAAAGATAGCTATTACTAATATCTAGCTGCGAAACTAACGGCAGCTCACACTTCGATACACATTTTCGTTTTTAACGTTTGTAAAAATCAATCACGCTAACGACGACAAAGACCGTTGCTTTGTTGATTTTTTAAAACGGAAACTAGTGATTTCTTCGTCGGCTAACTTGGACATCGGTCTTTTGAGACCACGTTCCAGTAACGATTCCGATATTGTAGATTCTTTAGCATTATGGTTAGTAATATTGTAAGGATATTTGGTTAGTGTAATTCTACTATATAGATAATTTTATAAATGATGTCTTTTTCATGGCCTGATAATCTGCTCATAATTTCTACGTATTTTGACTCGGTCAGAATATTTATTAGGTACAAACTTTTGTTTTAAAGATGATGCAATCATAAATAGAGTTATCTGAAGTTTCTCAGTAGACTCAGTCAGGTACAAATACAGTGCTTATTTATTTATATTATAAGTTTAAGTTTTACATGAGACTTGCATGATAATTGCCTAGGTTGTGGCATTTGATAAATAAAATTAGGGCAAAAAAAACTAATTTAAATTCTAAGTAGTTTATTGCTAAGAAACACTAAATAATAATTATATTAATTTATTAAATAAATTACTAATTATCCACGTTGGTGCATGTAATAATCAATGACAGTTGAAAATGCTGCAAAGCCTGCTGCTCCAAACAGACCTGCTCTGAGGCCACCTGAAATAAAAAAACAAAAATATTCTTGTAAATAGGCTACAAAAGAGCATTTTGACAGATCAATATCCTAAAATTAGGCCTAGTATCTCTAATTTGACTGCTTTGAGGAGCACCTAAATAAATTCAACTCAAGGAGGTTTTGATACCCATGCACATAAGGGTCAAGGGTGTTACATTTAACTCATTGAGTACCATCATTATAGACACAATTTATAGAACAATAGGTTGCGGCGCAACCTATTGTTACAAAAGAGCATTTTGACAGATCAATATCCTAAAATTAGGCCTAGTATCTCTAATTTGACTGCTTTGAGGAGCACCTAAATAAATTCAACTCAAGGAGGTTTTGATACCCATGCACATAAGGGTCAAGGGTGTTACATTTAACTCATTGAGTACCATCATTATAGACACAATTTATAGAACAATAGGTTGCGGTGCAACCTATTGTTCTATAAATTGTGTGAATTCTATAAATGACCGCAACGGTTGCGGTCACAAACTTCAAATTTTAAAGATGCAATATTATGTAATTATGTTATTTATTTTCACCTCTTAACCCAATTAGGCCACCCGTAACACCACCAGCATAGGTTCCATTCTTCCAATCAGTTTTTCCTCTGGCAGATTCTATGCAGCATTCAATTCCGGAAAACACGGCTCCAAGAATTGCAAAGTTCTTTGCATAGCTTAACATAGATGTTCTCATTTCCCGCAATATTTCTCTGGCAGACTGTGTTTGCAGTGCATTAGGATCAGTTACTGATACATTTGGCATTAACGAGGATGTGAATAGACCTACAGCTGCACCAAGACCATACCCTGAAAATAAAAAATTATGATGAAGAATGAAGTACTACTTTTAAGCAATAGTTTAATAAATATTGTTGGCTGGTATTGTATTTATTTTTGTAATAAGGTTTGTAAAAACCTCAGTAGTACCACAAAGTCTGGAAATGTGTCCGGTATATGGCAATTAAGCTCACCCCTTACAACATGGGACTCATAACATAAATAGTGAAAAGTGGGTGTTACATTGTACAGTGGCATTACGTGCCGTAATGTGGACCTCTACCTACCCTTTTGGGGATAAGAGGTGTGATGTTATGTTGTGTAATAGGTACATATATTTTGAATCACACTTCTACAAGCTTTTTACAATTAAAATAATAAAACCACAAAAACTCAAACTTGTGATTTTAACCCGTTGTGTGTCTAAATGTGGATCCACAAGAGACACAGTGTATTTTCTATTGTGTCTCATATACAGGCATTCAAGCGGTTAAGCCTTTAACTGCCGACAAAAACTGTTAATCGACGATAGCGTCGGACAACATAGTCCGACACGGCAGCCAATGCGTTATGTGTTGCATATTCTGGTAATAGAAATATTAGGTTACATTTCATGAAACTTGGGTAACGTTTTGATAAGAATTATTTCATTTATTTATCATAGAACGAGACTAAGAACTAGCTGGAATGAGACATTACTGTTATGTTGTTTTATACAAAAGTTGTAATTATTGACTATTTACTACTAGTTGGAATATTTACACTAATCTATAAAACCAACCTTATTTATAGTTATTATGAGTTCACTTACCGATGATACAACTTGTCAATGATTTGAAAGGGCAGCTCTCAATAGTGGACTCAATCATCTTCTCCTCATTACTTTTGATGATAACCGGCCCAAGGATCCGAGGTATTATGATATTCTCCCGAAATCTCTGGTTGTTACCCACCAGATACTTGGCAAGCGAGTCATAGTCATTGTCTTCAACAAATTTCGACAAGTTCGGGTCAGTTGGTGGCCGAAATACAAACGACATTGTGTCTGAACACTGATAACACTGCAATCTTTATAGATTTTGTCTCTTAAAGCATTTACCACAGTAAAATGCTCTACAGCATGTATAGGTACATTAATGTAATGTTTCTTACAAAATTGTTCTTTCGAAGATCGATATTGAATTTTTCTAACCTTCAAAGTATTCAGCTGATCTTGATTTGAGCTTATATGAAGTTTAATTATTAAAGTAAATTACATTATTTCGTTCAGGTTATTGCGAGGTTGACATTTGATTTTAAGACATTTTCAACATTTGACTTATTATATGTCCAATATAATTTGATATTATATCTTCAGTCAATTTATAGCAATTTTAGATTAGTTTTCCGTTTTTCCACAGGCCAAGAAACACTGGAAAATCAGTACACACCCGGCTGTCAATTTGACAGTCCCAATTCCGTTTACGAGATTACTTTACGTGAAAATATCGTATTGTGGTTGCACAGATTTTATGATGTTTATATTTTTTTGTTATTTTATATAAGTACGTTTATTTGTATTTTTGAATCACAAATAGTATTTCATGATTCCTTAAGAATGAGTTAACTTAACTTTTAAGTCATACAGTTCGTAAATTTTTATTTCCTTTTTTTATGTTTAACTAGCTTTGTGAACGGAAATAAACAATATAGTAGACGTGCGTGATTATTATGTTGATTGTTTAATAATAATATTTTATTTGTATAAAATAATTAATTAACATAATGTCTGATTCTTCTGAAGATGAAGATCTTTCACGTTTTAGGGAAGTAGTGGACACATCGTTTACTAAGTTAATTAACGAATCACGCGGACTTGCTACAAAAGACGTTCATGATAATAGTAAGTACTCATTAAACATAATTAGTAACGTTATATAATCTATCAAATTCCTGCATTTCTAAATAATTTTTGCCACATTTCGAAATCCTTTCTTGATACGGTTGAATAAAATTATATTAAAGATTGTTTATAACAATATAACCTCACTTTTGTACAGGGCTGTATTAAAAATGATTTTTTTACTCGACTAATTTAAGAAAGAAAATTATTTATTACTCTTTGTTAATGATGTCACACCAGCAAATTATTTTATTTGTTATGAGTTTATTATAAATAAAGATTTTGTTTCAGACAAACAAAAACCCAAATCTGAAAGATATTTGGAAGTAGCATCCCATTACAATGATGTTAAAGTTCCTGAAGAAATGCAGAAGCGAATTGGTGCGAAAGTATCTGCTATTATACAGAAGAAAATACAATTTGTAGATATTCAGAATGAAACAAAGTAAGCAATAAAAATATTCAGTAGTGTCTTAACCAACCTCCACAAGGATATCACTAATATTAATGCAATAGTAATGTGGAAATAAATTAGACTTTATCGCGCATCATCATACAATATGGGCATTGTTCTGCACAATATAGTCATCTAAACGTCTGAGAAAACATAGCTAAAAAAACAACTTCAACCCCCTTTATTTTTTTGAACTTCATCAAAAGCAGTTTAGCCAATAGCGAGATAATCGCGCACAAACGTACATAATTATTAACATACAGGTTCAACTGTGAACATACTTTTTTGAAGTCGGGTTTTTCGGTAAATGAATTGAATATTTGTTTTCTTTACAGAAAAAGGAAGATTAAGGGTGGTATAAAACTCTTTAGCAGTTCCGAAGGATTTTTATCATGTGAAGAGATAAAGGATACCTACACTGACACTCATAACGCTGAATCAAAAAAACTCAAGAATAAAAGAAGACAAATTGATCCTGAAGAGAATGTTAATGAAAATGGTTTGTTTAATTTTTTGTACACTTAACTACATATTTACCATACTTTACGTTTCCCGAGCGTACGGCGCGTCGCGTTCCGCATGCGCCTCAGAGAGCCATTAGACCACCACCGATGGGGCTAATAGGGCTGATGCCGATACGGAGCCGCGGAGAACTTAACGGGTTACCGGGGTTCTGGCTCGAAGTGCAGGAGTAGGAACGCCTCACTTAGGGGGATTCATTCGATGAATTGCCCCTCTTAAAAAAATACTTTCTTACTGTATACTCTCTATAAAAACTTGACATAGTTTACACTTTTTTACTCTAGACATGCACATTTTCGGTGTTTTTTCACCAGTTATGTCATGAGTCCCGTGTACTGAGGGTGAGCATTATTTATTTTTATTTATTTATATTTTTATGTCTACAAAAAATGAAGCTACATACATACATTGAATATTTTCTGATCTTCAAAAATTTAATGATCAACAACTATCTACTTAATACTTTAACTGACTCTGAGCCCAAAGTAGCATTATTTGCCCTTAAATAAGTTAATATTAATCTTTTCAGATAAATTAAAAGCTGTTCTACTTGATGGAGACTACATCTTGTCTAAGGAAGAAACAAAACTATGGAAGTCAAGGAGAAAAGAGAAACTTTTTAAATATAAAGGTAACAAAAAAAGTAAGATATTAACTGAAGTGGCATAGATTATTAAGTTGATCTTGTTTTTGTAAATATATGTTACCTACATACTTTAATACACAACAAAGCCTTTTATTTTTAAAGTGTAAGTACAGAAAAAAGTCACGAGATGGAACTACTTAAAGAGATTATGGTCCAAAAGATAGTAGGTAGTTTATTTTATTATTATTCCCAACATAGTAAAGAATTGGATTTTTTTCACGATTAAAAATAGTTTTTGACTTTTCAACACGTTGAAGTATTTTAAAATATTCACACTGTTATTAATTTAATAATAAAAAAATAATTTCTCATAAAACATTTATTTACAATAATCACATAAACTATGAAATAAATATGTACAAAAGATCATTATCACATAACAACTGCATTTCATTTTATTTAGAACTTTTCAATTTATCGTAATTATAAAATAATTTGATTTGAATTTGACTACAATGTAGGTTCGTACCTACCTAAGTTGTAACAGCAATTGACTATATGTAGAAGTTAAATCGTATATTATATTGATTTGTACATTTTTCATTTTAATGTAATAAATTTATTGTAAATAAACTCAAAATTAGGCATAAAAACAACTTTTGTGTTCAAAATAATTATAGTTTACCATAGTCTGTTTAAAAATTAACGTAATTGTATGTGTTGTTCGTTGTTGACGCATTGTTTCGCAATAAAAAGTAGTTGAGATTCGGATTACTATCAGATCTATTAATTAAATATGTTAATTTTTAAACAGCAATACTGAATAAACTTGGAATTCACGATGAAAATAAATAAAACGACCTTAACACGACTTAAAAATAACTTAAAATAAAACTTAACACTCAGACGTACCTTAAAGGTACTAACGACAATGCACATTATAATGATCAGCATCAGATCTAAGCTTGTTCATACATACAGGCTAAGTCAGTCAGAAACTTTATTTTAGCGCTGTTTTAATGAATCGGCCATAAAATATTTTGCTTACTCCTACAGGAACATGCATTGTATGAGAAATGTCATATTTAAACATTTCTATAAACTTACAAACCTGATATCGCTTAGGCGGATCTAACAATCTACTTTTCGAAGAACATTTCGGTTACGGCATTTAGGTACGGTACGTATTGCGAAATAATTTTATTTAAAAAAAACATACCTAATATCTACATTACGATAACGATTAACTTTGGAAATAACGCATAATTCTTTATAATATTTACCAATAATTAAGTATCTGTCGTAAGCTATATACAAAGTCCTGTCATGCATTTATTTTGTACTTTATTGCACCCAAAGACGTCCTAATTACGGCCCTGGGGCCTCGTTGCTATATAGTTTGTTTTGCTAACAGTGTACGAATATAATATCGCAACTGTCGCGGCCCCAAATTGCGTTAGAGAAGTCTCTCGTTATAATTTACAATCTCTCGTTAACTGCAGAAGGTCTGCCTGTATTTCTGGCAGGGAGTTCGTCTTGAGTGAAGGCTCTGTTGTCGAGACCACTGCGTTTGTTCACTGGTTCCTCTGTAGCTGGTTTCTCTACAGGGCCGTCCATCAGGAACATTGTTAGGAAGAACATTATGCTGCCTGTAAATAAAGTAAGTACAATTAGTAAAGCGATTCAGAAATGCTTAACAGCTAGGTCGATGTTAGATATCCTAAGCTAACAATTTTATAAAAAAAATTGTCAATCGTTTAATGCAAACGAACTTTGGGTAATTTTAAAGACATTCATAGGAAACTTACTGATGCCATAAAATCCAGCGTAGAAGATCATGATGGCCTCTCTGTAACCGATGATCTTGGAGACAGGGTCGACCAGGATAGGCAGGTTGCCTCCCACATTGTTCATCACGAAGAGGAACACTCCGACTGTGGTGGATCGGACTGACAATGGCACTATCTCCACAAGGATGGCGAAAACGATTCCAAACCACATCTCAGCTGAAAGAGAATAAAACGGTTATTGGTATTGTGATTTTTTTTATGGGACAAGCCCGCTACAACCTCCCAAAACTATTGCAACTCCTGTAAGCCAGGATCTACAGTAGATACAACCATGAAAACACCGGAACACTGAAGTCCGGCGCGTCTCAGGGACATGAATAACTGTCTTGGTTCCCGCAACGAAGTGAATCAGAAGATATTATAAGAGGAGAAGAAAAAAACGAATAGTTTCCAGTTCCCTCGGTGAATTACTGCAGGAGACATAGTGAATTAAGCCTAAAGGCACAAAAAAAGAGACTGTACAACTGGGTGAAGCCCAGTCGCCAAGCACCACGGAAATTTGACTAAAGATTTTAAAGATTTTAGTCAAATTTCCGTGTAAATCTAAGTATGTGTGAGCTGTTATACTTGCTTCCAGTAATAGGTATGGCAAAAGCGCCTAAATGCACGGTTATTGTGATTGACTAGGAAATCAAGGTAAAATTACCACTAGTTGGTGTCGGTGTTTCTTTTCAGTAAACAGTGGGATAGACATTTTTTTAATCCCACTACTAATTAACCAAACAATCAGTCAATCAACCCAATAACTATCAAAATCAATGTCAAACTAGTACTAATCAATGCTTACCGAAGAAGTAGGAAATAGCTAGAGTGATCATGGCCCACAGAGGTCCAAACACCACAGAACCGAAGGCGGGGAGGGTGGCAATTAGCTGAGATAACGCTAGAACCAGCACTCTTGAACGAACACCCATCTTCTCCACATACCTGTAGATATAATTTGGATTAGACATAAAACTTTAACGTAGTTTATTACCTGGATCAGGTAACACTAAGGTAATTTAATGCTTTATTATCTTTACTGAAAAGAAAAAATCGAATATTTCATTATTAGAATATGTATATGTCACAGAATCAACAAAGATGCACAACTATCGAGTATCGTTATTTTAGAACAACGCCATCTGTTATCATTTGTCGGAAACGTCAAGCAGTCTACTTGGGTGATGGTCGGTACGGGGCGTGGCATGTTGGCATTTGAAAGGCGTCACTTTTGAGTTGGACACGAGGGTGAGCGGTTGTTCTGCCAGCCCGTACCGAACTTACCGCGTTTACGAAGAATCCGTTTTCCGAAGTACCCCCAATGTGTGCATTTTCTCCGACATCAGAATTGGGATGCAACTCAAACGCCCCACGTAGGGAAGGTGCCTGTGCTATTCAAGAAAAGTGTAAAGACAATGCGCACGTGTTTGGAGGTGACGCAGAGACGGAAAAATGGCGTTTCCTGCTTGAGCAACAAAACAAAAACTTTATGGCTATCGTACAAGCCATGAAAACCCCTTCTACGATTGTGGATGTTCGCCTACCTGACTTTGAACCTGAAAAACGAGACGTTGACAATTTTGACGATAAAGACTTAGACTCGGACTGTAGCAAAACCGATGTGACGGAACTAGATGATAATGGAGGGGATGGACCTTCATGTCACTAGTTGTCACCTAGTATGCAAGTCGCTCAGATGGCATGCATCTCCATGCCGGTCGTAGCGTAGGCGTAAAATCGGGCACCATTTCCCGTCGCAGTGCAGCCACGAATGTGAGTGGCGTGCGTCTTGTTTGGAGATGTAGACTATCGTTGTGTTGCCGGATGGAGGCAATATGTTGTGTTGCCGGATGGAGGCAATGTGTGTGTAGAGATCGGGTACCGGAGGGAGGTCCCGTTCGATTGCCGGATGGAGGCAATGTGTTGTTCGTGACGAGGTTGGATACCAAACAGAGCATTGCATACTAGATTTGGTCGGAATGTTTCATGAATTGATTTAAAAATTGATGTTTATTGAAACGGATGTTGAGTTATGACTTAAATGTCGAGATTTCCTTTATGAGGTTTGATGAGAATATGTGAATCAGCATAAAATTGTGTTGTTTAGATTGCGTGAGTTTATCTCCCGATATCTTGGTCAGGAAGGCCGAGCAAGGAACGTTTCACTTTCGGTAAATTCTTGTTCCAGATGCTTCACACGAGGACGTGTGAAATTGTCAAGATGGCCGTGTCGCAGAATCAACAAAGATGCACAACTATAGAGTATCGTTATTTTAGAACAACGCCATCTGTTATCATTTGTCGGAAACGTCAAGCAGTCTACTTGGGTGATGGTCGGTACGGGGCGTGGCATGTTGGCATTTGAAAGGCGTCACTTTTGAGTTGGACACGAGGGTGAGCGGTTGTTCTGCCAGCCCGTACCGAACTTACCGCGTTTACGAAGAATCCGTTTTCCGAAGTACCCCCAATGGGTGCATTTTCTCCGACATATATTTGAACCCGAATCCTCGAGCTGACCATTGGTAGGCTGATAACTTTGTTCCCACATAAAAAAGCTCTTACATAAAACATCCACCTTCCTAGTGTCGAGTAACTTGTAACCAGATTCATACCGAATACCACGCTATTAAAATGTCAAAAGAATTATGTATAAAATAGTAGTTTACTTGTCCGAGATGACTCCTCCAGCGACGACACCAACGGAGCCGATACCAACAGTAACAGCGAACAGCCACCAGCCTAGATCCACATCAGGGAAGTAATCACGGTAGTACAGGTCGGCGTTGTACGCGAAACACATACCACCTGGAACCAAAGAATAAATTACTACAAGTTAATACAGCATCATCATCAATGACCCATGACCATCCATTGCTGGACCATGGACCTCCTCTATACTAGAGGGTTTGCCATAATCACCGCATTTGCAAGGTAGGTTGAAGATCCATTTTAAAAGGTTCAAGTTTATTAGAGATTGCTGATAATACAACAACAAAAACGAGTTTGAATTGAGTATTTATCGTTGATGATCTCATTTATTGTGTTGTTCAGAAAGAGATTAAATGACAAGAGGGTGAGACGGCTAGGCAGTTGCCTAGTTGCAGCAGTTGCTGGACTCGCCTTGTTTATTATTTGTTTCTTTTCTCCTCTAAAAGCTAATTAACAATGCTGTGAAACAACCCTATAGAGGTATAAAAACATTATAATGATCTTGTTTTGTTTATAAACATCCGTATGCGGAACGCACGCGAACTCCTACTTTTCGATAAAATTGCATGTTTAATATAACATATTAACCCTGAGCGAAGCTGTCATCCACTGCGATTGAAAACAGTATTAAATATCTATCTATCAAAGTAAAAGAAAAATAAACAATCACTATAAATATAACATAGAAACAAATGTTCATTTTGCTGTACTTATTACTTATGGAAATAGATGACAGGATAAAGAAAATGATACAGTTAAGTTGCCAGCTAATGCTCCGTCCAATGGCTTTATTAAATGAATTTTCTTGCTGACCTAGATAAGGTCAAAAGGATATAAATGTCTCAGTGACTGGCTTATCCGTCTACACGAGTCTGATTTGCTATAAGACAGGTCAAGGATTATGAAGAAATGGAGCTCTCATTCGAGGGTTAAAAGTTTCCGAGTAATAAGCTTATTTTAAAGTGAATAGTAAAGAAAAAATGGCTAAAAAGTACCTATAGAAAATATTATAATCATAATTATGTGTTGTAGTAATTAGGTATAGTTCGTAAAGAAAGGGAATATGTTTTAGTCGCTGTTTATTTTGTGTTTTAAATGATGTCATCTTATCTACTTAATTTTAGTAAATTTTCAAATAAAACATTTTCAAATAGAAGATTAAAACAGACTTTAACCTAAGTTGAACTTAATATTCAAACTTAAATGAACAGTGACATCCTATAAATGATATTAGGGTGAAACAAACACGCTTGAAAATTGACAACACTAACAAACAACGACAACTTGAAACAACTACAAAGGATTGAATGTGACAGTCTCTATTATGCGAAGGAGTTCGTGAGAAGCACTCCAGTGGTGTCTCTGGGGGCCTAAGTACGGCCCTGTCATTTTCAAATATTTTAGGAAACTGTTACTCTAAGTAGTTAGACGCCATATTTTTGTTTCAGCCTTGCCCCACACTAGGTTATTCTCCTGTGTCGTGGGTGCGTTTACAAACATACAAGTTATATACCGAGACCCGGAACAACATACCGGATCACACAAATAGTTGTTCCGTGCGGGAATCGAACCCGCGATACGTTGCGCGGCTGCCATTTGTCCAACTACTGCGTCAACCGTGAAGTCGCTTTTAATTTTTCTTTAGTTTTTTTAGTTCATAAATAATATATTTTATTAAGCTTTAACAGTAATTTATTACGTATGTTACATTTTGAACAATATAATATAATAATACTTATTTAAGCTCACAAAAAATCTGTTTACATAACATAACATAACATCACGCCTTTTTATCCCCGAAGGGGTAGGTAAAAGTTCACATTTCGGTACTTAATGCCACTGTACAATGTAACACCCACATTTCACTATTCATGTTATGAGTCCCACGTAATAGGGGGTGAACCTATTGCCATATACCGGGCACATTTCCAGACTACGTGCTACGTGCTAAGATTTTTAAAAACCCAGTAATACTTTATCCGACCCGGGAATCGAACCAGGAAAGTCGTCGAAAACTGTCGTTAATTTAAATTGTGTAGGAATTTGGATGAATAATAACGCGAAGGCAGCTAATTATAGGACAAACAATAACAGTTATAATTTTCAATGAAACTTCCTGGTGGCAGAACTTCAGGCAACTTTGGTGGGTAGGTACCCACTGCGTACCTACGTAACTAGGTACTTATTACTTACATACTTAATCTAGCAATTTTTATTATTTGGGTAGATGCCTAATTTTTATTTTAATGTCCGTCTGGTAGATTATTTTTAATCATTAGACACGTATTTTTTATTTTCTTATAGAGATGAATACTTTCGACGATATATTGATTTGAAATGTCGCGTGACGTCACTTCTAGTCTTCTATGTACATTTTATACGTAGAAATGACGTTTTAGCCCCCACCCGTTATATCTAAGTATTTTTTTTTATACGACAAAATAAAAAAAATCTTGTCTAATATTTTTTTTATTACCTAACTTACGGACTATTAGATTTTTAATTTTCATACCCTGTCATCAACCCTATTGGGCTTCCGGTAACCTCACTCACACGACGAAACACAACGCAAGCATTGCTTCACGTCGGTTTTCAGTGAGGCCGTGATATCAGTCCGATCGAGCCGGCCCATTCGTGGTTCTCCCATAATTAAATATTTGGATTATAAAACAAATTAAGGATTTGCTGCGTTCCCTTTTCTTTTGGGAACATACATACATACCTAGTTGTTTGGCATAATATTATAATCTAATATCATGTCACAGCATTCAGTTCTCGGAAGAAATAACAATGATATAAATCTGATAGGTACCTACAGGGTACTTGCAAAAACACTTTTAGTATCACTAAATCGACCTTGGATTTCGCGACATGACAACTCAAGTTCTGCCGTGACTGGCAGGATACAAACAACAAACTTCTATTTGCATTTAAAAACTATATCTTAGAAAACAAACTTTGCATTTTAATCCTTAACCCGAGGAAATAAAGTCTTAGAATAAAAACTAAAGGCTTTTTAATTCATAATGGCAACATTCATAATGTTGTTGAGACTCTTGTCGTGGATAATGTCTTATGTACTCACAATGGGTAGGTGTTACCGGTAATATCATAGAAATAAAATATTCATAATTATGTAACGGATCGTATATAATTAATTAATAAATCAATTCAATTAAATCACTTTATGAATAATAACTTATAACTTATTTTAGTATCTACAATAAGTAGTTAATATATATATATATATATATATATATATATATATATATATATATATATATATATACATATATATATATATATACATATATACATATTTTTAAAACGTTGCACAACACTAGCACTTTCTCCTGTGTCGTGGGTGCGTTTACAAACATTCAGTTCAACAAGTTCAGTTGTTCAAGAGTTGTTCCGTGCGGGAATCGAACCTGCGACACGTTGCATGGCAGCCAATTGCCAAACCAATGCGCCAATCGTGCAGCCGGTGCCAATGGTGCAGTGCAGAATTGCATCACATCAATAGATCCCTAATGTTTGGACTACTAGAAGCAATAGAACTCACCACAATGTCTGATAGAGGCAGCGAGGCACAACAGAATAATTCTGGGCTGCGCAATCACATGCCAGATGGTCACCTGAGGGATCTTCTTGCCGGACTCCACAGTCGTGTCATTTGTCTTTGTGGTACCTAAAACATGAGTAGATAATACATTTAATTTATGGGGCCTCATATAAGATATCAGAGTACCAGGATGCTACGAGAAAGAGGAGGTTGTCGATGCAGAAGATTTGTTTCTAAAAAGATGTCTGCTTGTAAGACATCTTTTGTAATGAACTTTATGTACCTAGAAAGAATTGTTATTTTTAAATATGATAGGGATGTTATTGATATAGTTAGTTATATACTTTTTTAGTCGTAATAATTAGTTACCTTCTTCTCCAATAGTAGTTCTGGAAGGCTCCCGAAGAGTGAGGAAGGTGAGCACCGTGATGACAAGACCGACGATACCGGCTCCGAAGTAACACACACGCCAGCTCTGTGGAAAAATTTGATTATAACGTACTTTAGTTTATGTAATATAGATAATTTTTAACCTTATTTTCATGGTGTAAGAGATTATTTTGTGAATAAAGGCTAACATTTCCAGCTATCGAAGCTAGCTTCCCAAAATTTATCGTATACGTGTTAACTAATTGGTTAAAACGACGAAAATTATCGGGCAGATAAACCTACTTCTGCACACTAGAACGAGTAGATATTATTGAACTTACCAGTCCCCAAGCATTCACATCAGGAATGTAACGTCCAACAGGGAAGGCGATACCATATCCTCCATAGATGCCCCAGTTGAAGATTGACAACGCCAGAGCCCTCTGTTTCTCAGGGAACAAATCAGTCAGAATGCCCGTAGCTAGAGGATTGCAGCCGGATTCTCCTGCCGCCATTATCATACGTAAGACGACTAAATGCCAGTACTCCTTGACAGTTCCCATCAGAAGGATCGCGATCACAAAGACTAGGGTACAGAAGGAAAGGATTCGTGCTCTGTTGAATCTGTGAAAAAAATGTTCCTCGTGATTTGCTATTCAGTATTTTTTGCTATGTTTCCAAAGAGGAAGATTTGCAATAAATTTTATTGAGAAGGTTCAAGGAATTTGTGTCACGAATTCATAGCAAAATCATCCATAATGCCACAGGAGCTACAAGTTCGTTTTCAACCTTAACTACGTTTAGGAAAATCGACTTCAATCCCCTCTTTTTTAAATCGGTTAATTAATATACCAAAACTTTCTCTTAAGTGTAACAAACACTGTTCTGAAAAGCGTATCAAAATTGGTTCAGCCAATCGCGAGATAATTGCGCACAAACATACGATTTTTTTTGTTTTTGAAGTTTTGAAGGATTTTCTGGAAGGTTTGAAGAGTTCTTGTTTTAAATTTCCACTAGCATCCTTGGTATTTTTTGCTAGGCTACCACTTAGCTAAACATCATCTTCCTAAATAGTTCTTGTGTTAGTTCTACTTACTTATCAGCGACCACGCCGAGTATAACTCCGACGACAGTGAACACTGCCATAAAGGCGGGGCCAGCCAGCACCTGGTAGTCGATACCCAGTCCATTGTACCCCCATTCACAGTACCGCGTCCCGTTTAGAGTTAGAGTCTCGCATCTGGAACAAAAATAATGGATGTTATAGATTCGATGGTACATGTTACATCTTAGCTTATTTTGACAGAACTGTATTAAGGAAAAAGAAGTTTAGGAAGATAATTCTAGCTGGAGCTAAGGAAGGAAAAACATAGTAAAGTTTCGGGCTAACGGAATAGTTTTTAATACTTATTTCCATAAGGCATTAGCATAGGCCTCCATTTTAATTAATTGTACCGAATAAGTATTTTAATAAGGAAAACGGTACGACCTACACAAATCCAAAAAGTGTAAAACAGAAACGCTGAGAAGAATCAATCAAGAAATATAAGATTATGTTGTGTGTGCAGAAAAAGGAATCTATCGTCTAAGGGAGCTGATTCAGGAGCAATATCTTCGACTGCCACATTAATCATTTTACTTTATCCTCTATTGATCGACAGGACATAATGACTTTTCGCAGTTTCTTTTCTACTTTCCTTTGATAAGGTAGTTAACCTTTCCTCTTTTTGGGTTCAAATAACTCTCCTTTTACCGAAACTATTTGATTCATAGTTTTCTTTTATATTCATATATTTTTTTAAGGGGGGAAATCATCGAATGACTGCTCTCGCCTGGGTGAGGCGGGAGGGAGTGTTATACTCTTATTGACTAAAAACCACCCCGTTCCTTCTCCCGCACGTTGAGCCGGAGCCCCGGTAACCTGTTAGTTGTTTAGGTATAACTTTTATAAAAAAACAGCTAAGTAAGTACTAGAAACCAAGAAATATTATGTCTAAGTACATAATATTTAAGCTTAAAGTAATTTAAGATGCGCTCAAAAGTATTGTTCAGTAACAAATAAGACCAAGGAGACGATATATCTTATCGAAGTGAAACGCCTACAATATATCTGCTGTATCTGTTAATGTTATTAACAATATCAAATATCAAACCCCGTTTATCACAAAATGAATAGGTGTTATTATTGGCTATAAATCATGGTACAAGAGAACTTAGGGTAATTGTGTGAGAAATTATTTTCAACGAAATGAATAACACTGAATAAGATGACATCGAACGTTTTTATCCCCAAAATGGTTGGCTGAGATGAATATTACGCAATGCACGTACCTTACACACCCTTTTTCTATAATATGCTTTGTCTACCAAAGAGGTAGGTACTGTAAATATTTTCTAGAACAAGGAGTGTGATTCTAAACCTTCTTAGGGCCGATTTTTCCAACACCTATTACATTTTAACTGAGCAATAATTTTGAATAACTATTTGACAATTCTTGCATATTAAAACTACTATATGACAATTTTATTCTACAGTTAAAATTACTTCCAGTGACTTGAGAAATCGGCTCATACTTAACTCATACCCGCCCTTAATTACATTTATTTACGTAATACTATAATTTAGAGACGACAATTCCTATGTGTAAGCATTTGATTACAATAAACCGTGTAAGTCTGTCCTTTAGCTTTTGTTGGCTAAATCCCACAAAATTACTTTATTACGGTTATAAATAGACATCCATTTTCGGTAATAAATGAAGCTTTAATAAAAACGGAGTATAAGAGAGACTCGGACTACGGTTGACGAGAATGACAAGATTACAAGTAATCTATTTTTAGAATCCAATTATATCCGATTAATGATTCGTCACCAGATGTCTTCGTATTGAAAGATAATTATTTCCTTCATTATTCAATTTGTAATGAAGCAAGATATTTGATGACAATATTAGTGAAAAGAGGGATAAACCAGTACACGTCTGTCTTAGTTTTCAGGGAATAAACGACGCAGGGCAATGATATTTTGTTATACAATTTCATTCAGAGATTTATTCAGTACCAAGTGTGGGAGAGCCATGCTTTGAATGGGCCGGCTCGACTGTAGTGATACCACGGCCTCACAAAAAAGCTACGTGAAACAATACTTGCGTTTTGTTTAGTCGTATGAGTGGGGTTATCGGAAAGTTCGGAAACCCAAATACCCAACACTCCTGAGATTCCTAATTCTCAAAACAGGTCGGTAACGCTTTTTTAACATCCCTGGTGTTTCAGGTGTCCATGTTTGATTGCTTACCATCAGGTGATCCGTCGGCCCGTTTACCGGCTTATTCCATAAAAATAAATTATTATCAAAAACAGCTGAAGTCATTCCTGTGCTGGGCTATGGGTCAGGCGCCTCGTCTTATCACAAGCACTTCGTATACTTTAACGAATTTGTCATAATTTCCATATTTAGTAGGATTGGAGATTACTGTTGCAGAATGGAATTCTTTACCAGAGAGAGTTGTTGTGTTTCCTAAAGGGTACTTCAACAACGTGGGTGTCTTCAAGGCCCGAGTGAACAGGTTGCTTATGAACAGACGTGCTCCATCGTAGGCCGCATCATTGCTTACCACCAGGCGAGATAGAGGTCAGATAGCGGCCCATCAAATATTTAAAAAAATATTCAGTTGTTTTTAGGTTATAATTTTGACATACCTAAATCGTTTATAGGTTTTGCCGCCAAAAAGTTTGGTAAATGTAAATTACTTGAAATAATTTCCTATTAGCCCTATTTATGAAAGTCAACAGAAAAAACAAATTAGAGTTTTAATGACTTGAGAATTGAGTTGGCGAAATCACATTTTATCGGAAAATATTTTACTAGATTTCCTTCTTGCTCGTATATAATTTCGATTTATCGAGGCTCAAAATCATCCTACTTTATCTTATCTTTTAAAAGTTAATGGTAAAAGTTTTTTCATATGACTCTTTTGATTGCAGAAGTCTAAAAAATTTTTCTTTGAACCTATTGTAAAATGTTTAACGCAATGCGAATGATACGTGCCAAAACTTTAAGCCTTTTACTCTAGTTCAAAAGACAAAAGTTACGCAACTAATTATAATATAATAATGAAAAAGATGAATATAATAAAGTTAATACTTCATCGCCATACCACCGTCTGTCAGTTCATTCACCGCAAGCTTAATTTAATACAAAAGGGTATTAAGATTGTATTCAGACGACAAATTTAATACGGATAAAGCATTTCATAAAGTCAGACAATAAAAGATTATGATGAAGTCTGAAAAATAAGCATATAAATATACATTACGTAATCTTAGAACTACTATAATAAAACTAAAGGGTTAATTTACTTAGTTGCGTGTGCGTTTCTATAAAATTATGTCTCAGGTTTGTACATTCTTTATGAATATTATACATATCAAGGAACGGACATAAAAATGAAAAAAAAAACACAAATAATAAGCAAACGTGCACATGAACTATTAATATCTGTGTAGTAAGATAAATAACTGTATCGAACATACGGAATACTGTCAATATTTATTGCGTTCGCGTGTATTCGGTTCGTAGCGCGTGGCATCTCTGCTACGCCGTAGTGAAACATCCCTACTAGTAATGATAAAAATAGCTACGAAGCATGCGTAGCGTGGGTGACACGTAGCGCGTACTGGGTTATCTCTACGTATCTATGACTTGCGTAGTGACTACGAAACGTATAGTTAGTGTACCACTGTTATTTTCCATTTTAAAAAATGTGTAATATCACTTTTTTTTTTAAAAAACAACCCGGTCAACGAGCAGACGGATCACCTGATGGTAAGCAATCGGCGTCGCCCATGGACACCTGGAACACCAGAGGCGTTACAAGTGCGTCACCGGCTTTTTGGGGATTAGGAGTTTGAGATCGTTGGGGATTCAGGGATTGGGGAGATTGGGGAAGGGGAAGGTAATTGGGCCTCCGGTAACCTCACTCACACGACGAAACACAACGCAAGCGTTGCTTCACGTCGGTTTTCTGTGAGGCCGTGGTATCACTCCGGTCGAGCCGGCCCATTCGTGACGAAGCATGGCTCTCCCACACTTACATTTGTAGCATAACACTTGTAGCATTCAATAAAAAAAGCTTACTTAGCTCATTATAATAAGCTAGAAATATTCTGTAACTGTGCTTTAAACTAATACTATATTAGAGTTATAGTATGCTCTATTCTATTATATTTATGAATGGTATATACATATATTTTTGATTGAGGAAAACTATCCAATTTCGAAAAACTTTATTTAATAACTTAGAAGTTAAATAGATTGTGGATACAATAAAACTCGTGCTATAACGTTGCAATTCTTCTATTTACAATATTTCATTTCTATAATACACGTTTAATATTATGTACCTAAACAGTCGTCTGAACACCAGCTTAAGTTAAAGCAATGTGCAAGTTATCAAAACAACATGAATTTAATATGGCTGGTTGGCCGGAGGGGCGCTAATCAAGTTACAACTTAGTTATATCAACTAGTTACTTGTTTCGCTATATTGCCCTCATAATTCACAAAATGCAAGTGCAGCTGGGCGGGGTACGAGTTAACGAGGTTTTTTATTTGCTTTTTTATGGAATGAGCCGGTAAACGAGTAGAACGGATCACCAGATGGTGAGCAATCGGCGCAACTCATGGACACCTGAAACACCAGCGGCGTTACACGTGCGTTACCGGCCTTTTGGGAATTGAGAATTTGAGGACTGTGGGGGATTTGGGTGGTAGGAGGAGGGGGGTAATTGGGCCTCCGGTAACCTCACTCACTCGACGAAACACAACGCAAGCGTTGCTTCACGTCGGTGTTCTGTGAGGCCGTGGTATCACTCCGGTTGAGCCGATATTCCGGAATGTTGATGTAGATGATGAAAATAATAAATCTAAGTTACAAAAGCAAATAACTTGAGTATTGTTGTTATGTTCTATTTGTTATTATTATCTGTGACAACACGTGCCAATCCCGCGCCATTTTAATCTCACACAGCTTGCAAAGTCATGGTCAACCAATAAACACGGCTATAAAACGGACTGGATATGACAAAAAACTGGATATGACAGAATAGATCCTTGTATCTAACGACAATGTTGTTGCATAATTATTTTTTACCCGACCTTCCGGGTGTAGGCAAAAAGTTGCGTAAGTGGTTACTCTAGGCATTTATTAGTTCCTTTTAAGTTTTATTACTTGATAAGAACCTAGGTCTGGCCTTGATATAAGCTGATCTAGTATATTGAGTTCTGTGGACAATGCGTAAAAGTCTTGGTACTTGTATTGCATATATTATAGGGTTATATTTCGTGTGTGGTTTGATTCATAATAAAATTAAAGCTTTGTTGTATCGAATTAATTATATGATTCGAATTTTTGTAGTTGGTGTATGCCAGTGTTTAATAAGTTATTGGATTGGTTGCTGGTTACTTAATACTTAAAAGTAGAAAATTCACAATAAGAACTATGCGTAGATTGGATATAAGTTGATAGTTCACGCAATTTTTTTTTATGCCATAAACCGGTAACCGAGCAGACGGATCACCTGATGGTAAGCAATCGGCGTCGCCCATGGACACCTGGAACACCAGAGGCGTTACAAGTGCGTTACTGGCCTTTCGGGGATTAGGAGTTTGAGGATCGTTGGGAATTCAGGGATTGGGGAGATTGGGGAAGGGGAGGGTAATTGGGCCTCCGGTAACCTCACTCACACGACGAAACACAACGCAAGCGTTGCTTCACGTCGGTTTTCTGTGAGTCCGTGGTATCACTCCGGTCGAGTCGGCCCATTCGTGCCGAAGCATGGCTCTCCCACAATTAAAAATAACGCAATTTACGCATTCATTCACGAAGGTAACATGTTATTTTCTATGTAAATATTTATTTACATATACGGTTATCACATAACAACATCACGCCTTTTATCTTCGAAGGGGTAGACAGAGGTGCACATTATGCCACTGTATAATGTAACACCCACTTTTCACTATTTATATTATGAGTCCCATGTTATAGAGTTTGAGCCTATTGCCATATACCGGGCACAATTCCAGACTCCGTGCTACTATTGAATTTTTAATAAACCCAGTAGTATTTTGTCCGTCCCGAGAATCGAACCCGAGGCCCCTTGCCTGGCAGTGGCACTTGCGACCACTCGGCCAACGACGCAGTCATATATACCGTTATAATCTATGTAAATAAGTCTATCTATCTATATAAAAGTGAAACGGCCAAACCCTACATAAGAAAATACAATACACGTCTGAGTAAATTGACTATCTAGTTTTTATGGAAGAATTAGCTAAAACAGAGTTGTATTGGATTTATGTAAATGCAGTTTAATCTGTCTGTCATTATCACAGACGTAAACACCGTATTTGTTTATCGATTGGTGTAATTTGTGGTTCAATGCAAATTATATTGGCATTGTTTTTTTTTTTTTTGCCCCACACTAGGATTTTCTCCTGTGTCGTGGGTGCGTTTACAAACATACAAGTTCACATACACAATGACACCCAGACCCGAAACAACAATTTGTGGATCACACAAAGTGTTATTCCGTGCGGGAATCGAACCCGCGACACGTTGCACGGCAGCCGGTTGCCCAGCCACCGCACCAACCGTGCAGTCAAATTTATCTTAAAATTATAGCCTTGCAAATTGTAGGTACTATCTGTTTATGGATAGAGTAAAAACCTATTATGTTTGCCTAGTTTCAGAAATGGCATTTATATAAATGTTACTATGTACATAATAAAGATAAGTTGGAATTGAAATAAGAAAGTTTGAGAAAATCGCTTCATAAATGGCGGAGCAGTTAATGAATTACATACAGCCACTATATGAAGATCGCTGATGTTGCATCCGCACCAATACTTATTATTTTAATTAACTGCTGATGCACCTTTGACGTCAAACGATTTCGCAAGTTGTTGTTTGTTCAATAAATTGTAAGAATGATCATTCTATTATCCTACTTGGAATGAGAATCATCTTCCATAGGGTTAATTTAATATTATTAAATTCAGTAATTAAATTCATTTAAAATCATTACGGTTTTTTTCCGATCCTCCGATTGCAGTAAACGTAATTAATGTGTAAACAAACAAAAAAATAAATAAATAATCATCCGAACATAGTACCTCCTCCTTTTTTGAAGTCAGTGGAATAAGGCACTGGAGGCCCGTGCTCAGGGCATTCTCAGAGCGCCCCGAAGGACCGACAATTTCTACGACGGATACACATCCGCTACACGTAGCGCGGTGACCGGCTAACCCGCAACGTGTAGCGGGTTCGATTCCCTCATAAGAATATTTGAGATGAGAATCTTATAATAACTATCGTGAGACATAGTACTAAATTAAATAAAAATCACGGGTTACTCACGTGAAAACACTGAGAAAAATTCTACTAGTTTCGTTTTAATAAATGAGAATCTTATGTTGTTGGATTAACTTATTTTTTTATATATTTCATGGGCTGACGTTTGACCAGTATCTCGCTTGGTGTTAAGGAATGATGTGGCCTACGATGGAGCACGTCGTCCCATAAGCAACCTATTCACTCGGGCCTTGAAGACACCCTGGTTCTACCCTTCAGGAAATACAGACTCTGACGTATTATATATTTATAAAATCTCTAGTTTCTCATAACACTGTATATCTTTACTATTATAACAATAAAAGCACACAACAAGGTATTGCGCAAATTAACGATCAATAGACAATTTTTATACCTAATCACAATCTTAACGACGTATTGTCCTATAATTATTAATATTTTAATGTTATCTAAGTACAGGTACGTTGGGAAACTTATTTAATTATTGTTTATTTATTATAAAACGTTTCCTGATTGGTGTGGACGATTATTATATTCGAATGGCCTTGCTATCGAGTGGCCATAACCCATGGTAACTCATACATTATGATTTATTGCTGTGTGGGTTCCTAAGTATCAAGTAAACTGTTTCAATGCATTCCGAGTCCAAATATTATGCTCATGATACTTTTGCGTCCATGGTGTGTAACTACATGCTCCTGGCTTATATATAACTAGCTACTTTCACACGCTCTGCTCAGCTCCTATCGGTCATAGCGTGATGTTTTATAGCCATCCTCAATAAATGCGCTATCCAGCACAAAAATAATTATTCAAATCAGACTTGTAGTTACGGAGATTAGCGCCTTCAAACAAACAAAAATAAACTCTTCCGCTTTATATAATAGTATAAAAGATTTTGGTTATACCAAATTGAAGTCATTTGACAACTTTCAACAATTTAATAAGTTTGGGATATTTAGTAACAATAACTTAGGTATATTATGTAGTGAAGCCGAGTGATAACTGGTGTAGGGGAAGTCAAATACATTTTCTATGTATCACCCCTTTTTCACGCATGACTTTCCGTGGGTATCGACTTATTGCACCTAAATATTAGAACAGAACGGGACGGACGGACGGAAAAAAATCTCATTACAATGACAACTGCATGCAGTACTAAACTTTGCCACTGAATATGTTTCAAATAGTCAATAATAAATGTATAATTAGTTTTTCCTTATCCTCTTATAATATCTTCTGATTCACTTCGTTGCGGGAACCAAGACAGTTACTCATGTCCCTGAGACGCGCCGACTTTAGTGTTCCGGTGTTTTCATGGTTGTATCTACTACAGATCCTGGCTTACAGGAGTTGCAGCGGTTTTACGAAGCTGTGGCGGGCTTGTCCGATTAAAAAAACTAAAATAATCCTAATCAATTGCTCTGTGTAATTGAGACCAATTGTCTGAAATATTTAATGTAGCCGCTTGTATGAATGATACGATGAGGTAAGCCATTATGGCTCGTAACAGACTAAGACGCAATTTACTATGGATTGCAATCGTAGTTATGGAGGTATTTAGTTTTACGAAACAATTGCTCAGTGGTTTCTTCACTGCCTCGTTGGCCGAGTGGTCGCAAGTGCGACTACCGGACAAGGGGTCTCGGGTTCGATTCCCGGGTCGAGCAAAGTGTTACTGGGTTATTAAAAAAAATCTCACTAGTAGCATGGAGTCCGAAAATGCCCGGTATATGGCAACAGGCTCACCCCCTATTACATGGGACTCATAACATAAATAGTGAAAAGTGGGTAGTGCTGTGCTGCTAGAGGGTAGTGCTGTAATGTGAACCCCTTCGGGGACAAAAGGCGTGATGTTATGATTACTACACCCGTGATTCAAACGTCAAGATGGTAAGTAATAAATTGTCCTTTTAAAGGGTCAGGATGCCTGTTTTCCTGGAGCTGATCTGTTTAAGAGGTTAATTAAGTTTTAACTTAACACGTATACCCTAAGTTATACACTAGGGTACGCATGCTGAGCCAAATCATAAAAGAACAGTTATACGATACGTCCACGAGGCAGGTTAAATTTACCAAGGCCAACATTTTCCATTACGGTATTTCATTCTATCTACCCATAGCTTCACCAAAAAACTTTCTATAAGGATAAAATATCCCCTGTAATTTCTGCTTCGTTATCTTTCATTTATCAAAGGAACCGCACAATAGGGGAGTGTTGGGGAAATTGTCCAGAATCGGTTAATGCACGGGTTGGTTCAAAATAGGAGATTATTGTGCCAAGGTCGCAACGGATTCAACCAATCTTCATTAGACTGACAGACAGACCCATCTGATGTTTAAAATTGGAATTAATAATTAACTTCTTGTTGATTAAAGTACTGGGTCGTTTGTTGGTATTAAGTGCAACCGTTAATTAATAATTTTGGTTTTATTTTGAAATTGGTAAAATTGGACTACTTCGATAGCCGAGTGACCGCAAGTGCGGCTGCCGGGCAAGGGATCTCGGGTTCGATTCCCCGGTCGGGCAAAGTATTACTGGGTTTTTAAAAAAATCTCAGTCTCAGTAGTAGCACAGAGTCTGGAAATGTGTCCGGTATACGGCAATAGACTCACCCCCTATTACATGGGACTCATAACATACTTCTAAATAGTGAAAAGTGGGTGTTACCTCGGGGATAAAAGGCGTGATGTTGTGTTGTGTTATGGTAAAATCGTTTAGTATTATCCAACCAAAAACCTGGCTGTAGCCGCACGTTCATCTCTAAAAAGTACCTAATGAAATTTAGACAAAGTCGTACATAGTCTAAGGTTCCTTACTGCGATTTCTTTATTATTATAGTTATTTTCTTTTTCCGTCTCCTTGACCAAATATTGGTATTACATTGTTTTCACATAATTGAACTCAACGAAAGAATGTAACCAAAAATTGTATTGTGAACATGATTGAACATGATTGTAACCTATGGAGTCTCTTGCTCGTTCTTCTCCAGAGGAATCTACACCTTGGAACGAGCAAATAGCTTCACTAGAGGACTGACCTACAGACTGACATTTTTCTTATTACCTATTTAATATTTAAATATTTTGTGTTGACGTTCAAAAGTGCCTTCCTGGTCTATTTGAAATAAATGATTTTGACTTTGACTTTGATCTTTAAAACTACGCAACGAATTTTAATGCACTTTTTTTAATAGATATAGTGATTCTTAAGGAAGGTTTATAGCTAGTATATAAATATAAAAAAGAATATAGGTCAGAGATTATGATGATGATTAAAATATTTAATTATAAACTCCGTTATGAGTTAAATAATATCATATTTGTCCTTGTGTCACCAGATATTTACTTGATAATGTAGGCATTCTCACGCATGGTAGTAACAAATGTCATAATAACTCATAGAATTAATTTGCACAATTTAAATTTTATGGTTTTTGATAAAACACGTGATAAACGAAACGTGGTAAAGTTCAGCTTGAGGTAGGTCAGAGCTTGAGGTCGTTTGGTAAAATAGATGGGTTTTAACTGATAGCGATTAAATGGTTTTACCTACTTTGGTTTAATTTGATACGTACTATGAAATACCTCGGTGCATGTGATTATTATAAATATGTAGTAAGTAACGGCCATGTTTTATCTAGAAACATAATTTTCTCCACTTTTACATAACATAACATCACGCCTTTTATTCTCGAATGGGTAGAGGGGACAGAGGGGCACATTACGGCACTTAATGCTACTGTATAATGTAACCCAATTTTCACTATTTACGTTATGAGTCCCATGTAATAGGGGGTGAGCCTATTGCCATATACCGGGCACAATTACAGACTCCGTGATACCACTGACATTAAACAAAAACCCTGTAGCACTTTTTCCGACCCGGGAATCGAACCCGACACCCTTTGCCCGGCAGTCGCACTTGGTACTCGGCCAACGAGGCACTTTAAGTTTTTTTTTATATTTGATGGTTGACCTCGCCTGGTGGTAAGCGATGATGCGGTCTACGATGACCACGTGGACCTATGAGCAACCTATTCAATAGGGCTTTGAAGACAACCAGGAAACACTCTGGCAAAGAATTCTACTACTTAACAATACGCACAAAGAAGCTTGATGCGAAGCGCTTCGTGTGTGTGGGTGAGACATCTAACATGAATCGGTGACGCTTCGCCAATTGTCTTGTCGCCGATTGCTCGATGATGGAAAGGACTAGAGGGAATCAAGTTAAGGTTTCCGTTAGTATGAACGTAGGTTAATTTGATTATATCTTCTATCATATCTTTATTTACACGAGGTAGAAAAATACACTGTCTTTTTTAAGGGTGGAAATCATCGGATGGCTGCTCCCGCCTAGGTGAGGCGGGAGGGAGTATCAGACTCTTACTGACTATAAACCACCCCGTTCCTTCTCCTGCACGTCGAGCCGGAGCCCCGGTAACCCGTTAGGTTCTCCGCGACAAATATACTATGTCTAGGTATTCATGTTAACATATCGATACCGAGAACTATGTATATCCTGATTGTATGCACGTGGGTGTACGTACTAGTATCCTGTCCAGCTGTTGGACAATCTGTTGCATAATTAGTATTCTTAGAATTTAATGAGTAACCTTCGTAATTATATCATTTGTTAGTTTTATAAGATTAAGATTTTATTTATTAGGCGTTTATTACATACTTCCTTAATCGTTTATTCATATTTTTTATTAAGTATATGTTTTTCCACAAATATTTATTTGACTGCCTTCTCGGAAGCGTGACTGTCAAGGGTTTCTGGGTCGGATATGTAATGTTGTGATTTGTTATTATTTTTTTTACTGCTCGATTGCCTGTTGGTCGAGTATTGCGTGCGACTGCCGGACTAGGGTCTCGGTTCGATTCCGGCCGGGCAAGTATTACTGGTTCTTAAGATGCTCAGTACTAGCCAGGAGTCTGAAATGTTTTTTTTTTTTAGGTAAAAACGTTGCTCCAGGTTCGATTTTCTCCTGGGTCGGGGTGCGTTTACAAACGTACAAGTTCACATACACATGACCCAGACCGAACAATTTGTGGATCACACAAAGTTGTTCCGTGCGGGAATCGAACCCGCGACACGTTGCACGGCAGCCGGTTGCCCAGCCACCGCACTAACCGTGCAGTCGTGTGCCCGGTATATGGCAATAGGCTCACCCCCTATTACATGGGACTCATAACAACTAGTGAAAAGTGGGTGTTACATTGTACTGTGGTAGAATGTGCACCTCTGCCTACCCCTTCGGGGATAAAAGGCGTGATGTTATGTTATGTATTTTTTTACATATTTTTTTAGATTTGCCCTCGTAAAACGTGGGTATAAATAATATTGTATATGTTAAATTAATTATTATTATATTTTAGGCTTACTCACGTAACTGTTTGACGAAGAACTCGACTAGTTTTGGTATAATAACAATTTAGTACCTATATTTTTATAGTAACTATCGTGAGACATACTAAATTAACTAAAATCCCGGGTTACTCAAGTGAATATACTGAGAAAAGCTCTACTACTTTCGAACCACAGAGGGGTTTTACCTAATGAGCAGCTACCTTTCATATATCTCTGTTCAATTTAGTATATCTCAGTTTTAATATAAACATTATGATGTTGTTGTAAAAAATATTGTATTTTATGATGTCTAAATATTTTTTGACCGTGTTGTATCGTTCTCCCCTTCTTCCTCCTGTTTCGACGGTTATTGTGGATATCAATTAATTTGGAAAAAATAATTATAAAGTACAGGTTAATTAAATGGGCGTAGAGGGCGCTGGCGTCGAAAATTGGTCGTTTCCTATGAAAGGACCAAGAATTAATAGTAGTAATCTTTCTTTAGCGTCATGGTTTCATCCAAAATTAATTATAGATTAAGAAATATGAATTAAAGTTATAGATGTTTTCATTGAAGGTCTTAAATATTTAGAAGGTCATAATAATCATTAGTTTTAATAATGTCCTAAATATATGAATACCTATTTAAATTGGTACAAGTTTAGTGCAAGATTTTGTTGCAAACGCACAATGATTTAATTCTGATATAGTACTATTGTATAATATCGTTTTATCGTTATAAGGTAATCGTTTTAAGAGCGTTGTCGTCATCCGAGCGCGATTTAACTAAAAACTGCACTTTTTAATTACGAAAACGTGTCACCTAATGGTAAGCAACCGATGGCGTCAATGGACACTCGCAACACCGAAGCATTCACAAATTCAAGATTCTTGATTGTATTTTCGTATGAATCGGACATATTGATTAACTCATTAGAAAATTAAAACAAAATAATTACGATTGCAATATTGTGATCTAGATTAACAATTGCACATTTATACTGGACAAAACGTGCGTGTTAAAATTATGTCAAATATTAATGCATGTAAGAGCGTATATAGAAATAAAATTATAATTATGTTAGACCTACTCTCGCCTGTGACACAGGATTATCCTAGTACAGGCACCTAACCATGTGAGATTCAATTTTATTTACCTAAGAAATATTTTTGTATCTGTGTCCATTTACATTTTTGAATAAAGATTTTATTATTTATTTTATTTAAATGGGTTGCCAGTCTTTGGTAAGCTAAGTATATGGAGATTTAGGGATTGGGAAATATGTACTTTGTACTCACATATCACTAGAGTTGACTTTCTCGCAGACGACCGGTAAGTCGCTCAGTGACACGTGTGTCAGGTTCAGCATGCATGACTTGTCCCCGTAGTGGAGATCATCTGCCGTCACCTTCGATGTAGTACCTGAGGACCAAGGATTAATTAATTAATTTAACATTCTATTTCATATTACACGTGCGAAGTTTTGTATGTTTGTTACTCTTTCACGTCAAAACGGCTGAAGGAATGCTGAAATATGGCTAGTTTTTACTCCATAGGAACACCACCGAAGGTGCTGGCTAGAAACTAAGGAAGCATTCATAAACGAAATTAATTTCATAAACATTAGTTATTAACAGACTTTTTTTAAGGTGGGAAAATCATCGAATGACTGCTCCCGCCTGGGTGAGGCGGAAGGGAGTGTCAGACTCTTACTGACTAAAAACTATACCGTTCCTTCTCCTGCACGTCGAGCCGGAGCCCCGGTTACCCGTTAGGTTCTCCGCGACGTTATTAACAGATTAGGGTTGGATGTTTTCACTACGAATTCAAAAATCGAGAAAATTGGCGGGAACACGGAGTATCTTCGAACACGCTCACTCACTTAACGATTCGGGTGCGCGCGCAGTGCCCGCTCGAGAGAGACGTGGCGGAGAGATTCGAATTTTGTATTTTACCGCGATCGCGAATTAACTACGTTACCACCATCTTTCTTATCGCGCTACAAAGGAGGTTTTTATCATAAGTGTTGCCTTCATTAGTCAAAATTTAAAAAATACAAAGCTGAAGAAGCATAGAAAATAATTCCAGATCCTTTTACCGCATCCTAACGAAAAACCCAAAATACTACTAGAACATTTGCTTTAAAAATGTTAACACAAATTGTTTCGAGGTCATACTGTCATAAGTTAGGAGTAAAATATAGTTTACATATTCCAGTTTAAGTTACATAGTAGTATATTTCTTCCTTCCCACGTTACAATTTACTTAACAACGCTCATAAATAAGCAACGAGGTTAAATGGCTCCTTTCAAATCCAGAGATCTAAGGCCCGTATTAATAAATAGGTCTCAATCACGATGTCAAGACCGGCATCAGTTGATACGTTCTCAAGATGCGATCAGCATCTTAATGTCGACGCTAATTAATAAACCTATATCCACACGATCTCAGGTGATACCGCGGTTTGGATCGAGTTATCAAGATTCGTAATTTGACACTCAATGAAATCCTGATGTTAACCCTATACTTGGCAGGACTTTTTTTTGTTGAAATGTTGAAAAATTTTGCATAAAATGGGTTCATAGGTACTTGTAGAAGGTGTAAAAAATAAAATAAAAAATATATATGTAATAATTTGCCATATATTTAATGTATCATATTTGGTACATTGCCAGATCAACAACAATCAACCTTATAATATCTATGTGTCATATTTGCCACATTGCCAGGCTTCCCACAAGGAAAATCAAAAACAAAAATATTACATTCTAACGTGAAATAACATAAATACTACAACAATTATTTTGTTTTATCATAAAATTATAAAAAAAATCAACAATTATCATATTATCAGCTTTTAAAGCTTATTTACTTACATCTATTCAAATCAATATTATTGAGATACTTACTGAGATTAATCACAAGTATGTACTAAAATATCAGACTTTTAAATAATATTTATTATATTTATAATATAATAATATTTATTATATAGGTATAAAGATTTCGCCAAAGCTAAAACTACTTTTGCTCCGAGACCCATAGTATTTTCTTCGTCTGTAAATGAGTGAAACCTAAATGTGTAATCTCCATAGATCAGGAAATCATAAACTATTCCGGATATACCAGCGCGAACAAATATTTTATACCCCCATTTTTTCGGTTTATTTTTTATATATTGTCTGCGGCTTCCTGCTCTGGTACCTTTATGGGGAACCATCATTTCATCGACGCTGAAACGCGTCTCTTCTTCTACTTGTAGACAGTTCTCACGAATTCTTTGAAGAAGCGGCCTCACCTTGTGATATCTATCGCCATCGTCTTTCAAATTGTCGTTAAAATGTAAGTAGATATCGCCTTAGTAACTGAAACTTCTTCAGAGTCATTATATCAGCTACTTTGCCGTAGCGTAAAATTTTGGACCAATAATCTGTATACGCGTGCATTTTAACAACTCCCATAAGTAAAAGGATTGCAAGAAAATCTTTTATATCATCCTCCGTAATATTTATTGAGCTGCCATTTGTTTGTGTACTATATATATTTGTTTGTTGCACCATGTGAGAGATAATGTCAAGTAGGCTGCAGTCGAAAGTCGAAAGTCGAAGTCTGCAGGAGAAATTTAGAGTAACGCCAAGTAGGCTGCAGTCTTTTGGGTGGTAATACTTTATGTTTTACCACGACAACTCGGGGTCTTTTTGAGCGAGTAGCCGGGTAGAGCGAGTAGTAGGGAGAAGGTGCAAATAGTGGTGATGGCACCTGATTACGACGTGTCAAGTTGCTAGCTTGTGGGGAAAGTATTTGCGAAGAGCATGCTCGAGGAGACAGTGGACTTGCTTCATGTGAGTGGAAAGTGGTGAGTGGTTCTGGAGACAATAGACTGGCCCCAGCACAATGTATTTGTCTTGTTATAGATAAACTGGGCGATAATATTGATGGCGAACAGGCACTAATTGACGGTGATGACTGTTGGTATAGGGCCAAAGATGTTGAAGCAACCACTTCATTTACCTCATTATCATCATCGGCTAATAGGTTAAGGTTCTCTATTGAAGACGGCAGTGATGGAGGTGGTGAACTACTATCCGAATACCTTGAATGGAAGCAATATTGTAACTCGTCTTCAGATGTCTCACTTTCGTCTTGATCCGATTTAGCCCCCGGTTTTGGAACAAGAGCCACGAGCTGTCTGGCTCTTCTTTGCTGTTGCATACTAAGCTGCTGAACCACCTGCAACAGATAAATACAATTAAAATATAAAAATATCAGTATCTACACGAGTGGCAATGTCACAAATTTGATACATATAAAAAAATATGTTGAATTTTGGCTATCTGGCAATGTATCAGATTTGCCACACTCGAAAAAAACAATGTAAAACTTACGGTTAAAACCTATTTTCTTTCACGATACTGTCTTTTTCAATTAGTAAATACATTCAAATCTTTAAATTATACCACTTTTTAACAAAATAAAGTGAAAATGTAATAAAAAACAATTTTTGTTTACCTTGCGTTGCGCAGACGCCTGCGACCGGTCCGCCCTCTTGCGTTCTACTGTTGTTTGAATGTCGTAAACGGTAAAAAACATTTTTTAGTAGAATAAATATCATATTTGCTAGCATGGTAGATAATAAAATATGTCTCTTCACGTCTCCTCTCATCTCTAGATTTTCTAAAAGTTGAATGTATCAAATTGTACACCCTGCCAAGAATAGGGTTAAGACTTGTTACGTCACAGCGAATGAACTAATACATCTTTCGTTCATTGCGTTTAGTAATAGCTGTGTAGAACGATAATATTCAACTCTGTTTGCATAGGAATAAAAGATTATTTCCAGTTTAAATGGATTAAAATTTTAGGATATTGTATTACTTTTTTATATTGTATAAATTATGTTTTTTTTTAACCATAAAAAAGCATTATTTATTATAAAGTTACGTTTAATTTTATGACGAACGCACATGCCTGTGATTGCGCGTCACCTCATTATTATAATCTGTGATTCCCTTTCTCTCAATTGTTTATTAGGTTGATAATACAATTACATCCGTGTTTCGTGTTTATTTACAAGTTACTTATTAATCGACTGGGCCGAGTGGTCGCAAGTGCGACTGCCGGGCAAGGGGTCTCGGGTTCGATTCCCGGGTCGGGCAAAGTATTACTAAGGTTTTTAAAAATTATCAGTAGTAGCACAGAGTCTGGAATTGTGCCCGGCATATGGCAATAGGCTCAGGCTTACATGGGATTAATAACATAAATAGTGAAAAGTGGGTGTTACATTGTACAGTGGCATAATGTGCACCTCTGCCTACCCCTTCGGGAATAAAAGGCGTGATGTTATGTTACTTATTCATATTCGATAATGGAGTCAAAAATGCCTATTCGAGCTAGCTTGATCTCCTGTAGGTATATATAAACTTTAGGTACAATTATATAAACTTTAGGTACCTAATAGATTTTGAAAAGGCCATAAAATATCATCGTATTAGTCGACTTCATAATAATTGATTTCGGAAATAATATTCTCAATATTCATGGTTCCCGCGAAATACTTAGGTACGAGTTCACGATATTAAGTCCAGGGTCGACTGAACTTAACAATCGTGGTCTTGATAACCATCCTAATACCGATTTTGAAACCCGAGTAATGTTTATTAAACAATGCGATCTCAGGTGATGACAGAGTCTTAAACCGCGTATTAGGTTTTGTTTATTAATACGTCGGAATATCAAACAGGATCTTAACATCTCGATCTTACGCTGATATCGGTTTATTAATACGGGCCTAAGATTTCAATGACATGACGGATAGATTCCAAATTCAACTCTACCTCTATATAAGTATATTAGACTGCTTCAAATCAATTGGTCAAATGTTGAGCTAGATCCAGGATTTGACAGGGCAGGTTATTCGATGAATAAAAAAAAGATCCATGGTTTGAAATTCGAAATCAAATCGTTCGATGTTCGAATACATTATTTTTAAGAACATAACACTTAAGTTTGAACTAAGAGAGTCGAGTCGTTGCAAATAGTGACCCAACCGATGGGTCCAATATAGGGACAGTGACGTGTTCAATGTTTTTTTAATATCGCATAGTAGCCAGTCGTACCTACCGTGCAGTAACACAGTGCAGTAGTTGTTAGCACTAACATTTTAATTAAAGCAGTTGTAGTTGCATTATCATCCTATAAATCCCCACTGCTGAACAAAGACTCTTTTCACACGGAGAAGGTTTGAGTATTAATCACCACGCTTGCTCTATGCGGGTTGGTGATTACAAACTAATAATTAGAAATTATAAGCCCAGGTTTCCTCACGATGTTTTCCTTCGCCGTTTGTCAGTGGTATCTATCATAGTAAGTACATATACTCGGTAAAATTCACATTGGTACTTGCCGTTGTGTAGTTGCATAATTCTCATAAACTTGTAGCTTACCCAATTGGTGGCGTCATGTGAACTGGGCCGTACGCTGTGCCAATGATAATGACTTTGAACGGCCTCGGCACTGACTCTGACTTACAATATTAATTGACTGATTCGACACGCACGTTTTTGTCGGTTTTCGGCCGATCATTAATTTGTTATTTATAGCATAGCAATGTTTTGCTTAAGGATTGCTACTTATTGCATAATGTTGTAGTTTAACATTCCGATCTGATGTTGAATAGTTAATAAAACGTTTCTAAGGGGAAGTGTTGTAAAATCGTAGTTAAATATTAAGTAGGCATTAAACTGTCAAACACCGCGAGGACACCTGTGACCGCAACCTATTGTTCTTTAATTGTGTCTGTAATGACGGTACTCGACGAGTTCAGTACGTCTACATAACATTTTATTTACTAACAATTTATTTCTATTCAACGATGACGGTGACTGGGAACGTAGCTTCTCGATGCTAAGAGCCATTTTTACAACCTCTGATTAAGTTGCTGTTAACTTAATAGTAACACATATTTTTACACATTTCATACAAAGACGTGGGAAAAAGAGATGGACACCGTCTCTTGAAACAACTGTGGCACCTGGTTACTATAGATTTATGTGCAGAATACACACACATTGACATTAAGGACATCTGTCGCGTGACATGGCCCGTCAATACACTTCATACATTACAGTGTTGCAATACACACACATATAAATACACCACTGACATTTTGGTGCTTCAATCATTTCTAAGTAACATTACGACCACCTTATTTTCAACGACCTTGATTTCATACTTATTTAAAAAAATCAGAAACGTATATGATTGGTACTCTTTTCTTTTGTTATTGCGAAAAGATGAGTTCAACCAATAGGGCTACGAAATGAACAAAAGCATTAACATAACATAACATCACGCCTTTTATTCCCGATGGGTTAGGCAGAGGTGCACATTAGGGCAGTTAATGCCACTGTACAATGTAACACCCACTTTTCACTATTTTTATGTTATGACTCCCATGTAATAGGGGGTGAGCCTATTGCCATATACCGGGCACATATCCAGACTCCGTGCTACTTCTGAGGTTTTTACAAACCCAGTATTATTTTGCCCGACTCGGGAATCGAACCCGAGATCTCTTGCCCGGCAGTCGCACTTACGACCACTCGGCCAATGAGCAGTCAGACCGAGAGACCGAGAGAGAAGAGGCAGAAAGAACAAATGCAATAAACTTCTAAAGACTACTGAAGAAAAATTCTTCACTATATATTACAGTTCAAGGCTCCTCTAAATCAAAAATTAATTCGAGTTACATGTGCTATAAATAGTGTAGTACCTAACCTCTACTGACATTAAAGTTCGTGAGTGACAGTCTGAAGGCTAGGTTACTAGGACATCAGAACCATGCAGGTTGTATTGAAGAAGTATTTATATCGTAGAATGAATACGTAAAGGGACACTTGGTCCCCAGTAGGAAACCAAAAGACGTTTGTTTGATGGGAACAATAGATGGGCAAGTTATTGTGTTGTGAATAACACTGAGATAAGATCATGTTTGTATGTCATTTGAACATAACAGACACATTTGTATATGTTTAATAGTAAACTAGCTTTTGCCAGCAGCTTCAGCCGCGTTCCTGTGGGATTAAAATTAGCCTATGTGTTGTTTAAAAAAAAAACATACATACACACAAACATATCGCATTTATAATATTAGTAAGATTAGTACGAGATTCGGTATAATAATTTTTAGTCTCAATATCATTATTACCATCATCAGCCCATGTTCGTCCACTACTGGACATAGGCCTCTCCTATGGCACGCTACTGAGCTCGGTCTTTACTTCTTCTCATCCAACCACTGCCAGCCGCCCTACACTACATTTGCCTATACGCGGTCTCCACTCTAGAACACCTTTACCAGACGATTATCAGTTCTTCGAAAAATGTGACCGGCCCACTGCCACTTCAGCTTACTAATCCTTTGGGCTATGTCGATAACTTTGGTTCTCTGGATCACTTCGTTTTGGTTTAACTATTTGATGAACTTAAACCTTTTAAACTTCAACACACGCTACTGTTGGGAATATTTAGCCCTTTTTGTCAATTATGGCGACACTCACCATGGTGAGTGTGTGGGTGGTATCGTGTATATATTTTTAAAAAGACGAACGAATGTAGTTTTTTGCTTGTTCTTCTCAATTCGAATCTACATTTTGGAATGAGCACCTAGCTTCACCTAGCTTCACTGACGGCCTGACTGACTGACTATTATATATTTTGTATTTGTTGACGTTTTTTAGTTTCAAATTAAAAGTATGCGTGTATCTAATTGTTTTTACATTTCTGACTTACTAAAGAGTATAAAAAGACATTTGATTTAGAGAAGCAGACTAGGACTTTTTGACTGACATTGTGGTTCGCCATTGTCTTTTTGACTTGTCATAGATGACTCTGTCGGTTAAGTAGGTTTTTGTACCAGTCAAAAAATATACAGGAATGTTTTCGAAGAATACAGTGTTGTAAAAATTATGGTTTAATTGAAATAAATGCTTTGACTTTGAAATTGAGTATGCATTCTGTTCAGCCGATACCTTCAGGGAATAAAAAGCCGTGATGTTTTAAGCAAACATGACTGAATGATAAAAAATCATTTATAACTTAATTAATTGTCCTCCTTCATTAACTAATTTGATGTACAATTGTTTCTCCAATTATCATTAAAAACTATTGCAGATATCAATTTCAATAGTAAATTAGTAATTCAAGATGTCATTGATCGTGTAATTGTGTCTTTTTATGAATGAATTTCTAGTAATCTGTAATTCTCACGTTCATTGATCATTGTGTTCTTGTACTAGGAATTTTGTTTCAATTATTTCGTAAAATGACAAGTATCAGCTGTTCATTGCATGGGTGCTACGTGATCAATGATGGGTAATGCCATTGTCTTTCGGGCCAACAAAGATTTACAGCCGTAAAGAGGTTTCGTCATATTTTAATGGCGGTTTATCATGATTTGGTATTATCGGACATTTGTAATTAGTTCTTTAAAAGGGATTGCCTATTTATTCTTCTGGTATTTGGGTTCAAGTGAAATCGAAATAGAAGATTAATAAAATAGTATATAAGGTGATGGTGATAAAACGAATCATTATTTACAAAAAAGACTTTGTAAATTACTGCTACTGACTGCCTCGTTGGCCGAGTAGTCGCAAGTGCGACTGCCGGGCAAGGGGTCTCGGGTTCGATTCCCGGGTCGGGCAAAGTATTACTGGGTTTTTAAAAAAATTCCCAGTAGTAGCACGGAGTCTGGAAATGTGCCCGGTATATGGCAATAGGCTCACCCCCTATTACATGGGACATAAATAGTGAAAAGTGGGTGTTACATTGTACAGTGGCATAAAATGCCGTAATGTAGATAAAATAAGTAACGTCAAATGTACTGGAAGATGAATTTTCCATTAGTAGTAGACACATACTCAATTGGAAAAATACTAACAAAACAATATTCAAATATAGAAGTTAATTCAGCTGAATTCAACGAATATCGGAATGGCGTCCCGCGGGAAATAATGTATGTATTCATGCACCTCTCGCATTCGGCCCGCTTTGTTATCCATATACAGAATATGTAAATATGTATGTTGGTAGGTCCTAATAGGTACACACAAACGAGCATGTCTCGTTCAAGCATGACTATATCAAGCCTGCTCGACCCTACATCTATACGGCAATCAATTGTTCGCATTATATACAGTGTAAATTCGAGCAAGAAGACTAATTAAAATATACAGATTACTCACGTGAAATTTTCGAGAAAGGCTCTACTAGTTTCGAATATTACCCGGACTCATACCAAAAACTTTTTATTAGCATAATCATTTCGTTTAATTTAGATTATTTAGTTAGTCTCACGGTAATTATAATATACATTTTCAAACATTAATAAATTGTTTTTTTGACATTTAGATTTAGTTGAAATGGAACATTGAGGTTAGCTTCGAGCATGGCTTGAAATCAGACTTAGTTGGCAGTGCCATGAGTGCCACGAGCATGTGTGCCAACTTGGCACACATGCTCGTTCGAGTAAGTTTATCAAGCATTACATAAGTTTGTATCTCTATGTAAATATATGTAGAGGTACATAATATGAATGTATGTATTTATACGAACGTTGTTTTTATCCATTCAATATGGAGATGCTATGTAGATATGTAGGTACTGGATTCTGTTTATTTGTTCCAAATACCGGCAAATTCATTAACCATTTTGTTTTCTGTTTCGGTGAATTAGATTTTGTTTTGTATGTTCCGATTTATTAGCGATATGGTTCGTTGTACTTTCATTGTAATTCGTGTTTAATAAAAACAGACACTTTCTGCTTCGGTTTCTGCGTCGAAATTGGTCACACCATATTATGGAATGTGGAAATAAGTTACTATTTTCTTAATAGGACCGGGAGATAAACAACCTTGAAAACAACAGGTCGCCTGATGATAAGCAATCAGTGCCTCACGTCACCCACAGCATCAAAGGAGTAAGAAAGCTTTGGAGGATGAAAAGGCATATTACTTCGATTAAGCAGAGAACTATAAATAAGTGCGCAAGAGCCATGCTTCGGCACGAATGGGTCGGCTCGACCGGAGTGGATACCACGAACGAGCAGAAATTCGACGTGAAACCACGCTTACGATGTGTTTCGTTCCCAATCTCCTCAATCCCTTAATCCCCAACAATCGTCGAATTTCTAATCCCCTAAACGTCAGTAACGCATTTGTAACGCTTATGATGTTCCGGGTGTCCATGGGCGACGCCGATTGTTTACCATCAGGTGATCCATCTGACCGGCTTACTCGGCGGCTTATAAAAAAATAATAAACTTACCAATAAGATAATGTCCGAGCTCTCCTAGGATGTAGCCGATCGACACCAGCCCCAGCACATACCACTTATAGAAGCCTTGCAGCTTTGCCCATAGACCTCCGTGGAACATTTTGATTTATTCTGTGGACAAATAGAAAAAATCATTAACGTTTTTGTAATTACAATTCCATTCTTAATTTAAAGATAGATTATAAGTTGTAATAATTTGAGGAGATGACTTAAGAATATAATGATCAGTTCCGATTTCATTTGGAAAATATTTTTCATGTTTTCTCTCTCCCTATTAATATCGGAATTCGATTAATTTCTTTAATAAATAAACGAAGTAGTTAACACTGTTTTTCAGTACGTTTTGAAACCATATAAATCATTTGCGACTTGTGCACTTAAACCTATATACGAATAGTTTGAACATATTTATTCAAATTTAATGTATCTAATATTTGCATTACCTCCTAAATTGGTCAACTACGTGATACATTCCCATGAAGCCCACCCAATAAATAACTACCATATAAGTGAATCAAACTATAAATACACCTGTTCAAGCCTCAAAAGTGCTCAGTATCGGCAAATATCAATAGTTGCAACACCGGATGAGATCAATAACGTGCGAATACAGAGCATGTAGATATTTTAATCACCGCCATGTGTGAATGGCCTCAAATTATAATAATTAGGACTTATATGGCCTAAACTGTATCACGTTCGTGACGTAGTTTAGTCCCATTTTGATAGAAAAATGTTGATATGGGCTAAAGTGGCTATTAATATCTAATCAGTGAAGAACGTGACATATTCGTCAAGGATTTTAAAATAAATAAATTTGATGTAGGCATTGTACAATCGATTTTATCTGTACCATCTTCAGCGATTATGAAAAAGTTGTGCTATTTGATTTTGGTCCTCCACGAATAACAATTAATCAAGTGAGTCAATGTTAAGTACGTAAAGTAATGTAAAGGGTACGATGGGGCTGACATATCTGTGATAAAAGCCCCTAAATAGTTTGTAAGAATAAAAAAAATCTAATCAGTGTAGGTACTTCATGTAGACATGTAAGCATGATTGTCAAGCATATGCGGTCTCCAATTCGTTCGTCGTTCTTTTTTTTATGGAATGGACACCCGCAACACCAAAGGAGTCACATGTGCGTTGCCGGCCTTTTAAAAAGGAGTATGCTCTTTTCTTGAAGGATTGAAGGTCATATCGGTTCGGAAATCACCGCCGACGACAGATCATTCCACAGTTTTGCTGTGTGAGGCAGGAGGCGTTCTATCGTTTTTGCGTTTTCCGCAGGAAGTAAAAATGAGATATACCTATTAAGGGACACATGCTCTAAAATAGCATGCTAAAGGCGTTCTATTGAACATGCTCAATATTTTTTGAAAATCGAACGACTGTCGATTCCAAGCATGGCCGACATTAGCATGCTAATTTTTAAGCAACATTTCGATAGTTGCCCAATGGGAACTATCGTATTTTTACTCACCAGATGGCACTAGTGTGCACCTATCGTTCTTCATCCAATTGAGAATTTGCTAGCTAGCTGTCACCCCATTGGACATTCAATATTTGCAAAACTACTGTGACTGGACAAAAAGTCTCTTCCCGCTTGCGCCATCTGGTGGCCAAAAATACGATAGACCCATTGAAGCACGCCTTCGTGCTTGAAATTTAGCATGTGTAACTACTAGTTACTGTTAAAGTAAAGGTACTCCTTTAGTCCGTAATTTTTTTTATGGATACCAGGTAAACGAGCCTACGGATGACCTGATGGTAAGCAATCACCGTCACAGAGCAACATCAGATATAATAAGTGTAATACTATTACTATTATACTATCTTAACTCAAGTTAATTATATTATTTCTAAAGAATCTAATCAATTTGAATCTTGTCCACTACCAGTCCATTCGCCACTAGGCCAAGTGACTATGGTCAACGGAAACGAGTGAATTATGTGTCGTGTGACAAGTTGAGACCTCGTGGAGGTCGGTTAAAGTAGGTGTTCCGTTTTTTGCTCATGTCAGCTATGTGACATGTTACTCGTGACTTAATTGGTTGATTATCATGTCATACTTTTGTAGCTAGTTGTGGTTGTGTACTCACAAGTGTTATTGCGATACAAGAGATCTTGAGTATCCGATCTAGTGAAGTATTTTTTGAAATTTCTATTAGTAGGTATAAAGCTATGTTCCTCTTCAGAGTTTTTCCTCATAAACTTTATGGGATCTCAAAGTTAAGACTTTGACTGCCAATAAAAAACTGTTGAAGGTAAATCCTCCGCTAATGCCGGTCACCGCTGACCCCTATGGCGTTTAACGTGTTAAGATATGTGACACTTACGACGTTTTGGTTTACACCAACTTATAAGTGGCACCTAACTGTACAAGTAAGGGGTTAGTTTAGATGGATCAGATAATGTATCAATTACTGAATCTCCCCAATCCCTGAATCCCCAACGATCTTCAAACTCCAAAAGCCGGTAACGCACTTGTAACGCCTCTGGTGTTCCAAGTGTCCGACTTTTGAAGTGGGCAACGCCGATTGCTTACTTTCTAGGTGATTAGTCTGCTCGTTTACCGAAAATCAATGAGACCGCAAAAATACTTTTATTTAAAAGAGTAACGATGGAGTTTCTTGCTCAACCTTCTCCTAGAGCGCCTAGCTTCACTGATAGACTGACGGACGGACAATTCAATTTTTGCCGTTTCAAAAGTGCTTAATTAACTATTATATAATTGAAATAAATACTTTGACTTTGATGTGTGCTACGTCACACTAAGTAGTCTTAGTTAAAAGATGGTTTAGTGGTGCTTAATGAAAACCATAAGTTTTCTTAGTTTTTTTAATGTCTAGATTCATAATTATCTGTTTATTACAATGTTACCTATAGAACTAATTAATTTCTATTTATTTTTTGCACATTGCTTTTATTCATTTAAATGCTTGATTTATTTATTTATTTTTAGCCATGATCGTCCTACTGCCTGCAGTAGGACGATCATGGCTAGTCATTTGCCCTGGCAAATGACTCCCTACCCTCCTTCCACTCCTCTCTATGGAGCTTTTTGCTTTTTTTTAATGCTTGATTGTTGTAATTAAATCTAAAAACATAAATTACCTACTTACCTATTTTAGTTGTCAGTTGTTAATGGCAAGTAAACCTGACGACTCATTATTTTTAATGCAAAAAGATAATAAACAACAATGTATTTTATAGGAAAACTTGAGTTATTAACAGAACTTTAACGCCATTTTATCTCTAACAGTTTAAGCCATAACCAATATCGATTAAAGCGTAATTATTTCATAAAAATAGCAATCAAACGATTATAATGTTCATCTTAGTATGGGCATCAATCATAAAGAAACGATTATCATTGTTTAGAACTCTTGGAAACTGATCTAGAGTCTAGAAACTCAATTTGTGATTATTGAGGCACACTATTTCTGTACACTTTTTTGACGCACTTGCGACTGCCGGGCAAGGTGTCTCGGGTTCGATTCCCGGGTCGAGCAAAGTATTAAAGGGTTTAAAAAAAATCAGTTGTAGCATAGTATCTGGAATTGTGCCCGGTTTATGGCAATAGGCTCACCACCTATAACACGGAACTCATACCATAAATAGTGAAAAGTGGGTGTTACATTTTACAGTGGCATTAACTGCCCTAATGTGCACCTCTGCCTAACCCATCGGGAATAAAAGGCGTGATGTTATGTTATGTTAATGCTTTTGTTCATTTCGTAGCCCTATTGGTTGAACTCATCTTTTCGCAATAACAAAAGAAAAGAGTACCAATCATATACGTTTCCGCAATATGCACCTCCGCTGACCCATTTGGGGATAAAAAGGTGATGTTATATGTACGTACAAAAAACTGTCGATTAAATTATCGATGAATAATTTGCAACCATAACTCATTACTCAATCCATCATTGTATTGGCAGAAAACATCGCACAAATTCTAAAAACAAGTGACATTCACAACGTCATATTTCAGGAACCGCTATTAAAGTGTCAGGGAGACCTATTTTTCGGATAATGAATACGTAACAATGACCTAGATAGAGACCTAGATGCTAACAATGATGTAATTAAATGATTTTGACGTCGACGTCGCGTGTCGCCATTGTGTTGTCTCACTCTTAGTAAAATATGTTAAGTAACAAGCTCTTGGAAACTCAAACTAATTACACTCAGATTTTACTCAAAGAAAATTTATCTTTTAGTTTTATTTAAGTTTAAATTTCTGATATTGCTTTGAACTAAGTACTTGGTAAAGCTTTTGAAGTTAATTTAATAAGTATATTAATTATTAAACAAGACATGTTTGTTATAATTATTTTTATGAGTTGTTTAGTTGTCATAATTATTATAACTAGTTCCATAAAGCCAAGGATACATTGAGGGACAAAATGTCCTAAGACACGTATCGGTGGCATCTCGAGCGAAGCCGGTCGACTTCGCCTGACATATACAGTGACAACGCGCAACTTATGTCCACCGTGACGTTGATGTTCCCAGACATGTCGACCAAAGTCAAGCTAAATCACCCGACGTCGCTGGTGAGATGTGTTACAGGACATTTTTCCGATAGTGTATATTTGGCTTTAAGGAAACAATTTAAGGATTTTTGATTTTGTAGTTCGGCAGTAGCAAGGTTTTGAAGCACATTAACTTTTAATGAAGTAGTTGACTAGATAAAAACAGATATAAATAACTTACGCCGGAATACTGAAACGTAACTCAATTTTAATTCGTGCTTAAATATCGTGCCATCTCTGTCATTTTACAAAGAATTCGTGGTGACAGAACTATACTTAAGCGTGACTTAAAATTGAGTAACGTTTCAGTATTCCGACATTAAACTGTCACTTTTATCAACAAAAAAAGTTTTAATGAGCGTGAAATTAAATTCACTTTCATTAAAACACTTGACAACTTCTTTGAGCAGTCACTATTCGTAACCTTCAACTGCAGTTTAGCTCTTGAGTTCAAATGTTGACTAGTCAGATAATTAACTAAAATATAGACAAACTTCCTCCTTTACAACGATTTCACGGCGCTTCTAATTGATTGTAATAGAATAGACTAATGAATTTGTTATTTTCATGAAAAAATTAGGCACAGGTTTTAGTTAGATAAAGACTTTGTTTCTTAAAATGTCTCTCTGACACACAAGGAATTTAGACGATTTCTCTCAAGAAGTTTTCAAAAAACGGAGTTTTAGAATTCATTAATTGCAAACAAGCAATTAATTATAAGAGAATCTGTGACTTTATGATACTAAAAAGGATTTTAACTTGGAGATCTTAACACACAATTCTAGTCTGAGAATTTCTAAATTGCTTTATTGCCTTATTATTAAAACGCATCATTGCTTGACCTGATTCGGAAACCCGTGCTTCGCAGTATAATTATATATTAGTAGGCAAACGTTAAACAGTTCGACCAAAGACACAGTTTACGAAATCTTTACGCTTCATTACAGCAGTTCTATTTCCATTATTAAAGTCAATAAATGACAGTGACAATTTATCAACGCAGAATCTAAATAAATAAACATAAGATAATGTAAACTCCAGAGTCATCACTTGGATACAATTATATAAACATCTTATGAATCGTTTCTATAATGAAGATGAAATGCCTCAGAGCGATTTGTCATCTGATTGAAGTTTGTTTTTGCTGACATTACCGCGTGATACCGAGAAATCAACGAGAGACTGGGAATGCAAAGAGAGCGTAGTTTACACGATCTTATACTATGCCTTAGTCGTTTTGCGTTTAAAGTAATAAAAACAAGACCGCTATCGACGCTTTGATTGGTTAGTTCATTACAGACGGCCAATCAGAGCGCCGGACGTGGTCTCGTTTAGATTTTTTTAATGGGATAAACTGGTAAACGATCCTTTTGCGGATTATGAATTTGAGGATTGTTCGGAAATCAAGGATTGGGATATTTGTAAGAAGGGGGGAGGAATTATTCAGCCTACGGTAGCCTCATTCACACGTCGAAATACAAATCACGCGTTATTTCAAGTCTGTTTTCGGTTCGGTCGTGGTATCACCCTGGTGGAGCCGGCCCATTCGTGCCGAATCATGGCTCTCCCACACTTAAATTACGATTACTGTATACGTAAAACAAACGTGCTATGGTCTCTGAACTAGAATAATGTTGTGTAAGAGTATTTTGATAGTTGGATACTGATGATTTAATTGGCTATTATAGTGAATACGTATATATAGTGAATACGGAATGATTTATTCAGTGCTTCTAATTCTTTGTAGATCGTCTGAATTGACTGCACGGTTGGTGCTGTGGCTGGGCAACCGGCTGGCAACGTACCTCGGGTTCGATTCCCGCGCGGAACAATTCTTTGTGTGATCCACAGATTGTTGTTCCCACACACGACGTTGTAAACGCACCCACGAAACAGGAGTAAGCCCTAGTGCGGGGAAACGTTAAAAAAATGTATTAAAAGCTCTTTATGTAACAAATTATTATTTTCATGTTATCTTACGGTGATACGTTAACAACATTGACTAAACATATTAGCACAGGTATGTGTCTACCATATCAATACAACAACAATTTTAATTGTTATTAACTTTTAATTCACCTACATCGTAAACTTGTCTGCTTGAAGGCATAACAGACATAGAGGGCGCTTTTGTCCTCAATTGTAAATTAACACTATTACTGTTTAGGAAAGACATATTGTAGTAATTGGCCTACATATTTGTTGATAGAAACTTATTCTTTATAGACATTTGACCTAATTTTCTAAGTACGAACATTATTTGTAATTTTTCTAGTGTTTTTAATTGTGTTGGTAATGTTTTAATCTGTTAATATTGTACTACTAATAATATAAGTGAGAAAGTTTGTATATTTGCTAAACGAGCAGACGGATCACCTGATGGTAAGCAATCGGTGTCGCCCATGGACACCTGGAACACCAGGGGCGTTTCAAGTGCGTTGCCGGTCTTTTGGGGATTAGGAGTTTGACGATCGTTGGGGATTCTGGAATTGGGGAGATTGGGAAAGTCACTCACACGACGAAACACAACGCAAGCGTTGCTTCACGTCGGTTTTCTGTGAGGCCGTGGTATCACTCCGATCGAGCCGGCCGATTCGTGTCGAAGCATGGCTCGCCCACACTGGTTCGTTTGTTACTCCTTTATCTCAAAACGGCTGAAGGGATTTGAATGAAATTTGTACCAGGAGTAGATTATAGTGTGAAATAAAACATAGCTTACTTTTATCCCGCACGGAACGCGGGCGAAGCCGCTTGCAGAAGCTAGTAAGATATGTTATTAAAGGCATCCTGTTGATTGTATGTCACCTAACACGGCTGGACTTGTATCTTTGTAGTTTCCATCTAACATAGAATGAATTTAAAACAATCATTATTGTAAATTAAGAATAATAGCGCGAATTGTTCTCGAATCACATTTCCTAATATTTGATGGTAATGGATAGATGGTACACACTGATTAAGAAATAGAATCAAGGGTAGTGTTGAAATCTCGCGTTTACTATTCGACTGAACGTCATCGGCCATCAGTGTGATCGCGAAACTACGGGTAGGGAATTCTTAATCAAAATTAGCATCTATTTTGCATATTCTAAGATTGGTTATATCTATTGTTAAATCTGTATTCTTTGGCACCGATGCTTTTTTTATGGCATAAACCGGTAAACGAGCAGACGGATCACCTGATGGTAAGCAGTCGGCGTCGCCCATGGACACCTGGAACACCAGAGGCATTACAAGAGCGTTATCGGCCTTATGGAGATTAGGAGTTTGAGGATCGTTGGGGATTCAGGAATTGGGGAGATTGGGAAAGGGGAGGGTAAGTAGGCCTCCGGTAACCTCACTCACACGACGAAACATAACGCAAGCGTATTTGCTTCACGTCGGCCGTGGTATCACACCGGTCGAGCCGGCCCATTCGTGCCAAAGCATAGCTCTCCCACACTTAGTTTTTACCCAACTATAGCAATGGATACAATCAGTTTACGATATCAAGTATCCTCAGTTCCAAAAAGAGGTCGAACCTCTCTATGAAACTAGCATGACACTCATCATTATGATCTAACAAGATTCGGAACACTGGTAACTCAATTTTTTCTCCGCTTTATTCAACATCACTGCTTTTGGAAATTAGAGTTCCATCAACGCATCGGTTAAGTCACTGAAGTTTGTTCTTTTTTTATAGTTAACTTCATTACCAGCCACTATAAGCTTCAGCAGGTTAATTTATTTTATCTGTCAATTTTTTTCATTGGATTTACAACTTTATGTCAAAGCAATGAGGTGTGCAATCTTTTTTTTATAGTCGAAATCTATTTTGTTAGAAGTACCATCTACAAGTGTCTCCATTATGTTTACCCGTTCAACCTGTTAATCGGCCTCAACGTTTTTTGTTCTCTGTACCAAAATATTCAACTGTTTTATAAGTTGTCCTTCATGATCGCATGGTTAGTTAAAGTGCAATTCATAATTTCATGGATCGATTATCTTATTGTTACGTATTCTAAATTAACTGGAGTAAAAATTTTGTTACAATAAGGTTTTTGTTTAGTTTATGTGACAAGGAGTTTAAGTTCAGTGCTTATTTCTACCGAGGTGTAACAGGGCTATTTGCCTGGGTGCCGTTTAAAAAAAAAAAGAATGGATAGTGCGGAACTACTTGGTTATTTAAGTGTACGCACTGAGGGTTATCACGATGGAATTTTCCACAAGCAACGCTGGTAGAAACTAGGGTCACTTATGATGTCATATTCAAACGATACTCAAATTTAAGTCGCGCTTACATAGAGGTATAGTTCTGTCGCTACATCTTCTTTGTAAAATGACAGTGATGGCACGATATTTAAGTACAATTTAAAATTGAGTAGCTTTTCACTATTCAGCGCCTTTAACCAAACGCCACTTTAACCTTTGTCTGCTGAGAGAGTAGAAAACAGCTACAGCGACATTGGCATTTTTATGTCAAAGTCAAAGTCAAAATCATTTATTTCAATTAGACCAGAAAGGCACTTTTGTGTACATTAATAATGTAATTAAAGTAAGTGATATGACTTTTGATTCTGTTGATTTTTCCCTATTCACATTATAAATTATCATGATACTATTCTACATTATATTTTTTATGGCATAAGCCGGTAAACTAGCAGGCGGATCACTTGATGGCAAGCAATCGGCGTCGCCCATGGACATCTGGAACACCAAAGGCGTTACAAGTGCGTTACCGGCCTTTTGGGGATTAGGAGTTTGAGGATCGTTGGGGATTCAGGATTTGGGGAGATTGGGGAAGGGGAGTGTAATTGGTCCTCCGGTAACATCACTCAAACGACGAAACACAACGCAAGCGTTGCTTCACGTCGGTTTTCTGTGAGGCCGTGGTATCACTCCGGTCGAGCCGGCCCATTCGTGCCGATGCATGGCTCTCCTACACTTGATATGTATCTCCTGGGGAAACCAAAAGGAAGTTAAGTATATTTGCAGAATGTAAAGCGTTAATTATAAATGTTTGTCTCCCACGTCTATTCAATTATGGCTTCAAAATTACTTGAATCGGGAAGTAGCGGTACTTATACAAACGAAGGTGTATGTGTAGGGACATAAATTAATATTATATTATTATTTTGTCAAACTGTGGAACATTAGCTTAACTATCGTGTGTTATTTGATGGGTCGACGTTTTGCCTCTATCTCTTCTATTATTTACTAGCTGAGCCCGCGACTTCGTCTGCGTGGAATAGTGACTCACAGCTCCTTCCCCGTAGATGATAGCGTGGATTATCACATTACATATTAATGTCGCCTGTATGTTGACCCGACCTGTTAGTAATATTCATGCAAAATTTGAAGTAAATCCATGTAGTACTTTTTGACATCATCCCAGACATACATATAGACAAACAAACAAAAATTCCAAATAAACTTATTTTTAGCTTCGGTATCGATACGGGCCAAGATTTCTTTTAAAAAAATATTAAATGTAGTTTTGACTTTTCTACGATTTTATTATAGATATAGATATAGATGACTGAGACAAATGTTTCGGTTCTATTTAAGCCTTTTGCTGCCAATTGAAAACTCTGCTATTGTCGGGAACCAATTACCAGGATGACAGTTAACGTGGCAGCAGTGGCAGTGGGGTGCTCAATTCAGTCATTAGTTCTATAAACAGTATAGTAATGACTGTCGTCGTTGGCCGAGTGATCGCAAGTGCGACTGCCAGGTCAAGAGGTCTCGGGTGCGATTCCCGAGTCGGGCAAATTATTACTGGGTTTTTAAAAAATTCTCAGTAGTAGCACGGAGTCTGGAGATGTGCCCGGTATATGGCAATAGGCTCACCCCCTATTACATGGGACTAATAACATAAATAGTGGAATGTGGGTGTTATATTGTGCCTCTACAATGGTATTAACATAACATAACATCACGCCTTTTTATCCCCGAAGGGGTAGGCAGAGGTGCACATTACGGCACTTAATGCCACTGTACAATGTAACACCCACTTTTCACTATTTATGTTACGAGTCCCATGTAATAGGGGGTGAGCCTATTGCCATATACCGGGCACATTTCCAGACTCCGTGCTACTACTGAGAATTTTTTAAAAACCCAGTAATACTTTGCCCGACCCGGGAATCGAACCCGAGACCCCTTGCCCGGCAGTCGCACTTGCGACCACTCGGCCAATGAGACAGTCAATGGTATTAAGTACCGTAATTTGCACCTCTGCCTACCTCTTTGGGGATAAAAGGCATTATGTTATGTTATATTACGTTCTATAACCATCATCACGAATCTAGGTCTTCTCCCACTAGAGGTATAATTAATAAGATCGATAAGAAATCTTTACCAAACAAGGTTCATAATTTCTTCAATTACGAACTGTATAAGTATTTCTCTAATTAATAAATAAATTATTCACAAGGAGCGACTAGTTTGTTGAGAAACAATAGACAATAATCTAAGGACGGCTCTAAATGCTTGATTAATATTTAAATTTGCTGGAATAGTGCTCTAAATGGTTCGCAACGAGAAATAAATTGGTTGGTCATTACGAGTTGGCAGAGACTGATGGCGTATTAATTTTAAACACTATGGCTGTGTGAAATGTTTCAATATCGTTACAGATATCACATCAACAGCCTACAAATGCCCACTGCTGAGCAAAGCCTCTTCTCACTCGGAGAAGGTTTGAGCATTCATCACCACGCTAGCTCAATGCGGGTTGGCGGTTTCAAACTAATAATTAGAAATTATAAGCCCAGGTTTCCTCACGATGTTTTCCTTCACCGTTTGTCAGTGGTGTCTAAAAAATCTAAGAAAGTATCTACATATAACTCGGAAAAAGCCACATTGGTACTTGCCGTTGGTAGGTTTCGAACCAGCACTCTCATGCATGAAAGGCTTAAATCTCCGGGCCATCACGATATTTGTTGTTACAGATATACTTAACTGTAATTTGAGTACAAAAATAAACACTGTACTTAGGTTTTCGGTTGGGAAATTACAAATTGGAGGGTTTTATGCTGATAAAACCCTGGTATGGGTATTTGGTATGGGCTGACTTAGATATAGTGTGATAGGATATTTTCATGTCGATAAATGCTCCCATAGGATAAAACAGGAATCATATTCTCCGCGGACGAAGTCGCGGACAACAGCTATAGTTGATAATAATAATTATAATTGGTGATAACACACTGGTGTTACATTATACCAGTACCCTTCTGACTTCTGCTTCCTTCGGGGACAAAAGACTTGTAGTTTTGTAATAATAATATGATGACCAACAGTTACCAAATATATTATTACGTTTTCGGCTTACTCACGTAATTATTTGACGAGGAACTCGACTAGTTTCAAGCCATACTAGAGGCTCATATTCATGAGCAGCATTTCGCGACCCGCGACGCGGCGACTGTCGCTCTGCTACGTAGTAGCATGTCTCACAACGTGGCCGTGAATATAAAATATCAGTGTGAAAATTATACTGCGATTCGGTAGACCTTGCTCCACAATCGAGAGCTCTGATGGAGCACTTCGATAACATCTTAAGCATTTTTCCACGTCTTTTAGTTATTGTCTGTCCTGTCAGTGACGTCACTATTTTGTGTGATGATTCATAACTAGAAGTTTATTCACTAAGATGTTAATTTGAACTCTCGAAGTCAGCTTGATCGCATTCTTGCTCATTATTGGTCGATATTATTCTTACAACCAATAGCATGATGGACAAAGACCAGGCAGCAGCATCTTGTAACCATAAGCGCATATACTGCAACTTATTTTTACAATTTTAACATACATAAATTCAAAATAAACTGTATCTCAATACTTTTTTGAAAGACAGCTTAGAGGTAATCACTTTATACCTACTAAAACAAACAACAGAAAACACATGATTAACATGTGTTTATCACAATTGTACATCCTTACTATCCTAATCCTTACTTATAATATTATAAATCGGACAGTGAGTTTGTTTGTTCCGCTGTCACGCCATAACTACTAAACCGGTTGCTTTAAATTTTTGCAACTATATAGAGGTAGTTAAAAGTCCGGATTAAATAATAGGGTACTTTTTATCCCGGAAAAACTTGATATTCCCGAGGGAAAAAAAGTATTGGTATAGATAGCGCTGTGTGTATTGGTATATGTCACATTGGCTTTTTATCCTTTTGTGACGCGAGCGAAGCCGCGGGTAAAAGCTAGTATTATATAGTTGGGGTGCGGTGCCAGAAGACCTCCCCGTGGTGCACCCTGGGTGCGGGCGACAGTCTCCCTAGCGGGGATGATAGGGTTGGAGTGACTGTCGCCCGCAGCAGACTTCTGGACTGGGCGGGCGAACCCGATAGGGTTCTGGAGGCGGCGGGCTGTGTGCTCATGGCCCGCGCTTCCGTGGGGCGTTTCTCCGCCTGTCTCTCTGATTAGCAGAGAGCGTGGTGGAGAGGCAAGGGCGGTGCTCGTTGTGCACTCACCCTGCCAGCGAGCAGCATCGGGACACAAGCTGTCCCCGATTGCAGCCGTCGATATCGTAATCCGTAAGGAGGTCACGGTCATGTTTTGTGACTCTGAACGGGACGAGGGTCTTGGCTTGGTCGCCCGGACCGCGAGGAAGATAACCTCTATAAAAAATTCCTCTAATACTAAGTTCTGGTGCGCGGCGAGAGTATGCATGGCTGAGGAGTAGTGTCAGTCGCGAGCGCACCCCCAGCTAGGGGACCAGTGGACCCTCTAGTTGGGAAACAAATTTTCACTTACCCAGGTACAGGGGGCACTGCCTGGGTGGACCGATTATTTCCCCCATACTCGTGGGAACTTTATGCAGAGACCATCTAATATAAAAAAAACCACACAACCGGAGGAGGAGAGTGCGGGTGAGCCTAGCTCGCCTGCAGTAGCGGGTGAAGGGAGCCCTAGTGGCTCTGGGACTCGTGGTGAGGCGCTGGACTCGTCCAGCAGGCCCCACACACGGGAGTCTAGTCGAAGGGGGTCGGACTCAGAGTCCGACACAACATTGGCGGAGCGGCTGAGCGTCAGCTCGAAAGGCTCACGCCGCCGCGCGACGGGGACGTTCAAGCGCCCCAGGCTGGAGGAGGACAGTTTGTCCCCGTCCTCCGGCGCTCAGGAGGCGCCTCCCCCCAAGGTCCCCACGGCAGCGCGGGGTAGGGGCGGCAAGGGCAGCGGTCGCCGGAAACCGGCACCAGCTGCCTGCGCGGAGTCAGCCGAACAGTTGGCCGCGGAGGGCAGGGCTCTCTCAAGCGCTGTCCGTTCGGAGTCCTCTGCGGCCGAGATGTCCGGCGTGGAGGTGTCGGAGGGCGAGCGCGGCTCTGAGAGCGAGAGCTGCTCCGGGGGCCTCCAACAGGCCATTACGGCGGAGCTCTACAAGCTGGCGATGGGGAAATCCCAGCCGGTTAGGTTCCGCCTCCTCAAGGCGGCGGCGGCCACAATAACGGAGGCGGCCTTGGAGCAGTGTGCGGTGCCCACTGCGGGAAAGGTGCGCTCCGAGCTGGCCGAGATGCGGCGAGAGCTGGCGCGCTTGGCGGCCTCCAATGCGGCTCTGGAGGCCGAGCTGCAGACGGCCAGGGCCGAGCTCGCCGCTGCTCGCGGCAGTCGCCCCCAGCCCCCGGCGGAGGCCGACGTAGTCGGACTGCTGCGGGCGGAGTTGGCTGCCTTCCAGCGACGTTTCGACGTGCTGGAGGGCAGGCTCTTGCGCCCCCACTCGCGGCGAGTCAGGTCGCCCCCGCGGTCCCGCGGTCGTACGCGGCCGCTGCGGCCAAGCCTTCGACCTCGAGTCAGGCTAGCCGCAGCTCCCAACCGCCGGCAAGGGCGCGACCGGCTGCCCCAGCGAGGGCCTCGGCGCCCCCGCCGACGCAGACCCCAGCTGCGCCGACGGCGCCTGCGCCTGCGCCCGCTGGGCGCAAAAAGAGGAGGGGCACTCCGGCCCAGCAGGCTGGGGTTGCGGCGGCGGCGGCGGAACCCGCCCCGCAAGCAGAGGACGGCGGCGGGTGGCAAATCGCCGGCGAGGCGAGGAGAGTCGCCAGGGAGGGCCGGAAGCGCCGAAAAAAGGCGCAGCGGCAACGACGGCAGCAGCAGCGCAGGGAGAAACGCGCTGCTGCCTTGCTCCTCGCCCCTAAGACCGCGGCTGTAGTAATTACACTGCAGCCCGAGGCGGTCAACAGGGGCGTTACGTATGGCGACGTCCTCGCCAAATTAAAGGGGGCGGTGACTCCTGCGGAGTTCGGGGCCCCGGACGGGTTCGCGGTCAAGGTGACCGCTACCGGAGCCCGTCTTTTGGAGGTCCCCGGCGCGACCAGCGGCCCATCGGCCGACGCCCTGGCCGAGAGGCTTAGGGCGTGCCTCGGTGCGGACGAGGCCCGCGTGTCCAGGCCCACCAAATGCCTGGATGTCAGGATCTTGGGCCTGGACGACTCCGTAACGGAGACGGAGGTGGTGGCCGCTGTGGCCAGGACGGGAGGGTGCCCTGCTGACCAAATCAAGGCAGGCGCCATCCGCCCGGACAACTCGGGGCTGCGCACTGTTGTGGTCAGCTGCCCCGTCACAGCGGCCAAGAAGCTGAAGGAGGGCAAAAGGCTCTTGGTGGGATGGGTCTCGGCGCAGGTCAAGCTGCTCGAGACCCGGCCTCTGAGGTGCTACCGCTGTCACGTGGGGGAGCGCGTGAGCGTCAAATGCACCTCGGAGGTGGACCGCAGCGACTGTTGCTTCCGCTGCGGTCGGCCCGGTCAAAAGGCCGGCTCGTGCTCCGCCCCGCTGCACTGCAATGCATGTGCGGCGGCTGGCAAGCCGGCCAATCACCGGGTCGGGAGCAAAGGCTGCTCCCCTCCCGCCAAACCCAAGGGCAAAGGTAGGCCCTCCGCCGCCCCTGCCGTTTCCGCCGCCGCCGCCGCCACTGCCACCGCAGTCGCCGCTGCCGCCACTGAGGAGGTCGGAATGGACTGCCAATAATGGCCCCATTCCGCCTCCTCCAGGCGAACATCAACCACTGCGCCGCTGCTCAGGATCTCCTGCTCCAGAGCATGGCGCAGTGGTCGATCAATGTCGCCGTGGTCTCCGAGCCGTACTTTGTCCTGCCCAGGGATCACTGGGTGGCGGACCTGGACGGCTCGGTGACCATCATCTCGTCGGCCGCCGCCGGTACCCCGACTCTTGAGGCTGCTCAAAGAGGCCGGGGTTGTGTCGCAGCACGGTTCGGAGAGCTCGCTGTGGTGGGCGTGTACTTCTCTCCGAACCGAACTCTCGCCGAGTTCCACAACTCCTTGAGGGAGTTGGTCACCGTCGTCGTCGGGTTCCGTTCCCTCCCCGTGCTCGTCCTCGGGGACTTCAACGCCAAAAACTTGGCTTGGGGTTCCCGGTTCACCGACGTCCGGGGTAGGATGGTGGAAGACTGGGCCCTTGAGACGGGCCTAGTCGTCCTGAACCGGGGTTCTGTCCCCACGTGCGTGCGGATGCAGGGCGAGTCGGTGGTGGACATCTCGTTCGCCAGCCCTGCTCTGTCACCGCGTATTGTTGACTGGCGCGTCATGGAGGAGGTGGAGACGTACTCCGACCACCGGTATATCCGGTTCGACGTCTCCGCCGAGTCCGCAGACCCGCCGGTCAGACAGGCCCCATGTGGCCCGCGTTGGGCGCTGAAACAGCTGGACCGGGAGCTGCTCCTGGAAGCCGCCATCGTGCAGGCCTGGGTGATACCACCGGTCAGGCCTGCCGACATAGACGATGAGGCCAAGTGGCTCCAGGACGCCATGTCCAGGATCTGTGACGTGGCGATGCCCCGGATCCGGTCGAGGCAACAAAAGCGCCAGGTGTACTGGTGGTCGCAAGAGCTAGCAGCTCTACGCAAGGCGTGCACTGCCGCGCGACGCCAGTACACTAGGCACCGCAGGCGCCGCATCCGTCCTCCTAATGCGGAGGCGAGAGAGGCGGAGTTGTACGAGGGATACAGGGCGGCCAAGGCCCTCCTCAAGGTGGAGATATTGCGGGCCAAGGAGGAGGCCCGCCGAGAGATGCTGGGGACTCTGGACAGAGATCCGTGGGGACGCCCGTACCGGATGGTACGCGACAAGCTCCGCGCTTGGGCTCCCCCGCTCACCCAGAGTCTCCGGCAAGAAGTCTTGGAGGAGGTGATTGGCACCCTGTTCCCTCGACTGTGGAGGGGGTTCACCCCTCCGTATATGACTCCGCCCCCTGCGGTGCCCGACGCGGGCTACAGCGACGACGACGACGACATCGTCCCAGAGGTGACCGAGGCAGAATTGAGAGCGGCGGTGCGCCGGATGGGCGCCAAGAACACCGCCCCAGGACCCGACGGCCTGCATGGCAAGGCATGGGTCCTGGCCTCAGAGGCTCTCGGGCCTCGATTGATTGGTCTCTACAGCGCATGTCTGGAGAGAGGCCAGTTCCCGCTTCTCTGGAAAGCGGGAAAACTGGTCCTCGTGCGGAAGACGGGGCGCCCTGCGGACTCTCCGTCCGCGTACCGGCCCATAGTGTTGCTCGACGAGGTGGGGAAAGTCTTCGAAAGAATCATTTCGAACCGCCTCGTCGCGCACCTGACGGACATTGGGCCGGACTTGTCGGACGGCCAGTTCGGCTTCCGCAGAGGGCGCTCCACGGTGGACGCCATCATGCGCGTTAGAGACCTCACGACGGGGACTGCAGTGTCCAGGGGTAAGGTCGTAGTGGCGGTGTCTCTGGACATCGCCAACGCCTTCAACTCCCTGCCCTGGAGCTGCATCTTGGAGGCACTCCGATATCATCGGGTGCCTACCTACCTCCGTCGTGTAATCGAGGCTTACCTGACGGACAGGTCCGTCAGCTACCCCGGTCACCGGGGCGAGTGGAACCGGCGAGAGATGTCACGCGGTGTTCCACAGGGTTCGGTTCTGGGGCCGCTCCTGTGGAACATCGGCTATGACTGGGTGCTGCGCACCGACCTCCCGAACGGCGTTAGCACAATATGCTACGCCGACGATACGCTGGTGCTAGCGCACGGGAGGTCACACCAGGCGGCGGCCGACTTAATGGCGACAGCGGTTGCGACAGTCGTTGAGAGAATCCGGCAGTTGGGACTCGAGGTGGCGCTCCACAAGTCCGAGGCCATGTGTTTTCATGGCCGCGGGAACGCACCACCTCCGGGTGGGTCCCAAATAACGGCGGGAGGAGTTACCATCGGCGTCGAGACGACGATGAAGTACCTAGGACTCGTCCTCGACAGTCGGTGGAACTTCATAGAACACTTCCGACGTTTGGCCCCAAAGTTGGAGAGGACGGGGGCTGCGTTTAAACGCATCCTCCCCAACCTCGGGGGCCAAACGCCTCCTGCCGGAGGTTATACGCCGGGGTCGTGCGGTCCATGGCCCTCTACGGCGCCCCTGTTTGGGCGCCAAACCTGTTGCGGCGTCCCGCTCGGACGCTGCTCATGGCACAGAGGGTCATGGCGATCCGAATGATCCGCGGATACCGCACGATCTCTGGGGAGTCGGCGAACCTCCTTGCCGGATTACCGCCGTGGGATCTGGAGGCGAAGGTGCTCGCGCGCGTGTACGGCATGCGCGCGGAGGCACGTCGCCGGGGTGAAACCCCGCTGCCGCGCCAAATAGGTGCGTGGCGGGATGAGCTCCGGCGCGATCTCATGGCGGAATGGCAGCAACGACTGTCGCAACCGAGGGCTGGGCTCGCTGCCATCGCAGCGGTAAGTCCCCTCTTTGAGGAGTGGCTTGAGAGACGCTACGGCGTCCTCACCTACCGCCTGACGCAGGTCCTCACCGGACATGGAAGTTTCGGGAGGTACCTGTGTCTGATGGGGCGGGAGGAAACGCCCGGGTGTCATCACTGCGAGGACCGCCCTGAGGACACGGTGGAACACACGGTGGGAGAATGCCCTTCGTGGGCTGAGCACCGCCGTGTCCTCAGGGAAGTGATCGGCGATGGCGACCTCTCGCGTCCGGGCCTAGTGCAGGCCATGATGCGGAGCGAGGGGGACTGGGATGCCGTCTCCTCCTTTTGCGAAGCAGTGATGCTAGCTAAGGAGGAGGCGGGACGCGTGAGGCAGCGAAGCGCTGCCTCCTCGCAACCCAGCCATCGCGAAGGACACACCGGGCGTCGGGGATCGCGAGACGATCTCCGGCCACCGTAAGCGCGGGCCTGCGGACGGCGAGCATGGGTGGCTCCCCGTCCGACCAGAAACAGACCCGAGCGTACGGCGCGTCGCGTTCCGCGCGCGCCTCAAAGAGCCATCAGACCACCACAGATGGGGCCCAATACGGCCGATGCCGATTCGGAGTCGCGGAGAACCTAACGGGTAACCGGGGCTCCGGCTCGACGTGCAGGAGAAGGAACGGGGTGGTTTTTAGTCAGTAAGAGTCTGACACTCCCTCCCGCCTCACCCAGGCGGGAGAAGTCATTCGATGATTTTCCCCCCTTAAAAAAAAAAAAAAAAAAAGTATTATATAGTTATACTTATACGAGTTTGTATAACACAAGGGCTGTCACCCCGCATTATAGCATCGGGTTTCACATAGACACATACTATTGTTCAACCCTTAAGGTAATGGCTTTCTGAAAACATGTAGAGGTATACACTTCCAATTAACTTGATATTTATTATACAGCATTTGTTTATTGTCGAGATAGTCTGTTGTTTCGTTTGATCTTTGAATTGTTTACAAATGTTGTTATTATCTTATCGGGTTTCAGTTGGGAGCTTGCAAATTCTGAGATTACTAAGTGCTTGTAAAATGAAAGCTAAAGTAATACAGATCTGCACAGTAGTACTTTGGAATGATCTGTCGTCGGCGGTATTTCCCAACCGATACAACCATCAAACCTTCAAGAAAAGACTTTATTCCTTTTTAAAAGGCTGTGACTCCTCTGGTATTGCGGGTGTCCATGGGCGGCGCTGATCGCTTACCATCGCCTGATCCGTTTGCTCGTTTGCCTCCTATTCCATAAAAAAAGATATACTAGTAATATTATTTTTCGAACCTAATAAAATAGAGGCCAAACAAGCAGATGGACCACCTGACCAAGTTGTCATATGATCCTGAAACACTCCATTGCTCTAGAACAATTTTAATCATGGTCTCATAAAAACTAACCTACTTAACTACCAATGTGACTAATGAATGCTAAAGCGGTGGCTATGAATCACAATTTAGATAAATTCTTTAATTTCGGAAGTAAGTTGATTACATGACATAAGGCTAGTATTACAAAACAATTAAATAATTGAAGGATTGTGAAGGACAAACGTCAATTATTAATTGTAAATAGTTCCGGCTATACAACCAAGTAATTTCAAACTAAGAATGCGGATTCTACATAGATGACAGTGACATAACTCGGGAAATGTCATTAAGTGAACGAAAGACCGAGTGAACGAATGGATATTCTTGTCACGTTTCCCGCCATGATACTGTATGGGTGAGAAAATATTAAATATGTATCTTATAACTATAATATTCGGGATGCCGTAATATAAACGTATTGTGTACATATTTATGTGTATACCTACTACATATATTACTATGTATTTGATTTCGTCGAGATGATGTTTCTCCTATTGTGCTCTTTTTGTATTTTAATGTAATTTCCTTACAAATCATATCAATCAATCAAATACATGTAATAAGGGTCCTATATGGGTTACCAGACACCGGGCGCATTTCTAGACTATGAGCTAATACTGAGTATAAAGAGTATATTTAGTATTAGCACTAAACATATTATTATAACATAGAGAATGCCACTAGGCATTAAGTCCGCCGTTGTATATCTACAAAAAGTGTAAATAAATAAATAAATAAACACATAAAACTACTTTGATGATATATTATTGATATGATACAAATTCAACCCTTGTTCGGTAACCGCATTTGCGACCGCTCGACTAACGAGACAGTAATTCATAATATATGGGCCTATCTAAAATTAGACTATTTAATTAATAATATGTTTACACGTAATAAAAATCCTAAACATACTCTTCTACTCAAGGAATCAAATTCGCAAACGGCACGCATACTAAAACTTTTTGTCCTTGCCGATATAATTTACGTTTTTTGCCAATTACATGAAGAAGTGAAAGTCATCGTCTTGTCCAATTATTGTTGGGCCTTGGATCAGGTCGGACGCCGTCTGAATTTGTCACACTGACTATCAGAAGCTATTTATACTGAGTTTCTGCTCAGCAATTTGTCCGTGAACTAAAGCTTCCTCTAATTCTATTGTTTTTGTGCAAGTGATCTTGAGTTGGTCGGTGTTTGGAATGTTGATGTTATTTAAATTTGGTTGGAAAAGGCGTACTTTGGATAGTAACACCCTAGCTCTTATTGACGGTTATTTCTTGGATCAGTTCTGTATACATCACGCCTTTATCCCCGAAAGGGTAGGCAGAGGTGCACGTTACGGCACTTAATGCCACTGTACAACGTAACACCCACTTTTCACTATTTATGTTATGAGTCTCATGTAATGGGGTCGAGGCTATTGCTATATACCGGGCATAATTCTAGATTCCGTGCTACTACTGAGAATGTTTTAAAACCCAGTAATGCTTTGCCTAAATTCCGGGACGTAATTCGAACCCGAGACCGTTTACACGGTAGTCGCATTTGCGACCACTCAGCCAACGAGGCAGCACAATTAATATAGAAATATTACTAAAAAAATTGAAAATAATATACCTATGTGCTTTTTATAGAGGGGTGAAAAACCATCTAATGACTACTCCAACTTTAGATAAGGCGAGAGAGAGTCAGACTTACTGACTAAAGACCACCACGTTCCTACTTCTGTTTCAAGCCAGGGTAGTGATCGGCGATGGCGACCTCTCGCGTCCGGGCCTAGTGCAGGCCATGATGCGGAGCGAGGGGGACTGGGTTGCCGTCTCTTCCTTTTGCGAAGCAGTCATGCTAGCTAAGGAGGAGGCGGGACGCGTGAGGCAGCGAAGCGCTGCCTCCTCGCAACCCAGCCATCGCGAAGGACACACCGGGCGTCGGGGATCGCGGGACGATCTCCGGCCACCGTAAGCGCGGGACTGCGGACGGCGAGCATGGGTGGCTCCCCGTCCGACCAGAAGCAGACCCGAGCGTACGGCGCGTCGCATTCCGCGCGCGCCTCAAAGAGCCATCAGACCACCACAGATGGGGCCCAATAGGGCCGATGCCGATTCGGAGTCGCGGAGAACCTAACGGGTAACCGGGGCTCCGGCTCGACGTGCAGGAGAAGGAACGGGGTGGTTTTTAGTCAGTAAGAGTCTGACACTTCCTCCCGCCTCACCCAGGCGGGAGCAGTCATTCGATGATTTTCCCCCTTAAAAAAAAAACCCGTAACTATACATTTAACACAACAAAAGCGAAACAAGGATTTAAACTGTCAAACACCGCGAGGACACCGGTGACCGCAACCTATTGTTCTTTAATTGTGTCTGTAATGACGGTACTCGACGAGTTAAGTCGCAAGAAGACTAGCTGCTACTTAGTATTTGCATATGCGGTTCTAATCACAATTTTTTGTTCACACCAGTCATTATAAAACCCAATTAATCAACACAATGACAAATGATTCCTGGAAAGCATTTACCGTCGCTATTTTATAATACTAGTCATTTTGTTATTTACCTAGTAGGACACTAGGTAGGTCAATTCAGTGGAATATGACCGCAAACTTAGTATTAAAGAAGTAGTATTAAACAACTACCTACCTAACTTGTACAAGTATATTGATACTTTAACAAGTAAGATTTAATCTAATGGTCATAAAATTATAAAACAGCTTAATATTAGGTATCTATTAAGGTTTTAATGAATAATTTTGTTTAATGGCACCGACTTCTAACATATCAGTGAGTGGGCAGCCTATCACCACTAATAATAGTTATTTTTAGCTTTTTAGATTTTACTCTTTGTTTTTTTAGTTTTGGGTTTTTTGAAGTCGGTTTTTTAAACGCAGTTTTCATTTTTTTTTACTTTTCCCTCACAATACGACACAATAAAACCCATTACACAAGGGAAATCCCATTCAATAAGATAATAATTGTCCAATAACTATGTACCAGTCAATAAAACACCTATAGGTTTGCATAAAACAGTCACTTTGCAATCCAGTGAGTAGTTACTCCATCGATTGCAATATATTGTACTCAATAGTACTTAATTGTTTCTGTTTCCTGAGTGTAAATATTTCCATACATTTTAATTGAACTGTTCAGGAACAATTTACGACGTGATTTAATGTGCATTGTATTGTGCATTCTATATCGGAATTATTGATTCATAAAACTGTCAAACACCAAGCGGTCACCGGTGACCGCAACCTATTGTTCTATCATTGTGTCTACAAATCCGGTACTCGACGAGTTAAAACGTGATTGAAACTAATAGTTTAAGTTCTTTATAATATGGTGGTATCTCTACTTATGACATGGAATCCTAAGAAACTAAAAATTACCTTTTTCTCGTATGAAAATACTGAGAAAAGTTCTACTAGTTACGAGTCACATAGGGGCTCTTCCTCACGAGCAGCGTGCGTGGTCGCGGCGATGTCGCGCAGCCTACAGCGTATTATTTTCTCAGTACATTCACGTGATCAACCCGTAATTTTTAGTTAATTCAGTATATCTCACGATAGTTATTATAAAAACATTCTAAGAGTCTATTTCAAATTGATTAAACCCTAAAATAACACCTTAACTATATAAGGGTAGCAACGTCGCATACCACTTTCCACGACTATGATACAGTATTTTTCGGGAATAAATAGAATAAAGATTGGCATTTTCTTTATTGTACCTAATGTAAAACTCACAGTCTCTAGTAGTCAAACCCAGATATTTTTTTCTTTGCAAGGACTAGAAAAAAATATAGATTTTAATCGTAAATTCCGTCTACATCCTTGGTCTCTTCCTCTGTTATTTACTAAGAAAGAAGCTTATTAAGGATTTTCCTGTGAATAAATACACCTTCTAAATAAATCAATCACTTTATATTAGCTGCAGATCAAATAACAGCTTTAATAAAATTAACAAACTTCACTGCACATATCGGTCAGTGCACACATGGAATGCCGTTTATGTAACTATAAAGTTTATGAACAATATCAGTGTCGATTAAAAATAAAGATACATCGATGTGTAAATAATGTAATCGATTCAAACTATCGAGATGAAATCGATAAGTGTTTCTTTTTTCTGTCAGTTCCGTGTTTAAATCACGATCTTCGTTGTCGATGGTTTTTTGTTTTGTTTGTTCTTTTTTTGTGTTTGAAAAAGTGCGAATTTTCTCGAATTGTACCTATTGGTTTTTAAAGTTGATTGGTGTGTTAAATGTATTATTTACTGATCGATGTTTAACAATAGAAGATGATCGATGTATAACTACCTATATCTTTACTCTCTTCTAATGTTATCTCTGAGTTTGTTTAGGCATTTCTTATCAGAGTAGTCAGTTAGGAAATGTCAGCCTCATCGTTCGCTTGATAAAATTGACGTGTAAAAGTGCTGCCTTGTAGCCTATTTGCAGAAATAAATTTACTTGTTTCACTAGTATGAGTTTCGTTTTTCAATCAAACACAGCAGAATCAGTGAAATGCCAAACCATATCATATTTCATAATCCAGTTAACTAAATTTATTTTACAAACATATTTATCTATTCGAATTTTCGAATCTTTAATGTTATTTCTATTAATTCTATGGGCTCGCTGCCATCGCAGCGGTAAGTCCCCTCTTTGAGGAGTGGCTTGAGAGACGCTACGGCGTCCTCACCTACCGCCTGACGCAGGTCCTCACCGGACATGGAAGTTTCGGGAGGTACCTGTGTCTGATGGGGCGGGAGGAAACGCCCGGGTGTCATCACTGCGAGGACCGCCCTGAGGACACGGTGGAACACACGGTGGGAGAATGCCCTTCGTGGGCTGAGCACCGCCGTGTCCTCAGGGAAGTGATCGGCGATGGCGACCTCTCGCGTCCGGGCCTAGTGCAGGCCATGATGCGGAGCGAGGGGGATTGGGATGCCGTCTCCTCCTTTTGCGAAGCAGTCATGCTAGCTAAGGAGGAGGCGGGACGCGTGAGGCAGCGAAGCGCTGCCTCCTCGCAACCCAGCCATCGCGAAGGACACACCGGGCGTCGGGGATCGCGAGACGATCTCCGGCCACCGTAAGCGCGGGCCTGCGGACGGCGAGCATGGGTGGCTCCCCGTCCGACCAGAAACAGACCCGAGCGTACGGCGCGTCGCGTTCCGCGCGCGCCTCAAAGAACCATCAGACCACCACAGATGGGGCCCAATAGGGCCGATGCCGATTCGGAGTCGCGGAGAACCTAACGGGTAACCGGGGCTCCGGCTCGACGTGCAGGAGAAGGAACGGGGTGGTTTTTAGTCAGTAAGAGTCTGACACTCCCTCCCGCCTCACCCAGGCGGGGGCAGTCATTCGATGATTTTCCCACCTTAAAAAAAAAAAAAAAATACTCAATTGTTTCCAATAATAATATCAGTATGTATAATAACATCAGTAATCAAGTAGCCACTGTCTCGACAAACAAAAACTATAGGATACAGATTAAACAAAACAGATAAATATTACGGAACTGCGATCAATATCAGCTAACAAGTATTTAATCTACTTTGTTCAGACAAAAAATAAAACAAAAAAACGCTTTAACTATGCACGTGCTTCTAATTTAAATATTTTTTTTGGTTAGCGCCGTTTGGCAATTGTTTTAGATTGTAAGAAAAAGACAAATTACGTTATTACTATTAGTGATGATGAGACTGCCTCGTTGGCCGAGTGGTCGCAATTGCGACTGCCGGGTAAGGGTTCTCGGGTTCGATTCCCGGCTAGGGCACAGTATTACTGGGTTCTTAAAAAAATCTCAGTAGTAGCACGGAGTCTGGAACTGTGCCCGGTATATGGCAAAAGGCTCACCCCCTATTACATGGGACTCATAACATAAATAGTGAAAAGTGGGTGTTACGTTGTACAGTGGTATAATGTGCACCTCTGCCTACCCCTTCGAGGATAAAAGGCGTGATGTGATGTTATGGGAAGAGTCTACTTATAATATATTTGTCAACACTAGAAGAGTAGCTCTTCCCGAAGGTGTCGTAAAAGCAATAAAGGATATTTTACAGAGATTTTTTATGGGATAAGCCGGTAGACGAGGATACGGATCACCTGGTGGTAAGCAATCGGTGACGCCCATCGACTCCCGGAACACCAGAGGTGTTACCGGCCTTTGGGATTAGGAATTTGTTGTAGTTGGGGATTCAGGGATTGGGGAACGGGGGGAGGGAGAATTGGGCCTCCGATAACCTCACATGACGAAACACAACGCAATCGTTGTTTGACGTTGGTTTTCTGTGAGGCAGTGGTATCACTTCGGTCAAGCCGGCCCATTCGTACTGAAGTATGGCTCTCCTATATTTAGAGTTCCAGAACTAACGTTCTCTGATAAAACCGGAACAGGAACCTCTTACGTCCAAATACTGAAACGTCACTCAATTTAAGACACGCCTGTTCTGTCACTTAAAATGACAGAACTTAAAATTTAATAGCCTTTTAGTATTTGGGCGTTAAACAGTTATTCTAAACCCAAAACGTCCTAACAATCTTTTGATCAATGAATGATGATGAATTGATGAATGAATGAAAAGGGTCTTTCACAGAATCGAATAAGTAGAACCATCCTTTAAAATATTATATAAAAACACAATAAAACATTCCCGAACAACTAATAATATTGTTGGGGATCTTTGAAGGTAGAAGAAAATTTAGTTTGGCGTGTCGAGTGCATAACCGCTTTCTTTTCGTTCGAGATTCGTCAGACTGGCAATACGCTTTGTCCTTACAACCAATATTTCTTTGTACATTTGAGATTGAGATTATATTACTTTGTCACTATTATCTAGTCGTTCTAATTACATTTTTCTGAAAGTTTGCCGTTGTATTTTTCTTCTTTAAACATAAGTACCCACCTGTTTTCTAATAATATAGTTAAAACAATAACAAGAGCTTACTAAGAAAGACATAACCACATAGTTATGACATGAGTCGTAATAAAATTATATCATTCTTGTATTATCGTGAAACTGTGTCAAGGGCGATCGCGCTGATAATGACCATGGACCACACATACACTGTAACAGTAACACTATACAGCGTAGATCAGAAAAACCACTTAATTCAAGATGCTTAGGCATCCACGAAGGTTGCATGTATAAATGTTGATTCGATGGGAAAAGTGCTTCGAACTTGTAATTATTTATGCAGCGTTGGTTTTTATAGATCAGCGGTAACTGGCTGTCCTATACTTATTTGGAAAAGTTCATGAGATAGAAAGATTTTTTAAGTTAAATTATACTCTAGATTTGAATACAAATTTCTATGGTCGGGACGTTTTGTATAGATGATGTTTTTTTATGATATAGAGGCAAACAAATAGATCAGCGCCGCCCATGGACACCCGCAACGTCAAAGGAGTTACGTACTGTGTAATTTTCTAAATTGATGACGCATATTTAAAATGAAAGTCGAAGTCAAAGCATTTAATCCTTAATTAGGCACTTTAGAAACGTCAAATTGAATTGTCAGATAAGCTCAAAATGTAATTTCAAATGGAGATGAACGAGCAAGAAACTCCATTGTTACTCTTTTGTTTTTTCATATATGCCTTATATTGTCTTAAACAGAGTAGTCTCAATTGTCAGTTATAGTCTTCTTTTTATTTACCTACTGACTAGCTACTTCCCCGCGATTTCACCTGCTATTCACTCGGCTGTATCTCTATGTCGACTTCATCTATTTTCCCTTAGAGAAACACATCAATTCGTCTCTCCGTTTTGCCGTGAAAGATGGACAAACAAATAGACATACACATTTTCGCATTTATAATAATAATTATCATATTTTCATAGCATTGAACCTTCTCCACTTTTACGTTTTGCGTGGGACCTTCGTGGCAGACAATTGATGAGTTCGCGGCATTATTAGATTACTACCTCTAACTACTGACATAACAGGTGATCATGCAGCGAGATATGTTATTACTCTTGTAAGTGGCAGTGTGATGAGACATAACTATGCCTATTTTGTTTAACAAGTGTGTACTTCGGAAATGATTGTCAGTTTGATAAAATTTTCAAGGGGTTGTTTTTTTGAGGCGGGATCATCTAATGACTTCACCCCCTCGTGTTAGACGAAAGGGACTGTCAGACTCTTACTGACTAAAACCACTCCTATTAACTAAGTGAGCTGCGCGACATCGCCGCGACCGCGTACGCTGCTCATGAGGAAGAACCCCTCTGTGGTTCGAAACTAGTAGAGCTTTTCTCAGTATGTTCACGTGAGTAACCCGCGATTTTAGTTAATTTAGTATATCTCACGATAGTTATTATAAAAACCACTCCTATTGTTCGAGCCGGGGCTCTAGAAATCCGTTAGGCCTTTTGCGGCCCCTTATCGGGCATCAGCCCTACTGGGAGCTATCTGTGGCTACTGGCTACCATGCAGCTAAGAAATAAGTTATTACAAATATTTTTTTACTCATTTGGAGGCTCCCCATTGGTAATGTAGGTGGTCACCACGGTGGTTTTAGTGAGGTAGGAATTCTAGACTCCCTAGTTTTTTATCCCCAATGAAGCTAGGCGTCTTTTAAAGGTTATCAACATAAAGTCATTTGGAGGCTGGAGAATGATGTACTATGTATATATATAGTACCTACTTTCATTTGATCACGCATTTGAAGCAAAGGGTAGCAGCTACTTCATATATATATATTTTATGGGTTTATCCTGCGATCAGTCTCTACGACTATAATCAGGTTTGTTGTTATTGTTGCTGGGGTTTGGAGAGATGGAGCCATTGCTCCGACTCCTCTTAGTTATCCAGCACATCCGCCCTCTTGAGTCGTCTAAATGGGTTCGGGTGATCTGTCAGACAGACATAACATAACGTCACGCCTTTTATCCCCGAAGGGGTAGGCAGAGGTGCACACAGAAGTAACACCCACTTTTCACTATTTATGTTATGAGTCCCATGTAATAGGGGGTGAGCGTATAGCCATATACCGGGCACATTTCCAGACTCAGTGCTACTACTGAGATTTTTTTTTAAAAACCCAGTAATAAAAAAAAAAATTGCCCAACCCGGGAATCGAACCCGAGACCCCTTGCCCGGCAGTCGCACTGGTGACCCCTCGGCCAACGAGGCAGTCAGATATACCTCTATAAAATAACAAAGAATATTCTACTAGTACCTAACCTAACACGTGCTACAAAATAACATTGAATAAAGTCATTATACCTCTAGAATAAAGTCATTATACCTCTAGAATAAAGTCATTATACCTCTAGAATAATTTATTTAGACCTTTAAAGTACGCCTATGTTCCGGTCTTGTCACGACTTGGACTCAAACTCCAAGCAGTCAGTATTAAACCGTGACGTGTTTACAAAGATAAGCATATTTATATACCTATTTACCATACTAAGTTTAAGCTGCATGCTGCTTGGGGCTAGTCACGAATTCTCCACTTCCTTACTTGTATGCATGTTGCAAAATATTGCTACAACGATAGCTTTGTGAATGATGAACAATCAAGTGTGAGAGAGTCATGCTTCGGCACGAATGGGCCGCGTAGACTGGAGTGCTACCACGGCCGAGTAGAAAACCGACGTGAAACAATGCTTGCGTTGTGTTTCGTCGTGTGAGTGAGGTTACCAGAGGCCCAATTACCCCCCCTCCCTTCCCCAAACTTCCCAATTCCAGAATCTCCAACAATCCTCAAATTGCTAATTCTCAAAACGCCGGTTGTACGCTCCTGGTGTTCCGGGTGTCCATGGGCGACGCCGATTGTTGACCATCATGTAATCCGCCTGACCGTTTTTTTTTTAATTTTTTTTTAAAACGTTTTTTTTGTTTGTCGGGTTATCCCATAAAAAAATCAGTACATTAATGTAAGTTAGATTTTCGATGGTTTCAGTATTTGACAAACATTTTAGACCCTAAAATAGATGATTTTGATGATATGTCAGAAAGCTCTTCGAATGGTTATAAAAACAATATAGAAACATCCTTACTATATAATATTATAAATCGGATAGTGAGTTTGTTTGTTTGTTCCGCTTTCACGCCGTAACTACTAAACCGATTGCTTTGAATTTTTGCAGACATAAAGTTAGAAGTCCAGTTTGAATAATAGGGTACTTTTTATCCCGGAAAAAATTGATATTCCCTAGGGAAAACAAAATTATTGGTATAGATGGCGCTGTGTATTGGTATATGTCACATAGGCTACTTTTTATCCTTTTGTGACGCGAGCGAAGCCGCGGGTAAAAGCTATTTTTATATAAACAAAGCTTCAATTCATCAAGTCTTTAGGTTGTTATTTTCTTTCATGTTTCATAACCCGGTAGGTAGTTTAATAAGTTAACTACCATATTAAGATAAACCGATCACTTATTTATAACAAAAATACAATAAATAGATCAGAATCGATTAACTTCCGCGCACTACAATCGATTGCGAGGTCAACACTCGGTCTTGACCACATCATTAACTGCAGGAGAAGTATCAACGTGGTCTGGAATGAACTATATTCCTTAAATCATAATACTTTTTAAAGGGATATGCAATAAATCAATCTAAATTATTAAAATACATTCTTTTACGAAGTCATATGCTCTCGGGTTCGATTCCCAGGTTGGGCAAAGTAAGTATTACTGGGTTTTAAAAAGCAACATACCGCCCGATCGTATAACCTCCTCCTTTTTTGAAGTCGGTTAAAAAAGAAATTTCAACAGTAACACGGAGTCTGGAATTGCGCCCGGTATATGGCAATAAGCTCTCTATTACATGAGACTCATAACATAAAAAGTGAAAAGTGCCTGTTACATTGTACAGTGGCATTAAGTGCCATAATGTGCACCTCTGCCTTCACCGTCGGGAAAAAAGGAGTGATGTTATGTAGGTATGAAATCATAACTCGCAACTATTACGTAGGCGTAAGATATTAAATTAAACTATTATAGTACCTTTATTATTAGTCTATGGTAGGGTCACCATGCCTATTCTAATATGCGGTCACTATAGAGGTACATGGGCCTACAAAGGAAAATCCTTGGAAGGGTTGATCCAATCACGGCCCATGTCATAGGATACAAAGCAAAATTAATCTTTGCCTGGGTTTTGACAATTCATTGGAGTTTATACATAATATTAGCATATATTTTAGTAATATAGGGTTTAATTTAATTGTAACTTATATGTACCTCTATGTCTTTATTAGGAATAGTTGTAAAACAACTATCGTGAGACATAATTATAAGAAGTTACGGGTTACTCACACTAGCGTTCGAGGCGGTTACTCGACTCATTACAAACCACGATAAGGGTTCATAAGCATGAGCTGAAATGACTGTCAGGTGTTGTAATCATTATAATAATAATATTTTTTTTATAAAAAGTGTTTATTGTTACAAAGACATTTGAAACACAGTTTATGAATACTTACATCTAAACTAGGCCAAACCTTAGATGTAAGTTCCTTCCATTGAGACAGACTATTATTTACAATAGTGTAGTTTCCTAAATTTTATTTTAATGTCCGTCTGGTATTGGTATAGATTATTTTAAAACATTAGACATGTATTATTTCTTTTCTCACAAAATTAAATGCTTTAATTTTATATTGATTTTAAATGTCGTGGGACGTCACAGCGTGCTACAAAATGTAGCACGTAGTGACGTAACGACCTCCCACTCCTAAACTTAACTCCATTTTATTTAAGTATTGCAACCTTATATGAGAAAATACGTGTCTAATATTTTTTCATTATCTAACTGACGGACAAATTAGATTTTTAATATACCCTGGCAACTACCCTATTGATAGAACACTACTTTCTACTACTAGATCTTTGAAATATTTTTGGTTTGTAAATGTTTTATAACATCAATGATATCTAATGTACTACTACTTATGCATTTTTCCTTGTATTTATTACATTGTTTTACAATTACCAGGTGAAATTAACTACCTTTAGCTTTATTACACCAGGTTTACAGTAGGCAGAAAAATATTTACATAAATTACGTTCTAGAGGTACATTGCAATTCAAGACCTATTCACAGGGTACAAAAACACTAATACGTTGGCTCTATTGATCGAACAAATAACAATATGAACCTACCTAGGTACTTATTTACTTCATATTTATGCCTATAAAGTTAGTTTGAACCAGTTTTCCATTTACCTTGCGATCAATCAAGGACTTACGCGCTCCTGTCAACTTGGTATTAAATTATGTAAAATTATTAATAAAGTATTATACCTCTATACTTTATGTTAATTGTAACGTGTCTATAGTTGATTGCACCACATTTGGTTGAAGCTTGTCAATTAGTTCGTTTCCGCATTGGTTTGGTTCGTTTTAGCTATTTTTTTTTCTGAAGAGTTTGACAGATGTGTACTATAGTGTGGGTTTTAGTTCACCTAGTTAGGTATGCAATTATTTAGAAACATTACATATAATATATAACATCACACCTTTTGTCTCGGAAGGGTTTTTTTAAGGGGGGAAAATCATCGAATGACTGCTCCCGCCTGGGTGAGGCGGGAGGGAGTGTCAGACTCTTACTGACTAAAAACTACCCCGTTCGTTCTCCTGCACGTCGAGCCGGAGCCCCGGTTACCCGTTAGGTTCTCCGCGACGTCCCCGAAGGGATAGGCAGAGGTGCACATTACGGCACTCAATGCTACAGTACAATGTAACACCCAGTTTTCACTATTTATATTATGAGTCCCATGTAATAGGGGGTGAGCCAGTGAGGTGCCATATTATAATACCGGGTACAATTCCAGACTCCGTGATTTAGATGAAAAATGTAACTTTTATAATATTTTAACTAGATTAATATTTATAATATCGATAATATTATCTATAGATTAATATTCTATGTGCATAAAACAGTAAAATAATCTTCTTCTTCTTACATAAAAACAATAAGTACGTGTATCCGTGAATTCCGTAATAAAATACATAATTGAACAATAAAATATAACAAGAACGCATAATGAATGAAGAATTGAAGATATTACGTATAAGTATCCATTACACGTGTGTTAAGGGACTGGGTAACTGAGCACCCAACTAACTTGTTAAAAATAAATAAGTACCTATATTTATACATACACTGGCTTCTGCCAGTGGGTCCGCCTGCGTTCCCGTAGAATAAAAAGTAGCCTATATGTTCTCTAGACCATACCATACCCTTGTTCCAAATTTCAATGCCATCCTTTCAACCGTTTTGACGTGAAGGAGTATAATACAAACAAACAAATATACATATTTTTGCATTAATAATAATCGTTGGAAATGTACTGTTAATTGCACGTAATGTAAATGTAAACATTTACTTACAGAAAGGTATTTTTATAATAATTATAGTGAGACATACTTTATTAACTAAAATATATTGAGGCGGGAGGGAGTGTCAGACTCTTACTTACTAAAAACCATCCCGCCCTTCCTACTCCTGCACTTCGAGCTGGAGCCCCGGCAGCCCGCTAAGTCCTCCGCGGCTCCGTATTGGCATCAGCCCTATTGGACCCTATTCGTGGTGGTCTGATAGCTCTTTAGGGTGTACGCAGAACGCGACGTACCGTATATTATAAATCTTCTTAAGTCTTATATTTAATTTCTTTATGTAAAGCAGTTGTAATCATGACTTAATTATCAAATTAAACGCACGCGAGTACATGAGTAATGTCGTCTAAAGGTGCGCGTAACAATTGTTAACTCTGTTACAAATATGTGTATGACAATGACATATATTTTTTTGTTGTAATATATTATATTGTGGTATAAACTGTATGTTATATGAAGCTTGTATTAAACTGTATTACAAATTGTTATTACATGGGACTCGTTAAAATAAATAGTGAAAAGTGGGTGTTACATTTTACAGTGGCATTAAGTGCCGTAATGTGCACCTCTGCCTTCCCCTTCGGGGATAAAAGGCGTGATGTTACGTATGTATGTAACTATAGAACTTAAGAAAAAACGAAAGAAAAAACTTTATTTCAGGATAAAAACAAGTAACATGTGTTATTCTTTTAGTAGATACATCATAAATGTTCATGTCCCAAGTCTGCCGCGAAAAAGGACCAGTTCAGCATGTGCAAGACAGGGCCTTGCGCTGGTATTCTACTGGCCCCTTAAGTGACTCGCATAACTCACATAAAGGTTGTGTGGTGACCAGATACCAGTCAGTACATGACCAGTATCCGTACAGCAGCGCTCTCTTATAATCCTGGACTTTTACAACGATGATCTTTATTAACCTTTTTTAAAACCCACCTTTGCCTGCCAAGGGTAAAGATGACGGCAAGCTATTAAGTGTATGTATGTAAAGAACGCTCATTGTCCAGCAACTGACTCTTCGAACTATGTTTACAAAATTATTATTTTTTCTTTTTTTTATAACGTTACCCCACACTAGGATTTTCTCCTATGTCGTGGGTGCGTTTACAAACATACAAGTTCACATACAAATGACACCCAGACCCGGAACAACAATCTGTGGATCACACAAAGAGATGTTCCTGGCGGGACACGAACCCGCGACACGTTGCGCAGCAGCCAGTTGTCCAACCAACCAAAAGCGCCAACCGTGCAGTCGATTGTCTTTAGGAATGATACAGAACGAGTATCTACCTACGACCTACATACATATCATATACATCCTTCATAGGAAGAGAAATCCTATGTGTTAAAATATGACCCCATTAGCTCATGTGATCTCAAAACAAAAATGCCCGATATAAATATGGAAATCCATCGCTTCAACATCTGGATTTGTCTTCAAGAAACGTGCTTCGATTACCGAGTCAGGCACGTCTCAGCAATCAATAACCTGGTAAGACCGTTCTCTATTTTTTATTCCTCAATTTTTTATCATTTCGATGGAGTTAGAGATAAAATGTTTAGATCAATTTGATCTGGTAGAATGGGGGACAAAGGTACGAATACCTTAAAGGCTTAAATACTAGACGAATCTAGTCTTTAAGACTTTGACGGCCGACAGAAAACTGTTGAAGGTAAATCCTCCGCTAACGTAGGTCACCGGTGACCTACGTAGCGGTTAATGTGTTAAGGTCATTAGGTCATCATCATCAACAGCCTATAGGTGTCCACTGCCGACCAACCACCTCTCACACGGAAAAGGTTAGAGCATCAATCACCACGCTTGCTCATTTCCGAGTATCAATCACCACGCTTGCTCAATGTGGGTTAGCGATTTTAAGTTTATAATCAGAAATTCAAAGTCAAAGTCAAAATCATTTATTTCAATTAGACCAGGAAGGCACTTTTGAACGTTAGCAAAAGTGAAGCTATTTTAAAAAAAATTGTAAGCCCAGGTTTCCTCACGATGTTGCCTTCACCGTTTGTCAGTTGTGTCTTAATCATCGTTGAAAGTCTTTTAGGTACTGTCGTTCTTTATGCTTGAAACATATCAAATTGAACCCACTTTAATAAAACTTAGTACCTACCTAACATTTTAGTGGATGTGGCATGTAGCAATATATTGGGTATATAATGTTTTTTATTACGTTATATTACTATTCTTATATGTACACGGGTACTACATATGTAAAATAATTTAAATCAGTTACAATAATATCCGGATTCCTTGTAGGTACAATCACATAGTTTTTTGGAGGTCAATCTAGATTAACTATTAATACGAATAATACTGCCTCATTGGCCGAGTGGTCGCAAGTACGACTGCAGTTTAGTATGTAACATAATATAACATCACGCCTTTTATCCCCGAAGGGGTAGGCAGAGGTGTATATTAATTATGCTACTATACAATGTAACACCCACTTTTCACTATTTATGTTATGAGTCCCATGTAATAGGGGGTGAGCCTATTGCCATATACCGGAGACAATTCCCGAGCTCCGTGCTACTATTGGGAATTTTTAAAAAACCCAGTAATACTTTGCCCGACCCGGGAATCGAATCCGAGACCCCTTGCCGGCAATCGCACTTGCGACCACTCGGGAATTGGCAATAGGTTCACCCCCTATTACGTGGGACTCGTAACATAAATAGTGAAAAGTGGGTGGTACATTGTACAGTGGCATAATGTGTACTTCTGCCTACCCCTTCGGGGATAAAAGGCGTGATGTTATGTCATTATGTCATGTCCTAACTGCAATTGGTACTTAATGTTCTATTTACATAAAAAACTTACGGAAGTATTTATCATAGCACTGCGTCATAGTAATCTGCGCACCTGATGCTAAAGATTCCAATGTAAAATTAAAAAGACGTCATTAACGTCCTTACTATAGAGTCGATTATTAATTGATACTTAATTAGTATGTTAACTCGTCGAGTACCGGTTTTGTAGACACAATTATAGAACAATAGGTTGCGGTCACCGGTGACCGCTTGGTATTTGACAGTTTAATTGGTGTTCTGGTCCATTTGAATGGATAAATTGTTATAAAGACCTGACTGCCTAGTTGATAGAGTGACCATAAGGGGTCTGGAGTTTGATTTCCAGTTTGATAACAGCCTTTTATATTAGGAATTCTTAGTAATCACGCCCGTGACTGATTGGTTATCCCCTAATGGCACAGAGGGCTCCATAAAACAACTGATAAAAAGTGGATGTTACATTTTATAAGTACTGTTCTGCTTACCCCTTAACGTGTTTTATTTGTATTATATCATAATCGTAGTTAATAGTTAGACACGCATTTAACCTTGAACTTCAAACAACTTTGCCAAATGCAGTGAAAGGATTGGACGGCGTCATACACCAATGGCCAATTTAATTTATTTATTTATTCAATTATATTGGCTTGTTTTACATTATACATAAAAACAAATTCACTTTAAAAATATTCACAGATTTTTTTGTTTTTTTTTTGTCAGTTAATCAACAGTCGTAGTATGCTAAACTATGTTTTGTTTTATAAAAGGTTTTTTTTTAATTTGTTAAAAATTATATTACAAGATTTTTAGTTATTTATATTTTAAGTTGTATATATTTATTTAATTGAAAGACTTTGAAGTTTAAAATTAATCCTATGTTTTCAAGTAGTAATTTATTGTCTAAATTACAATTTGAATCATTTTCTAACTAAAGACAAAATTATGAGTATAATGTAGTCATAACATCAGACATGTTAGTTCTTCGCTTTTTAGGCTAAGGGCACATAGCTGCAATTACTTAAACAAGGCTAAGGCGATTCTTATATACTTAATAAAGTACTGAAAACGTTGTAATTATTTCTTAAAGATAGCTTTAATTGAAAAATAAAGATTAATTAAGGTACATCATTAGTACAGCCAATCACTACTTTCAGCCTAGACCTTCTGTCAAGTCATTATTGTAATTAGGTTGAGATATAATTAAAAGTATTAAATGTTAGAGATTGATTATGTATATTCCTTTTGCCCTTCTTATGGATTAGCTTGAGATCAGTATCTATATACTATATATATATAAATAAATTTTGTTATCACTGAATTTTACTCTTGGCTACTTTCTTTAAACAAAAATTAATTATATCGACTGTTCAATAAAATTGAATATTAAAAAATTATCACACTTTCATAAATTGATTTTATAACCAACTTCATTTTAGTACCTTTCCAGCAAATTTTTAAGAAATAAGTATGCTGTTTGACGCTAAAAAACGTGACGTCACAATACATAATCTCGTAAAAAAATCATAGAAAACTGTCGTTTTTGACAGTTCGAAAAACAGTATTGAATTTGACTAGTTGGTAAGTGTAAACCCACTTGTTAACAAAATTATAGCCGGTAACTCAAACCGAATACCTACAATTATGTTAATACCTATACAATACTATAACAATTGTCAATTATAGAGTTTGAGTTTGACAGGGAATAATCGCGTAAGTATGTTGATAGTATTCTGACCAAAGTTGATGAATATCATTTAAGATATTAATTTACTCATATTATGGTGTCCTTTTATTAGTTATCTAGTTCACTGATTTTTTATGTTATTAACATTCAATTAAAATGTACCAGTTATCATAATACCAAGATATCCTCATAGAAACAACGACAGACAGAATTTATAACAATAATTTAAGTTATACATATGTGACATGTTGTACTTCTCGTTTTAGCATAGAGTAATAAATCGAATGCGCAGCCAACTAGATTATTAATAATGCATATTTGGTATTATAATTATACACAACACGTCCGAAAATAATGCACACGTAACTGTTTATTAATCTTAATATAATTTGTCGGAAATATACCAAAGCTAAATTTAAATATTTCATTCGGAGGTCTACATAATTATGTTGTGAATATTTATTTTATGGATACTTAACGTTTTTATTATTAACACTTAATATTTTTACATAAAGATTTTAACTCATAGGTATTTTTTTAAGAGGGGAAAATTATCGAATGACTTCTACCGCCTGGGTGAGGTGGGAGGGAGTGTCAGACTCTTACTGACTAAAAACCACCCCGTTCCTACTCCTAAACTTCGAGCCGGAGTCCCGGCAACGCGTTAAGTACTCCGTGGCTTCGTATACGCATCAGCCCTATTGGGCCCCATCCGTGGTGGTCTGATGGCTCTTTGAGGCGCGCGCATCTCATAGGTGTAAAATGATATTATTAGGTAGTATAATTGGAGCCTAAATGGTTCCGTACAGTTCGGTTTCACAGGAATTTCCTCCCACGGACCCTCCGAACTCCCTGCCAGGGTTTTCTCGGTAGGCTACAATATGGGGTTCTTCAAGAAAGGTGTAAATAGGTTTATTAAGGGTCGACAAGGTTCATTTAATGCCCCATGTGTTACCACTTACCGCCAGGTGGGCCGTGAGCATTTTTGGCTACCGTCGTGGTATAAAAATATATTAATTTACTACTAATCAACTCGTCGAGTACCGTCATTATAGACACAATTATAGAACAATAGGTTACGGTCACCGGTGTCCTCGCAGTGTTAGACAGTTTAAGAACCTAATTATGTAAATGAAATATTTAAGTTTGGATAGTTACCTACTGGTATGAGTCCTAAGCAAATATACCTCTAATGAGTACAGTAATTACTTGATTAAATTACACAATGAAGCTAACATTTCAAATCACATGTAATATAAATTAATTGATTCTAATGTTTCTGCTTGACTCTCGAATGACACCATCCATTCTAACCATAATGTTACGGATATTGACCCGCAACTGGTTCAGCGAGTTGGCGTTAAGCAGGCCTTTCACTGTTGTGGTCATTTTTGTACCAAAACAATGATATCTTGCGTCCTTGGCGCTTTTTATTTCTTTCGTGTGTTATAGATTATACAGCTGTAAGCTAAAGCTATATATCGCGGAGAACCTAAAGGGTAACCGGAGCTCCGGCTTGACATGCAGGAGAAGTAATGGGGTGGTTTTTAGTCAGTAAGAGACACTCCCTCTCGCCTTACCCAGGCGGGAGCAGTCATTCGATGATTTTCCCCCATTAAAAAAAAAGCTATAGCTATATATGTATCCATGCAATAGTGTACTTTAAGTTTACGTTACCTATTTCTTATATCGATTAGCAATTAAAATAAATAAACTGCTAATCGTTTTCCTAAGTTTCCATGTATACCATGAATCTACGTTTTTAAGCTGGAAAATTTTAATTAAAAAAACATTAGGCATATTTTCTACATCACCTTATTTGTATAGGTCAAGCATGTGCATAATAAAATAGAGCATAATATTATACAACACTTATAACAAAAAAATGGTGAGAAAACCAATTAAATGGCCATAATTTACACTTAACGATCACTTAATACAAGCGTTGTTAAACATAGAGTAAAAATGTCCGAGTCAGGCTCGCTCACGAAGGGTTCCGCACTATTCGCTCATTTATTCATTGGAGCAATAAACAGCTTCAAAATCAACTTTGTTATTTATATTGAAATATAATGAAACCAATCTTAAATTAGTATTTGTTGTTTTAGCGATTATAGAACATAACATCACGCCTTTTATCCCCGAAGGGGTAGGCAGAGGTGTACATAATGTCACTGTACAATGTAACACCCACTTTTCACTATTTATGTTATGAGTCCCATGTAATAGGGGGTGAGCCTATTGCCATATACCGGGCACGATTCCAGACTCCGTGCTACTACTGAGAGTTATTTTAAAAACCCAGTAATATTTTGCCCGACCCGGGAATCGAACCCGAGACCCCTTGCCCGGCAGTTGCACTTGCGACCACTCGGCCAAAGAGGCAGTCATTTTTCGATTATAAATTATAGAAATACATCATTTTTCTAAATTTCGACGGTCTAGTCATCACGTTCATGAGATAATTGTAGTGTTGGATAGTTGGAAACTTCAAAACTAGGTTTTTTATATATTTGATGGGCCAACGTTTCCAACGTTTGACCACTATCTCGCCTGGTGGTAGGTAAGTGATGATTGTGACGTTTCGGCGTCTTGTCAAATAATTATTGATATAATTTAATAAAAAAATAAAATAATATACAGTCTAGTGATTGACAGACAGACAAACGAACGGAGTCGTGGTAATAGGATTATCGTTTTTAAACTTTAGGCACGCAACCTTAAAAACTACTATTAACAAAGGTCCGCGGTATATACCTCTAATAACTGCGTCTTATTATCCGTCCGTATGTCCCAATGTCTATCCTAATACTATTAGTATTATTAGCATACAATAACAATGCAATTGTGATAATTAGATATCATTTAGCGCTAGAAGTTTGGATAAATGCACGTAAAGTTTCAGTTTTAGCTCAATGTAACTTTTAAAGGAACTATACAATTTATATTGAGTTATAACTGTTCTTCATGATAAGAGCTAATCTTAAATCAATTGCAGATTATTAAGTGCATATATTTTTTTTAACGTGAAAAGGCAAAATATAAATTTTTATCACTCTTACCTACTTCTAAAATCTGTAGGTAATATCACGTATGCACAAACGCAGATGAAACACGCATGGTTTAAGAAACTCACGCGCTCGGGTATAAATTTTCCAATGAGCGCTTCTATATGAATGAGAAATATTTTCCAATTAAATTTTCTTAGATTAACAGAGGTTTTTTTGATGCTCACAATTAGTAATTAAGAATAATTTTATTAAAGACAATAATAGTCTTCCAATTACTCAATTTAAAACTATGATGTAACAAATAAAAAACCTTTAACTATTAAGTAAAACAAAAAATAATAGAGAATAACTCACCAAAGACTGCAAAACACTTCGTAATAATCACCTCAAATTTTACAATTTGCAACACTACGAGATCCCGCCAATCAAAAAAAAAGACGCGCGGAATTCGAAATATTGTCAAACACGTTCGCTTCGATTTACGAATTTCGAACTCAACGTTTTATTTTTTTAATTTATTTTTAATTATTTAAGATGTTCCTATACAACCTCTATGTGAACCAAATAGGTTGTAGCGGTAACATTGGCGCGTGCGCCGTGGTATGGTGCGCGTCGACTACTAACTAGCCTGGTTTCCTTACCAACCTTGAAAGCTACTGAAAGCCCCGCCCGCCTTTGCATTCTTGGTAACAATTATATTAGATCAGTGTTTTAGTAATATGGTCCTTCGTGTCGCTTTGTTGTCAAGCTAGATGAAAAAATAGGGTCGTCAATGAGATGCAGTAGTCAGCCATTGAGAATAGATGGCATACTTGTAACAAGGTTGTGAAAAAGGAAAAATGTTGGGGTTTCGTAGAAGTATGCTAAATGATTTTAATGAACCGGCAAAGGTCATTGGCTGATAGGTAATATGTAAGACTATGCACTAGACAATAGGGTGTTGTTAATTGGTGCTAAGTTGCAGCTACCGGAAACCTGCGTGTAGTAGTGAATTAATTAATGTAGAAACCAGACAAAGGAAGGCGATATAGGCAGTGTAGATTTTGTGCGCCTATTGCAGATATTAAACGGCTGGCGTTGAAAACTTCCTGTTTATTGATAACGCATATCGATGCATGTAATGCCTGTATTTATGAGGAATTGTATAATTGTTCAAAGGCCATTTTAGGCTACATGTCTTGTGATTGCATTGAACAAAGAGTGTCAAGTTGTCGTTACGAACCTGGCAGTTGTCTGCAACTTGTTTTTTCTGGGTCCGTTTCAATTCTGTAACAAAGAATGAATTTTTTTTATGGCATCAGCCGGTAAACTAGCAGACGGATCACCTGATGGTAAGAAATCGGCATCGCCCATGGACACCTGGAACACCAGAGGCGTTACAAGTGCGTTACCGGCCTTTTGGGGATTAGGAGTTTGAGGATCGTTGGGGATTCAGGAATTGGTGAGATTGGGGAAGGGGAGGGTAATTGGGCCTTCGATAACCTCATTCACACGACGAAACACAACGCAAGCGTTGCTTCGCGTCGGTTTTCTGCGAGGCCGTGGTATCAATCCGGTCGAGCCGGGCCATTTGTGCCGAAGCATGGCTCTCCCACACATATTTTTAGTAATTTGCCAAAGTTAAGACCATTTTGGATCTACATTTGTGTCCTAAATTTACTAAAAAACTTTTAAAAGTGTCCTTGTAAAGTTCGATCATTTTTTCTAAACCTAATTGTCATCGAAGATCTTACTTAGCAATAAATGTTTGGATTTGATAGATGAAAATTACGAAACAATTTTCTTAAACATGTGTAAAACTTTGTGACAATTACAAGGTTTATTACCTCTATATAATCAAACCTTTCCACGATTGAACTACAAGGCTTAGTCTTAATTACAGCAGTGATATAACGATGAAATAATTTAAAGATTCATAGATATCGATCGATTGTCTAGTGTTACTTTCTTTGACCTATTTACCTAGTTTCCATATCTTGGAAGCCTTGGTTGTTAATTTTCAATTGATGGCTTTAATTCCAAATTATATAAGATTCGTTAGGGAAGTTGCCGATGGAGTTTTCCGTAATTCTCATTTTGGCTTTGGCAAGATAGTAAAATACCTGTATATGTCTTTGTTTTCGTGTGCGTATGTTTCATTCTTTACGTAAAATATGCCTTAACACTTAACTCCTTGAGTACCGTCATTGATAGTTTAATATGACTGGCTTACTGGGCACTTTTCGGATTACGCTTCGGTTTAAAGTGTCTCAGAATGTCCTGCAATTACTTATCTTTTCTCTTTTTTTAAAGTAAGCTTACCTACTGCAAAAACTCTCAATTCAGCAGCCTAATAGAATATCTTGGAGTGAAACATGTTACGCACGTACCAACAACTACAACAGAATGTGACATGTGTGTGCATTCAAAGATCATAACAATACATTTACTAGGAAGAGATAGGTAGTTCAAAACTCATAGAGAGGTAAGTATGATTCCACTTCTCATACAATAATATTATACATACATACATACAACAATACATTTACTAGGAAGAGATAGGTAGTTCAAAACTCGTAGAGAGGTAAGTATGATTCCACTTCTCATACAATAATATTACAAAGACTATATTACTTTTTCTACACACTATTTTATTGCCACATCATAAAAAAGCGACGCAAAAAGTAATATTTTATAACACAACATAGAAACACTTTTTCAAATGTGGAAAAAAAGTAATTTTTTGTTTTTTTTTTTAATAAATGCATTTAAATTACTCCGTTTGACTCACTGTTTAGGCGACATAATGGGTTTTTTGAAGTAGGAAGTGAACATTTTGTAATAATATGGAATTATGGGCATCAGTGGCAACACTAGTTGACCTTAACAATGTTTTGTGAAGTGGTCACTTTCCTAGTGTTAGCATTATCTAAAACAAATATAGTTGATGCGGCTGTACAGTTTTAAAATACGGTACACAGCGCAGGACATCATTCACCAACAACAATGGTACACCACCTGATAGAAGTATTAAGAAGCCGTTGGATGCAGGTCGTTTCTAACCGGCTGATTTGGAAGTTATTGAAATAGTGACTCATAATGTTCAGCAGTCTTGTGGTGGGTGTATTTTTTTTAAGGGTGGAAAATCATCGAATGACTGCTCCTGCCTGGGTGAGGCGACTCTTACTGACTAAAAACCACCCCGTTCCTTCTCCTGCACGTCGAGCCGGAGCCCCGGTTACCCGTTAGGTTCTCCGCGACTGTGGTGGGTGTATAATGATGATTATGATGATGAGTACCCTTACCTTAATGGTTGTCTGGAAGAAATCGTCGCGTGAGATAAGACCGCCCATTATACTCGAATTACTGTTATATTGTAAACTATTCTTTTTCTGTATGTATGCAACAAAGTATAAAATAAATAAACGAGTAATAAATTGTCACTTCCGGTAGAAGTAACTAAAAAAATTGCTTTTAGGAAGCTATAGATAAAAAATCAAAATCAAAATAATTTATTCATTACATTTTGGGTAAATAATTATGATCACACCAAAATCTGCCCTCACAGGCGTATCAATAAAGATAATATAACAAAAAAATAAAATAAAAATGTCATAGTATAATACATTAAAATGTCAAAGCTTAAATAATTGAAAGTTAAATTTATACATGTCCTACAAATTACCGTCATTAAAGAACTCAAGAAGTGTTAAGTAAGTACTCTATTATACTTAATCAGTGTAATCTATCTAACAAAGGATAATGCCATAGCAATACTAGGTAAGTATGTATAATCCAGATGTCACATTAAGTCTAAAAATCCAATAAAGCAGTGAGCTGCGCAACGTCGCCGCGACCGCGCATGCTGCTCATGAGGAAGAACCCCTCTGTGATTCGAAACTAGTAGAGCTTTTCTCAGTATATTCACGTGAGTAACCCGCGATTTTAGTTAATTTAGTATGTCTCACGATAGATATTATAAAAAAATTAAAAGTGATATAAAAATATGTGTGAGACACGTTGGTCTAAGGGTTTTTATTATCGTGCAAAATTCATCAAGCATGACCCGTATGCGGGGCTATCACAGCACAGATCAAACCCCGCGTCTCGCGTGCCTATTCCATGCATTGCAATAAACATTGGTTTAAAAAAGACACTGAGTATGTTTCGGCATTTCTTTTCAAAGTAGTCAGTTAAGAAATGTCGGCCTCATCGTTTGCTTGAAAATTTTACGTGTAAAAGTACTGCCATGTAGCCTATATGCAGAAATAAATTCACTTGTATCACTTGCGGGGAGTTACACATGCGGGGTAATCTCTCGCCAGTGATGATATCCGCACGATTTTAAACACATTTTAAGTATGTGTTATAAATAGACTAATCTCTATGAGGAATAACAAGTACAGTCAATGCTTTTCAATTGAATGAACTTTCCGACATTTTATAATGTAGGTCGAAACTGCACGAAACTCGGCAATTGATTGCCTGATCACTTATTTATTATTAATTTCTCATTGTACAACGGATGTCGCGGCCCTTTGTAGTTAAGTGTACATAAAATAGTTATAAAGCACCTTTCAACTAGAATTTTAATGGAGTTCTACAATGATCGTATGATGCATGATTATAAGTACGTATAATTCGTTACGTAATATGGTCGTGATATCATTAATGTTTGATTAAATTATTTTTACGCAAGTTAAACCTGGGAACTACGTTAGTAGTCAAAGGATATTTATTACCTTATCCTAAAAGAAATTAATTGTTCTATAGAACTCTAAAAACTATATATTTACTTCACAAATTAATTAATTGTCATGTCATGTCCAATAAATATAATCTATGACTAAGAAGTACACATAACTATATACATGACTGATTTGAACATAACTACTTACTTTATTTTATAATTTTTTTAGGCATAAGCCGGTAAACGAGCAGATGGATGTGGTATGGATGATGGTAAGCAATCGGCGTCGCCCATGGACACCTGGAACACCAGAAGCGTTACAAGTTCGTTGCCGGCCTTTTGGGGATTAGGAGTTTGAGGATTGTTGGGGAATTGGGGATTGGGGCGATTGGGGAAGGGGGGAGGGTAGCTGGGCCTCTGGTAAACTCACTCACATGACGAAACACAACGCAAGCGTTGCTTCACGTCGGGTTTCTGTGAGGCCGTGATATCACTCCGGTCGAGCCGGCCCATTCGTGCCAAAGCATGGCTCTCTCACATTAAAATTAAAAATCAATCATTAAATTAATTCTAACGCCTTGGATGATGTGAGAGAAATTATATTACTCTTACTAACTAGTCCTTCGTAGTACTTCATTTAATGACCTAAAAATAAGTTCCAAAAACTACTTCAACATAATAAGAAAGCTGAACATTTTGTATATCTTATTTCAAGCTCGGTCCACTGTATTAAACAAACATTAGCTAAGTTACTTCTATCGACGTTGATGAGAAAAATTGAACTTATTATGGCACCGCTTATCCTGGGAAGAGCCATCAAAGTTTAATGAGGGAAGACGCCGCATTATATTTCATCCCATAGATTTTTGGACATAAAAATAATGGGCGGTAAAGAGATATCCGTTGATGACTATGAAGGGGAAATATGGGTCTATTTTGTTTCGGGAATCGATGAAAAACTTTGGCCAATAGCGCTAAAGTTATGAATAAGTAATTATAGACAATTGTATTATTGCAATTTTTATAGGTTAAATTCTTTGTAGAAAACGTTGGAATTATGTTAAATATAATTATGATGCAGTGAAAGTTATTACATGGGACTCATAACATAAATAGTGAAAAGTGGGTGTTACATTGTACAGTGCCATAATGTGCACCTCTGCCTACCCCTTCGGGGATAAAAGGCGTGATGTTATGTGAAAGTTTCGCTGCTTTATAATATTGTGGTAAGAATAACATAACTCAGTGACATATCCAGCGATAGAATAGTGAAAAGTGGATGGTACAGTGGCATTAAGTATATACATAAAGGGTAGGCAGAGTTATGTTATCTCTAGTGTTGTAGTATATCCGGATGCAATAAATTCCTTGGCTTCCTTTAGTAAGACCTACAATCACTAAAAGCTTATTTTTCGCAAACACCTCCTTTTTATGGAATAAGCCAGTAAACGGGCAGACCGATCACCTGATGGTAAGGAATCGGCGTCGCCCATGGACACCCGAAACACAGGAGGTGTGTGGAGGAGGTGACAAATGCGTTACTGGCCTATTGGGGATTAACAATTTGAGGATTGTTGGGGGGATTCGGAGATTGGTGACATTGGGGAGGGGGTAATTGGATCTTCGGTAACTCACATGAAACACAACACAAATGTGGTTTCACGTTGGTTTTCTGCAGTGGTATCATTCCGGTAGAGCCGGCCCATTCGTGCCGAAGCATGGCTCTTCCCACATTCTCCTGAAAAACCAATGAAAAGTATGTATAGGTTTGTATTGTCGCTTTTGTCAGTAATAAAGTAATGATCTCTACCAAATTCAAGACCATCTTAACAGATTTATCATCCATCCACCATGACCATCTTAACACATCACAAAATTGTAATTGCAAAATCCGTAATGACGTATCTAACACCGGAACTAAGCCGTGCCGATTGTTCGAATATGCGTCGACCGGTTGTTCGGTGTGAGTGTGTGACAATTATGCGACATTGGGAAGTCCAGGGTTGCCACCTTGACTCGTATTACCATACATGTATAAACTACAGATTGATGTAGAAAGATACGGCTTAGGTTCTATAGTTTAGGTTCACATAATATCTACACTGATAAGGAATGAATTTAGTACTTAGTTAAAAACGTAGATCTTCGTTTCCTACTATTATTGAGGAACTACGTTTGAAACTAGAACGTCGTCGATGCGGACGAATTTTTCGATGCTTTATGTAAATAGTTGTTTTTAGTTTTCGTTTAATTAACTTTAATCTTAAGTTGTATAATATTTAATTTAGTAATAGTTAGTTTTAATTTTATTTAAGTTTTTTTTGGTACCATAATAAATAAACATTATGATGTTTAAAACGAAATTTAAAAAAACGTATATTGTTATACGTATTATTTATATCTAATACGTATAACAATATACAATTACGTATAATAATATAGTTATTATTGTATTTAATATTATATTTCACATTTGTACACCAGAAATGGTCAAACATGTTGATACTATGCTCACTGCTCATCTGTACAACTTATAATGTACATTCTATGATGTATTATTATTTAACACGTGTTTTTGCAAATAAATAATCTTTGTCTTTAAAAACTAAACTAAAACTTTTTAAGGGTTTTAGTTATTTATATTTTAATATTAATTTTAGTGTAACCATATAGTTAGTTAGTATTTTAAATTGTACATATTTTTGCCATGTACTTATTATTTCACAAATAAATATCTATTGCTATAATTAAGTTTTAAGGAGTAAGTAAGTAGGAGTACTGCTAAAGAGTGAAATTCTTTGCCAGAGTCTGTATTTCCTGGGTGTCTTCAAGGCCCCAGTGAATAGGTTGCTTATGGGTCAACGTGCTCCATCGTAGGCCTCATCATCGCTTACCACCAGGCGAGATAGTAGTCAAACGTCAGTCCCATCTAATATAAAAAAGTGTAATTAACACTTTGTCCACCATTAATACTGAATCCACATTTGCAATCATTAAAACCGACATTTTACTACAAAATAAAAAGTTAATCATCAATTATTCAATGCTTGGCTACAACTTTAACAATATTAATAATGAACAAAACGGTACTTCCTTATAGCTTATTAAGTGATTATTAAACCGCAAATATCGTAGAACAAACATTACAATTCGATAATTTGGCATAATTCCAATGAACTAATTATGTTAACGGCGACATAGCTTCTATAGACTAAAGAAAAACCCCGCGGGTTCACCTCGTATGTCATAATTAATCAAAAGACATTCTCAGAATCATTGCAACCGTCGGCTGTCGGTAGCATACCGGAATTGACAACGCCCTGTAGCACACAGAAAAGTGTAGAGTCGATATTTTTTTAAATCGAGTTATTACTAATATTGTTACTTACGTTCCAATACTCAAATACCACTCAATTTTAAGATGCTCTCAAAAATATATCTGTCAACCTCACCGGGAGCATTCGCGTGTAATGTAACGTTACAGATCTGAGCATTAGAGGTACATCAGTGAAGCAGGAGAACCGAGCATGATGTCTGGCATTTATGCTGAACTGGACCTCTTTGGTGCAGCTGTCGGGCACATAACTGTTATTGTTGGATATTTAACTTTCAAATTTTGTATATACCTACCTACATCCATTTTTTTGTTTTTTGGTTTTTTATTTCACTCCTAATTTTTGTTTGCATTGCATTTATTGTATTGTGTTTGTGCCTGGTGTTGTACCGAATAAATTATTATTATTTCTTTCTTTCTTTATTATTGTAATGTAATGCTCAAAGTCGAATCTATAATGTTGCACTACACGTAAATGACCTTTACAAGATGACAGAGATAGCGTGATATTTAAGTACAGTATAACTTAAAATTGGTTTGCATTTCAGTATTCGAGCATAAGTGTTACTTAGCACCTATGACTAAGTACGGCAGTACATTTTCGTTAAACTAACATTTTTAAACATTGAAATCTAGCGCGGGTAGCCCTTCAAACCAAGTTCAAACAGTGTATAATTATATGATTCTGAGACGACGTCACTTTTTTTTATGGAATAGGAGGCAAACGAGCAGACGGATCACCTGATGGTAAGCGATCAGCGCCGCCAATGGACACCCGCAACACAAGAGGAGTTACAGGTGCGTTGCTGCGAGCGTATTCCTTTTAAAAAGGAATACGCTCTTTTCTTGAAGATTTGAAGGTTATTAGAACAAAATAATTAATTTTTAAGGTCATCATCATTTAATGAGTAGAATAATTATAAACTTAAACTAAAATATACATGGCTAGTATATACGATTGAAATGAAGTCATAAGCAATATTTTACCAACGTTTACGAGCCATGTCCATGTAAATAAGTACGTACCTGATGTAACATCCTCCCATACTTACTAATAGGTTAATGATACAAGTCAGTATTACATCGAGATGAATTAACCGGTTAATCTATTTGAATATTATAAACGAACGAAGATTTGACTGTTTGTTTATTCGTATTGATTAAGTACGATCCGAATTTTCCGAAACTATTGCGCCAATGTGAAAACGACTTTCACCGTTTATATTTACCGATTATATTTCAGACAGAGATTTATACAAGCCTGATATTCCTCTCGGTTTGAGACGTAGTCGAGAGAAATCTGGTACCGGGTATCGCGGTCAAAATTGTAATCGTAAAGCTAATTGTTTTGTTTCAGTAAATAAACTAATTTAAACAAGTGAACTAAACAAGTGAAAACGTACTAGTTATATGTATACATATAATACAATCGAAGAAAAGTCAAAATTGTACATTGAATATTTTTAAAAAGAATACTTGGGTCGTGATCTACAATCGACACTGAGGCTAAAAATATGGTTTTGAGAATTTTTGTCTGTTTGTCTGTATGTGTGTCCGGCATGATATCAAAAAGTGCTGCATGGATTTACTTCAATTTTTGCATGAATATTACTGACAAGTCGGGTCAACATATAGGCTACATATTATCACGCTATCATCTACGGGGGAGGAGCCAGGAGCCCTATACTAGGTACTGAATCCATTCTGACACATTCGTTACCATAGAAAACCCCTTGATAAAGACTAATTCAGAAGCCTAAATTTTGCCAGAAGTCATTATTCTATGCGGTTGAAGTCGCGAGCAAGCTAGTATGCAAATAAAAATTTATTTCCGTTCGTCAGTTTCGCTAAACCTCGAGAATGGCTGAACTGATTTGGGTAACTTTAGTCTTGAGATGTTCGTAGAAGTCCAGAGAAGGTTTAAAAGGTAACAAAAACAATTTTATTTTTAGGCAATTTTTTTTTATGGCATAAGCCGGTAACCGAGCAGACGGATCACCTGATGGTAAGCAATCGGCGTCGCCCATGGACACCTGGAACACCAGAGGCGTTACAAGTGCGTTACCGGCCTTTTGGGAATTAGGAGTTTGAGGATCGTTGGGGATTCAGGAATTGGGGAGATTGGAGAAGGGGAGGGTAATTGGGCCTCCGGTAACCTCATTCACACGACGAAACACAACGCAAGCGTTGCGTCACGTCGGTTTTCTGTGAGGCCGTGGTATCATTCCGGTCGAGCCGGCCCATTCGTGCCGAAACATGGCTCTCCCACAAAAAATATGAAGTTTGCGGGGTCAGCTAGTTTCTTATAATTATCATTACTTTGGGCAAATAAACGTTATTATTCTTATTCGTTATTCGATGTACTTCTAAATTAATTGTAATAATTATCACTTCGAATTAATTATTTACGTGTGTTCAAATCTCAGTCCAATTTAAATCTCATTATCATATTGTTATATTTTTTGTTCTAAACATTATCCTAATAACTAAGTTCCGGTTTGATACAAACGCAGTACCTTCATACCTTTAATTATTAATCCCTTTGATAAAAAAGAAGTAAGTCAAGTTTTTTGCTGATTTAAATAGCTGTGATGATTATTATTATATAATTAAAATTGCCGTTTGGTTGGTCACGAGACGAAGTGATGATAAATGTAACTGCGTGTTTAGTTATGACGGCTGACTTAATAATTTATTTTGGAATGGGTTTGAAAGAAGTCTAGTTTACCTATAGTTGCATAATATTGTGTCACGGTAGCTGTGGTAAGGGGTAGACACAGTTGCATTTATAGTCAACTACAACATAAACGATCTCAATCAATTAAAATCAATTTTTTGACATTTTACTATTCGACTTTCGATTTCTGTGAAAAACGAAGATCGAACCAGAGATTTTTACATAACATAACATCACGTCTTTTATCCCCGAAGGGGTAGAACCTAACGGGTAACCGGGGCTCCGGCTTGACGTGCAGGAGAAAGAACGGGGTGGTTTTTAGTCAGTAAGAGTCTAACACTCCCTCCCGCGTCACCCAGGCGGGAGGAGTCATTCGATGATTTTCCCCGCTAGAAAAAAAAAGGGGTAGGCAGAGGTGCACATTATGCCTCTGTACAATGTAACACCCACTTTTCACTATTTATGTTATGAGTCCCATGTAATAGGGGGTGAGCCATTGTCATATATCGGGCACAATTCCAGACTCCGTGCTACTACTGAGAATTTTGTAAAAAACCCAGTAATACTTTGCCCGACCCGGGAATCGAACCCGAGACCCCTTGCCCGGCAGTCACACTCGCGACCACTCGGCCAACATCCTAACCTATCAGTAATTAATAAAATAGTAGAAAAAAATATCGTAGGTCAGGTCAGTGGGTTCCTGGAACAGCACACGTTAATTTCAGATACTCAGCACGGTTTCAGGTGCGGTCGCAGTACTGCAACAGCATTGGCAGGGTTCTCCGAATATATAAATGACAGGTTGGACCAGGGTCACCAAATTCTAGCTCTTTTTATAGATTATAAAAAGGCGTTCGATACGTTAGACCATGAGGTGCTGCTTCGGGCAATGGATGATTGTGGAATCAGGGGGCCCACTAATATTTGGTTCCGTACATACCTAAGCGAAAGAACTATTCAGACTAGTATAGCGGGTACCACAGGACAAGAAGCTGGGGTTGCTCTGGGCGTGCCGACCGGATCCGTGTTCGGGCCAGTTGGCTACATCATGCACGTGAACAGCGTTGCAAATGTAGTTAAAAAATGTCAAGTTTATATGTACGCTGATGATATGTGCTTACTATATTCCTCTAAAAACATACATGAAGCTAGAACCGTAATACAGGAGGATTTCATTAACATCACCAAATGGGCGCATGATAATGGAATTATCCTGAATGTAAACAAAACTAAAATAATACACATACATTCATCTCACAATTTAGTAGCAAAAAGAATTAATAGTTTAGATATAGGTATACAGGGTCATGCATATGAATGCTTGCATGCAAATAATATTAGTTGTGTTTGTCAAAATATAGAATATGTTAAAACATTTAAATACCTGGGGCTGTGGCTGGACAGTAACGCTAACTGGCGGACGCATGTTGACACTGTGTGCACAAAGCTTAGAACAGTTTTGAGTAAGTTCTATGCACTACAAGCGCCTTTAAGTATACAAACATTACGTACAGTTTATTTTGCTCTAGTCGAATCGTTGATAGGTTACGGACTAAGTGTCTATGGACGCACTTTTAAGACTTATTTAGACAGCATTAAATCCCTACAAATCCGCTTCCTTAAGTTTCTAGTATCACCTAAAGTTAGACGTAAATGTGAAGAAAACTATGAGAGACTATACATTCCATGCAAAATACTTCCTGTACACGACCGGGCCAGATACTTGTTGATTCTTGAGCAATTTTATAGTGAACAAAAAAAAGAAAAAGTTGCAAACAAATATAACACAAGACGTGTGAGAGAAAATAAGTTAGTCCGGCCGACGATAAACAATTATTATGGAAAAAGAACCAACAGGTACATGGTTCCGACGTTGTACGACGATATTGATTTGTTAAGGCACATAAACAATACAATTAGTAAACAATCCCTAAAATATAAGCTAAAGACTGTGTTACTTATTATTATTTCGTAATTTGCCAAAAATTTTAGTTAATGTTAATCTGCTTGTTAGCTGTTTATATAAATTATTTCACATAATTATGTTTGTTAGTATAAGATAACACCGTTTTTGTTAAGGACAAGTTTGATCCGAGGTTTTGTTTGTTTAGTATGTAGGTATAGTAGTAAGTATAGTTAGTGTAAGGTAGTTATGAATATCGAGCGCTATTCCCGCCGTCAAACTGTCATAGCAGTTTTGTGGGTATATGTATTGTATATTTTTGTATAAAACCAATAAAGGATTAATTATTATTTTCGGAAAGTAAACTTTCTTCTTAGCTATCAAGCTAGTTTCATCCATATTTACGGGCCGAAGCCAAGTAAATCCAGGGTGTGGTGAGTAGTGTTATGTGTTTGTGGGTGTAGTCTGGTGGTTGATCTCATTGTCTTCTATTTGCATGAACTTTCTGACGATTCTACAGGTATTTAGGATTGCAGCTTTTTGGAGAGTTATTATTATTATTATCCATATATTTATTTAAAATTCTCTATAAATTACATTTTTAAATACTACTTAAAAAATAAAAAAAATAATATTTAAAAATATAAAAAATAGGCGCCGACCAGTAGCGGGAACATGGTCCAAGCTACCGGTGGTTAGGGCTCCAGAGATAGAAACCTCCTCACGATACGTGCCGTTTCTAGGAGAACTGCCTTCTGTATCAGGCCCTTGATCCATCCACCTAACGCCAGCCTCCTAAGATGGATGTCGAGGCTTTTAGGGATTAACCCATTGGCCGACACGACTATCGGCACAATGATAGCCGAATCCACACTCCACATGTCGACAACCTCGTGAGCTAAGTCTAGATATTTTATTTGTTTATCTTTCTCAGCTTTCACGAGGTTCTCGTCATGGGGAATGGTGACATCAATTATTATTATTATTATTAACAAGGCAGTCGATTTTTGATTTAAATTAATTTTGACAGTTTAATCTTAGTCACTTTATAAAACTTTGATTTAACGGATTTGAGACTTGGGTCCACAATCACGTCTTTCCCTAAATTGAGCAATGTGTACAAAATAATATTAAATAAAAATCTTAAACGCTACTCCACACATTGCCCGGTTCTCAGTCTATACCCGTAATAGTAACACAAAGTACTGATAATGATAAGTTATTAATTGTCAATTACAATATATCATATAGTATAATATATTATATGACAATAGCATTGCTTGTAAGACATTATGTTATGCGATATAAATCCTTTTTTACGGATATAGGAACTGGCGTATTGTCTTAACTAGGAGGTTAGTTCCGATTGTTCATACATTGATTGAGTTATGATAATCTAAGCTTTATTTGTACTGGTTATTTAGTTCAAGATTATTTTATAAAGACACTTCTAACGGTCACCCGAAGAATCCAACTTGCAGTAAGTTATGCAAAATCTTCTCATCGAAAAACCCTCGGTGCCTAAACACCAGGATGTTCAACCAGTGTGTGTTGCCGGTGATGATGTATGGTACCGAGACGTGATCCCTAACCTCTGGCCTTCTGGATAAATTCAAAGTCGCTCAGCGTGCGATAGAGAGAGCTATGCTCGGGGTTTCTTTGCGCGACAAAATCCGAAGTACGTAAGTAGGCGGTAGTAAGTAAGCGGACTGACGGCAGACGGGCCAGGAAAGTCCTTGAGTGGAGACCACGGACCGAAAGACGAAGCGTGGGCAGGCCTCCCGCTAGGTGGACCGACGACCTCGCCAGAGTTGCGGGGAGCAAGTGGATGCAGGTGGCGAGTTGTCGTTCGACGTGGAGGACCAAGGGGGAAGCCTTTGTCCTGCAGCAGAGGTCTTCCGGCTATTGATGATGATGATAACTTCTAACGGGCAATTTTTACTGCAATTGCATAGTCGCAAAATTGCTGACTTTTTATTTGATGGGCCGACGTTTGACCACTATCTCACGGTGGTAAACGATAATGCGGCCTACGATCGAGCACGTCATCCCATAAGCAACCTATTCACTCGGGCCTTGAAGACACCCAGGTGATACCGTTTAGAAAACACAGACTCTGACAAATAATTCCACTTCTTAGCAGTACGCACATGGTAGCTTGATGCGAAGCTCTTCGTGTGGGTGGGACATCTACCATGAATCGGTAACGCCTCAAGTAACTGCTGTGTCGGCTCGGTAGTAGGAGATATCATTAAAGTTTGAGTTGTAAAAAAAAGATGCCTTTAGCATTTTCCAGTTAATTACTAAACTATCTCTAGATACAAAATAACAAAATTGTAAGCCCCTTATGCACGCGGTCAACTGCGCGGCTAGCCGCTCCCTGCGGTTGTCCGCTTTTCCAATTTAAACTGTCAAATACCAAGCGGTCACCGGTGACCGCAACCTATTGTTCTATAATTGTGTCTGCAAAACCGGTACTCGACGAGTTATGGCATGGCAACCGCGTCTGTCGATACGAACCGCCTAGGCGGTCAACCGCTAGTGCGTATGGGGGCTAACTCTATGTAGGGACGTGAAAGAAACACGATAGAAAACACATTTTCGAATTTATAATTTAAAGTAGGGATTGATTATCTCATCAACAGCTTATAAATGCCCACTACTGAGTAATGTCTCCTTTCACACGAAGAAGGTTTGAGCATTAATCACCACGCTTACTCAATGCGGGTTGGCGATTGGAAACTTGTAATTAGAAATTATAAACCCAGGTTGCCTCACGATATTTTCCTTCACCGTTTGTCTACGGTGTATAAATCTTAATCTTCGAAACTACATATTATAACTCGGAAAAAGTCATATCAGTACTTGCCGTTGGTAGATTTTGAACCTGCACACTCATGAATGAGAAATGGGCGTCTACGTTCACGACTACTATTAACCTTCTTTGGGACTGATTAACCTTCTTCATATATCAAAGACATCTTTACCATCTAGAGATCAAACTAAATCCGTATCATATCGCATACATTTACCCAACTTATCCACCTACGTATTACTTAAGGTACTAGTAAATGATTTAGAATTAAATAATCGCCGCTAGCTATTCAATTCTCGGTATAAACATGAATCAGTCGAGGCCGGTGACTTAACCAAAGTTATTTGGTGTTAAACTATTCCAAATTATTCGGTTCAAATGTTTAGTGAACCAGCAGATCAAACTCACCTTTTCATTTAAATGTATTTAAGCGATATGCAACCTTATTTCTTTTGCAATAGAGTAGAAAAAGGATTTTGAGAATTGGGATAGTTTAATGTGCCGGTTTTACATGCAGTAGTCGCGTACTTCATTTAATTGATATAAGACCTATCAAAAAGGGACAGATATTAATTGTTTTTTTTTTATAAAAAGGTCGAAATCAATATCAAACAAATTTTTAATTACCAAAAAGGTTGAATTACTTAATTTAGGACGGAGTAAATTCGTAAAGAATGTTCAATATTTGCGAAAAGTTTCGTCACTACGTACGAAGCGAGTCCCTTTTTATAGATTTTGTATGTTATTGATTATCAATGGTGAGATGAAAAATACACTAATTTATGGTTGATTTATGAATATATTAAATTCTACAAATAATAGTTTAAATGGTTAATACTAAAAGATGATTTGATGAGGTAGATTGTGCGATTTCGTACTACTCCTGAACGTAAAATTCGATGCATTTTATAAAAGTGTTTGTAGAGGTACATAAAATGCTGAGCTGTTCGGTTGCTATGCTCCGAACAACATTGATAGTTAACATCAACCATTGAATATCAACTGCCCTTGACAGTCCACTGATGGACTGTGAACCTCTTTTACATAAAGATGGCTTAACATAACATCCACGTTCAGCAGGTCCTCCTGCATTAAGGAATTTTAAAGAACATCGCAGTGTAAAGAGCAGCTTTATCGAAGAGCTCTCCTACCCTAGGGCTGTGAAATATGTAGTTCCTTAGAGCGGCTTCACACTAGCGTTTGTCCAGGGTAGGCGTTTGCTCAAAGAGCCTCAAAGAGCCATCAGACCACCACAGATAGGTCCCAGTAGGGCTGATGCCCGATACGGAGCCGTGGAAGGCCTAACGGGTTGTCGGCGCTCCGGCTCGAAGAGCAGGAGTAGGAACAGAGTGGTTTTATAATAAAGGGGTAGGCGTTCGATAAACTACACTAATGTTAAATTTTATTCTGTGCTGCGCTATCACACTGCAGAAAAAACGCTGTGACAATGCGCCGCGTGGTCGCGGCGTCTGCGCAGCGCATACGTTTATCGAACGCCTACGCTGGACAATCGCAAGCGTGAAGGCGCACTATGTGGCTTGTAAAGACATTAGTGGGCAAATTAAAATATCAGTCAAGGTATTTATTTTAAAAATAAAAGTAATAGGTACTTTTGAAACATGAAAAACAGAATAGTCGGTCAATCTAGCCGTTATAGAAAGCATTCGAATGGAGAAAAACGACCAAGAAACTCCATAGTAAGGTGACAAATTACACTCTGTGGTCACCAGAAGCCATCATTAAGATTTCATGTCGTTCTATGATCCCCTTAATTTGTGTTCATTGAGAAAAGTTAGGTGCAAAAAGTTCGTTATTTTTCCACATCGTTAATTACTTCAACCAATTTTTACTTTTCATTTACAATCAGAGTTTTTGAACTGTAACTAAGTACTTATGAAACTTTGTAAAATACCTACTGTTAAAAAGTTTATTACAGATGGCTGAACAGACTGAACAGTGAACAATTTTCTTACTATTCATGTACCTAAAACGTTTTTTATTTACTTATTAAATGAAAATTCTAAACATCTTTTAGCAATTACACTAATGAAAGGATTTCTGGAAAACAATATCTATTTCGCTTGAACATACCTAATTGATATTATTTCTATTAGAATTGGGATGGTGACAGGGTATGAAAATTAAAAATCTAACTACCCCGTAAGTTTGGTAATGAAAAAATACAACGAATCAAAGTTTAGGAGTGGGGGCTAAAACGTCATTTCTACGTATAAAATGTACATAGAAGTGACGTCACGCGACATTTCAAATCAATATATCGTCGAAAGTATTCGTTTCTGTTAGTAAATAAAAAATACGTGTCTAATGATTTGAAAAAAATCTACCAGACGAACATTAAAATTAAAATTAGGCATCTACCCTCTTCCCAAATTCTAGTTATTGACATGAAAGGAAAATAGCATTTCTACAACACATTACTTACATTCTTACATAATTAATATTGCAGGACCTATCTCCATAAAGTCTTAATAAAACAAGACCATTTTACCTAACGATCAACTCAATTACCTACTTCTAACTACAAGCCAATATCATAAACTGCAATATCAATTAAAATGACTACATGATATCATAAATCTGTAATCCCGGCCAAGCTAGTCACGTAGACACAGACAAGTCTCGCTCCGGAAACTGCACTGTACTACACATGTCATATATCGGCAATGACATTGTATTTATTATCTGTGTGATCACTATCTCATTGTGTCTGTCAAGTTTAGAACGGTTTTAGATTGCCCGATCTGATATCGGTAGGTGCAGCCGATGTTTGTTTTTTTTTTATAGCATATACCGGTAAACGAGCAGACGGATCACCTGATGGTAAGCAATCGGCACCGCCCATGGACACTCGAAACATTAAGGCGTTACGAGTGCGTTACCGGCCTTTTGGGAATTGGGAATTTGAGGATTGCGGAGGATTCGGGGATTCGGGAGACGGGTACTAGACGGGACTAAGGACGGGGACTAGGGACGGAGACTAGGGTAATTGGGCCTCCGGTAACCTCACTCAAACGACGAAACACAACGCAAGCGTTGTTTCACGTCGATTTTCTGTGAGGCCGTGGTATCATTCCGGTCGAGCCGGCTCATTCGCGCCGAAGCATGGCTCTCCCACACTTCCATTAAACACACAAGGATAATTTCGATGCATAATATTATACAATACACCGACAAACTATCATCTGGTAACTCGTAAGCTAGTATCGGCAACGTATTGGTAATATTATCAGATTCATGATCCGATATCGGGTCGAATAATGTGAAAGCCAGACTGGTGCATGCCAGCTCGAATTGCAGGAGAGAGACGGGGTGGTTTTCAGTCAGTAAAAGTCTGACACTTCCTCTCGTCTCACCTGGGCGGCAGAAGTCATTGAATGATTTTTCCCCTAAAAAAGGGCGCCAAGAAATGATGATCAAAAGTCTCATGATATCTCGTAATTATGCTCCCTAAAAGATCTGATACGAATCGGACAATTTAAAACAGCTCAGATCCCTTGTGTCCGATAAATAGAGGTCAAAGTTGCGAATCAGTTTGAGTATATTGTCCAAGGGTCTCTATTTTGAAGTAGTCTACCTTCGTAAAGTTGGTTGGTAATAGACGCTAGTTGTTATGTGGCTATTAATAAATTTATTTATGTCTCGTTCGTTGGTAGGTACTTGTTTGTTGTGTTTAATTTTATGTCATGAATATTAAAGAATATGTGATAGTTATATTGTGTGTTGTGATTTTCGTTCATTACTTCGAATATCGGAATGGATTGGGATAGCACTGGAAATATTGATAGCCCAACTTTTAGAACATGATGATACGGAAATATTTACCCATAACATCATAAGATCACGCCTTTTATTCCCGAAGGGAAGGCACACCCTCCCACTTTCCACTATTTGTATAATGAACCCCATGTAATAGGGGGTGAGCCTATTGCCATATACCGGGCACATTTCCAGGCTCCGTGTTACTACTGAAAAATCCAGTTATACTTTGCCCAATCCGGGAACGCGAGACTTCTTCTCCGGCAGTCGCACTTGCGACCTCTCGGCCAACGAGACAGTTATCTGATCTGATGTATTTTGTAAGTATTCGCTAATTACTCTTCTCTAACTGATTATATTTCACACTTTAGAAACGTTCATGGTAAGAGCGGGACGGAAAATGTATGTAAACTTAAATTGAAAAACATTAAGCTTAGATTGTTTGACCGAACCGTTACGACCTTTGTTAAAATAACGCCTGATTTCAGCCATCTATAAGAAGTTAAATACAATTTATGGCACCGTAATTTATCAATTTTTAAAAAGTATCTTTAACTGTGGGGTAGACGACTAATTTTTATTTTAATGTCCGTCTGGTAGATTATTTAAAAACATTAGACACGTATTTTTTATTTTCTTACGGAAACGAATAGTTTCGAAGATATATTGATTTGAAATGTCGCGTGACGTCACTTCTCACGTCAAGAAATGACGTTTTAGCCCCCACTCCTAAACTTTGATTCGTTTTATCTAAGTATTGTTTTATTATACAACAAAATAAAAAAATACGTGTCTAATATTTTTTTATTACCTAAGTTACGGACTAATTATATTTTTAATTTTCATACCCTGTCATCATCGCCTCCTGAACACGGAAGTTTTGTACAAAATTGCTTTATATTGTAAATATTAACAAGGTCGACGTTCAAAACCCAATTCGGTATTTCCAAATGTTGTTTTCCTTATGGATTGTTTCTTTTTTTTCTTCTGTCGACTTTGGAAATTAATATGCATTCACACACATAGGACTAGGTGCATATAAAATCTATAGGTACCTATTTTACCCATCTTCAAAATAAAAAGGAGGTTCCCAGATTGATCTGTACGTGTGTATGTATGTTTGTATGTTTGTTCGCGATTATCACGCAATTGGCTGAACCGATTTTGATGTGGTTTATAGAAAAGTGTTTGTCATACTTTATTTTTTTAAGGGGGATACATCATCTAATGACTTCTCCCGCCTAGGTGAGTCGGGAGGGAGTGTCAGACTCTTACGGACTAAAAACCACCCCATTCCTTCTCCTGCACGTCGAGCCGGAGCCCCGGTTACCCGTTAGGTTCACCGCGACTTCGAATCGGCATCGGCCGTATTGAGCCCCATCCGTGGTGGTATGATGATGGCTCTTTGAAAAATTTGACAGAGGAAAGTGGAAACTATTGTTTTTCTTATAATATTCTGATTCACTTCGTTGCGGGAACCAAGACAGTTATTCATGTTCCCGGGACGCGCCGTACTTCAGTGTTCTGGTGTTTTCACAGTGGTATCTAATTTACTGTAGCTGTAGATCCTGGCTTACAGAAGTTGCAGCGGTTTCAAGAGGTTGTGCCGGCTTGTCCCATATATATCTACTTATACATATAATAGAATCGTATGAAAGTGAAAATTGTACATCTAGAACATTTAAAAAAAAAATGTTTTGGGCGTGATCTACAGTCGATATCGAAACCAAAAATATGGTTTTTAGAATCTTTGTCTGTTTGTCTGTATGTATGTCCGGGATGAATTCAAAAAGTACTGCATGGGTTTACTTCCATGAATAGTACTAACAGGTCGGGTCAACATATAGGCTACATATTATCCTGCTATCAACTACAGGGGAGGAGCTGTGAATCACTATTCCACACTGAAGAACTCGCGGGCTCAGCTATTGATATATATATATAAAAAATGAATACTTTTTAAAGTAATCTTCAGGTATTGATTTTGAATGAGACTGCCTCGTTGGCCGAGTGGTCGCAATTACGACTGCCGGGCAAGGGGTCTCGGGTTCGATTCCCGGGTCCGATTCCCGCGTCGGGCAAAGTATTACTGGGCTTTGTCAAAAAATCTCAGTAGTAGCACGGAGTCTGGAATTGTGCCCGGTATATGGCAATAGGCTCACCCCATATTACATGGGACCCATAACATAAATAGTGAAAAGTGGGTGTTACATTGTACAGTGGCATTAAGTGCCGTAATGTACACTTCTGCCTACCCCTTCGGGGATAAAAGGCGTGATGTTATGTATGTGATTTTGAATATTTATTGCATCGGCGTTAAGACTTACTATGCAAATTACAATAAAACTTGCACAATTTAATCTATTGGTTGCCTTTGAGTTCCTGTTCGTGGCAGACAGCCTGCATAAATAGCCAGTAACAAATTACTCGTAAAACAAACAAGTATTCTAATTGAAACGAAATGGAGGTCGGAGTCGGTTCCTTCTGTCCAAAATACGAATGTTACCAATATGGATATTAGATAGATACGCCTGGACAAACAAGCAGCTGTAGCCAAATGCCATTTAGCGCTTGTCTACTTAGACTGTAGAATAGAAAACCAAATTATATGGAATTGACGTAAATTTTGACACTTGTCAGTGTCATCCCCATATATTTTGATTTCTACTCTCTCTGTAGACAAGCGCTATAGTGGCGTTTGGCTAAAGGCCAAGGTATACTGAAGTTGTTTTTGCTGGATTGACTTGATTGATTGACTGGGCATCTGTAATTGTGGCGCACATTTTTAAATTTCTTGTACTTATAGATTTTTAATTATTTCACAAAAACATTTCCTGCTGGGGTAACGTTTTAACTCTTTCTCTTTCTCTTTTAATATAATGTTCTGCGTTTTCGCTTTTTCGTAACCACCTAAACTTGATAGGGTTACCACTTACATTGGCAACAATAACAAGCGCAACAAATTTAAAATTGTGCGCAACAATCACAGAACCCGCACTACTAATTATCTATATGATTCAAATGACCTATGCCATCTATGCCATCACTATACATTCTCAATATTGTAATGTTTGTGAAATGTAACTCTGATTTATTTCCGCGTTTAGATGATGTGACACCACGCAACAGACGTGACTATACAAAACTTTGTCTGCAACCTTGTAGGACTGCGCTTATGCGTAGAAATGTATTTTGTATGGCACTTATTGTATACAATAAATTGCCGAAATCTTGGAAAGAACTAAGTGTACAAGATATTAAACGAAGGCTTAGACTATTTTTATTGCAAAAGGTCTACTATAGTGTCACCGAGTTCATGAATGACACAATTATTTGAGTAAAATGTATTAACTATTGTATGACTTTATATTGAATTTGTATGTATTTGAGGTATTTTAAAATTGTATTGAGACTAAACATTATGACTAATTGTGTTTTAAATTCTGTTTTTTATATTATTATTGTATGCCTCAACGGCGGGACATAGCTGTACTTTTTTATTATTTAAGACCTGTATTTCTGATGCATACCTATAGTCCACAATAAAGACGATTTGATTTGATTTGACCATTTTCGACAAAATCTGGCCTGGGTAACGCACACGAGTTCCTCGTCAAACAGTCACGCGAGTAAGCCGAAATCATAATAATAATGTTTTAAAATCGGTTTTAAACATTTTACCAATAACTTTATAAACCTAAGGCGAATGTTATGGTAATTTTATTAGCACTACCTACGTAACGTTTCTTTGGAGATGTTTTTGTAGGTAAAAGCCCTCTAGAACTATTCAAATAACTCATGCATATGGAGATTTAAAAGGGTCCTATTGGTACGCAAATATATTTTTATATAAGTCCATATACCTTGAGATATTTATTCAGAATCTTTAATCAGTGAAATTTGTTTACACACATGGTATTGTAACATGACTTATTCCGAGAAGGGGTAGGCAGATGTACTTATAGTACCTTCACCTACTTTTTATCGTTGTTATAAAGGGCTGTCTTTTGCCAAATATTGGATTAGAATTCCAAATTTAGCGATCGATTTAAAATTCAATTTGAACGCATTTTTTTTTTTTTTAAGGGGGGAAAATCATCGAATGACTTCTCCCGCCTGGGTGAGGCGGGAGGGAGTGTCAGACTCTTACTGACTAAAAACCACCCCGTTCCTTCTCCTGCACGTCGAGCCGGAGCCCCGGTTACCCGTTAGGTTCTCCGCGACTCCGAATCGGCATCGGCCCTATTGGGCCCCATCTGTGGTGGTCTGATGGCTCTTTGAGGCGCGCGCGGAATGCGACGCGCCGTACGCTCGGGTCTGTTTCTGGTCGGACGGGGAGCCACCCATGCTCGCCGTCCGCAGGCCCGCGCTTACGGTGGCCGGAGAAATTTGAACGCATAAGCCTTCTCGAGAACCATATCAGCCACACGACATGAACTGCTGAACATAGGCCTCCCCCGTTGACTTTTAAACAAGTTGCTGATTAAAAACTACCTTTATCCAGCGATTTTTAAAAGGTCGTCTGTCAACCTCGTTGGTTGGATCAAATAATATGATCAAATCCGACTGGGTTGTTATTAAAATAAAGTGAAAAAACAAAGGTAAGTAAGTGTAATAAGTGTTGTACTGTTTTGTGCATATTTACAAGGTAATATATGATGTTATTACCATTGTATTTGCCTACCTCTTTGTAATTAAAAAGCATTTTTAGAAGGGGGAAAATCATCCAACGTCTTCTCTCGCCAGGGTGAGGCAAGAGGGAGTGTCAGACTCTTACTGACTAAAAACCACCCCGTTCCTATTCCTGCACTTCGACCCGGTAACCCATTGAGTATCGGCATCAGCTCTATTGGACCCCATCTGTGGTGATCGTGACGTTATAATCTCAGTTTCTCGGTTTCTCTCCTCTAACAACAGCTTGTCTTTCGACATTGGCCTCCTCTGAGGATTTCCACTTGTTTCTGTCCTTTGCCTATTATGATATTAATAAAATTCAATTTGTCCAATACTTGTCAATGGGTAAGTAGAATGTTGTACTACGCCTACGCTCGTGACCAGCTGAATGTCGTCCACTTTTACAAACAAACTCACAGTCGACCTAACAATAAGGTTGAACTCATGACATTTTCACATACATGGGTTCTGTCAAATTCATTTCGAGAGTAACATTTGCTTGTTTCCTTTGATCTTTGACTTTGACTTTGATCATGAGTGTCTTCTTAATATAATGTTAAGGAAATCGCTCTTACGTTTGTAAGTACTTCTACTTACGATTCAAATGTGAATATAGCACTCATCTATTGTAATTTGAAATACGCGTCAACAGATTAAAAATTTATGAATAAAGTTTCTCTTTGGTTGTAATATTATAGAGGTAAAATAGTATTAAAAACAGTAGGTACCTACTCAATACAATAAAGAATTTGATACATAAGTTGTGTAAGCTAAAGAAGGTGTAGATAATATTACTTGAATATACTTATTTGGTGTGAGATATCAAATGTCCGTCTGGTAGATTATTTTAAATCATTAGACACGTATTTTTTATTTTCTTACAGAAATGAATACTTTCAACGACATATTGATTTGAAATGTCGCGTGACGTCATATCTTTGTACATTTTATACGTAGAGTGGAACACACGGTGGGAGAATGCCCTTCGTGGGCTGAGCACCGCCGTGTCCTCAGGGAAGTGATCGGCGATGGCGACCTCTCGCGTCCGGGCCTAGTGCAGGCCATGATGCGGAGCGAGGGGGATTGGGATGCCGTCTCCTCCTTTTGCGAAGCAGTCATGCTAGCTAAGGAGGAGGCGGGACGCGTGAGGCAGCGAAGCGCTGCCTCCTCGCAACCCAGCCATCGCGAAGGACACACCGGGCGTCGGGGATCGCGGGACGATCTCCGGCCACCGTAAGCGCGGGCCTGCGGACGGCGAGCATGGGTGGCTCCCCGTCCGACCAGAAACAGACCCGAGCGTACGGCGCGTCGCGTTCCGCGCGCGCCTCAAAGAGCCATCAGACCACCACAGATGGGGCCCAATAGGGCCGATGCAGATTCGGAGTCGCGGAGAACCTAACGGGTAACCGGGGCTCCGGCTCGACGTGCAGGAGAAGGAACGGGGTGGTTTTTAGTCAGTAAGAGTCTGACACTCCCTCCCGCCTCACCCAGGCGGGGGCAGTCATTCGATGATTTTACCCCCTTAAAAAAAAAAAAAAAAAAAAAGCCCCCACTGCTAAACTTTGTTTCGTTTTTTCTAAGTATTGTTTTATTATACGACAAAATAAAAAATACATGTCTAATATTTTTTCATTACCTAACTTACGGACTAATTAGATTTTCATACCCTGTCATCATCCCAATTATAATAAAAGCAACCTGTAAGAAGGAGACTAAAACGTTATATTTAACTCGCAATCCGTTTTAGCAAACATGGTAATCAATGCGCAATCCTCAATACAAGAAATGTTAATTGAATAATTATTTATCACATGACATAACAAGGGGGTAGGCAGAGGTGAACATCACGTCACTGCTACTGTACAATGTAACACCCACTTTTCACTATTTATGTTATAAGTCCCTTGTAATTGGGGGTGAGCTTATTGCCATATACCGGGCACAATTCCAAACTCCGTGCTACTACTGAGATAAAAAAAACAATTACAAGTTCATTTATTTGTTTAGATATTATTACGGTTTACGGTTTAAGATATTTATTTCTCAAAAACAATTTTACATTGACTTGACTGAGAAATACAAAATATACATAAGTAGGTACAGAATGCGAACCTGTGCCCGAAACAATATATCCGTATTTATTATTACCTACCTTAAACCTAGAAACGATAAAATAAATAAAAACCAATTTTCTCAGTTTCCTAAATCATTTTCAAAAGCCTAACTGACAACTGACAAGCAATTAGCAAAGATATAGATTCTTTTGCCGGACAAAAGTCTAAAGATAAAAGTTACGAAACAGTTGTTATTTTATTTCCAGAGATTTCCTTTAGTTTGGCTTCGGGATCGGGACGAAATTGCGTTCGATAAATACTACGTGACTGAACTTTGTATTGATAGTCGACCTTGTGGGAACTGATATAAATAACTATATTCACCACAGTAATATTCGTAGTGAAAAAATATGACTTTCATTTTTAAGGTGTATGACTTTCATGTTTTTGTTTTGATTTCGAAAATTTCGTTCGTGTTGATTTTGAAATGCCTTTTGAATTTGTCTCATACTGGCCGACGTTTTATTAAACTAAAAACTAAATGTCACCGGTATAATTAGTTTAAACGAATAGTCGCTATTATTGTCGACGGACTTCAAATATAGAACAAACCATCAAAAATTTAAAAATGCCGCGAAAGCAACAAAATAAAAGCAAATTCCAAATTCGAATAAATATTTGACGGAATTAAAACCTCTTTGTCAATTAGAAACGTTCTAAAAATAAGAACTACGGTACCATAGACTACCTATGACCGGTAGCATGCTATCTATTGTTACTCTTGTTGTTCGAAGGTCATTGCATAACTTTCGCTAGGCACACTCAGGCTTACTTCCTGAACTTTTTGTTTCAACTATCATTAACTGAAATTAGTTTTAAAAAAATATTACGCATATCAATTAATCGAATGAATTTGTTTTATTTGAAGGTCAGAAGAAGGATAGAGAAAGATTTGCTTTGTTCAAACAGATAACTAAGTAATTTATTTTGGTTTTTTAGACAATCTGGGAATGGAGTTGTAATGATTGACTTTAATGATTGTAGGGTTAGCGTTGTTCGCAGCCTGGGTGTGTATGCGTGGGTGTGTTTATAATTTTTTTTGAAAGTAATTATGATAAGGAAAACGTCCTAGTGTGGTACCACGTATCGTAGATTCCAAGAAGAGTATATTTTTTTTCCAAACAATATTTATACTAGTAATATTGTACAGGAATTTATCGAAATCTAATATTTTGCGATGTTATTACAAGTTTCCAATATGGCGGCGGCGTGTAATACCAGATCTAAACAATGTTAGAGGCTTCACAACGGGAATATAATATCAATTTCAGTTGTAAATACAAGCAGGGAGGATTCCTCCAATGTTGGAACTTTTCTGGCTTCACTACTATCAATTTTCGCAGAGGAATTGCTAATCATATAAAGTCTCAACCGCCAATTATCTTATTATACAAACTTTTATCTTATGTAGTTGTATAAATTAAATTGTGAAAAGTAGATTCAGATTTTAATATTTGTTTTAATCCTCGTATTAGAATTTAAATATTAGCACTGATGCTAGTGCACATTTTTGCGAAATACTTAGATACATAAATGTTCATGATCATAATTATTTTTTAATAAATAATACCCTAATAAGTACTTTAGTTACCCCCACAATCAAAAAATGATTGTTTGCCGATCTCAGTCAAACAATACTTAATACACAAAATTCCCGCATACAATAAAATTCGTTCTTTAAAAGTAACTTTTTCCAAAAAAAAAAGAAAGAAAGGAAAAAAATAAAAAAATATAAAATACAACGTCATTTTCCGTCAAGTTATTTGATGGAGGAACTTTGTAACAAGTTTCCAGATCTCCATTGTTGGCTCGTTTCAGGAAACATCTCATTATCCTTATTTCCTTTCGTTGTAGGTAGTTTACCTTTACTGTCCTCGGTGAAGCCATCTTTGTTGTACTTTTTTTTTCGTTTCGAACTTTTTGGTATCGTTTTTTATTTTTTTTCTTTGAGTCTTATGGTTGTTGAGTGCGTGACTTTTAGCATTGCCGTAAATAAGGTAAGTAATGACATCTCAACATTTTAATCCTAAAAGGGGGATAGGCAGAGATGTCATGTAAAATTTCATCATCATCAACAGCCTATAAATGCCCACTACTGAGCAAAGCCTCTTCTCACACGGAGAAGGTTGAGCATTAATCACCACGCTTGCTCAATGCGGGTTGGCGATTTCAAACTTATAATTAGAAATTATAAGTTCAAGTTTCCTCACGATGTTTTTCCTTCACCGTTTGTCAGTGGTGTCTAAATAATCTTAGAATGTACATATAACTCGGAAAAAGTCACATTGGTACTTGCCGTTGATAGGTTTCGAACCCGCACCTTCATGCATGAGAAGTGGGCGTCTTAAACCTCCGGGCCACCACGACATTTTTAAAATTTAGGTATGTTAATATATAAGTTCATGTAAAATTTAGGTATGTTAATATATAAGTTCATGTAAAATTTAGCTATGTTAATATATAAGTAACGTCACCAGACGTCCTCGTTTGAACGCGACTGTCTCTTTTTTATAATTACGAGTGCCGTTGTCTTCGAAAAAGACTCTGGGACGCAAAATTGCCCCGTTTTCAGAAACTACGCGACAATATGAATAGTCGACAACCACTGATATTTTTAATATTTCTGTGTCGACGACCGTTCGGACGGCTCGCGTAGTATGTGAGATTGTGAGAGCTATACAGCGTCATACATAACTCGCTAATTTTTGACGAAGTACTCGATAAAACCTTTAAGTTCCTACATTTTTGGTAATGTTAACTTCTCTTGTTTTGTCTTGTTTTGGATACAAAGTTTATGTTTCCGGGTTCTAAAATAGGATCTAGCTATAGCTACTACATGCCTGAATGGATCTAGCTATAGCTACTACATGCCTGAATGGATCTAGCTATAGCTACTACATGCCTGAATGGATCTAAATAAACGCATGCATTTTGAGTAAAAAAAATAAATGCGTAATACGTTAGTTATAAGTGCATTGTAATATGAGGCTAGTCTATTGCCATACCATAAGCATTTTATTAGTTCAGTTTTTATTTAACAATGTGCCTTTTTTATGGCATAAGCCGGTAAACGAGCACACTTATCACCTGATGGTAAGCAATCGGCGTCGCCCATGGACACCTGGAACACCAGAAGCGTTACAAGAGCGTTATCGGCCTTTTGGGGATTAGGAGTTTGAGGATCGTTGGGGATTCAGGGATTGGGTAGATTAGGGAAGGGGACGGTAATTGGGCCTCCGGTAACCTCACATGACGAAACACAACGCAAGCGTTGCTTCACGTCGGTTTTCTGTGAGGCCGTGGTATCACTCCGGTCGAGCCGGCCCATTCGTGCCGAAGCATGGCTCTCCCACACTTAGAGTCTACAGTATGAAGATACATAAGAGTTGAATCTTCAACACGAACCTAAATACATGAAGAAACATGATGTAACACAGACATCATAGTTACTTATAAATGAATATTAGATTCAGCCAATATACGTTGCAGCTGCATAAATTGTACCGCGGTATTAAATGAAGGTCACGATGTTCGTTCAATAAATGTACTTTAAATACCATTCTCTGATGCTACTTTGAACGAAAATTAATAGATAAGAATTATTATTATAACACACATAATTTATTTATTATATTATTATTATATCATCTTGTAATATCTTCTGATTCACTTCGCTGCAGGAACCAAGACAGTCATTCATGTCCCTGGGACGCGGACTTCAGTGTTCCAGTGTTTTCATGGTTGTATCTACTATAGATCCTGGCTTACAGGAGTTGCAGCGGTTTTGGGAGGCTGTGGCGGGCTTCTCCCAAAAAAATCATACATAACTTCATGCTTTTATAGCCCTGAAGAAATAGATAACTAATAGGAATGATAAAGGGTATGAAAATTAAAAATCTATTTATTCCGTTTGTTACGTTATTTTTTATGTATTATACGTCTCTAGAAGTGACGTCAAGCGATATTTCAAATTAATATATCATCGGAAGTATTTGTTTTAAAAAAATCCATCAGACATACTTTAAAATAACAATTATTCATCTACCCTATAGACAGACGTATTTTTCATTAGGTCTTTTATAAGTCTCAAATAAAAGAGCATGTTGCGTACCGTTCCCAATTTCGGACTCACTCTTTTTACTAAGATTTCTTAACATAGTATTTGTTTTCGGTTATTCCGAATAACCAAAAGCAAACCCAATAATTACTTGCCTTAATGTTGAGTTAGTGTAATCCATGAATCTGTAAAGTTCTGCCCTTACAAACTTTACATTATTAAGGTCAAATTATAACGAGGTCAGTACTCGACCACTCACTGCTCCCTTGGCGACCACTAAACCCTTTACCACACAGTATATTATTGGTCCACAGTCGTTAAGACGAGACAACAGTGAGTTACTATTAGCATATTAACATCAAACAAATGGTTACAAGAGTGAGGGTATTATTAAAGGAGTTTGTTCGGTTTTTGAGTTTGTGCTTTAGGTCTGATGTTGTAATTTTTTTTATTGGATAAGCTAGTAAACGAGCAGACAGACCACCTGGTGGTAGGCAATTGGCGCCGATCACGGACACCCGAAACACTAGATTCCAGTGCGTTACCGGCCTTTTGGGGATTAAACATTTCAAGATGATGATGATGTTGGACTTCTGGTAACCTCACTTATACGAGGAAACAAGGCAAGCGTTTTTCACGTTGGTTTTCTGTGAGCCATAGATCACTCCTGTCCAGCAGACCCATTTATACCGAAGTATAGTCCTCCCACACTTGAATAGACCCACATTCTACATGGGACTCATAACAAACTGTTGACAAGTGAGTGTTTAATCTATGGACGCCACTTTCATGCTTGGAGATTATAAAAGGCGTCAATATTGCAATGTGCACTTACAAAATTAATCGAATGTCAGATAAGTAGTTATTACCTATTGTAATTTAATGATACTAATCTTAGAGGCTTGATACACGACTCACCTTATAAAAACTAGTTTATTATAAGACTCTAATATATCGTATACAGGTCATTAATGTCACAGAATGTCATTGGTAGACACGCCTCTTTTCATTTCTTTATCAAGGTTATTACAAATCTCGTCTGGACAGAGACGGATTTTTTTTTAACTTGCGGCCCAGTAGTCGACTAGACGATCTTAAGGACCTCAATCAAATCTTACAATTTGATAGCAACATTTGTGAGAAAATACGTGACAGACATTTTTCTCGTAGCTCTGATGAACTACTTCTTTTCATTCATTCATTTTGGTCACAATAAACTTTTTTTTTAAAACGTTGGCCCACACTCGGATTTTCTCCTGTGTCGTGAGTGCGTTTAAAAACATACAAGTTCACATATACTTGACACTCAGACCCGGAATGAATCACACAAAGAGTTGTTCCGTGCAGGAAGAGACACGTTGCGCGGCAGCCAGTTGCCCAGCCACCGAACCGACACAGTGCAGTCAAAAACTGCTAACTCCGGGCCCCACGACAAAGTAATCTGGTCCTATATCAGGGATCATGCTCTGCCCTGACTTGTATTGGCTCGGAACTTTTTGTGGGATAAAACGGTAAACGAGTAGACGGGTCATCTGATGGTAAGGATTCGGCGTCGCCCATGGACACCTGGAACACCAGAGGCGTTACAAATGCGTTACCAGCTTTTGGGATTAGGAATTTGAGGATTGTTGGGGATTCAGTGATTGGGGAAGATGAGAGGGGGGTAATTGGGCCTCCGGTGACCTCACTCACATGACGAAACACAACGCAAGCATTGTTTGACGTCGGTCTTCTGAGGCAGCACTAGTAGATATGTCAATGTTAGTGTATTAGTAAGTAGATATCTATGTCTAGCCTTTGTGGGTAGCGCACGTGTAAGAGCTGATTGGTTGAAGTATGTTTTGTAAAACTATCGAAGTATTGAAAGTTAACCGACTGATATTTTTAAGGTTATGTTATGTTCAATTGTACATAATGCGTTACAATCACACTTAATATTATAAATGTCATAGTTTCTTTGTTTGGATATTTGTCCGTAAACCACGCTGAAATTATTGAACGGATGTTGATGTAAATTGGTATACAGGCATTGTGCCCAACTTAGGTGATAGGATACTTTCTATTCCGATTAAATGCTTCCATGGGATAAAACCGCAGGTATAAGCTAGTTTAAAAGAAAAGAGATATGTCTCCACGTTCATAAAACCAAATGTTTACGTTAGTCTACCAATTAATCTTCTGTAAACGTATTTGTCTAGGCCTGAACTTAAGTCCTATAGTTGTTTGGGATATGGGACAACTGAGGACAGTCTGCTGATCTATATTTATATTATAATATCAGAAGTTATTAAGCTTTACAATACTAAAAACAATATTAAAATGAATACAAAATAAAAAAAAAAAATTTAGGGAATAAATTAATTTAACACAGATTTGTAGGCACAACATGCAAACCATTTATAATCATAAAGTCAACCACAGACAACATAGACCGCATACATAGATGGCGATCATCTATTAGGAAACACAAAACTGCATGATTCATACAATTAATATCAAGGAACCAAAACATAGGAAGTAATTAAACTAAATTCGAACGCGTCACCAAACCCTTAAAATGTAAAAAAATGTAAATTATTCAAATGAAATGTCTAAAGCAAATAATTATGCGCGTGGGCAATATATATGTATCAGTGACGTACACGTATCGTATATTTTAACACAATTTTTGTTATTTTGAACTGTTATATATTAATAATCCGACCGCAGTTATTATTCTCTTGTATTTTAATAGCTTCCTATAAACGAATTAGTTTGTTAAATTATATTATTAACTGTATTATTATTAGGTAGTTTTTGATGAGGAATGATTTGATTTTGTTATGCAATAAAGATGTTAGATCAGGGTCATTTGGTCTTCCGTTTTGGTTAGTTTGACGAAACAATTACGTTTAATAAATAAATTACTTAAATTAAAACTATTACTTAAATAAAATTAATTAATTAATTGACCAGAGGGCTGGTCTTTTTCTCGGTCAGAGGTTAAGCATTGCCATACAACGTGGCAATGCTGCCAGCCTTCTGGGTACTTTCCTCACTGACGTCGATGCGGACGAATTTTTCGATGCGTTATGTAAATAGTTATATTTTCTTATAATTAATTTTAATCTTAAGTTGTATGTATTTAATTTAGTAATATTTAGAGGTAGTTTTAATTTTGCTGACTCGTTGGCCGAGTGGTCGCAAGTGCGACTGCCGGGCCAGGGGTCTCGGGTTCGAATCCCGGGTCGGGCAAAGTATTACTGGGTTTTTAAAAAATTCTCAGTAGTAGCACGGAGTCTGGAAATGTGCCCGGTATATGGCAATAGGCTCACCCCCTATTACATGGGACTCGTAACATAAATAGTGAAAAGTGGGTGTTACATTGTACAGTGGCATTAAGTGCCGTAATGTGCACCTCTGCCTACCCCTTCGGGGATAAAAAGGCGTGATGTTATGTTATGTTTTAATTTTGGTTAGTTAAAAACAATATTCACATCACATCACATATCAACAGCATATAAGTGGCCAAGGATGATCAAAGGCCTCTTCTTACATGGAGAAGGTTTGAGCATTATCACCACGATTTTGGCACAAAAACTCACCAACTCACACACTTTCGTGTTTATAATATTAGTATTAGATATGTCGTGGCGACCCGGAGGTTTAAGACGCCCGCTTCTCATGCACGAGGGTGCGGGTTCTAAACCTACCAACGGCAAGTACCAATGCGACTTTTCCGAGTTATATGTACTTTCTAAGATCTAGGCTAATTTCCAATTATAAGTTTGTAATCGCCAACCCGCCTTGAGCAAACGTGGTGATTAATGCTCAAATTAATCATGAAGATAGAAGAATAATGCTCAAACCTTCTCCGCGTGAGAAGAGGCTTTGCTCAGCAGTGGACATTTATAGGCTGTTGATGATAATGAAGAAGATATTGTCAAAAAATAACTCAGAAAATATATTTTTTTATGATACTAATCTAGGTTGACCTCCTAGTTGACACACCTGATCCAAGGCTTAAACAATTCCAAGCACGTATTCTATAAAATTAAACACAGTCAAATACATAACAAATTATGTAAATATTGGGTAAATAATAAATTGTTCAGAATTATGAGTGTTCAGAATTAAACATTAATTTTATTATAATTAAATTGCTATTGCCTTGGCACCTTGGCGAACATTTTATTGGTTGCATGCCTTGTCAGGTAATTTTAAACTAAGTGACTGATCCTTGAGGTCAGGGATGAACTGAGTTAAGATAAGCAAAGTTATAGAGAATAATATCAATTAGTGCTTTATAGGTTTATGGATTTTTCTACGTATCTCGTAAGTAGAGACAGACAAAGTAAGTAAACAATACTGAGAAGTGAAACTGAGCAATGGGCGTCAGCGTTGATTTCCAGTTAAAAAAATCGGGTTGGTTCAAACAAATCTTGATAATAGCACGGAAGCCAGGCTCTCACCCAGACTGTAATATAATGATCATCCTAATTACGTGGGATTTATAATATTAGTGATGCAAAATGCATGTAATATAAATGTGCAGTTTATAAACTTCTGCCTAATCTCTCGGGCAAAGAAACGGCGTGATATTGTGTTATATTCTATTTCAAAATCCCACTGCCTCATTGGCCGAGCAGTCGCAAGTGTGGCTGCCGGGCAAGGGGTCTCGGGTTCAATTCCCGGGTCGGGCAAACTATTACTTTTTTTTTTCATCCTAAAACATCCCGTAGCCACCCTACGGCGTAGCACCCCCGACACGTACTACGCCGTAGCCATAACCCGGCACGTAGAATTTGGGGCTATTTGAGCTCTAATGTATTGTTGAATTTCAGAAAGGGATTTAAAAATTAGAGGTACTTTTGCTACCGTACTTAGAGACATTTAATGATTACCTAAACTATTGCTTAGTAACGATTTTGTTGCCCAAACAATTGCTAAGGACTGGGTTAAAAAGCCATTAAATGACTCTGAGTACGGCAGTTAGTGTTTTTATAAGTTACTAGCAGCCCATCCCGTCTTCGCACGGGGTATACAATTACTTATTTTTGGAAATTTGGATTGTTGTAGCGACATAACTACAATAGTTCGATATATGCTACCGCGGAGTTTTTTGTAGACATTATGATGTTCTTCAATATTGTTGTACATTATTTTGTTCTATCGCTAATAGTTTCGGCAGCGCATTCGACGAAAGACATTTTAAGACTCATTTTTCTACACCTTCGGTTACATTGTTCAAATTTTACCAAGGATCCCTAATTTTTGTCAAAATGAAATGTAGCCTATGTCAAATTGGAAGAATGTAGCATTCTATTGGTGAAAGAATTTTTTAAATCGGCCCAGTATCATTGAGCCTATTCATTACAAACATACAATAATAGGTACAAATCTTTCCTCTTTATAATATTAGTATAGATAGAAATAACGGTTAATATTAATATTAAATGGATAAAACAAAAGACAACCTACCACAGAAAAATAGATATTTAAAAAATAAGGAAGAGTTGAAATAAACAAATATTTCAAACAGCTTTACACTATTTATTTCACTCATAGAGTATAGAATCATGTGATCATGGCCATAGGTTTTATTTTTGATTTGGCTTCTGAACTTAACCTCTATTTATTAGTTAACACCCGACGATATTCTTCGATTTGGTAGTGTCTGAGATTGTTAGAACCAAAATTCTTCTTTCTCCAAGTACTTTCGTGAATAGCTGTGGAAAATGCATCATCATTATCATTATAATTATTTCCTTTATTTATGTCTATGCTTGACTTATATATTTTTAAATATTCGATTATATAAAAAAACATTTTAAAATATAAAAAGCAGTAGCCCACCAGTAACGGGAGAAATCCAAGCTACCGGTGGTCAGGGCTCCAGAGAAAGGAATTTCCGGACAATACGCGCCGTGTCCAGAAGTACTGCTTTCTCCATCATTTATGATTCTTCATCATAATTATTATAATGTAACTAGCTGTTACCCGCGACTTCATTCGCGTGAAATAATTCATATTTCTTGTTAATTTGTACGACGTGTTGGTTGGCGAGGCGTATTTGAGAGCTAGTATGAAACGCAACGTTTATTGTCTACTCAAGATGGCGATTGCGGTTTGTCTGTCAGTGTCATTCAAATGAATTAATAAAACGAAATAATCTCCGTAATCAGAATTTCGCGGATGTATGTTGTCGACTCGAAATCGATATTGTTTTATATTTTGTTTTTCAAGTGTGGGAGAGCCATGCTTCGGCACGAATGAGCCGGCTGGACCGGAAACAACGCTTGCGTTGTGTTTCGTCGTGTGAGTGAGGTTACCGGAGGCCTAATTACCTCCCTAGTCCCCGTCTCCCGAATCCCCGAATCCTCCACTATCCTCAAATTCCCAATTCCCAAAAGGCCGGTAACGCACTTGTAACGCCTTGGTGTTTCGAGTATCCATGGGCGACGCCGATTGCTTACCATCAGGTGATCTGTCAGATCGTTTACCGACTTATGATGTAAAAAAAAAATTAAGATAATTTTTCAATCGAGTCTACCGTACCCCTTGACGAAATTATTAATATAGATCAGCAACGTTACCATCCTTTTATTACTCTTACCTTGTCGCGGAGAACCTAACGGGTATCCGGCTCGATGTGCAGGAGAAGGAACGGGGTGGTTTTTAGTCAGTAAGAGTCTGACACTCCCTCCCGCCGCACCCAGGCGGGAGCAGACATTCGATGATTTTCCCCCCTTAAGAAAAAAATTACTCTTACCTCTATACACACATATACACACACATACACAAGTTAATTTTAACAAAGTACTTAAACAAAGTTTCGTCCCCACGAGTGTAGGTAACTTGTAATTTATTGCTGAACTAGTCCCAGCCTGCGGTTCTGTCTGCACGACCTTGTGATAACAAAGGTTACTGAGGTAAACTTGGAGTTTCTGTTTCTAATGATTTATTGTGAACTGAATGAATGTATATTCTTGAGTTGAAGGTAAGAAACATGTTTTTCTTCGTTTGGTGACGTTTTGATGTCAATTTTTTAAAATATATGTGATGGGACGACGATTGGTCTCTACTTCGCCAGGTGATAAGCGATGATGCGGCCTACGACGCGCTTTTAAGACAATCTACACATACATAGTGAATCGTGATTTGGTAAAATGTCTTTATTAGATATTAAACGAATTTGAGAAACTAAGTAAGACACAGACATTTTTAGTTATTTATATTTATAATATTAATAACAGTTAAAGTTAATTTAAAGTTGTATATAATTATACCTCTATATTGAATTTATTATATCAAAATAATTTGTATTATGCAAAAAAAGACATATAAATGCTGTTACATTCAACACTTAACTACACAATCACTATTTACTTTTACGACAAACGAAAATTATTTAATCAATAAAATAGAAATCACAAAGCAATTTAAAAACGCTCATCAATGATTAATAAAACAACAATTAAGTAGTGTAGCAAAGTGCCAACTAACTAACCTATAAACACGCAAATAGCTTGAGTCGGCCCCCGGCTCCCGGCTCCCGGCTCCCGGCACGGCGCGCACCGGCTCGGAACACGGTCACTGAGCCGTGAATACCCACGTAGCGTCACCCTCCCGGCAATTATGCCCATTAAGCCTTCCATTCAGCTGTGCGTAAATGTAGCTTTCAGCTTTCATTTGATTGTAGGAAAAAATATGATGATAAATACTGGATAAGTAGCTATATCACCGCATTAGTAAAGGTATTTAAATATTGTTCTAGTTTTTGACTGTCTAGAATTTTTCACCATTACAAATCTTGGGTTTTTCAGACTACTTTCCAGATATTGTAATCTTATTCAGGACGTATTCGATAAAAACCTTACAAACCTCAGGTTCAAGCGAAATGCTACAATTCAAAATAAAATATTTTCCAACAAGACACTTCTTACTTTTGTCTACCTCTAGATATATTTAACTCCATGTTTCTCATTACCGCTGGTTGCAGGCAATTTTCTATTGTTTGCAATTTTATACTTCGTTTTTTTTTTTATTAATGTTCTGTGCACTTTATAGATAACTACTGTTTTTTCTTACCCAAGTTCTGTGTACTGCTTAGATTTCGTGGCATGAATGCGGTGGGCACTGTTAATTTTCCGTACAGGATGTTTAAATAGAGTCATTTAAAACATAACAATCTGAGGAATTTTAAATGGTTATTCTGTAAGTATAAAATGTATACCTAATATGGATCCAGAAATGTGTGTGAACTTTTAACAAGCATATTACTGAAACGTTTATTAACCATTATTTTAACTTCGAATACGTTATATATTTTCGACTTTTTAAACATTGCCCCACACTAGGATTTTATCCTATGTCGTGGGTGCATTTACAAACACATAATTTCACATACTCTGTGGATCACACAAAGAGTTGGTCCGTGCAGAAATCGAACCCAGGACACGTTGCGCGGCAGCCAGTTGCCCAGCTACCGCCCCAACTGTGCACCAACTTATAACAAACTCTCAAATAACGACGACATAAAATCACATCACAACAAACGCAACTGAACGAGAAGAAGAAGTAAGAACTTCGAATAACTCGCTGCAAAAACGAAGATTGCTACTACACTATTCTTAGGCGCTCGAATAAAATTTATATCACATAAAAACTACTTACGCCGCAAACGTAAAGCCGTGACCTTAAAACGAGTGTCCAGGTCAACGTGAACTCTAGTCGCGACCCAATTCCAGACACCGTACGACCTATATTTATGACATACTGACATTTACGCTGGTTTAAAATCAATCGGATTTGACGGTTGAGTAGGGAAAAGGTTGAATACCTTAATTGTTGGGATTATAAGTGTGTGTGCTGTTATTTAGAAGGTAAACCCTTTTTTCGTTGAAATAAACAATGAGTTTTGTTGTCCATTTCGAAGTAAAAAGTAAATTGATTACGGAATAAATCTGCTATCCACACAGGTCGACAGGTGGGTAGAAGTCACTTTGGATCCAGACCACAATGCTCACTCAATTAAGTTTTTGACTGCCAATAAAAAAACATACATAACATCACGCCTTTTATCCCCAAAGGGGCAGGCAGAGTTGCATATGCCACTGTACAATGTAACACCCACTTTTCACTATTTCCATATACCCTATTGCCATATACCGGGCACAATTCCAGACTCCGTGCTACTAGTGAGATTTTTTTTTAAACTCAGCAATACTTTGCCCAACCCGGGAATCGAACCCGAGACCTATAAAAAACTGTTGAAAAATCTAATATTTGTTTAGAGGTAACTGGTAACTCGGGCATTTTTTTTTATACCACCACGGTGGCAATAAAAGCACCCGGCCCACCTGATGGTAAGTGGTTATCGTGGCCTATGAACGCTAGCAACACATGGGGCATTACATGCGCTGCCGACCCATTTAACATTTGAACGCCATGGGTATCACCGGTGACCGACGACGTTAACGGAGGAATTGCCTTCAACAGTTTTTTATTCGCAGTCAATAAGTAAATGATCATTGGAAGTAGATTAAGAAATTATTCAGCTTTATACATATTATAGTATACTTATTTTATTACACTTATAACATGAATAGAAGGCACTTTTTTATGGTATAAGCCGGTAAACGAGCAGACTGATCACCTGATGGTAAACAATCGGCGTCGCCCATCGCACTTGTAACGCCTCTGGTGTTCCAGGTGTCCACCTGCCTTTTGGGGATTAGGAGTTTGAGGATCGTTGAGGAATTAGGGAGGTTGGGAAAGAGGAGGGTAATTGGGCCTCCGGTAACCTCACTCACACGACGAAACACAACGCAAGAGTTGCTTCACGTCGGTTTTCTGTGAGGCCGTGGTATCACTCCGGTCGAGCCGGCCCATTCGTGCCGAAGCATGGCTCTCCCACACTTATAATATACTTATAACTTTTATTGTTATAGCACTTTTGTAAACTTAGGTGGATCCGAAGCGGATCCTGTCAGACAAATAAGTGATATTATCACATATCAGTGATATATGGAACGGTATATTTATGTTTATGTGTAGTTTCACTTATATAAGAAACTCTTTTCTCTTATCTTCAATAGAAGCTACCTACGTGTGGTGAGCATGCTTTAGTTTGATAACAATAGCTATTGTTTCAGCGGACGTTGATTGGCAGCGGGACGACCACTTTGTCATATGTGGTTCGAATATCTTAAATGAATCTTATCACAATATACACGTTGCCATGTTTACTTAGGTGTTAATATTAAGAATATTTCTGAATAAAGCTTCCGAACTATAGCGACGAAGTAGGCAACATTTTTTCTTAAGACTGACTGCCAATAAAAAACTGTTGAAGGTAAATCCTCCGCTAACGTCGGTCACCGGTGACCCCCATGGCGTTGAACGTGTTTAAAAGTTTTTGGGTTCTTTAAACACATAAAATGTATGTTTTATTTCACCATAATCATTCGATTTTTAATTGTGTTAATAAACACAACATAACGTCACGCCTTTTATTCCTGACGGGGGTTTTTTTTAAGGGGGGAAAATCATCGAATGACGTCTACCGTCTGGGTGAGGCGGGAGGGAGTGTCAGACTCTTACTGAATAAAAACCACCCCGTTCCAACTCCTGCACTTTGAGCCGGAGCTCCGGTGACCCGTTAGGTTCTCCGCGGCTCCGAATCGGCATCAGCCCTATTGGGCCCCACTCGTGGTGGTCTAATGGCTCTTTGAGGCGCACGCGGAACGCGATACTCCTATATCAACCAATATCGATCAATTTTGGTATAATATAAAAATCTACTTAGAAACAGTCATTACGCGAATCATGAAAAAGATAAATGGTGGCACAGATATTTGATTGATCGATGAATTCTATTATCATTCATAGGAAGTCCTAAAAAACTTCATCCTTACTAATATAATATTATAAATCGGAAAGTGAGTTTGTTTGTTCCGCTTTCACGCCATAACTACTAAACCGACTGCTTTGAATTTTTGCAGACGTAAAGTTAGAAGCCCGGATTAAATAATAGAGTGCTTATCATCCCGGAAAAATTTGATATTCCCGAGGGAAAACAAAAGTATTGGTATATATGGCGCTGTGTGTATTGGTGTATGTCACATAGGCTACTTTTTATTCTTTTGTGACGCGAGCGAAGCCGCGGGTAAAAGCTAGTATAAAATATTCTAGCGTTAGTCCCAGCCTCCCTGAAGCCATTTGTAGGTACTTTAGGTTCCACGTGACAGCACTGCGAGCGGCAAACTTATGAAGTGCTCAGGTGTTTCTGGACCGAAGTTAAGAACTAGCGAGGGATGAGATTTATTTTAACACGAGAATAGCTGGTAAGTGGGTTTCAAAGTAAGTATGTGAGATTGTGTAGAGTTTATGTTAGAAATAGAAACGACACATATCAACTTTACCTAGGTATATTTTTAATCAATGTATGGTGGCCCCGAGGTTTAAAACGCCCGCTTCTCATGCATGAGGATGCGGGTTCGAAACCTACTAACGGCTAGTACCAATGTGAATTTTTCCGAAGTATATGTACTTTCTAAGGATATCTAGACACCACTGACAAACAGTGAAGGAAAACATCGTTAGGAAACCTGGGCTTATAATTTCTAATTATAAGTTTCTTATCGCCAACCCGAATTGAGCAAGCGTGGTGATTAATGCTCAAACCTTGTTCGTGTGAGAAGAGGCTTTGCTCAACAGTGGGCATTTATAGGCTGTCGATGATGAAATACACTATTACAGAATACTGCAGAAGATTTTTGCTTATTATGATTAAGTAATTGTTACCCGCGACTTTGCGTAAAATAACGACTTCTGGTAAAAAATGAATTTATGAATTTGTCTTTGCCAAAATACATTCTACGGTTGTGCGGCGGTAACAAATATCACCAGAATCGATGATATTTTAGGTTATACTTAATGCGAAATGAATTTTACTTTATTTCTTACTAGCTTCTGCCCGCGACTTCGTACGCGTAATCCCATTTTTTCCCGTCCCCGTTCGTGATTTTCTGTAAAAAGTAAAAAAAAAAGTACCTATTGGTTAAAAAGTATAGCCTACCAATTTTCAGCCAAATCTATTCTGCTGTTCTTGAGTTATAAGTGGTGTAACTAACACGACTTTCTTTTATATATATACACATATATAAGATTATGATAAATGAATAGCAAAGTTCTTACGTAGGTCCTGAAACAGGATACGAAGACTAAAAACAAAATAGTTGTTTGTTTACAAATGCTAAGTACCTTATCCCCTCGCCTCTTAATTACTGGTATTTTGTTTAAAATGTTAATGTAAGCGAAACCTTTGAACTCACTCCCTTGCGCCTGATTGAATTTTTAGAGCACAGACCGTTTGACTGACGCTTTGGAAATTTTAACAATTATCAGGCGCTAGTAGGTACATTAATGTAAATTGGGTGAATTTTAATTATTTATTATTTTATGAGGATAAACTTTTTGAAGTTAATATTTTTTAGGTTTGTTACTGTAATTTTGTATATCGCATAAGCTGGTAAACGAGCAGACGGATCACCTGATGGACGGCAATTAGCATCGCCCATGGAAACTACAAGCCAGAGGCGTTACAAGTGCGTTACCGGCCTTTTGGGGATTAAGAATTAATTTGAATTTGGGGATTCAGGGATTGGGGAAATTGGGGGAGGGTAATTGGGTAAAGAGGGTAACGTGCTTATATTTCCGTATTTCTTACTCTTTTTTAACACATTGCCTGGTAGCTCGTAGGTTTAAGAGGCTCGCTTATCATGCATGAGGGTGCGGGTTCAAAACCTACCAACGGCAAGTACCAATGTGCCTTTTTCCTTGAGTTATATGCCCTTGCCTGCCCTTTCTAAGATTATTTAAACACCACTGTCCAACGTTGAAGGACTGGGCGTGGTGATTAATGCTGAAACCTTCTCCGTGTGGGAAGAGGCTTTACGTAGCAGTTGATGACGATGATTTATAAGCTGTTGATGATGATGATGATGATGATGATTATGAAGAAAATATAATAAGGCGTGCCCAAATCTTATATTTTATACTATTATATAAAGCGGAAGAGTTTGTTTTTTTGTTTGTTCATTTGAACGCGCTAATCTTCGTAACTACAAGTCAGATTTGAATAATTCTTTTTGTGTTAGATAGCGCATTTATCGAGGATGGCTATAGGTTCTAAACCATCACGCTACGACTAATACGAGCTAATCAGAGCGTGTGAAACCGCGCGGAAGTAGCTAGTATTACATAAACATAATGTCATGTATACCTACTCGTAATCGTATAATTCTCCTCGATTAATACGTAAATAGTTTGATACTGTCGTCGGCGGTATTTCCAAACCAAAACGACATTCGAAGCTGCAAGAAAAGAGCGTATTCCTTATTTAAGGCCACCAAGCAACTCACGCGTTCCAGATGTCCATGGGCGGCGCTGATCGCTTACCATCAGATGATCCGTCTGCTCGTTTGCATCCTATTTTATAAAAAAAACTGCTATAAAAGTATATATTTGCCTATTCATTCCATAAGATCCTTATCTACTAGCTGCGTCTCTCCTGGGAACAAAAGATAAACTATTGGACATAGATATAGCAGAAACTAGATAAGTGTATCTATTTGACATATTCAGTATTTAAATATAAATAGTTATCAATGATATTAATAATAATTGTAAATGATGATAACCTGAGTGACTGCATCGTCTGCCGAGTGGTCGCAAGTGCGACTGCCGGGCAAGGGGTCTTGGTTTCGATTCCCGGGTCGGGCCAAGTATTATTGGATTTAAAAAAATTCTCAGTAGTAGCACGGAGTCTGAAATTGTGCCCGGTATATGGCAATAGGCTCACCGCTTATTACATGGGACTCAAAACAAAGAAAGGGAAAAGTGAGTGTTGCATTACCCCTTTAGGGATAAAAGGCGTGATGTTATGTGATAGCCTGAGTTTCAAAGCAGAATAAAGTACGTACGGTAATCTTTTGCACTGCAGATATTAAATTGTTTTTATCTATGTTAAAAACTTCTGTTCAAATTTGGTTTACAGTTCTTTCGAAGTTCACTGCCCTTAGTTGCTGAGGACTTTGGCATTTGGCCCCGAAGTAGATACTTGTAACTGCAATTTAACTCTACAAAAAGTACTTAATAATAATCTACATTGACCCCGATAAATGAGTAGTCGCAAGAGCGAATGCCAAACGCCTTCGTTTTTTTAACTCTGTTTTTAATACTGGCTTAGCTAAAGGTTTTAGAAAAAACATCTATGATAGCACGGGACTGTTTACAGTATATATGGCAATAGGCTCACCCCTATTACCTACCTATATGAGACTTGTGATACATCTGATGAAAAGTTAACATAACATTGTGCATATGCACCTCTGCCTATCTCTGGTACATAATATTAAAAGTATTGGTCCGTCCTCCTGAAGTCCTTACCCGTTCTCATCTTAAGTCCAATCTTAAAATTGTGCCTCATAATACCGACTTCTTCTCCTATTCCTTCACCGTTTATGCTATGAGACTGTGGAATTTTCTGCCGCCTAACTACTAAATCTATCGCTCTCTTTAAAAAACTAATTAGGGACCATTATCTTTCTTCATGAGTACAGATACGTTTTCTTTTATGTATATTTTATTTATTGTTATTATTATATATTAAGTATTTATATTTATGTTACATTTATTTATAATATATATTTCTTATTGTAATTTTTCTTTTATCTTTTGTTACACACTGTGTCTAATATTTTTATTACATTTCCTGTATCAGGTCTACTGGAAGAAATTCCAATAGGAATAAGTAGCACCTTTGTACTCTTATTTTATATATGTGTTATCCTCTATGCTGTTTGTGTGTACATAAATTATTAAATAAATAAAATATCTAATATTATGTTAAACTAGTAGATGCCCGCGACTTCGTCCGCGTGGAATAGTGACTTTGGATAGTTCTTCACAGCTTCTCTCTCGTAGGTGATAGCGTGCTTATATGTAGCCTATATGTTAACCTGACCTGTTTGTAATATACACATGCAAAATTTGAAGTAGGTAAATCTAAGCAGTACTTTTTGAGTTTAGCCCGGACATACATACAGACAAACAGACAAAAAATCTAAAAACTATATTTTCGGTTTCGGTATCGATTGTAGATTATGCCCCAAGTATTATTTTAAAAAAATATTCAACATGCAGTTTTGACCTTTCTACGATTTTATAGACCGAATATACCTCGAGATAGATAGATAGATAGATACGTATTTCAAAACCGTAACACATCTAGCCCTTCAATATCATTGCAAATCGTCTATACAATAGTTACCTATTTTCCTCACATTGTTAGGAATGGGACACACGAGACAATATCAAAGAGCCTGTCGCAGCTTCCGTCGCAGTGGCAGGAAACTTGCTACTCTCCGGGAAATAAGTCCATATAACGACGTACCGAGAGTGTAGCTGTGTGTCTACCGCCTTATGTACGTTGTGTGGTTCGTGTGCAATGATTTTAAACTATAGCTTTAAGAAAGTAAGAGAGGCAGTTCATTTGTATTGTTGCAAAAAATAAAATCAAGACAAATAGTTAAAGAAAAGACGATACTAGGGGGTTATATGGTAACATGTCCAATAGTAGTCGATTGTTATCCAGAATCTTTAGATTTGTCTATGTAAAGTTTTATACATAAACACCATATCACTTACTGCCTCGTTTGCCGAGAGTTGACCGAATCGCAAATGCGACTCGGGCAAGGGGCCTCGGATTCGATTCTCGGGACGTGCAAAGTAAACTGGGTTTTAAAAAAAATCTCAGTAGTAGCACGGAGTCTGAAAATGTGCCCGGTATACAGCAAAAGGCTCACCCCCTATTACATGAGATTAGGTAAAAGTGGGTGTTACCTCTGTGTGGTGCACCTCTGCCTACCCCTTCGGGGATAAAAGGCGTGATGTTATGTCATGTTACCATATCAAAAAACTAACATAAATAACTAATGTCAAAACACTAGAGATATCGTACCGAATATTCCCAGAATTTGTTCATACATAAGTAGACTCTATTCGTCGTCGTATAATGCAGTGAGTGGAGAGCGGTCATCGGTGACCGCTTGGGTCTTGCTCAGATGAGATCGGTTATCGATAACAGCCATAAGAGTTTGTTACCTTGACTGACATGTTTTTTGACACAGTTCATACGGAAGATAGGTACGTCAAATTATCCACTACTTCGATAAATCGAAGCTCAACAAATGGTTATAAAACTGGTTATAAGCTGAGTGCATTTTTTTTAAGCGGTGAAAATCATCGAATGACTGCTCCCGCCTGGGTGAGGCGGGAGGGAGTGTCAGACTTTTACTGACTACACTATAAACCACCCCGTTCCTTCTCCTGCACGTCGAGCTGGAGCCCCGGTAACCCGTTAGGTTCTCCGCGAGGAGCTGAGTGCATAGATGCACTTCTAAACTCAAACTCAAACGCATTTATTTCAATTAAACCATAATTTGGTACTTTTGAAACGTCAACAAATAGTCTGTCAGTCTGTCCGTCAGTGAAGCTAGGCGCTCGTTCCAAAATGTCGATTCGAGTGGAGAAGAACGAGCAAGAAACTCCATTCGTTACTCTTTTAAAAAAAGTCCGTTTTAAATTGCTCTTATACCTATTCCAATATTGTACACACATGTGAGAATAATGTAAAGACATACCTGACGCAACATACAAATAACAGAACATACTAAAATAGAAAAAAAAAAACAAAACCAAGAGAAAACAAATATCTTAAGTCTGACATGGTCCTCACATATGTATACTGACAATCCATAAATCTGCACTGAAAATCAGTGCTGGGTAACCTGTATGCCTGGCTTACACTGAGTGGGTGACCCTTTTAGCTTAGGCATGTTGTCAGCGTCTCTTTTCTAATTCTTCTGTTTCAATTTTTCAACTCTTATATTTTTATTACTTCCACTGTCACACCTTGTTTGTCTTTTTTTTTTATTTTATTTCTGCTGCATCGTGCCTGGTGCTAAATAAATGTTTTTTCTTTCTTTCTTCTTTCTTTCCATATAAAATAGTGCTTCTATACAAGAAAAAAATAAAAAATATACTCTTGTTTAAATAAAGAAAGAAATGCTCGATGCCACAAGAAAAATAGATTGCCTTCATCGGAATCAAAGTGTTAAATTACCTATTATCGTAATCTGAACTAGGTACTGACTACATTTGAGTATTGTTCAGTGGAGCCGAACCAACACGCTGCCAAGCATTCCTATCCTCAAGATAATCAATCACCCTGTAGTACGCTTGTTTACATAATTCGCGCTTAATATATGTTTTAAATTTACTTTCATTTAGATCTAGTATGCTATTTGGTATTTTATTATAGCATTTAATACCTAACCCCATAAAGGATTTCGGCACCTTGGACAGTCTGAATTGCAGTACAGCTAACTTATTCTTGCCTCTAGTATTAAGATTGTGTCTATCGCTTCTTTTTTCGAACAATTGTCTATTCTTTCTTACATACATTATATTTTCATATATGTATTGACAGGGCACTGTTAAGATGTTTATCGTTTTAAACAATTCTCTTAGCGATTCGCAACGGCGTAAGTTATATATTGCTCGGATAGCCCGCTTTTGAAGAATAAAAATTGATTCTATTTCTGCAGCTCGACCCCACAACAAAATGCCGTACGACATAATGCTGTGAAAGTAACTAAAATAGACAAGCCTTGCCGTATCTACGTCCGTGAGCTGTCTAATCTGACTAACTGCAAAAGCAGCTGAGCTTAATCTCCCCGAAAGCGCCTTTATATGCGGGCCCCATTGTAGTCTATTGTCTAATGTAATGCCTAAAAATACCGTCTCGTCGACAAATTCTAACTTTTGGCCGTTTAAAACAACATCACAATCATTACTTCGGACGTTTGGTAAACTAAATTTAATACATTTTGTTTTTTTCTCATTAAGCGCTAGATTATTAAGGGTGAACCAGTTTTGCAATCGAAGAATGGAGCTGTTTACGTCGTCAAGATTATTAGCACGTCGATCTATTTTAAAAATTAATGAGGTATCATCTGCAAAAAGCACCATTCTTGGTTCATTCTTGAATATAAATGGCAAATCATTTATATAGACTAAAAAGAGAAAGGGACCCAATATTGAACACTGTGGAACGCCCATATTCATCGTAGAGCCCTGCGAGTTAATACCATTAACATGAACCTTTAATTGCCTATCTTCTAAATAAGACTTTATTAGACAGAGTGCGGTGTTTCTGATCCCGTAGTGATCTAATTTCAGCAAAAGTGTCTCGTGGTCAACGCAATCGAACGCTTTTGAGAGGTCACAAAAGACACCAATAGCATCTTGTGCTTCCTCCCAAGCACCAAATATTTCTTTCATTAAAGTGACACCGGCGTCAGTTGTACAACGACCTTTAGTAAAACCGTATTATTGTTGGTGAAAGATAGAATGTTTATTAAAATGATGAAGCATCCGAGACAGCATTAACTTTTCAAATACTTTGCTGAGAACCGGCAAAACAGATACTGGCCTATAATTGTTTGGTTCTTTAGTGTCACCAGTTTTAAATAGTGGGACAACTTTACTATATTTCATTAGGTCAGGGAAAACACCGTCATCTATACTTTTATTGAAAATCACAGCCAAGTATGGCGCTATAGTTTGAATAAGTGATTTGCAAACTTTTACCGATAGTCCCCATAGATCTTCAGTTGATTTGATCTTGATCTCTTTAAAAACTTTTATTATTTCAAGATATATCGAAAACTAAAGTCGTGCTGACACGATTGTATATGATTCTTAAGCAAAGTTACAGAGAGTGTTGCTGATGACTCTAAATCTTTGGTTGTTTTGATAGGAATGTTGGCAAAAAAATGTTCAAACTCCTGGGCTACATCTAGGTTGGATGAAATCTGTCCCCTTTCAGTATTTAAACTTAATTCTGTAATAACTAACTAATTTCTTAATCGTTTCCTACCAGTCTCGTTGTGTATAACTTTCCAGTTTTATTTATGTTACTTTCTGCATTAGTTAACCCGTCGTATGTCTAAACGTGGATACACGAGAGACACAATGTACCTACATATTTTCTATTGTGTCTTATATGTATTCAAGCGGTTTATGCAGGTATAACGCAGGTTAGTGTAATGGGCGCATAGAGGGAATCTAGGCGCCCACCTAATGACCCCTAGGAAGACGGCAGCAGAGCAAGGGTGGTCACGTCACGTGCCGCCAGCACAGAGAGGCTCTAGGAAGACTCGAAAATCTCCATAGCCGGGGCTCCGTGGCTGGTCTACTAAGAAGACCTGGTGCCTCCTTCAAGTGCGGATGGTGGACACCGGGGAGGTTATTGAGGTAAAATTCCCACACTCTCTAATCTTTTTCCCAATAAGCTAGGCGCCTTCAGAAGGTTTCCCCCCGTCAACAAAAAAAGGATATCGCCGGTTATAGAAAATGTTAAATTATGTGTATTATGTTTAAATGTGTTTAATAATATGGAATGTGTTTTATCTACAACACGGAAGGGTCGCACGCGTCATAGATGGAGCATGAATTAAACTCTTTGACCTCTTCTGATTCATGTGAGTTATATTGGATATGTGCAAAGCGAGTAGTGATGGACAGATAACGACCGCAGCGCACGACATGGCAGAAATTTGAAACAAATGCGGATACATTTTTATTATTATATTCATTTTACAGTAAAACTATTGAATAAATTGCACTTAAATAATATCGACAATACTATTTTAATCTTTGGTTTTATTTATATTTGCAAATAAAATTGTAATGTTTACATTGTTATTATTTGACAGCTTCCGCAAATGTTGTAAACGCAACGCGTCGCCACCGTCGCGCACATAGCCAATAGGTATGTTGGTAAGAAAGCACTGATAATATTCTTGACTTACATAAAGCAATTATTATTATCGTAAGTAATAACTGGTTTAGTTTAAACTGCCCTTTAACCTCCCCCTATTTCCTTTTCTTTATCTTTTCCCAACGATAGATAGGCGTGACAATATTCATGTATAGTTTTCTTGGAAATATAACATGCTTAAATATTAGTCTAATACACTATAGAATATGGCATAAACAAATCCATTAGTTCCACTAAAAGTTATGTTTAGCAAACACCGGAATAATCGAGTTTTCTGGTGCTCACAGTGTCATACATACATACGTACATATATAATACGAGTAATTATGTTACTGTCTTAGAAACCAAAAAGCATCCACATAAAATATGTGTCTGTGTGATATAATTTGAATATTATTCAAGACTGCCTCGTTGGCCGAGTGGTCGCAAGTGCGACTGCCGGGCAAGGAGTCTCGGGTTCGATTCCCGGGTCGGGCAAAGTATTACTGGGTTTTTAAAAAAATCTCAGTAGTAGCACGGAGTCTGGAAATGTGCCCGGTATATGGCAATAGGCTCACCCCCTATTACATGGGACTCATAACATAAATTGTGAAAAGTGGGTGTTACTTCTATGTGCACCTCTGCCTACCCCTTCGGGGATAAAAGGCGTGATGTTATGTTATGTTATGTATTCAAGAGTGTTCATTACTATGTAGGTATCTAGTGTCTATATCACAGACCATTAAGATAATATTGTTATTTATTATTGCTTATTAGTTATTAGGTAGATACGTGAAAGTCACACGATTTTCGTTTTTCTTTTTATACGACTTGATAAAGGTCGCAGTCACAGATAGGGATAACTAATGCCGATACTGAGCCGTGGAGGACTTCTAATGGGTTGCTCGAAGGGCAGGAGTAGGAACGGAGTGGTTTTTAGTCAGTAAGAGTCTGACACTAATGGCGGGAGAAGTCATTCGATGATTTTGTACCCTTAAAATTAAAAAAGGTCGTAGGCAGTGACGTAACTATACCTTTCGGGGCCCGTGGAAAATTTATCGAATGGGCCCCCGTTCCATTGGGATATTGAAAAAATAGACAAAAGTTTAGATGTAAATCTCTGAACTCCGTTCCTGTACATCCAAACTTCCCCTTCCAGCTGGGGGCCCGTGGCATTTGCCGACTTGCCACCCTGTAGTTATGCCACTAGTCGTGGGAGACCGTTTGTTGTAGCTCTTTCCCAAAATGAAAAAGCTGATATGTAAGTCATTGGGGAGTCCTATATGCAATAATGAACGTCTTGTATTTATGATTATGATGATAATGATTTTTAAACAAATTAACAGAAAACGAAGTTGGAATAAAATTATATTTTACATATTACATACAATAGTTCGTGATCCGTCATTTACTGCTCAATTGAAGCTGTGAATGGAAACATAATTATTACGGTTCAAAATGAATTTTTTTGCCTCTTCTGTGTCAGGATTATAGACTAGATTGAGGCGTAGGTACTAGAGCTGTAAGAAGAAATTATTTAGTTTCTAATATACCATATAGTATAGGTAGGTACTTGCTTCACTGACATCCATACTATTAACCGAGGCTCCGGCTCGATGTGCAGGAGAAGGAACGGGGTGCTTTTAGTCAGTAAGAGTCTGACACTCCCTCCCGCCTCACCCAGACGGGAGCAGTCATTCGATGATTTTCCCCCCTTTAAAAAAAAAACCCATACTTTTAACGTCTTTATATATGTATGTACGTGTCTAATTCGAATGGAGGATAAAATTTGGCGAGGTATTACCATAAACCGGTCACAAATAGTACAGATAATAATTGCTTATTTAAATACATACCAAACATTCGGTACTTGAACCTGGAATTGAACTCGAACGAAGGCGTTCGTGATCTGACCACATGCGAATTCAAAGTACACACACAATACGCACTCGATATTTTTTTTAAAAAAAACATAAGCGCTGTCTTATATAGTATACATTATTTATTAATAGCTAGTCAGTCAACAGAGTTCAAGTTAAATAACTGAAATTGGTGATTGATTGATAATAGTAGGAACTTAGGGAGGTACCTACCGACTTATTTATCTATCGTTTTTATTCGACAAACCATAACGGTACATAAACTCAAATAACAGTTACGTTTTATCCATTAAGTACCTCTGCACGTAGATAGATAATAAGAATAATATTGTTATTAACAAAAACATGTGTAGGAGAGTCATGCTTCGGCACGAATGGGCCGGCTCGACCGGAGTGATACCACGGCCTCACAGAAAACCGTCGTTAAGCAACGCTTGCGTTGTGTTGTGTTGTGTTGTTTCGTTGTTTGAGTGTTGTTACTGGAGGCCCAATGAATCCGCCCAATCTCTGAATCCCCAACAATCCTCGAATTCTTAATCCTCCAAAGACCGGTAACGCACTTGTAACGGCTCTAGTGTATCAGGTGTCCATAAGCGACGTCGATTGTGAAGTTATGTATGTATGTAGATCATGAGGACTCATTTTTTATTTTAATTGAAGGTATGGAAAACATAAAGGTATGCCTTGAAAAGTACACAGAGCCAGCTCTACATCTGCTCTCTCTCCACTTATAGTCAATCCAATCAACACCCTAAAACGTATTTTCAGTCTAAAAATCTTCACACAGACTTAGTCGAGTCGCTGTACAAGTCTGACATTCGCTCTCACAGTGACATAACACCCCTACAGACTAAAACTTGAACACTTCGTGACCTCACCCCTCTTTAGTCAAGGAGCGTCGGCCCGTGACCTTAGTTGAATAACTCGTGGTTCACGTCGCCGACTCCGGGACTAGTCGAGCGTTTGTGGACCGTCTGACGTGAACTCAAATGACTGATAATTGGGTTATTTTCGGAAATGTATATAGTAAGGGGTAAGTTGTTAACCTGATGTGACTATAGGTCACTAGATAATAACTTAAGTGAGGCAGTTTTAATAGGTTTTAGTCTGTATAAATTATCAGTAGTGTGTTAGTTGCGTTATTTTAACGATTAGTTATTTTTAAAACACATACATAATATAACATCACGCCTTTTATCCCCGAAGGCGTAGGCAGAGAGAAGTAACACCCACTTTTCACTATTTATGTTACGAGTTCCATGTAATAGGGGGTGAACCTATTGCCATATTCCGGGCACAATTTCAGACTCCGTGCTACTACTGAGAATGTTTTAAAAACTCAGTAATACTTTGCCCGGCCCGGGAATCGAACCCGAGACTTGCACTTGCGACCACTCGGCCAACGAGTAAGTCATTTTTAAAATAGGATTGACAAGAATCGGTGGGTCCCGATAAAGCATCATCGCTAACCAGCAGGCGGGATAGTGGTTAAACGTCGGTTCATCAAATAACACACAACATCACGCCTTTTATCCCCGAAGGGGTAGGCAGAGGTGCACATTATGCCACTGTAAAATGTAACACTCACTTTTCACTATTTATGTTATGAGTCCCATGTAATAGGGGGTGAGCCTATTGGCATATACTGGGCACAATTCCAGACTCCGTGCTACTACTGAGATTTTTTTAAAAACCCAGTAATACTTTGCTCTACCCGGGAATCGAACCCGAGACCCCTTACCCGGCAGTCGCACTTGCGACCACTCGGCCAACGGGGCAGTCAATCATCAGTCATTAAATAACAAAAAGTGCTGAAAATAATTTAATGTTTAATGATAATATAATATTAATTTAATGAATAGATTGTATATACAATTCAATGATAGTTGTCATGTACAACTTATAATAGACGTTACTTTCAGAATTCGGGCGTTAGTGCTTATAAAACAACTATAAATATAATTAAATATTTGACCTCGTGATTCCAAAAAAGTACTACCGGTGGCCATTTTTAGTTTTAATAATAGGTATGCATTATCATTACCATAAAAAATTCTAAAACTGACATTTCGAAAATTGTGAGTGGTATGTAAATAAGGCTTGACCTTTGCCATTAATAATTAATATTGATATTTCTATCTCTTTATTTACATATACATGTTTTATAAGTTTGTAGGTATTTAATTATGTAAAAAGAACACTATAAACATATTTCTATTATTATCAGATTTTAACGTATTTTCTTTATACATAAGCTTTTGCCCGCGGATTCGCTCGCGTTAAATTCAGGGTAGCACGGTTCCCCTTTCCTGAACACAGAAGAGAACTCGGAACGAAATTTTACACGTTATTTATTTTCTTTTAACACATTACTGTAGACTATATTGTATGCCTTTCCATTTGGGGTCAGAATAAAAAGATTCTGGGTCTTGGGCACACGCGAACATGCTACATACATACGTCCATGGGAAGAACAAAGCTTGTCTTAGATCAGCCCAGCCACCTTACTAATGTTTGTCCTTGCGCTTTGTAAATCGCTTCTTCTTTAGCCTTTTTCTACCCCTAGGGTGTAGGCCTCCTTCAGTGTCTGCCATCTCTTTCGGTCTTGTGCAATTACTATCCATTTCGTGCCAGGTGTTCGTTTAATGTCATCGTACCAACGCATCTGGGGTCTTCCTGGTGGGTGTTTTTCGTCCCACGGTCTCCACTCTATCACGGCTTTGCACCACGAACCCTGTTTGCGTGCAACGTGACCAGCCCACTGCCACTTAAGTATCGCGATATGCTGTGTGACGTCCTTGACTTTACTCTTCTGTCTTAGCCACTGGTTTCTTTTGCAGTCTCTCAGCGTAACGTCTACCAGCTTCCTTTCTACTGCTCTTTGGGCTACTTGGAGTTTTTGGAGAATGTCCTTTGTAAACACCCAGGTCTCGGCCCCGTATGTGTTTACTTTGTTAATAGTCATTGCAAAACTAAGCTTAAGAGGATATTGTAACCTTTTAAACTGGAACGAGAGATAATAGTGTAGATGACTAATTTTTGTTTTATTTATTTATTTATTTATTAATTATTTATGCACACACATTCAACACAGAGGACAACACATATATAAAAACAGAGTACATAGGCCCCACATATTCCAACTGGAATCTCTTCCTGTGGGCCTGTGGCAGGAAAAGATATAATAACACTGAGACACATAGTGTGTTACACAAACAATAAAAAAAAAAAAAAATAATAATAATAATGGATAATAATAACGAAGAAACCGATAGAAATAACAATAATAAACAATAAAACCAACTAATACAAGGCTATTATATAAAAAGAAGTAAAAAAAAAAATAACCTTTATACCTACATATAAATATATATATATATAAATATAAACAAAAAGATCTATATTTCAGGAGGAAAGATAATGTTCTCTCACTTGTCTCTTAAAGATAGAGATTGACTTGGCATCCCGAATGTTCGGCGGGAGTGAGTTCCATAGTCTCACTGCATGAACGGAGAAGGAGTAGGAGTAGAAGTTAGTATTATGGGGCACAATTTTAAGATAGGATTTAAGATGAGAACGAGTAAGGACTTCAGGAGGACGCACCAAGGAGAAACGGTCTCGGAGATAAGTAGGATAGGCTGGGTTGAACAGGATGTTATAAAGGAGACATAATATGCGAGTGTTCCTGCGAAGACGGATTGGGAGCCACTTGAGCCTGTTACGAAATTCAGAAATATGATCGAACTTCCTAAGACCAAAGACGAAACGGATACATACATTTTGTAAACGCTCAAGTTTATTTAATAGCTCCTCTGTGGCGTCCAAATAGCAAGCATCCGCATAGTCAATGAGAGGCAAGATCAGCGCCTGGACGAGGTGAATCTTAGTCGTCATCGGAAGCAGGGTCTGGAGGCGCCTCAGCGAGTGGATGGAGAAATGAACTTTCCGACTAACCTCGTTCACCTGAAAGGCCCACGACAGGTTCGAGTCGATATGCACCCCCAAGTTTTTCGCAGTATCAGTGAATGGAATGTGTGTGCCATTCAAACGTAACGGACCAAGGCCAGACACGTCGAGAGCGTTTCGATAATATCTGCTACCGATGATCATGGCCTGAGACTTGAGAGGGTTGATTTAATGTCCGTGTGGTAGATTATTTTAAAACATTAGACACGTATGTTTTATTTTCTTACGGAAACGAATACTTTCGACGATTTATTGATTTGAAATGTCAAGTGACGTCACTTCTATGTACATTTTATACGTACAAATGACGTTTTAGTCACTCCTAAACGTTGATTTGTTTTATCTAAGTATTGTTTTATTATACGACAAAATAAAAAAATACGTGTCTAATGTTTTTTTCATTACATAACTTACACACTAATTAGATTTTTTTTCATACCCTGTCATCATCATCCCAATTATTGGGATTCGTTGGTTCATTACATTTTCAAAAAAATGAAAAGAATGATAGGCTATTTTTTTGGTAGTCATAAATAGTCAGTATACCAATTTTTAGCTTCCTACCTTGAAAATTGCGTAATGTTGTATACAAACTTCCGCCCTCCATTTTAGGGAAGTGGGGTGTTGGAAAGGAGCATAAAATAGCCTATGTTCCTTTCCATCCCTTCAATTATCTCCATTTAAAAAATCACGTCAATTCGTCGCTCCTTTTTGCCGTGAAAGAAAGACAAACATACAGCCAGACACGCTTTCCCATTTATAATATTAGTATACTATTAGTAGGCAATAGGCTCACCCCCTATTACATGGGACTCATAACAACTAGTGAAAAGTGGGTTTTACATTGTACTGTGGTAGAATGTGCACCTCTGCCTACCCCTTCGGGGATAAAAGGCGTGATGTTATGTATGTATGTATGTATGGATAATAATTCAAAATATAAATGACAATATTACTAGTGTATCTATAGGCAGATAGGTATTTCGTGTCAAAAAAGTACCAGGTAAATACGAAAAACTATGTATTTTTTGTATATCTAAAATAAGTAAATTAAATTAAAGAAAGACTTATAAAACGTGTCTTGAATGCGGTTACAAACATACAAAATCATACACACAATCATCACACCCAGAACAACAACTAGTTGTTTTTTTTTTAAGTGGGCAACCCGTTAAGTCTTCCGCGGCTCCCTATTAGCCCTGTTGGGAACGCGCCCAATCCGAAACAGGAACCTACCGAAACTTCCGTGTCCGGTAAGCACCTGCGTCAGTCGGATAGGTGAGGACGCCGTAGCGTCTCTGAAACTTCTCCTCAAAGAGGGGACTTACCGCTGCAATGACAGCGAGCCCGGTAGCAAGTATACCTAAGGTAATCCCTACCAAACGCATTTATACCTTTTACAAGGCATTGCATACTAAAATAACTGTGTAAGGAAAATATTAATGCAATATTGCTCTTTTAACTCCCTCGAATTGAAATGACCAATGACATAACCTACAAAAGTTCACGACTGAGTTTCTATTAATTCCGGCTTTCTCGAACAAAAATTCTTGCACCAACTAATTCAGAAGTTGACGCCGAGTTTAACAATATATTTTTCATTTAAAGACGCAAGAGTGTAATCTCAGCTAAATTAATGTATGGGTGGCTGCCATAGGTCTTTAGTGTGCAATTCAGTATATTTGGTGGAAATTTCGAATTTTTTGATTAAAAAAGGGAATTTACAGTATTACTTTATTATGACCGTGTTTCGCTATATCTATGGTCCATGCAATAATGCCAGGATTTACTACCCACGGTTTGCCGGAATGTAGATATACGCGAGACATGATGTGTTGACTATTGTGTCTCATATACCGGCAGATAAGAGGTTAAATACATAATAATTCTATTTTTTGAGGGTGAAAAATCATCCAATGACTTCTCCCGTCCGGCTGAGGCGAGAGGGAGTCAGACTCTTAATGACTAAAAACCACCCCGTTCCTACTCCCGCACTTCGGGTCGGAGCCCCGGCAAACCTTTAAGTCCTCCGCGGCTCCGTACATACTAATACTTACTAACAAAAATATTGGAGAACATATTCCTTTCCGGAGTGAAATCGCTTATTATTTAGCAATTACATAATTAATAATTTTAAAGTCTATCATAAATTAACTGCTGTTATCATAATATCTGGAATTGTTCTTAGAATATAGTAATAAAAGTTTCAAATTCATGTTTAAATAATTTATTTAATATATATGGAAAGCGAATTAAATGAAAAGTTCATTAAATATTATTACAATACTTTTTTCTGAAAGATTATAAAAAATATAACTGTATACAAAATTATTATTTAATTTGCAGTCGCTTATCACCAGGCGAGATAGAGGTCAAACGTCGGTCCATCAAATATAGAGGTATAAAAAAGAACATTAATTATTAAATCCGATAATAAGAAGCATTTTTCATACAGCTTTTGAGACAAGTACGTTCGTCAGCTAATTATTTATTAAACAATTAATATAAACGACTACATATAAACTTACTTACTATAAACATATAAATCTTCAGCCTTTTATAATTTACTAGCGACCTGCCCCGGCTTCGCGCGGGTGCAATATGCATGTATTATACATACAAACCTTCCTTAAGAATCACTCTATCTATTAAAAAAAACCGCATCAAAATCAATTGCGTAGTTTTAAAGATCTAAGCATACATACGGACATACAGCGAAAGCGACTTTGTTTTATACTATGTATTGATTAATTAGACCTTAGGCTTAGGCCGCACTATGGTTTTTTTCCAAACCGCCCGAGATTTCCTCAACTACTACAAAGATATTACACTACAACGAAGAGACATTCAAATATGTGTATATAAGTTATATATTTGAGGAGTCTGGAATTGTGCCCGGTATATGGCCATAGGCTCACCCCCTATTACATGGGACTCAAAACATAAATAGTGAAATAGGGGGTGAGCCTACCGGGCACAATTCCAGACTTCGTGCTACTACTGAGATTTTTTTTAAAACCCAGCAATACTTTGCCTGACCCGGGAATCGAACCCGAGACCCTTTGACCGGCAGTCGCATTTACGACCACTCGGTCAACGAGGCAGTCAGGCAGGCGTGATGTTATGTTATGTTATGTTATATGAGGTCTCATGCAGTAATAAATCCATTTAAAAGTTAGTCGAACTTCGGCCACTTGTATCCTATTTCATGTTTAACTTACATGCACGGTTTAAAAATGGCTGCACTAGTTACAGATTAAGAGACCGCGGTTGACCCGTAGTGAGACCTAAGCCTTATTGATAAATACGTACAAATTACATTCGTACAAATCTTCTTTGCTCCCATCCGCCACGTTCAGTCAATTTTAATCCAATACAATTGTACAGAGGTTGGGTCAAAATCGTCTTGGGGTCAAGCTCTAACTCTGTTGCCATTCCTTCTGCCAATTCCACTTTATACTTCTTCAGGAAGGTGATGAGACCTGACAATACTTGCATCTTTGCGAAGCGCATTCCTGTAACAAAGAAGGATTCAATTATTTTATAACTGTGTCAAAAAAGCCTCTCTTTATATAAGTGGGTTAATTGACATTTAATATACTCCTCCTCCTTCTCCTAGGTGTAAGTGGTGTAACAAACACCTTTCGGAAAACTACATAAAAAACGGTTAAGCGATCATACTTATATGTGTATACAGGTAAAATTGAGAACTTCCATTTTTGAAGTCGGTTAAAAATTGTAACTATTTATGAAAGAAACTGCCTCGTTGGCCGAGTGGTCGCAAGTGCGACTGCCGGGCAAGGGGTCTCGGGTTCGATTCTCGGGTCGGGCAAAGTATTACTGGGTTTTTAAAAAATTCTCTGTAGTAGTACGGAGTATGGAAATGTGCCCGGTATATGGCATTAGGCTCACCCCCTATTACAGGGACTCATAACATAAATAGTGAAAAGTGGGTGTTACTTCTATGTGCACCTCTGCCTACCTCTTCGGGGATAAAAGGCGTGATGTTATGTTATTATGTTATGAATGAAACATGATAATGAAACGTACTGTACAGTTGGCTCACAACATGTAGCGGGTCCGTTAACCGCACGCAGTAAGTCTGTATATGTATAACAAATTGTTGTTTCGGATTTGTGTGTCATGTGTGTATGTGCAATAGGGTCGATGCCTAATTTTTATTTTAATGTCCGTCTGGTAAATTATTTTAAATCATTAGACACGTATTTTTTATTTTCTTACAGAAACCATTACTTTCGACGATATATTGATTTGAAATGGCGTCTAGGTACATTTCATACGTAGAAATGACGTTTTAGCTCCCACTTCTAAACTTTGATCAGTTTTATCTAAGTATTGTTTTATTATACGACAGAATAAAAAAATACGTGTCTAATATTTTTTCATTACCTAACTTACGGACTACTTAGATTTTTAATTTTCATACCCTGTCATCATCCCGTGTATCGACACGTAAATTTACGAAACCTAGTAGTTTCGAATTGTTTGCGAAAATTCCTGTTTCCAGTTGGTATGCCTTAACGGTATCGTATTGTAGTGGAATGCTATGTAACTGTTAATCTTGGTATTAATGAATTAAAGATTATAAGAAAACTAGCTGCTACTCACGACTACATCTGTGTAGAATGAATTATAACATAACTTTTTATTTGTTTCAAATTTCTGATATATAGGTAGCCTATGTTTCTCCTTAGTACATCAGCTACCTGCCAATAAGAGTCTTGCAAAATCGGTCCAGGCATTCCAGAGATTAGCCAGTACAGACAGATAGACAGACAAAAATTTATGCATGTAGTAAAAAGTTATTTACATTTATTATTTTTATATTACAAATAGACACTTCAATTGTATTTATCTGTACCTCTATAGATGCATAAATGTATAGATTAATTATCGAATACTCTAGTTCTAATAATAACCTAGTTCTTAGAAAAGATGTGCTTAGAATTTTATTATCACATAAAAAAACTAATACATTCAAATACGTTAATAAATACATACATAAACATAATATCACGCCTTTTATCCCTGAACGCGTAGGCAGAGGTGCACATTATGGCACTTAATGAGGTACAATGTAACACCCACTTTTCACTATTTATGTTATGAGTCCCATGTAATAGGCGGTGAGCCTATTGCCATAATTATACCGGGCACATTTCCAGACTCCGTGCTACATACTAAGGTTTTTACAAACCCAGTAATACTTTGCCCGACCCGGGAATCGAACCCGAGACCCCTTGCCCGGCAGTCGCACTTGAGACCACTCGGCCAATGAGGCAGTTTATGTCAGTTATTAAATACATAATATAACAAAGTAAGTGTAGGTCATTGACCTTCTCATAACTACCTCTACAATCATAATAGAGAATACATACCTATACACAGCCTGGGTCCAGATCCGAATGGAAAGAATGTGTTAGGGTTAACCTCATTCTTGTGTTCGGGTAGGAATCGCTCCGGCTTGTACTTGTTAGGTTCAGGGAAGTATTCGGGATTGTAGTGCACATGATACACTGGGATGTGCAGACGGACACCTATATCTAGCTTCAAGCCTGTAGGCAGAACGTAGTCATCCATGACCTCGCGGGTCAAGTTGCCGAATACCGGATACTTCCGCAGAGTCTCGTACATACAAGCCTCCAAGTAAGGCAGCTCCGTCACACAATCATACACCAGTTTGCTGTTGTGACGACGCATGAACGCATCCACCTCCTCAGCAGCTTTTTCCTGCACCTCCGGGTGCTTCGCTAGCTCATACAAAGTGAATCCCATAGTTGTCGCCGACGTCTCGAAGCCGGCAGAGAAAAATAGAATACATTGCGACACCAGAAGCTCGTCATCCACCTTCAAATGCACCTTCTTATCATCACCTGTCTTCATATTGCTTATACTATCTCCAGTTATATAATCTTCCTTCTTCAGATTCAGGAGCAGATCCACGAAGTCGTTCCTTGATGATGGATTGTATTCTCGGCTTTCAAAAACACCAATCAATAACTTGAAGAAGAATCTATTAATAGTCGAGGGAAATATTTTAAGCCCGATACGGTAGAATATTGACGGCCATACAGCTCTAAAAATAAGTTTGAAGCCCCGATATCTCGAAGACTCGAATATTGCGTCAGCCATGAGTAGGAAGGGGTTGTTTTCTTTTTGTGACATTGTGTTAGACTCTACTCCGAAAGCACAGGAACATATGCAGTCCATAGTATACCTTGCGGCTGTCCTTCTCACTTCAATGACATTCGACATTTTAATTTCTTCGTCCACCATATCTTCGAAGCCGATTGTACACTTTTCAATTAAATGAAACATATTCTTCATCTTAAGAGAGGAGAAGAGTGGAGTCAAGTTTTGTCGAACTATTTTCCAGCTGTCACCTGCGCTGAAGAACAAGTTCTGTGTGATGACTTCTCCATTGGAATAGTTGGACGATTCCCTACCGTTAGCGTAGTAGAAGTCCTTTGTTAAGACATGCTTGATGATCTCGGGGTCTTGAACTATTAGGACAGGCTCCGTACCGTAGTAGGCTCCAAAATAGGGTTCACTTTTAAACTTCTGACACAATTTCTGGATCATTTTTCCCGGGTATTCTTTTTGTAAAATATATTTCCCGTAGTTGCCCAAAATTGGTAATGGGTCAGCGTGCGGCACATTCTTTTTTTTCCAATAGCTGAGTTTTCTTCTCGAAAGATAATAAATTAAAGAAAATATTACGACTACTAGCGACGCGAGAACGATGAGGCCGTTCATTTCGGTTACGGTGTTGTTAGCAACTGCCGGCGCCTCAGGTCGACCAGTGATAAATATCTTCGCAACTAGATTAACAACAATGCAGATTACATATACAGTGTGTTTCTTGACAGAGTGCTTATGGTTTTATACAGCCAATATATGTACGTTAATAGAGGTAGAAAAGGCAGAGTTAATAGCCGTTTTGAAAAGTCATCTCTCAATCTTTAAGAGTTCATACAAGTCTAATAATCTCATTTTTTAAGCCAGCTAAAAATATAGATGCGTAAATTTATAAGTGAAGCTAGTTACTCATTCCAAGGTGTAGATTCCTATGGAGAAGAACGAGCAAGAAACTCCATAGGTTACTCTTTTTCAATCAGGTTTACAATACAATTCTCTAGTTACATAGTTTTATTGGTTCGATTATGTGAGAACAATGCAACACCTAAATCCAGTCAGAAAGACTGAAAAAGAAAATAACCTTGAGGATAATAAAATAAAATGATACAGTCTGGAGCTGACCAGTTCCAATCGACGGTGCCCGTTCACGAACATTTGACGAACCCTAGCACCGCCCAACTCAACCATTTTGTAGGGAATCGAGCGATCCAATGCACGTGCCACCGCCAACGAGATCTTTGAGTGAGCATGACAACTCCAAGCTGACATAAATGCAATCTACTAGTCTAATTTGATTTAATTAATTACAGGGCTCTCACATTTACAATAAATTGTGCAACGTTTTAAACTACACAAATATTTAAGCAACATGATTATATTATTACACAAATAGAATTCATTGAACATCACTGTATTTCATGTATTATCCTGCGGAGCCGGACCAGCCTGCCTCCAAGCACTTTTATCCTCTATATAATCATTTAGTTTGTAGTATGCTTGTGTACATAACGTTTTTTACATAGTTTTAATACATAGTTTAAATTTTCTTTCATTTAGATGCAGTATTTCTTGGGGGATTTTGTTATAACATTTAACACCGATTCCCATGAACGACTTATGTACTTTTGACAATCTAAAAAACGGCGGACTTAATCTATTCTTATGTCTAGTTTCATAATTGTGTCTGTCAGACACTTTACTAAATAAATGTAGGTTTTTCCTAACATACATAATATTTTCATAAATAAATTGACATTGGTGTGTGAATCTTCTCGAATAATAAATGGCCTTACGTTTAATACCTACTTAACTTATCACTAGATTTTTTTCACTGTGTTTAATATTATGTATAAGTACTCCAATGACCAACATTATAGAAAATAAACTTAAAAAATCTTTGCAAAAGATGTTGTTGGCAAATTTTGAAACCGTCTGGGGTAATAAGCACCTCTACGATTTTTAGTGTCAAATCTCTTTTATATATATTTTTATGAAATAGTAGCCAAATATATAGAAAAAATAATTTATGTGAGCAAATAAGTAGAAGGATCGCCTTTTGTTAAACGATTACCACACCCCATGGACGTCGCGGCATGCCAAAAGGAGATGGCGGGACAAATTGGACATCTATGACAAGGTTTGGAAGCAAAAAGCTTTACATAGAGAGGAGTGGAAGGAGGGTAGGGAGGCCTTTGCCCTGCAGCAGGGATGATCATGGCTGAAAATAGAAAAATAAATAAAAATTGGTGTCCCGTAATAACAAATGCCTAGCCAGCCTTTGAAAAGGTAGTATGCTCTTTCATGAAAGAAATCGTATTTAAATGTTCAGTAATGAATGCAAAACGTGACTGCTGTTGGAATTTTAGATAACCGAATATATTTACTTTTTAGCAAACGTGATTCTACAATCATATGTGACCCTAGTATCTTATATTCACTTCCATCCGAGTTTTGTAGTAATGAGACATAAATTATATATCTACTTATCTCTGATATTTGCACCCAACACTATCTACTATAACATAATGCAGCCTACACACCTTACTATTTATTTACCTGAGCAGTTGTAAGTCAAACTTTATTTTTATTAGTTAAGCCGGTAAACGAACAGACGGTTCACCTAATGGTAAGCACACCATTAGGAACCACGGAAAAGCACACCACGGAACACCAGAGACGTTACAAGTGCGTTACTGGCCTTTTGCGGATTAGGAATTTGAGGATTGCTGGGGATTCAGAGATTGCGGAGATTGGGGATGGTAGGGGGGGATTATTTAGCCTATGGTATCCTCACTCACACGAAACACAACGCAAGCATTATTTCATGTCGATTTTCTGCCCGACTGTGGTATCATTTCGGTCGAACCGGAAATTTTTCATGAATATTACTAACAGCTCGGATTAACATAATAATTATGTTAACGAAGATTAACATAATATGTTAAACGAATGAGATTAACCTACGGGGGAGGAGATGTGAAGATCTATCTGAAGTCACTATTCCACGCGGACGAAGTCACGGGCACAGCTAATAAACCAATTGACCGTTCCGGACTCCGTGCCATTACTCAAAAATTTTCAAAAAGGTGGAACAACTCTAATAATATTTTGGCCAATTTGCAAATTCCACTCGAGATCACAGACGAGAAAGACAGTCCCATGTCTAGTGATCTTAATATTATCACCACTTTATTGAACGGGACAGATTTACCTACTGGATACACTGACGGTGTAAGCCATTGCCTGACAACAGGTTATTTCTTATGGAGAGTTGATTTTTACCAGCAAGTGAAAGGGGTCGCCATGGGCTCACCGTTAGCGCCAGTGGTTGCCAACATATATGTTACCGGCCAAACCCGATTTCAGGACAAACTAGTTTTGCCTAGGCCAAACTAGTTGATCCTAATATAAAGACGCACACTCTAGGATAAACTGGTAGCTTAGGCAAAACTAGTTCGTCTTGAAATCGGGTTTGGCCGGTAACATATACATGGTGTATTTAAAACGCTCGCGAAAATCATACCCTATACATTACTTAAACAGCGAATACCAAAAATCATTCGATTTCATCTTTATGTATTAGAGAGATTTGGTCAAAATCAAAGCATTTTATTTCTATTTAATCCTTAATTTCATTATGCACTTTTGAAACGACAAAAATTGTATTGTCAATCCGTCTCGTCTATCAGTAAAGCTACGCGCTCGTTCCGAGTTTCGAATGGAGAAGAACGAGCAGGAAACTCAATCGTAACTCTTTTAAAAATACCGTTTTTACATTCTCATTGATACATCATCTAACCCCTTTACCTATTGTATAATATGTGAGATTTTACCCGCAGCTTCGCTCGCGTCACAAAAGGATATAAAGCCAATGTGACATACCTATACCAATACACACAGCGCCATCTATACCAATACCTTTGTTTTCCCTCGGGAATATCAAATTTTTCCGGGATAAAAAGTACCCTATTATTTATTCCGGACTTCTAACTAAACATCTGCAAAAATTCAAAGCAATCGGTATAGTAGTTACGGCGTGAAAGCGGAACAAACAAACAAACTCACTTTCCGATTTATAATATTAGTAAGGATGATGTAACGACAATATTATTATAACGTCACAAATTAATGGGACTCTGCTTCTTTAGAAATAATAATCTTTTTCAAATAAAAAAAAACAATAAGAAGAACAATTGGAAAATTTTCTAAGGAAAAGTTTATGTATCTAAATCTGTGAAGTCTCTAACAAATCGAAGTCAAAAGGGTCGACTGAGGTCGGACCCTTATCATTTACACTTACAGGTACCAATGAAGATCAATAGCTAAACGACTTAAGGCGACCGAGCTTATAATACCCACATCTGTCAAAGTACTTAGGAATGTTGAATCCGCAATTTATTTAAAAAAATGTCATTTTTTTAAAACTCAATAAATAATTATGACATGCAAATTTTTCGACCATTTTAGCATAACATTCTTTTAAGGAGGGGGAATGACTTCTCCCATCTTGGTGAGGCGTGAGGCAGTGTCACATTTCATTGACTAAAAACCATCCCGTTCCTACTCCTGCACTTCGAGCCGGAGCCCCGGTAACCCGTTACGTTCTCCACGACTTTGTATCAGGCATCTGTCCTATTGGGCCCAATCTGTGGTGGTCTGATGGCTTTTTGAAGCGCGCGCAGACTACAACGCGCCGTACGTTCGGGTCTGATTCTATTCGGGCGATGAGCTACCCAACGGTGGCCGGATATCGTCTAGCGATCCCGACGCCCAGAGGTTGTGGATCTCTGCCTCCCCCCCCCTTCATTATAGCCAATGATATTCAGTTCACTTGAATTTCTTCAGCCTTTCTGTCTTCTATATCTCATGCTGTTATTTGCTATCGGAGGTGGCGTAACTAAACTAACTACACTAGATACTACTACTGACGGTCTCGTTATGATTACTTTAAACGTAAAACAAACAAACTTGTACTAAAGCCTACTGATCATGACACTCCGATCCTATCTTCTTCTACATACCCAGTTTGGAATAGTCTCCACGATTATCAAAAGAAGCTAGCTTCTGCCACCAGCTTCGCCCGCGTTCCCAGGGGTACAATGGGCTATGTATTACTTCAGACCATAATCTACCTCTGTTTCAAATATCATCCCGGTCCCTTCAGCTGTTTTGATGTGACTGAGTTACAAACATACACACAAACACTGAAAGTCACATTTTCACATTTATAATATCGGTTTAAGCTAATTTCAACCATCGGCCCTACAGTTACAGCGTAAAGCCTACTGCTGGTAACCTGACATTCGACAAACTTATAGTAGCGTTTGCTTCAATAACTGTGACTAGGGATTTTTTTAAGGGGGAAAATCCCGCCTGGGTGAGGCGGGAGGGAGTGTCAGACTCTTACTGACTAAAAACCACCCCGTTCCTTCTCCTGCAAGTTACCCGTTACGTTCTCCGTGACGTGTCTAGGGAATGAGTTTGTTTTTTGCTTAGATACTTTTTCGGGATTAAAAGTACCCAGTGTTGTGCCCATGATATTAAAGTAAAATCATACCAAGTTTTATTGTATTCAGACCTGTAGTTTTTGCGTGATGCGTGAACATACAGGCAGACAATTTTTTTTTCGAATCCCATTTTGGATTCGGAATCTATCCAGTAACGCTTTGTCTATTTATACCGTGATAGACTACACATCAAAGCAAAAAAATCAATAGACAACATGACTAATAAAATAATCTACACGCGTTATCGTAACTATTGTAATTGTCTTCTTCGTAAATTAAAAACTGCATATGAAAAAAGCTTAATAGACCAGGCCGGTAACAATCCAAAGGCCCTCTGGCAAGCAATAAAACAAATAACAAACACAGAAAAGCCTAAACATAATGCTACAGAAGTACTAAAAATATCAAGTAATCCAAAAGAATCTACTAATTATGTCTGCAACTACTTTACAAGTATAGGTAAAAATCTGGCTGATAGGGTTGCCTCTAGTATCACTCATACCGTTGATACAAAACACAAATATCCAAATGTCACACAGAACTCACTTGTCCTCTTAGAGGTTACAGAAACAGAAATTGAAGCTAGCATTTTACAACTTCGACCCGACTGTGCCACGGGCTGGGATGGCATTTCGTCACAGATCCTTAAACGATGTCGCCATATACTGGTTCCCTCAATCACTCATATTTGTAACCTTGCCCTAATTACTAGAGTCTTCCCCTATGCGCTCAAAAAAGCAACAATTTGTCCTACATATATACAAGAGTGGGGACAGAGGCTGTGTCAACAATTACCGGCCTATTGCGGTACTGCCTGCGATCTCCAAAATACTGGAAAAAATTCTGAACATCTCACTAAAAAAGATTTTGGATAAATTTAATATATTGGCCAATAATCAGTATGGATTTCGTTCAGGCTATTGCACGGAAGACGCGGTATTGGATCTAACAAATGTCATAGTTAAAAAGTTAGATGAAAAAAGCAAATGCTTGTGCATATTTCTGGATCTTTCTAAAGCTTTTGACACGGTCTCTGTCCCGATTCTCCTTGCTAAATTAAATAAACTGGGCGCACGAGGTATCACCCACAACATTTTTGAAAGCTACCTAACAAATAGGAAACAACGTGTGAAAATAGGAAGTCATGAAAGTGATGAGGCTAGGTCACTTATGGCGTGCCACAAGGGAGTATTCTAGGCCCTACCCTTTTTCATATCTATATCAATGACCTCTGCCAAATTACTCTTCCAAATACTAACATATACACCTACGCAGATGACACCGCCATATTTGTTTGGGGTCCAAACTGGAACACGGTTAAGGAAACGACCGAATACTCCTTATCTAAAGTGATGGAGTGGCTCTCTGTTAACCTGTTAACATTAAATGTTAACAAAACTCATTTTATGGCCTTCTCCATTCGTAAAAATACAGCCCCACCACGTGACTTCTCCATCAAAGCTCACATTTGTCACTCTCGACAGATTGACTGTGCCTGCGAGGTAATAGCTAGGGCAGAAAGCGTCAAATACTTGGGTGTCACCTTGGATGATCGACTGAGATGGGATAAACAGATAGACACTGTAACCTCCAGAGTGAGAAGGCTAATACACATATTTAAACATCTAAGAAATTCTGCCCCAACAGATAAATTAAAATTCGTCTATTTGGCTCTGTGTCAGTCCATTATCCAATACTGCATACCAGTTTGGGGAGGGGTAGCCAAAACGCTTTTCCTTATGCTTGAGAGAGCACAAAGAGCTGTACTGAAAGTGATGACCAAAAAACCATATAGATATCCCACCGCAAAATTGTACTTAGAATGTAAGGTATTAACAGTCAGACAGCTCTTTGTGCTCAAATCTACTTTGAGAAGGCATCGGAATGTCCCACTATCGAATCCAAACAGACGCAGTTAGATGCCAGTATGCCCGCAAATCCCTAACAATACTACTTTTGCCAGAGGACAGTTCAATAGTCTCAGTTGCAAGCTCTACCTCTACAACAAAATTAATAAAAACCTGAACATCGTACGACTCAGCCGAAAAGAAGTCACAAGAAAAATCAGTGATTGGCTTCAGCAAATGGATTACAATGAAACTGAAGGTTTACGAATATATCATAACCGACACACACATACACACACACACACACACACACACACACACACACACAATTCCGGAAAATTAACCTAAGTAGTCCTTTTAACATTCCCTTTATATTTTATTATTTTTGTTTTGGATTACAGCTCCTCCCATTTCATTCATTCACTTTCATGACATTCACTTCATTATAGAGTGACATATAATGCGACTTTGTGACATATTCCACGCTTGAATCACTGTTTTCCAAAATACAAGCTTATAGCTTAGTTTGGAGGGCAGTGTCAGTATCGATCGTGATTCACACTCGTTCATGTAATTGCCGCATTTCTGGGAATGTAATATTGTGAAATTTTGTACAATAAACAATTTTTATTTATTTATTTATTTTATTTAGTTTTCAAATTTTTTCAATGTACATAATTTACACTTCTACAGTTTTATCATATTATGTATACATATAGATAGATAGCTACTCTCTGGCCTTCTCTTACAACATCCTTCATTGTGTAAAAATAAGCACATAGGTAAAAAAAATGATATCCATTTTTGAACAAAATTACAAAATGGGTAGTGCGTTGTTGTTATTCCGGAGCTGCAGTCGGGTTTTAGAAGGGGTCGAAGTACAGCTACAGCCTTGTTGGACGTAACCGACAATATTCTGTCTGCACAGGATGAAGGTCTGTGTACCATGTTGGTCTTGCTGGATTTTTCTAGGGCGTTCGATGCCATAAATTTGTCACTACTACTGTCTAAGATGGCGTATTATGGGTTCGATATGGCAGCGTTGAGGTGGTTTGACAGTTATCTCAAAAACCGTACTCAATTGGTTGAGATTCGCGATTCAAAGGGTTGTCCTTTGCGTTCGGGTGCAGAACCTGTAACTAGGGGCGTTCCGCAGGGATCAATATTGGGGCCAACTCTATTTATTTTGTACTGTACCGATATTGTTAAGGTCATAAAACATTGCAAATTCCATATCTATGCTGATGATCTTCAAATATATTTCTCCTTTAAGCCGGGCGATTATTTGGCTGCAGTGACGGCTATAAACGAGGATCTAAATAGCATAGTGGAATGGTCTAGTCGGAACTGTCTCATTTTGAATCCATCCAAAACTAAATATATGCTTTTTGGAACAAACGGTCAGTTGAGCAAGGTTCCTAGTAATTTTAACGTATTAGTGGGTGGACAAGTAATCGAACGTGTATTTGAAGTTAGGAACCTGGGTCTTATAATGGATCAAGCCCTCAGGTTTGAAACCCATGTTTCAAATTGTGTAAAAAATTGTTTTTACCGCTTGAAAGTTCTGTACAGAATGCGTACATATCTCAGCGAGGATTTACGAGTGCAACTGGCCGAAGCTTTGGTTTTGTCGAAATTAAATTACGCGGATACAGTAATTGGCTCTAGACTCTTATCACGAACAAAGAGGCTGATTCAACGGGTTCAAAACGCATGTGCCCGTTTTTGCTTTAATATACCACCGAGGGGTCACGTTACACCTTATCTTAACAATCACAACCTCCTAAAAATGAAGTCACGTCATAAGCTCCACCTAGCTTGTCTTCTTTTTGGCATAATCAAAAATAAGTGTCCCTCGTACTTGCACTCAAAATTATCCTGGGTTGGTGCTCACCGAAAGCGGGAGGCTAGGCAGTGTGCACAGCATCTAGCTATCCCTCAACATAAAACAGCAGCATTTCGAGGCAGTTTTCGGTACGCAGCGTCCAAATGTTGGAACAATATACCTCCACCAATCAGAGACTCACCAAGTATAAATAGTTTCAAATACAATCTTAAAATGTTTATTTTAACCTCACAAAAAGACAAAGCTGCAATTAATGTTGATCTGTCTATCATTTAACTCTAGCCAGTTTAGTGTGTGAATGATACGGAACGCAGACATACTGGCTCTTCTATGTCCTTCATTCTGTCATGTGTACCTACTATTTATTAACATTTTACTTTTTTATTTTTTTTTATTTTACATTACTTTTATATTTATTACATTGATAAGTATACCATTGTTGTATCTGCATACTTATTGCATATATATGTGTGTATGTGTGTATATGTATGTATATGTATGTGTGTGTGTATGTATATGTATGTATAGGTGTGTGTGGTGGGTGTGCAGATGCATTATTATATGTGTATATATATTTTCTTGTTGTCTTTGTCTAACCATTCAACGTTGCTACCATCCGTGCGTCACTGCATGGGTGCCCACTGAAAATCAGTGCTGGGTAACCTGTACGCCTGGCTTACACTGAGTGGGTGACCCTTTTAGCATAGGCATGTTGTCAGCGTCTCTTTTCTAATTCTTCTGTTTCAATTTTTCAACTCTTATATTTTTATTACTTCCACTGTCACACCTTGATTGTCTTTTTTTTTTTTTTTTTATTTATGCTGCATCGTGCCTGGTGCTAAATAAATGTTTTTTCTTTCTATTCTTTCTTTTTTTCTTTCTTTCTTTATTTAAATAGGTACATTTTTGGCATAATTTTCATAATTATGTTGATTTAAAGTTCTCTACAAATAACATTTTTAAATACTATTTAAGAAAACAAAAAATAGCTGGAGCGTAGTCCAAGCTAGCGGTGGTTAGGTTAGGGCTCCAAAGACTGAAACCTCCTCACAGTACGAGCCGTTTCTAGGAGAACTGCCTTCTGTATCAGGCCCTTGATCCATCCGCCTAACGCCAGCGTCCTAAGACGGATGTAGAGGCTGTTAGGTATTAACCCATTGGCCAACACGACTATCAGCACAATAATGGCCGAATCCACACTCCACATGTCGACAACCTTGTGAGCTAAATCTAGATATTTTATTAGCATAATTATTATTAGTACTTACATAGATATATTTGCTGCCTCGTTGGCCGAGTGGTCGCAAGTGCGGCTGCCGGGCAAGGGGTCTCGGGTTCGATTCCCGGGTCGGGCAAAGTATTACTGGGTTTTTAAATAATTCTCAGTAGTAGCACGGAGTTTGGAAATGTGCCCGGTATATGGCAATAGGCTCACCCCCTATTACATGGGACTCATAACATAAATAGTGAAAAGTAGGTGTTACTTCTGTGTGCACCTCTGCCTACCCCTTCGGGGATAAAAGGCGTGATGTTATGTTATGTTAGATATATTTGCTAATACTTCTGTCACTTATTCATGTAGCTATGCATCTCTTTCAAAATGGGCATGTTACGAATAATAATATAGCCTTTGAGACACCGAAACTAAAAATTTTAAATGTATAGTTGCATGTTCTGAGTCTGTAGTAAAGTGTTACCTCTAAAATATGTAAACGTAATGTTTTAAGAAATCTTACGAAATCTTTGACGTAGGTTTTAAGTAGAAAAAAGGAAAATAGATATAAAACATACACATAACGCAATTACAAACGCAACAATTATATTTTTTTATGTGCTATTAATGTCGACCCGTTCGCTCAGCATTTGGTCCATATCTCGCCTGGAGGTAAGTGATGATGCAGTCTACAAAAGAGCACGTCTACCTATACGGACTTTACGCATTTAAAATTGATTAAATGCTTACTGCCTGCTAGATGAAAAGCCTAAGGACATCAGCAACCCCCTAGGCGTCGCTCACATGTTGTCAACCTTGGTTGACAATATGTAAAATCTTATTATTTTAGTCAATATATTTTCCACTCAACCAGAAATCTAAATCATTGTTTAATAAAATCACTGCTTGCCTCTTGCACCTACCATTTACTCTTCTCTGCATCACCCAAAGGTCAGACTGGTAGAAAATGCCTGCGGCATTAAGTCCACCTTTTTGTACATTTTGCGCATGAAGCATTTCAAATAAAAATAAATAAATAAAAAAAAATCGAATTTGGCCTTCAATAATTATCCTTTTTGACAAGTGCAAATTATTCTAGTTTTTCTACCTTGATAGAGTTTGGTAGGCACTATATCATGTACTCACGGCTACACATCGAGCTTTACATAACCAGTATAAACTGAACGTTAAATGTGCGGGAAGATGATGCGACGCGACACCAGGATAAACTGGTTTTGTACAGATTGATGTGTGGCCGTATGTACATAATATATAATTATTTTATATTATTTTTTTATACTCTTAAATCCTTTTAATATTTTTGGTTTATAATTATGTAATTAATCAATACGCTTTAATGGCTTTTTTAGGAATTTTACATCTAATACTATATTGCATATTAATAGAATCAAATTTAATCTCTCATTGATGACGAGTGATCACAAGCGTGACTGCCGACTAAGACGTCTCAGGTTAGATTTTCGGGTTAGGCATAAAATCTTATACTCTTATACTATCTATTATATAAAGCGGAAGTGTTTGTTTTTTTGTTTGTTTGTTTGAACGCGCTAATCTCCGTAACTACAAGTCTGATTTGAATAATTCTTTTTGTAGAGGTAGATATTGAATAGCATTTATCCAGGATGGTTATAGGCTATAAAACATCACGCTACGACCAATAGGAACTGAACAGAACGTGTGAAACCGCGCGGAAGTAGCTAAGTAGTAAGAAAATAAAGTTTATGTATAATAAAAGAAAATGCAGGATGTGCATCCTTACACATTACATAAATGAAATACAATAACTAGTCGTGTCGTGGTGGCCCGAAGGTTTAAGACGCCCGCTTCTCATGCATGAGGGTGCGGGTTCCGAACCTACCAACAGCAAGCACAACTGACAAACGGTGAAGGAAAACATCGTGAGGAAACTTGGGCTTATAATTCCTAATCATAAGTTTGAAATCGCCAACGCGAATTGAGCACGCGTGGGGATTAGGTAATGTTAAAATCTTCTCCGTGTGAGATGAGGCCTTTGGTCTGCAGTGGCCACTTTATAGGCTGTTGATGTTTTTTTTATGGCATATGTCGGTAAACGAGCAGACGGATCACCTGATGGTAAGCAATCGGTGTCACCCATGGACACCTGGAACACCAGAGGCGTTACAAGTGCGTTACCGGCCATTTATGGATTAGGAGTTTGAGGATCGTTGGGGATTCAGGGATTGGGAAGATTGGGGAAGGGGAGGGTAATTGGGTCTCCGGTAATTGGGTGTTGAAAAGATATACAAAAAATAACGTGTAAAGCTTAGTAATCAATTAGATTCTGCGGCCCTCTGTTGAACAGCAGAACAATGCGAAAAAATAAAATGTTACAGCTTTACGACACGCTAGCCGTACATTTTTGGGCTCGCTGCCATCGCAGCGGTAAGTCCCCTCTTTGAGGAGTGGCTTGAGAGACGCTACGGCGTCCTCACCTACCGCCTGACGCAGGTCCTCACCGGACATGGAAGTTTCGGGAGGTACCTGTGTCTGATGGGGCGGGAGGAAACGCCCGGGTGTCATCACTGCGAGGACCGCCCTGAGGACACGGTGGAACACACGGTGGGAGAATGCCCTTCGTGGGCTGAGCACCGCCGTGTCCTCAGGGAAGTGATCGGCGATGGCGACCTCTCGCGTCCGGGCCTAGTGCAGGCCATGATGCGGAGCGAGGGGGACTGGGATGCCGTCTCCTCCTTTTGCGAAGCAGTCATGCTAGCTAAGGAGGAGGCGGGACGCGTGAGGCAGCGAAGCGCTGCCTCCTCGCAACCCAGCCATCGCGAAGGACACACCGGGCGTCGGGGATCGCGAGACGATCTCCGGCCACCGTAAGCGCGGGCCTGCGGACGGCGAGCATGGGTGGCTCCCCGTCCGACCAGAAACAGACCCGAGCGTACGGCGCGTCGCGTTCCGCGCGCGCCTCAAAGAGCCATCAGACCACCACAGATGGGGCCCAATACGGCCGATGCCGATTCGGAGTCGCGGAGAACCTAACGGGTAACCGGGGCTCCGGCTCGACGTGCAGGAGAAGGAACGGGGTGGTTTTTAGTCAGTAAGAGTCAGACACTCCCTCCCGCCTCACCCAGGCGGGAGAAGTCATTCGATGATTTTCCCCCCTTAAAAAAAAAAAAAAAAAAGCCGTACATTTTATTGAGTAATAAAACTTTCGACACACACCCTGGGGACGAGCGTAGTTTACCCGTGACATTCAAACCAGTAAACAGTAATTCACTTGAATTATTTTGACTGCCTCGTTGACTGAGTGGCCGTGCAAGAGGTCTCGGGTTTGATTTCCAGGTCGAGCAAATATTACTAGGTTTTAAAAAAAATCTCAGTAGTCACGGAATTTGGAATTTTGCCTGTTATATATGGCAATAGGCTCATCCTATAGATATAACCTCGCCCCCTATTACATAGGACTCATAACAGAAATAGTGAAAAGTGGATGTTATATTGGGCAGTATAATTAAGTGCTGTACTGTGCCTACCACTTCGGAGATAAAAGCCGAGATGTTATGTTATACGATTGAATTTAGTAAAGAATGAAGAATTTAAACTGTCAAACACCAAGCGGTCACCGGTGACCGCAAACTATTGTTCTATAATTGTGTCTATAATGACGGTACTCGACTAGTTAAAAAGTGTTACTGTTATCGTCACCAAGTTAGGGGCATGCGTATGACTACTATTCACTGTGGAATCTACTTCGTTTTCGTACTGGCCGGCGAAAAAACAATTTTGAGAAAGGCTCTACTAGTTTCGAACCACAGAGGGGTTCTTCCTCATGAGCAGCGTGCGCGGTCGCGGCGATGTCGCGCAGCCTACCGTGAAGAGCCTCTCTGTGGTTCGAAACTAGTAGAGCTTTTCTCAGTATATTTACGTGAGTAACCTGCGATATTTTAGTTAATATAGTATGCTAAATTAATATTATCATGCTATTTTAATATATTATAACAAAAAAATAATCGTGAGACATATCTCACGATTGTTAATAAAAAAACATGTCCATTTTTTGTTTAAAAAAATATTCAGACTTGAGCATATGAGAGGGTGTTTTGTGGGCACTATTTGCATCGTCCTTGCCACCTAACAAGAAACACCTCTTCGAGAACAAAATGGCATGATCCTTTGATCATGTACTATGAGTTCGTATGCGCTTTCGAAGTTTGCGTTTTGCAATGGTTCACCAGTTATTTTGAAACGTTTTATTTCTTCGTTAAACCACTTTATTACCGAGACAGAACCATTTTACTTCGGGACGAAAACGATATAAATTTCACGAATTATTTTTTTAAGTTTCAAACATAATAACCATTTGTTAGAACGACCGCGATGGTTTCAACTTGGTAAGGATCTGACACTTCACCACAATACCCATTATATTGGTGATGGTCAAAAGGCAAAAATCACACACTTGAGTTTTTTTAGGTAGGTATAACTAGTTGATAGTTTTGCCTACCCTTATTGAAACAATCAGCTGTAATGTGAATTTTAATATTTTGAATAGGATTACAATGGAGCTTCTTGCTCGTTCTTCTCCATAGGAATCTACATCTTGGAATGAGCAAATAGCTTCACTTTTAATTTTATTGTTGACGTTCAAAAGTGCCTTTCTGGTCTAATTGAAATAAATGATTTTGACTTTGACTTTGACTTGCAATGGAAACCAACAAAATAAATCAACTAATCCCCAGAATACCGTGCACTCGTGACGCCTTTGGTGTTCCTTCCATGAGCGACGCCAATTGCTTACCATCAGGTGATCCGTCTGCTCGTTTACCGGCTTATGCCATAAAAATGTTTATACCCAATTAGATATGTATTATTTAATAGACAGATATCTAAGACTAAACTAATAGTTAGCTTATATGAACGAGAATAAATTATACATTCATCATTTACTTCTACCTATTTTACTTTAAATGCTATGTTAGTTGACGCACATAGCAATTGATGTGTTGTATACAAACAGTAGCTTGATTGACGTATATAATGCTATGTATTTACGATATTTACCAAGTGGTAACATTTCTGCAACGTAACTAAATACGTAAATAGGTAATTGCTAAGAAATCACATAGCCATGCTTTATAAATGTTTCTTTTTTCCAAGTAACGTCTTGGGATGGAAAAGTAGAATACATTTCTACTTTTGTATTAACAAATTTTGGGGATTTATATAACATAACATCACGCCTTTTATCCCCGAAGGGGTAGGCAGAGGTGCACATTATGGCATTTAATGCCACTGTACAATGTAACACCCACTTTTCACTATTTATGTTATGAGTCCCATGTAATAGGGGGTGAGCCTATTGCCATATACCGGGCACATTTCCAGACTCCGTGCTACTACTGAGGTTTTTACAAACCCAGTAATACTTTGCCCGACCCGGGAATCGAACCCGAGACCCCTTGCCCGGCAGTCGCACTTGCGACCACTCGGCCAATAAGGCAGGCAGAGGATTTATACGTATGTAATGTGATTAATATGCTTCATGTTATGTTATATTTTTATGGCATAACATTAAGAAGTAGAAACATATGAAATTAATCACACACACCCACTATTTATAAATGTTTCTATATTTTTCCACATATGGATTTTCTTGCGGATAATCAGTTTAGCGAAAGGTCATTATGTAAATGTCTCAATTTTATTATTTTTGGTTTATATTGCATTGCCTCATTGGCCATGTGGTCGCAAGTGTGGCTGCCGGGCAAGGGATCTCGGGTCCGATTACCGCCCCAGGCCAAGTATTTTTTTTTAATGGGACAAGCCCGCCACAACCTACCAAAACCGCTGCAACTCCTGTAAGACAGGATCTACAGTAGATACAACCATGAAAACACCGGAACACTGAAGTCCAGCGCGTCCCAAGGACATGAGTAACTATCTTGGTTCCCGCAACGAAGTCAATCAGAAGATATTATAGAGGTAAGAGGAGAAGAAGAAAAAACTATAGTTTCCACCTCCCTCGGTGAATTACTGCAGGAGACAGGATGAATGAAGCCTAAAGGCAAAAAAGAAGAGACTGTACAACTGGGTGAAGCCCAGTCGCCAAGCACCACGGAAATTTGACTAAAAACTAAGTGGGTCCTATGTGTGAGCTGTTATAATAATAAAATAATAAAATAAAATAAAATAAAAATAAAATAAAATAAAAAGCCTTTTATTTCCTTCAGAAAATGTACACTTACAATACCAATTGAATTTTTTTTTCTTATTTCGTAACAAAAGTTCTAATTACATATACAAATAAAAGTTAAATAAGATTTTTGTATGTTATACTATGTATGTTCTTCTGTAGGAACCCCTCTGCAGGTAAAGGCCTCCTCCAAATTTAGCCAGTTTTCTCTGACTTGCGCTATTTGCATCCAGTTTGGTCCCGCTGTGCGTTTTATTTCATCCTCCCATCTATTGTATGGTCTCCCTTTCTTTCTTTTGCCCACTGGCCCCCTCCATTCTAACAGTTTTCTTGTCCACCTGTGATCCTGCAGGCGTGCTATGTGTCCGGCCCACTTCCATTTTAACGCCAGAGCTTGTGCTAAACCGTCTGTTGCTTGTGTAATGTTACGTATTTTTGTATGTCTTATTTTGTTTATTCTCTTAATGTTAAGCATACACCTCTCCATTCCTCGTTGGCACGTTGTAATTTTTTCTTTGACGTTTTTGTTGAACTTCCATGTCTGACAGGCATAGGTTAGGCATGGTATAAGGCAGGAATTCATGACCTTTGTCTTCAATTTGATTGGCATGTTACTCTTAAATATTTCTTTAAAGCTCCAGTACTTGTTCCATGTCAACTGGGCTCTGCGTTCAATCTCCTGGTAGTTGTTTTGTCTGTCGAAGCTTATTTGTTTGCCTAGGTAAATGTAATTTTCCGTATATGGGAGAGGCACGCTATCGACATAAATTGGTATCTTGGTGTTATTGGTCATTACCATAGTTCTAGAGAGGTTCATTTCTAGCCCAGCGAGCTTGCTCGCTTGGTTTAGTGACTCCACCATATGCTGTAGTTCTTTTCCTGTCTCTGACATCAGTACCAAGTCGTCGGCGAAACGTAGATGACTTAAGTGCTTTGATTTTACTTTTATACCACATGTATTCCAGTTAAGTTTGTTTATTACCGACTCTAATGTGGCAATGTGTGTGAGCTGTTATACTTATATAATAATAGGTATGGTAAAAACGCCTAAACGCACGCAAATTCGTTCTAGATTCCACAAGATCCGTATAATAAGCTGCACCTGACGAAACAATTAAATTATTTAACATAGTGTTATGTTCATATTGCCAGAGATCATACTCTCAGAGTATGTGATGGGTCGACTGCTCGTATTGCAACTCCTCTGTCGAACAATGGCACCATGGTGAATCAATAAGTTTGAATGAGAACAATTTCTTTTAAAGTTGCCGTGGTCAGTAAGAAATTGGGCAACACAGTGATCCACCTCCAACCATGTCCTCTCCAGACGCTCATGCACGGATGGGAAGAACTGATATAGGCGGACGCCCTTAATAGAAGATGCCCATCTACACTGCCATTCAGTTCTAAGCTCGCCCCAAACGTCCGTTATTGGCTTAAACAATCTAGCAATTTTATCTCCTCCTCTCATAAATAGTCAAAAGAGGGTGTTACATTGTACAGTGGCATTAAGTGTCGTAATGCGCACCTCTGCCTACCCCCTCGAGAATGAAAGGCGTAATATTATTTTTATGTTTCACGGTACTAAAAATTAATATAACAGTGTTGAATTTTTGCCTCCCAACAAGGTAAATAAACAGTATTTAATTGGTATGACAATTGGGATACAGCCTTATTTTTAGCATGAACTAATTCTTATTGATAAGGAATTAAAACCTTCAACTTATAATTGGTAACTAAATCATTACTTATTATATTCATTCTATTATTATATTCATTGGTAACTAAATCATTACTTATTATATTCATTCTATTATTATATTCATTGATAACTAAATCATTACTTATTATATAAACATCGAAAATACTGAACTAAGGAAGTCATTGGGCGAATTGACGACTATAAACGAGGTTATAAAGAAAGCCACTAAAAACTATCAAGTGAAGCACACACACCCAGAAAAGACTCACAAACATCAACACCTAAAAGCAGTCAACAAAACAAACCAAAAAGAGACCAAATTAAGGAAAACTTGCGGGTGGAATCAATACAAACCAGCGCAAGTAATTTGAGCACTAGCTCGCGATACACTGCTCCGCACGAGAGCAAAGGTGACGGTGATATCGTGTTTGACACCACAAAGAAGTTATGCATCATTAGCACAAACAAAACTAATAAGGTACTGTCTCTGGCTCAGGAAACATTCCATAACTATCAAATCTGTCATTACGTCTCGCCTAACTGTGATACTGTGCATCTTGTTAGGGATATTAATAAAAAACTGATAGATTATAATTTTGAAGATTACTGCATTATTTTGATCGGAGAAGAGGATTTTAAACGAACAAAAAACTATGTGGACATAATTGTCAAACTGAGAGAGGCACTACTTACAGTACAGCATACAAATATTACTATATGTGTACCCACTTTTAAATTGAGTAATTATTCTTCGATGTATAACTGGCGTATAAAAACTTTTAATAATTTGTTACACTTGGATTTACAAACGTTTAACTATGCATTTGGTTTTGATACTAATCTGAGTTTAGAATACGATTACACAATGTTTTCAAAAGTAGAAAGAACAATAAATAATAATGGAATGTGTAACGTTTTACAAAATGTATTCCTAACTATAACTGAGATGTCAGTAACTCATTCTGAACCTGGCATAGGACGTTTCAAAAATAAAAATAACTCTCCTCAAAACCATAACTTTCGTGTATAACAATGTAACCATAATGCACCAAAATATAAACGGGCTTTTAAATAAATCTGCTATGTTTACTGTTGCATTGGATGAGTTGTGTGAAACTATTGATGTACTGTGTTTCTCCGAGCATAATATGATTTTGGATGATGTAAATCTGCTGTTTATTCCTAACTTCAATCTTGTAACCTTTATCACTCGAAAATCTAGACATGGTGGTACTTATATTATGATACGAAACGGAATTAAGTATCGAGTTTTGGAGTCAATGGAAAGATACAGTGTCCCAAATGTAATTGAGTGTTGCTCAGTCGAACTTACAGATCATAACATAATAGTAATCTGTGTATACAGAAGCCCGCATAGCAACAATTCAAAGAGAAACCTTGAAATATTTTTTAATAATCTAAATAATCTTTTAAGTTCAGTTTCATTTCATATAAATAGAAAGGTGGTACTGTGCGGTGATTTCAATATCGACCTACTAAAAACACTTACAATTCTACACAATTTAAGTATCTAATTACAGGCTTCAATCTTAAGTTCGATTTAAACGTACCAACTAGATTGGGTAGTGGTACATGCATAGACAATATAATTCATAATGTGCGGGGAGCCAGGGGTAAAGTCTTAGAACTAGCAATATCTGATCATACAGCTCAAGTTCTATGGTGCCCAGTTAAAAAAACATGCAGTTTAGATCACTGGTTTACCACAAGACGAGACTACTCTATGGAAAACATAGATAAATTTAAAAACTATCTTAAGAGAATTACTTTTTCCAATGTGTATCAGGAACCGGACTCAAATGAGGCATTCAAGCTGTTCTATGAGTGGTTTGCATTGCTTTATAAATTATAAAACACGTATCCATCATTATTGCACCAATATTGAGTTATCTTATTAATTTGAGCATAGAGTGTGGGACTTTTCCCAGTGAATTAAAAATTACTATAATAAAACCGCTTTTTAAGAAAGACAACAGAGAAAATAATATGTCCTGTTACAGACCTATTGCTCTGGTACCAATATTTTCTAAGATTTACGAAAAAGTAATTAATAATCAAATCACTTCATATTTTGAAAAAAATAATTTACTAGTTGACAATCAAAAAGGATTCAGGAAGAACAAGTCAATTGATATGGCCATATACGACTTTCTATATAAAGTTAGCAGTCAAGTAGATAAGAAATTACCAGCAGTAGCACTTTACATGAACATGACAAAGGCTTTCGATCGCGTTGATCATAAAATACTCCTAAGTAAACTAAATGCATATGGAATTAGAGGAAACGTATTGAGTCTAATTGAATCCTACCTACATAACAGACGGCAAATGACAGTTATCAGTAGAATCATTAAAGATAGCGAGGTAACTTATAGGTCTGGTCAGAGAACTGTTACTTACGGCGTACCACAAGGTCATCAACATATCCAATGACCATGTTTGCAGACGACAGTACGTTACTATTTGATGGTGATGACTTAGAAACATTAGATGCAGATATAAATGCTAACATTGAATCTGTTGTAAATTGGTTAAAACATAATAATTTAATCATAAACCTAGATAAGACGGCAATAATGAAATTTGAACAGCGAATGGGTCAATACAAAAATTTAATCGTACAATATCAAGGAAAAAGTATTAATGAAACAAATGTAACAAAATTTCTAGGACTAAGTATACAGAAAACATTGAAATGGGATGTATAGATAAAGTGTGTAATAAGTTAAATAAATATTCCTATGCTCTTCACATGTTAAATAAAACTGCAAACCGAAAAAAACAGTGTTGATCTCGAATAATACCAAGTCGATTTTCACGTTGACTGGGTGTCTCGTTGTCCAACCGATTTCGTATAACATTAAGACGATGCTCACGCTGTTCAAGCGACTCACCGCTCAATCGATTTTGAATACGATTGAGCCGATAGATTCTATAATCGGGTGACTCCTGTGACAATTGATAACGCATGTAATTTCTCATGCGAGATTGTCTAGCAAGACGAGTTGACGGTGATTCCTGGGTACGTGACATAGCACTCGGTTTGCGACTTTTAGATAGTCGCTCTATGTTAGCAGTATTCGTTTCTTTAATTCTATTTGCCCTCATGCGAGCGGCTGCTTTATTTGGTCTGCCCATCGTGATTCTTTACTAAAGAGTAAACTTCGACTTACACAAAAAATGGAAAAACTTTTTTTTTAAAAATTGACCGACTTCAAAAAAAAACGAATTACAAAAATACTGTACTAAAAACTAAAATAAAATCGCTTCCGTAATAAAAGAAATTAAGAAAAACACTACCACTCTAAAAAGCAATAAAAACTAAAATAAAAACGCTTCCGTAATGAAAGCAAAAAAAAAAGAAAAACACTACCACTCTAAAAAGTAAAAATTAAGCTAAACTAAATATTTAAACATGCAATTTTATAACAATTCTCTCAACTACTAACTACTTAACAAATAATAAACTATTAAATTCTCTACTACCTACTGCTTGGTTTGAAGTCGGTGCCAAGCCTTAAACAAAACAAAACTATTTAGATTAATACTGAAAAGTATCAATCAAACTCTAGTACTTAAAAAAAAATAAAGTTCGTAAATAAATAAAATTCCTACAAATCCTACTAATTTACAATACAATTTACTTACGTACTAATTTACGCATCTAAACAGTGAAACAAATAAAATTACAATAACAAACTATGAATCTAAATATTACGAACTACAAATATGAAGTAGGTACATATAATACACGAACGAATCTATTCTTTGACAGTGGTCCTGATAAGGACCTTTTCTAACTTCTATAATAGAATCAAGAAATCTAAGTCAAAGTAGATAATATCTTAAATTACGTAACGATAAAATTAGGAAATTAAGGCATCCGTGTTGCGAATTTTGGTTGATCATATTAAATCACGGAGAATATTAACACCGCGATTCAGAAAATGACCGCACGCTACAGCGACATCTACTGACAAATGGCTTATGACTTGATTTTGTTTTGTTTTGGATTGTACATAATAGATGGCGCAAATAACTAAATCGTAAAGTCATTATCCTTTTGTGACGCGAGCGAAGCCGCGGGTAAAAGCTAGTGTATTTATAAAGAAGATTCGAGAAACCAAAGACATTATTGGGCCTGCGGCCTTGGACTAGATGGGGTCAGAAAACTCACGGAGCATCACTAATGGCAGTCCACAAAATCCTTGAAACTCTTTTATTTTAACGCCAAACAGACGTGTAGCGCCATCTCTTAGAATATTCGTAAATTACTATGGAAAAATATTGATCAACCTCTTGTATTTTGAAAGTTGAGGGTATTATGTGTTTTATACCGGGATCCGGTGTTTCAACAGATAAAAGGTTAATGAAAACTTTGATAATTTATATTCCATGCCAACAAATATTAAATGTATATACTTTAATTAATGTTTTATACTTTGAAGTAAGGGAGAAGTGACTTATCATCGGTTTATAATTTTGTTATAAGTCTCATGTAATAAACCCTTTTTACTAAACACTACATAATATAACATCACGCCTTTTATCCCTGGAGGGGTAGGCAGAGGTGTACATTATGACACTGTACAATGTAACACCCACTTTTCGCTATTTATGTTATGAGTCCTACGTAATAGAGCTGAGCTATTGCCATATACCTGGCACAATTTCAGACACCGTGCTACTACTGAGATTTTTTTTTAAAAAACCCAGGAATCCTTTGCTCGACCCGGGAATCGAACCCGAGACCCATTGCCAGGCAGTCGCAATTGCAACCACTCGGCCAACGCCTATTGTCCTACGCTGAGCAATTTTCGAGAACCGAAAATGTTGCTCAATCTCCTTGTTTTGCCATCCGCGCTACCTCTCAACGAAGGACTCTCGATAGATAGTGATGGGTGAACAAGAAGAACATAGGCGATATCTGTGAAGTTGTGTGAAAAGAATGACGGATGTGAATGAAATAAGAGGAGCGTTGAAAGTGTGGAGGAGTCATGCTTCGGCACGAATGGGCTGGCTTGACCGGAGTGAGAACACCACCTCACAAAAATCGACGTGAAATGACGCTTGCGTTGTGTTTCTTTATGTGAGGATACCGGAGTCAATTACCCCCCTCCCCCTCCTTTCCTTCCCCAATCACTGAATCTTAAACAATCCTCAAATGCCTACCTAATCCCTAAAGGCCGGTAACGCATTTGTCATGCCTCTGGCGTTCCAGGTGTCCATGGGCGACGCCGATTGCTTACCATCAGGTCATCCATCTGCTCGTTTACCTGCTGATATTCCAAAAAAATGAAGCAAAATAAATAGACACACCTAATATCGATACGGACTTATGGGTACCAAAACCTACTGGACTACTGGGTACTTAAAAACATACACATTCTACGTTCATATTCACGTCATACTTAGATCTTAGACAACTATTTCTCGACCATGGACTTACCTAATATGTTATTCCGCAGGAGTTCCCGCAACAGGTTGCGTAATAGCCAGTTGCCCAGTCTAAATTTGAAGGCGCAGCGGTACCATTATTAGTATTTTGCTCCTTATTGACATCGTTGCATGTCATGTTGTCAGAAAACTATAGTAGTATTATAATAATTACGATTGATCACGTTAGGCGCTCTCCTGACCGGGGCTGGGAACGACCTTGCGGGTAACCGGAGCTCAGGCTTGAAGTAGGACTAAGAATGAGGTGATTCTAGTCAGAAAGAGTTTGACACTTTCTCTCGCCTCACCCGAGGCGGAATAAGTCATATCAAAAATCTATTCGTACTAAATGGGATGGGGGTAAACAAGTGGACGGGACACCTAGGGGCTTACTCTTGAATCCAATTCCGATTGGTTGAAATTGGTATTGTAAAATTTCGTAGTCTTGAGTTGCAATACTAGAAGCCATTGTATCCGTATTGCCTGGATATTTTATGAACTTAATAGTATTGAGTTTGGATTTATATTCCATATTCTGAATGCTATATTTTAACAGCTACCCCGGTAGGGGTATTTTTGAAATTGCTTTGACATTCAGATTGTAACATCATAACATAACATCACGCCTTTTATCCCCGAAGAGGTAGGCAGAGGTGCACGGGGTGCGGTGCCAGAAGACCTCCCCGTGGTGCACCCTGGGTGCGGGCGACAGTCTCCCTAGCGGGGGTGATAGGGTTGGAGTGACTGTCGCCCGCAGCAGACTTCTGGACTGGGCGGGCGAACCCGATAGGGTTCTGGAGGCGGCGGGCTGTGTGCTCATGGCCCGCGCTTCCGTGGGGCGTTTCTCCGCCTGTCTCTCTGATTAGCAGAGAGCGTGGCGGAGAGGCAAGGGCGGTGCTCGTTGTGCACTCACCCTGCCAGCGAGCAGCATCGGGACACAAGCTGTCCCCGATTGCAGCCGTCGATATCGTAATCCGTAAGGAGGTCACGGTCACGTTTTGTGACTCTGAACGCGACGAGGGTCTTGGCTTGGTCGCCCGGACCGCGAGGAAGATAACCTCTATAAAAAATTCCTCCAATACTAAGTTCTGGTGCGCGGCGAGAGTATGCATGGCTGAGGAGTAGTGTCAGTCGCGAGCACACCCCCAGCTAGGGGACCAGTGGAACCTCTAGTTGGGAAACAAATTAACACTTATCCAGGTACAGGGGGCACTGCCTGGGTGGACCGAATATTTCCCCCATACTCGTGGGAACTTTATGGAGTTAAACACTAAAATAAAAACCACACAACCGGAGGAGGAGAGTGCGGGTGAGCCTGGCTCGCCTGCAGTAGCAGGAGAAGGGAGCCCAAGTGGCTCCGGGACTCGTGGTGGGGCGCTGGACTCGTCCAGCAGGCCCCACACACGGGAGTCTAGTCGGAGGGGGTCGGACTCAGAGTCCGACGCGACATTAGCGGAGCGGCTGAGCGTGAGCTCGAAAGGCTCACGCCGCCGCGCGACGGGGACGTTCAAACGCCCCAGGCTGGAGGAGGACAGTTTGTCCCCGTCCTCCGGCGCTCAGGAGGCGCCTCCCCCCAAGGTCCCCACGGCAGCGCGGGATAGGGGCGGCAAGGGCAGCGGTCGCCGGAAACCGGCACCAGCTGCCTGCGCGGAGTCAGCCGAGCAGCTGGCCGCGGAGGGCAGGGCTCTCTCGAGCGCTGCCCGTTCGGAGTCCTCTGCGGCCGAGATGTCCGGCGTGGAGATGTCGGAGGGCGAGCGCGGCTCTGAGAGCGAGAGCTGCTCCGGGGGCCTCCAACAGGCCATTACGGCGGAGCTCTACAAGCTGGCGATGGGGAAATCCCAGCCGGTTAGGCTCCGCCTCCTCAGGGCGGCGGCGGCCACTATAACGGAGGCGGCCTTGGAGCAGTGTGCGGGGCCCACTGCGGGAAAGGTGCGCTCGGAGCTGGCCGAGATGCGGCGAGAGCTGGCGCGCTTGGCGGCCTCTAACGCGGCTCTGGAGGCCGAGCTGCGGACGGCCAGGGCCGAGCTCGCCGCTGCTCGTGGCAGTCGCCCCCAGCCCCCGGCGGAGGCCGACGTAGTCGGACTGCTGCGGGCGGAGATGGCTGCCTTCCAGCGACGTTTCGACGTGCTGGAGGGCAGGCTCTTGCGCCCCCCACTCGCGGCGAGTCAGGTCGCCCCCGCGGTCCCGCGGTCGTACGCGGCCGCTGCGGCCAAGCCTTCGACCTCGGGTCAGGCTAGCCGCAGCTCCCAACCACCGACAAAGGTGCGAACGGCTGCCCCAGCGAGGGCCTCGGCGCCCCCGCCGGCGCAGACCCCAGCTGCGCCGACGGCGCCTGCGCCTGCGCCCGCTGGGCGCAAAAAGAGGAGGGGCACTCCGGCCCAGCAGGCTGGGGTTGCGGCGGCGGCGGCGGAACCCGCCCCGCAAGCCGCCCCGTAAGACAACAGAGGATAAACAATTAAATATTACAAATGTTCCATGCATTGGAAAGGTATCTTCTGGCAGTATACTTAAGTCTAAATCTGAGAAAGTAGTACATAAGAAGAAAAACCAAGAAAAGCTGTTAACTTTGTTTAGTCAAAATATGCAGGGCTTTTCATCAAAATCTCTAGAAATTGAACTATTTTTAGAAAAAATAATTATGATATTGTTTGTATAACTGAACATTGGCTGAAGGATTATCAAGTAAAATCTATAAATTTTATAAACTATCGTGTTGGTAACTATTTTAGCCGTCAAACAATGATGCATGGTGGTAGCCTAATTTTAGTAAAAAATTCAGCTAAATATAAAGAAAGACAAGATATTACATTATTATCCGTAGAGCACCGTATAAGTAGGGAAAGGTTATTTGAGCTTTACGGTATGAAACCATTTAATCATAGTGAGGTTTTTCACAGTTATATCTCCAAATATTCGAAAATCTTTAAAATAGTTTGTAAGCATGCTAAAGCACTTCACATTAGCAGTAAAATTAAGACCGCAGAAAATAAAATAAAAACTACCTGGAATATAATTAATAACGAAACAGGTAGAAATAAATCGCGCAATGCTGAATTTAATCTAAATACTGCGAATGGACACATCAATTCAAATTTGAAAGTTGCCCAAGAATTTGAAAGTTTCTTTAAAAACATACCGATTAAAACTACGGAAGCGTTGAAATCATCTCCAACTCTTTCTGCTGAACTCCTTAGAAGTAATGTCAAGGAGTGTCTTTCTGAATTTCGATTTCAGCACACAAACCCCCAAGCAGTAATTAAAGCGTTCAAAGATATCAAAGTTAAGTCAACTGAAGATCTCTGGGGAATGTCTGTTAGGGTGTGTCGGTCTTTTATAGAAACTATAGCGCCTCATTTAGCTTCCATTTTTAATAAAAGTGTAGATCACGGAGTTTTTCCGGATTTAATGAAGCATAGTAAAGTAGTTCCATTGTTTAAATCCGGTGATAGCGCAGAACCCAATAATTATAGACCGGTCTCTATTTTACCAGCGCTCAGCAAAGTGTTTGAAAGGCTGATGCTTTCTCAGATGTTGCGTCACTTCAACATTAATTCCGTCTTTCATGCTCAACAATACGGATTCACCAAGGGTCGCTGCACTACTGACGCGGGAGTGGCTCTCATTAAACGGGTTTTCGCCTCATGGGAAGAAGCACGGGATGCCATCGGAATATTTTGTGATCTTTCGAAGGCGTTCGACTGTGTTGAACATGAGACACTATTGCTGAAGCTGGAATACTACGGCATTCGGGGGACGTCGCTAAAACTGTTGAAATCATACCTTCAGGATAGGCAACTTAAAGTACAGGTAAATGAAGTAAATTCACAGGGTGCTAGCATATCTATGGGTGTACCGCAGGGCTCAATACTAGGTCCATTCTTATTTTTGGCATACATAAATGACTTGCCCCATTTATTTAAAAATGAACCTAAGATGGTATTATTTGCTGATGACACTTCATTAGTTTTTAAAATAAATCGACGAACAAATTATTATGACGACGTAAATAATGCCCTAATGAAGGTTCATAATTGGTTTACATTAAATAACTTAGTATTAAACGATAAAAAGACAAAATGTATTAGATTTGTTTTGCCAAACGTTAAAAGCAATGAATGTGACATATTCTTGAATGGTGAGAGATTGGAGTTTGTAAAAGAGACAACTTTCCTGGGAATCACTATAGACGACAAATTGCAATGGGGTCCTCACATTACATCATTAGCGGGACGATTGAGCTCTGCAGCTTATGCTGTCTGGAAGATACGACAGTTAACTGACATAGGCACGGCAAGACTGGTGTACTTCAGCTACTTTCATAGCATTATGTCGTATGGCATTTTGCTGTGGGGACACGCTGCTGGCACTGAGTCTATCTTTATCTTGCAAAAGCGCGCCGTCAGAGCTATCTACAATCTAGGTCGTCGCGAATCTCTCAGAGAAAAGTTTAAGGAGATCAACATTATGACCGTTTCTTGTCAATTTATCTATGAAAACATCATGTATGTCAGGAAAAACCTACAGTTATTTGGTAAAGTGTCGGACAGACACCACTATCAAACTAGACATAAGGATAGATTAAGTCAACCAACTTTGAGATTGGCGAAAGTAGGTATTTCGTTCATGGGATTCTGTGTTAAATGTTATAACAAGATACCAGGCGACATACAACACCTAAATGAAACAAAATTTAAATCATGTATAAAAAAAACTTTATGTAGAAAAGCATATTACAAGGTTAATGATTATATAGAGGATAAAAATGCTTGGATGCAAGCTAGTCCGGCTCCACAGGATAACGAAAACGAAAAGCATTGATGTTTTAATGAAATCCAAACATGTAATTAATACAGCTATGTTGCTCATTTGTATATTGTTTAACTTGCATAATCATTGTAAATGTGAGAGCCCTGTAATTACCTGAATATTAAATTAAAATAGTTGAATATGTTTGTGTCAGCTTGGAGTTGTCATGCTCACTCTAAGGTCTCATTGGCGGTGGCACGTGCAGTGGATCGCTCGATTCCCTACAATATGGTTGAGTTGGGCGGTGTTGGTGTACGTGTCATGTTCGTGAACGGGCGCCGTCAACTGGGATTGGTCAGCTCCAGACTGTATATTTCTTTTTTTTTAAATGTCCTTTAGGGTTATTTTTTTTCGATCTCTTTGACTGTATTTTAGTGTTACATTGTTCTCGCACAACCCAAACAACAAAACTGTAACTGGAGAATTGTGAAATTGATTGAAAAAGAGTAACCTATGGAGTTTCTTGCTCGTTCTTCTCCATAGGAATCTACACCTTGGAATGAGCAAATAGCTTCACTTGTTAATTTTCTTCATTGACGTTCAAAAGTGCCTCTATGGTCTAATTGAAATAAATGATTTTGACTTTGACTTTGACTTTGAAGCAGAGGACGGCGGCGGGTGGCAAATCGCCGGCGAGGCGAGGAGAGTCGCCAAGGAGGGCCGGAAGCGCCGAAAAAAGGCGCAGCGGCAACGACGGCAGCAGCAGCGCAGGGAGAAACGCGCTGCTGCCTTGCTCCTCGCCCCCAAGACCGCGGCTGTAGTAATTACACTGCAGCCCGAGGCGGTCAACAGGGGCGTTACATATGGCGACGTCCTCGCCAAATTAAAGGGGGCGGTGACTCCTGCGGAGTTCGGGGCCCCGGACGGGTTCGCGGTCAAGGTGACCGCTACCGGAGCCCGTCTTTTGGAGGTCCCCGGCGCGACCAGCGGCCCATCGGCCGACGCCCTGGCCGAGAGGCTTAGGGCGTGCCTCGGTGCGGACGAGGCCCGCGTGTCCAGGCCCACCAAATGCCTGGATGTCAGGATTCTGGGCCTGGACGACTCCGTCACGGAGAGTGAGGTGGTGGCCGCTGTGGCCAGGACGGGAGGGTGCCCTGCTGACCAGGTCAGGGTGGGCACCATACGTCCGGACAACTCGGGGCTGCGCACGGTGGTGGTGAGCTGCCCCGTCACAGCGGCCAAAACATTAAAGGAGGGCAAAAGGCTCTTGGTGGGATGGGTCTCGGCGCAGGTCAAGCTGCTCGAGACCCGGCCTCTGAGGTGCTACCGCTGTCACGTGGGGGAGCACGTGAGTGTCAAATGCACCTCGGAGGTGGACCGCAGCGACTGTTGCTTCCGCTGCGGTCGGCCCGGTCACAAGGCCGGCTCGTGCTCTGCCCCGCTGCACTGCAATTCATGTGCGGCGGCTGGCAAGCCGGCCAATCACCGGGTCGGGAGCAAGGGCTGCTCCCCTCCCGCCAAACCCAAGGGCAAAAGTAGGCCCTCCGCTGCCCCCGTCGTCTCCGCCGCCGCCGCCGCCACTGCCGCCGCAGTCGCCGCTGCCGCCACTGAGGAGGTTAGGATGGACTGCCAATAATGGCTCCATTCCGCCTCCTCCAGGCGAATATCAACCACTGCGCCGCTGCTCAGGATCTCCTGCTCCAGAGCATGGCGCAGTGGTCGATCAACGTCGCCGTGGTCTCCGAGCCGTACTTTGTCCCGCCCAGGGATCACTGGGTGGCGGACCTGGACGGCTCGGTGACCATCATCTCGTCGGCCGCCGCCGGTACCCCGGCTCTTGAGGCTGCTCAAAGAGGCCGGGGTTGTGTCGCAGCACGGTTCGGAGAGCTCGCTGTGGTGGGCGTGTACTTCTCTCCGAACCGAACTCTCGCCGAGTTCCACAACTCCTTGAGGGAGTTAGTCACCGTCGTCGTCGGGTTCCGTTCCCTCCCTGTGCTCGTCCTCGGGGACTTCAACGCCAAAAACTTGGCTTGGGGTTCCCGGTTCACCGACGTCCGGGGTAGGATGGTGGAAGACTGGGCCCTTGAGACGGGCCTAGTCGTCCTGAACCGGGGTTCTGTCCCCACGTGCGTGCGGATGCAGGGCGAGTCGGTGGTGGACATCTCGTTCGCCAGCCCTGCTCTGTCACCGCGTATTGTTGACTGGCGCGTCATGGAGGAGGTGGAGACGTACTCCGACCACCGGTATATCCGGTTCGACGTCTCCGCCGAGTCCGCAGACCCACCGGTCAGACAGGCCCCATGTGGCCCGCGTTGGGCGCTGAAACAGCTGGACCGGGAGCTGCTCCTGGAAGCCGCCATCGTGCAGGCCTGGGTGATACCACCGGTCAGGCCTGCCGACATTGACGATGAGGCCAAGTGGCTCCAGGACGCCATGTCCAGGATCTGTGACGTGGCGATGCCCCGGATCCGGTCGAGGCAACAGAAGCGCCAGGTTTACTGGTGGTCGCAAGAGCTGGCAGCTCTACGCAAGGCGTGCACTGCCGCGCGACGCCAGTACACCAGGCACCGCAGGCGCCGCATCCGTCCTCCGAATGCGGAGGCGAGAGAGGCGGAGTTGTACGAGGGATACAGGGCGGCCAAGGCCCTCCTCAAGGTGGAGATATTGTGGGCCAAGGAGGAGGCCCGCCGAGAGATGCTGGGGACTCTGGACAGAGATCCGTGGGGACGCCCGTACCGGATGGTACGCGACAAGCTCCGCGCCTGGGCTCCCCCGCTCACCCAGAGTCTCCGGCAAGAAGTCTTGGAGGAGGTGATTGGCACCCTGTTCCCTCGACTGTGGAGGGGGTTCACCCCTCCGTATATGACTCCGCCCCCTGCGGTGCCCGACGCGGGCTACAGCGACGACGACGACGACATCGTCCCAGAGGTGACCGAGGCAGAATTGAGAGCGGCGGTGCGCCGGATGGGCGCCAAGAACACCGCCCCAGGACCCGACGGCCTGCATGGCAAGGCATGGGTCCTGGCCTAAGAGGCTCTCGGGCCTCGATTGATAGGTCTCTACAGCGCATGTCTGGAGAGAGGCCAGTTCCCGCTTCTCTGGAAAGCGGGAAAACTGGTCCTCGTGCGGAAGACGGGGCGCCCTGCGGACTCTCCGTCCGCGTACCGGCCCATAGTGTTGCTCGACGAGGTGGGGAAAGTCTTCGAAAGAATCATTTCGAACCGCCTCGTCGCGCACCTGACGGACATTGGGCCGGACTTGTCGGACGGCCAGTTCGGCTTCCGCAGAGGGCGCTCCACGGTGGACGCCATCATGCGCGTTAGAGACCTCACGACGGGGACTGCAGTGTCCAGGGGTAAGGTCGTAGTGGCGGTGTCTCTGGACATCGCCAACGCCTTCAACTCCCTGCCCTGGAGCTGCATCTTGGAGGCACTCCGATATCATCGGGTGCCTACCTACCTCCATCGTGTAATCGAGGCTTACCTGACGGACAGGTCCGTCAGCTACCCCGGTCACCGGGGCGAGTGGAACCGGCGAGAGATGTCACGCGGTGTTCCACAGGGTTCGGTTCTGGGGCCGCTCCTGTGGAACATCGGCTATGACTGGGTGCTGCGCACCGACCTCCCGAACGGCGTTAGCACAATATGCTACGCCGACGATACGCTGGTGCTAGCGCACGGGAGGTCACACCAGGCGGCGGCCGACTTAATGGCGACAGCGGTTGCGACAGTCGTTGAGAGAATCCGGCAGTTGGGACTCGAGGTGGCGCTCCACAAGTCCGAGGCCATGTGTTTTCATGGCCGCGGGAACGCGCCACCTCCGGGTGGGTCCCAAATAACGGCGGGAGGAGTTACCATCGGCGTCGAGACGACGATGAAGTACCTAGGACTCGTCCTCGACAGTCGGTGGAACTTCATAGAGCACTTTCGACGTTTTCGACGTCAAAGTTGGAGAGGACGGGGGCTGCGTTTAAACGCATCCTCCCCAACCTCGGGGGGCCAAACGCCTCCTGCCGGAGGTTATACGCCGGGGTCGTGCGGTCCATGGCCCTCTACGGCGCCCCTGTTTGGGCGCCAAACCTGTTGCGGCGTCCCGCTCGGACGCTGCTCATGGCACAGAGGGTCATGGCGATCCGAATGATCCGCGGATACCGCACGATCTCTGGGGAGTCGGCGAACCTCCTTGCCGGATTACCGCCGTGGGATCTGGAGGCGAAGGTGCTCGCGCGCGTGTACAGCATGCGCGCGGAGGCACGTCGCCGGGGCGAAACTCCGCTGCCGCGCCAGATAAGTGCGTGGCGGGATGAGCTCCGGCGCGATCTCATGGCGGAGTGGCAGCAACGACTGTCGCAACCGAGGGCTGGGCTCGCTGCCATCGCAGCGGTAAGTCCCCTCTTTGAGGAGTGGCTTGAGAGACGCTACGGCGTCCTCACCTACCGCCTGACGCAGGTCCTCACCGGACATGGAAGTTTCGGGAGGTACCTGTGTCTGATGGGAACACACGGTGGGAGAATGCCCTTCGTGGGCTGAGCACCGCCGTGTCCTCAGGGAAGTGATCGGCGATGGCGACCTCTCGCGTCCGGGCCTAGTGCAGGCCATGATGCGGAGCGAGGGGGATTGGGATGCCGTCTCCTCCTTTTGCGAAGCAGTCATGCTAGCTAAGGAGGAGGCGGGACGCGTGAGGCAGCGAAGCGCTGCCTCCTCGCAACCCAGCCATCGCGAAGGACACACCGGGCGTCGGGGATCGCGGGACGATCTCCGGCCACCGTAAGCGCGGGCCTGCGGACGGCGAGCATGGGTGGCTCCCCGTCCGACCAGAAACAGACCCGAGCGTACGGCGCGTCGCGTTCCGCGCGCGCCTCAAAGAGCCATCAGACCACCACAGATGGGGCCCAATAGGGCCGATGCCGATTCGGAGTCGCGGAGAACCTAACGGGTAACCGGGGCTCCGGCTCGACGTGCAGGAGAAGGAACGGGGTGGTTTTTAGTCAGTAAGAGTCTGACACTCCCTCCCGCCTCACCCAGGCGGGGGCAGTCATTCGATGATTTTCCCCCCTTAAAACAAAAAAAAAAAGGCAGAGGTGCACATTATGCCACTGTACAATGTAACACCCACTTTTCACTATTTATGTTATGAGTCCCATGTAATAGGGGGTGAGCCTATTGCCATATACCGGGCACAATTCCAGACTCCGTGCTACTACTGAGAATTTTGTAAAAACCCAGTAATACTTTGCCCGACCCGGGAATCGAACCCGAGACCCCTTTCCCGGCAATCGCACTTGCGACCACTCGGCCAACGAGGCAACATTCAGATTGGTTTCAAGAGATGGCGTGCAATCAGTGCCACTTATGGGCACTTGCAATACCAAAGGAGTTACAAGATACAAGTGCGTTACCAGCCTTTTTGTTACATTCTGTCAACATATACAAACCATTTTAACATAACTAAGGGCCGATTTTCCCAACGTCAGATAAATTTTATCTGAGGAATAACTTTGTATATATGACAAGGGGAGGCCTGTTGATAATTTGACTCTGGTGTTCCAGGTGTCCATGGGCGATGCCGATTGCTTTTTTTTATGGCTTAAGCCGATAACCGAGCAGACGGGTCGCCTGATGGTAAGCAATCGGCGTAGCCCATGGACACCTGGAACACCAGAGGCGTTACAAGTGCGTTACCGGCCTTTTGGGGATTAGGAGTTTGAGGATCGTTGGGAATTCAGGGATTGGGGAGATTGGGGAAGGGGAGGGTAATTGGGCCTCCGGTAACCTCACTCACACGGCGAAACACAACGCAAGCGTTGCTTCACGTCGGTTTTCTGTCAGGCCGTGGTATCACTCCGGGCGAGCCGGCCTATTCGTGCCGAAACATGGCTCTCCCACACTAAACTGCTTACCATTAGACTGATGATCCGTCTGAGCGTTTACCGGCTTAACCCATAAAAAATGGAAAAATTATATTATAATATCGACGTTAATAAAAATCGATTGCAACGTGTCTGATGATTCGGGCGTCCATGAGCGGCGCCAATTGCTTACCAGGTGATACGTCTGCTCGTTTACCGACTGTTTCTACAAAAAAAGTACTGACTGACTCGAGCCTTCGTGTCTGGGCCACAGCTGTTAAGATGAGCTCCAGCCTTTTGCTCTACAATGCACCATGTTCTTTTTGTTGTGTGCCTGTGTTCTTGTCTACATATGTGTCGTGGCACTCGTGACGTAATAAACGGATTGTTTTTCTATGTTGAGTTACTTTTAGTTAAGTGACAGTTTAAGGATAATTGGTAATAATGGCCATAAGTACTATATTGCGATAGATAAACCAGTGCTAATGTGCTTTGATAAGACGAAGTTCTTACAAGTAAACATACGAAGTTGGAATGATTGGACAGAATTTTTGGACTGTCATTGTTTTGTAGATAGGGTTCCAACATAAACATGAGGAAAGTATATAATAAAAAATAAAAAGTCCTGAGTCATATCTCTTTTTTTTTCTTATCATTATATAACACACATCACGCCATTATAATCTTCGAAGGCTTAGCAGAATTAGTGCAGGAAAAAATTGCGCGCTAGAATTTTCTCTAGAATTTTGTGTCGTGGGAGCAATTACAAATATACGATTTCATATACACATGACACTCAGACCAGAAAAAACAAATTGTATATCAGACAAAGAGTTGCTCCATGCAGGAATCGAACTCGCTACTCGTTGCGCGACAGCCGGTAGCCCAGCCATTATACCATCGTTAAAGTCAATTGGAGGACGATCAGGGGCGTAGCTAGCGCCGTATCTGCCGTATCAATTATACGGGGCCCCCGGACTACAGGGGCCCCCAACGTGCCTAAGCAAAAATTAATAAAAACTTCCCAATTTTTATTATATTTCAGTAATCATAAAAGTAAAAAAAAAAACAATTTTTCCCGCGTAAAGCATGCGTTCAAAGGTTGGCAGAAACTTAAGAAAAATAAAAGTAATTAATGTCCGCTAATAAGAGCAGAGGGAGTTGCCTGAAAATATTTTCGGTTTTCACACAAATTATAATTTTATTTAAAAAATCTCTTATTAGAAATGTTTACCCTTCAAGGGCCCCATAAACCCATAAACAAATTTTTATACGGGGCCCCCCCTGTGCACGCTACGCCACTGAGGACGATTGGAACACTGGACCTCTGGTAACCTGATGTACCGTGGCAATCACCATTATGTAACCGTGGAAGGGCCGTGGTATGACTCCAATCAAACGGCGCGGCGCCCAGTCGTACCGAAGCATGGCGCATCCATATTTAAAAATTGGTACTGATTACAATGCAGTCTACCTAAATGGCACCATATAAAAATCTATTAATACCAAATATATAAGATTCAAATTCCATTAATTTAATCATTTCCCGTACGTAGAATTTAATTTAAATATTATTTCTTTCTTTATTATCTTTATTTGGTTAGTATTTTTTAAATATTTGATTAAAATACTAACCAAATATTTTTTAATTCGCCACTTATACGTATACCTATATATATACTGTAGTGGGAGAGCCATGCTTCAGCATGAATGGGCCGGCTCGACCGGAGTGATATCACGGCCTCACAGAAAACCGACGTGAAGCAACGCTTGCGTTGTGTTTCGTCGTGTGAGTGAGGTTACCGGAGGCCCAATTACCTTCCCCTTCCCCAATCTCCCCAATCCCTGAATCATCAACGATCCTCAAACTCATAATCCCTAAAAAGCTGGTGACGCACTTGTAACGCCTCTGGTGTTTCAGGTGTCCATGGGCGACGGCGATTGCTTACCATCAGGTGATCCGTCTGCTTGTTTACCGGCTTATGCCATAAAAAAATACCTAATACGTATAAGTGGCAAATCGTCCCGCACATACATACAGACAAACAATCTAAAAACCATTATGTATTTTTAGCTTCGGTATTGAATCGACTGTAGATAACGCCCCAAGTATTCTTTTAAAAAATATTCAATGTATAGAGGTAGTTTTGAATTTTCTACGATTTTATTATACCTATGTATGTGTGATAATATTGTAACTTAATTAGATTATATTTTGTTTTATATGTCGACGTGCCCTAACCGGGTTTCATGTTGAAACTGTACCCAATGATGTAACACCCATTGTACACACGGCTACACATCGAGCTTGTAATGCCATAAAAATCGAATTTGAATTAGATCACTCAAGTGGTGTAACCCGGGGTTAATAGTTAGGTTTGGGCGCATGCCTCATGGCGGCGAGACATACCACCGCCCAGCTGCGGCCCAGATGTGGCGCAAGGTTCCTTTATTGTCTTTGCTTGGACGCACCCTTAACGGAGTGAAAGCGAACCCCGCCAACGACAGCGGACAACTAGCCGCGAGAGCGGCACTAGCCGTTACATTCCACTAAGCACCAGGTTACACTCACTGATTGTGTAATTTTATGGACACATGTTCAGTTAATAAACGTGTTCACTATAGAGGTAGTTTTCGCGCATTCGAATCTCATTTCCATATCACACCCTGACGTAGAGGCTGCAATATAAAGGCCAACGTTACAGTGGTCTAATATAATAAGACTATCAATTGTCTAGTGGTCACATGAAAGACACGAAGTCCTTATATTGCAGAATATTAAGTAGATACTCGTGATAGTCACAAGTGAAGATAGGATAGTTAAATAATAATAATTAACGATAAAACGATCTTTAAAATTAGCCACGTCATTCTTAGTAGTCAATGTTCTTTCTTATATTATTATTATAATGTCGTTAATCAACTTATTAACCGTTCCGCCATGACTTTGCATGTTTGTAGTCTTTGTAGATAAAAAATATGAATGTAGAGGATTTGTTTTGAATTGATTATACACTTAGTAACTGTTAGTAGAGGTTTTTCGACTAGTTTCAACCACAGATTGGCATCCATGAATGAGGATGCATGACAACCATAAGGATAACTTACATAATATTTTGCTCTGGAAGGTAGCTACAACCGGAATGCTGTATTTTCGATATCACACTGGATTTCTCGTTAGTTATAGGTGGTTTACAAGTCTCAAGTACACACAAACTTGAATCTTGAATTATGTTTATAGGTTATCCTCAAATTGTTGCCCTGGATGGAACTGATCCTACAAATGTTACCCTTTAGGTACATTATGTCAATAATGTCAATAATGTACCTACCTATGTTTATGTTCATGAGATAATACATAACATAACATTACGCATTTTATATCCGAAGGGATAGGCAGAGGTGCATATTATGGCACTTAATGCCAATGTACAATGTAACACCAAATTTTCACTATTTATATTATGAATCCCATGTAATAGGGGGTGAGCCTATTGCCATACATCAGACCCAATTCCAGACTATGCTACAACTAAGATTTTTTTTAAACTTTTAAACACCCAGTATGATTTCACCCGACCCGGGAATCGAACCCGAGACTCCTAAGCCGGCACTCGCACTTGTGACCAGTCGGCTAACACTATCCCTATACATACATATGTATATACCTCTATATAAATAACTCCACGCCTGTCTCATATGGGGGTAGATCGAGATTATGAAACACCAATTGCTGCATTTCTTATACACCTATTTCACTTCATCAACAGTCATCAGTCTTTTCATGAATATATTCGCATACAAAACGTATATTTATGTAGCTGTCCATATTTATATTATTTTATAGTAACTACTAACTTCTACTCTATCGAAGGGGTAGGCAGAGGTGTACATTATGCCACTGTACAATGTAACACCCACTATTCACTATTTATGTTATGAGTCCCATGTAATAGGAACCTATTGCCGTATACCGGGCACAATTCCAGACTTCGTGCTACTACTGAGAATTTATAAAAACCCAGTAGTACTTTGCCCAACCCGGGAATCGAACCCGAGACCCCTTGACGGGCAGTCGCACTTGCGACCACTCGGCCAACGAGGCAGTCACTATATATAGTTACAACATAGTAATAAAATGTTATTTGCGTCGAAAAAAACATACCGAGCAACGCTCCACGATAATACATTGAAACGTTTCACGATGACTGCAGCAACTATATTGAGTTACACTTTATATGAGTTGGCAAAGAATCCGAAAGCTCAAGAGTTAGCGATTCAAGATGTGGATAACTACTTACGTCGCAATGATAACGTCTTGAAGTACGAGTGTGTTACCGAGTTGCCTTACGTGGAAGCTTGTGTTGATGAGGCTCTCCGTCTATACCCAGTGCTGGGAGTCCTGACTCGGGAGGTCATTGAGGACTATACATTCTCGACAGGATTGAAATTGGAAAAAGGTCTCCGCGTAAATGTACCGGTGTACCACATGCAACACAACCCTAAACACTTCCCGGAACCAGAACAATATCGACCGGAGCGGTTCCTGGGTGAGGAGAAGAATAACATCACGCCGTACACATACTTCCCATTCGGCGAAGGACCTCGACTATGTATCGGTAAGTTTAATTTACTTTCATACTTATAATATACTAGCTTTTCAGGAGTACCTCAGGGTCTTTACATTTGATCAATTTAGGATCTTCTACACATGTCTATACGCCTGGCTTTGCCTTGCCAACAACAAAAACGTAGATCAAACAATAACAATGACATGAATATTAGAGACACATGTTATTGAAATGACTAAGCAGTATTAACGTAACACGCACTCGTCAATCAAGATACTAAAGCAGACTTAAGCAAAGAAACATCTAATAGAGACACCGTTGTGATAATGAAACTAGTAAATATAATACATAATATATACTTTGTAAACAAAATTGGGACCGGTTATAACAAAGTCGTAATTTACGTTCGATTTTGTTACTTAGTATATATAAATATATTTTACATAACATAACATAACATAACATCACGCCTTTTATCCCCGAAGGGGTAGGCAGAGGTGCACATAGAAGTAACACCCACTTTTCACTATTTATGTTATGAGTCCCATGTAATAGGGGGTGAGCCTATTGCCATATACCGGGCAAATATATTAAAATATATTTTCTATGTATATATAGGTATTATAGAAGTTTCTTGCTCGTTCTTCTCCATTCGAATCTACGTTTTGGAATGAGCACCTAGCTTCACCTCGAGGGGTAACGGGCTATTTGGTTTAAGCGACATTTTTGCAACTTTACAGGAGAGCCTTTTAAAGTTTGAAATTTCGAAAAAAAATTCATAACAAAAACGCTTCTGCAGTTATTTGAACTGGGTAAATTGCATTGAAATTTAAATAAAAATATCTAGTTGCTGATACTAATTCCAAATAAAGCGGACCTTTAATTATAAAGATAAATGTCGCTTAATACAATCTGCCCTTTTTTAGAGTCAGGAAAAATGATTTAAGTGACTTCATAACTACAATTGGCTACAAGGGAAAAAAATTAAGCGACGATGCACTCTATTTACAGAGTAAGCCAAAAAATATGAAGTAACGAAACCCAAAATAAATAGAAGCAAGCTATTTATTTCAACTACCAATTTAGACTAAAATGAGTAACAGGCTAATTTACTTATGTGACATATAACATTGAAATTGTATCGTTAAATGTTTATGTTTATTTACATCTAAGACGATTAATGGCTGATAAAACAACCTGGATATATCGCAACAACCGAAAATCTCAGGTGCTTACATCGGATAAATAAACACAACACAATATCAAAGTATTTATTTAGATTAATAATAACAGTCTCCATAGGAACAACGATTATAATAATATTATTATTTATTCAGCAAAATCAGATAAATTAATGGGTTATTTACTGAAATTGTCGTTTTGTATGAAAAAATTTAAACGATTTTTTTCATGTATTTTTTATTTATATTTATCGAAGTAATCACCCATGTAATCAATGCATCGTTGCCAACGCAGTGGCAGTTTATTGGGCATCAATAAACTGCCACAAAATACTTCTTAAACAAATCAGCTGGACGGGTGGCAACAAATTCTTTAAATGCATTTTGTACTGCCTCTCGTTTATTGAATTTTTTCCCGCGAAGAAGTTATCCAAATTCTGGAAAAGAAGTAGTCTGGTGAGTAGGGTGGATATCGGAGAGCTTCCAACCCCAGTTCTTGTAACTTGGAGACCATCTGTTGTGCAGCTTTAGGTCGCGCGTTGTAATGCAGGAGTAATGGAGATGAGCGATTGACCAGTGCTGGTTGGAGATGTGTCAGCTTCTCCATCATTTTGTTCAGTTCTTCACATTACACATCCGCAGTAATGCTCACTCCGTTTGGTAAAAGAACCTGTGATGAATCAGACTGGCGCTAGACCATCAGTGACCATCACTTTTCTAGGAGTAAGATTTCGTTTCGGGTATTGTTTAGGTGCTGAACTAACTACTACTACAACTATGTTGAGCAGTGCAAGGCACTGCTCGATGCATACTTAGCTCTGGCGATCATTGAGTTTGTGGGACACCCACTTGTCAAGTTTTTTTACCTTGCCAATTTGACGTAAATGGACCAATATTGTTTTGATGCTAACGTCGAAAGCTGTTGCTAAATCAGCCGTAGATTGTATGTCATCAGCTTCCACAATAGCCTATTGTCGCCAAAGTCTTTTGTTGATCTTGAAATTAAAGTACTTAGGATTCAATTTCGTTGAGCGTTTTACGTAAACACTGGCGGTGTGTGCGCGTCCCATCTGTCTTCGGCGCACTCTGGAGTGACTGAAGCGCCAGCGCACGATACTCCAGTTGGATGATCACGATTTTTAACACCCGGGCGATGAAATAAATATGGTATCATATGACATGATTGAAATATACCATATTAAAATTTAGTGATTGAAAGACCGATTCGTATTTTTATGAATACTGGCAAAATGTTTCAATATCCATTATTAATGTTATCATCTGTATAAAACGACTAGCATTTTAAAAAAAAGGAGGGCTAAATGATTTATGACTAAACAAAATATCTGAACGAAAACGACTATTTGGTTTAAGTAGCACCCTGCGTGGAAAATAAAAGCAGCTAGAAGTGTTTAAGAGACGAACCATGTCGTATTTGGGTGACGGACAAATGTTTTAAGCGACATCACACCGTGTGATTAGTGGGAAGTCAAAATGATTCAAGTTACTTGCTAGTAAAAATTAGAAACAGTAAAAACGCTTTAACTCAGATTGACTTATTAATTAGAGATAGGGTGACTGGTTTATGTCTCGGTTATTAATATGATGGTATGGTTCAAGTACATAATTTAATAAAAAATGCGAAATCCATGTCGTTTAATACACTGTCACTTTGGAAACAACACCAAAGTAGAATTGTTTGAAACGCCAAAAAAGTGCTCCGATTTTAATGAAACCGGCATCAATCGACGGAGAAAAATTCGCTGATTCCGAATATATATATATCTCAATATCGCCCAAAATGTCGCTTAAACCAAATAGTCCGTTACCCCTAGACCTAATTTCACTGACGGACTGACTGACAGACTATTATTTATTTTATATTTGTTGACGTTTCAAAAGTACCAAACTATGGTTTAATTGAAATAAATGCTTTGACATTGACTTTGACTTTGTTTTGTAGTAATAAACTGGATAGCCTATCCCTAACTTTCACGGCAATTGATCCCGCGTCGAGCGTACGAGGAAGCTACAAGCTATGAGGTCTAGCGGTGAAGCGACAGCAAGAAATAAAATAGAAAAGCAGGAATGATTGATATTATTAAGCGATAATGAATGATTTTAATGATTTACGATACATTAAGCACAATAATTTGGACATACAATTTAAATATTACAAACGAGGACGATCGCGAAGTGTACAGCGCGTAAGCCAGCTCGGTGCGGACTGTGTGGTGGCCACCGCGTCGTCGTTACTCGTGCCGGTCTCCCAAGGCTATTCTCGGCTGTCTCCGTACAAATATCACTCGCTCGCTGCGTGCGCGCGGCACGTGTAAGCTAGCGGTCGTTGACCTCGCTCCGAACAAAGGATCACCTGAGGTGGCGTGATTTTGAGGTGCGGTCACACTGACATCGAGCGGAGCGATTCCGCTCGCGCTTTGAGGTGAGGTTCGAGTGTTCTGGACCGCCACAGTTTAAAAAAAAGTTGGACAGAATAATATATTAGAATCCCTTTAAAAAATATAGCTACAAGAGGTAGTTTGAATCTTTAAAAGCCTTAAGATATTTTAATTCAGCCCTATGAGTGACTAAAAAAAGTTTAAGATGTCACAAAGCCAAAAATTTTAAACTCTTATAAAATAGTAAGTGAGCATTGCCGTGGTCTTAAATCAAACAAATGTACGTCCCGAACAAATATAAAAACTATAATAATATTTACTCCAACTTACTTAATGTGGATATATACTCAAAACCGGATTTAAAATATACATCAGCTATTGGTTTCATAAAACCGTCCTGCTAACTAAGCAGGTACCATTAGAAACCCAAAATGTTCAATGTTTAGATAGTTACTATGCAAATTCAATAATTAATAAATTTAACGGTTAAATCGTAATAATTGATTGTAATTTAGTAAAATATAGTAATTAAGTGTTATAAACAGTGTAATTCATGAACTTCTACGGTACTGTAATTGTACAAATAAATGTTATTTGTGATATCGTCTGACAACCTGTCAAAGGAACAACGACTACGGTGGGTTTGAAATCACAAAAACCGGGGGAGTATTGTATTTTTCTTCCATTTATGATTGCTATAACAGCTATGTTACGGTGTTATAACGGTGTACAGTGTGGCTATAATTGGAATACAAACACCACTTACAAGTCTACTCTACTCAAGTCTTTGAGTAACGTCCCGTACACACCGGCACCGTTTATGTCTCCTTTTGCTTGACAATAAGTGGAAGCAGAATCGATCGACTAAAACATAGCCCAGACAAGTAAAAACACTACATAACTGTCTTCACATTAACACATTAGACCACTACCATACTGAAATTTCAATATATCTACTAGGTACTAGTCTACCCACTGAACTTTATTTTGTTTTTCTGACCTTTCATACTAAGTACTCATTACTAGTTTTTGTTGTAATATTTCTTTCTATTACTCTGTAATCATAATAGTTTTAATCCGTTTCCATTCCATTTATTAATCCTCTTACTTAAATTTACCTTTTTATCTAAAATATTTTTATTTTCAGTCTACCTTCATTGTCCATACATACAAGTATTATTTTCATAAATTATTTCCAACACTTAGCTTCTGCTTCACATTTCAGGAACTGAGATATACACCAGCAACATGATGACACGCAGGGCTACCACCGTAAAGGACCTAGAAGACAAACTGCGGCTGACTCTAAAGGAACTGGAGACCACAAAACAGCTATGCAGCCAACTACTACAAGAACGAGAGGATAGTGAAGTCGAAGTTAAGAACATAATCGATAAGAACACATCCCTCAAGAACGAACTGGCTGAATTACATGTCCAGTATATGGACATACTCGACCAACACAACCAGCTGCAGTACACCGTCTCTACGTTCCAGGAGTGTACCTCTAGTGATACACACTTATCAGCCTTAAACAGAATTGCCGAATTAGAGTCTGAATTGTGCGATGCCCATAGGATAATCTCTTCCTCGCAAATAAAGAAATTTGAAGAAATACACACACTCATACATTGTTCGATGAGTTAGTAGGTTACACTGTGAGGTACCAGAGCCAGTGACAATTGATCTGACTGGTGACGACACTGTACACATATGCCCCTTCAAATCACACAATAAATTAAAAAAGTATATTAAAATTAATAAGTTAATTAAACGAACTCAGAAATCACTTAAAAAACATAAATTAAGAAAAGTGAACCTGAGGCTAAGAAAAGATAAAATTAATTTAATTCGAGATCTTCAATCTTGCACCACTGAGCTTGACCGCTGTAGATTAATGTATGACTCAAACATAGCAAGCCTTCATAATGATTTAATGACAAAGGAAGTTATGTTGAGGGAGATATTTGAGAAATACAAATATTCCCAACAACAGTTGAGTGAGCACCTGCTTGTGGCCTCTGAGCTGATAATGTTTTCTGTAATTGTGACTACTAAGAAAAACATATTATAAATAGCTTGCCATCCGACCACTGTGGACTAATGGTTGCGTATAGCTCTTATTTACCTATCCTAAAAATTCAAATAAGATATAGACAAATCACGTTTAAAAATCTGGAGAAATTGAGCAATTCTTTAACTACTAAATTATGCATGAAAGTATTTGATACTAGTAATCTGAATAAATTCTACAACGATTTCTTTGAGATGTTAAACAAGGAATTTAACAATATTTTGCCAATAAAAAATAAAGATATTCATACCAAATTTGTATATAGCGATTGGGCAACTGTAGGTATTCGTAAGAGTAGGGACAGACTTTTTGAACTTTATGGAATGAAACCGTACAAAAATGACACCCAATTTCACCAGTATGTAATATCTTATTCAAAAACCTTTAGAATAGTATGCAGAGTCGCCAAACGTCTTTATATTAGTAATAAAATAAAATCGTCTGATGATAAGATAAAAACTACTTGGAATGGAAAGTTATACACAACGAGACTGGTAGGAAAAGATTAAGAAACTCAGAATTTAATTTAAATACCGAAAGGGGACAGAATATTTCATTAAACGTAGATGTAGCCCAGGAGTTTGAAAATTTTTTTACTAATATTCCTATTAAAACAACTGAACATTTAAAGTCATCAGCAAACCTCTCTGTAACTTTGCATAAGAACAACATAGAATCATGTCAATACGACTTTAGTTTTCGATATACGAATCCTCTAGAAATGATAAAAGTTTTTCAAGAAATCAAGACCAAATCAACGGAGGATCTTTGGGGCTTATCGGTAGTAGAGGTAGTTTGCAAGTCACTAATCCAAACTGTAGCGCCATATCTGGCTGTGATTTTCAATAAATGTATAGATGACGGTGTTTTCCCTGACCTAATAAAATATAGTAAAGTTATCCCACTATTTAAAAGTGGTGACACTAATGAACCTAACAACTATAGGCCGGTATCTGTTTTGCCGGTTCTCAGCAAAGTCTTTGAAAAGTTGATGCTGTCTCGGATGCTTCATCATTTTAATAAACATTCCATCTTTCACCAACAACAATACGGTTTCACTAAAGGTCGTTGCACAACTGATGCCGGTGTCACTTTGATTAAGGAAATATTTGGTGCTTGGGAGGAAGCACAGGATGCTATTGGTGTCTTTTGTGACCTCTCAAAAGCATTTGATTGCGTTGACCACGAAACACTTTTGCTGAAATTAGATCACTACGGGATAAGAAACTCTGCGCTCCGTCTTATGAAATCCTATTTAGAAGAAAGACAGTTAAAGGTTCATGTTAACGGTATTAGCTCCCGGAACCGCGCTCGCCCTCCGACATATCGACGCCGGACATTTCCGCCGCGGAGGACTCTGAGCAGGCAGCGCTCGAAAGAGCCCAGAGGCCTTAGTACGAGTTTGTTTTACGTTTAAAGTAATCGTAACGAGTACGCGTTCGGCGCTGTGATTGGTTACTTCATTGGTGCCGGCCAATCGGCGTGCCGAACGCATACTCGTTTCGAATACTTTAAACGTAAAACAAACTCGTACTAAGGCCTCTGCCCTCCGCAGCCAGCTGCTCGGCTGACTCCGCGCAGGCAGCTGGTGCCGGTTTCCGGCGACCGCTGCCCTTGCCGCCCCTACCCCGCGCCACCGTGGGGACCTTAGGGGGAGGCGCCTCCTGCGCGCCAGAGGACGGGGATGGAACGTCCTCCTCCAGTCTGGGACGCTTACACGTCCCCGTCACGCGACGGCGTGAGCTCTTCGAGCTCACGCTCAATCGCTCCGCCAGCGATGTGTCGGACTCAGAGTCCGACTCCCTCCGACTTGACTCCCGTGTGTGGGGCCTGCTGGACGAGTCCAGCGCCTCACCACGAGTCCCGGAGCCACTAGGGCTCCCCTCTACCGCCTCTGTAGGTGAGCCGAGCTCACCCGCACTCTCCTCCTCCGTCAAATGTGGTTTGTGTGTGTTTTTAAATTTCTCCATACAATTCTCACGAGTATGGGGGAAATAATCGGTCCACCCAGGCAGTGCCCCCTGTACCTTGGTAAGTGAAAATTTGTTTCCCAACTAGAGGGTCCACTGGTCCCCTAGCTGGGGGTGCGCTCACGACTGACACTACTCCTCAGCCATGCATACTCTCGCCGCGCACCAGAACTTAGTATTGGAGGAATTTTTTATAGAGGTTATCTTCCTCGCGGTCCGGGCGACCAAGCCAAGACCCTCGTCCCGTTCAGAGTCACAAAACATGACCGTGGCCTCCTTACGGATTACGATATCGACGGCTGCAATCGGGGACAGCTTGTGGCCCGATGCTGCTCGCTGACAGGGCGAGTGCACAACGAGCACCGCCCTTGTCTCTCCGCTACGCTCTCTGCTAAGTTCAGAGAGACAGGCGGAGAAACGCCCCACGGAAGCGCGGGCTATGAGCACACAGCCCGCCGCCTCCAGAACCCTATCGGGTTCGCCCGCCCAGTCCAGAAGTCTGCTGCGGGCGACAGTCACTCCAACCCTATCACCCCCGCTAGGGAGACTGTCGCCCGCACCCAAGGTGCACCACGGGGAGGTCTTCTGGCACCGCACCCCTCCTTTTTCTTGTATAGAAGCACTATTTCTATGGATTGTCAGTATGCATATGTGAGCACCATGTTCGACTTAAGATTTTTATTTTTTTTAATAAGTTATTAGTATAATGCGTCAAGCATGTCTTTGCATTGTTCTTACATATGCGTACAGTATTGAAATATGTATCAGAGACATTGTAGAACATACTTTTTTAAAAAAAGTAACGAATGGAATTTCTTGCTCGTTCTTCTCCATTCGAATCTACGTTTTGGAATGAGCACCTAGCTTCACCTAATTTCACTGACGGACTGACTGACAGACTATTATTTATTTTGTATTTGTTGACGTTTCAAAAGTACCAAACTATGGTTTAATTGAAATAAATGCTTTGACTTTGACTTTAATCTTCATCAAAATCTGCACACTTATTCAACAGATGATCATCATCCACGTCAACAGCCTATAAATGTCCACTGCTGAGCAAAGCCTCTTCTCACACGGAGAAGGCTTGAGCATTAATCACCACGCTTGTTCAGTGCGTGTTAAAGATTTCAAACTTATAATTAGAAATTATATAAATCTTGGTTTCCTCACGATGTTTGCCTTTATCATTTGTCAGTGGTGTCTAAATATTCTTAGAAAGTACATATAACTCGGAAAAAGTGACATTGGTACTTGCCGTTGGTGGGTATCAAACCACACATGCTTGGGAAGTGGATGTCTTAACCTCCGGGCCACCACGACATCAAGAGTTCAACCAATAATAGTACTGAAATAAATTGTTCTCTAGATTTGTTTTGATTCCATCAAATCAAGTTCAATCAGCCAAACCAACTGTATCTGACTTTGACTTTGACTTTGTCATTTAAGCGATAAAACTGAACATATGATCAAGATTGTCATATTTTTGATATAATATATCTAATGTCACTGTAATATAAATTCACAGAGAACTTCTGTACCAGCAAAATCGCTACTGATAGATAAGATTTGAAATTGGCAGTAGGTAAACTTACTTAAATTATCTGTAGTTTCATTCAACAAAAAAAAACCTATTTTATGTTTCGTAATCACTGATAAGATGTCTAGGTATATAGAAATATTATATAGATAGATGCGATAAATTTGTTTACAATTTAGCACGATGTAGAAAATATTTTTCAGTACAGTTTCGTCCCTTATACGTTAATTTCAGAAACTAACAGTTAGAGTTGAATTATGTTTTAACAATTGATCAACTGTTTCCTACGGAAAATTATTAATTACATTGCAACAGTGTTTAAGTTCAGGAAAGATTAACGCTGGACTTTCTAGCTCATTCATCTCTATTAGATTTTGTCTGATCGTGCCGACCCATTGCTTGATGCCAAACACACTCAAACAAGATGCCGAAGCATAGATCTCCCGCGAAAAAAACTAGTATCATGAAGTCATTGATAGTATTTAAACATAAAAACATGGGGCTACAACATGGGGTTCATCAAGAAACCTATTCACTCCCCGTGAATAGGTTTTTAAGGGTCGGCAAGACGCATGTAATGCCCCAAGTGTTGCAGGCGTACATAGGCCACGGTAACCACTTACCATCAGGTGGGCCGTGTGCCTTTTTGCCACCGCGTCGTGGTATAAGTATCTTATTTATATTATTATATATTGGTCGTCTTTAATAAGGAGTAATCTCATCATATTTAAGTGACTGTTATCAGAGAAATATTATCATAATGCTCGTAATTACAGTGACCTTAAAAAAATATCAAAACATTGTGTACATGTTGTGAGACTACAAATAATAAATAAATTGATTCAAGATAACTACTAGCGTCGCAATGATAACGTGTTGAAGTACGAGCGTGTTACCGAGTTGCCTTATGTGGAAACTTTTGTTGATGAGGCTCTCCGTCTATACCCATTCTTATGTATCGTTCTGTCACTACAAGTTCTTTGTGAAATGACAGAGATGGCATGATATTTAAGCACGACTTAGAATTGAGTAGCCTTTCAGTATTGGGGTGTAAGCCTAGTTGATTTTTCAATAATGAGTAGTGGCAGTGCACCTGCTACAATAAAGACAATAGAAAATAGAAATTTCGTGATATAACTGTCAAAAAATTATGTTACATTGGATGAGTTTTTTATTAAATGATCATATGGCATATGAATCACCTGATAGTAAGCAATCGGCGCCGCTCATGCACACACCCTAGACACCAGAGGCGTTACAAGTGCGTCACCGGCCTTTTGGAGATTAGGAATTTGAAGATTGTTGGGGATACTGGGATTAGAGAGAGAGAGATCTCCTGTAACCTAACACACATGACGAAACACAATGCAAGCGTCATTTCACGTCGGTTTTCTGTGAGGCCGCGGTATGACTTCGGTCAAGCCGGCTTATTCGTGCCAAGGCATGGCTCTCCCACGTTTTAAGCGAATCCACCACCACGTACCTTTTCCAAGCACATTCTGATGGTATGCGTTACTTATCTTCCTTTTTTTCTTTCCAGGAATGAGGTTCGCAAAGATGCAGATAACAGCGGGAATTATAACGATACTCAAAAAATATCGCGTCGAACTTGCACCGGGAATGAGCGAGAAACTTCAATTCGAACCGCGGTCTATAATCACTGCACCTATTGGAGATATCAGACTGAAATTCATTGAAAGAGAAGGATGGCAACAACGAATGTTTAAAGCGCCAAGTGAAGCTTAAGGTATGATTAAGTAAGGCTAATATGTCATAGGCCTAAGTGAGAATAAAATGGTGTACTAAGACAAGTACATAAGAACTCTGTTCATATCAATATACGGCTCGGCTGAATCACGTTACTGTTTGACTAATTTAAAGCTACAAAAGCCAAATTAGTTAGGTGTAGTAAAGTGCACGCCTGATTATGAGCCCCTGGCGAGCTCGAAATTAGTCCAGTTAACTCGTCGAGTTGTTACGTGAGTAAGCCCTAATATGTTTTTCTATAATCATTACATGATAATTAAAAAACATTATAAAAATATAGTGATTGAAACATTGTGATATTGAAATGTTACTTTTAAGTTGTATAATTGTATATTGGTAGTTTTTTATATTGTTTTTTTTTGTGACACTTAATAATAAAACAATTTATAAACAATACAAGTTTTCTTCATTTTAATTTAACACCTTAATCACAGCATTGGTCACAGGCACTGCCTGCCAACGTACTTTTAACAGTTGAATTCAAATATTTAAGTTAGAATAGGTAACTAAAAATTACGAGTTACTCGCGTAAATGTACTGAGAAAAGCTCTACTAGTTTCGAGTCACAGAGGGACTCTTCCTCATGGGTAGCGTGCGCGGACACGGCGATGTCACACAGTAGGCTGCTAAACTAGTAGAGTTTTTCTGAATATATTTATGTGAGTAACTTCTAATTTTCAGTTAATCCAGCTTGTCTCCCGATATTTATTATATTGAAGGAATAGTTCTTTCTTGTTTAACAAATTGTCTAACTGGCTCTGTTGTTCTCTGTTGTCTAAGCGGTTAGTCAACGGCCTTGAGAATACTTTTGTCACATCCACTCTTCCAGCGGGCCTCGCAAGAACCAATTAAGAGACTACCTACTTGATAGAAAGAGCCCTGATAAATCTGATCATTTATGGCCGATTTTTCAATCATCAGTAATTTTGAACTGTAGAATAAAATTGTCAATTTTGTATTTAGCATGAAAAAATTGTGAAATATTCCTCAGTTAAAATTTATTTGGCGTTGAGTAAATCGGCCCTTAGAGCTCGTACACAAAACTGCGATGCGAATCGGCAACACATAAAATTACGATGTGAATTGCTGTGACGCGATTTCGTGTGACAAGGGGTCTCCCAGGGTGACCATTCCTTCAACGACTGTCAACCGTACTAACTACTACTACTACTACCGTAAATGGATCGTAAAAAGAAGTGTGCACCTCTGTTATTTTTTAGGAGATACAGGAAAAAGAAACAAAGAAGATTTTGGGAAGATAAGATTTTGATGCGCGATGCGATTCAATTCGCAAGTTCTTGCGATGCGTAGAGGAGCTTGCACATTTTTGCGATGCGATGTCGCATTGCAATTTTTGTGTACGAGCTCTTAAACTGAGATCTCTAACCGAACTACCAAGTCTAAGAATTATAGCAAACCTATTGTTAAAAATAATACTGTTTTTCATTTATTATTTTTCTTGTTAGATGTGATGATATTTTTATCTAAATTGACTTTGACTAAGGCTCAATTTTTCAATGCAATTTCCAGTTAAATTTTAACTGACGAATAACTTTCAATATTTGACAATTCTTCCATACTAAAAACTGTCAAATGTCAGTTTTATTCTACTGTTAAAAATTAACTGATGATTGAAAAATCGACCTTAAATTGATAACATAAAAATTAAAGATTTATAATGCGGTGTTATAATGTAAATAATTAAATTAAATTAAGAATATATTGACAACATTATCTCAAAAACTAAAAAAAACTATCCTTCTATTGAAAATATATCTATATATATAAAATTCAAACGTGATTGACTGACTGACTGATTGACTGACTGACATAGTGATCTATCAACGCACAGCCCAAACCGCTGCACAGATTGGGCTAAAATTTGGCATACAGATAGATGTTATGACGTAGGCATTCGCTAAGAAAGGATTTTGATAATTTCCACCCCCAAGGGGGTAAAAAAGGGGATGAAAGTTTGTATGAAACTTTGTCAGTTTTTAACTGATCGGGTTGAAATTTGGCATGCAGATAGATGTTATGACGTAAGCATCCGCTGTGAAAGGATTTTGATAATTTTCACCCCCAAGGGGGTAAAAAAGGGGATGAAAGTTTGTATGAGACTTGTTCAGTTTTAAACCGATCGGGTTGTAATTTGGCATGCAGATAGATGTTATGACGTAAGCATCCGATGTGAAAGGATTTTGATAATTTCCACCCCCAATGGGGGTAAAATAGGGGATGAAAGTTTGTATGAGACTTTGTCAGTTTTATACCGATCGGGTTGTAATTTGGCATGCAGATAGATGTTATGACGTAAGCATCCGATATGAAAGGATTTTGATAATTTCCACCCCCAATGGGGGTAAAATAGGGGATGAAAGTTTGTATGAGGCTTTGTCAGTTTTAAACCGATCGGGTTGAAATTTGGCATGCAGATAGATGTTATGACGTAAGCATCCGCTGTGAAAGGATTTTGATAATTTCCACCCCCAAGGGGGTAAAAAAGGAGATGAAAGTTTGTATGAGACTTTGTCAGTTTTAAACCGATCGGGTTGAAATTCGGCGTGCAGATGGATATTATGACGTAAACGTCCCTTTAGAAAGGTTTTTGAACATTCTCACCCCAAAGTATGATACTTTGCCAGTTTTAAATTGATCGGGCTGAGACTTTGCATGCATAAAGTTACTATGACATAGGTATCTCTTTAGAAAGGATTTTGATAAATTCCACCCCTAAGGGGATAAAATAGGGAATGAGAGTTTGTATAAATCTTCTTCGCCGTTGAATTTAGAATCATTGAATCTTTTTGAATTACATTCGGTAAAACGATGATTTGGGACCTGGGTACCGTATGATAGTTTTTTCACAGATGTCTCACGAGAACGGGAACTATGCGTCAATGCCCCAGGACTCTCTAACTCTTAACCACTGAACTTATTCTAGAGAGATTCGGTACAACAATAGTCGATAGAATAGTTTTTATTACTCAAACCTTACGTGATCGGGCACTGTACTGGTAAGATCCCTGCGGGATTATTTATTTATTGAAACTACGATAAATCATTTCAAAATAGGTAAATCTTACTTAGGCACTGAATTGATTCTGGTTAATTCTGTCAGAAGTCATTAATCTACGCGGACGAAGTCGCTGGCAACAGCTATCTACACATATAATAAATCGTAGAAAAGTCAAAACTGTACATTGAATATTTTTTAAAAGAATATTTGAAGCGTGATCTCTAATCGATACCGAAGCCAATAATGTGGTTTTTAGAATTTTTGTCTGTTTGTCTGTATGTATGGCCGTGATGATCTCAAAAAGTACTGCACTACTATTTCAAATTTTGCATGAATATTACTAACAAGTCTGGTAAACATATAGGCTACATATTATCACGCTATCATCTACGGGACTGAATCAATTCTGACGACATCCATTACGGTAGAATATCCCTTGATAAAAACTAATTCAAAAGCCTAAATTCTGCCAGAAGTCATTATTCTACGCGGACGAAGTCGCGGGCAACAGCTAGTACAACTTAAAACTATGAACTAAAATATTTACACCTTAAAAAAAGATAATGTTGTCAAAAACTTTCTCAATGTTAAATCAAGTCTTTGAATGTAGAGGTACAAGTAAAAATAGTGTATGCCAAAGAAGAAAAAAAAAATGTGTAAAATATGCATGGAAAGAATATATTTATATAATAATTGTGTATGAACTCAATATGTCTGATATAAAAAGATTTTATTTTATTAATTTTATGTAGATACTCATAGACCAAAAGAGGACGGTTAAGGGTTGTTGATGATGTAGAGTTCTTGTGTTCTACTTTTATTCAGTTACTACATCAAGGTAGTAAAAACAAGCATTAGATATTAGATAGATATTAGATAGCATACGACCATTAAAAATAATTAACCGTAAAGACACTTAAAAAGAAATACCTCAATAACTTAAAAACAAAGATAATTAAAATCACAGAAGTCTGTAGATAGGTACATCAAATAAAACAATGCTTCAGCAAAAACTCCTGGAAGAAAAGAAAAATTCTCAGTAATAGCCCGGAGTCTGGAAATGTGCCCGGTATATGGCAATAGGCTGACCCCTATTACATGGGACTCATAACATAAATAGTGAAAAGTGAGTGTTACTTCTGTGTGCACCTCTGCCTACGCTTTCGGGGATAAAAGGCGTGATGTTATGTTATATATTAGATATTAGATAGCATACGACCAATAAAAATAACTAACCGTAAAGACACTTAAAACGAAATACCTCAATAACTTAAAAACAAAGATAATTAAAACCACAGAAGTCTGTAGATAGATACTTCAAATAAAACAATGCTTCAGCAAAAACTCCTGGAAGAATAGAAAAGTACTAAAAGAGGTTTCATATTGATATATAAACAGATAAAAATAAACATTGAGTAAATGAATTTCCTAAGCCTAAGTCAATAGAGCGCACCCTTCTCGGCAAACACACGATAAAGATATTTCGGAGCATTGTTCAGTTGGATACAAATCTTTATAAGAATACTAGCTACTGCCTGTGGTTTCACTCGCGTTCCCGTAGGATAAAAGGCCTATGTACAATTCCAGACCATAACCTAACCCTGTGCCAAATTTCATCTCGATCGTTATGGCCGTTTTAATGTGAAGGAGTGACGAACAAACAAACATACAAACTACCGCATTCATAATATTAGTAGGATTCTTAAACCATTCATAAATCAACAGCCTATAATTGCTAAACAAAGGCCTCCACGTGATGGTAAGCAATTGGCATAGCCCATGAACATCGGGAACATCAGAAGCGGTATAAGTGCGTTAAAAGGCTGGCTTTCAGAGATTGGGGAAGGGGGGGGAGTAATTGTCAATTTATATTATATAATAATACCTCAGTTAACCTCACTCACACGACGGAACACGATGCAAACATTGTTTCACGTCGATAAGCCGTGGTATCACTTCGGTCGAGCCGGCCCATTCGTGCCGAAGCATAGCTTTCCCACACTTAAAAAACTTATACTTAGAAATAATCAACACTTAACAACATTTTCCTTTGCCATTTGTCAGTGATATCTAAATACCCGACCTGTTGGGAGCAAGTTGTTTGTACCGGCTTTCTGCGACCTTTCTCGGGTCGTCTATCCGCCAAGCAGGTGAACGTCCTATACTGCACTGATAGGGCCGATTGAGCCAAAGCTTATCCAGTGGAGGATGTGTAAGTAATCAGTCGTCGTAACTTCTCCGAGCTATTTAAGTAATATACCTTACGTACTGGATTTAAAATTAGGATAATTTTTAACTCTTTTCTCCACCCACGAACGGTTGCAACGAGAGAATACATGGATGGCTCCTTAACTGATAAGCAACTGGCTGACGTGTGACGTGTAGCGGGTTGGATCCTTTGGTATTTGTGTGACACAGGAGAAAATCCTAATTTCGGACAACTTTCAAAAAAAGAAATATGGACAAGTTCCCAACTATATTCTACAGCATGAATTATTGCTAACATCCACCTATCAAGTAATTATAAATTGTGAAATTAGTTAGTAACTTCTTTTACAATTTGTCCGTTCACTACGGACAGATTTTTTTATAGGATAGGCCGGCAAATTTTTAAATTTGTTTTTTTTTAATTAAATTTTTTTTTAATTAAAAACGTTTAAATTAAAAAAAAAATGAGCAGATGGATCACCTGATGATAAACAATCGGCACGCTTCATACAATTATTTACAATTTTACAATTAAGTCGTAAATGAACGATGCTTGTACTCTTATGATCACAGCTTGTGGCGATCGCACGATCTCCGGGGAGGCGGCGAACCTCCTTGCCGGATCTGCATGCGAAGGTGCTCGCGCGCGTGTATGGTATGCGCGCGGAGAAACATTGTACAGTGGCACATTATGCCACTGTACAATGTAACACCCATAATTCACTGTTTATGTTATGAGTCCCAAATAATAGGGGGCGAGCTTATTTCCATATACCGGGCACAATTCCAGACTCCGTGCTACTACTGAGATTTTTTTAAAACCTAGTAATACTTTGCCCGACCCTGGAATCGAACCCGAGCGGCAGTCGCACTTGCGACCACTCGGGCAACGAGGCATGCTTAACATAGCATGTTAAAAAGCATCCTATTGAGCTTGCTTAAAAATAATTTTATAATAACTATCGTGGGACATACTAAAGTAATTAAAACTCTCGAGTTACATAACATAACATAACATCACGCCTTTTATCCCCGAAGGGGTAGGCAGAGGTGCACACAGATGTAACACCCACTTTTCACTATTTATGTTAAGAGTCCCATTTAATAGGGGGTGAGCCTATTGCCATATACCGGGCACATTTCCAGACTCCGTGCTACTACTGAGGATTTTTTAAAAACCCAGTAATACTTTGCCCGACCCGGGAATCGAACCCGAGACCCCCTTGCCCGGCAGTCGCACTTGCGACCACTCGGCCAACGAGGCAATCAACTCTCGAGTTACTCACGTGTATATACTGAGAAAAACTGTAGGCTGCGCGACATCGCAGCGACTGCGCACGCTGCTCATGAGAAAGAGCCCCTCTGTGGCTCGAAACTAGTAGAGCTTTTCTCAGTATATTCACGTGAGTAACCCGCGATTTTTAATTAATGCTCAAAAATTTTCAAAAATCGGGCTCCTGTCAATTCTAAAATGAGCATGTTAATTTTAAAGCCACATACCGACACACACGCTATTAAGTGACAAGTGCTTTAGTCATCAAATGACGCATGTTTTCGTGCGCCAGTACCTTTGTTAATAAAACATATACTACTTACTATAAACTACAAACGTGTTAGCAATTTATTATTTGTGGGTTATCGTCTACATACAAATTAAGTTCTTAAGTAATTCCTTTGCTGCCATCCTTCACGTTCAGTCAATTTTAATGCGATGCAGTTGTCCAGAGGTTGGGTCAATATCGTCTTGGGGTCAAGCTCTAACTCTGTTGCCATTCCCTCTGCCAATTCCACTTTGTACTTCTTCAGGAAGGTGATGAGACCTGACAATACTTGCATCTTTGCGAAGCGCATTCCTGTAACAAAGAAGATTAAAATTGTAGTAATCGAATAGCTGGTTGCTACTGAACCAATGATCCTATTAATAAATGCAAAATATGTTTAACTGTTTATTACTCCTTTACATCAAAATGATTGAAGGGATCGAGATGAATTTGTTACAGGTTATGGTCTAAAATAACACAAAGGCCATTTTATTGGACGGGAACCCGGGCCAAGCCGCTCGCAAAATCTAGCTAAAGTACATCAAACGTGTTGAATAATTTAACAATTAGTAGAATTGAGTAATATCTATTTTGATTTTAGAAATTTTTAGAAATGACTACGCGATTGGCGCATTGGCTGGGCAACCGGCTGCCGTACAATGTGTCGCGGTTTCGATTCCCGCCTGGAACATTTCGGGTCTGGGTGTCATGTGTATATGAACTTGTATGTTTGTAAACGCACCCACGACACAGGAGAAAATCCTAGTGTGGAGCAACATTTAAAATATCTCAAAATCCTAATCCCCAAAAAGCCGGTAACGCACTTGTAACGCCTCTGGTCTTCCGGGTGTCCATGGGCGACGCCGATTGCTTACCATCAAGTGATACATCCGCTCGTTTACCGGCTCATGTCATAAAAAAAAATCTCGAGCTATACGCATTTTGTAGAGACATAAACTTAATATAATGAGTAAGTTGTTACATACCTATACACAGTCTGGGTCCAGATCCGAATGCAAAGAACGTATTAGGGTTTATATGCTCCTTATTTCCAGGCATGAAACGTTCTGGGTTGTACTTTTTAGGTTCAGGGAAGTATTCGGGATTATAATGCATGTCATACACTGGTATATGGACGCGGACACCAGCGTCTAACTTCAAGCCTGTAGGCAGAACGTAGTTATCCATGACTTCACGGGTCAAGTTGCCTATCACAGGGTACATCCGCAGGGCCTCGTACACACAAGCCTCCAAGTAAGGCAGCTCCGTCACACAATCATACACCAGCCTGTTGTTGTGACGACGTAAAAACTCGTCCACCTCCGCAGCAGCTCGTTCTTGCAGCTCTGGGTGTTTTGCTAACTCAAACAAAGTAAAACTCGTGGTAGTCGCCGACGTCTCGAAACCAGCAGAGAAGAACATAATACTCTGCGCAATCAGCACCTCGTCACTTACTTTTAGTTTCACCTTCTTCTCTTCCCCTGTTTTCTCATTACTTAAACTATCCCCAACTATATAATCCTCTGTCTTGAAATTCAAGAGCAGATCGACAAAGTCATTCCTTGGTGATGGCTTGTAGTTTCGGCTTTCGAAGACACCGGTCAATAGGTTGGAGAAGAATCTGTCAATAATCTTAGGGAATAATTTGAATCCAAGACCATAGAAAATGGATGGCCATGCAGCTCTACAAATAATTTTGAAGCCCCGATATTTCGATGACTCGAATATTTCGTTAGCCATGAATTGGAAGGGGTTGTTTTCTTTTTCTGTCATGGTGTGAGCCTCTACTCCAAAAGCACAGGAACATATACAGTCCATTGTATATTTTGCAACTGCACTTCTTACTTCAACGACATTAGACATTTTAAGTTCCTTGTTCAGCATGTCTTCAAAGCCGATTGTGCACTGTTCAATCAAATAAAACATATTTCTCATCTTTAGTGAAGAGAAGAGAGGCGTTAGATTTTGTCTCAATACTTTCCAGTGGTCACCTGAACCGAAGAACATGTTTTGAGTCGTAACCTCTTGATCACAATATTGGGAAGATTCCCTGCCGCTGACGTAGTAGAAGTCCTTTGTTAACACATGTTTGATGATCTCGGGGTCTTTCACTACTAGGACGGGCAATGTGCCGAAGTAAGCTCCGAAGTAGGGTTCATTCTTAAACTTGTGACACAATTTCTGGACCATTTTTCCCGGGTATTCTTTTTGCAAAATGTAGTTCCCATAGTTGCCCAAAATAGGCAATGGGTCGGCGTATGGCACATTCTTTTTTCTCCAGTAGCTGAGTTTTTTACTCGATATGTAATAAATTAAAGACAATATTACGAATAGTAATGACGCGAGAACGATAAGCCCGTTCATTTCGGCTAACGTGTTATTGTCGACTGTGGACTCTTCAGACCGGTCGTTGATAAAAATGTGCTCAGACTCCACCTACTTATATCTATCAGACTATAATGCAGACATTCATATTATACAGTGTGTTCTTTGAGTTATTTTTTGTCTAACAGTGATAAATGATAACTAAATAAATGTTAGTGGCCTTGTTTAATATTTTTGTACCATATACAATCGTAACTAGTTGGTTTGTATTAAATACGTAGGTATACATATGGTATCAAGTCCACTTAAATACATTTAATGAGCATGTATTAAAATGAAGAAAATTGTGGTGGGTTATTAGGTCAGTTTTAATTTACACTGCCTAATAGGGTTCAAGAACAAATTTTTAGTATTGGCATGTGGAATGCAATAAAAGAATTGTGTATTAAATAATGATGTAAAGTTAATAGTGGTGATGATGAATGCACGTTGAATAATGATCTGCAGTGAAAGTTGGTCAAGTAGTCATTTCGGATGATTTCGATATTTCGGATTTTTTTAACAATAGGTACCTAATAATAATAGTATCACGGAGTCTATTCATGACAATAAGATCCTATTACATTATTAAAAATGGGTTTTACATTTATTATGAGTGCATCTGCTTACATTGTGCAAATAATTTTATGCTTTGCTCTTATTATTTTTCTTATTATTGCTCTAATTATATAAATACCAGTAGGCTGCGCGACATCGCCGCGACCGCGCACGCTGCTCATGAGGAAGAACCCCTCTGTGGTTCGAAACTAGTAGAGCTTTTCGCAGTATATTCACGTAAGTTACCCGCGATTTTTAGTAAATTTTATGCTGTTTTATAAACACCTATTTATAATTATACAATGTCAACCTCATTTATATGTAGGTACCTTATGTAGGTACAATTTTCCGACTTTGTTACTTACTCGTATATATTTCTTTTTTATTTGTAACTTTCATTTCACAATAAAACAAAAACAATAAAAACAATAAACGAAATCGCTTTGAACAGTCTTACAACTAATACAAGATTTTTAGTAACAACCTGTAGGTAAAATCGAGCTAAGTCATCGTCACTACAACAATTGGACATATGCTACCGCGGAGTTTTTTGTAGACATTAGGTATGATGTTCTTCAATATTGTTGTACATTATTTTGTTCTATCGCTAATAGCTTCGGCACCATTCGACGAAAGACATTTTAAACTGTCAAACACCAAGCGATCACCGGTGACCGCAACCTATTGTTCTATAATTGTGTCTACAAAACCGGTACTCGACGAGTTAAGACTCATTTTTCTACACCTTTGATTACATTGTTCAAATTTTACCAAGAATCCCTAATTTTTTCAAAACGAAATGTAGCCTATGTCAAATTGGAAGAATGTAGCATTCTATTGGTGAAAGAATTTTTTAAATCGGCCTATTATAGTACTTTTTGAGCCTATTCATTACAAACATACAAAAATAGGTACAAATCTTTTCTCTTTATAATATTAGTATAGAAATATTTTCCAGTTCTATTAAACGTATGTTTTTTAAAAGCCTACTAGTACTACCCTGTAAGAGTACCATTGCGTTAATGTTTTATTTCATTTTTCCTTTGATTTGATCATGTGTCCCACTTCCATTTTAGCCTTTTTATTTTTAAGGTTACATCCTGTATCTTGGTCTTTTTAAGAATGTTGTTGTTTCTTATTCTATCCCTCCTCTTTACTCTATGAGTGAGGTTACCGGTAGCCTAATTACCCCCACCCCCATTTTCCTAATCCTCGACCATCCTCAAATTCCTAATACCAAAAAAGCCAAAAGGCCGGTATCATACTTGTAACACCTCTGGTGTTCCGGGCATACATGGGGCGATGCCGACTGCTTACCATTAGGTGGTCCGTCGTTTACCAGCTTATCCCATAAAACAAACAAAAGATATTATGACCTTGACGGTACAATTATTAAAACTAGAATTAAGCTAAAATGATGTACAAGTTCATGTGAATTACTTAAGTTTCCTACTTAGCGTCTGTTTCACCACCTTCATAACACACCCGATAAAGTTATGTGAGAGTCATCATCATCAACAGCCTATAAAATGCCCACTGCTGAGCAAAGCCTCTTCTCACACGGAGAAGGTTTTAGCATTAATCACCACGCTTATTCAATGCAGGTTGGCGAGTTCAAATTAGAAATTATAAGCGCAGGTTTCCTCACGTTGTTTTTCCTTCACCATCTGTCAGTGGTGTCTAAATAAATCTTAGATAGTACGTAAACTCAGAAAAAGTCACATTGGTACTTGCCGTTGGTAGGTTTCGAACCCGCACCCTCATGCATGAGAAGCGGGCGTCTTAAACCTCCGGGCCACCATGACATATGTGAGACTAGGTCATAAAAAATATGTTCTTAATTCAGATTTACCTGGTACATACATAGTGGCTATACAGACATTGTCAAACAGAGCCTAAGTAAATTAATTATTATGTGTTTCGACTTACTGACTGCGCGGGCAAAGGGTCTCGGGTTCGATTCCCGGATCGGGCAAAGCATTACTGGGTTTTTAAAAAAACCGCAATAGTAGCAACGGAGTCTGGAATTATGCCCGGTATATGGCAATAGGCTCACCCCTATTACATGGGACTCGTAACATAAAATAGTGAAAAGTGGGTGTTATATTGTATAGTGGCATTAAGTGCCGTAATGTGTACCTCTGCCTACCCCTCCGGGGATAAAAGGCGTGATGTTATGTGTTATGTAATGTCCATTAGTTTGACAACAAGTTTTCATTTCATTGATTGTATTTACATTAAGAATGCGAGCTTACATACATTATAAAGTGGCATAATGTGCACCTCTGCCTATCCGGGATAAAAGGCGTCAGTAATGTTATGTTTCGGCTTACTCACGTAACTATTTGACGAGGAACTCGTTTCAGTAGCAGCGCGACAGTCACCGCGTGACAGTTCGCGGAATGCATGGTTTGAAACTAATCGAGTTCCTCGTCAAATTATTACACGAGGAAGTCGAAAAACATAATAATAAGTCTCACGAAAGTTAAAATATAAATAGGGCCCTATTTTTTTTCTTTTTTTTCTAACGCCCTGAGGACACGGTGGAACACACAGTGGGGGAATGCCCTGCGTGAGTTGTGCACCGCCGTGCCCTCAGAGACGTGAACGATGGCGAACTCTCGCATCCGGCCCTAGTACGGGTCGTGATGCGGAGCGACGGGGACTGGGATGCCATCTCCTCCTTCTGCGAAGTAGCTATGCTAGCTAAGGAGGAGGCGGGACGCGTGAGGCAGCGAAGCGCTGCCTCCTCGCAACCCAGCCATCGCCAAGGACGCTCCGGTCGTCGAGGATCGCGGGACGATCTCCGGCCACCGTAAGCGCGGGCCTGCGGACGGCGAGTATGGGTGGCTCCCCGTCCGATCAGAAACAGACCCGAGCATACGGCACGTTGCGCTCCCCGCGCGCCTCAAAGAGCCATCAGACCACCACAGATGGGGTCCAACAAGTAAGAGTTTGACACTCCCTCCCGCCTCACCCGGGCGGGAGCAGTAATTCGATGATTTTCCCCCCTTAAAAAAATACATAGTATTTGAGATTTTTACAAACAACATGCAAATAATGCAATTTTACGTGTTCATAGCTATGACTTTAATACTTTTTATACAATTATTTCAATTTCAAATTATTTCAAATTAAAGATTGCTTCGTTTAGACTTCACAGATACATACTTGTATACATACATATGTATATTGGAAATTGACATGCTTTGTTTCTTTTTCGGAAGTCAAGTTTTGCAACAAAAATTGCCATTACAAGCAATGCGCAAGCATTGGGGTTTGCGCAATGAGGAATGAATACGCAATGGAAGTTGCACAATAGGAGCCCTGGAGTTCGTCTAATTTCCTAATTACCTATTTCTGGGTCTTCCTAGACCCAGTGTCTTAGTTGTAGGTGCTGATGGTCCTACCAGGGTAATTTAAGGGTGGTAAGAATCCCACTCTCTCTAGCCTTTGTCTCTAAAACCTTTTGTAAAGTCTTAAATATTACCTATAAAGGTTTTGATCTACTTTTACACTTTACACATAGGTACCTTCTTGTAGAAATTTTAATCTGTGATTGATTGATGATGACTTTCAATAAAGTACTGCATAAGTACAAAGTCCAATTTTTTGCTGACTAATGACAAATATTGCAAATCACTTTTGTATATTTATAAACTTAATGTTATCTGGTCTCTAAGGATAGTGAACAAAACTGTTTACTTTAATATTTCGTTGATACTAAAGTAAACAACTCCTTAACCTCATAGTTGGTCGATTGCGTCGCTATAGTTAATAGTACCTACCTGTCTACGATTGACGAACAAAAGTTTTCGACTTCGATTTTTTGTGGATAGGGCAAAGTTGAGATTTTTCGGTTCTTCAAAGTCAAATTAATTTATTTGCTTTAAAACATTGTATTATAGATGTTACAATGAAATCCAGAGCGTACATGTTTTGCTAAAGACACATAGCAGGATCGGCTTTATATCGCTTCATAACAATATCAACTACATCATGTCATTCGTCCCCCATTCCTCGCATCCTGTCCGCGCTGTCGCGGAGAACCTAACGGGTAACCGGAGCTCCGGCTCGACGTGCAGGAGAAGGAACGGGGTGGTTTTTAGTCAGTAAGAGTCTGACACTCCCTCCCGCCTCACCCAGGCGGGAGCAGTCATTCGATGATTTTCCCCACTTAAAAAAAAAAAAAAAAATCCTGTCCGCGCTCAATAGCCTCGTGGAAGCCTACCCTGACTGTGACCTATTCATGGACGAGTTTAAAGCTATTAAAAAGGTTTGTCTCAGTTTTTGTGAAAGTCTCTGAAGTCTGTGTTGAAGTGTATAATTAAATGTTTTGTTTTCATTTTACTGTGATATAGGTACTTTTTTTTTGTCATCTACTATTGTAATTGTCTGATTTTTCTTTATGTTTTTTTAATTGAACTTTCATTGTTTTTTTTTTAATGTGATGTTTATATATGTGTTTAATTTTTTTTCTTCTTTTTCTGGTATTGTAACTGTTTGATTCTCTTTGATTTCTCGTTGTATGTGTGTTAATGTAATTGGTGTAAAACCGTGTTAAAATCACAATAATAAATAAATAAATAAATAAGTCATTAAAAATGTCGAACTTCGACCTAGACCATGCATGTTTTATTTTACTATTTATAAGGGATTTTTGCTGCCCTGGGGATTGGATCGAACTTGACTTAATTGGCTGGTGCCACCACTCATTCGACGATATACAATATAAGCGTTGTTTCACGCCGGTTTTCTGTGAGGCCCCACTATATCACTCCGGTCGAGCCTCCCCATTGGCCCCAAAACACGACTCTCCCACGTGAATAAACTAACATTCGATTACACATAATTATCCTAATTTCTACGTCAAACATTACTATAAGTATCGATGATAATTATTGGTTATCTAAATACTGAAATAACCTAAACTAATTATCAGTGAATATCTTGTAAGATTAGTCCACATGAATCACAATGACTGGTGTGTCATTATAATGCGGATATCATTAGAATATTATTATTAAATTTATTAATTGCTAGTTACAAAAATATTTCCAGGCAAAACTTTGATGTTGCAACTACTTTCTGGCAGCAAATAACGTTAAAATTCCAAAATTATTAGTTTTGACTTTGAATGGATACTTCAGTAATATTTGTCAGCTTCGTTTTTATGGGTTGGGCAAAGAATAGTGCACAGAGTCCAGAGTCAGACTCTAGAACAGAGTCTGACTCTGGACTCTTTATAATAATAGTTTCTTTGTTTTTCTTTCTGTATACCGCGCAGAGTTTTAGAACTGTAGGGAAAAATCAACTGTTCGTCTAGTATTTTTTTTGATGGGACAAGCCCGCCACATCCCCCAAAACCGCTGCAACTCCTATAAGCCAGGATCTACAGCAGACACAACCATAAAAACACCGGAACACTGAAGTCTGACGCATAACAGGGGCATGAATAACTGTCTTGGTTCCCGCTACGAAGTGAATCAGAAGATATTATAAGAGGAGAAGAACAATACGATATTTTCCACTTCCCTTCGTGGATTACTGCAGGAGACTGAATGAATAAGCCTAATGGCACAAAAAAAGAATGTACTACTGGGCCAGCAAAACAAAAAGCCCAGTCGCCAAGCACCACGGAAATTTGACTAAACTGACTAACTGTTCTTCTTGTACCTCTAGATATAAGAGCAGGAACGGTGACAAATGTTCTGTCGTTATCACGCGGCTAAGTATATATCCACATCATCAGCCTAGGATCACCATCTGCCTCTCTTTTCGACCATCATCATCATTTAGGACACAAAACGTTCACTGCTGAACACAGCCCCTTCTTTTCAACGGCTTCCAGATAGGTCTATAGACACTTTTCGACCATACCTCTTGGTTTGATCATATAACATAATATCACGCCTTTACTCCCTGAAGGGGTAGACAGAGGTGCACATTACGGCACTTACTTCGTGCCACTGTACAATGTAACACCCACTTTTCACTATTTATTTTACGAGTCCCATGTAATAGAGGATGAACCTATTGCCATTATACTTACCGGGCACAATTCCAGATTCCGTACCACTATTCTTTTTAAAAACCCAGTAATACTTTGCCCGTCCCGGGTATCGAACTCGAGACTCCTTGTCGCAGTCGCACTTGCGACCACTCGGCCAATGAGGCAGTCAAGGTTTTAATCATATCTACATCATCCATCTGTTTCTAGAGATTACGACGATACAATCCACCAAACGCATTTTAGATCCTCTTTCCAAACCTAGGCTATTATTCGGTCAAAACCCTTACTCCATCCCCATCATAAACAAAACAAATGTAAAAATATGAAACAAAAATGGTGTCAAAAAATCAATCGGGCGACAATAAATAAAGTGTCGAGATGTCGCGTGACTTTGGCTTAACATGCAGTGTTTCTTTGTACCTAATTGATGTGCGTGAACGGTAATCGAGCAGCAGGTATATCAGAAGACTCACTTTGATCAAAAGCCGGAGTAAAAAAGATTAATTTACCGGAGGCCCCAATTATCGAACCCCATTATCATCATAATAATCATCATCATCAACAACCGAAAGACGCCCACTGCTGGACAAAGGCCTCCCCTGGGGGGGGGGTGACATAATCCCCACGCTTGGCACATGGCTTGGGGATCGCAGTTAGGTCACCGATGTATTTATGGAAATGCTGCATGCCCATTCCTCGGTGTCTAGTCGCAGTTTTAGGACGTACCCGGGTCCTTTAACCGCTCCTCATCACAATCCCCAAATCCTCAATCCTCAAATCTCTAACAATAAAGTAACGCCCTCATACTCTTCTGTTGTTGTGTATCTCGATGGATAGCTTTGATTGTTTGCCATCAGGTGATCGATCTCCTCGTTGCCGCCCTTTAACCCAAAAAAAGCATGATGACAGGTCGTCTTACAGCTATGAGTCATTTACTTTGCTCGATACAGGTCGCTCGTTCAACTCGTTCATTCTAGAAGTCATTGGATAGGTATATGTACAAGCCATTTTCATTAGTTCTAGTTTGTTTGCAATTTTACTTGCCCATTAGTACTGTTCAGTCGGCCTAATTCCATATGTACATTTTACAATGTTTGACAGTAGATTAAAGGCATTCAAGTAGGTATACGTTATTTGAGAAACCCTCTCTAATTAATCTTCCCGTATAACATTTTATTGACATTCCTCTTGTGTGAGCTATTACAGGGTGTAAGCACCCTGAAACCAATCTCAATATCAATGCAATTTCAATGCAATAAAATCTCAATAATTATTCAATGTCAAAACTATACAACCCCTATCGTAGCCGTTAAAGTAGCATTCAGAGAACGGAATATAAAGCCAAACTCGATACCAATTAGTTCATAAAATATCCACGCAATACGGATGCAATGGGCGCTAGTGTTGCAACTCAAGAGTATGAAATTTCACAATGTGAATGTCGATCGATCGGAATTGGATTCAAGAGTAAGCCTATTAAAGCCGATTAAAGAGCAGCTTGGTCCTTTGAGACGGATATAACAACTTTTCGTCGCGTAATTAATACGATATACCTCTATAGAAAGTTGTAACGTTGTAGTTACCTTGTTTGCCCTAAATATAGTTTCGAAACCATATAAATTATAAATAATTACAATAGATTATTCTAAAACTATTATTAAAATACACTAAATAAACAAAAAGAAACACATCTTACTACTTACTAATTTAAAACGCATTAAAATAATTAATTTTATATAAAAACATTACGGAACCCAATATTAATTGTTTACGCAAAGGTCCTCGCTTCTATTGCGCCTACGCATCTCTAAACGAGTTAATAACTAGTCGTGTCGGCTCGTCTCGGGCGCATTCGTAAAATCCAACGAACAGTCAACTTAAAGGCATCAGAGGTGATGGCTGTGTCACTCGATCGCGGACGACCTACGTTGCAAGATCGTACTTACCTACCTAACTAAATCTACTTCAAATCAATTATATAAATTGTAATCAGAATCCCGCTGGGGTAAGTTTCCATGTATTGCTTAAGTGTTGCTATTGTAAGGTGTTTCTTCTTCTTAATTTCTCGCTAGCAGCGGCTATTCCTTGTCTGCTGGGACACTGTGACCTTTGGACCCGGCTATGTGGTCCGAGCTCTGCTAACGCTTGCCTTGTGTCTGCTTCCAGGATTTATGTTCTACAATTGACCTCGCGTCGCAGCCATCTACCTGGCGGATTTACGTTCTACTTTTAACCTCGCGTCGCAGCCTACCTGGCGGCGAGTGGAAGACCAGACCTCCTTCTACCTGGGAACTACCTAGGCCCTGCTAAAGACCTGGAAGTGCATTTGGTACGAGACCGGACCGCCTGCAGAGCTACTCCACAGTTCAGGCCAGTGTTCTCAGCGTACCTATTACCCCGAACCTGGACGTGATTAGGGCAACAGATAATTGGCGTAAATAGACTGAACTACTTCTAAAAAAGTGTTCTTTACAGGAGGCTAGGTGCCGCAAAGTCATTTAATCAGCGACAAGCACTAGACATCTTATGGCTGATATGTCGATAAAGATTTATGTCTACAGAGTAGATGAGCATTAATAAACAAAACAGTTCAAAAGTTTATTTAGCTATTTAAGCATGGGATTGCAATAAAATATATCACAATAAGTGTTTAAGTAAACATAATTGAACACGTCACCTATCAATCATAGATTATTGTGAATATACTTGTGTCATCGTAGCTTTTCTTTCACTTTAATCGTGAGTAGCATACAAGATTACCCGAATGTCACAAAAATTACCCACATTAAGTACTTACACTATGTTACGCTTTTATTTATTTATACACCTCCTCACAACCCAGCCATTGCGAAGAACACTCCGGGCGTCGGGTATTGCGGGACGATCTACGGCCACCGTAAGCGCAGGCCTGCGTACGGCGAGCATGGGTGGCTCGCCGCCCAACCAGAACCAGACCTGAGCGTGCGGCGCGTCACCTTCCGCGCGCGCCTCAAAGAGCCATCAGACCACCCCGAATGGGGTCCAATAGGGCTGATGCCGATTCGGAGCCGCCGAGAACTCATCGGGTTACCGGGGCTCCAGCTCGTAGTGCAGGAGTAGGAACGGGGTGGTCTTTAGTGAGTAAGAGTCTCCCGCCTCACCCAGGTGATTTCATTCGATGATATTCCCCCCTTAATAAAAAAATATACGAAAAGAACGGTATATACATACATTACAGAAAGATACGGCCTACTCACATAGTCCTAGATTTTTCGAAGTTCCAGTGATTAATTCGTACATTTCCCTCCTTCTAAATCGCTTTCCATTTTCTTCCGATCTTGGCCTTGATACAAATATCATGGAACTTCTGTTCCAAAGTGTTTATACCACAGATAAACATACATATATGCTAATATGCGCTCTCAGGGTTCAGACAGACGGTCCAGGGCTACGCGCATGCGTGCGAGCTCCCTTCTACTGGACTCACCCTGACAGTGGTAGGGCGACCATCATACATGGTACACTAGGACAACGTCCCTATCAACAGGTTGAGTACATACTACCTCTAATTATGATAATGAAATTATTTCATGAAAAGATTTAATGTAACATTAAATCTTTTTAGGTAAAATATATCTAAATTGTAAATTGTAATTGTAACTGAAAATTGGCATAGAGCAACTTTATTTTATCTTGTTCACCTGTATACATGCACCTGTGTGTGTGTGTGTGTGTGTGTGTGTGTGTGAGTATGTGTGTGTACACATGTTTTTGTGAATAAATTATTTGATTTGCAATAATTTAGCTATGAGCCTACAGATAATTTGGTGATCACATTGAGGTGTTTTGTATTTTGTAGACAAAATATTATGAATTGGTAGTTTATCTCACTGTATAAGTCAAAACAATGTTATCCTTACATAAATATCGGACAAGTTTTAAATAAAGACAAGAATGATTGATATTTCGGATGCTATTCAGCAAGTAGTTGAGCTATTCTTATCCACAGTTTTTCTTAAGATAAGGGGCAAATGTCGTTCATGGAGATTAGCAACACTAGGTAGTGAAGCTACAAATTGCAGAGCCTTTGGAGCAAGGATTGAATCTCCGATAACGTCTGCCATATTGTTAAACAAACAATATAAGCCATAATTTTTTATTCTTGTCATCTTTGACATTATTTTTTACCATTATATGATTGCTTACGCTTCATCATATTTAATGACGAAGTATTAGACCGGTTCCTCGCCAGCTCCGGTTTACATAGTAGTTTCGGACCTCCCAGCCATGTTGCATGCCAGTAGCTACTCCGGTCGGGCTCGGTCCCTGGTGATCTACTAACTACTACACCACCATGATAGCTTTACCACGTGAAAGTGTAAGTTTGTGTTAGTAGGTAGCATAAACCCAAATAATCTGTTGAAAGTAATTTTCATAACATTTATTTTTCACATAAAATCTGTGCTTATTGTTTGTTACCACGTTAAATAAACTTTCTTACGAATATCAAACAAACGGCAGATATGAAAATTTTTAACAGTACAAAATAAATGAGTCCCTTCATATCCCGCAGCCTCCGGCATCATGGTCACCTTGAGCATCCCACTCCACGCCGTGAGCTCAGTGCTCTGACGCGATCCAAGCAACTCCTACAAGCGGTGACAGAACAAAACATTAAACTTAAACAATAAACATATCTAATAACCAAATCATATCACAAACAAAATTATAACAAAAAAGAAAACTATTTTATATCGATTTTTCCATACAAGTGTTTAAAAAATGCGGACTCAGTGACGGAAAACAGTGTAGTGATATCGAAATATACCTCAAAACCATATGTGTCTTCAGAGTGAGTAGATGTTTTAATGTTTTTTCGTAAAGCAGTGGTACGTAGAAAATTGATCGTTATTTTTTGTGTAATAAGGTAATTTTTCGAAACTCATTTTGCAATTAATTATCCTCGCTCTTCTATGATTTCATTATGGAAGATAAAGATAAATTCAATCATTGCTGTTTCTTCATCTAGTGTCACCTATCTGTCACTGTGTTTTTTTAAATGAACTTATGTATGTATGTATGTATGTGTGTATTTATGTAGGTATGTTTCAGTATGTATGTATATAATTATGTATTAAAAGTAAATAAATTAGTTATGAATACTTTCAATTTTACATAATAAATAAGCACCTCAGTTCACCAAGCTATAACTACCTCATTTAATATATTATTGTAATGTTCTATCCACCCAAAGGTTGCCTGGTAGAAATCGCTTTTAGCGATAAGGCCGCCTTTGTACCCTAATTTCTCTAATTTGTAGCTCGATATTATATCTCAAATTGGTGTACAATAAAGACTATTATTATTATTATTATTATTATAAATGATTGTCTAATAATATGTGTATAAAAGTATCAACAGTTGTAGTAAGTACAGAGTGGAGGTAGGTGGAGTAGACATGGTGCCCCACTCCGACCGAGTTTTATTCATTAGAATCTTCATTTAGGGCGCCTACAATACGCAGTGCGTTGGCTTGTTGCTATGAATAATCTCACAGGCACTTTATATAGGTTACGGATTTTTAATAACAAATGAAAGACGAGAATTAGGACTTCATTGTTTCTATTGAATTAGTTTGTTATTGAGGTCGTATAGTTAGTGTAATTGTATTGTTAAAGTCAATGAATTAAGATTTACAGCTTGTTAATAAAACGAAATCATTCCTGCACAATAATATCGATATACATATACTTACGTATAAAACTCTTGAATGGCTGCATAAAATTCTTTTCACTTTTTTGATGTTTCGAACGATGATTACCTGTTCTTCATCATTATCAACAGCCTATAAATGCCCACTGCTGATCTAAAGCCTCTTCTTGTACGGAGAAGGTTTGAGCATTAATCACCATCGCTAATTCAAACTTATACATAAGAGATCAGAAATTACAATTCCTCATCTATAAAATCGTGTAAATAATAAAAAAGGCACTCAAGCAAAGTTGGGACTTGAAATAAAACGTATTTTATCGACATTTTCCACAAAATATTATTAGAATGCAACAGATGATCTCCTCCGAGACATCTCACGTCTGCAACCCACGCATTTTGTGAAGCACGAAAAGATTCGAGTCGTCAACCCGTTCATTGTACGAAAACTCCTTTGACCTTGAGATATTTACCTTTAAAATATATTGTAGTTTAAAATTTTGTCAACCGCAATCCTTGTCTTGTCTTTGCATCATAATAATTATGTTCTCTCAGAGAAATCGTCCTTACGAGCCGTATCTATCTACCTCTATATAAATAAATAACTAATAGTCAAATCTAAAAGCTAAAAAATAACTATTATTAGTACTGATAAGTTACCCACCCATTGATAGGTTAGAAGTCGGCGCCATAATACAACTAATTTCCTACAAAATTAGCCCTAAGGTGCTTGGTCTGAAAATGGCAAGTTTCTGAGATATTAAACATTTAATAGGTATACATACATACATATAACACATTATATATCCTTACCAATATTATAAATCTGAAAGTGAGTTTGTTTGTTTGTTCCGCTTTCACGCCGTAACCACTAAACCGATTGCTTTGAATTTTTGCAGACGTAAAGTTAGAAGTCCGGATTAAATAATAGGGTACTTTTTAACCCGGAAAAATGTGATATTCCCGAGAAAAAACAAAAGTATTGGTATAGATGGCGCTGTGTGTATTGTTATATGTCACATAGGCTACTTTTTATCCTTTTGTGACGCGAGCGAAACCGCGGGTAAAAGCTAGTAACATATAAAAAAGTAATCTGTAATTTTGTCCACACGAAACAAATATTACTGTTGCAGTAGCCTGCCAAATTCAATTAACATTAGTGGATTCAGAACAACTTGCAAATGAAGGTTAGTTAATGAAATAGTAGACGAACGTTGAACACACATCAAGCTATGCACAACCAGTATAAACTGACTGTTGAATGTACGGAAAGATTATACAAAGCGAGATCTTAATAAACTTGTTTTGTTTAGTTCAATGTGCAGACTACGCGGTGTACGTACAGCTCGCATTCTTAATGTAAATACAATCAATGAAATGAAAACTCGTTGTCAAACTAATGGACATTACATAACACATAACATCACGCCTTTTATCCCCGGAGGGGTAGGCAGAGGTACACATTACGGCACTTAATGCCACTATACAATGTAACACCCACTTTTCACTATTTATGTTATGAGTTCCATGTAATAGGGGGTGAACTGTATAGCCATATACCGGGCACAATTCCATACTTCGTACTACTACTAAGATTTGTTTAAAACACAGTACCTAATAGTTTGCCCGACTCGGGAATCGAACCCGAGACCCCTTGCTCGGCAGTCGCACGACTCGGCCAACGAGGCAGTCAAACTATAGCGAAGTACTGACGTACTGGCATTGTATTTGACATTCTTTTATGAAAAAGTTTTTTTAATCGAAAGTCGGTCTTGATTTTGACTATCAGATTTCATTGTTATTCGGTTCATCAACATCGTCATCACTGGCCTATAAGTGGCCATTGCTGACCAAAGGCCTTTTCTAGAACAAAGAAGATTTGAGCATTAATTACAACGTTATTTGGTTCTTTCTCTACATTTTAAAATCGAAGCCAGAGCATTTATTAAAATTGAATTCCGTCTGTCTGTCCGCCAGTGGCGCTAGGTATTTAAGTTATTATAAGTATTATCTTGCTTCCAATATAAATATTAAAACATAAACGAATAAATTGAACAATAAATCAAATGATACACCGTTTCCACGAAACCATTCGAAATAACCCCGCGGGAAACACTACCAACCTACCTAGACGTAGTATCCAAGATAAATAATTGAAAATGCTGTATTGATTGGTTGGTGGCCCATTTTCAAGCTATTTCGTTGTATATTTTAAGATTAACCCAATTTCTCGTGTCTACGAACGTGCTACGATTTTGCTACGAGACCTTTATGTGCTACGAATTTCGTAGCGGGAAAATAAATGCTTGTTAAAGCTTCAATATAAACATACATATAGACATAATTTCACGACTTTCAATCTCTGATGGAGTAGACGTAGATGTACATAATTACTATTGTGTGTACATATGAAAAGAAAATAGGTTTCTTTAATTTTGAATTTTGAGCGGTTCACGCGATTGATTATAAATTATCAAACAAATTGGTTTTGATAAATTTGATAATTTATATTATCAAAATTGGTTTTGATAATTTATATTATCAAAATTGGTTTGTTAAGAAGTTCGGACAAAGAGTATAATAAGTTTAGGGGTAGTATAATAAGTATGGGGATATGGAATTGCCTAAAAAGTAATCTTTCACTGAGATATATTTTGTGAATATCGTTTTTTGTTTTCATGTGAGGTTATTTACAATAGTTTACTAATAAAAAGGTTTCCTTAATAAGAAATTAACAAAATAAATCTTTGTTCTCAAAAGCAACACATTTAAAATGAATACTAAACCATAACATTTCGCCTTATACTATACAATACTAACTTGGGTACAATGTAGGTAGATATGGGTAACCCAATTTTTACCAACTTTAATGTTAGGAATCCTATGTAATAGCAAGGAGGTGTATCTATAGCCACATACTGGCAACAATAGGAATGATGACAGGGTATGAAAATTAAAAGTCTAATTAGTCCGTCAGTTAGGTAATGAACAATATTAGAGACGTATTTTTTTATTTTGTCGTATAATAAAACAATACTTAGATAAAACGAATCAAAGTTTAGGAGTGGGGGCTAAAACGTCATTTATACGTATAAAATGTACATAGAAGTGTACGTCACGCGACATTTCAAATCAATATACCGTCGAAAGTATTCGTTTCTGTAAGAAAATAAAATATATGTTGTATCTTCGTTGCTTCCGTCCGTGCGTCACTGCAGGGGTGCCAACTGAAAACCAGTGTTGGGTACTTACTGTGCCCAGCTCAAACTGAGTTGGCGAGCCCTTTCATCGCGGACATGCTGCCACCCTGTTTTTTTTTTTTTTTTTTTTGCTTTTTTATGTTTTTTGCCTTCATTGTTGTTTTATTTTTTACTGCTGTTTTTTGTATGTTATTATTGTTTTTGTTCTTATTGTTTTTTATTTTATTTTATTTTTATTTTTTTGTTTTTCAATGTTATTTTGTTATTATTTTGTGTGTTATTCGGTGGTCCATGTCGGTGGCGAATAAATTATTTTTCTTTCTTTCTTTCTTTCATATGTGTCTAATAATTTAAAATAATCTACCAGACGGACATTAAAATAAAAATTAGGCATCTACTAACCACTATATTATCAGTTCTGTGTAATAGATGAGAAGGATAGCCTATTGTCATACACTGCATTAGGTGCAGTTTGAGACGCTTTGCTAATACTAAAAAAATGTATATATACGTTATTTAAGAGAATAATAATACCTACTAGTTTTTATTCGTATTCATAAAATCTTAGACCACGTAACATAACATTCGTGAAGTTTTATTCTATAGTTTTTTCTTTAAGATTCAATATTCTACGACAAAGTTCGTTTCCCAAAGCACCAGTATAAATGCCACCTGTGTGAATGGCAGCAATCTATCGATTCGTCTTGGCGCACCTGCTACCAAGTTCTACTCTCGAAGAGGTATTCAAATGACCGACAAACTTCAACAAAATCAATTACTACATTCTGTCGTAGGTATTCAATTTATTACTTGTACTACTACATTAGTTGATTGATTGGTTGCCACTGCGTAGAGTGTTTAACCGTCATTATAGACACAATTAAAGAACAATAGGTTGCGGTCACCGGGGTCCTCGCGGTGTTTGACAGTTTAAACGTAGCTCCTGTTCTCTCGAGTTTTCTCCTGTGTCATGGGTGCGGACATGATTACACCCAAACCCGAAAGAACAATATTTCGATTACACTAAGTGCTGTTCCGTGCGGAAATAAAATTGGAAAATACTACAGTTAAATAAAATTGGAATGTCTGTTTCTAATATTAAAATAACCGCTTTTTACTACATGCGTAGGAATATATGCGATACACATGCCAAAATAACATTTTATTACAATTTTTCTCTCTCTGTCCGTTTATGTGTGTAAAATTCATATTCTACGCCGACGATGTCGCGGGCAATACCCAGTTAGTAGATATAATCTTTGAAGATAGTAATCAAATCACTACTTCATAGTAATAATCCTTCAACCATTTTTAACTTCAAATCAGTGCCTTTAGTCAAACACCACTTTAGCACTTGTCTACAGAGAGAGTAGAATTCAAAATGTATGGAGATGACACTGACAAGTGTCAAAATTTACGTCAATTCCATACAATTTGGTTTTCTATTCTACATGTAGATACGCTCTAAATGGCATTTGGCTACAGCTGCTGGTATCAAGCTATATAGCAGTCGATGACAAACATCATGCTACATACTGATAACAAAATGAATCCTAGACCAATCGTCGAACTATCCACACAAAACACTTGATTTTATATTCGAACAAACAGTAAGTATCCAATTGTGTCCCAAGTTCGTTAAGCCCATTGTCCACTAAACCGAGACAATAACCAGGCCCCAATTACGCCTCGCCTCGGCCCGAGCCGTTAAAACTAAGTATTAGTGGTCACAAACCATGTACAATGGTTATACTAAACCAGGTTATCATGGTCTGACTTTGTATCATCTTCCCGCACGTTCAACAGTCATTTTATACTGGTTTGGTGTATTTTGATGTGTTGCCGTGAATACAATGGCTAGGGACCAATCAGGAGTGAGATATAAACCACGGAGCTTTTAGCTATAAAGAAAAATGTTCATCAGTAATGTTGGTTTTATTGAATTATGTCGAGTCGAGGAAAATTATACTATATTTCTACCACAGTTGAGGACTGCCTCGTTGGCCGAGTAGTCGCAAGTGCGACTACCGGGCAAGGGGTCTCGGGTTCGATTCCCGGGTCGGGCAAAGTATTACTGGGTTTTTTAAAATTCTCAGTAGTAGCACGGAGTCTGGAAATGTGCCCGGTATATGGCAATAGGCTCACCCCCTATTACATGGGACTCATAACAACTAGTGAAAAGTGGGTGTTACATTGTACTGTGGTAGAATGTGCACCTCTGCCTACCCGTTCGGGGATAAAAGGCGTGATGATGATGATGTTATGTTCTACCACAGTGAGATGAAATGAAGACATGGACAATAATAAACACAATAAATTATTATGTTTTCGGCTTACTCACGTAATAATTTGACGAGGAAATGCTGCTTATGAATATGAGCCTCTAGCATGACTTGAAACTAGTCGAGTTCCTCGTCAAATTATTACGTGTGTAAGCCGAAAACATAATAATTTATTTAGTATGTCTCTCGAAAGTTACAATACAATAATAAACACATTTTCTAAGAAAATGAGATAACTTCTACGGTGAATCTACATATTATTATCTTACTGGCTTACTAAGAATTTCATTACAAGAAATCATGTTCATTTGATGCTACTGTCCAGTCTCTGTCTAATATAACCTTTGACGACTCTATACGAAACCCGCACGATCTCCGGCTACCGTAAGCGCGGGCCAGCGGACGGCGAGCATGGGTGGCTCACCGCCCGACCCAGAACCAGACCCGAGCGTACGGCGCGTCGCGTTCCGCGTGCCTCAAAGTGCCATCAGACCACCACGTATGAGGCCCAATGGTGCCGATTCGGAGCCGCGGAGACCTGGGCTCCGGCTCGAAGTGCAGGAGTACGAACGGGGTGGTTTTTAGTCAGTAAGAGTCTGACGCTCCCTCCCGCCTCACCCAGGCCGGAGAAGTCATTCCCTGATTTTGCCCCCTTAAAAAAATACGAAACCCGCAGAACGAGCAGAGTATGACAAAATGTACGGTATATTTTATTCTGACGTCACGAATTTAAGTGCGTTTAAGCGAAATATAATATCAATTATTTTCATACCATTTAAGTATGTATTTCTTTCTTTCTTCATTCTTTCCGTTTTTGGGGGACTACACTATAGTTTTACTCAAGCAATTTCCTAATTAACTTTTGGTTCTAAAAGATACATTTATCATTACCAAATGGCTGAGCTAAATACTTTTATGCCATTGAGATAAAACATTAGATAACTCGATATTTCATACATGTATGTATATACGTGGCAATTATATTGTATCTAATGAAGATAATGATAACGGCGGCCTTTTATATAGATGTAGTAAATACCAAGCAATGTCATCACCGCTCCAATTAAGGATCATATCTTTGATGGTACAAGTTTAATCTGCAAATCTATTGAACTATGAGTGAGCCTCCTCTAGATATGATATTTATTTATCAACACATTTTCATCTTTTTTATGGGACAAGCTCGCCACAACCTCCTAAAGACGCTGCTACTCCTGTAAGCCAAGATCTAAGTAGATACAACTATGAAAACACCGGCACAATGAAGTTCGGCGCGTCCCAGAGACTTGAATACCTCGCTTGGTTCACACAACGAAATAAATCGGAAGATATAAAGTGGAATAAATAAATATTACAAGAGGAGAAAACATAAACGATAACTAGTTATGTGATTTCCCTCGGTGACTAAAGTTACAGGTTTAACTTATAGTGATATATTTTAATTAAAACTCCTTACAATTGGCTATTGTCCTTAATCAAAAATAAATTGTTTCGACTGTTCAATACAAAAAAAAAATATTAAAAAAAAATCACACTTTCATTAATTGATTTTGTGACTAACTTAATTTTAGTATTTTTCTAGAATTTTTTTAAGAAATAAATATTCTGTATGACGCTAAAACGTGACGTCACAATACACAATCTCGTACAAAATACATAGAAAATTGAAATTTTTGACAGTTCTAAAAAAGTATTGAATTTGACTAGTTGGCTAATTAATAGAATATATCAACAGCCCAACAAACCGGGTTATGTGGATGTCATTGGGGGATTAATTTTTATCTTATATTATCATGTAAAGCTGAAAAGTTCGTTTTTCTATTTGTTTGTTTGTTTGAATGGGCTAATCTCTGGAACTACTGCTTCAAAATGAATAATTATTTTTGTATTGGATAGTTCATTTATCGAGGAAGGTTATAGGTTATAAAGCATTACGCTATGATCAATAGGAGCCGAGCAGAGCGGGTGAAACTGCGCGAAAGTAGGTAGTTATAAACACAAACAGAACAGAAATAACGTTTCTCTGAGCCACTGTAAACAACGGTGTATAAAGCTTTAATCCAGCAACACATAACATAACATCACGCCTTTTATCCCGAAGAATTAGGCATAAGCGTCCATTACTGCACTTAATGCCACTGTACAGTGTAACACCCACTTTTCACTATTTATGTTATGAGTCCCATGTAATAGGGGGTGAGCCTATTGCCATATACCGGGCACAATTCCAGACTCCATGCTACTACTGAGAATTTTATTTTGAAAGACTGAGTCACTCAGTAATACTTTGCCCGACCCGGGAATCAAAACCGTGACCCCTTGCCCAGCAGTCGTGCTTGCGACCACTTGGCCGATGACGGAAGTAAAGCGACAGATACCTACGTAGTAATTTATATAAAACCCTCAAGTGATACATTTAAGCGACAATAGGACGTTCCGTCTGATATCGACCAATGTTTATTTACACGTGAACCCTGACCTTTACATTCCACATCGGACGGGATATCTCTAAACTAGATTACTGTGACACTGATCCTCTAATCTGTGATTACTGACTGATTGTCGTGGTGGCCCGGAGGTTTAAAGAACGCCCGCTTCTCACGCATGAGGGTGCCAGTTCGAAACCTACCAACGGCAAGTACCAATGTGACTTTTTCCGAGTTATATGTACTTTCTAAGATTATTTAAGTGAAGGAAAACATCGTGAGGAAACCTGGATTGGATAATTTCTAATTATAATTTCTCGACTACCTCGCATTTACACAGAGAAGTTTGAGAGTGTGGATATATTTAATTTGTCAAAGGTATCCTTTCGTAAGTCGCTCATACAAATACTAGTGCGTGACTCTTATAGCATTATTATTTTTCTTAATTATTGCTTTATAAAAATTTTCCTTGATTGTTTAATTTTATTTTATACTAGCGGCCCGTCCCGGCTTCGCACGGGGGGAGTGGGGGACTTAAGATTTTTTACATAGTTTTACGTTTTATTTATATTTATTCTCAGTTTTTTTTTTATTTAGGAAGTATTTACCTTTTGAAAATATTTTTCCGGACTTCATTTACTTATTTCATTTATTCATGAACAATTCATCTATAGAGCATTTTTGTATAACTTTAACTATATGCTCAGCGCACGCCACGGAAGGCCTCAGAAACGATACTTTTCCCCCGTTTTTAAAACATTTTTGGTTACTGCTCCACAACTATAGGACCTAGCGTGATATTATATAGCCTATGTTACTTCTGAACAACGCAGCTTTCTAATGGTGAAAAAATTATTGCAATCGGTCCAGTAGTTTTTGAGTTTATTCATTACAAACATACAAAAATACAAATCTTTCCTCTTTATAATATTAGTATAGAAGTATAGATTAGTATAGAAGTATAGACTGCTCACTCTCCTACTTTTACCTGACGCATGCTGAAAAACTCTGTTATGGGCTTAAGTTTCCATGCCTTGTCATTATTATAGATGTAGCATTTACTAAATAAGCTGTTTTTCTGTAATAAAAATAAATAAATAAGTTTGAAATCGCCAACCCGCATTGAGCAAGCGTGGTGATTAATGCTCAAACCTTCTCCGTGTGAGAAGGGGCTTTACTCAGCAGTGGGCATTTATTGGCTGTTGATGATGATGATGATGATGATGATTTTCTAAAGGGTGATATATTTTTTTGATTTCAAATGGTTATTTTGTGAAGGGATGAGATTGGTTTTTGGTGAGTTTCTCGTGTGGTTCTTTCGATGTTTGTTCTTGAAGAAAATAGTAGTTGTTTTGGTCTAGAGCGTAATGATGATGACGGGATATGAAAATTAAAAATCTATTTATCCTATACATTTTTTTTATTTTGTCGTATAAGAAAATATTAGGTACTTAGTAAAACGAATCAAAGTTTAGAAGTAGGAGCTAAAACGTCGTTTCTAAGCATAAAACGTACACAAAAGTGACATCACGCGATATTTCAAAGCAATATATTGTCGTAAGTATTTGTTTCTGTGAAAAAATACGTGTCTAATGTTTTAAAATAATCTACCAGACGGGCAATAAAGCAAATATTTGTCATTAACCCTATTCTTAAATCGAGTCAACTAACACAAACCATTTTTCAAATTTTCTTTCAATGAGTAACATAGTCTGCCTCGTTGGCCGAGTGGTCGCAAGTGCGACAGCCGGGCAAGGGGTCTCGGATTCGATTCCCGGGCCAGGCAAAGTATTACTGAGTTTTTGAAAAATTCTCAGTAGTAGCGCGGAGTCTGGCATTGATTGTGCCCGGTATATGGCAATAGGCTCACCCCCTATTATATGGGACTCATAACATAAATAGTGAAAAGTGGGTGTTACATTGTACAGTGGCATAATGTACACCTCTGCCTACCCCTTCGGGCATAAAAGGCGTGATGTTATGTTAATGTAGTAACATAGTCTTCAGATTCAAACTCTTGGCCACCTTGAGATACAAAATACTCATTCCTTAAAAAATATCTTTTGCCGACTTGAAAGAAAGAAAGGCAAACAAACGAACCTTCGTATCTCCACTCTAATAAGAGACTAAGTAGTACAGGATAAATACCAATATCTTAAAAGATTTTTAATGTAAGAAGATTAATGTATAATCATAAAAAAATATCTCTAATTTAAGATTCATGTAAACTTTACCTACAGCTGAAAACCTAGAATACTGTAATACTCTAAACTAAAGCAATATACTTCTCGTTAAGCGTATTATTGGAATTAGATCGCCAATGTTTGATCAAACGTTTGTTGATACAATCCTTTGTAGACCGGATATTTGTCAGCAAACATCAGCAATTTAGCCTATGTCAAAGTCAATGCATTTATTTCAATTAAACCTTAGTTTGGTACACTGATATGATAAGAGTATGGATAAGAAACAACTACGAAAAAATCGTGCCTACATAAACTTCACTTGGTCATCTGTAATGGCGGATAGAACTAGGGTTGTGACTTTTAAAACTGTAGAAATATCGATATTTTAGTATTGGTTTTAATTGACTTATCAATAAAATATCATTATTTTATGATTCATCTGGATTTAATTTTTATCTAGCTACTAAACATTACCAAAATATTAGCGAAATATCTTTAGTAGTTGCTGCGTGCACTATCACTCCAGTCGATCGTGTCCATACATTCACATCATAACTTTCACGATACATAATATGTATCGAAATTTATGAAAAGAATTTCCATCAACTGGTCAACATTTATACTTAAGGTTAAGTAATTTTTGAGGGTTGAAAAATAAAACTATTATGTATTGATATAATTAAGGTTTATAATATACAATATCTTCGTATTTTTCGTAGTATTTCGTAATATTCCAGGGTTTTCCTGTAATGTAATCTGCAAAACCATCTTTCGAGAAGACTCCAGAACTGGTTCCAATTCATTTTCATGCACATATCTGGCTAGAGGCTGCAACATAAATAGTATAATGATTACTACCGAATACTATTGAAAAAATAAACCCATCCACAGAGTCATAAAGGGAACGGCGTCACCTGGATCTACGCGGTTGGAGGCTTCTGAGCGCTGGCGGTATCTGCATCTGTACTATGTGAGGGTTGGCACCTCTGCGGATCAAGTCAGTTCGCATCTTGAATCGATTTGTAGTAGCAATGCTTGCACGGTGAAGAGCTTAAAAGCGAGGGGTAACTATGCTTCATTCAAATTGGGTGTCCCGGCTAAGTATGCTGACAGTGGGACGGAACCAAAACACTGGCCGGAGGGCATATGCATTAAGCCATGGCGTCGGAATTTTCGCAGCGAGACTTTTCGACAGTCCAGTTCCTTTCAACAACATGGCGAGCATGACTAGTCGAAAAGCAAAACGCAAAGAAAAACCAATCCAACGCTTGCTAGAGATTTACTATCAGAACGTCAGAGGACTGCGTACTAAACTACAAGCATTCCACCAGAACGTTGATCGATCGAACGATCTCCACAGCTGACCTATTTGCAATCACGGAGACTGGTCTGAATGACTCGATACATGATGGTGAACTGATACCAAAAGGTTACGAGGTGCTTCGATGTGATCGTACTGACGGCCGTAAACATGGAGGAGTACTGTTGGCCTGTGGTCCGGGGCGTGGCTTTGAACTGCGTCGATTGACTGTGCCTGTTGCTGTGATGTTTCGTTGGAAGATCATGTGTTCGAGGTGGTTTGTGCAACGGTACATCGTAGTGATAAGTTTGTATCCTTGTTTATAGTAGCCTACATACCTCCTAATGCAAATGAAAATGAATACATGTTAATGTTTCACATTTTGGAACAATTATGTACTAAATATGAAAATGTAATATTTGTTGCCGATTTAAATATGTACTCTGCTAACCGGGAGGTGCAATGTTACTATGAATATTTTGTTGCCTATTGTGGATTCCGCCAATGTAACAATATCAATAACTGTAATAATCGCATCCTTGACGTAGTATTGACTACATTTGGTGTTGAAGAATTAGAGGTAACGTTAGCGGGTGAAAGTCTGTCCTGTATTGACCCTCAGCACCCGCCACTGAGCGTAACAGTTACGAGCACCCGCGAGTCTGCGATATCATCGCCTGCGTCGCCAGGGTCTTCTGCTACTCTTTACCCCCGATGGAATCTTGCCAAGGCAGACTTCCACTCCTTATACACCGCATCACAGCGGACCGATTGGAGCACTCTGTATAGTGCGGGCAGCGTCAGCGAGGCGTATGCTATTTTATATAATTTATTTTATAAGGCAATGAATAGTAGTGCACCCAGAAAGATGACTAGGGTCGATCGCTCTCGTTATCGCTATCCGGATTGGTATACGGCTGAACTTATAGACGAAATAAAGCAAAAGGCCTTCTGGCACAAAAAGTTTAAGAAAGGTGGGTCGCCATATTTTTATCCAATGTTTTCTCACTATCGTTCTTTGGTCAAAAACACTATTTCTGTAACTTACGACAATTATCGGAATCCTGTGGAGTCACAATTTGCTAAGGAACCTAAGTCATTTTGGAGTTTTATTGGACAGAAGCACTCAAGGCGTAGCAAAACATGTATTATCAGGAACGGCATATCTTTGTCAGGGTACGAGTGTGCTTAAGAGTTCGCGAACTATTTTAGTTCCGTTTACGGGGAGGAAGAGCCAAGACTGGACCCATCCGCGGCGGTGCTTTCGGCACCGGAACGTGGTGCGCGCGTGCACGTGGGTCAGCTATCCCCTAGAGATGTGCGAGCTACCCTTCTTCGTCTTGAGCCGAAGCGGTCGGTAGGTCCGGATGGGATCCCTCCATTTATTGTAAAAGACTGCCGGCAATTGCTAGCTCGCCCACTCGGACACTTATTTAATCTTTGTTTAAAAGAAAATGTTTACCCTAATAGATGGAAATTGACGAGGGTGACTCCGGTTCCCAAAGGGGCTCCTAGTTCGGATGTGAGTGGATACCGGCTTGTTGCAGTATTGTCTACGTTTGCAAAGGTTTTTGAGTCCGCGTTATCTGCAAGTATAACTTCACAAGTAAGTGCACATTTCTGTGATGAGCAGCATGGATTCCGTGCGGGTCGTGGTACTAGCTCTAACCTCATGTGTTTTATGAATTATGCTACACAAGCCCTGAGACTGGTGGCTGGTGCCCAACTGGATATTGCCTATTTTGACTTCAAAAAGGCCTTTGACAGCGTTAATAATGACATACTGTTAACCAAATTTGCGATGGCAGGGTTCACGCCAGATTTACTCCAGTTTTTGCGAGTTATCTCGGGAACCGAAGGCAATACGTCGACTACTGTGGACATGTATCAGACCAATATCGCACGCTATCTGGTGTAAGCCAGGGTAGCAACCTTGGGCCATTAGAATTTATTCTAATGATTAATGATCTACCAGGGGTGGTACTACGAGCTTCAGAAGAACTCAAAGACATGATCCACCAAGCAGACAATGCACGACTCCAGTACCAACTTGCCAACCTTACTCCAAACAAAGACACTAACTATTCCCTTTGGAAGATAACAAAGAAACTGAAAAGGCCAAAGACACACATACCACCAATAAAAACTACTCCAGGAAAATGGGCAAGAACAGATCTTGAAAAAGCTCAAGCGTACTCAGAACACCTAAAGGACGTATTCCAACCTCTGACAAGTAAACACCCAGATCATGACAAAGACGTTTATGAGTACCTCGGTTCCCCACTACAAATGTGCTTACCGCTAAAAAGTGCTAGCCCTAAGGAAGTGTGGAAGGAAATCCTAAAACTACCGGAAGGTAAAACACCAGGCTATGACTTAATTGACGCACAACTTTTAAAACAACTACCAAAAAAAGGAATAATACTCATTACTGCAATCTTTAACGCCTGTCTTAAGTTAGGCCAATACCCGGCACAGTGGAAAATTGGCCAGGTTATCATGATACTCAAACCAGGCAAACCGCCCCATGAAGTAAATTCTTACAGACCGATAAGCTTACTCCCGGTGCTAGGCAAACTTCTAGAGAAAATCCTACTAAACAGGATGCGCACCTACCTACCGGAAACAATACCTGACCACCAGTTTGGCTTCAGAGAACAGCATGGGACTATCGAACAAGTACACCGCCTCACGGATACGATAAGTCGAGCGCTAGAAAGCAAGCAATTTTGTTCAGCTTTATTCTTGGATATAAGTCAAGCATTTGATAGAGTCTGGCACGAGGGACTTCTTTATAAGGTCAAAAAACTACTACCACACTCGTTTTACTCAATCCTGAATCATACCTGAATAACAGATGCTTTGAGGTAAAACTTAAAAACGAAACCTCACAGCTGAACAATATCTTCTCAGGAGTCCCACAGGGTAGTATACTGGGTCCTGTAATGTACTTAATTTACACCGCAGATCTACCGCTACATACCGACACCCTTACTGCCACCTACGCAGACGACACAGCCCTCTTATCAGTACACAACGACCCACTTATAGCTTCGGCCAAGCTACAAGAACATGTCAGTAAAGTGCAAAATTGGCTGGACACCTGGAGAATTAAGGCCAATCAGAGTAAATCTGTCCATGTCACTTTCACCCTCAGAAAACAAACGTGTCCTCCAATAAAACCACAATGAGGAGATACCACAGGCCGAGGACACTAAATACCTGGGCATGCATTTAGACCGAAGACTCACTTGGAGAAAGCACATATGGACTAAGCGTAAACAGTTAGACGCAAGACTTAGATCAATGCATTGGTTAATGGGTCGCAAAACAAGACTCTCGAAAGAAAGCAAGATAGCCATCTATAAAACTATCCTTAAACCGATTTGGACATATGGTATCCAGTTGTGGGGTACATCAAGCAACAGCAACATTGAGATCCTTGAAAATTTTCAAAGTAAAACGCTGAGAGCCATACTCGATATTCCTTACTACGTAAGTAATAAATATATACATGAGGATTTGAACATCAGTACAGTCAAGCAGGAAATTGCCAGATACAGCAAAAACTACCAGTCGAGAATATCTACACACATCAATGAACTTGCTTCTAAACTCGAAGGCACAGGAAGTGTCACATACTCCAGACTCAAACGCCATAGCGTTCCTACCCTTACTACGAGGTTCGACAGCTTATGAGAGGAAAACAAAACTTTCCTACTGTAAGACCAAAGACTGGTGACGTGGACCACAACTGAATGGCTCATTGTGAATGATCACAGATTGCTAAGTTGCAGAAAATATAAGAAAAAAAAAAAAAAACCAGGGGTGGTCCAGAATGCGTATTGTTTGCTCTTTGCTGATGACTTAAAGCTTTTTCTACGTGTGGTCGATAAAGAGGATTGTAAGCGCCTACAAAATGACATTGATCTGGTAATTGATTGGAGTCGGAAAAACAAACTCTTCAACCAATGTCAACAAGTGCAATATAATGTCTTGCACGCGTGCCATGTCTCCGGTGCATCATCGATACCACATGGAAGACAGTGTCATGCCTCGTGTTGAATCGGTCCGGGATTTGGGAGTGCTTATGACCAAAGATTTGTCATTCAGGGAGCATATCGCGAAGGTTTGCTCTAAAGCTTACAGAAGTTTGGGTTTTTTAATGAGAGAGACAAAGGATTTTAAAAGTATAGCAACAATAAAAATATTATACAATGCTTTGGTTAGGAGTCAATTAGAGACGAGTGCTATAATCTGGAACCCCCATGAAATGAAATACAGCCTCATGGTGGAGAAGATGCAAAACAAGTTTACTCGGTACCTGTACCTAAAACAATATGGAGTGTACCCGTATTACCCACTCATGTATCCTTCTCTGTTTGTTATTGGCATGGTGGGATACTATAAGCTGGAGGTCAGGCGAGAGGTTGCACTCGCAAAGTACGTGTTTGAGGTTTTCCGGGGTAAACAGAACAATCCATCCATACTGGCTTCGTTGAGGTTGCTCGTCCCAAATACAAAGCTAAGGCTGAGCCCGAGGCAGAGACTATTTGAGGTCCCAACCAGTCGCACTAACATAGGTCGATATGCTCCTGTGGCTGGAGCTATTAAAATAATTAACAGAGTTGGACAAAAGGTTGATATTTTCTGTTGCTCATTGGCGGAGTTCATAAAGGTAACGACTGATGTTGTTAGTTGTACATATGTAGTTAATGGATAAGTACATAGTTGTTATAAGTTTTTATATTAAGTTTTTATTTAAGTTTTTTTTATTAATGCTAATTATAAGTTTTTACATTAAGTGACAACATTATCGCATTGGGTGTAACCTGTTAGGATGTGTTGAATTAAATAAAATAAAATAAATAAAAATAAAATATAAAATAATTTAACTTACTTGATCCAATCGAACATAGATTTCTCTATAGATTCTATAGGTACTGTACTAAGCTCTGAACGAAAATGTTTGTGTAAAAAAAAACAATGATAGTGATAGATAGCGGAGGAAAACAGAAACATATACAAGAACCCGGTTAGTTATGAACTTGATATAAATGTTAAATAAAATGTTAAGTTTGCACCTCTTCAAAAAATGCTTCCAAAACTAATATAACAAAACACAGAATGAATAGTTTACATTATGATTTACCAATAGAGCTTGTAGCGATAGGGCCCCATCACGTAGAATTACGATTAATTTATTGTTCGGTTAAAACATTAATCTTCAAAATAAAGTTAACAAACAAAGATATGTTTCCTTCTAGTATCTATATTTCCCACATTAATTATTTCCAGCCAAGCACTTCTGCGTGGTTCAAGCATAAACTAAAAAGAAAATTTATAATAATTATTATTAAAATTATTGACAGAGTTCGACACATTCTAATAAATACTCTAAAAATACCCTAAAGTTATATTTCATTTGTTTGCTTCATTTGAATCCCTCGAGCGGTATTTGATAAAAAATCAATTTTGAAAAAAGAAATGCATTTTCCACAATATTTTTCCTTATCTCATATTGTACAAAAAATATTCCTCTATTGTATTAATTATTTATTACATTACGTAGGTATTGACGATGGTGGAATTTTGTCGATAAAATGAAATTTTTGACGAGTACTTAATGTTTTTTGCATTTTGTCATTATGTCAAATTAATGTACTTTATCATTCAGAATTTAGTATGGTTCTTTCTTTTCTACTTTTGACGCATTTATTATGTATGATAAAATTATCGATACGGGAACAATCATGCTACATCACTATTTTTTAATGAAAAATGTTTTAGACGTATTTCAACTAAAATTAATGAAAATAAGCACTGAATTAGTTAGAAAAGTATTGTATTTAGTCAATTTGCAGCAACCACACTTGAATAGTTTGAAAAACAGAGATATTTTAATGAAAAATAACAGTACTTAGCGATGTAATGTTACACCTGCCGGTTTAGTAATATTTTTAGTGCTACATCCAATAACACTGCACCCGGGCATAGTTCTCACTAACCAATAATTTCTTTGTTTACCACGCACAAAAACAACAGGAATTCTACAAATTTTCGTAACTAAATATTGTTGACCAATGCTTTGACAGCTGATGTACCACAGACATGCAATGATAACAGGGACTAAGATGGCCAATTCGGCACAACTAGGTATTTTTGATGACGTCAAAAAATTATTGCCAGAATGACAAAAATGTGTTGTCTCTTTCTGCATATAAGCAAAGAGACATAAGTAAAAAAGAAACAACAGTATGTTTATGAATTTACCGTCGAGATGGATCTTAAATTCTACCCGTAGACAATAGTCAGACATCTATGTTATATTTATATATCTAAGGTTTGGTACTTTTGAAACGTCAACAAATACAAAATAAATAATAGTCTGTCAATCAGTACGTCAGTGAAGCTAGGTGAAGCTAGGTGCTCATTCCAAAATGCAGATTCGAATGGAGAAGAACGAGCAAGAAACTCCATTCGTTACTCTTTTTAAAAAAGTATGTTCTACAATGTCTGTGATACATATTCCAATACTGTACGCATATGTGAGAATAATGCAAAGACACGCTTGACGCATTATACTAACTACAAAACTTGCTTGTTAGTCGCTTAAAACTCTAATCAATTACTTTTATGTGGTTCCAATAAGTTATTTTCTATACAAATCTGCGTTTTGTATCGATTTAGGCATAATAAACACATAACGTTCAGGACATTTTGTGTAAGCCATTATAGACTTAGATTATTGCAGAATAAATTTGAACGCCAGTGATAAATAGCCATAACAACTTACATATTTTACATTTTAATATTTATAAAGTACTCTTTAGCCTACATTCACCAAATTCACCTTACAACTCTTATGCCTTGTTCACACTACGCTAGTATTTTAGTCGAGTAGCGAATATTCAGTAGTCCTCTTTCGCTTCTGTCTCAATAAGGAAGTGAGAGAATTCAAGTTTGGGAGAACCATGCTTCGGCACGAATGGGCCGGCTCGATCGGAATGATACCACGGCCGAGCAGAAAACCGACGTGAAGCAACGCTTGCGTTGTGTTTCGCCGTGTGAGTGAGGTTACCGGAGGTCCAATTAACCTCCCCTTCCCCAATCTCCCCAATCCCTGAATCCCCAACGATCCTCAAACTCCTAATCCCCAAAAGGCCGGTAACGTACTTTTAACGCCTCTGGTGTTCCAGGTGTCCATGGGCGACGTCGATTGCTTACCATCAGGTGATCCGTTTGTTCGTTTACCGGCTTATGCCATAAAAAAAATACTAATATTCGCAAATCGACTAAAATACTAGCGTCATACGAACAAGGCAATAGGACCGAGTTTTCAACCAACAGTTGAGTAGGAAAATGGAAAAATTGACCTCTAACTCTCTAACCTTACATTCACAATACGTAAATCGCAAAACACGTTCCGTTTACGAACAACACACAATACATAATCTTCGTTCAATAGAAAGAAGGAAACACAGATGTTCTCAAACATTTCAAATCGATCGCGAAAGTAGCCTGAGGCCTTAGTACGAGTTTCTTTTATGTGTAGAGTAATCGTAACGAGTACGCGTTCGGCGCTGTGATTGGTTGGTTCATTGACACCGGCCAATCAGTGTGCCGAACGCGAACTCGATTCGGATACTTTAAACGTAAAACAAACTAGTACTAAGGCCTCTGTTTGCATAGGACTTTGTGAGCACTCAAGCATGCAGATGAGGAACAACATCGAGTGAGCGATCACTTTATCCCCTGAGCCACTAAAACTGTTTGCACAAATGTTATATTATGACGTTTCTCTTATAGAATGTTGCTAGTTAATAGTATGCTCTATTAAGTGGATGTTAGGATCGAGTTATTTAACCATTGTACAGATTAAGCTAACGCTAAGCTAGCAAAGCTAGATTAAACTAATTATGAAGTAGAAGAATTATGAAGGTGAAGAAGAAGTGATTTTAAATTATTCCATAAAATGGTTGTAGGTTGGTTTTAGAAATATTTAAAGCGATCAACTCCAATTTTTTTAACGTTGCCCCACACTAGGATTTTCTCCTGTGTCGCGGGTGCGTTTACAAACATACAATTCACATACACATGACACCCAGACCCGGAACAACAATCTGTGGATCACACAAAGAATTGTTCCGTATGGAAATCGAACCCGCGACACGTTGCGTGGCAGTCAGTTGCCCTACCACCGCGCCAACCGTGCAGTCAAATTATGTATATTGTGTAATTTATGGTGTAATTATTGTGTAATTAAACACAGTATTCATAACACTGAAAAACACGAGAAACGTTACACCATTCCATTATGCTACCAATTTCGTGCTGTGGTGACAAATCAAACTGCTTAACATAACATAACATAACGTCTTTTATCCCCGAAGGGGTAGGCAGAGGTGTACATTGTAACACCCACTTTTCACTATTTATGTTATGAGTCCCATGTAATAGGGAGTGAGCCTATTGCCATATACCGAGCACAATTTCAAACTCCATGCTACTACTCAGGATTTATAAAAAAAACCCACTAATACTTTGCCCGACCCGGAAATCAAATATTGCCCGGCAGTCGCACTTGCGACCACTCAGTCAACAAGGCAGTCTGCTGTCTCAAACTGCTTGTTTATTACATTTAGATTAAAATCCTGTACCATATGTTTTGTTTTGAAACCTAAAAACCACCCCGTTACTTCTCCTGCATGTCGAGCCGGAGCCCCGGTAACCCGTTAGGTTCTCCGTGGCTCCGTATCGACATCGGCCCTATTGGGCCTCATCCATGGTGGTCTGATGGCTCTTTAAGGCGCGCGCGTACGCTCGGGTCTGTTTCTGGTCGGACGGGGAGCCACCCATGCTCGCTGTCCGCAGGCCCGCGCTTACGGTGGCCGGAGATCGTCCCGCGATAAATTTATAGCGATAGAACTATACTTAAGCGCAACGTAAAGTTGAGTAGCGTTTGAATATTTGAAAATATTATCTTTCTTCCATACGTCATCATTAATATTGAACAAAACAAAAAGTTTCACATAGATCGGTCTAAATTTTTTTATGGAAATGTAAAGCAACACGTCCTTCGAACCAATAATGATTACATAACTTTAACCAGTAAATAGAATTCACAAACAACTAGGTCACCCTTTCAACAACTAAAACAACATTCAAGTATTTAGGAAACTAAACTAGTAGGTACTTACAAAATCGGAATAATTTTCTCACCAACAATACTTCACGAGAATTAACACAATCACATAATTGCACAATAGGTCATCAATCCACATAACATAACATCACGCCTTTTATCCCCGAAGGGTAGGTAGAGGTGCACACTTACGGCACTTAATGCCACTGTACAATGTAACACCCACTTTTCACTATTTATGTAATGAGTCCCATGTAATACGGGGTGAGCCAAATGCCATAACAAATCAGTGCACAAATCCAGACTCCGTGCTACTACTGAGATTTTTTTAAAACTCAGTAATACTTTGCCCGACCCGGGAATCGAACTCGCGACCCCTTACCCGGTAGTCGCACTTGCGACCTCTCGGCCAAGTAGGCAGTCTATTCCTTTATTATGAGACATCAATAACTGCATTTTTTGTGTCAAATAATTACACAAACTTATTTCTTAAGTAGGTACCGTTAAACTAATCAATAAAGGTATGTTTTATTACATTTTATTGCATCAAAAATTCAATATTATTGGTATCTGAATTTGGAAAATTTTCAAGGAAAATAAAATAATACACCAGAATTATTTGCGTTTCATATAAGTCTATACTATGATGCTCTAAAAATATATTTCCTGACTTATCAACACACTTAAATTCCAACACCGCGCCGCCATTAAAATTCAATTGGTATCAGAAACGCCTGCTTCCTTCACGGTTCACCCTCAACTTTTCGAGTAGGTACTACGGGTGTGAGCGAGCTCTTGTAAATCGCTCGAGATGTTTGGTGAAGTGGCAAAATATACGACATTTATGTACGTAGATATGTATAGATGAATGGGATCATCCCTTGGGTGTTATGCAAACAATTTTACCCGTTTATGTGGAGCGGGTTATGTGTTTGTCAGGGTAACCGCATACTCATAACTTAAAATGCTATTATAATCGTGAAAATTCGTGGCATACGTTCTTTATTGGTTAATGCAAACACTGATTGACGAATTTTGAGGTAATATGATAGACCTTTTCGCCATGGTGTATAAATTCGAAATGAGTTTAAATCCGAAAGGAGTGTCAATCTTAAAGGAGTATAAAAATTCATTAAGGGAGAACGCAATAAAAATCCGGGCACTTATAAAATAATACATTTCAAATTTTAATTAAGTAGAAACTTCATTGCGATTTCTGAAAAATACTAAATTACCAAGTTTCACCAAACACAATACGGGCTAGAGTAATTGATAAGATATTCTTCTACTATCTTAGAATAATATCTTATTTATCTTATTATCTTTCTTCCTTTCTTTCTTTCTTAATTATAACTTGCGTTATACGCAAACATTTATTTAAGCAAACAGTCTGATTGACTAAGAAAACAAACTGTAACTACTTTAATTATGCACAATTCGATGCATAATGTCATTCCACCGTGTTGTGGTCCGAACTCGTGGGAATTGTATTCATAAAATATTCACGAACAATGAAGGATAACAAGATATCAAAATTAAGAGAAAGTTTTGATTGCTTCTGAGACTACAGCGGTAATAGAACCGTGTGGAATATTCAAGGATGCTGGGACACAATCTTGTTAAATTACAGGAAGAAGTTGATAGGATGAATCATCGTACTATCCTTGATACCTGTCGCGGAGAACCTAACGAGTAATCGGGGCTCCGGCTCGACGTGTAGGAGAATGAACGGGGTGGTTTTTAGTCAGTAAGAGTCTGACACTCCCTCCCGCCTCACTCAGGCGGGTGGAGACATTCGATGATATCCCCGCTTAAAAAAAACGGGTTACCGTGGCTCCGGCTCGACGTGCAGGAGAAGGAACAGGGTGGTTTTTAGTCAGTAAGAGTCTGACACTCCCTTCCGCGTCACTCAGGCGGGAGCAGTCATTCGATGATTTTACACATTGAAAAAAATTCTTGATATCTCGGCTAAGTAAAAACGCAGATTCTTCTCTTCGACATTTTTTGTTCAATTGCTTTGTGGGGTTCAAGATATAGATCTTGCCTTACTAGAATTGCAATGGTTGGGAAAGTGGTGTGATGGACTTGACTTGTCTTAGTATTATATTTTCAGAAGAATGCAAATACAAGTTGTTGATATATAAAAAATTATGAAGATTCCTGTTCATCAAATCATTCGACTGATCAATTAAAATATTAAGTAAAGGCTATATAATAGTTGATTATTTTCTTTGATTTATTTCAGTGTATGAAACCGGATAGTATGCCCGCCGGTGTGTAGCCGGTGCGTGCGCATGGGCAGCCTACCGGACCTCACGGAGCGTTCGCGGCCGACTCCCGTACGTGCCGCCGTGCGAACCGTGTCCGACCCGCACCGGCACCGGACTATTATTACACCGGTAAAGAAACACAAAATAATTCACAAAAAGAATATCTTCAAACTACGTTTAGCTAAATTTTCTCTTTTCGTGAAAAGAAAATTGTAACAATTATTTTACGTTTTGATGCAGATTCCAGTGAGCACAATATACAAGAAAGAATGGCCTTGGAAGAAGCAGAAAACTCCAATCAGGGTGGCGGGGTCATGCATCGGACCTCGACGACGGGATTCAGCTGCATCTTCAGTAGGAGCAGCTTCAGTTCGCAGACTGCTTGCTCGACAACCACCGAAGCTGCCCAAACCACTCGTCAACCGGTTCACTCTCCTCTGCATCTCCAGCGGTCTCTGTGCCACTGCCCTACTGCCTTTCACAGCTTTCGCTGGCGCCGAGGCAGGGGCCATGCCTCTATCAATTATGCACACAGCTGCAGCTGTAGTGGCTCCTTTCTCTCCCCTCATCCTCCAAAAGACTGGCACCAGATTAGTGATTGCGATATCTCACACACTTGTATGTGTGCTGCTATCAGCTCACACAGTAGAAACACCACTTCCAGTTCTCCTTGCGTTGTACGGACTCTGTGGAGTAACGCTGTCACCAATGTCCCTGGCATTGTCAGCGTCAGCAACTTCCCTCGCACAAGCAGCAGGCGATGAAGCCAGAAGAAAAGTGGCTCTTAGAAGAGCTCTGAGAGCGCTTAGAGCAGCTCAGGACTTAGGACTTGTATGTGGTTCTCTACTCCTAGGATTTGCCCTATTGATATGGTCTGAAGAGATTTCTAAGCCTTCTACTCCTGTACCAACTAATATAACTGTGCCGAGGTGGCCACCGCCGGAGGAATACTTCTTAGAAGATGATTATGAGGTAAGTATTTCCTTGTATTGCATGATACGATCATTTTAAATCATACTACCCTCTTTACAAATTGCACTCTAACATCACCGTTTAATTGGTTTTAGGAGCGGACATGCGGATCTGCCGGTTGTCCAGACATGCAGACCTTATCAGGCACAGTGCTGGATGCCTACGGCAGAATGTTGCTGGTCGCTATGTGGTCATTCCTAGCTCTGTTGTCTGTGGGGATGGGTGTGTACGGTGCGCCGTCAGCTCCTGCACCACCCCCCGACGCCCGCTCCGTGTTTGTAGATCCGCGGGCAATACTTGGAATGCCCATGGGACTATTCATAGGACTCCAACAGGGATTTATTTATACGTCATATATTAAGGTACCATTTTAAATAACAGACTCCAACTACAAACGTTTCGATCAAGGCACACATTAAACGATAACATCTATCTATTTTAGTGGTACGGAGTATGCGTGGACGGATGGTGGTGTGCATGGCGATCGCTTTGCGGGACGGGAGTCCTCCAGGCGCTTGCAGCTGGGACTCTGTCCATGGCAGCAGCACGAGGCAGGCGTGGTGCGCTGGCAGCTGGTGGTGGCGCCGCCCATGCGTCACTAGTGCTCGCGCTACTGAGATGGAGGGCTGCTAAGACGGACTTAGCACTGCCTGCCTTGGCAGCCGCGGCCTGGGGCGCGTGTGCTGCTCTTTGGGATGTATTGCAGGTAAGTACCTGCTAACATTCGTGCATACTTAGAACACGGAACAGCTATTTGTGTGATCAACACATTGTTTTAAACAATGTTGGATCAGAGTATTTGTGTTTGTGTCTGATAATATTCTATTATAAAGGAATAATTTTGCAGGATAATATGAACAATGCTCATTTGGCCTATCTTTATCAAATTTTTCTCCAGGCCGGTATCTGCATCGGTGGACCAGGTTGGCGAGGCGCGTGGTCCATAATCTTGGCGGCGCGGCACTCAGGAATGGCAATGGCGTGCATTGCACGTCAGATGTTGTGTGTGCGCGCACAACTGGCGGGCTTGGCGACAGCCCTGCTAGCTGCACTGGTCACACATACTATGCTGGAGCTTAGGTTGCGCAGGGGTAAGAAACCTTTACAACCACGAATACTGTCATCATAACACCATCGTCATATTAGTCACAAGATGTCCATTGCAGAGAATAGGGCTCTCCCAATTACTTCCTAATAAAAGGTATCCTGACACATGAATTTATTGACAGGTTACATCGCTAATGTAGCGAGAGGATGTTTTTTCATTTAGTATTTATTAAAGGATTTTTTTACAGCTACATTGAATGGGAGACCTAACTTTTTTTTATTTCTCAGGGGACACAAATCGCCCGAGATCCTAGCGAAGACCAACAGCGACGCAGCTGGCGGCTCTTGCACCGACGTCAGACGACGTCGAGGAGCCTGACGTCAGTGACGTCGCGTGCCACGTCATCAGTTAACGTCGCTGGCGAAATCTGAACTGAAAATTTTATCGTTGTCCAGGTGTGAACAACGTTTCTTACATCGCTAGTGAAACGTGTAAAACGTCAACGTCGGTTGTGCAACGTATACAACGTTTTCGACTTTGCTGGAGTTACGTCTGTAACATCTTTGATATCGCTGATGTAACGTGTATGTACATCATTTTGGACGACATTGAAGTTGCGTCTACAACAATTTCGACGTCATTGGAGAACGTGTAAAACGATTTCAACGTCGCTGGAGTAATTTGTAAAACGTTTTCCACGTCCCTGAAATAACATCGTGGTCGACGTCGCTGAAGTAAAGTTTAAACCGTTTTCGACGCCGCTGGAGTAACATGTATAACGTTGTTGACGTCGCTGAAGTAACTTGTAAAATGTTTTCTACATCCCTGAAGTAAGGTATACAACGTTTTCGACGTCCTTGAAGTAACGTCGTTGTCGATGTCGCTGGAGTAAAGTTTAAATCGTTTTCGACGTCGCTGGAGTAACGTGTACAACGTTTTCGACGTCCTTGAAGTAGTGTCGATGTCGCTAGAGTAACTTGTAAAATGTTTTCTACATCCCTGAAGTAAGGTGTACAACGTTTTCGACGTCCCTGAAATAACGTCGTGGTCGACGTCGCTGGAGTAAAGTTTAAACCGTTTTCGACGCCGCTGGAGTAACATGTATAACGTTGTTGACGTCGCTGAAGTAACTTGTAAAATGTTTTCTACATCCCTGAAGTAAGATGTACAACGTTTTCGACGTCCCTGAAATAACGTCGTGGTCGACGTCGCTAGAGTAAAGTTTAAACCGTTTTCGACGCCGCTGGAGTAACATGTATAACGTTATTGACGTCGCTGAAGTAACTTGTAAAATGTTTTCTACATCCCTGAAGTAAGGTGTACAACGTTTTCGACGTCCTTGAAGTAACGTCGTTGTCGATGTCGCTGGAGTAAAGTTTAAACCGTTTTCAACGTCGCTGGAGTAACATGTATAACGTTGTCGACGTCGCTGAAGTAACTTGTAAAATGTTTTCTACGTCCCTGGAGTAAGGTGTACAACGTTTTCGACGTCCTTGAAGTAACGTCGTTGTCGACGTCGCTGGAGTAAAGTTTATAACCGTTTTCGACGTCGCTGGAGTAACGTGTATAACGTTGTTGACGTCGCTGGAGTAACTTGTAACGTAACAACAATTTGCACATCAATCGCGTAACGTGTACAACGTTTTCGACGTCGTGTCGTAGCTGTAACGTAAGCAACGTTTTCGATGCTGGTGACGATATGTTGTGACTATGGACGATGTTTATTGAAAATATTATAATATTATACATATACTGTTAACAGACTTTGTCTACTTTCACAAGCACTACTGTTTGAACGAGTGAGAACTATTTACATTTCTACTTCTTAATAAATATTTTTTCACTTTGCTGTTGGCGTGAGATACCATTTACCTTAGTAAGAAAGTATTATGTTTAAAGCTATTCTCTTCACAGTGATTCTATAGTGTAATTAATTAGAACTTTATTATAATTTTTATATGACTCAGTCTAAGTTTGATGCATCCCAAAATGTCTATTATCTTACGCCATTAGCTAGCTGTGACCTTTGGAAGCTGGAGATAACTTTGGAAAAAGATTCAATATCATTTTTGGTAAAACAACATAATAATTTGCCACCAACTTGTTAACTTGGAGACTAATAGGTACATGAAACTGGTATAAAAATATTCATTAACAGTTATCAGAATCTATCCTACTTCCAAAGCCACGTCTCTTCAACCCACTAAAACTAAGGACCCAAGATTATTGAGTTTTATATAAAAATATATTTTATTTTAATACCTACCTATACCTTGACTGACTGTTCACCTAAAGTCAATGTTTTATAAATGTTTAGGATAGAAACGTTGAAATGTTTACTAGACTGATCGGAATTGAATGTGGGACTTTGGGATGCTGCGTTTATACGATATCTAATGTACTTTTTGAGGGAGGAAAAATCATCCAATGACTTCTCCCGCCTTTGGTTAGGCGAGAGTGAGTGGCAGACTCTTACTGACGAAAAACCACCCCGTTCCTACGCCTACTCTTCGAACCGGAGCCCCGTTAGGCATACTGTGGCCCGTATCTGGCATCAGCCCTACTGGGGTATCTAATGTTAGCATGTCATGGTGGCTCGGAGGTTTAAGACGCCCGCATCTCATACATGAGGGTGCGGGTTCGAAACCTACCAACGACAACTACCAATGTGACTTTTTTCGAGTTATGTGTACTTTCTAAGATTATCTAGACACCACTGACAATCGGTGAACTGTGTGACTTACAATTTCAAATTATAAGTTTGTAATCACCAAACCGCATTGAGCAAGCGTAGTGATTATTGCTTAAACCTTCTCCGTGTGAGAAGAGGCTTTGCTCAGCAGTGGGCATTTATAGGCTGTTGATGATAATGATGATTAATGATAACGTTGATGGTGATACCCATTATAACTGTTTAAAAACTGTGATATATACTAAATGAACGCTTGGCGACTGGGCTTCACCCAGTCGTACAGTCTCTTCTTTGTGCCTTTAGGCTTAATTCATTCTGTCTCCTGCAGTAATTCACCGAAGGAAGTGGAAACTATAGTTTTCCTTCTTTTCCTCTCATAATATCTTCTGATTCACTTCGTTGCGGGAACCAAGACAGTTACTCATGTCCCTGGGATGCGCCAGACTTCAGAGTTCTGGTGTTTTCATGGTTGTATCTACTGTAGATCCTGGCTTACAAGAGTTGGCAGGTTGTGGCGGGCTTGTTCCAATTAAAAAAAACTAATTGAATTTATGGTTTTCATCACACTCGCACTAGATGTATGACAAAGTAATACCGTCGAACTAAGTATGGGTATATACAGGGTATGTCCAGTAAATAGTGCACCATAATGTGAGGAGTGATAGCTGTGATCATTACCCATTTAAACAGTCTAATACCTATATTATATGTTCATCAAAAATGTGCGGTGACGAAAATGTTGGCGACCCATTCGGTTTGGGCATGTCTGCCAACACCGCGCAGTATGTTACATTTTTTTAAATCTTCTTTTAGTTTTATGATTAAAGCTCTGTATCTTTTTTTCTCTCTCTCTTGTGTTAAAATTTTATATTGTTATTTTGTTATATTGTATATTCTTTTTTTTTGTTCCTTGCATTCATGCCGTATGCCGAATAAAACACTTTTCATTTCATTTCATTTGACTGACTTTCAATTAATTGACTGCCTTGTTGGCCGAGTGGTCGCAACTGCGACTGTCGGGCAAGGAGTCTCGGTTTCGATTGCCGGGTCGGGCAAAGTATTACTGGGTACTGGGTTTTTTAAATATTCTCAGTAGTAGTACGGAGTCTGGAATTGTGCCCGGTATATGGCAATAGGCTCACCCCCTATTACATGGGACTCATAAGATAAATGGTGACAAATGGGTGTTACATTGAACAGTGGCATAATGTGCACCTCTGCCCACCCCTTCGGGGATAAAAGGCGTGATATTATTTTATGCTATGTTCATTTTATTTTATTTCAAATTATACCACATTTCTGTAAATATCGAAAAATCACAAAATTTTTAGCAATTTGCATATCAAGGTAATGATTTTGGTCCCAGCTATCTCCTCACAGTACGGTGCACTATTTACTGGACACTCTATACTCTAACCAAGGACTCCCCGTCCGACCAGAAACAGACCCGAGCGTACGGCGCGTCACGTTCCGCGCGCGCTTCAAAGAGCCATCAGACCACCACAGATGGGGCCCAACAGGACCGATGCCGATATGGAGCCGCAGAGAACCTAACGGGTTACCGGGGCTCCGGCTCGACGTGCAGGAGAAGGAACGGTGTGGTTTTTAGTCAGTAAGAGTCTGACACTCCCTCCCGCCTCACCCAGGCGGGAGCAGACATTCGATGATTTTCACCCCGTAAAAAAAACAATGCTTTTGATAACATTGCTTTTAAGAACTCTTCCATCAGTAAGCACTTATCATATAAACGGAGTATAACCCAAAGACAATAGCATGATTATTGTAATTGGTTTCAGAGAATACCTAATCCAATTATGAGAATTGTTTGTTTTTGTTTTTTTAATTTTTTGTTAAGGATGACTTCAATTTTGTTACAATTTGCACTTTTGAATATAACATAAACGAGATTGTAATAAAAAAAATTGACTGCCTCGTTGGCCGAGTGGTCGTAAGTGCTACTGCCGGGCAAGGGGTCTCGGGTTCGATTAAAGTATTACTGCGTTTTTTAAAAACTCTCAGTACTAGCACGGAGTCTGGAATTGTGCCCGGTATATGGCAATAGGCTCACCTCCTATTACATGGGACTCATAACATAAATAGTGAATAGTGGGTGTTACATTTTACAGGGGTATAGTGTGCACCTCTGCCTACCCCTTCGGGGATAAAAGGCGTGATGTTATGTTATATCAATAGTAATTGTGTATCTAACAATAAAACCATATTTTAGTTGAAGGCTACAGAAACACTTTCAAGATCCATTTTGTTTATTTATCAGAATATTTGTACACACGGCTACACATCAACCTATACAAAACCAGTTTATCCTGGTATCGCGTCGCATCATCTTTCCGCACATTTAACGTTCAGTTTATACTGGTTATGTAAAGCTCGATGTGTAGCCGTGTGTACCACATTAAAAATCATATTTATATTATTTTGAATAAAACAATTAACTCAAATCGTCATAAAATGATCAGACAATATTATTTGGATGTGCATAAAGTAAAGATGTTGGATGTGCGTGTTAGGATAAAGCTGTGTTTACGACGAAAATATGAGAATTAATAAAATGATTGTTGACTGACAATGAATTTCATTTCAATTAGAAATAAGAGATCCATTCTCCATCCTTCTGGCTTTAATAACAGCATCAGTAAGACAATAAAGCTTTTTTTTAGAAGGGAAAATCATGCAATGACTTCTAACGTCCGATTGAGGCGGGAGGGAGTGTCAGACTCTTACTGACTAAAACCCACCCCGTTCCTACTTCTGCACTTCGGGTCGGAGCCCCGGCAATCCGTTAAGACCTCCACGCCTCATGACAATAAAGGTTACGAACTATTTTGTATGCAAAGTATCTTAAATAACTTCACCTATGGAGTTTCTTGCGCGTTCTTCTCCATAGGAATCTACACCTTGGAATGAGCAAATAGCTTCACTTTTAAATTTCTATTGCTGACGTTCAAAAGTGACTTCCTGAGGCCTTAGTACGAGTTTGATTTACGTTTAAAGTATTCGAAACGAGTATGCGTTCGGCACTCTGATTGGCCGGCGCCAATGAAGCAACCAATCACAGCGCCGAACGCGTACTCGTTACGATTACTTTAAACGTAAAAAAACCCGTACTAAGGCCTCTGGTCTAATTGAAATAAATGATTTTGTTTTTTTTTGACACCTGCAACACCAAAGGTATCACGAGTGCGTTGCAAGCCGGCGATGACAACGACTTTCACTGTGACTATTTTGTTATGTTCCTTCAATATAAAGGACCCACTTTTCACTAGTTATGTTGACTACCACATAAATATATGGTACACACGGCTACACATCGAGCTTTACATAACCAGTATAAACTGAACGTTAAATGTTCGGAAAGATGACGCCGACGCGACACCAGGATAAACTGGTTTTGTATAGATTGACATGTGGCCGTATATACCTAAATCGGATACAACTTACTTGAGTGATTGAGTGTATTCCGCCATTGCCGGTTTCAGGGTTCGAACTCAAAAACTTGTTTGGGTAGGTACTTAGGTAGCTTCTAGTGATTACATAGTATAAAACAAACTCGCTATCCGCCGTCTGTCTATCCCTATGTATGCTTAGATCTTTAAACCTACGCTAACTAGTGATTCTTAAGGAAGGTTTGTATGTAATACATGTATATTGCACCCGTGCGTGCCGGGGCGGGTCGCTAGTTAAAAATAAAACACATAAAGGTCAACATTAACACGTTATGTTTATTTTTTTAATATTCTAAGACTAGGACCCCGTCACATAGTCGTCATTTAAGAATTCGATTTCTTCACATCGCGTACAAATATATGAATGCAGAGATACGCCACATATAGTGTAAGATCAGGTACTTAAAGGAATTGTTTAAAAAAAAAACAGAACAAAATGTACAAGATTAAAATTAACCACTAAACTATTAAGCACTTTAAAATAATGTAAAATATTCAAGAACTATAAAAAACATAATTTAATAATTTTGTTTAATATCTGAACGCTATTTAAAATGATTTTGTTAAATAGCAACCCCAATTCTTTCTAGTAAATCCTAACCTCAAAATCTTGTGGCATCAACTCACTACTAACTATATGTGGTTCTTCAGCATTTCAGCAAGTTCCCAATTAAGACTGACATTCATATCTCTGACGACCACGAAACAGGGTACATTACATTCATTACAATAGTATATCAAGTATATAGCACTAGCGGCAGGGATCATTTCTACAATCAAGTCGTTAAGAAGGCAATTTCATGCAAACAGCTCGCACATGGTGAAAAATTAGTTCTAAATTAATTAGCTTGTGTTTCGTTGATATAAGGATGAAGTTAATAATACAGATGTCGTTTGTCAAGCAAATATGCACCCACATCTGCTTTTATAAAGTACTATTCGAAACATCTGCTCAGTGACCTTTAACTCTAGTCGATTGTAAAAACCATCATCGCCTTTACTTTAATCGTAATTTAAGGATAAAAATACTAACAACACATATTATATCATACTATTATTGTCAGCAACAATTGATTTTTATCCAATCTAACAAATTAATCGATACAGATTTTTTTCATTATTCGATTCCGTTTATTATCTGTCAAATTGACGTGTGTCAAAAATGTTACCATTAAACAAAAAGTTTTCAGTCTAGTAGAAACCGTTTTTAGTTTGCAAGCTCTGGATTGCGTTTTTAGTTTACTGCCAAATTAAGTAGATACAATATAATTGACATATAAATAATGCTGAAGCTATTATTATGCACCTATGTTATAGGTCGTTATTTGTGGACATTGCTACATTGCGTGCTAATTTCAGTAGCATCTTTTATTTTAATTTCCATACATAATAACGGTCTACAGGTTACATTTTGTAACTATTGTAACATTTATTAATGACCTCGTTAGTCACGACTAGCCCAGTCACTCACGTCACACAATCAAAAAAAGGAAAGGTAAAAAAGGAAACCAAAAATAAAAGAAAAATATCAAAATAAGTTTGTCTTTATTAAAAGTCTATCCGTAAAATAATCTAAAAATAGCATCACAATAATAATTAATTAGCGCAAGGAAAAAATTATAAACAGTTCACAAATTAATAAATAAAAAATCATGGACAAAATAAACGTTTAAAAAACAAAAACACAATTCGAGGATTAAAATAAACGTACATAACATTTTTAAAATGTATGCACGTTGATTGAACTAATACTAAATCAACAAAATATTGTTTTTTCTGTAAAAAGTTAGGACCGACACAGTTCTAACTTCGTGCGCCTAAAAAAAAAGTCGGCGTGTGTGACCAATATAGATTTGATAAGTACCTAAATAGGAACTGAGCACAACTACGGTTAAATACAAATACGTACAAAATATCTATTCAAAAACAATCGACGGAATAATGCAATGTCCATTCTACTATTCCTCATATTAAATACAAAAATGAATCATTTCGGAAACCATTTTTTTTCATACCGCATCTTTAATTTGTAATGCGGGTTACACACAGTCAAAAACTGCAAAGATTTTATTTTTTAACTGTGGCAACCCACACAAGACAAAACGGGGTTACCTTAATTACACAATAAATTACATAAAACATGATTAAAAACTTATTAATAGTAGGTACGCGTGGAACATCAAAATGCATATTATTTAATCGCCCTAATAAATAAAACAGTTGTTAAATAAAACTAGTAGAAATGACTAGTTCCTAAGGACGTTTATGTTGTAAAATATTTGGGTACAAATATTGTATAAATGCGAGCCGAAACGATGAATTACTACGGCATTGTTCCTATACACGACACGCACGAAATCTCATGTTATTAAAAAAGGAATATTTTTTGAACAGAAATAATTAATAAAACAATTTTGTAGAACCTTCTAAACAATATTCCATTGCATAACTAACTTCGTTTCAAATTCAAGATGTCTGCAACGCATACGATTTTTTCCTCAATTATTATTATTTTTAAAATATTTTAACTTCCTACATATTTATAAACAGCGACCTAAGTTCGATATTAACACTATAATTATAAGCGTCGATAAATAATAATATACATACGTTAATAAATAAAAATACTGTAAGAAGCATACAATCAATACTGTTTCCGATTTTGTTACTTCGTTCTTTTTATGAATATGGTTGTCAGTGTCACCATTGTAGATCAGTCATTTTGTTTACTGGTAATATTGAATTAATTTTATAGATTTAAGCCAAGTTTTTATGCCTTATAGAGATTCCTGGCAACACTGACTAAAGACAAATATTTACAAATCCTGTTTGTTTATCATTAAGTATTGATACAAGATATGAGAGTAAGTACATTTGTTTTAATTATAACACGAATGATTCCTCATCCATTTTAATCAGTATGTTTCATATACTTTGGCGTTTAAATTTCAGATCCTTTATTTTACTAAGCACACCGGGCGCTCTATTGACTTATGTACAGTTCTTTAACCCATAACCTTGTATGATTGACATTTTAAAATTCATTTTCATTTTCCCGCCAATATTTGACAACCGCCATGTTGTCGATAGTAAAACCTCTTTCAAATGATCATTTCTAAGCTTAACAGTTTGGTATTCAAAGAGCCTGATAAATAAACTTAATTAATTGATAATAATTACATCTTCTTTAACTTTAATGACAAGATTACGATACCTGAGTTACATTTATCAAACTCGATTAATTTACCTATATTAGTTAAATATTTACCTACACAAACATTGTGTTCTTATTAGAAATATCTGTTCGAAATAGGTTTTAAGGATATTTATCCTAGACAACCGAATTACCAACAATCAATCACAGACAAACTACTACCAGGGGAACTCGATACGATTTTATCGATATTTTATATATACCTACCATCGACATTTCCCAACCCTAACGTGTAAGAAAAACGGTATATGCCAATCAGTGATGTAGTCGTCCATCAAAAAATATCGATAAATCGCAACCGAGTAACTGCATTCGTTCTTACTTCCCCGATAACGCATCCAATGTATTGCGACTAGATCTACTCACAAGTCACGTCGCGTCATATTGGCATCTCAACATCCCGCAAAGTAAATTAGACTATAACACGTGGACTTAAGTTGTATATTTACACGGGCGTATAGTGCCCGACAGGTTTGTAGAACATTTGGCCGGTGGCAACTCGGCGGACGATTTCCTTGAGAATGAGTTTCTTCTCCTTCTTGATCTTCTTGAGGAAGCCTCGGTTCTCGTTCGCCCGCCGGGAGAGGTAGGGCAGGACCTCGACGACCGGACCGTATGGTACGTATTTGTAGGCGGAGTAACCGGCTTGACCTGGAAAGAGTTAATGGAAAATTGTGACTTAACTGGTTTTGTAGACACAATTATAGAACAATAGGTTGCGGTCACCGGTGACCGCTTGATGTTTGACAGTTTAAACTGTATAATCATATATTTAAGGCGAAAAGAATAATTTTGACGGTTTATCACGATCCTAACTTATCAGACCGTTTAGCATGTGAGATCTCTCAAAAATCCTATAACCTGAATAATTTATCCGATTCTGCAGACATAATCCTAAAAGGCTATATGAGAAATGCTATCGAAACAAGAATAATATTTTTGCATCATCATCATTATTCTGTACTTTCAAGTGTCATGCCAATTTTACGTATCATCGAGATGAACATTCTCATTTTATCCAACCTACGAAGAAACATAAAGCATTTTTTTAAATTTAATATAATGCCATGAGTTACATACCTAGCGGGAAGGTGATATGATCGCACATGCCGAGCAGTTGTCCGAAGCAGACGACCTTGTCCTCCGGCTTGATGTCGTGCTCCTTCATGAGTTGGATGGCGTACCGCACTGTGTCCTCGTTGTGGGACGCCACCATTATACCCAGACGCTCCTTGTTGGGGCCCTGTTTAATATCACAACAACGTGGTTACAGTCGCTGTTATATACTAGGTAGGTACAAACCTAACTTTTGCATATAAATAAGTGTTTCCGTCTTCGATCAACAATAACAACTAGATATCGGGTCGGCGCAAGAAAATCGTCTCGACAAATAAGAGCTCACTTGAGAAGTGAGCTCTTATTTTGTTTAGTATGCTCCGAACACGGCCAACGTACTCACGTCTCGCGATGCCGCAGTGCATAATTGCAAGTTGCAAAAATAATAACCGAAAAAGCAGTATAACGGCCGGAGTGTCTTACTTTTGATAAGTACATAAAATATAAGTCATATTTTAAGCTTTTAAACTAGTAAATAATATCAAATTAGTCAAAATTACCAATTATAAACCAACGGCACCAATGTTTGTGCGTGTGTTGGCGATCCCTTGGCCAAACCTCGCCAACACGCGCACAAACATTTGTTTAAACAGAACAGTGGATGCATGGAGTCCATTTGTATTGTAAAATAAAATTGTATTGTAACCTGATTGGAAATGAGTATCTAACCTATGGAGTTTATTGCTCGTTCTTCTCCATAGGAATCTACACCTTGGAATGAGCAATTAGCTTCACTTTAAAATTTATATTGTTGACGTTCAAAAGTGCCTTCCTGGTCTAACTGAAATAAATGATTTTGACTTAGACTTTTAATGATAAAGTAAATAAACATAAAATACACAAAAACGTACCGCTAATAAAAATAAGTGATGTACCTATACTAAGATCCCGAAATCTTAATTTTCATATTATAAAATTATTTTAGTGTCCAACGCGACTCCCTAAATACCTCCTGTAGCAAAATTCGAAATTTGAAGAAGCAAAACGAAACAAAACAAAACGATATAGATCGCAAGACAATAATGGAAAAATTGTCTTTATTTGTTCAAGGTTAAGGTTGAATTCAAACTAGATATTGTATAACTTATGTCTTTTAATTTCTACATGACAGGAGTAAGAAAATACTTTTCTCGTCTTATGTGACGAATGGTCGTAAGTATTAGATAATATTTTGACGATTTATGACTATATTATTAGGTGCCATGGTTGTTATTAGGTTGAACTTAAAACTATTTTAAAACATTTTTCCTGTTTGTTTCCTCATTAAGTAGACGGATCACTTGACGATAGGCAATCGACACCCAACACCAGAGAAGGTATAAAAGCACTTCGGAACTCAAAAGGTATCGGTTCAGTTTGGTATCGAATGGTACTATCATAATAGGTCAAACAAATCGATAGAAATCAACGAATATGGTAACCAAAAAGTCGTGAAATCTGTTGAAATGGAATACTTATAGCTACTTTTTCAATAAAGTGTTGTGTAAGGCTCACCTTGACCCTGCTGAGGATCTCCTTGAGGCACTTGTGGAAGGACACGGTAGTGGCCTCCACGTTCTCGCATGTTGGGTCATCGTAACCCATCGCAGCGGCACGGGCGCGTTCCTGTAAGTTAGAAAGTAGTCAGCAGCTGAATAAATAACACATTTCACCAATGATGGAGCCTTACCTCCAACAGATTGTTGGTTGATATTTTTTGTGAATTTGATCTTAGCTGATTTTATGACAGCTGATTGTTGTCGCGTGGTATATGACTACCATCAGTTTTCGAATAAATATCCAAACCTAAAATATGACCCGATATCATGCAGCTGGTAGAAAGTTATGAGTTGTACATACCTGTTCAATATACGCGCCGCGCACGAGCTTAGCTCCCCAGTAGAAGTTCTGTCGCTGCGCCTGCTCCAGGTCAGTCAGGATCTCCTGGTACGTGTTCTTCAGGTACGTCTGGTACGTGTTGAACACTAGGAACTTATCCTGGAAAGAAGGAGAAGATTAGCAGTTAGAATCATCAACATGCTGTTGAAAGGTATCAGAAACTTGCAGTTGTTATAAAGGGGGTAAAGGAAACAAAATTGCTTTATGAGAATGGTAATATATGGCTCTCAAGAAGAATCTATTCACTTATAAAAATATGGTGATTTATACCATCTTCCAAGAGCAACAAGTAGCCGGCAGTATGTTCTCTGTATCCACGTCATACTTCACATCTTCATCAACGTCTAGGCAAAAAAGCTACTTAACAATCAAACTCTAGAACTTACTTTATTGTATCTCCTCATCATCTCCAAGCAGATCCTAGATATCGCTGGCTGGAAGTACGTCTGCTCCGCATCAATCATGATCCTGACGTCAGCGTCGTTGGCGATCTTGATGATGTGGTTCAGCCTTCGGAGCATGTTTCGGAACATCTCCTCCTCCTTGGGCGAGATCTGAGAGATCAGACGACGCATCTGACCGGTCTTAGGGTCGGGGACTCGGAACGAATCGGACAAGTTCATGTCCTCGTCCAAAATGTTCGACCAGGGGAACAAATGGACGATTCTGGAATAGAAGGGGTATTGTCATCAACATCATTGTTTACGATTTTTGGAATAGGCTTTAAGGTAAGTATCAATCATAATTTCTGTTTAATGATATTGACAATGAGGGATTTGAAAAACTAGCTATTGAAGATAAATGACTGATGTATTTAACTGTTAGACAAATTTTCTGGTCATAATGGTATAAAACAAGTATTATTGAATAGTAGGAAAGTTAAAAGCCTACATTGACTCAAAGTATAGCAACATGTTACCAATTAACTAGCTACCAACGAACGACATCACATCAAAAATAAAACCGACGAATTAATATGGAGATTAGAAATGGTCACATCTTTTACTACTAATGGTGAGTAATCGAGCGAGAAGAAAATATTTATCACTTAAAATATTTGCTTCTCCCTTTCTCTTATTCTGTGTGAGCGAGAGATGACTATCAAGATGGCCTTTTTTAAAGGTAATATGTACAAACTAGCAACATTTACGAGACAGCGCTTACAAATGTTAAAAGGTGTCGCCACTGACCGGTCCCACGGGAATATGTGGACCACACTGAAAATATCAACTGTAGCTACATTTACCTATCAAAAGCATTAAATAAAATCAGCTAACGAAAAAATAAATCGCGAACCTGCAAACTGATTGGATTTACTTCCAAAATAAACTTCTGTAAACATAGTGTATGGCCAGCCAAATTTTTCTTTAATAGACCCCTTGGTTCCCTAAGATATTCCAAGAATCAACAATTAAGGAACATCGATCAAACTCACCCCTCCTTATCCGAGGTGATCTTCTTCATGAACTCCTGAACCTCCGGCTTGGAGCTGTGGTCTCCGAAGTACCGCTGGAAGTCCTCAATGGTCTTGTGGTGGGTCAGGACATTGCCAGTACCTCCACCGATCTGCTGCATGTAGTTACGAGCGCGCATGATCACTTCTGACAATTGTAGCTGGAAGAAGAATGGTACAATACGTTACTTGAGGTACCAGGGCAACAGAAATACGAAGAGAAGAGTGAATGTATGCAAACTTACAAGTAACTGCGGCCTGCCGAGAGCTGTTAGCTTGACGGCCATCAGACCTGTGCTTTTGGTGATGCCTAAAACAAAAGAAAAACAATTTAACAACAATTCTAAGGGTATCATACGACGGTATTCAAGTTTTTATTTAGTTTTCCATTTTCTATCAGGATGAAACATTCTCCTTTCTCTTTCTTAAGGAGACTCTTTCAGTTTACGATAATAGGTAATTTAAAACTTTGATTCCGATGAAGGCAATCTATTTTTCTTGTGGCATCGAGCATTTCTTTCTTTATTTAAACAAGAGTTTATTTTTTTTTTCTTGTATAGAAGCACTATTTTATATGGATTGTCAGTATACACATGTGAGGACCATGTCAGACTTAAGATATTTGTTTTCTCTCTAGTATGTTCTGTTACTTGCATGTTGCGTCAGGTATGTCTTTACATTATTCTCACATGTGTGTACAATATTGGAATATGTATCAGAGCAATATAAAACAGACTTTTTTTTAAAAGATTCACGAATGGAGTTTCTTGCTCGTTCTTCTCCACTCGAATCGACATTTTGGAACGAGCGCCTAGCTTCACTGACGGACAGACTGACAGACTATTATATATTTCATATTTGTTGACGTTTCAAAAGTACCAAATTATGGTTTAATTGAAATAAATGCTTTTGAGTTTGAGTTCTTTCTGAAGTAAGTAACAAAAATGGAAGAAAGGATAATTTTTTTAGATAACCTTAAACTTCTTTACTGCAGCAGCCACCCGAAAACATTTTAGGAAGGTGTACCAGCTTCAATATAACATACGTAATAGCCAAGGAATAATGCTTATCATGGGAGCAATCTCTCTCACAAACATAATTGGGTAGTTTCCTGGGTCAAAAATAAATTATTTTGATTTTTCAGTCCAATTAAATATTGAAAAATAGTTATACTTTCATTCATTGATTTGCCGATATACTTAATTTTTTATTTATTCTAGCATTTTTTAAATATAAGTGTGTTATTTGACGCGAAAATATGATGACGTCATAAGATGGTATTCCGTCCAAAATTCATAGAACAGTATCGTTTTTGACGTTTAGATAAAAGTATTGAATTTGACTAGTTGTCAACTACCGTATTATATGAACTCCATAATAAAATGTTTCTCACCAGCAACAGCATCAATACTCTTCAAGAAGGCCTCCATGTTCTTCTCACACGAGGCCTCGTTGAGGTAGAAGTAGGTCCTGGCACTGGTGACCTTGTACCGACGGTCAGCGAACCTCTGCTCCACGTGGTACTGCTTCAGCTGACCCTCCTCCTCCTTGTCTCCGCATGCTGATATGGAAGCACTGGAAATAGAGGCGTATTGGTAAAAACTTTGACTTTTGGTATTGTTTTAGATATTTTTTTCAATGTCCTTTGAATAGTTTATTGAAGGTAGAATTGTATTTTCCTTCCAAAGTCCAAAGTATGTATATATTTTAATCAAGTTTACATTCTCACGGTACACACGAGTATAAATCTATTATTCTATTAAAGGTATAAAGATATTTCTACTTCACGGATGTTTGAAACCCCCGTACCTAATTATGGTCTATTTATTCATTCATAGGCATAATTATCTCAACAGTCTCAATACCTACTCAAAGAAAGCTATCTCATAGTCTTGTCAAAACACATGATATCATTTCTGAAACTACCCGGGGAGGTTATTAAGGTGATCATTAAGGTGATCCTTAATAGCACTTTAGGTTCTAATCAACCAACAGGTTTAATGGACAATCTGGCAACATCAGAATTAAGTGAACCAGGTAATTGCAATCAAGACCCGTATAATGAGACGTTGGAATTATTCCAGTGTAAACGAGACGCCCATATAGACTAATATCTCCGTCCCTTTTCTACTAGAACAAATTGAAGAATTTATTTCGAAATTCTAACTCTCAAAATGAGTAGAAACATTCATCCAAATTGACGTGGAAATACGTTTCATTTGAATGTAAATGAAAACTACATTTAAATTGGTATAAGTAAGGTTGTTTTCAGAATGACTATAACATAATACTACTAAGAACATGAAAGTAATGTATGTTACTGAAAATTGAACTTTACAGATGTGTAATAAAGTTTGTTTTCATTAAACATATAGTAATGCGTGACGGTGATAGGCATAGGGCTTAGCCAAGCACGCGTTAGACATTATGTTATTTATTTCAACCTTAAAACATACAAACATAGCTATAGGATACATAATCGCTTGTTCGCTAATAATATACATGGTCAAACTCAGGAATTCGCTACACATACCGCATATACGCCACGATCTGTATTATGCAGACACCGGTAAGACAAAATACAATCTAATGGTCTTAACACGACTACGTACTGTCTGAAGTGGTTGTTAGGAGGTGATCCTTATGTAGTGAAATGGCCCTACTGCCTTTATTTCGTTGCGGGATCTAAGACAGTTATTCATGTCCCTGGGACGCGCCGAACTTCAGTGTTCCGGTATTTCATGGTTGTATCTACTGTAGATCCTGTCTTACAGGTGTTGCAGCGGTTTTGTCAGGTTGTGGTGGACTTGTCCCATTACAAGGGCCTACTGCCTTTCCCATTTCAATCCTAGACTCTGTGTCAATTCAGATTTTTTTATAAAAACACTCAATAATGCTCAATCCTGGAATCTAACCTACCCAACGTTTTCCAAAAAATAATAAACCTAAAATCAGTAGCAGCGCGACAGCTGCCGCGTCAGGTCGTGTCTTACGGAATGTTACTCATGAATATGAGCCTCTGTAATGACTTGAAACTATAGTCAAATTCCTCGTCAAACTTACGTAATCCGAAAAACATATGAATTAACCTAAAATCAATTCATTTAATACTTTATTTTTCAACCATCACTTGGACAAATTACTCTCCATACACGTATGTATCTAAAGTGCGTTGTACGACATTCATAGCTATTATAAAACACAATGGCACTTTTACATTGATGACTCATAAAGTGTTTAATTACATTTGGTCAGACGTTACGTCTCAGATTGATATCTCTGGCAGTCGGCCTACATCGACTATAAGGCTATATGGTGGTCGAAAAAGTATTAGGAAATTTGTTCTTACTGGTTTTATGATATTACCGTAATGAACTGTAATTTCGAAAATTTTCATAATTTGAGTATTTACATGAATTGACTATTTAAACATTCTAAAATAAATAGATGGCATTAACTCAATTCACGAATATTTTCTTTAAATAACGTTTTAACTTCAACGGTGCGACAAATTATCCTCACTACATAATATAAAACAAAGTCGCTATCCGCTGACTGTCTATCCCTATGTATGCTTAGATCTTTGAAACTACGCAACGGATTTTGAAGCGGTTTTTTTAATACATAGAGAGATTCTTAAGGAAGGTTTATATGTATAATACATGCATATTGCACCCGTGCGAAGCCGGGGCGGGTCGCTAGTTATCTATAATTCATCATAATCAACCAACCTACGAAAAATGCTATCAAAACGAACATCTGACAATTTCACTCCTCAGGGTTTTTAATGTAGGTAATTGGTTTTATAGGAAATTGAAAAATAGACATCAAAAACTTTAAACGAAACCTAAGCTAAAACCTATATAGCCACTTCCATAAAGTATTGAATTTGAATTGGCGACGGCGATTTTATACAGCAAGGTATGTTCCAATATTCGGTTCTAAAAGCGGTGCGCTAGAATTATAGACGAGCCACCACCAAATGCTACGTGATTGAAATAACAATAGTACCTACCTATTCCAATATTTACGTTGTTGCTTTTGAATTATGTTCTAGAAACGTCAATTTCTGAGATTTTCTATCACGAAAGGGAAAATCTGCATCATTGGCCGAGTGGTCGCAAGTGCGACTGCCAGGCAAGGGGTCTCGGGTTCAATTCCCGGGTCGAGCAAAGTATTACTGGTTTTTTTTTTCAAAAAATCTCAGTGGTAGCATGGAGTTTGGAATTCTGCCCGGTGTATAGCAATAGGCTCACACCCTATTACATGGGACTCATTACATAAATAGTGAAAAGTGGGTGTTACATTGTACAGTGGCATAATTAAATGTACACCTCTGCCTACCTCTTCGGCGATAAAAGGCGGGATGCTATGTTATATTATGTGAAAGGAAAAAAAAGCAATTGGATAATTCTTAACGTTCGTATATTTGGACAAACCTGCCCAAATGGCTAGATTGTTCATCATCAAGACAATACTAACCCAGTCACTTATCAGATATTATCAAAGAAGTAGACAGAAAAATACCTCGTCTGTTACGTAACAATAGTACTCCAAATAACTCGTCATTTTCAGCACCGTACATTGCCCTATATTTTAAACAAATGACTAACATCGTCCATTTAAAAATAATCTCCTCAAAATCCACTTTCACTGTCAAATTATTGGCAAGCTTCATTTAGATTGATCCAATTAAAAATAAACCTAATCGCGTTAGAATACGGTGTATATTGAACTGTCGGAAGCGATGTAATATTTGCATGGTCGCGAGTCTTAACATATCTAGGTCACGTTAATAGTTCATTGAAAGCTATTTTCGTTTGCGCTTTCTCTGTCGTTTTTATCTAGATCACAGGCGTTTTTTTTGCAGTCTGACATATGAATTTAAACTTTATTTGTGTAGTGAGTTTATTTCATCTATCGAGGTCGATAGACGGTTAATGACGTTTACATCTGTAGTTTACGAAAATAGTTTATTAATTGTAGACTAACGTCTGTTAATCGAAACTTTAGATTACAGAAATCTATTTTGTTCTTACATTTTTTATTGTTTTAGATTTTAAAAATGACTCCTACTTTTAAATATCACTAAATATTAAGTACAATTTCAATGGGGATGATGACAGGGTATGAAAATTAAAAATATAATTAGTCCGTAACTTAGGTAATAAAAAAATATTAGACACGTATTTTTTTATTTTGTTGTATAATAAAACAATACTTAGATAAAACGAATCAAAGTTTAGGAGTGGGGGCTAAAACGTCATTTCTTAGTATAAAATGTACTGAGAAGTGACGTCACGCGAAATTTCAAATCAATATATCTTCGAAACTATTCGTTTCCGTAAGAAAATAAAAAATACGTGTCTAATGTTTTTAAATAATCTACCAGACGGACATTAAAATAAAAATTAGTCGTCTACCCCATTATACTTTTATCTTGTATTGCATTTGATACTGATTTTATTTTAGGTTACTTATATTTCTCTATTCTACGAATGACATGTCAGAGTGTGCTCTCCAAAACTTATATTGTTGTGCCCGACAGGGTCCACGTTGTGTCCTAATTACGTTTGCCATCTAAGTAATACATGTGGAAAGCAATAAATTATTAAGTATTGAGTAAAAACGTTTCCTAGTTCCATCTGATCATTTTGTTAATTCACATAACATAACATCACGCCTTTTATCCCCGAAGCGGTAGGCACAGGTGCACATTATGCCACTGTAGAGGTACAATGTAACTCCCACTTTTCACTATTTATGTTATGAGTCCCATGCAATAGGGAGTGAGCCTATTGCCATATACCGGGCACAATTCCAGACTCCGTGTTTGTACTACTGAGATTTTTTTAAAAAACCCAATAATGCTTTGCCAGTCCTGGGAATCGAATCCGAGACCACTCGGCCAACGAAGCAATCATCTTATTTTTAGATTAATTCAGTAGGTACTTACTTATTGACAAATTAAGTTTAACATGAACTAACGTTAAAACATATACTACCTCTATACATAATACATACTTTAAATAAACCTATTTACAAAATTAGCCAGTGACGTACGTAACGAGAGTTTTCATTTGTCGACATGAATCGAATGAGGCTTCATTCTTATGTACACGTACCTACTTGTAATTACATCGACTGTATCGCTTACACCCCTAGTCACTAAGCGTCACTGGACACCATTAAAAGACCATTAAAAAAAGTTAAATATTCATTTAATCTGGTTAAGCAGTGCTTTTAAAGCCGCCTAAGTGATCCTATTACTAAAAAATCTATTTCAGGGAGTATCCTATTTAGTTGAACCCGTTTATTATTGAAGACCATTGTTATTAGCTAGGTAGGCCTTTTCATTCACATTTGGCTCGTATTGGGAAAAAAATAAAGTATATTATACAAACTAGTCTACTCAGGCTCAGACTCAATCCACCCAGAGCCCAATCTATTTACTTCTATCTAATTACTAGTAGATTAAATTACAGTTGATAGGTTTATTTAACATTTGCCATCTAACTAAAATCAATATCAAAAACAATCGAACTAAAATGTAAATTAAGTAAAAACGCGGGTTACTCAGGTGAATATACTGAGAAAAGCTCTACTAGTTTCGAACCACAGAGGGGTTCTTCCTTATGAGCACTAAAATGTAATAAAAAAGTAAAGAAACAACAATGAAAATCTAACTTGAAGGTCAAACTATAATGAACTACGTCATACGTGTGTTACCGACGTCATATTACGGTTACATAATGATGCTATGACAGGTCGAGAATACCGTGGCTGTCAGCTGTCAAACGAGTGACAGCGGCCTTGGACCACAGATATTTTCGTCATGCTAAACGTAACTAAAATGATAAAGAAAAAAAATAAAACCCGGCAAAGACGAGCTCTTCTAATTTGCTTGGGCCATGTTTTAATAATTCTGTTAAGTGCTCACTCGGTAAACTGCCACTGAAAGAGACGTTATGATTAAAATAAAGTAAAAAGGAATACCTATTAAAAAAATATCTAGAAGGGATTCATACTCAGTGAACTGTCACTATAATAACATTAAAACAAAGAGTATAATTATTTAAAAAAAAGTTAATGTAATAAAAAAGTACGTTAAAAATGATACCTTGCTATTTGCTTACTGAAATTATTTAACGCACTGTTTATCTATGTGAAGTCATAATTAAGACTTTTGAGTAAAAAAAGCACAAACCATTATGTGCCAACAAAGACGTTTTACGAAAATTACTCTTAATTAGCAAAGAAATTAAGTCCAAAACGATTTTGACAAAAGTCATCTACGCACATACGTTTGTCTACACGTGATGTCTATATTTACAACTAGAACATTGTTACAGAAGGTTGAACATTACCACAACAAAGACAAGAGATTTACTTTGGTATTTCATGACGAGCACGCGAGCCAAGGCACACTCCATATTGCCTTATTGAAATTCTAGTTGCGAACGAAAGACGGAAAATAAGATAATAGATCCTATCAAATTTATAGTTTAAAGAACTAATTAAATACTAGGATATCTTGGCAGAACAATCTTTTCACATTTGTCCTTTAATTTTTTTTACGGCATAAGCCGGTAAACGACCAGACGGATCACCTGATGGTAAGCAATTGGCGTCGCCCATGGACACCTGGAACACCAGCGGCGTTACAAGTGCGTTACCGGCCTTTTGGGGATTAGAAGTTTGAGGATCGTTGGGGATTCAGGGATTGGGGAGATTGGGGAAGGGGAGGGTAATTGGGCCTCCGGTAACCTCACTCACACGACGAAACACAATGCAAGCGTTGCTTCATGTCGGTTGTCTGTGAGGCCGTGGTATCACTCCGGTCGAGCCGGCCCATTCGTGCCGAAGCATGGCTCTCCCACACTTTCATTGTAAGTAAATAAATATTTCAATATTTCCAAAATGCACCTACATAATATTTCTACAAAACCTTATTATCTTATAACATCGGAATCAGAATAATTGGCCTGATTTTCTATGCACGTATTTCCCATTTCCCCCTCTTGTAATATGGCCATAATGGGCCTGAAATCATTATGTTCAACCTACACTTGATCTTCGCCTTGAAGCGGTTGCCATGCGAGATACATACGTCATACATAATGGAAAAGGTCGTAACCGATATACGGAGAAATTGTAGTACATTAAGCATGTATATGTACATAATAACGATTCGCACGATATTATATGTTAATTCATTTACCTAGGTACTAGCTGTAAGTGTGACTTCGTCCGCACGCAAAAAGTAGCCTAAATCACTCCTTAGTACATCAGCTATTTGCCTATGAAAGTCTCGTCAAATTCGGTCCAGCCCTTTCAGAGATTAGTCAGAACAAACATACAGACAGACAGACAGACAAAAATTGTAAAAAAAAAATATTTTGGTGTATGTATGAATATAGTTCAAGCGGTTATTTCAATATTGCAAACAGGCACTAAATTTTTTTTATATGTAATAGATTTAGCTAGCATTGTCCCATCTTAGTTTCGCTTGGGTGCATTTTTCCCAGATTTCCGACATATCGGTTTCATTGGTCATTAATGGTTCTTCAATTGTATGCTTAACAACATTTAAAGCTATAAATTATTATTTACATGGAGGTTTATTTATATATTTTGGTATAATAAATATCACAATATTTCCTTTATCTTCCCCGTTTCCATCTTGGAGGCGATTGGTAATTTTTATTACTCGAAAGACAATTACGTTTAATCCCTGACAGATTTTATGACACGTTTTGTAGATACAAAGAGAATAGATACAATTATTGGTTGAAACAAAAGCAAGTAATTTAGTTGGTGCTCCTCAGTAACTAAGACAATAATTAGTTTTAGAAGCAATTAAATCTGTAGTTACCTAAGCTACGTTTCTTAGACATTGCCAACATATGTATGTATAGAATCATTACTTTATTGTATGCTTGTATTTTGTGTAAAAGATTTCATAGTAGATTATTACTCTTTGACTGGATTTAGGTGTTGCATTGTTCTCACACAATCGAACCAATCATCATCATCATCTTCAACAGCCTATAGATGCCCACTGCTGAGCAAAGCCTCTTATCACACGGAGAAGGTTTGAGCAAACTTATAATTAGAAATTATAAGCCCAGGTTTCCTCACGATGTTTTCCTTCACTGTTTATCGAATCGAACCAATAAAACGATGTAACTAGAGAATTGTATTGTAAACCCGATTGAAAAAGAGTAACCTATGGAGTTTCTTGCTCGTTCTTCTCCATAGGAATCTACACCTTGGAATGAGCAACTAGCTTCACTTCTAAATTTTTGTTGTCGAAGTTCAAAATTACCATCCTGGTTTAATTGAAATAAATGATTTTGACTTTGACTTTGACTATGTAATCTCCGTAGCCAGGTAGTAAGACTCGTCAGAAATCGGTCGCTAAGTCGCAAATCTCATTAATAGATTATCAACTTATAATTAAAATACCTACTTACGTAATTGCAATGTCTAGACTGCTTGTCCTGGGACCATAGAGGACTCGGTAGCCAATTTTTAGCCAGAGGCCTTAGTACGAATTTCATTTACGTTTAAAGTATTCGAAACGTGTACGCGTTCGGCAGTCTGATTGGCCGGCGCCAATTGAACCAACCAATCAGAGCGCCGAACGTGTACTCGTAACGATACTTTAAACGTAAAACAAACTCGTACTAAGGCCTTTGAACTCCGAAAATTAAACGTCACCCCTTGTATGACGGTGTTTAAGACACAATAGAAAACGCATTGTCTTTCGCGTAGATCTACGTACCGACATACCAAAGGTTAATTTATCTCCCCATTCCCGAATAGATAGTTAATAGATAAAATGTTATTCACATTTTTTATTTTAATTTAGAAGATTTTAAATCAAAATTATATTTATTCACTAACGCCCGGATACTGAAAGGCTACCAATTTTAAATTGTAAGTACTTGAACATCGTGCCATCTCTGTCATTTAAAAAGAAGTTTTTGTGATAGAACTAGAACACCGGTGTCCTCGCAGTATTTGACAGTTTAAACATACATACATACATACATACATACATACATACATAACTTCACGCCTGTCTCCCACGGGGGTAGGCAGAGTCTATGGAACGCCAATTACTACGATTCCTACTACATACCTCTTTCGCTTCATCAAATATGTATTGAGTAGTGTAATTGGTTTTTTGTACCGTTCTATTCGTATAAATAAATAAATAATAAATAAATCAACAGTCATCAATCTTTTCATCATTCATTTTCTATATTTAAACGCGACTTAAAATAGCTTAAGCTTTTACGAATGAATATATTTATTCATTCCATTGAATTTATGACTCCCGTTCGAAAAACATTTTCTTCTATTTTCCGACTAGGGTTTATTGGAACATGTTTAACACGTTAAACGCCATGGCAGTCACCGGTGACCGACGTTAGCGGAGGATTTGCCTTCAATAGTTTTTTATTGGCAGCCAAAGCCTTAATAATCCCATAAAATAGGTTCCGATAAAATATCTGTAGGCAAAAATATTTCAAGAAATAAAAATGCTAATTACAGTTCACAACACGCAATCACGAATGTGTACAGAACCCCGATACGTATGCAAAATATGTCGAAGCACACGAACATCGTAGAAAGCTATTGATTTTACCGTTATTCACCCTAAAAATGAACACCCATTTAAAAAAAAAACGATTGATTCCCCTATATTAAATGTCAAATTGCATGTCAGTATGATTCTATGTTTTTTACCAGTTTTTACGATCTTCTATTATGAAGAATTTTCCTTTTACGATCGAATTAAAAAAATTAATCTATGTAAACTTAAATTATTTCGATCCGATCGATTTCTGACGTCAAATTAATCAGTTATTTAAACGCTGTTACAAGTTACTATTTACTGATTTATTTACGTATTTATTTGCTTTGTTTTATACTTAACTAAGTATTCAACTGAATACAGCAAATCAAAATAGTAAGTAAATACTAACTCAATAAATACTACCTACGTATAAAATAAAGCAAATCAAATCAAACTCATACGAGTTCAGTACTTTTAATTTTATTTAAATATTTATTTATTTATTTGGACATCCAGTTGTTGCTACATATTTAACATTAACATAAAATTAGGAATTAAAAATCTTACTACCAATGCACAATATTTGAAGGACATCACAGCATACATTGAGTTGAGAACACTATTGTCGGAATACTCAAACGCTACTCAATTTTAAGTCGCGCTTAAGTATAGTTCTGTTACCACTAATACTTTGTAAAATGACAGAGATGACACGATATTTAAGTAAGACTTAAATTGAGTAACGTTTCAGTATTCGGCATATATCAATTAAATTAAATTTACTTAAATTGTCTACATCATAGCCAAATTTGCAATAAATAAGAATTGTATATATAATTGGTAACAACTTTTGTTACTGTTGTTAGCAAGTAACAAGTTGTAAGCATGTAAAGTTCATTTACCTCACTTCTCGCTTCTCCGCCTCCTCCTGTGACAAGTCCTCTTCCACGGAGTAATCCAAGATGGACTTCACTCCAAACGAACGCAATCTGGAAATATCGAAAAAAATATATTATTTCACTCAACAGACCAACATGGAATAAAGGGTGCCTTCATCACTGTCAGCATCATAATCGGCATACATTGTTGCGTTTGAACCACAAACGGAGAACAAGATATTTTTCCATAGAAAAATGACACCTACACATCTCTGCTTATCCCTTTCAAGAATAACTTTAAGCATACTATTACATCAGGTTTTGACAAATAAGAATTTCAGACGATAGAAAATAGTACCCAGTAGCATTGAATTAAAATCTATTATAGCAATATTACATAAGCAACAAAGGAGCAATATGCATACTGTCATTGCTCACACGATATTATTAATTGCATTTCAACTCGTAAAATAGTATAGTTTGTTATGTATGTATAATACACAGTAATGAACAGAGGTAAGCTCATCACCAAGGAAGACTCGAACTTGTCGGAAACATACGCCGTCTTCCGTTTATTACAACCTCCTTATATTTACTAGTACCCTGGTACCAGGACTACCTCGCCCGATGGTGACTATGAACATTAGGTACATCTTTACGATACTTTGGAAAACTAGATCCAAATCCAAAAATCAATATTTTTTATTGTTTTTAGCCACAGCGTTAAAACTTGTTATATCGCTTCTATCTTTCTTTCCTAAAATTAAAATCCGATGAAACAATTACCTCTCAATGGTTGGTTTGATGGTGTTTTGATCCTCGCCAGCGACGAACTGGCCGTAGAAGGTGGCTTTCATGATCAACTCGAACATTCGCTGGCCAACCACCTGACGGAGCCTCTTCATCAACTGAGGACATAGAAATGACAATTATTAAACTTTTGGTTGAAACAGAGGTACCAACTGATTTGAAAGTTTTTTATGGGGAGAAAATGGCGCCCATGGATACTTGTACGTTATACCAGAGGTGTTACAAGTCCGTTGCCGGAATTTTAAAAAGGCATTCATTACCTTCTTGACCGTAATAAAGGTATTATTGAATGAAGTATCTATTGTTATGCAAATGTCAGTGACGTAAGTACAGGGTGGTAAGTTGGCAAAATGCCACGGGCCCCTAGCTAGACGGCATCTCGTTCAGAGGTTTTCATCTAAACTTCTCTGTTTTTTATTGGGAATGGGAGCCTATCCGATGAAATTGCCACGGGCCCCGAACGGTTACGTCACTACTAATGGTCCAGATTTTATTTAGGCACACAAACACCTTTTTCACTTGGATTATGCTTCTTTTGAAGGAAGCTTACAGCCCTACAAATTTCATTAATTTTAATCACACTCACCCATCAGTCTCTACTTAGATACATAACAACAACAAGCGAATAAATTTTTCTAAACTTTAACCACCATTTCATAGCCCTTCTCCACCTTTGCAATATTTATGTATACATCTTTCATAACTTTAACCAAATTCTTATTTTAGTCCCATCTCCTTTAATTTAGATTAAAGCCTGAATTATTCTTTCAAAGTACTTTTCAGGTTGTTTACATCTAATAGATGGAAATATGCACTAAATTAGGAAAATTTGACATAAAGTACAAATTATAATGAGGGAAAAGTTCAGAGTTGTAATGGATCTATAAAAACTGTACCTATAATGTTACTATTTCGTGTCCTGATGGTAATCGAAATTTATTTTTGACGACAAACTATCTACTTATACTCTTTTAGAATTCAGGTGCCTTAATGATACTGAAAGTACCTATAATGAAAGAGCAAAGAATATTTTTTTAAGTTACGCCTATTTACTCCTTTCCATTAACTCTAATTTTTTGAAACTGAAATCAGATTAATTATAATGTTTTTCGGTTTACTCACGTAACTGTTAGACGAGGATCTCGACTAGTTTCAAGCCACTCTAGGGGCTCACAAAAGTTATACGTGATACAAATGAAATCCGGATATTCAGTGAAGCGAATCAGGCCCAACACAAGTATTGTATAATAACTTACTGGGACTGCTTCAATGTTAGACAGATATTGTAATTCTTGAGATAATAAAACAATTTGAATTTGAATAAGTACTTTGTTCAATACATAGATCTACGTTCGGACGTAGATTCCTGTTCCTGTGGAGTAGTTCTACCTCTACAGTTCGACAGTCTAGTCAGTAGACTGTGGAACTGAAGAACTGTTCTAGAATACTATTGATAAGGATACATATTAATTTCCTAAGTTCACCGTCACTTAGCTACACTGGATCCTTATTGAAGGTTCTCAAAGAAGTCTAGTTTAATGTTAAGACTATAAAAATAAGTTAAATTATAACCACACTGAAACTATGTATTGTAGATATACGGAAATATAACCATTAGTCAATTGTCTTAAAACACATATTAGCATGCATATAAAGGACCGTTTTACCAGTCTGAACATGTCACCTGCTTAAATAAAGGCACAATACTTATTTAGCTATAATCATCTAAACTTAGTTCATGTTCCCACGCTTAACAAATATTACAAGTGATTTTGTGTTCTATTTTAATAGACATAAAATTTGAAATGGTTTGTACCGCTTTTATTGCTAAATTTTTACTATTATGGCAAATCGCCAAATACCTCATATTTTGGTGATTATTTGGCCTGAGACACTCATTTATTTTAAATGGCTTTATTCACAGTAGAAAAAGTGATCGATCTGAGCCCATAGTCTCAAGATTGGTCCTGATTTAAGGTAATTTTGTGATCGATCTGAGCCCATAGTCTCAAGATTGGTCCTGATTTAAGGTAATTTTGTGATCGATCTGAGCCCATAGTCTCAAGATTGGTCCTGATTTAAGGTAATTTTGTGATCGATCTGAGCCCACAGTCTCAAGATTGGTCCTGATTTAAGGTAATTTTGTGATCGATCTGAGCCCACAGTCTCAAGATTGGTCCTGATTTAAGGTAATTTTGTTTTTTTTTATGGAATAAGCCGGTAAACGAGCAAACGTATCACCTGGTGGCTTACTCTTGAATCCAATTCCGATCAATCGACATTAGTATTGTGAAATTTCGTACTCTTGAATCGCAACACTAGCGCCCATTGCATCCGTATTGCGTGGATATTTAATGAACTAAATAGTATTGAGGTTGGCTTTGTATTCCGTTCTCTGAATGCTATTTAAACAGCTACGATAGGGGTTGTATAGTGTTGTCATTGAATAATTATTGAGATTTTATTAGATTGAAATTGCATAGACATTGAGATTGGTTTCAAGAGTAAGCCCCCAGATGGTAATCGGCGCCGCCCATGGACACCCGAAATACCAGAGGTTACCGGCCTTTTTGGAATTAGGAATTTGAGGATTATTGGGTATTCGGGGTTTGGAGAGGGGCATAATTGGGCCTCCGGTAACCTCACTCACACGACGAAACACGCAAGTGTTGTTTGACGTCAGTCTTCTGCTCGGCCGTGGTATCACTCCGGTCGAGCCGGCCCATTCGTGCCGAAGCATGGCTCTCCTACGCTTAAGTATACTTATTTATCTAAGTATACTTTACAAATCTTACTGCCGTACTAAGATACATTTAATGCTTGCTTATTGTATTCCTTGGTAACCAATTTATTTGGAAACTTACTAAGGACTCTGTTAAATAACCCTTAATTGACTCTGAGTTTTTTTTTAAACGGGGAAAATCGAATGACTTCTCCCGCTTGGGCAAAGCAGGAGGCAGTGTCAGACTCTTACTGACTAAAAACCACCCCGTTCCTTCTCCTGCACGTCGAGCCGGAGCCCCCGATAACCCGTTAGGTTCTCCGCGGCTCCGTATAATTGATTCTGAGTACGACGGTATAAGCTATTTGTTCTTTGAGCAACTAAGAAGAGAAAAATGTCGGTCAATCCTCTCTCTCTGCAATGCGCAGAAGCGTATCGGAATTCTATCAGATAACAATATATAACACGGCTTCCACCTACGCCGTGTTTCATGTTTCATAAATCTTTTTTATAACTTGGCAACCAAGTGTTACTTGTCAAAAAATAATACCCTTCCTTCCTTTTATTCATGTGCACATTACAGCATTTAATGCCACTGTCCAATATAACATCCACTTTTCACTATTTATGTTACGAATCCTATATAATAGAAGGTGAGCCTTTTGCCATATACCGGACACAATTCCAGACTCTGTGCTACTACTTAGATTTTTTATAAAAACCCAGTAATGCTTTGCCCGACCCGGGATTTTAACCCGAGACCCTTCGCCAGATGAGACAGTTTGTTAGGTACATAATAATATCTGCATCTCTGCATACCACAGCACCTTGAACGCCATGGGGGACAAGGTATGGGCCACGATAGCGGAGGATTTACCTTCAACAGTTTTCTGTCGGCAGTCAAACTGTTAAGGGGATTAAAATAATGACCTTATTCATACATCCAAGTAATTTTAGAACTTGATTATACAAGTGTGCAATTTGAACATTGCCAGGTGGCCGGTTCTTGTAGCCGTCAACCTTGGCAGTGAACATTTGAACATGACATAACAAGGGTACGCGTCACTACTACGTCATGATTCTAATGATTCATACATTTATTACGGATTCGTATAGGTTAGGATATAGGTTTTTTCTTTGTAGGCATTAGTTTTTAATTGCTATTTAAGAGTACGTCTGTCACCTCTTCTCGAAAGTGTCGTACTAGAAAGTTCCAGCAGAAAGTGCCCAGTTGGGCAGCAGCGCTATGTATACCTTTTTAAACTGTCAAACACCAAGCGGTCACCGGTGACTGCAACCTATTGTTCTTTAATTGTGTCTATAATGACGGTACTCGACGAGTTAACCGATTTCAAAAAAAGAGGTTTCAGCTTGATCTGTTTGCATGTATTGAGATTGAGGAGAAGGTTTTAGTATATTAAAACTACAAAAAAAAGGGAGTGGAACTCGGTTTTTTAACGTATTATAAAAAAAAATATTTCAACGTTTTTATCTGGCTTGCTCAGACCGCGCACGCTGCTCATGAGGAAGAACTCCTCTGTGATTCGAAACTGGTAGAGCTTTTCTCAGTATATTCATATGAGTAACCCACGATTTTTAGTTAACTTGCCTTGTTCAGTTTATTTGTTTGTTTCATAACTAATACGCATACATAAACAACACACAATATTCTATTCTAAACTTACATTTATTTCTATCTCACGAGTACATAAATCTGTCTATCCAGTGTCTACATAGTTACTACAGTCATCCTTCGCGCGACCTTCCAAAGTCACTTTGCCGAAAACTTGATACGCGAACACAAATATTATACTACTCTTTTTGTATTGAGTTGCAATTTATGAGACTGTTCTAAAAAAAAGGAATAAAGCCAGAGGACATATTTATAGACTTAAATGTGGCCTTGAAAATGTGAATTTTGAATTGGGTAGTAGCCAGGGTAAGAAAATTCAAAATCTAATTAGTCCGCCAGTTATATAATTAAAAAATATTAGACACGTATTTTTTTATTTTCTTGTATAAAGCTACAATACTTAGATAAACTGGTGTTAAGTTTAGTAGTGGGAGGTTGTTACGTCATAACGTGCTACAAAATGTGGGACGCTGTGACGTCACACGATATTTCAAATTAACATATCGTCGAAACTACCCTATTATGCGAATATCTGATAGTCTTGGAAGTCAAAAATTTAGCAGAAATGAAAACTTATACAAGAAAAACACAGTTGATAAGTAATGTGCAAAATGTATGAAAACACCAAACTGTGTTTTGTAGAAATAATGCAACTACAATAAGTTCAAGGAAGTTCTAGGGGAATCACCTGTCGCGGAGAACCTAACGGGTAACCGGGGCTCCGGCTCGACGTGCAGGAGAAGGAACGGGGTGGTTTTTAATCAGTAAGAGTCTGACACTCCCTTCCGCCTCACCCAGGCGGGAGCAGTCATTTGATGATTTTCTCCCCTGTTAAAAAAAGGGGAATCACCTGTAGACGCATGGCCACAGGCACAAGACATTTAAAAGTATGGCATCAAAAGATAATCAAATTATACAGATAAAAATAAGAATAAAAATATACCTAAATAAAATTTGCTCATCCAACGTCACAAAACGAGTTTTATGGAAAAGCGGAGCAAACAGGTAAGCGAGTCACCTGACTGTAAATGACCAGCGTCGCCTAAGGAAATCAGCAACATTTGAGGCACAAGTTGACGACTATTCAAAAAGTTGTAGGTACTGTCTTTTTTTGAAGGTTCGAATGATATAACGTCTAAAATAATTTGATAATGATGAATATTTTTACACTTTTAAATAGTGTATACCTAATGGGCAGCTTTTTGCGCTACTATATAATAATAAATGTAAGACCTATTGTATCACCAAAAAGCCTAAAAATTAATACCTTACTTTGACTTTGAAAAAATTATCGGCTAAGTAAAGCAAGACATAGGCTTATATAGCAATGATTAACTCCAACCCGCCTGCTTGAACGTGGATAACAAAATCTCTAATGTACAGAAGTCTTACAGTTCAGCATTCGACTATCATATTCTACTCGTGAAGAAGTAGCCATTATTATATTCAATCGACTTTACATAGTAACCAGTAAAATCTTGCAAAAAATGGCTAAAACCAGCTAAGTTTACTAACGCCCGCATGTTTGAATACCACATCTCGAATTACGCAGTAGTAAACAAAATTCCAGTCTGCAAGATTGATGGGTAACTCCTCTATACATTACATAACACAATTTGTTACTAATTTATTTTAGAAATAGCCAAATGAGAAAAGTTTTTGTTGTGTCTGTCTATAGGTAAATGAGATGACGGAAAACAGCGGTTGAAAATATTGAATAATAATTTAGGAAGGAAAAATATCGTACTTGATCGTAAATCAAAGGCTTGGTTAAAATCCAAAAGTAATACAAATTTCTGTTTTTATTTTTGTCAAGTACTATTCAAAAGGAAAGGCTGAGGTGAGCGTATCAAATGTAGCAGAGTTTCTTCTTTTTCTTCTGCTCCAGTTGAATTAAGAGTTCTGTATAATAAGCGATGACCTGATGCCATACAGTTTGCACCTGACAACGTTGCAAAAGACAGAACATTTTCTAAAGCCAAAAATCTCATTGCACTTCTCACTAACACGACGCGACGTAACGAAACGGTCAAGTTAAATTTCACGAAGCACTGGATGTATTTTTTTATGAGCTAAGCCAGTCGTTTACTGGCTTAGCTCATGGATCACCTGATGGTAAACAATCGCCCATGGACACCCGAAACACCAGAGGCGTCACAAGTGCAGAAGCATGGTTCTCCCACACTTAATATACGTAGATTGAAAACCATGCAAGCTTTAATAAAAAAAAAACACCTAATAACTATAATTTTGTCATCACACACCTAGACATAAATGGTTATGTTAACTAGGTACCTAATTATACTGAAACTGGAAGGCCATCTCAAACATGATCTTGGACGTTTTAATGTCATTTTATTTTAATTACGATCATTAAAGTACTAACAAGGGAAGCAATTTTCTTGCTTAGTTAGCTACTAGCGTAACTTGATACCAAGTGGATTACGAGAATAAATTAAGCAATGGGATCGGACAAAATTACCTAGCAGTTAAGTGACTAATCCAACATACAAAAGAAAGAAAGGACTAAGACATTAAATATTGCGCCCGCGCCTCGAAGAACCATCAGACCACCACACCCAATAGGGCTGATGCTGATAAGGAGCAGCGGAGAACGTAACGGGTTGCTGGGGCTCCAGGTCGAAGTGCAGGAGTTATACGGAATAGTGAGTAAGAGTATGTCACTCCCTCTCGCCTCACCTGAACGGAAAAAGTAACCCGACGATGTTCCTCCTTCAAAAAAAAATACTTCTACATTATAAAAAGAAATCCCTTTCACGTCTAATTGTAAGGGTAAAAAAAACAACTGAACGGATTTCAGTACAATTTTCAGCCATAGGTATAATACCTGAAGAAGGTTTAGGTGAATATGACCTGGATCATGTAGGCAACTCGTCGAGTGAAAAGTTAGTCTAGTATAGAGGTAATTCCAGCGTTGGTGGGAGTAAGAATGGGCATCAAAAAGAAAACCTTTGAACAAGGGTAGATAAGTAAGACCGACAAATTTTTAGTCCCAAATTAGTTCGCCACCAAAAAGTCTACATACATTGTTGACAAGCGTTTTTCTACTTCGCACTTTGCCAAGATTCATCATAATAATGTTACCGAGAGCCGCACCTAAAAATACGGCACATTTTTTCTATACTGAACTGGGCTATGGTGTGAGTTTTATACTTTTGACAAGATGGCATGAGTCCACATTTTTACTAAAATATCTTTGTATACTACAAAGATTTTTGTAGCTCAGAATTTGTAACTACATTTTATATTTTCGTATCCAGTACTGATTACCGTTTCAAAAATGCTTCAACCTATCATATCTTCAATCCAGGAGTTACATTTTTTTCGATGATACGAACTTTTTCATCATCAGAAACAGAAACATCAAGTGTTCTCATAATCTAAGCCATTTCATTTCTACTTGAGGATTATTTATCTTTTATTTCAACCTTATCAACTCATTCTCAAAGCCTTAAGCCCTACAAAAAATATATACTCTACAAATCTGAAAATACTTAACGATAAAGTCAACATTATCTTTAAGAGAGAACTTAAGCCTCGAGAAAATCCTTTGCAAAAAGGAATGGAACATTTCTATTCGCTTTGAGCATTTTCACACGGAATTAGATCGCGTGGAATGGCTTCCAAGAGTTTGAAGACACGAGGTTTTTTGGGTTAACGTTTACGAATTATTTGTGGTTGCTGTAAAGTCGTTGGTGTTAGTTTTATGTTTGTATTTCGTGGTTTAATTACATCTTTATATACGTTCTGCGTTAAACTTGTGAAATATCTCTAGGTTCCAAATATTTTTTCATCTGTATTTTGACTCCGTCTCCACAAAGCAGTCTCTAGTGCCTATTTACTTCAATACTTATCAATTAAAGATCCATATTTTTTTCTATAAAATAACATAACACTTATAAAAAATTCGTAATAATAATAATGCTAGCCAATTACGATCTCCATTTTCGCCATGATAAGTTACATCGTCGATAAAAAAAAATGAATGTAAGGATGTTTGGATGTTTGTCGGCCAATTACACTGAAACTACTGAACGGATTTTGATGAAATTTGATATACAAGCATAAGCTGACTTAGGTGATAGAATACTTTTTATCCCGATTAAATGCTCCCATAGGATTAAACAGGATTCATATTCTACGCTGACAAAGTCGCGGACAAGAGCTAGTTATTAATAATTTAGTTTAACCTTCTGTTATGGAAATAATAGGTTATTTTTACAGAATAGTTCAAACAAAGTCTAGCCTCTGACGTGATTATCTAGTGACGTCATTATATAAACATAAACTCATATAATATGGTAGTGTAAACGTCATTACATCACAATATTATCGGTATAGCAACAGGTCTATTATAATTTTCGGAATATTTTTTATCTGTGATCTATATCGGAGCGAAAATGTAGCTGTAATTGGAAATCATTATGAGAACGTTTGTGTATAATCTGGCTATTATTTATAGTATTATAATTTTTATAGATATTTATTACAGCTGAAGTAAATCACAATGTAACACAATGTAACTAAATTTTAAGTTGTAGGTACACTTAGAATACGATAGTTGACAGGTAGTAGTCAAATTCAATACTTTTATTGAAATGTCAAAAATGATACTTTTCTGTGAATTCTATGTATTGGATCGCAACTTATGACGTCATTATATTTCTGCGTTAAAATTACTTATTTCCTTAAAATTACCGAGAAAAAATGCAAAAGTAGGTAAATTGTCAAATCAATGGATGATGAGTATGATTATTTTTTAATTATTTATTGCATTGAAAAGTTGAAACAATTTTTATAAACCTCACAAACTAGCCAATTCGTGTCATCTCTCGTCATTTTACAAATAATTTATATGAACAGAACTGTACCAAGCGCGACTTAAATTGAGTGGTGTTAGTATTTGAATATAGTGATTTGACTACTATCAGTTATCTTAATAAATTAAAGAGAAAAACTACTTACTGAAAACTCTGTAACTAAGTAACCGCCGTATTTAGTACGTTTCAAAAGTCATAATTCCATACGAAAAAGTACCTATAAAGTTTTTTTTATAGCATAAGCCGGTAAACGAGCAGACGGATCACCTGATGGTAAGCCATCGGCATCGCCCACGGACACCTGGAACACCAGAGGCGTTACAAGAGCGTTATCGGCCTTTTGGGGATTAGGAGTTTGAGGATCGTCGGGGATTCAGAGATTAGGGAAGGAAGGGGAGAGTAATTGGGCCTCCGGCAACCTCACTCACACGACGAAACACAACGCAAGCGTTGCTTCACGTCGGTTTTCTGTGAGGCCGTGGTATCACTCCGGTCGAGCCGGCCCATTCGTGCCGAAGCATGGCTCTCCCACACTTAACAAGTAGAAAAGTACAATCTTTCTTATTTGCACGTTCTACAAAGACCGGTGTTGACCTGGTTTGACCCAATTACACGAACGTTAGCACCTTTTGTTCGCAATTTCGCTCGTTAATCCAATTAGTTAATGCCTTTCGTAATTACAGATTAAATATGAATACTTTCTTTGGGAATAAATTATGTGTTTCAAATAGATTACATGACACATTATCTACTTTAGATTTTTTTATTCTACCCTCCTATTTTTTCCTCCCCTTACCCCACCTCTTACCCAACTCCTGTGAGCCAGGATCTACAGTATATACAACCATGAAAGCACCGAAACGGGCGTCCCAGGGGCATTAATAACTGTCTTGGTTCCCGCAATGAAATGAACCAGAAGATATTAATAGAGGAGAAGAAAAAAGCGATAGCTTCCACTACCCACCTACTTACTATAATTTTTTTTAAACCTATAATCAAATTAAAATGCTGATAAGAAATGCTTAGACGGACAACTTCTGCACGATAGTACCTCTCTTTTTTTATATCAAAATCAATAACGTCCTCTCGACATAATTGCGTTAGCTTCACCCAACGAGGCAGTCAGTCGAAGAAAGAAATTATCATAAAATTAATTCGCTGTTAACTGTGTGATGCAGTACAAAATACTACTAGGTATGAACGTGTGAACGACGTCACAAATAATAATAATACTACAGGAAATCACTAATGAGTTAGATAAGCTTATAGTGAGCCATAAACCGTTACGTTTCTTATAGGAACACATACTCCAATTCAGCACGATAGCAAATTGTTTTTCGCTACGATAAAATATTTGCACATAAGAAACAATATCTTATACTTCTTATACTATTATATAAAGCAGAAGTGTTTGTTTGTTTGTTTGAACGCGCTAATCTCCGTAACTACAACTCTGATTTGAATTATTCTTTTTGTGTTGGATAGCGCATTTATTGAGGATGGCTATAGGCTATAAAACATCATGCTACGACCAATAGGAGCTAAGCAGAGCGTGTGAAACCGCGCGGAAGTAGCTAGTAGTACATAAGTACCGGATATCCGACAATGTCACAATGAAGGAAGATACTGTAAATATACGATTTCACTAAGAAATTGCTAATTCGCCGCCATGAAGCATTATCAACCGCTAACTGATGTCCTTGTGTGAATGGTCATCTAGATCATAGTCACTGTAGACTCTGCCAACCCGATGGAAGAAGTACGTATAAATGTAAATTGTATTGTATTGTATTGTGTTGTAACATCATTAACGACACAGGACAAAATCCTAGATCCCTCAAGTATATATGTCAAGTATATGTATGTCATGCGACTACGTAGATTACCTGACCAAGGAAGCTAAATACAGTACATACGGGTTTTTAATAAAAAAAAGTTATTGACAATAATGGCAACGTACATAGTAATTTTTGGTCCATGTTTTCCTACTATTGATAAGGTGGTCTGTAAATAGAAATATTAGTACAATATTGGGTTTTACGGCGTTTTAGTTAAATAAGCACTATTTAGTTTCTTATACCCAAATGTTAATGATTTTGGGATGAAAGATCATGTTTTAATTGTACGGTTGGTGCGTTGACTGGCTAACCGGCTGCCGCATAATGCGTAGCGGGTTCAATTCCCACACAGAGCACCTCTTTGTGTGATCCAAAAAAATCCGCGATACAGGAGCACAATCATAGTGTGGAGCAGGTTTAAAAAAATGTGGTTAAACCCATGGTTTTGGTGAATTGGCACAGTCATTCTTATGATCTAAATATCTGAAAAGCGAGGGATCTATATAGAAGACAAGCAGCCGCGCGTGTGACTCACGACTACTTACGAGATGATCATAAACTCACAAGAAATATTGTCAAAATGACATCTAAACCACTATTGCACATTGGAAATGCAACAAAGTATGAATACGAACAAAAACAATGACAAAACAACATCTAGGTAATTACGTAACAAGCTGTTCGAAATAGGGAACGAACAGATAATATTAAAAACGAAACACATGCCAAGATATGCAGCAGAGTAAAGCTAAGGAACAGAGAAAAAACTTTAAAATGTGTTGGTCATTATAATTAGTGTACAGGATTGGCATTACAATGTGTTGGCAACAGAGATAGACAAGCCCCCATGTACTTTGTTATGAAGTAGGATACGTAATAGGAACTCGCTTCTGTTCTAAAGGTAGGTTTATATAGATGATGGTAGGTATTCCGAGAATTATATATGACCATTAGTTAGTGTCGATCCTTTAGGTTACACAATAAAGATTACTTTTGTTGTAGGGTAAGCCGGTAAACGAGCAGATCCCCTGACGGTAAGCAATCGGCGTCGCCCATGGACATCTGGAATAGCAGAGGCGTTTCAAGTTCGTTACTGGCCTTACGACGATTAGGAGTTTTTTTGAGTATTGGGAATTCAGAGATTGGAAAGATTGGAGAAGAGGGGGGATAATAGGGCCTCCGGTAACCTCACTCACTCATAGTTCAAGTAAATAAACTTTCAATTGGAAACATTGAAGTGAACTCGATCACGATCCGTCATGTCATTGGTTGCGAGCATAATCTCGTCCAATGACAGTCGAAAATGCGATCGAGCTGACTACAGTTCGAATTCACAGTTACAGAATAGCCCTTCCCAATGAGATGCATCGGAGATTAATCTACAGTTCCTTTACAATAATAAAATTGCAAAGCACAACAAGAACACATGTTATTAACCGTTAATAATATGCATCATAACTTTTACTATGACCTACGAGAACGGCAGAACACCAACGCAACGGTACCAACAAACTAAGAAATAATTCATTATTTTTAACTAACTACATCTTAATAAATTATTATGTTTTCGGCTTACTCACGTAGTAATTTGACGAGGAACTTGACTAGTTTCAAGCCATGCTAGAGGCTCATATTCATAACTACATCTTTACAGGCGAAGGTTTTAAATAAAAAAATCATCAATTAGATTGATATAAAACTATTCCATGACTAGTGTTTCAGTGACTGGCGGACAACGAACAACCGAAACCGAAACTCCTGCGCATAGAAAGGTGCTGAAAAAAGCAACAAGCAAGTCACTCTTTATGCAAAACTAGCTGTTGCCCGCGTAAATATAATTCCTGTTTTATCCTATCGGAGCATTTAATCAGGATAAGAAGAAGATTTTAAGTGTGAGAGAGCCATGCTTCGGTACGAATGGGCCGGCTCGACTGGAGTCATACCACGGCCTCACAGAAAACCGACGTAAAGCAACGCTTGCGTTGTGTTTCGTCGTGTGAGTGAGGTTACCGGAGGCCCAATTACCCTCCCCTTTCCCAAGTTCCCCAATTCCTGAATCCTATAGGATCCTCAAGCTCCTAATCCCCAAAAGGCCGGTAACGTACTTGTAACGCCTCTGGTGTTCCAGGTGTCCATCCAATGGTGACGCCGATTGCTTACCATCAGGTGATCCGTCTGCTCATTACCGGCTTATGCCATAAAAAAAGGATAAAAAGTTTCATTTCAGCAATTATATCACCTAAGTCAGTCCATACCCTGCCTGTATACCAATTTTCATCAAAATCCGTTCAGTAGTTTCAGCGTGATTGACGGACAAACATACAAAAAAGAAACTTTTACATTTATAATATTAGTATGATTTCGGGATTGGGCATAACGTAGGTATTCTTTATTTAAGCTACCTCGCGGGCAAAAAGCTAATAAATGAAATAAAATAAATAATTAGTGTAGGTAATATTGTAAACGCATCGCTATCACGACTGACAGTGTGTTAGAAATCGTGGCAACATCGTGACCTTGCACTGTTTATAAATAACTTTTTACAAAACAGATTGTTTCAATGTATTTCATCGCGTTTGGAAGGAACGGCATGCGGCTGTCTAAAATCGAAACGACATTTTTGTTGAGTTGTTTTTCTTTAGACCTACTGAAGAGAACATTGCTATGGAGATCTATAACGACTTTCCACTTTTCGATCATTAGTTATGTTAGGATCACGTAGTTATTTAACCGTAAAGATATATCTTTCGTGGTGCTTGGCGACTGGGCTTCTCCCAGTTGTGCAGTCTCTTTTTGTGCCTTTAGGCTTATTCTGTCTCCTGCAATGATTCACCGGGGGAAGTCGAAACTATCGTCGTATTTTCTTCTCCTCTTATAATATTTTCTGATTTATTTCGTTGCGGGAACCAAGAGAGTTATTCATGTCCCTGGGACGCGTCAGACTTCAGTATTCCGGTGATTTCATTCTTGTATCTACTATAATTATATCCTGGTTATATTCTATTTTATTGCTATTGTATATCCTGGTTTACAGGAGTTGCAGCGGTTTTAAGAGGATGTGGCGAGCTTGACCCATTAAAAAAAGATAAAATAGGGACTTTACTTTCACAAATCCAGACGTCGTTGTCGAAAAGTTAATACTTTTGGATTCGACCAATAGTGAATCTAAGTTAAGATCTTTATTTTAAACAGACGAACAAAATCAAATCAATAAAACACTAAAGTAAATGTTATGTTTGCCTATTAATTCGTTACTAAACCTACTTAAAATAAATAAATAAGCATATGATGTGTTTGGATAAACTTAGCATCCAATTTAGACAGGTCTGTGCTTGTCCTTGATGTTTTTGCGTTCAAACAATTAAGGTAGCACGTGGGAGGACGGAATGATTATCAAGGTACACTTCTAAAAAGTTAAATCTAAAGATCTTGGGAATATAAATATTTTCTTTTCATTAACATATGTGAGGACTGGAGACTGGAGGACTGGAGGTATTTGAGGACCATGTCAGACTTAAGATATTTGTTTTCTCTTGGTTTTGTTTTTTTATTTTAGTACGTTCTGTTATTGGTATGATGCGTCAGGTATGTCTTTACATTATTCTCACACGTGTGTACAATATTGCAATATGTATCAGAGCAGTGTAAAACAAACTTTTTTTAAAAGAGTAACGAATGGAGTTTCTTGCTTGTTCTTCTCCACTTCACTGACGGACAGACTGACAGACTATTATTTATTTCATATTTGTTGACGTTTCAAAAGTACCAAATTATGGTTAAATTGAAATAAATGCTTTTGAGTTTGAGTTTGACATAATGGATTATTTATTCACGGGTGGTCTGGAGTCTGGAATGCACATACTGAACTTACATACATACTTGCATAGCTATTTATTATGATACGACTTCAACGCTATACGTGATTGTCTGGGAGAAATGTGTAAATTTTATACTGTGTCTTGAATATAGAAAAAAATTAAATCAAGAATAATATTTTCAACATACTAGGTACACAGTCACAGTACAGTCTCTCTAAACCACGTCAATGAGGAAGTCAGTTCTTGGCATCTAATAATAAGACCCAAAAATACTGCATTGAAAAGAAACCGGTTAGATCCAGTTCAGACTGACAGCTGACGTGAACATGTGTTTTTGCATCAAAAAACCTGGAACAAACAGGTTTTGAATGATGCAACTCGCGTAACGTTCACAGTCCTTGACAATGTGTACTTAGATTAAAAAAGCATTTTTATGTTTGCTTATAATCCGACTTCTGTGTCACTTGGAGTGTAGATATAAAAGCTAGTAAAGAAGGTCTACAAAATTCAAATTCACAGTAAAATATTATTGAACAACATCATCTTATTGTAAAATAAAAAGTTTTCTAAAAATAAACATATTTCTCTAAGCGCATTTGGAAGTTATTTTTTTGGTGTTTAAATTCTTACCTACGTAATTTTAAATTATCATTTAATCGTATTTATGAACACACGTAAGTCAATATCTATCACAATTTATTCTGAGAGTGTTTGACTAACACTTGTACCTTGCACTGCAATTGTCACATCGCCAATGATAATTTCGTTACTATAAAATTTTCACTTTATATATACCTCTACATGGTATATTCTACTTTATTCACCAACTATACTTGTTTCACCTAAGGTTTTAAGTGTGTGGAGCCTAAAATAGTACCTTGAGGTACACCTATACACCTAGTATTAAAGTTCGCTCTTAAGTGTATCCGATATGTGACTAAGTCACAATTCAACTATTAAATGTCTGAACCCCAAGCGATGTTCGTCAGAGGGCCAATAGACACTGTGAATGAATGATTGGCTATATCCCTATTATTATAAACGCACTGTTTACTATATGTCTGTTAAAAGTAAACACATTTAAAGCATACTTAGCTTCTTTCTATTACATTTCTATCGATTTAACCGTTACATTGGTACAAAGACTACCAAATACTATTATAAAAAGTTATATTACGTCAAGAAATTATTTATTAAGGTTACTAACCGCTACCTCTAACTGGGTCACGAGGATTACATTGCCAACACCCGATAAACGTAGACCAAATGAATTACAATGCAGTGCAACTTTTTTACAACCATGGATAGCCCTGTACTCTAAACATCCATTATAAAATCCTAACGTCGAAATGATAAGACTGAATTCACCTTGACACTACATTTCTTTTACCCGCTATCAAATGCCATTCGTCTTGTTTTTCAAAACAGTGGCTCAACTCGATTTATTCTTTACGCGTAAGTTGTTAAGTCTGCAAATCGATTGCCAGAGGTGGCACAAGCTGTAGTTAACATTCTTTATCCGTTTGCAAACCAGTTTCAGGTTTTTTGTCGATTCGGAGTTCATGGACGGCGTCCCTGTCATGAAAAGTTGGACGAGCCCCTTTTTCTTTATCCATTCTTATACCATTACTTTCTACATTGTACTTATGAATTTTATTCACTTCTTTATGTACTTTTCATTGAATTTTGGATTACTTAAATATTCTCACAGTTCGGGTACCTGTCACTTTCCTATTTGAGTGCTTGTACCGTTATGCGACACGTGGTTCAAATGGAATGGTATGCTATTGAACGTTTCTGAATTTTCAAAGTCCCTGAATTCTGAAGATGAATTGAACAACGGTAAGTTTTTATTTAATTGCATGTAGAAGTAATCTGACTGATATAGTACCTATCTTAGCTACAGGGAAACTAATAGATGAACATACCTACAGATTCTTAATAAATATTTCCCTTTCCGTATATTTTAACACATGCATTAATTATTAGGTATATCGTATAATTTTAACATCAACCAACATGTTTAACATTCTATTCTGCTTTTATTACCTAGGATCATTATTAAAAGAAAAGTTTTACCTTTATCATTAAACAGTTCTCAGTATTATCAAACAGGTCCTAGCGTTATATATTTTTCCGTACTTCGATACCTATATAAGGTATCTGTTCCTTTGGTAAAGTTATGTCACACAAACCATTTTTTTATTTATTTATTTATTTATTTATTTATGTACACACATTCAACACAGAGGACAACACATATATAAAAACAGAGTACATAGGCCCCACATATTCCAACTGGAATCTCTTCCTGTGGGCCTGTGGCAGGAAAAGATATAATAACACTGAGACACATAGTGTGTTACACAAACAATAAAAAAAATAAATAATAATAATAATAATAACGAAGAAACCGATAGAAATAACAATAATAAACAATAAAACAAACTAATACAAGGCTATTATATAAAAAGAAATAAAAAAAAATAACCTTTATACCTACATATATATATATTTATATTTTTTTTTTCTTTTAATTTATGAGATAAGATATTATGGGATAAGTATATCTCATATATTTTTTGTTATTTTTTTCAATTGATCAACCTTTGTTGTCATAGTATTAAGTATTTCTTCTGTTTGTTCCGATTGTAAGTTCACCTTAAATAGGTTTTTGTTTCTAGTAAATTTTTATTTAAGTTTAATAATTTAAATTTAGGCTTATAACTATTCTCTTGTGCATGATGTGTTAGCCCTTAATTGATTGTTACACTAGCAAATGCATATTGTAAAGCGATTTGTTGTAATATGATGTGTAAACAGTCATTGGCTGACCCTAAATAAATAAATAATATAAACTCGAAACTCCTTATTCCGAATAACAAATAGTTCTACATCAAGAAACGTTAATACAAGTTCCTGGCTACTGCCCAGTGCACTGTTTGCTATTTACAAGACTGCGAATCTTAAAAGCATTCCCTAAATATCTTCACTGCGGATTGAAAAGTCATTGTTGAAAATTGTTATTTTCAAATATTATTGGCTTTCCATGCACGCTTTGCCTGGTCAAAAGATCATCAGTCTACCTACATACAGCCTTCTTACCGTCTTCAGACACAAAAGTATCACCACTTAATGTTCCGTTGCATAAAACAAACATCATTTATTATTATTATTAGTAAGTATAAGCCAAAATTTTACTAGTAAACATATCATCTCAAAATAGGACTTTTCCACTTAGCAACTTTAGGATTCCTAGTGCCAATATTTGTTATACATATATTGAACTCCAATTTCTGGACATTTGAAGAGGCATTTGAGTCGCTAGGACATTCGATTCCGTTGACTCCAAATATTCCGTCCTCTAGTACAATTCGGTCACGATTCCTTTATATTCCACCAGCTGATTTACCAAATGAAATTAACAGCTAAAAGTGTTAATATCCACTCTATTAGGATAAACTGAGTGTAGAAGCAATAATGACATATTAGACTCAAAAATGAAACGACTCACCCGGCTTTGGAAAGGTTGGGTGACATTTAAAATGGTGTTGACATTCTTAATTTTCAATTATCACTGCAATGCGCACCTATCATCTTTTAAAAAAAAATTGATACTGATTTTGTGGCAATAAAAAACGAGTAAGATCTTTAAAGGATTTGAAGGTTCAGTTATATTAAGGAATCAATGTATTCACAGCCATAAAGCATTGAAATCCCCATTAAAAATCGGTTAAAAAAACAATGGAATAAAATTTTCCTAATGCTACGTAACAATTCGGTTAATGATCCCTTCGGATCTAACGTCACACTAGCAACTCTTTGACCTTCAGGTAATAAAAATAGCATGGCATTGACTAGGCTGTATGACTCATAACCGAGACGTACAGCTAGACGAAATCACGATACAAAACCATGATTATCACTACCACAAGCCACACAATGGAGTTAGGAGTACTTTAGAACCCAAAAAATCCGAATCAAGCGCTAACTCGTCACGAATCTGAATAACCACATCTGGTTTTTTCTGTGTGCTAATGGTTTGTGTATTGAAAACCGGTAGAAACTGGATTTCCCCAGTTTTTTGATTGACAATGTCTTTATTGAGGGATTTGCGTAAGAATGGGTAATTTTGACATGCTTTGCAAATGTCACGGTATGAAAATTACTTAAAAATAGGAGTTATGGTAGATTATTATTTATTAATTTGGTACTAGCAGTTCTCTATGGTACTAGCAAATACTTAAACAGAAAGAAATTGGGTTCATACATTCATACATTTATCATATAGCAGAAGACTACTCCTTCACCCAACCACATGCATGGAGATAAAAGAAATCCTCTTCTTAAATCTTCCTAGGTAGGGATAATTACAGTTTCAGGAATGAAAACTGAACAGAAAAATATAATCAAATCTTATACTATTATAAAAAGCGGAAGAGTTTATTTGTTTGTTTGTTTGAACGCGCTAATCTCGGTAACTACAAGTCTGATTTGAATAATTCTTTTTGTCTTAGATAGCGCATTTATCGAGGATGGCTATAGGCTATAAAACATCACGCTAAGACCAATAGGAGCTGAGCTGAGCATGTAAAACCGCGCGAAAGTAGCTAGTGTTAGAGAAAAGTCATAGCACAACCTATGTAAATGAATTTAATTCTCGCTTATTCTGACTAGCGTGAGCGTCTCCAAGGTCGACTGTTTCACACAAATTCAATACAGTATGGTTGTGTGGTTGCCTACGTATGTTACGAGCATTTCGCGTAAATTAACGTATTGTACTGCGCTCACGTGATTCTCATCCGTCGCCATGCGTTTTTGTACACCTGTGCTATTTAAATAGAGTTCGTTTTTGTGTTTGTGTAAAAGTAATTTACCGATGATAGTGTTTCCGGTGGTATAACGAGTGAGTTATAGGTTTATAGGGTTGAATGGTGTTTTCAAGGCAGAAAATGATTATAATCGAATGGTTTTCACTTCAGGGTTAACTATAAAGATTTTTACTCATTCTTTTTAAAAAAAAGTCTGATAATTAGGCCTCCGGTAACCTCGCTCATTACAAACAACGCAAGCGATTTCGGTTTTCTGTGAGGCTGTGGTATCACTCCAATTGAGCCGGCCCATTCGTGCCGAAGCATGGCTCTTCCACACTTAAATTATTGTGTAATGAAAAATCATGATTTTTTTCATAGTTTTGTTCATAAAAATTCCAATTTCCCAAATAGAAAACGACGAATTCAAAGCCCAGAAACATCGAAAGATCCCTTGTTAGTCCAACACCTTGCAAATCCTCTCGAATCTCAACCATGTTCGATCCGAAATGACCAATAACTTCAGAAGTTGCACCAGTCAGTTATCGCCAGCGCATTTTAACGGTACTTTTATATACAGGATGGAATGTTATAATGCCACATGAAGGGGAATTACTCTTAATACTTTAGATAGAAAATTTAACTCAATTGAAACATTCCTTTATTTTTGAAAAGAAAGGAAACGGTATTCAAAGATGTTGAAAAACACGGTAATCGAACCGATTAAAATCCGTAAATTTGCACCCTGTACTTTTATAGCATCGATCGTTAGGGTCAATAAGGATGAAATTTCTTTAACGTACTTTATAAATTGAATGAAAAGAAAACAATGAAATCTTAAATTATTAATTGACCCGATGGTTAAAACATTTAAATAATAATAATAATCATTTATTTCAGACTAGTTGGTCCATATTGGGTTAGTAAAAAAGAGACTTATAAACTATGTTAGTGAAATATAAAACCGAATAAACCACTGCAACAACTTAAAATTTCAGGGCACCTGCCGAAGGCTCACAGGTAACGTGAACCATCGTCCAGTGTCTCATAATGGAACAGTCGGCATCCATTCGATCTGCCACCACACTCAGGAGACTGTTAGGACTGCCCCTCACGCGCCTCATCAGGGATTCAATTCTTTTGCGCAGAATAGCATAGAAGCCGTCTACCTACGCCACTGCAAACATCCCCGATGCACTACAATAACGTTTATTTACAATTTAAAGTATTAAGAGTTTGACCTCAGGTGGCACTACAAAACTCCACCCTGTATAGTACCTAACTCAATCGATTCAAACTATTGACATGTTTGACGCGGGTAGGGTTGCCAATGTTACGACCATAAATGTAAATTGTTCCTATATTGGGCAACATGAATAGAATCGTACCACCATCGAATGCAAATGGCGTCCTGCTTTACCCTATACCCAATTCTGTACTTTGATTTTCAGGAACGTAATGTGTATAAATATTATTGGAATGTAATTGAAAAACTTTGGGAAAATTCAAACGGTATTGTTAAAATTGGATATATTGCAGTTAATCAATTGAAAGACGTGTTTTTGGCCGAAATCTCTCAAATAAGTAAAAATTAGTCATCTACCCTATAGTTAATAAGTAAACTACATTTAAACAACCGACTCCAACACCCTCTATTTTTTTTAACTCGTCGAGTACCGTCATTATAGACACAATTATAGAACAATAGGTTGCGGTCACCGGTGACCGCTTGGTGTTTGACAGTTCAAGTCGGTTAATTAATATACCAAAACCTTCTCCTAAGTAACAAACACTTTTCTGAAAACCGCATCGAAATCGATTCAGCCCATCGCGAGATAATCGCGCACAAACATACATACAGGCCAAACTGAGAACCTTCTTTATTGAATTGAAGTCGGTTAAAAAATACCCAATGTTTTTGTGGTTAAGATTAAGAACTTACCTAAGTTTAGAAGGACAAATAATGATATATTTAGCATATTCAATGTGCATACTAAATGAATATAACCGCAAAATAGAAACATGAATACATACAAATATGTAGTAAATACCACAAATGAGTAACTAGGATTATAATATGTATCATCAATAATCATCATGTAACATAACATCACGCCTTTTATCACCGAAATGGCTGGTAGAAATGCACATTATACAGTCCTTTGTACAGTCGCGGAGAACCTAACGGGTCGCGGACGGAGAACCTAACGGGTAACCGGGGCTCCGGCTCGACGTGCAGGAGAAGGAACGGGGTGGTTTTTAGTCAGTAAGAGTCTGACACTCCCTCCCGCCTCACCCAGGCGGGAGCAGTCATTCGATGATTTTCCCCCTTAAAAAAAAAATACCTTTGTACAATGTTACACTCACTTTTCACTATTTATGTTATGAGTCCCATGTAATAGAGAGTGAACCTTTTGCCATATACCTACCGGGCACAATTCCAGACTCCGTGTTACTACTGAGAATATTTAAAAAAAACAATTTTACTATATGCTAGGTAGTTTATATTATTATGCTTGCGCAGATCACAAATGTTTGTCAGCCATTTTTTGTTATTTTCCTGATACCTTTGAATCATTAGGAAAAAATTGTTGCAATAAAATGAGCATCGATAGATAATATAATGGGTACCTACCTATAGAAATATAATTATTTAAAGTTTTATTTAACAAAATTCCCAATTATTGTTTATTATCCTTGTCTTTGTGTCGTGTTGTGACGACAGATTAAAATACATTTTTACGACATTATTATCTGGTTTTAATACAAAATCCGTGGATCGATTTCGACTTTAACCGGAATTCCATATGTATTACTAATTACTATGAACATTTTCATTTTTATGCTTTAGTTCTTCTATGTATAATTAAATAAAATATATTCTACTTCAAAGTGTGACTGAAAGAGTTAATTAATACTCGCTGTTGCTCGCGACCTTCTACGCGTAGAAATTAGTTTTTCTTTTCTGATATCCTGTTTAAATTTTTTAACCGACTTCAAAAAAAAGGATGACGTTCTCAATTCGACCGTATATATGCTTTTTTTATGTTTGTTCGCCGATATCTCCGTCGTTTATAAACCGATTTTAAAAATTATTTTTTTGTTGGAAAGGAGACTTCTAACCTATCAGTGGGTGTGTAAGCTACAAGAACGTATGACCAATAATAGTTATTTTTTCCTTTTTAGTTTTTACTTTTCGTTAGTCATTCGTTTTTGAAGTCGGTTTTATTAAACGCAGTTTTTTATTTACTCACTGTTCATCTTACTTTCACTGTCACACTGTCTTTTATTATCTTTCTTTAGAGGTATATTTTACTAGCGGCCCGTCCCGGCTTCGCACGGGGGGACTTAAGATTTTTTACATAGTTTTACGTTTTAAGTATTTATATTTATTCTCAGTTTTTTTTTATTTAGGAAGTATTTACCTTTTGAAAATATTTTTCTTGAACCATTCATTAAAACGATTGTTATGGGTAAACTATAAAAGGTAGACATATGCTCTCGCGGACTTTTTAAAAATAATGTTAAGATGAACAATTCATCTATAGAGCATTTTTGTATAACTTTAACTATATGCTCAGCGCACGCCACGGAAGGCCTCAGAAACGATACTTTTCCCCCGTTTTTAAAACATTTTTGGTTACTGCTCCACAACTATAGGACCTAGCGTGATATTATATAGCCTATGTTACTTCTGAATAATGCAGCTTTCTAATGGTGAAAAAATATTGCAATCGGTCCAGTAGTTTTTGAGTTTATTCATTACAAACATACAAAAATACAAATCTCTCCTCTTTATAATATTAGTACAGAGTATAGATTTATGCTGCATCGCGCCCGGATTCTGTTTATTCATAATTAAAGTACCCTATGTTGGTTCTTAACTACCTACCAATAAGTCTTGCAAAATCGGTACAGCCATTTCAGAGGTTAGCCAGTACAAACAGACCAGACAAAAATATTTTGGCATGTGTATCGTATGTAGAGGTATATTCATTTGCATCTGGTAAAAAGCTACAAACAGACACTTCAATTTTATTTAGGTATATCTGTATAGGTACCTACTTAAGATTTAATTCTGCAAAACATTGTAAGGTTAAAATAAAATATGAAGGTACTTACCTCCCTACATTGTCTGCCTATCTACTTACTATCATGAAGGTTTTATTTTATTGATTGTAATAATTCATAAGTAAGGATTTTATAATATTTGTAGTGATTTATTTGAAATCATGCGATTTGCCACAAAGTCGTAATTGTTATTAGATAGATACCTAGGCAAAGTAATTTAACTTTAATTATTAATATCGTTTTTTGAGTTGTTACACGTATAACCTCTAAATACACGTAATCATTATATATTTTTTAAATAAAATCGATAAATGTTTAAAATTAAGTCCCTATAACCTTTATGTGCTGACCTATCTTACTATGTTCATATTAAAAATTTCGTGAAACATACTAAATTAATTATTATGATTTCGGTTTACTCTAGTGTTTGTGTGCCGGGTTCAATTCCCGAGTCGGGCAAAGTATTACCGGGATTTTTAAATAAAATTCTTGTATATGGCAATAGGCTCACCCCCTATTACATGGGACTCATAACATGAATAGTGAAAAGTGGGTGTTACATTGTACAGTGGCATTAAGTGCCTTAATGTGCACCTCTGCCTATTCCTTCGGGGATAAAAGGCGTGATGTTTAGTTATGTTACTATGTAGATAGATATTTATAAAAAAAAATTACTAAATCTAATTTTTATGTATATTTAGTACTACCTATTTACATTTACAACATACATATCTGTACATACATATGTAAAGATAAGGTTCATCTACAAAATATAAAGAAACATATGAGTAATAAAAGATAACGGTGCGTCTGTCTGTCTATCGTCGTCTACGTTTCGATTGTAACCGGCTTCCCTGAATACATGTTTATATTTAAATATTTAATCATTGTACACTGATATTGTCGCTTCTTAATCTGTACATACAGATAACATAAGTAAATATGTATATTTAATCGGCATAGCATATCTTTTGACTTCTCTCGCAAAATTAGTATTTATTTATCATTTAATGTACACCATACAGCAGACAATATTACAGAGGACAACACATTAAAAGCTTGAGGTACATTAGTACCTATATTAAAACACTTAATTAAAATGTTTACTTTTAATGAAAGAAAACATAAACATAAATTACGGTATTTATCAGGATCATCAATATCAACATCATATAGCCCACTACTGACCGAAAACCTCACCGAGAAGGTTTGAGCATTAATCAGTCTGCTTGCTCAAGGCAATTACGGCATTCACAACCACATTATTCTGGTTATCAGCAAATGACGGGAATGTAAGGAAAATCCCGCATTAAAAAATATAGGTATCAAATGTAAAAGAGCAAAACAGGTCTCCACTTAAAATTCTAAAAGCATTGTGATAAAATTCTAAAGCATAGTCATTAGAAGACTGTGAAGAACTTGAAAGGGAGACATCAAAGAAAACTCTGGTCTCAAATTATGACAAAGAATGGACTAAACTGGAAAGGACTGCCTCGTTGGCCGAGTAGTCGCAAGTGCGACTGCCGGGCAAGGGGTCTCGGGTTCGATTCCCGGGTCGGGCAAAGTATTACTGGGTTTTTAAAAAAAATCTCAGTAGTAGCACGGAGTCTGGAAATGTGCCCGGTATAAGGCAATAGGCTCACCCCCTATTACATGGGACTCATAACAACTAGTGAAAAGTGGGTGTTACATTGTACTGTGGTAGAATGTGCACCTCTGCCTACCCCTTCGGGGATAAAAGGCGTGATGTTATGTATGTATGTAATGGACTAAAGAAAGAAATAATTATAACACCCACTCTATTGGAACTCTGAATTACAGGACAAACTCAAACTGAGAACTGACATTTTTGAAGTCGGTTATTAAAGAAATACACGCGATCACAATGCAACATCGTGCCAGCCATAAAATGTTGGGCTCGCTGCCATCGCAGCGGTAAGTCCCCTCTTTGAGGAGTGGCTTGAGAGACGCTACGGCGTCCTCACCTACCGCCTGTCGCAGGTCCTCACCGGACATGGAAGTTTCGGGAGGTACCTGTGTCTGATGGGGCGGGAGGAAACGCCCGGGTGTCATCACTGCGAGGACCGCCCTGAGGACACGGTGGAACACACGGTGGGAGAATGCCCTTCGTGGGCTGAGCACCGCCGTGTCCTCAGGGAAGTGATCGGCGATGGCGACCTCTCGCGTCCGGGCCTAGTGCAGGCCATGATGCGGAGCGAGGGGGACTGGGATGCCGTCTCCTCCTTTTCCGAAGCAGTGATGCTAGCTAAGGAGGAGGCGGGACGCGTGAGGCAGCGAAGCGCTGCCTCCTCGCAACCCAGCCATCGCGAAGGACACACCGGGCGTCGGGGATCGCGAGACGATCTCCGGCCACCGTAAGCGCGGGCCTGCGGACGGCGAGCATGGGTGGCTCCCCATCCGACCAGAAACAGACCCGAGCGTACGGCGCGTCGCGTTCCGCGCGCGCCTCAAAGAGCCATCAGACCACCACAGATGGGGCCCAATACGGCCGATGCCGATTCGGAGTCGCGGAGAACCTAACGGGTAACCGGGGCTCCGGCTCGACGTGCAGGAGAAGGAACGGGGTGGTTTTTAGTCAGTAAGAGTCTGACACTCCCTCCCGCCTCACCCAGGCGGGGGCAGTCATTCGATGATTTTCCCCCCTTAAAAAAAAAAAAAAAAAAAAAGCCATAAAATGTCATATACTTAGAAAAGTAAAGACTACAACAAAATCACTTTACGACCATAGATTACGAATAGACGGCGACCATGACCGATTACTGGCCGACTTACGGAAGGCTTATCAACTAGTTTTACGATCTGCTGAGAATAATGAAAACTCTTGATTTTTTTTTTCTATAATTACCTAGGTACCATTTTGTTTTACTGTAACACAAAATGGAATGGTTATTTTATCGATTACCTACTGAATTCATTGTGAAGGAATGAATTGCATAGAAAGGTCGACCAAAGGAAAAATGGGTGGATTGTGTGAAGGTATGAAGTGATCACTATGGAAGTTATCGAGCGAAGAATTGAATGAGAAAGAGAGATTTGAATAAAAAAGGAGGACCAAAGAAGTGTGTAAAGATTTATTTGAATACGAAAGGTTGGTATGGCATACAAGTGAAAAAGGAAGCCATGTTGTGGCCAACTCAGTCAAGAAGAAAAACTGCAGAATCACGTACTGCGAGGACTTTAGAGAAGTACGATTGTGGAATGAACTCCCTGCCGTGGTTTTCCCATTGGGCTACTACATAGGGTTCTTCAAGAGGGGAGTGAATAGGTTTCTTAAGGGTCGGCAAGACGCATGTAAATTCCCCAAGTGTTGCAGGCGTTCATAGGCCACGGTGACCGCTAACCTTATCAGGTCGCCCTGAGGACACGGTGGAACACACGGTGGGAGAATGCCCTTCGTGGGCTGAGCACCGCCGTGTCCTCAGGGAAGTGGTCGGCGATGGCGACCTCTCGCGTCCGGGCCTAGTGCAGGCCATGATGCGGAGCGAGGGGGATTGGGATGCAGTCTCCTCCTTTTGCGAAGCAGTCATGCTAGCTAAGGAGGAGGCGGGACGCGTGAGGCAGCGAAGCGCTGCCTCCTCGCAACCCAGCCATCGCGAAGGACACACCGGGCGTCGGGGATCGCGGGACGATCTCCGGCCACCGTAAGCGCGGGCCTGCGGACGGCGAGCATGGGTGGCTCCCCGTCCGACCAGAAACAGACCCGAGCGTACGGCGCGTCGCGTTCCGCGCGCGCCTCAAAGAGCCATCAGACCGCCACAGATGGGGCCCAATAGGGCCGATGCCGATTCGGAGTCGCGGAGAACCTAACGGGTAACCGGGGCTCCGACTCGACGTGCAGGAGAAGGAACGGGGTGGTTTTTAGTCAGTAAGAGTCTGACACTCCCTCCCGCCTCACCCAGGCGGGAGCAGTCATTCGATAATTTTCCCCCCTTAAAAAAAAAAAAAACCTTATCAGGTGGGCCGCATGCTTTTTTGCCACCGTTGTACCGTACACTACTGTAGTACCCAAAATGGCTATTCATTGGATTTCAAAGCAAATGTAATTGATAGTCAATCAAACAGCTGACAGATTTTTATGACCAAAACTGTTTGAGTTTATAACGCAGCTATTTTTGGACATTTCTGTAGTTATAAACTAGCTATGGAAAAGGAGAAACAAGACCATTTCAACCTAAAAAGTATTTACGTAAAAAGTTTGTGAAAATTTCAGAGGCCTTAGTACGAGTTCCATTTACGTTTATAATATTCGTAACGAGTAAGCGTTCAGCACTCTGATTGGCCGGCGCCAATGAACCAACCAATCAGAGCGCCGTCCGCGTACTCGTTACGATTACTCTAAACGTAAAAAAAACTCGTACTAAGGCCTCTGAAGGTTTAACCGCTTGAATGCCTGTATATTAGACACAAGAGAAAATACATTGTGTCTCTCGTGGATCCACGTTTAGATAAACGACGGGTTAAGATCAACGAACTTCTGTCAGTTGATAGTGATAGCACACATTTACTAGACATACTGGATGCAAATTTTAAAAGCAAACAACATGTGCTAGACTTCTAATTCACATACAATTTTCACTATAGAAACACGAGGCATGAGTAACATTATTTCCTGGTTGTCTACTTCTTACCTCTAAAATTGCTATGTTGACGGGTAAGACTAAGTTCTAATTTTTGTCAGAAAATATTACACGGTTTTTCAAAAGGGTTCATTGTGGCAGCTTTCTGCGGTTTCGGAAATATTGCTTAGTGTACCTCTAATACCAGTTAACAGACGAAGACTCCAACAACCTAGCACACCATCAACCTGCCACATCTAAAAAAAAAGCCGTAATTTATTCTTTACGGATTATTTCTACTATTACCTACAGACTGAAATCAAATCAGCTAACAATAATGGCCCTAGCGTCGTCTATCCCACTAATCCGATGATGCGAGGCCAATAAATTGGATCAACTCCGCCTACTTTGACGGTCTGTGCTCCTAGTATGACTCACAGTGTTTGCCTAATCTTGTCATCGACTTGTTTGATATATGCCAAATTAGACACTGACATACAATACTGCTCTAATCTAGTGAATTCCTTAATAGATTCTTAACCTTATCCCTTAACTATAAAGATGGAAATCTATCAAAGAATTTTGACAATTTATGATATTTTGATAAGATAATTTATTAAGTCGGCGGTCGTATGACATTTTTTCTTTTCTTGCCCCACATTAGGTTTTTCTCCTGTGTCATGGGTGCGTTTACAAACATAGAGGTAAAAGTTCACATACACATGACACCCAGACCCGAAACAACAATTTGTGGATCACACAAAGTGTGGTTCCGTGCGGAAATCGAACCCGCTATCCGTTGCACGGCAGCCGGTTGCCCAGCCACTGCACCAACCGTGCAGTCAATGCCTGGCTGTTGGCAAAGGCAGTGCCTGGAAGCATACGATCATGTGAAAAAGGCCTGCTTCAAAGCAACCATTTACTTAGGAATGCAACCTATTCCCTTAGGACTTAGAAGACACTCAAGTTATACCACAATAAATCGGTTATAATCAAGGAAAGAATGATCGGATTCTACGTCTGGGGTATTTCAGGATTAGATGACTAACTTTAGAAAAAATCTGAGAACTTAATACAGTCTAATCTAGACAAATGAATGATTGGTTCGCTCACGGTCTCCTATTACATCTAGCTAACGATACAAAAGACAAAAACTGTCTATTCTATAGACTATTGTATATTACAAAAGCAAAAAATAATGAATTAATTACAATGTAGTGACTGAGATCATCGAGTTTATAATTAAATACCTAATCAATAGTGTCTCGTTTTAAAATGGATAACAATAACTAATTGAAACATCTTGATCAGAATAACAGAATGTCAGGTAATGGTAGGTGATGAAAAATTGGAACAAGTGAATGAATTTGTGTATCTGGGATCACTATTTACGAGAGATGGAAAGTGTGACGGGGATATTGAAAGGAGAGTGAAAGCGGGAAATAGTGTTAATGGTGCTTTACACTCTGTCATGTCGAGTAAAATAATATCCAGCAAAGCTCGACTTGCTGTAATGCAGTGTGTATTTACACCAACGCTTATGTATGGTAGTGAATCATGGGTGTGGCAGAAGAAGCATGAAAGCAGGATTAATGCGGTGGAAATGAGAGCCCTAAGAAGTATGTGTGGACTAAAATTGAGTGATCGAGTGAAAAATAGTGTTATTAGAGAAAGGTGTGGATTGAAAGATGATGTAGTGACAAGGATTGAAAAGGGAATGTTACGCTGGTTTGGACATGTAGAAAGGATGGACGAAAGTAGAGTAACGAAGGAAGTATACAGAGCGGATATGAATGGGGCCGTCGGTAGAGGGCGCCCTAGACGGACATATAGTGACCAGATTGGCGATATATTAAAGAAGGGCCAAATTAAAAGTACCCTTAACCGACGAGCATGCATGAAAAGATTGATGACTGTTATTGAAGCGAAAGAGGTATGTAAGAATCGTAGTAATTGGCGTTCCTTAGTCTCTGCCTACCCCCATGGGAGACAGGCGTGAAGTTATGTATGTATGTATGATCAGAACAAATGTATAGAATAAGGTAATTGGTATTATAATTTGATGTAAACTGTAAATAGATACCAATAGTTAGTTTTCATTAATGACTAAAGGAAAAGAGAATAGTAAAATTATCTTTTCGGGATGTTCATTAAACATTTCGTTTTTTTCGTCATTACTTGAGAAAATTGGTAAAATATTTGTAATTTGTAATTGTTTCTTGGTCCTGCTTCCTCCACAAATGTAGGCGGGATTTACCGTGATCCATTTATCGTGTTAAGGAAATTTTTGCATTGGAAAGTCCAATATTTTACTATCACATTCGTTCAATCTTAGAAATGTAATAAAATAATTTCGGAAACATGCTATCATATACTAGTCAGATTACCTATGGATAGGTTCAGACTGGAATACAGAACCGTTTCAGGTTCTTTCATCAACCTTTCATAGGTCACTGGGATAATCTACGGTATGCTAAAGTGTAGGTATATGTAGTACCCACATTTTGACAACATGGCATTCTTGTAATGAGCCATGGCCTACGAGAAACGCAATGTGAACGTCAGTCAGACTGCCGGCTTCGGCTGCCGCCGGCCGCCGCACCGGCCAGACCGGGGTGGGGCGACCCGGCACGCATGCGCGCTTGCACCGATCAAAAATCCATTCCACCCATTCATTCCTCGTACGATTAGGTAACACGCTTCGCTTTGTCCTCCACTACCCACATGCTACCCTAGTCTCATACACACCTCTCAATTCCCCAGGCACTTGCAAATTCAACATTCTTATTCACAAAAAGATATAAGAAAGTCCACGCCGCGTGTTACTAGATACACACCTATCAATCACCAGTCTGTAGCACGGCGCAAGGACACAACCGAAGTTAATTTAGAGTCGAACCGTAGCGGCCGCCGGCGAGTAAACATTGCTATGCAGATCTTACGTAAGCTAACAGCTGTAAGTATCGATCTACTCACCATATCATTGTTCTCCACCAACCAGTTCACCGAACATATTTGGTACACGAAATACGCCCGCACGAGTTCGCTCGTCTTCTTACTTTTGAACGCATCTTTGGGGCTGTTGAAGTTAAGGTCGAGGTCGTCCCGCGACGGAGGCGAGGAGGACAGCACACGTACATTCCGGGGCGCATTCACCGCAAGCCGTCTGAGCAGAGCCATGTTCCGAACTCTGCGAAATACAACACGTACACAACACGCGCCCGTCGTCCGCGACTGACAACTGACAACTGACACTGACGTCCGCTCAATACCGAGTCTCTGCGCGCGCACTCGATCCAATTTTAAATCCGCCGGAGCGTCGCGGAGGTGTGTCTTGGACGAGCGCCGCGATTGGACGACTGGGCTGGCCAGCACGCGAACCTACCGTGACGCGACATTATAAACAGCATTGTGCGGTAACCTCAAACACCGTACCTCAAGGGCAAAGCAGAGCTAGAAACAGCTAGCTATGTGCAGTCTCCACTTCCCCTAACGATGTTTGCAAAATATGCAATTCAGTACAATAGCTTTGATTGAAATGTTGTGAATATTCGTAAAATACCTGAAGTAAACCCGACTTCATGAAAATGTGGGGATTACATAACCAGCTGGGGCGAGGGAGGTTATGTAAAACGCTATTCAGAGTTCAAGAACCCGGGGCGACCTGTCGGCGGGTGCACAACATTCGTACTTGAGTTATTACTCATGCCTTTTATAACAAGCCAAGTGCGCACCAACCGACGGCTGGTACTGGTTTGTAGTCAGTTTGCAGACAACTCTTAGCCAATTACTTACTACTTGTTAACTTTAGTGATAAAGTTTAACAAGCTATAAACTTCATTCATACTTTGGATGCAGTTTATACAAGAATGTTATGTATGAACTTCTTTGGAATATTTTCAAATCAAACAGCTGTTGATATTTTTTGCAACGGTAACGGTATAAGAGAGTGCAATACACACATGTTTGATGCACAATAATTGGCATTCGGACTAACCACACATTGCCCTCAAATACTTGACTTTAAATTTGGAAGTAGTTACCACCAAAAGGGTATAATGTGTATTATAGGTACACACATTTACTCGAAACCTTCCTCGGTACTATTTCGAAGGATTTATTTCCAGCAATCATTCAGTTTTTCTCCTACTGACCACCATAAGCTCTGTAAAACACAGACAGCAAAAAATTACAACGAAAAAGGTTCAAGAACAATAAAAACTATTTACTGAGAAGATAATTTTCAAGTAAGAACACAAGTTAGGAAGGTCATTAAAGTGTCTAGCGATTAACTGTTCGACAAATTAAATGTTCGATCATCCGAAAAAGTAAAAAGATACTTACTTACTTACGCGTAATGGCGCTGTAGTCGTTTTAAGTCTCATAAAAAGTCGCGGAGAACCTAACGGGTTACCGGGGCTCCGTCTCGACGTGCAGGAGAAGGAACGGGGTGGTTTTTAGTCAGTAAGAGTCTGACACTCCCTCCCGCCTCACTCAGGCGGGCGCAGTCATTCGATGATTTTCCCTCCTTAAAAAAAAAGTCTCTTAAAAAGTTCTCAAAAAGTATGGGGTATTTCCCAATTAGTCAAATTCAATAACTATTGCGACTTAACAAAATTGGAGTTATTTCCTTAAACTATTTTTATTATTTTAACATTTCATACATACATACATAACCTCATGCCTGTCTCCTATAGGGGTAGGCAAAGACGATGGAACGCCAATTGCTACGATTCTTACACACCTCTTTCGCTTTACCAAGTATTTCATGGATGCTCGTCGGTTGAGGGTACATTTAATTTGGCCCTTATTTAATATATCGCCAATATGTTCGATAATAAACATTTAACTTAGGTAATACTTTATTGTATTGAAAACTTGATATCATTATGTACCTACTTTTTCACTGAGTAAAATATTGCAATTCATCATCAATAAATACATACTTACTCACCTATATTCCATTTTCCTTCATTTCTATGAATCTTCGGGAAAAACATTTCAAACACAATATCATATGACTCATTAGGTGCTAGTACCAAACCAGTACCTAAATATGATTCGTTAGCATTTCTGTGGTTAGAAGAGCGACTGATTTCATAAATAGACTTAAAGCCAATTAATCTGAGGGCTTAAAGACGCCTGAACCATGAAGTCCCAAATTTACGAAAAGGTGTTCACTCTTTTTTAACTGAAAACTGAGATATATACGTTGTCCAGTAACGTACGTAACCTACGTATACCTAAGTAAAAGCTAATTGCCAATAGCTGTACCACGGTTGTACCTATTGGTAAAGAACACCATTATTTCTGATTAGCCTTATCCAATGGCTTCGCCCGCGTTTTCCGTTGTTCCCGTGTTATTCCACACCATAATCTTCATCTATCCCAATTTTTAACCCGAGCCCTTCTGCCATTTTGACGTGAAGGAGTTACAAACAAATCAATATACAAACTTTTACACTTATAATATTAGTGTAGGATAGTAGGAGGCTAAGTGACCCTCGTCTGTAATCAATAAATATACCAATAAATTTATATCCCTACACGTGCTCTCTAGGTGGTGCTAATCAGGTAACACTGTGGTAGTAGGTTAGACCACCCACCCACTGAGCAAAAGCGTGTCGCCAAGCGGTCTAACCGTGTTCTGATGCTCGGTGACGCCTTACGAGAGAATGGGTCGAGATGGTTGTTGCGCTGTAGGCTGACCGGTCTGATACGCACTGGTGTAGCACCGGGTGACCAGTCGTGTAGAGTAGCAGGATCTGACGCACGGTGCACGACTGCAGATAGTTGGGGGCCCAGCTAGCGTGCTAGCCACACGTGAAAGGTTGCCCCGCCATCTAGCGAAAAATCCCTTGGATACGGTTGGTGACCAGAGGAGGGGGCCCGATGGATATCCGTGGGGGTATCACTGTCTACAGACTAAAGTGTAGCTAACTGCGGTGCACGTCTGTATGGAAGACAATTTTATTACCATCCTCTCATCAACCTTCCATTCTGTATATGTATATGACAATGAGAACAAAGAAACGGATTCAGAACAAAACAGCGGCTGCAGTCCCTCTCCCTCAAAGTGCATCTCTCAAATATTCGAGGTCTGCACTTCAATCTCAATGCGGTCCATCACCACCTTGAGACCGAGAACTCTACACACCTGTTTCTCTCAGAGACCCAGATTAAATACCCGTCGGACGTATCCTACCTGGACTACCCAGGTATTACCCTAGAGCACAATTTTGTTTCGCATACCTACACTGTCAACTACTTAGATATTCTTCATGAAACTATTACCAGACGATAATGACGAAGCTATTATGATATCATATGATTATCACTAATAGGACAGTTTCAAGTGCGTAATCATGTAAATCTCGGCTGATAACACGATCCCATTGAAGGACCCTTATCATGCCCAAATTCATATCTTTACAAGTACAAAAATGGACATTGATTGTCTGATAATTGGGTTTTGATTTGATGAATATGAAATGTCAACCACTTTTGACAGACTGACTTATGCAGAAGTTTTATATGAGTTACTTAAGGCTGGCCGAAGTGTAAAGGTATATTTACACAAAATATGTCCGTTTGTTGTATCAGCAGTCGCAATATAATTTTTTATACCAAACAGCTAGATTAGTTAGAAAGTTAAATCTTAATAAAAGCTTGGCTGCGGGTTTTGTGTAAAGGCAGATTTACACAGGGTCCAGACCTGACTCCGAAACGATACAAGTCAGTGCTGACCCAAAATATTCGTGTGGGAATTTTGAGGTCAGCGCTACCTTCGTGCCGCTGAACTGACTTCATATCAATTTACATTGTGTTTTCAATAGACCCAGAAGTCGGCCAACAAGGCAGTCAACATATAATTTGCAAGAAAATCTACGCTTACAGAAATGCAGTCGTCATGCCAAAAGCAAAGGAGTCCGACCGGCGATCAATAGGTCGTAGGTTCATGCCCCGGCCCGTTGCCTTGGGAACAGAACACTATTATACAGACATTATACAATTAACATGTCTGCTGAACTTGCGGGAAATGCAACTAAGGAAATATTATATCATTACAATTTTGGAACTGGATTGTCTTAAAATGTATTAACGTTTATAACCCATTTAGGGTTACCGAGATACAAGCATTCTTCAAATTTTCGATGGCATAAATTTCACAATTTGTTTTATTTAAAAAAATTGCAAGTGGGTAAATAATTTGATTAGGAAGTACCGGGTGTTTCTTCAAAAAACTTTAACTTTTATTTAACAAATCATTATCCCCCCGCGTTGTTAAGAATCGCAGTAACTTATTAGCATCTGTATTTTATTGGATTGGGTGATAGCAGTGACACGGCTCAATTTTTTGAAACTAAACTTTATATTTTAATCAGCAGAATTGTTAACTTTTTATGGTATAAGCCGGTAAACGAGCAGACGGATCACCTGATGGTAAGCAACCGACGTCGCCCATGGTCACCTGGAACACCAGAGGCGTTACAAGTGCGTTACCGGCCTTTTGGGGATTAGGAGTTTGAGGATCGTTTGGGATTCAGGGATTGGGGAGATTGGGGAAGGGGAGGGTAATTGGGCCTCCGGTAACCTCACTCACACAACGAAACACAACGCAAGCGTTGCTTCACATCGGTTTTCTGTGAGGCCGTGGTATCACTCCGGTTGGCTCTCCCACACTTAACTTTGGCTTAAGGATAATGACGCCGTTAATTTTTGTTTTTTTTTTGAGAATCACGCACCCCATCGTAAATTTAACACTTATTAGCTACTTAGGTGTACCTCCTACGTGCGTTTGAGCAGCTGTTTACTACATAAACATGTTCGAAATAGAATTACTTACAAAAGTGACATTAGAATGAAATAAATCATGATTTTATTGTTATTATTATGGATTACAATAAATAAATAGGTGTTTACTACATTAAGCTGAATTAATCTGATTAGGTAAAGTACAGATTGACACACCATGTACTGTGTGTGTAACGCGTACGTCTATGGCATTGATTGGTACTTATTTTGTTGCTTTGATAGTGAATAAATAATAAATAAGATATTATTGACTTCCATAATTAATTAGTTTAATAGTCAAAAATAAATAATTCTGACCTTTTAATAAAATATTACAAACAAGCTGACCCGGCAAACTTTGTATCGCATAATTTTTTTTTTTTTCACTTTTTAAATATTCCCTGAACTTCCACGAAGATTTTAAAACCAAAATAAGGCAAATCAGTTCAGCCGTTATCGTATTTTAGCGGGACTAAAGAATGGAAATTCATTTTTATTTAAGTACCTACCTATGTATTATGTAATCAGGTTCATTCATTGAATTCCCGATATATTTAAGTTTCGATTGATTGCCATAACGACTTTCGTTTGAAAATCATCCCCTAAATTTGTTCATACAAAAGCAGTCTATACATTGGAAATAAGGTCTATAATGTAGTTAGGGGAGAGCGGTCACCGCTGACCGCTTGGGGATATATGGGTTAAGTTGGTATTTCATCAAAAATTCATACTTTTATAGACCAAGTATCGTTTTTGACATATCGATAAAAGTATTGAATTTGAATAGTTATCAACTGCCGCATTATGTTGGTTGTTTTCTAGAGCACTGAAATTTTTTCAGACGGCTTCAACACGAGTTTGTTTTACATTAAACAAGATGGAAGCGTTACCGCGTTCATTAGCCTACTCCGATGAACCAACCAATCAAGTTTGTTTATTTTTTTGCGTGTACTTTGTGACAGTGTGCAAATAAACTATATTTCTTTCTTTCTTTCTTTCGTGTCTTTCTTTCAAGAACAGCATTAAACTGTCAAACACCAAGCGGTCACCGGTGACCGCAACCTATTGTTCTATAATTGTGTCTACAAAACCGGTACTCGACGAGTTAAGATACACAATGTCGCGGAGAACCTAATGGGTTACGGGCCTCCATCTCGACGTGCAGGAGAAGGAACGGGGTGGTTTTTAGTCAGTAAGAGTCTGACACTCCCTCCCGCCTCACCCAAGCGGGACCAGTCATTCGATGATTTTCCCCCTTAAAAAAAAGGTACACAATGGACACAATGTAGTCTTTCTCCATTGTACCTATCAGACGTCATCTTACCAGAAACCCCTTCTTTCATAGCATTCCTCACCCGGACTCACCTCAAGAAAACAATGTATAAAGAGGTAACCATCTTTTTCTTGGTCGACTTTTCCTTTCCGTCCCCTCCTATTATACATTAGATGCTACCTTCGTCTCAAGATTTTAAATAAAACAGCAAAATTAATGTATACATAGATATTTTTATTTGAAAAATATTTCGTGTAGCTAACAAACTAATCACAATATGGCATTCTACATCCGAATTAATATATTTATACAAAACATTATTACTGCAAATAATATACATCTGCCGACACTGTCTATAAACGGTATTATCCGAAAATATTTGCCGATATCCGTAGATATCCACAAATATCCTTTTTATCCGCACTTTTATAACTGCAAGCGAATATGTACATCATCAATTTAGAATTTCGATTTAATGTTCTTTTAATCACAATTCAGGTAATTTTATTCACATTTACAATACCACCAATCAGAAGAAGGATACGATAACAAAATGGAAGATACAAAAATGGAACGTCCATTTAAAAACCAGTATAGAAAATGTCCCAATCCGTTTTTTACCAGCCGAAACCAGAGTACACAGGATGAAACCAGTTATACTGATTTTAAAAAGAGACTTGACTGTGTTATTGGCAAAGTACCCAAGTAAAAACTAAACAGACAGCATAGTACTATAGTCGATGAAAAAACCTATTTTCAATTTTATTTTTCATCTCCACTCTTGACAGAGTAGTCGTGGATATAACGTCTGAGTTTTCTAGACAATCTTATTATGATACAATAGTATTTTTTTTTAAGGGGGGAAAATCATCGAATGACTTCTCCCGCCTTGGTGAGGCGGGAGGGAGTGTCAGACTCTTACTGACTAAAAACCACCCCGTTCCTTCTCCTGCACGTCGAGCCGGAGCCCCGGTTACCCGTTAGGTTCTCCGCGACTCCGAATCGGCATCGGCCCTATTGGGCCCCATCTGTGGTGGTCTGATGGCTCTTTGAGGCGCGCGCGGAACGCGACGCGCCGTACGCTCGGGTCTGTTTCTGGTCGGACGGGGAGCCACCCATGCTCGCCGTCCGCAGGCCCGCGCTTACGGTGGCCGGAGATCGTCCCGCGATCCCCGACGCCCGGTGTGTCCTTCGCGATGGCTGGGTTGCGAGGAGGCAGCGCTTCGCTGCCTCACGCGTCCCGCCTCCTCCTTAGCTAGCATGACTGCTTCGCAAAAGGAGGAGACGGCATCCCAATCCCCCTCGCTCCGCATCATGGCCTGCACTAGGCCCGGACGCGAGAGGTCGCCATCGCCGATCACTTCCCTGAGGACACGGCGGTGCTCCGCCCACGCAGGGCATTCTCCCACCGTGTCCTCAGGGCGGTCCTCGCAAGTATTACAAGTCAAAAGAACAATAGCATAATACGTCACAATGAATTTGATCCTTACATACTGATTTGCTAACAAGCTATATCAACTTTAAATCAGTTACGCTAAGGCCCAGTGTTGTATGGTAATGGAGTATACTGATTTAAAAATATAGACTTTGTGTAAATAAAATAATTATACTTGGTTTAGTGAAACGTATCCTTATTCAAATTAGAGCCATATTACATCCCTTGAATAAGCACTAAAAAGAGTAAACAACTAAAACGTTCTACTCTTTTCATAATGCGATTTTTTAATAAGGGATTCTAGTATTTCAAATGTAAGCAGAAGTATTTTTATTCAGTCTAGTAGATACCAGTATCACCGCCAAGGGCGCTAGCGTCGAGTAAGATCTGCACATCAATACAGTTATCTCAATATGAACATTCGTAAGTTTTATTTATTGCTAATAGATCACAAACGATCTTAAACGCCAGTGGCGCCACTTGGCGCGAACTAACATGATAAAATTTGTTGATGGTACTAAATGTAAATTGAAGCGATTATTATGAACAGCATAACAACACTGTAGCTAATATAAAAAATAAATTCTGCTCACGTTTGATTTTGGTCGTCGGTATCACAAAATAATCAAAATACCAAACATGTATTGTATGATAAAAAACTATAACAATGATAAAAATTGCAAGTATTTTGTCCACAACCAGCGACATTATTGCTGCACTGTGCGTATATTTTCAATTTACATTCCATTTTAAAAATTAACTAATTACTCCAAAATGTCGTACTCATTCCTTTAAAGTCGACATTCGTGCACAAAATACTTTAAAAAGAAAATTGATCGAGTAAATAAAAAAATTCTATGCCTCATGTGCTGGCGAGCAAAAATGTTAGTTAAGTATAAATAAAAATATGTGCCGGCGAAGCATGTTCTCTTATACTAAATATAATATAGTTTATATATAAATGACTAATATAATACGGCCGCGCTAAGTAGGCCAGGAGATTTATTCCATTCTAATACCAAAAACGAATACCACTGGTATTTCATTCAACTCTTATTTTTTTTCTATTCCGAACGGATACTACTTTTTAAATAATTTAATTTAATGTACGAACGAATACCAACAACTTGAATTTGGTACAGTCAGCGCAGTAAATTTGTTTTTCAATATTTTTATGTAATCGTAATATAAAGTTATATACTATCCACGGAGATCTGGGAAGTGACGAAGATCACACTCGTATAGTTCCTCTTATTTATGTTTTACTTAACAAAAAAACAGAAGAAACATTCAAAAAATTATTTGAAATTTTGAAACAAAACATTCCTGGGTAAAATAATAAACCTGCGTAAAATTTTTAACAGATTTTGAACTAGCCGCAATGAACGCCATTACAATTGTTTTTCCGTCAGTTGGCATTAAAGGATGCTACTTTCATTATTCCAAAAATGTATGGAAAAAAGCAAAACAGTTGGATCTGACAAAAGATGCTATCACCCAAAGACACGTAAGACTTTCAGCTTTACTGCCTTTACTTCCTCGGAAATTCATATCAGAAGGATGGTGTTACATAATGGAAGACTGTCCTGATACTGACGCTATTCAAACATTTAATGACTACATGGTGTCACAATGGCTAGAGAACGAGAGTTTTGTAGACATTTGGTGCGTTCATGGTGAACGCCATCGAACCACAAATGCCGTAGAATCTTGGCATAAGAAATTAAACTCGACTGTGGCAAAGAATTCTAATTTATATCAGCTTCTGAACGTGCTGAAAGAGGACGCAGATTTACAAACAGTGGTTGTTACTCAATATAAATCAAACGCACCCCCCGCAAAACGATGTGCACAGACAACTATTATGAAAAATTCGTGGATCACATACGTAACTGACCAACTCCTCAAAAACAAAATCTCCGTAGGTCACTGCTTAGAAAAATTAAGGGTTTAGCTACTAATTGTTGAAATATAAGAAATTATTTACACGTCATTTAGTTGATTATACTAATAGTGGATTTTCTGTGATATTTTATAATTCTTAGATTATAAGTGAATTATTCATATATGACGTTTTTGCAAAAAAAAATTGCTGTTTCATTGCTATGTAAGTGATGAATGACTGATTAGATTACATTATACAAAAAGTTGATTTTCTGTGCTATTTTACAATTGTTAGATAAAAAGTTATTTATTTTTGTTAAAAATTTACCTGACATAGTTGTTATGAGATAGGTAGACGAAAATAATTACGTACCTATCTAATAATAACTATGTCAGATAAATTTCAATATAAATTAAGAGTTAATTTTTTGAGATATTTTGTAATTTTTAGATTGTAAGTAAATTCTATAGGCTGTTGATGATGATGATGATGAAGTAAATTCTTCCTGTTTGATGTTTTTGCAAAAAAAAATATACAGGTATAGAGAGGAACTAAAATTATATTAAAGTTGATTATTTAAGTGATATTTTATCATTGAACAAGACGTTTGCTAACAAAATTTGATTTTTTTGGAGTTATCTTTTTTTTTTTTTTTCAATTAAAGGTCTTATATTTACACACAAAGCATTTTTACTGACTGTACCTTATATCTTTGAACTTGTTTTGGTATTAGTTTAAACAATGGTACCGGTTCGGAATAGAAAAAAAAATATGAGTTGAAACAAATACCAGTGGTTTTTGGTATTAGAATGGAATAAATCGGCCAGGATTATAAGGCACGTGTCCACTGTGTTGTCACAACAGATAATGAATCGGGCAAGATGATAGAATTAATGCGAATAGGCATTAATTCGAACAAGAAAGAGATAGCTTTATTCAAGTCAAATCGATTGCCTTTTTTAAGGGGGTAAAATCATCGAATGAATCATGAACGATCGAATCATCGAATTAATCATTCTCACGCCTGGGTGAAGCGGAAGGGAGTGTCAGACTCTTACTGACTAAAAACCACACCGTTCCTACTCCTGCTCTTCGAGTCGGAGCCCCGGTAACCTGTTAAGTTCTCCGCGGCTCCGTATCGGCCCCCCGAGGTTTCCAACTTAGGAGCCAAATTTCGGAAGTGTTCCACGAAGTTCCACCGACTGTCGAGGACGAAAATCGATAGCCTAAATATGTATAAAAATAAGGATATTCTACAGCCAGTGACGTAACTATGCCGTTCGAGACCCGTAACAAATATATCGGATGGGCCCCCATTCCCTATAAAAAAGAGAGAAGTTGTAATGAACCTCTGATTGGGAATCTTCTCTGGCCCGTGCCCGTAGCATTATAACGACTTTCCACATTGTAGTTACGCCACTGCCGATATCAAATAACGGGATGAGATATTGAAGAGGGAAGAGCTGAAGAAGTCCAAGTAAATTAAAAATTAACGACTATCAACACACCGAGTACAAGATAGAAAATGTATGAAACACTCTTTCAAGCGCTATAGGAACAATGTGAAAAGAGTTTAGAGGCTTTACCGCGTTCGGCACTCTGATTGGGCGGCTCCAATGAACTAACCAACCAGAGCGCCGACCGTGGTCTAGTTTCGATCTTGTTAAATATAAAAAAACTGGTACTAAGCCATCTCATGTGACAACACAGTGTGAACACTATATTATCGGCCTAACGCCAAAACAGTTAGAGCTCAGAATAAGTTTTCCTATAATAATGGAACTATATTGAACTGGCATACATCTTAACCCTTTCGATTAGTATATTCCTAGGCCTTCCACGTGATGGTTGTACAAGTAGTGTTAAGGTAAAATAAACCATATTTTAATAACTCTGAATTCAATTTCTTTAACATCAATCATCTTCCACTATATAGATCCAAGAAACCAAGCTCAAACCGATTTGGTGTCAACTTTCATGTGTATGGACCTTAAAAGCGCAGGTCGCGCCATCTAGCTAACGGGTGAGTTAACCTGGTTAGCAGCGCTTAACCTCTTTTCATATTTCGTTTCTAGTACTTCAAGTTTTGTGTTATTTCGTTACATCTTGTGCTTATAAATAGAGGAAAATCGCTGTTCACCCATTTCGTTTGCTCGCGAATGGTACGGCTGCACTTTATAAAATTATTCACGCTACCACTGTCAAGTAGCAAGCACCATTTTCAAATATAGGAAGATTTATCATAACATAATATGATCACGTCAACCGTGCGCTTGGTATGTTAGTCGTATTGTAATAAGGGGAACACTATCCTATTACCACTACTTTTTGATAAGGTACAGAACTTTGCCAATATTCAACATACAATTATGTATTATGAAAGTTTCATATCACAAATCTTGTAGGACTACGTGACAGTTGCAGCGAGAAATACGATCCGACATTAACACACAACAAATACACATAAATGCGACAAACTAAACATGTAAAGTATGACTTCTAACAATAATATATAAGACAGTCTCTCAAAAACTTTATTATTATGATAATAAAGGCGGAAGTCAACGATTACTTCAATATAATATAATAAAAACAAGCCTAATTAACGTGGCCATCAATTATATGTAATATGGTAAAAGAAACACATCTAAATATATCTTACAAATACAAATATCTATTATATCTTAAACGTTATAATAAAACTTATATCTATATACCTACTTCCTAATATGTACAACTCATATATCTTTAATGATATTGTGATAATTCGCACTCTATCATTCTTACATCACTTTCCATATTTTATAAGCATCGTTATTGTTTTCAAAATACTATTTAAACATTTGAACGCCAGCGTCACATCTAGGCTACATCGCCACGCTTATAAAATTATAAGAAAGAAACCACGATAGTCGCACCCAAAAATGTTCTCTCAAAATTACTTAATATTTTAAATATAAAAAAGTATTGCATTATTATTGGTGTCCAATTAAGGCGATTTAATATAAACGATTCTAACATCCATCTGCTAAATTATACATCTATTTTATATTTTATTTTATACATAATATAAACATATATAAGGACACCGATACACTATACATGGTATTATGAATATCTATTAATTTTGCATATACTACGTCTGAATGAACACAAATACCATCCTACGTCCGCCGTTGCGTTCTGAGATTCTTAAATCCGATAAAATAATAAATAAAAAAAAATATAAATTCGTTCTTCGGCTAAGTTTAGCTCCTAGCTGTCAACAATAAAGGAATAAACATTTGCTTAATCACATTAAAAATAATAGCTCGCTTTATAAAAATGTTTGCAAATGAAACTGTACTTAAGAAGTTGGTCATCTCGCACCACTGTTTCCCTATAAATGAAAGATAATGCGCACTAAATAATAACATGATGACAACGACCTCCGGCATACTATGACCGCACCTCTCTAACCTCCTATATTCGTTCGCTCGCGTATATACAAAGCCACCATACTACCCTTGTCACAAACCTGTACAAAAATAACGCAGGACACACAATATTATGTATTTTTCTTTAATATATACAACATTTAAATTTAATAAACGTCTTGGTGTTACCAATTTATTGATATCAATAATTATAATTACTTTGTTATATAAACTAGAGTATAAAATTTGACTCCAATCAAAATACAACGCTTTCTGCTATTAAATGACGAAACTATTACTTTACGTAAGATTCACACACACATAGAATTATTATAGACTTTTTAATAGTTATTATAGGCACAAATGAACAATATTGAGTGCCTTAAGCTTCACTACAACTACTTATAGTAGGCGAGGGGTTTTAGTCCTACAAATATATTCATTCATATTTCACTACGGGACCTCCTTGCTTCCCAATCAAATACAATTCATTAAAACCTTTCTTTCCATTGACAGTTACGTTTTTTTTTTTCTAAATAAATAAAGCTGCCAGATTAAAAAAATACAATTATGCCGACATGTCTTTTTTAATAATTTCGATATGATTTATGACTAGTGCTTTTTCAATCGCAGTTGTTTTTATTTTCTTTTTTTGATACGAGGTCGAAATGTTGTGATTTATCGCGATTTAAGTCAATATACTAAAATAAAGATAGGAAACGTGTTAAGGAAATTGTCCACCGAGTCACTCTAAATGGTTAGTATAAGTTGTGATTGGCTGATAAATGGAATGACGAAATCAGTGGACCATCTTAGCGACACTAAAAATAAAAAGTAATATTATCTATATACATATAGTATAATGTCTACTCCACTCTTATTTCCAAAATATAGAGCCAACACTGATTTAGTTTTTGACCTGAATATTTTTTCTTGTACTGTATTTTTCTCGAGTAAAGGGACTATTTAAGTATCGTTTTGGCTCTAAAAACTTTTACTACGTATTAAAAGCCGTTTTGTTCACCATTAACACCCATATTCTAAGAGGTTTCTTTAATAACTTGAGTAAAAAGTATTGATAAACAAAGAACATTAACAGAATAGACCTTTAACATAGAAAAAAGTGAAAAATATAAAAAGATAGCTATGTGTGTATCACAAATAAATGAAAAAACATCACATCTACTTTTCTATGATAGAAAAACACAACCATTACACCCCAATAGATGATGGTTATACTGTTAGCGCATGTTGTACGAGGACACTCGACAAGTTTCGGGTCCAACTGGAGCCCTTAATGAAGAGTTGTACACGTGACAACTTAAAATACCTCGCTTGAACAATATCTAACTTAGTATATATCCCGTTGTACTTATCATACAAACACATTATAGCCTAATCTCCTTATTAGGCCCATTTGAGGAGGATACACAATGTAACACATCCAATGAAAATTAAAGATTCATCTTAGAATATGTGTATATTTGTAATGTAGAATCTATCGCTAGCCTACCTCTAGTAACCACATACTATGGAGCTGTCTATTGTCATTGACTGGAACTTAATATTGGCTACTCTTTCATTGCACTAAACTTGTTAAATTGCTAACTAGAAACAGGATTATATTGACGACGCGATGTCACGAGACAGAATACTTGAATATAAAGAAATCTATAATATTGTCTTTCGATTGAAATTCAATTCAAAACCTTTGAATTAAGATCGATTTTTGTATGGAGTTAGAAGTATATCTGTATATATTTGTCTAAACGGTGTCCATAAAACAGTGGCGTAGAACATTGTAGTAAAACCATGAAATATTTTGTAATTAAGTAGATAATATATACGACCGTCGTTTCAACTGCTCATCGTTCGTCCATTTCTTCAGTCACCGTCCCGTCGCGCCGCCATATTGTCAACTAACACCACTTACTAATTTCGACGCAAACACTAAGTTTAGTAGGAAGTAACGCATACCGACTACGGCTACCGTACAAGCCGGACCTCCGTCGAAGCACTTTCTAGAGGTCACTTGTTTCACTGCCCGCTACAAGTATTGTATTGTACTGTCTGTTGCGTACTCTTATCAGGCAGGGAAATTTTGTTTTACCTGAAACAAACAACAAAACGTGTAAACATAATTTTTCTTTAGTAGCTAGCTATATGCTATCATTATAATAGTATACGGTACTGAACGACTAAAGACTTTAAATATTTGTCTTGCGCAAAACTTTGAAGACTTTGCGCAAAATGCGCAACTTAAAATTTTTACACAACCTTATCTTGTTTAATCTTCTTTCTATGAATAAAAACATATTTCTTTGTCATTACTTCGGTTCAATTTGCAGTCAAAAAGACAGGTATTTTTTGTTGAGTTTCGTTTTCCTACAGGCACACATTTAATTAATAGTATTTCATAATGTTACCTAGTCCGAGTCGGAGTCGTCATTGAGCGAGGAGCGCAGCTTGGAGAGTGTACGTCGTGCGGCGGGCGTATCGTCCTCCTCGTCTGAAGAGATCACGATACGCTGGCGTGGCTTCACGCCTGTCGCGCCACGGGTCATACGCCGTGACACTCCGCCTTCCTTCTCCGCTGTAAGATAAGACAGCATCATACTGTTATTAAAACTCATGTAGGTAAGGAAAATATCAGAAAAGCCACTGGAATTGCCCAATAGGAACTCGCAAACTTAAGAAAATATAAAAATTATTATAGACTGATAATGATGAGTTACTTCTTTATTTACTTTAAAAATGTGTATCGTAATGCGATCTATTTGCGAATGAAGAGTTCGTCGGAACAGGTATTTTATGCTACTTGCATAACCATGTCCAGAAGTTGATGTGATCACTCAAGTTACTCATTTAAAACATTATTTATAATTCATGATTTACAAAATATTTCATAAATCTTTTCTCTATAGTATCTTTCTTCTAAAGTACACCACTACTAATTTATTCATTTGATAGATACATTTGACAAATCTAGTGATACAAGTACTATAAATATACTCACAAACAACTTCTTTGTGCTTAACTTTAGCCTCCTTCTTGGCTTGTTTCTCCTGTTCCTTCTTCTCGATCTTGGCTTTCTTCAGCGCCTGGCACTTCTCCAGCGTGGGCTTACCTTCCAGCCCGGCCGCCGTCAGTAGGTCCAGCATCTTCTGAACGCGCTCTTTGTTTTTCGTACAACCTGGAATAACATAAACATTGGTGTTATAAGTAGAGGTGTAGTTCGGAACAGAGTACAGACTTTTTACTTTCTAAACATTTAATGTGTAGTAATTTTTCTGCTCAAACTTTGAAATAAACTATTTTCACTGAATTAGACCGGTTTTCATTGTCTTCATATTAGTGTGGAGTCTAAACCACTTGATTAACCCTAAATGGTTTGATTTCTTGTCAAAACTTATCAATCTATATCAGAGTAAATACATAATTATGACCATCATCAGAATAAACTTCCTCACCTTCAACAAGCTTCTTGTAGTCGAACCTTATTCCAGCAGCTTTGCAGAACTTCTTCATGTCTGTGATACCAGGTTGGCGCAACTCTGGTGGGACAGGAGGTCGGCCCCGTCGTCCAGTCCCCGGCGTGCTGGGCGTGGACCCCGTACTTCCTGCGGATGGGGTCCCAGGTGCTCGCGGACTGTTCTTGGATCCCTTCGGTCTCCCAGGTCCGCGCTTCAGTGGCGTATCCTGTTCGTGATGGACGATCATTTCATTCGGTACGATTAATTATGATTTATGAATGACGTATTTCGTGAGTGCATGACAAATATTTAAAAATTAACTTGTACCTGATCTATCTTATTTGTGTAATGAAATTTCAACTTTATTGCAAAATAATAATATGGTTAAATATCTAGACATACGGTAAATTTATCAAGTACATGGTTAACAAACATTTGCCGACATTATGGTTGTGATTATCATATTTTGTTCAGGCTACAATTTTGCATACAATGTTTTTAATATAAACTAAATTATAGAAGGAAACTAACATTTTATATATGAAATAAAACTGCAGTGCGAACACATGTAACATATGACTATGAATATCAGGTGCCATCATGTATTTGTTCCTTAAGTAATGATGTAATTAAAAAAGAGGTGGTTGAAATTCGTATATGAAATGAATGAATGAATGCCACATTAGTCTATTTTAAGGGGGGAAAAATCATTGAATGACTGCTCCCGCCTGTGTGAGGCGTGAGGGAGTGTCAGACTCTGACTGACTAAAACCAACCTCTTCCTTCTCCTGCGCTTCGAGCCGGAGCCCCGGTAACTCGTTAGGTTCTCCGCGACTCCGAAATACCACATTAGTCTAGTCTACTACTAAGCAAGGGAACAAGATACACAAATCTATATCCTAAAGCATAGATATAAGGAAAATTCTCAATGGCAATACGCTTGCCTTCTGTTACATGGGACTAAATAACATGCGTGATAAAAAAGAGGTTGTGCAGATCGGGAAATGACAAAAAACACTTACTTCGTCACTTTCTTCCGAGTCGCTGCCGGAGGAACCTGACGAGTCGTCTGACGATGAAGAGTCCACCGTCGTTACCTGGAGAGTACCACGAAAATCATAATTAAAAACAGATATAACATTATAAAGTGTGTCTCTGTTTGTTTGTCCGTCTTTCATGGCAGAACTGAGCTAGAAGGATTATCATGTCTAGTATTGCCTCTACAAATTAATGCCACATCTATCTTTAACTAGCGACCCGCCCCGGCTTCGAACGGTTGCAATATGCATGTATTATACATATAAACCTTCCTTAAGAATCACTGCATCTATTAAAAAAACCGCATCAAAATTCGTTGCGTATTTTAAGCTTTTGACTGCCGACAGAAAACTGTTGAAGGTAAATCCTCCGCTATCGTGGCCCATACCTTGTCCTCCCTGGCGTTCAAGGTGTTAAAGATCCTAGCATACATAATACATATCCACGTAGCTCAAGACATGGTCAACGACTAGTGTTAGAATTTGTACCAAAAACAGCAATGTTTAAAAAGAATTGTTCAGCAATGTGCGTAAAAATATATAATAGGTTACAAACAACAATCCAAGATCTTCCTTTTCCAAAGTTCAAGAAAGTGCTAAAAGAGTTACTTCTTAAGAAAATGATTTACTCTATAAATGAATGGTTTCAAAAATAGTTATAATGTAAAAACGGCTACTGGCTTGTATGATAAAAGGGACATTGTTTAATATGATAAATGTTCAACTTATTTTATTTAACTGTAAATAATATTTGATGACAGAGTTTATAATTGACATTGTTTAGCAAAATAAAATATTTGACTTCATATTTGTATTGGACTCCGACTCGAATTTAATTGAATTATACTGTGAATGTTATTGAATTGGATTATTATTGAATATAATTATGTATAACCATTCCTTTCCATTTTTTAAATGTACTTAACTTCACATGCCCTAAGCAGGCTAAATAGACTATAAGAACAAAGGATGTAACATAAAAACCATCAAATGTATTAACTCTATTTAAATGTGAATAAATGAATTTTTGAATTTTAGGGACAGACAGACAGCGGATAGCGACTTTGTTTTATACTATGTAGTGAAGTTAAATATACCTACATCTCAGTTCACAATATACTCAAAAACTACTGAATAGATTTTGATGCTATTTTGATGTATATTTTTAATTGTATTTTTTTGGTAACACAGATTAAATAAATATTTCTTTCCTCTTACCTCAGTAGACGCAGGCATGATACCTCTAGCCTGCAATTTAGCCGCGGCTAGTTTGGCGGCGGCGGCCTTCTGCGCAGCGATCTGTGCGGCCTGCGTGGCCAACTTCTCTCGCTCGGCGTTGGCGTCGTAGTAGTTGAACAACACCTCCATCGACACCGGCACGTCGCCGAAGTATACCTCGTTGGGAATGTGAGACGAGTCTAGGCAGTCGTCACTCCATCGCCTGTGGGAGAGTTCAATATTTTGGTTTTAGGTATGTGTCTAGTAGAATAATTCATTGAATATGGAGGAGGAATGTTCCAGGACTCGTGGACGGTGTCTCAGACACTTTTGACTATCTAACAAAAATATTCTTATGTTTGTTTGAGAATACAGTACAAAATTATAATGAGTTTCTACTGCCAAATTGATAGTTAACTTTGTATTGAAGGTAATGATAAATTTAATGTTTGTTTTATTGCATGTGGAGGACCTCTGATATAACCCTTTACGGCAAATGCTTACTAAATAAATATAAAATGGTATATTGTTTTTAAAAATACAGTAAATGTAACTGACCTTCTAAACTGTATTCCAGAGAAGTCCTTCCTGAACGGTCTGATAGCGTACTGGTACCCGGCGGCGCGGGGGCGCGGCGGCTGCAGCAGGGGGCGCGGCGGGGGCGCGCGGGGCGCGGCGGGCGCGGGCGCGGGGGCGCGCGCGGCGCCGGGGGGCTTGGGCTTGTTGGTGGAGCCCTTCGGTCGGCCCCTCTTCTTGGGCTGCCACAGTGACGATTTATTCTCAAGATTTAACGGGTGCAGTGACTATGCGATCGATGGGTGAACTAACTGATTGTATGTAAACCCAAGTGATTATAATGAAATTAACTAAACCTACGGTTTGCCAGCATCCCCACACTTAGTGGGCAGATTGAGAATCAATATTTAGATTTACTTCACCTAAAAAGCTTTTTGGTCTTAACTAAAAAGTTGATACAACTATTTTCATTGTGATCTTGGCAATATCAAAGCTTTTTTAAACATAAAATAATTTTTGAACAATATCTTTAAAATAAAATGCTATTGTAACAGATGTTGTATTCTATCCCATCCACATTCAGCATGAAAACATAATAATATGTCTAACTATACAGTACAATCCTAAATGTAAAACACAACTTCTGTGGATACCAAAATGAGGTGACATGAATAAGCAGGTGAAAATGAAGTATAAAACAAATAAAATGAGTCTAAAACTAGTTTACCTCGCTGCCTGGAGTCGGCACCTTGCCAGGTATGGACCCTGACTTCGGAAGCTCTGGACTGCTGAACGGTTTCCGATCCTCCTCACTGAAACAATAAATTATCAAGTCTTGTGTGTATTTCTTTAGTATTGCGAATAAAATTTGAAACAATCAACAATTTATTTGATTAACTAAAAATCGCGGGTTATTCACGTGAATATGGTGAGAAAAGCTCTACTAGTTTGGAACAACCGACTTCGCCGCGACCGCGCACGCTTTTTTATTTTTCAGTTTTACACTTAACACTTATAAAGGACTACATAACAATAATGCGTACCTCTTGTCACTGAGAGTGGTCGGCTCGGCCGCCCGTAGCGAGTCCCCAGCACCACCTTCAGCTGCACCCTCGGCCTTGCAAGACTCTGTAACGCACACGATAATATTGTAACAGCGTGTCGCCATGGCCCGCAGGTTTTAGACGCCCGCTTCTCATGCATGAGGGCGCGAGTTCGAAACCTAACAACGGCTAGTACCAATGTGACTTTTTCGAGTTATATGTACTTTCTAAGATTATTCAGATACCACTAACTAACTGTGAAGGAAAACATCGTGAGTAAACTTGGACTTATAATTTCTAATTATTACTTCGAAATCGCCAACCTGCATTGAGCTAGCGTGGTGAAACCTTCTCCGTGTGAGAAGAGGCTTTGCTCAGCAGTGAGCATTATAGGTTGTTTATATGATGTTATGTGTTAAACGATAATAAGCTGAGGCCACTTACAAACAGAGATTTTAACTGAGCACTGGCCTTATTGCACCGTGGACATTGTATTGTTTTTTTAAAACTATTATTCTTGCCTTTTTATTTAATTTCTGTAATAGTGCAAATTACCTGTTTCTCTTTCTTACTTTCAGATAGGTTTAGATTTTGGATAAATGAAAAAGGTTCACTCACCAGGCGGTTTCTCCAGTGACTTGTTCTCAACACCAATGATTGGATGACCATCATCTGCAGAGTAGTATGATTATGAATTCAACGAGTTTCGTTTCATAAAACATTGTCGCTGCTTGCTCAGTAATAAGATAAATGTATCAGAAAATCACGAACGGTATGTACCTTTATTTTGCAACTCAGCAGGCTTCTGTGGTCCGTCCAGAGATAACGATTTTTGGCCAACATCTAAAATAAACATTAACATTTGTTGTTAATTATTATATTCAGTGTAGAGTGATTGTACTTTATTTTTATACTATGTACTTTATTTTCTTATCTATAATCGTCAACGTACTTTAAATACCAAAACAAAAGGTGGCAGCTCTATACACAATTAAGAAAAATACATACCAATAGGTTTATCCTGTCTGTGTGCTAAATCATCAGGTTTGAATATATCTGTCTTTATCTTAATTTTAGGCTGGTCTAGATCACCACCCTGGAACAAAATGTTATAGAAATAAATAATTTTGTTCAAACTAAACTCAGCTCTATTGTTCTGTACAGTGGAACCTTCTTTATGTGGCAAACTAAACATTTGGTGATTTTATATATGATGTTCGATTATACACCTTATTTCAATATCATTATGTGTTTGTGAAAAGTGTATATTTGTACAATATTGAACTTTATAACAGTTATTTTAAAGATTATATTTTTTTCTTCGACCTTAGATATTCTACTGCCTGTTTTAGTTGAGGCTTATTTATAGTTGTGAATTTGTATATTGCTCTGTTCAACACTGTTCTGAAACATTTATCAAAATGTAGGTCGAACTCTATGTAAAGTACCTACTGACGTCCAAATCTAGTCAAGACTCATTGTCAGGAACTAATTCGGAAAAGATAAATAGAAGGAAATTCGACTAGAATCGTCTTCTTATTAGATCTAATTATGACATTAAATAGACATAAATATGTATTTTTATATGTTCTGTTGTACTTATTTACAAGCAGTCTATTGTTTTTTGGACTCGAGAATCGAACCCAAGACCTCTCACTCTACAGTTAACATGCGACCACACAATCAATTTCAAAATAGGGATGATGACAAGGTATGAAAAATAAAAATCTAATTAGTCCGTCAGTTAGGTAATGAAATAATATTTGACACGTATTTTTATTTCGTCGTCTATGAAAACAATACTTGGATAAAACGAATCAAAGTTTAGGAGTGGGAGGTAGTTATGTCATTTTTGAGTATAAAACGTACGCAAAAGTGACGTCACGCGATATTTCAAATCAATATATCGTTGAAAGTATTATGTTTCCTTAAGAAAATAAAAAATACGTGTCTAATATTTTAAATAATCTACGAGACGGGCATTAAAAAAAATTAGTCATCTACCCTATTCTCTTATAACAGTAAGATAAAAAAGGCTCCATTGTACGTATTTACTATTAAAATATTGTATATAAATATTAACCAAGGTACTGGGTATGTTGATATTGTACTCTCTCTGCCTCGCCTGTAGATTGAACACATACAAACACATGTTATTATAGCACATACACATAGAAAATATATAAAACAAAAATATACTTCTAAACAACAAGAATAGAAAAGATTGCATAGTCAAATCTACTAAATAAAATTGTTTTCCTTCCTGACGCTATAACTCCAGAACGCACGAACCGATTTCCACGGTTTTGCATTCGTTGGAAAGGTCTCGGGCTCCGTGAGGTTTATAACAAAGGAAATTCACTTTTATTCACCAAACGTTACATAAAACGAAACCATCTGGAGGCGAAACGGACTTCGCAGAGTTTGCTAGTTGTGTAAGTATTTAAAAAGTAATCTAACCTATAGAAACTTTTGCTATCCAAGAGTTACTATAGTATTAATAACTATTTAGAAGATAAGTCGACAGAATCTAGATAGTGTAATTTTAATAATAAATATGCACGCCTCATATGGCAAGATACGCTTGAAAAAAATTGCATTGTAACACCGTTTGTACCGTATTTTAGAAAATAAACATTTCCTCTTTTTTTCTGGCATAAGCCGGTAAACGAGCAGACGGATCACCTGATGGTAAGTAATCGGCGTCGCCCATAGACACCTGTAACACCAGAGGCGTTACAAGTGCGGCCTTTTGGGGATTAGGAGTTTAATGATCGTTGGGGATTCAGGAATTGGGGAGATTGGGGAAGGGGCCCTCCCCTTCCCGGTAATTGTGCCTCCGGTAACCTCCCTCACACGACGAAACACAACGCAAGCGTTGCTTCACCTCGGTTTTCTGCTCGGCCGTGGTATCACTCCTGTCGAGCCGGCGCATTCGAGCCGGCGCATTCGAGCCGAAGCATGGCTCTCCCACACTTTGATTTGATTTGAAAAGACCCATTTGTATGTATGTTTGTAGTACTTTAATACAAAAACTTTTGAACCGATTTCAAAAATTCTTTCAACCTTATAGAACTACACCTTTACTGAACAACGTCGGCATTACATTTTTAAAAAAATCCTGATACTATTCTACGCTGAAGAAGTTGCGGGCATAATCTTGTGTTAAATAAATACATGCCTATATAATTATGTAGTATTCAATTCAATAAGAATACAAATCAAAACTGACAAGACTGCACGGTTGGTGCGGTGGGTGGGCAACTGGATGCCAACGTGTTCGCGGGTTCCATTCCCGCACGGAATAACTCTTTGGTGATCCACAGATTATTGTTCATCTGGGTGTGATGTGTATGTGAACTTGTTTGTTTGTAAACGCACCCACGACACAGGAGAAAATCCTAGTGTGGGGCAACATATTATTACATACATACATAACGCCTTTTATCCCCGAAGGGGTAGGTAGAGGTGCACATTATGCCACTGTACAATGTAACACCCACTTTTCACTATTTGTTATGAGTACCATGTAATAGGGGGTGAGCCTATTGCCATATACCGGGCACAATTCCAGACTCCGTGCTACTACTGAGAATTTTAAAAACCCAGTGATACTTTGCCCGACCCGGGAATCGAACCCGAGACCCCTTGCCCGGCAGTCGCACTTGCGACCACTCGGCCAACGAGGCAGTCAGTTCAGGCAGTTCTACGGAGATTTTAATAAGTGTAAGTAAATTATACTCATTCCTTCTTCTTGTGCGAAGAGGTCTTTAACCTGCAGTGTTACAGTGAGAAGATGATGTTCATGAACTAGGATATAAATAATTATAATTAAACTGTCAAACACCAAGCGGTCACCGGTGACCGCAACCTGTTGTTCTATAATTGTGTCTATAATGACGGTACTCGACGAGTTAACTTTGCAATCATTTCTATTGTTTATATTTTCAAAAAGAAGAACAGCACACACACAGGTCTTAGTGCAAGTTTGTTTCACATAAGATAAAATCACGCCTTTTATCCCCGAAGGGATAAACAGAGGTGCACATTATGGCACTTAATGCCACTGTAGCCACACACCCACTTTTCACTATTTAGTTTATGACTGCCTCGTTGGCAGAGTAGTCGCAAGTGCGACTGCCGGGCAAGGGGTCTCGGGTTTAATTCCCGGGTCGGGCAACGTATTACTAGGTTTTAAAAAATTCTCAGTAGTAGCACGGAGTCTGGAAATGTGCCCAGTATATGGCAATAGGCTCACCCCCTATTACATGGGACTCATAACATAAATAGTGAAAACTGGGTGTTACTTCTGTGTGCACCTCTGCCTACCCCTCGGGGATAAAAGGAGTGATGTTATGTTATGTTTATGAGGCCTATGTAATATGTGAGCCTGTTGCCATATATATTGGGGACAATCCCAGAGTCCGTGCTACTACTGAGATTTTTTTTAAAAACCCAGTATTACTTTGCAGACCCAGGATTCGAATCCGAGATCCCCTGCCTGGTAGCCGCACTTGCGACTACTCTGAAAACGAGGCAGTCTAATCTAAATGAATATGCGTTTGGCGCCCAAATTAGCTGGCACCAATGAACCAATCAGAGCACAGGATTTGGTCATGTTGCAATTCCATTAAAAACAAAACAAACTTGTACTAAGGCCTCAGATATAAAAAGTATCAGTAAAAGAAAGTTTTTAAATCAATAATCTTTTTAGTAAGTAAGCAGAACATGAAACAAAATTAATTTTATAAGCAAAAATATGTAAATAAACTAATAAAGTCACAATTTATTAGTACTGAATCAAAATACTTGGTTATTATTAAAATGAAACTATCAACATTTTATTAAAAACCATATTAGACACAAATACTTTAGTCATTTAAACTGTCAAACACCAAGCGGTCACCGGTGACCGCAACCTATTGTTTTATAATTGTGTCTATAATGACGGTACTCGACGAGTTAAAAGCATTTACACAATAAAAAATTAATAAATTATGAATCCAAAATTACTTTTATTATTTTGAAGAAAGAAAATAACTCCTTTCTTTGTTTAAAATGCACTTACCAGCATTTCATTGTCAGGGTGCGGTCGTTTCTGAGCATCAGTTGGTTCCAGTTTAATCTCTGATTTGAGCTGCTTCACATCCAGGGGCTTCTGGGTGTCCAGTGGAGGTAACAAGTGTGGTTGGGGGGGCCAGGCAGGCTTGTGCACACCCACATCTCCATAGCCTTGAACTAACACATTGCAGTCAACTCACAACACAAATAAACATATTCACAAATATAAAAAAGACCTTTACTTAGTATAGCTTCAAGTTGTAAGACATTAACAGAGAGAAAACAGGTTATTCATTATTTGCCATAGTCCTAACTCACACACACAACAAAGAGGAAAACTTTTACTACCAACCCATTGATAAAAAAAATGTCAACAATCTTTAAAATCTGTCAAAGTTCATTACCATACGAAAATAGGCTCTATTTACTGTGACCCAAAATCTATTTTCTACTACAAGGTGAATGTTTGGTTATATTTTTATTTTTTCTAGAAAATATTATGAAAAATTATATTGTAAACTTACCCATATGGGACTGTGGCATGTGTAGCTGTGCCTGCGGCGGCTGTTGTGGCGGGAAACTCTGGTGGTGCGGGTAGTTCTGGTGCGCAGGAGGCGCGTACGACAGGTTCTGCGGGGCATAGCCCCCGGGCGGCGGCGGTCCGTAGGGTGAAAACGCCTCCGGCGGTGGATAATGAGTGTTGTATGCACCAGCATACGGTTGATACGGTATTTGGTGACCATTATCTATAACAATGAAAACAATGTCAATACTTCCGAAATATAACCAATAAGATATATGTTTCGCGCTCAAAGTTCACTCACCTATATAATTTAGCGGCAAACCGTTTCCCTGAACCACTCCATGGCCCGGTTCGCCCTCCATTCGCAATCGCTTCTGATTCATGGCTCTTTCGGCTTCATAATTCATCTTGGTAACTAAAAACAAAAACCTCTTACAATACCACTATACGCGTTCACAATAAAACTCATTTCTACATTAATATCGCAACAACACAACGCATATTAAACATTCTCGCGTTAATTGTGACGGACGCCAACCGGACGCCAGCACAAAACACAGGTTATATGCCCAGCAAAAGCAAACACAAGCGTACCTTTGTTGGTCAATGATTGTTATTGATTTTAGTTTATAGACGCACTTAGAGCATTCCCCGCGATGATTTGGTACATAATAGAGCACTTTAACAAGTCAAAATAACTGTTGCATACAAAATATGCATCAAATTATCGGCCTAATGACAGTAAAATTAGAAAAAAAACACAAGTGAAGCGGAGTTCGAGTATTTTTTTTCTCATTCTTTTGTATTTTTTTGTCGTGGCAACTTGTCTTTTTTGTCTTCATATTCTGACACGACCTCCGAAACTGTAAATTGATTTCTCGTAAAATATCATAAAATTTGTAAACGATTAAACGCTGAGATATGAAACAGTTCTAATTTGTCCATAAAACTGTAGTATAAATTAGAAAGTAATTATACAATTTGAATATCATGCTCATGCTTAAAATTTAAACAGTGTCAACATGGGGTTTGGAACGTTTGCCCAAAAAATGCAAAAATAAGTTTTGCACTGGTAACACTAAATTTAAAAAATAATTAAATTAAAAAATATTGCCATTAAACACCAATCCTTCTGTTTTGTTTATTTTTAATTTTTGCGCGAAATATTTTTGATTCGAAAAATGCCATGTTTTTTATAATTTTATTCAGCAGTTACAAGTTATAAGTGCGTTCCAATGATTTATCTAAAATAAAATACCAAAACCTTTTTAATTATTTGATTTTAATATCGCAAAGTAGAAATTATTGTCAAATATTATGGCAGCCCGCGCTGGTATTTCCAACACCGTTTAATGGAGTGCACACGCGCATTGTGTTTTTTAAGTTGTTTTTGAACTTTTTTCAATTCAATGTAGCGTTGCATTGTATTTAACCTAAGAAAAACATTAATAGTGATATTTTATTCAAGTTTTATAGTTAGTGATTTGTTTTATATTGAGGTAAGTTGACCCTTGCAAAAATTTCACCACAATGATTTCTTGCTGAAAAGTTTGTTATTTCCTTTTTATGAACAGGAACAGTATTACGTTTGTTATAGTTATCTAATTTTGAAGAGACGTAAGGAAGTGTTAGACATTGATAAGATACTTTAATTTATATTTTATCCGATTTTCGCAGTTTTCTGTTGCAAAGTAGTCTGCCGTAGACTGTTAGATGGAAACTACCACATCTACGATTGAAAAAAGAACTCATTATATGTTAAACATTATCAACTTTGCTGAAACTCAGTTTAAATACAAAACGTGACCAATTTAAGTACTTAAAAACTATTTAAAAGTTTAAAATAATATAAAAGTATAGGTTACGATATTTTACAAGCAAAGTTTTCCTGCTCATTGGCAAAGTTTGACAACTTAAGATAACATTGAAAACAACTCATTTTTACCTTGATTATAACAATTAAACAAGGCAATATAATTGAAAACTACTTGAAACTAACCAACTTTTGTAGACGAAAAAGTTGTGATAAGACTTCTTTGACACCAAGTCTGTTATCACTATCAGACGACATAATTTATGATCATCAATGTTCTTAGTAAGGTTTGCTGTCTTTAGTTTTACTGTTCCTCAACTTTGCAGCTAGTGGTCACCGGTGACCGCAACCTATTGTTCTATAATTATGTCTATAATGACGGTACTCGACGAGTTAATGATTTGACTGTAGTAGTTGATTAAGCACAAACAAACAGTTCTAACATAACATATTAGCCGCTAGACATCCACTGCTGAACTTAGACCTCTTTTTACAATAATCAATAAAATGTGGAGCCTCGTTATCTTTTATTTTATTATCTAGTTCAGCAACAACTATGAGATTTTGTATCTGATTAACTCGTCGAGTACCGGTTTTGTAGACACAATTATAGAACAATAGGTTGCGGTTGGGTTTTGTAGAATTGGCACTTCAGGTGAAGACATAAGGATTCTATTTAACTGATTGTCATGTGATAAGGCATTGTATTACATTGGTTATGATGTCAATACTAATAATAGTCACAGTTCAGAGATAGGTAAACAAATATCAATGATTACTTGCTTTTATGAATGATGTCAAATGTTTGATAGTAGATTTCTCCATACTATATTATTTAGTTTCTTCATCGAATTTCCATGGTGCTTGGTGACTGACCTTCTCACAGTTATACAGCCTCTTTTTGTGCCCGTTTGCTCAAGTCATTCTGTCTCCTGCATAAATTTCTCGAGGGAAGTGGAAACTACCGTAATTTCAATTTAATCCTCTTATAATATCTTCTGATTTATTACATTGATGAATCCAAGACAGTTATTCATGTCCCTGACGGGCGCCGGGCTTCAGTGTTCTGGTGGTCTATCTATATCTGTGGTTCTGGTGTTTTCATGGTTGTATCTATATACTCTGATCCTGGCTTACAGTAGTTGCAATAGTTTTAGGACGACGTGGCAGGCTTGTGGAATTAAAAAAAATACTACTTTACCATTTGGTTCATCTTTTATTAAGAATTTCTTAAACATATTTTTCCTCCTAGGTATCCTTATGTTGTTGTTCAGTGGCATAGTGACGTCATTCCCTCTTACAAAGTCTCTTACAGTGAAAGAATTTATAAAATCGAGTACTTCCAAAGGAGATTTCGAAGCCTGTTTAATGCAAACAAATGAGCAATGGAATGTTTTCTTTTGTCGTAGTTATTAGTAAGATGATATAAGGTTTAACATAATTATGAAATAAAAATTTCTACTGATGATGATGAAATGAACTTCATTCATTTATAGAAAAACCCAAAGAACATTAATGTATATATTTTATTATATATTTTGTTTCGTTGATAGCTGAAAATAAAATACTGAATCAGTTATTTATTGGATAACTACAAAAATGTAAAGAAGTATTCACGGAATGTGATGACGTAATGATATCTGGTTGGCAAAATGGAGGAAAAATATGTATAGCAAAACAAGAATGCATTTGACTTTCTGTTATAAAACTTCTTTATGTTTTTTTTTTCCATAACGATAAGTGTAACCACTTGGAAGATTTTTTATACTCTTCAAAATAGTTCATTGATTGGACATGTAGATTTGATTATATAACGTAACAGTACTTGACAAAACTTATCTTTGAAAGATTAATAACTTTAACTTTAATCATTTTAATAGCGAATTGTTGATGAAATTTTAATGAAATATTTGTACCAGCCTACAGTTTGTTGCCACTGGTAGTAAAGAATTCCGGTTTGACAATACCAGTTTATTTTATTTTAAGCCTTTATAGTCTCACTGCAAAGACTCTTTACCAACCTTCCATTCCTCTCTATGTAAAGCTTTTTGCAGCCAATCTATGACAACATAGATGTCCAGTTTGTCTTGCCATCTCCTTTTGGATACCAGAAAATACTTTAACTTTTAAGAGTCTACTTTGTAAAAATATTTGATGTATATATTTGTGTTTGTTTCAGATATAATCATGGAGCAACACGATATGCCGTATGAAGAATTGGTACCAGATTATGAAAATTTCCATGACCAGGATTTGATGCTGTAAGTATTTTTGATTTTGTAAAGGACGTAGTTAGGCAGAGACGCACAATGTGCACATATTATGAGCCCTATAGAATTGGGAGCAATCCTATTACCATTCACTAGACATGATCACAGAATTTTGATGCTACATAAATTAAAAAAATCTTACTACAATACGCCTCAGCGACTGCTGACGCATAGTCATTATGTTCACTATTCATATACTTATTGTTCTTAATTGCAGAAGCATGGAAAATATGGAGACATACGATATCAACTTGAGTGATATTGTTAATCAGGCTGCTTTCCTGCCGTCGCCTGGTTCGGACACCATGGATATTGCATCCAAACCCGTGGTTGAATTCCCTGTAAGTCATTTTAGTGCATTCTAATATTTTCTGTTGTTGTTTATTATCATTTAGGAACTTTAGCACAACTATTGGAGAATCTGGCCCTGTGTCCACCTGTGGATGGAAGTAGGCTGATGATGGATTGTGTTACATGATTGCATGATATCTTAGTTTTAAGAAATAAATAGGCACTATGTGGACACAACCAGAACTTCTCTAAAATTCCATAAGATTTTTGGAGCTATTCAACGTTAGTTTATGTGATGTTACTCCCTTTCGTGGTGGCCTGGAGGTTTAAGACGCTCGCTTCTCATGCATGAGGGTGCGGGTTCGAAACCTACCAACGGCAAGTACCAATGTGACTTTTTCCGAGTTATATGTACTTTCTAAGATTATTTAGACACCACTGACAAACGGTGAAGGAAAAACATCGTGAGGAAACCTGGACTTATAATTTCTAATTATAAGTTTGAAATCGCCAACCCGCATTGAGCAAGCGTGGTGATTAACGCTCTAACCTTCTCCGTGTGAGAAGAGGCTTTGCTCAGCAGTGGGCATTTATAGGCTGTTGATGATGATGACTCCCTGTCAGATCTCGCTCATTTAAAAAAATATCATTAGATGTTTATATGATTATAGCCAACCTACATTGAGCAAGCGTGGTGATTAATGCTTAAACCTTCACAATGTGAAAAGAGGCTGTTGCTCTGCATTCGACACTAAGACTTATATAAAAATGTTGATGTATCATGTGTCATATACAAAGAGTATAATAAGTATAGGGGAAGTCATATATTAGCTTAGCAACATTATCAAAGTTACCTATACAGAATGTTACCGATTAAAAGTATAAAAATTGTCTGCATTTTAGGTATCGTCCCGTTTACACCTATACTAGTACTTTTCCCCATTTAACTCGTCGAGTACCATCATTATAGAACAATAGGTTGCGGTCAGCGGTGACCGCTTGGTGTTTGACAGTTTAAAGGACAAATGTGTGTAAAGTATTATTATGACAATGCTCATATGCAGTTTTATTTTGTCCAGTTCTCTCCGCGAGGTCCACCAGCGCGCCTCTCTTTCCCCGGGGACCTCAACTTCACTTTGGAAGTCAACAGCAAGGATGTTCATAAGAAAACCTTCTTGGTAAGTTCTAAAGATGGCTGATTTTATCATTTCTAGAAAAGAAATTTAAAATTGAAGGTGTGTAACTGTTTATTATAATACTAATCATGCTATAGTTTTAACTCCTTATACTTATCATCACGCGAGTCTTCCATTGGGGTAGGCAGATACAGACAATTAAATACGAATATAATGGGGATGATGACAGGGTATGAAAATTAAAAATATAATTAGTCCGTAACTTAGGTAATAAAAAAATATTAGACACGTATTTTTTTATTTTGTTGTATAATAAAACAATACTTAGATAAAACGAATCAAAGTTTAGGAGTGGGGGCTAAAACGTCATTTCTTAGTATAAAATGTACTGAGAAGTGACGTCACGCGACATTTCAAATCAATATATCTCCGAAACTATTCGTTTCCGTAAGAAAATAAAAAATACGTGTCTAATGTTTTTAAATAATCTACCAGACGGACATTAAAATAAAAATTAGTCGTCTACCCCATTCCAGCGTCATAGCGTCCAATGTTGTTTTCATTTTCGTCGTTATTTGTGTCAGTAAGGTTCTAACAGTATTTTTACTTAGGCGAGAAGAATTTGATTTTTCATCTTGAGCAGTCTAGTGGAGTGTGTCGGGAATGATCCTGAGAGAAAGATTTTAATTAATTTATTGAATATTAATAAGTTAGATGTAGGAGTATTTAATAGTATCTTAGCCAAACCAATGTCGACAGAGGCTAAATTAGTTTATTCACTAGTTACTATGTTTTTAAGTCTTAAGTGATTCCAGCAAGTTACAATGGAACTGGCGTAACATATTGTTAAAAGTTCCTAAATAAATAAAGATTAAAAAAAAAAATCTTGAGCAGAAAAAAAAAACAGATACCTTGATACCTTGAGTTATATAAAACAGGTACAGTCAAATAACATTATTCTACTAACATAACTCTTCTACTTCATCTACTTTCATTAACTAGTCGTGATTGATGCAGTCAACGGTTTAACTCGTAGATCCCCAAGTGCTCACCGGTGATCACTTTCCTCTAACTATATTATAGACCTTATTTCTAATGTTTAGAGACTACTTTTGTATGAACAAATTTAGGGGATGATTTTCAATGGGTTAAAAGTACCAAGTTTTAATAAATAATGGTCTTATCTCTACAATCTAGTCTGTCAGGGTTTTGCCCAGGTTATGACCGTAAATCATCTTGGTTAAACATATATTGGGTTTTTTTATTGGTAGATTGTAAGTCTATAAATAAAATTCAAAGCCGGATTCTCTCATTGTCTATTAATCTTTTAATGATTAAAGGCTTAAAGTCGCTAGATGGAGTAAAGATTTAATTTTTTACCTCTTAACTCATTACAACATATTGTGTGAAAATTATAATAATTGTCTAGATAGAAGGTTAAAAAAAATCAAAATTAAGATGCCTAAGTCTTAAGTTCAGGATCGGATGAAGTAATATTGGGATGTTGTGTGCGTTACCCAGGCCAGATGTTGTCAAAAATAGTCATTTGAAGCTTATGTATATTAATTGTTATATTAATAAGATAATTAGTTTTGCAGCTTCTGTAATTGTTGCGCACATTTTTAAATTTGTTGCTTTTATAGTTTTTCCATTATTTCACAAATACATTTCCTGCTGGGGTAACGTTACCCCGGCCAGATGTCAAAAATAGTCATTTGAATCTTATAGATAATTAGTTTTGCAGCTTCTGTAATTGTTGCGCACATTTTTAAATTTGTTGCTTTTATAGTTTTTCCATTATTTCACAAATACATTTCCTGCTGGGGTAACGTTACCCCGGCCAGATGTCAAAAATAGTCATTTGAATCTTATAGATAATTAGTTTTGCAGCTTCTGTAATTGTTGCGCACATTTTAAAATTTGTTGCTTTTATAGTTTTTTCATTATTTCACAAATACATTTCCTGCTGGGGTAACGTTACCCCGGCCAGATGTCAAAAATAGTCATTTGAATCTTATAGATAATTAGTTTTGCAGCTTCTGTAATTGTTGCGCACATTTTAAAATTTGTTGCTTTTATAGTTTTTTCATTATTTCATTAAAACATTTCCTGCTGGGGTAACGTTACTCCAGCCAGACCTTTTTCTTTCTAATGGGAATATTTAATTAATTACTAGTTATAAAATTAGTTTTATAATTTATTCGATGTTATCTCTTATTATGTGTTTTGTCCGATTAAAGACACGTGTCCTTTTAGGGCCTCTGCAATGAATGACGTTTTTAAACGTGATGAGTATACGTTACATAGTAAGATCTTGGTGCAAAAATATCAACTATAGATATAATTTATATGGTCTTCGAAAGGTCTATGTATTAGGGACTTTAAACGCTGCTTCCTACCAAGTTTAGTACATGTAATATGTAATGGAATGATGAAATGAAATAATATTTATTTCTGCAATACTTTACTGAGTAATACTTTTACATAACGCCTTTTATCCTCGAAGGGGTAGGCAGAGGTGCACATTATACCACTGTAGAGGTACAATGTAATGTAATAAGGGGTGATGGCAATAGGTGCCATTGCCATATTTATTATTATTATTATTTTTATTCTCACAAACTTTATTATATTAGTAGGATAGTAGGATGTAAATTTGTATAATCAGAAATGCGCTAACAAACAACGATCGATCTTTTCTTGAATGTTTATTTTTTGTTCCCAGTACTCCCACCGTCTGAACCGTATCTACGTGGACAGAAAGTATAACTTCAGTATCCAGTTCAACTGGGACTACGTTAATGCTCCACAAATGTTCGTGAGGTCCACCGTCGTGTTCTCGGATGAGGCGCAGGCGGAGAAACGAGTGGAGAGGTGTGTTCAACACTACCATGAGAGTTCTACGGCTGGTGAGTAGTATAAACTTTACATATAATAGTGTTTATATAAGAAATGTATTGTTTTTTTTTACTTATCAGATGGTTTTTTTTATACTCTTAACTGAAAGTAGCGGTTTTAGGGTACAGCGAGGCTAGGCGACGGCTCAGGGGCGCCTCTTTCTAATTCTATATAATATCCCACAGGCGCCCCTTAAAGTTCTTTCGCTCATTTCTCAAAAGATATAACATTTTTATTAGGTGTTTATTAGGTAGTTGATTATTATATTAGTGATCAATCATTTATATATATATACATACATAGATCAATTATTACATTAGTGCTACAAAATTTCTATCAAATACTAAGCTACCTCAGTATTTTTGAATTGGATTGAGGGAAGAAGTTAATTAAGCTTTAGAGTGAAGTCTATGTTAGGTGTTCAATTGTTCATTGCCCTACACACTAAAAAAGGGAATAGTTACGTGAGTAACCCGCGTTTTTACTTAAGGGAATAGTTATGTATCCTCGATAATTATAGAAAAACTTAAACTCTAGGTATGCAAGCGGAAATGGCAAAGAATGTCCTCCACTCATCCCGAGACATCGGCACCCAGGGTGTGTACTACTGCGGGAATATAGACATGGCAGACTCCTGGTACTCTGTACTGGTGCAGTTCGACAGAAACGGACCGGAGCCCTGCACCCACGCTTACCAGTTCTCGTGCAAGAACTCCTGCGCCACTGGTATCAATAGGCGAGCTATCGCCATCATTTTCACCCTGGAAGATAAGACGTATGTATTTTAATATTATTATTTATTTTTAAGGTTCGAAAGTGTCCCATATTTATATTAAATGTCAAAATTCGGATATTAATGATATATTATCTCTGATATACATTTAGTTTAGTATCTTATGATATTTATTATGATAAATGTTCTATAGGCCAATTAGATCCATTTTCCGTACGAATTTTAGTTTTCTTTAGATCTGATCAGTAGAAAACTATGTCTTAAAGGTAAATGTTTTAAATTCATTCCGGAATTTGGTCTAAATCAATGGATATGTAAAATTAAAATTGGAAAAGAAATGTATTCACAACACTAATTCACATATTTTTACCAGCGGACAAGTCTACGGTCGTCAGAAAGTAGGTGCCAGGGTGTGTGCCTGTCCCCGCCGAGACATGTCGAAGGATGAGACAGCTGAGGGCGTCTACAAGAGTGGCAAGAAACGTATCCCGTCCAACCAGATCGACCCGCCCAAGACTAAGAAGGTCAAAATCGAGAACAACTTGATGGAATTTGATGATAAAGTCTACAAGTTGCCGCCGGTAAGTTCTTTACAATAAGTTTTATAACATTGTTATTAAAAAATAACTAAATCATATGATTTAGTAGATACATAAGTTCTTTTTAATATTAAATTGATTAATATAAAATGTAATTACTAACATAAAGTGTCAAAGGATTTCTCATCGTTGTCGTGAGGCAGGGTGTCTAAAACCTTTTAATTTTAATGTGCTATCTTATTAAGCGTAGGAGAGCCATGCTTCGGCAAGTATGGGCCGATACGGCCGGAGTGATACCACGGCCTCACAGAAAACCGACGTGAAACAACGCTTGAGTTGTGTTTCGTCGTATGAGCGAGGTTACTGGAGGCCCAAATCCCCCTCCCCAATCTCTGAATCCCCAACAATCCTCAAATTCCTTCATCTGGTGTTTCGGGTATCCATGGACGGTGCCGATTGCTTACCATCAGGTGATCCTTATTATGACTGCTCGTTTACCGGCTTATTCCCAGGCCTAAAAGAAATCCCGCTTGTCAAGCATGGAGCCTCTTTTGTAAAGAAGGTCCATTGTCCAGGGTTGTTGATGATGACGATTTTCCTAATTACAGTTGGAAATCGTCGGATCCCGAGCAGCGTTGTGCGGCCTCAAAACTATGCTGGAAATGATGGAACTCGCAGTCGAATGCAGGAAGAAGAACGAGCCAGACGTCACAGCACAGTACGCGCCACGAATTGCCAACCTTAAAGCCGCCATACAGAAGATCGAAAATACAAAAGCACCGCCAGCACCGACAGCACCAACAGGACCGACAGCACCGTCGTCACAGTAACTTGTACCTTATAGAAGTAAGATGTTCTTATTTAGTTATCTACGTTAGAATTATTATTATTATTATGTTTGTATTTCTGATTCCCAAGTTTATTGACATTTAATTTTCATTTTGTATGTGATCATGACGTTTTTTAAGTACAGTGAGAGTACATTAATTGGTGCCAGTCGCATTTTTATATTTGCAGTGTATTTGAGGTGGTTGAGATTAGTTTTTCTGGTTCTTAGTTCCAAAGAATATTGTGAGTTTCTCGTTGCATATAAATAGTGGCGTAAGCTCTTTTGATCAATATATTATACCAAATTCAAACCACGTTTAACTTCTGACATCTAAGCTAGTATGACTGACTTTCCCCTCGAGCGCCGCTAACCGAAAACTCACTGCACTGCAAATATACAGTAACTGAATTATTTTCTCATCCACACCGTTATAGACATTATTTCCGAAGTTTAGAGACTACTTTTGTATTAACAAGTTTACTAATTAATCAGGAAAAGTTAAATACTGGCACTTTGAAGTTACCTCAAAAAATAGACAACAGTTTGGTCCCACCCTTTATACATATGTATTTATAAGTGTTAGACAATATACCGTTGAGATTACGAAGCCGACGAGCTTGAACTTACGACCATCTTTGTTTTATTAAAATGCAACAACAACTTACACTATGTTTAGTGAAGTTTGAGTGTTTGCTCGTTAATCTTAGTTCCCTCCAATTTAACAGATATAGTTGAGATTACGCACAAACCAGGAGTTTTAAATTACTAGGTACAGGCTAATGACAAAAGCGAATTATTTCTTAAAATATATTTTTGCAAGTTTAAACACCTACTTTTAACGCTAACATACTTTTGTCGTTGACTGTACCTCTATTTGGCTGCCCACCGAAAAAAATCGTGACGTCATCCAATCACGAAGCTTCTGATTTGCTAAACTTTTTAATATTCTGCCATTAATTATTGCGCATTGTGAGTTGACCTCAAAATATGGTAGAAAACATCACCGGAGCTATATATCATATATAGCTCCGGTGATACTTACTTACAATTTATTACTTACTTTCTTTCATACATTTCATATTAGCAATAGACAACATTATTACGTTTATCTGAATTCTATGGACATACAAATACTCAAAAATAAGATTTGAAAAATATTACACTTCACAAAATGTAATAAAGCAAAAATAGTACATTCATTGGCTATAAAAAAGACTGATATAATATTTTATTTCAATTTGGTGGTGCGACTTAACAGTATCGCAACAAAATTAATTACAAATTTTAACGTTATAATTTTTTTTTAAAGTCCACGGCATAAATGAATTCTGCAATTACACTTGTCAATTAAAAAATTCTATTTTTTTTTAAACATTGCTTACTTATTTATGTCGCGGATTGTACTTTGTAAAATATAGTTATATGATTAAAAAAACTGTAAAATTATAAAAAAAATTGCTTATTGTTAATTTTTCCACTTAATTTTTGAAGTTCATTTTTGTTTTTAGATTATCATGTTAGTCACAGCTAGTGGGTAAGGTTTTCATACCAATATGTGTCTTATTTTTATATGTATTGTTGATACATTTTACATAGATACATAATATTAATAATTATATTTTTCTATGAATGTTTATGTGAAGTCGTATAGTTGGGTAGAAACCCAGGTTTTGATTTTGTTGATCTGTTTTTAAAATGGCTTCTGTATTATTCCAGTATCATGATTAGAAGATATCCCAGTACATTATACAGTCATATTTTGTCTTCCAGTGCCTTTTTGGAATAAAATAGACACTATGACTTCAAAATTACGTAATAAAAATATTTCCTGTTATTTTATCTTATGTGATTGTTAAAAAAATGCTTGAAATGTTAATGTTTTCGAATGGAAAGAGATATTGCACTGGTGGTTAGATTCTGTGCAATTTTATGAAGGTGCTATACTATTATAGCAGATGATCCTCCTTTTTGCCTAACCACAGATTGGTTAGATATATTTTTCCACTATGATACTCTGTGGTTACTTAAGTACAATAATGTTGTACGATTATGAAAGATTTTAATTAATTTTAGATACGCAAATTGTCTTTAAGTTTTATAAGTAGTTTTTAAGTTTAATTTTTCAAGAATGTAATTTAAAATTTATTATGGTTGTTGAACCTAATACTTTTTAAATTAGCGGCTTTAATACAATAATGAATTGAATACAAAGATGAATAAATGACTTTAAAAAGCTATGTGTGTATTTTCTTGAGTATCTCGCCTTACACTTACTTTAAACTTGTTAAAATAAATCCCATGGGACAAAGGCGAGAGCCATGTCATGTCTATTAGTTGATTTACATCTCACGGATTTAGGAAGAAGAGTTGTCATATCCGCTAGCAAGAGCGCCTTGCAACATATGGCTCGATGTACCTCTGGGTATAGCAGAGGTGTACCAATAGCCTCCTACACAATTCGGAAATTATGAATTAAATACTAGAGATAAGGGACTACAGAGGGAATAGACATTTATTTATTTATTTATAATATGGACAACCAGTAGTTGCTACATGTCTATACATAGACGTTTCCATTTTGCCTTTCTGACTTCTGTACGTGTACGTTACCCAGGCCAGATGTTATCGAAAATGGTCATTTAAATTTTATAGATAATTAGTTGTGCGGCTTCTGTAATTGTTGCGCTTATAGTTTTTTAATTATTTCACAAAAACCTTTCATGCTGGGTTAACGTTACCCCAGCCAGACCCTAATGGGAATATTTAAATAATTACTAGCTATAAAATTAGTAGTCTAGACGAAGTAAATGTTGTGCATTATTTTGTATTTGTTCTTTCATCGGTTGCGAAGTTATTCGGGATTTTATTGGGGTAACGTTTTTGGTTTTGCTAGATCTTTGAAATTGTTAAACGGATTCTTATCATATTTTTTACATGGCTTTTTAGGAATTAGTTTAAATTTGTTCTGCAATAAAAGAAACAATATAATACAAAGCTTCAAGGTTATTTCATTAAATAGAAAAACACTTCAATTGTACCCAGCACTCTCAATAAGAGCTCTAAAGATTTATTTTTAACGTTATTTTAAAGCTTTTAACTGCGTTCAAATGTACCTATGTGAAGTTTCATTAGTGTCGTATAGTAGTATTGATGCGCGCGGTGTTATTTGGCCACTGGATTGGATATATGAACTGAATATTATGTCAATAATTAGTTGTTTAGTTCATTTGTATATCAGTAAATTTTCAGCTCAGTACATTGGATAATTAATGAGATAAAACGATTAAATTCATTAGGAAGTGTGCGTTATCCAGGCCAGATGTTGTCGAAAATGGTCATTTGAGTCTAATAGATAATTAGTTGTGAGGGTTCTGTAATTATTGCGCCCATTTTTAAATTTGTTGCGTTTATAGTTTTTTAATTATTTCACAACCATTTCCTGCTGGGGTAACGTTACCCCAGCCAAACCTTTTTCTTTCTAATGGGAATATTGAAATAATTACTAGGTAGCTATAAAATTAGTTGTCTGGATAAAGTAAATGTTGTGCCTTGTTTTGTATTTGTTATTTCATCGGTTGCGAAGTTATTCGAGATTTTGCTGGGGTAACGTTTTTGATTTTGCTAGTTCTTTGAAATCGTTAAGCAGATTCTTATCATATTTGGTACATGGCTTCTTATTAATTAGTTCAAATTTGTTGTGCAATAAAAAACCAAAATAATAAATAGCCTAAAAGTTGTTTTCATTAAATAGAAAAACACAAATTGGTCGCAGCACTCTGAGCACTCTCAATAAGAGCTCTAAAGACTTACTTGCTTGTATTTACCTTTAAATGTATGTGAAGTTTCATTAGTATCCCGCAAGTATTTAACAAGTGATGATGATATTGAGTTCTTCACGAGCACGGTCTTGATGCGCGCGGTGTTATTTGGTTTAATTAGTTGTTTAGTTCAGTTGTATACCTGCCTATCAGTAAAATTTCAATTCGGTACATTGGATAATTAATGAGATAATACGATTAAAGTCATTAGGAAGTGAATAACCGTGGTAACCCGACCAAGTTTAGGTGGTTACGAAAAAGCAAAAACGTAGAACATACTATCTTTTGAAATGTTTAGTGTAATACACCTTACAATTTCGGTACAGACGCGTACACTGTTAAATACAGTAATAATATAATATCTGTACTATGAAAATATTATTATTATTATCTTCCGCTTTCCAGTTGCACAAACTTATCAAAAATCACTGTGGGACGCGGAAGGGGTGGGGCCAAGGGGCGCATTGTTTGCTTGCATATTTTTGCACATAAACATGGTCTTTAATCACATAATTCATCTTGTAGAGTGCGCGTGCGTTTTGTGTTATGTTATATAGTCTGTACACATCATATGTTTTGTGTTTAACAGAAAAAAACCATTGTATATTACAGTGAAACTTGGTTAGGTAAGTGGGACCTGGATAAGTGAGAAACCTCCAAAACTGGAACTCATCAGGAGGTCTCAACACTTTGGCACTGAATTACCTGTTAGTGGGACGAGGTAAACCTCTATATCTGGGATTTGTTCTTTCGATTTATCATCATAGTTACCTCTGTAACTGAGACAGCGAGTAAATTTTATATGCATAAACCTCTGTAACTGAGATAACATTGTTTGTTTACTTATTCTTATTCTACCCAAAAATTTCACACGTAATTGCAAGTCCACCTTTATTAATGGAACCCTCTGTAAATGAGACAGATATTTATTTATACCTGTATATCTAAGACACTGGGTAAGTGGAATACCTCTATAAGTGAAACGACATTGCAGGTCCACCTGGTTAAGTGAGACACTTAACCAGGTTTCACTGTATTTAATATCTGCTATTACCCAGTCCAATATGTGTATATTAAAATAAAACTGGAACTAAATCTATAATTTAATTAAAAAGTAATAGAAAATTTCAATTTTAATTAATTATCCCAATTAATGACAAGGTTGAAGCAAAAATTAAAAGAATGCTTTAGTTCCTTAATTTTTATTCACTGTAAGATTAAATAATATCCACTTTGCAGTCATGTTTAAAAAGATAATATGTAAATTGTACACATATAAAGAAGTTGATGAACATTAACATTTGAAAACATGTGCTTTTGATCTCTACACAATGTATAGCACATCGCCCTAACCTTTTCCTTTGCTTGATTTTACACAGAGTACAGAGTGAAAGATCCATAAGTTTCAATTGAATATCAGACAAATATCCCATAAATCACCAAGCGGTCACCGGTGACCGCTTTCCACTAATATTACATTACATTATAGACCTTATTTCTAATGTTTAGAGAATACTTTTGTATGACCAAATTTAGGGGATGGATATCAACGGGATATATTAATAGAATAACTAGTACAATTTATTATGATCAGTATTATATTGATAAAATACTAAGTTTAAAAGGGTTTACAAAACCATGTTCTAGCAAAAGTATAAAAACCCTACAATTTCATAACAATATCCTAAAATTACAACAATTTCAAATGTCCAGTCACTTTGTCGATAATATCTTTGGGGGCTGGTCCAACACCGAGGACTGTGATGGAGTTCGGAGCAATCTGTGTCCTGCCAGCATCTCTAATTAAAGAAGTGATCAGTCCCATCTTATTGGCATTGTCACAAATCTGTTTCACCTCATCTAAGGAGTCAGTCTTAAGAGCTACTTTTGCTTGGCCAGTGTATTGCCATAGTTTCAATCCTTCTGGGTCTTTTTTCTGCGCTTTTGCAAAGGCACCGACAGCTGCGTGACTACATTGAGCTGCAATCTTGCCTTTGCTCATGTTGAGGTCTGTCCTTACAACTAACACCAACTTGTATTCCGAGTCTGATGCAAACTGTAACAAAAGATATTATCATTAATAAGAAAATTATTTACTTAAAATATGGTCTTGTTTATTCTTAACAATTATTTTTTTACAACTTAGTTATAAATAAAAAAAATTGTGTTTGTAGGGGTAAACCCCTTTAATGCACACAAAAAGTAATGGTACATAAGACGGACTTCATGCCATGTGGCATTTTCTCCCAGTCAACCTTTGATTTAAGTAGAAAATTGTTAAAATGAGCTTGTGTAAGATACAGTTCCAATAAACCATGATCAATTAATAGTTCTTTATATTCTTTTACATTAAATATACAATAGATAATCAGTTATGATGTCGCTAATAAAACTGTTTGATAAAGTGAAATTACTGATAGTCTAGCATGCAAGCAAACATTTTCCAACAATTTCCCTTTCATTGGGCTGATGCAATATCAGGAAATCAGGAAATAAAATAACACATACCTAAACCTCATATACGTATGAAAGCATTGTCCAAATAAGACCATGTATTACGAAATAAAGTAAAAAAATATGTAATAAAATACTTAGGCCATGGTCTTGCTAACAAACAAGAGGTTACGATGATCTGCATAAATGCTTAGAATTTTATTATGTTCATGTTCAAATAACAATAGGACATTTCCCACCTTCGTCACAGCCTTTGTAGCTTCAGCAGCGGCTCCAAAATATCTTTTTAGAGCCAATAAAGAAATGCCGATGCAGATGCCGCAACCTAACCCGGTGAGGAACGAAAAGTTTAACTCCATTTTCTGTTGTGACGAAATGATTACACCTTTAATTAATTTATAGGTTGAGCCTGCTCTAGCTTATATTTTATACTGTTAAGTGGATTAACTAATATCGATGTTAATCACTAATTAGATACAATAGTTTCAGCTCGAGACACGTTTGGTTGACAATGACCAATGACTGACTCAAAGAGTATAATAAGTATAGGGGATGACTGACTGACTGACAGACTGACTGACGTCTGACCTACGACGTTAGCCAATATCTGTGGAAGACATGGTGTTTTTAGATAATGCGTGGTACGGTAAGAAAGAGATGAAAGATATATTTTATTTCGAGAATGAAAGAGATGTCTAGTCTATTATGTTTAAAATAGCATAAGTATTGAACTGGAACATTTAGACTCAGGGTTGCCAAGCCATGTTGAAAAAATGTTCATTTAATATGGTAGTCATGTTTGTTTTTTTTATTTATTTTCCCATTGTCATGACATTAATGTCTATAAGTAATAATTAGTACATATTTATTTTATATAAGTTTATATTATTTGTAAATAAATAGACAACATTTGGTAGAATCAATGAAATTTCAATTTCCAAATAAAATTGATTGCTAGGCAACGAGCAATATTAACGTGCTTTACGTGTGATCTCCAATAAACTAAAAATTTCAGATTTTCTAAAGAGTTTTTTTTTTAATATTAATCGGTATATAAGATTACAATCATGAATTACAAAACTAAAGATTTAGCTCCCATTGCTATCCCACATGGACCACCTGTGGAATCCACTTCTGAGTACTTTAAGTCTTTGATGGAAAGCACCAGAATGGTCAAGTGAGTAGCCCTATTCGATTTTTTTTTGCTTTAAACTATTACGTATGTACCTAGTGCGTAAAACCCATATTTTCTGTTTACTCAGCTAACTGTTTCAGCCAAATCTTATGTGCTTACACCTCCAAACACAATTAGTAGCTTCTGTTTTGAATACTAAGCTGTCGCTGAGATTGAGCAAGCACCTGTTGCCCAAAACGTCACGGGTTTGATTCCGCACACCAGCACAGATCAAAATACATATAATATTTAGAAGTTTAGAATTCAAATTGTAGCGATTGTGTAATTTGTACGTTTGCAGAAAATATCCAGTATGGGACATTGCACGACCAACTCCTCAAGTTTTGATGGAGCAGTCTCGCCGGGACCTGATGGAGGCGGACATCAAGTTGGCACTCAAAAGAGATGAAGAGAAACGAAATCGAGTTGTCATGGACGCTAAGTGGGAAGACTTGAGGAAGAAAGAAAATCTGCTGAAAGAGTCCTTTATCAGTTTTAACAAAGTAATATATCGTATCTGTACTTTTTTTTATCGAGGTTTTTTTATGGCATTTGCCGGTAAACGAGCAGACGGATCACCTGATGGTAAGCAATCGGCGTCGCCCATAGACACCTGGAACACCAGAGGCGTTACAAGTGCGTCACCGGCTTTTTGGGGATTAGGAGTTTGAGGATTGTTGGGAATTCATGGATTGGGGAGATTGGGGAAGGGGAAGGTAATTGGGTCGATATAATTGCTATAATAGTACCTACCTACCGGATTAAAAGGTCGGAAACGCATTTGCAACTTTTCTAGTATTAGTATTACGAATGCGCATGAGCTGCGCTGATCAGTTACCTTACGAGATACGTTTGCTCGATCACATTCTATTTCACAAAAACAAACATCATTTCCTCAATGTTACGTGTAACCATCATCCATCAACCATATCAGAACATTAGAACTTAGGTACCTAGCCTAAAGCCTAGTCATTAACGTAACATCGTCAAAATAAGAGTAGTCAAAGAAAAAGTATGTAGGCAGGTCCTAATAAATATTTAATTTTCTCTCTGCACCCAGTTCATTCGAGAGAACCAAGAGAAGCGAGATCGAGCTGAACGTAAGATGCAAGCTGATAACGAGGTTCTAGAACGCAAGACGAAAGAGACAGAAGCTATGCGACAGAGAGTCATTGAGATGGAAGAAGTCAAGAAGCTGATGGAAAAGCAAGTCAAAGACTACACTATTTACGAAGTTAGATCATAAAGCTGGACTTTTATTTAGTCTGTTCCCTGTCGAGTAAATTATTTATGTTTGTTTATTTTCTACCAGGATTACCTCATGTCTGTAGTGAACAATTATCCTGAGTTTAAACAACCCCTGGACGTGCTCAATCGTTATGAAGCTTTGGGTAAGTACCAAACAGTACCACCCACTAGCCTACTAGGTACTAGTTCAATGTCTGAAGATTTTAGTTTTTACTAAGCAATCAGTCGCAGAGATTTTAAGCTAAGTCTCTAAAAACTTTTCGTCGTGATCAGTGACTGGACTCCTAAGTTCCAAAATGTATAATTTCTATACATCATACTATCTTATGTCCAAGTGACCTAAGTGTTCAAGGTTATTGCTTACAGCTGCTGCTAAATCAACACTAGCAGATCGTCAAGAGCGTGATTTGGAGATGTTGGAGAACGCACGCCAGGAGATAGCGTCGCTGACTGAGGAGAAGAAACTCTTTATTATGGGACTTAACAACACGCTTGCTAATCTCAGGGTACTAATCTCTAATAGTCAAAAGCTCTTATATTTCTTAAATACACCAGGACGTTGAAAAAAAGGGCGGAGACAGTCTCTAGAAACAATATCTGTGACACCTGGTTAGTACGCGCAGAACATGCACACATTGACACGAAGGACATCTGTCATTTTTTTTGGTGACCCATGCCACACTACATAGACAGCCCACTGACATTTTGGTGCTTCAATCATTTCTAATTGATATTATGTCCGTCGTTTTTCGCTCAATTATCGAAATGTAAACTCTTTTGCTCAAACTCCTCAGTGGCGCTACGACAAAATCCGGAACAGGGTGATAAAATGGGAGTTGGCGTTGAACCGACTGAAGGAGACTGCAGCACAGCGTCACGTGGAGCTGTGCCACGTTAAATCCGCTATTTGGAGTCTTTACGTCAAGATTTGCAAGCAGAAAGGTATATTGGACGAATATCTAATTGTATTGTAATATTTAATTCAAGCTCAGAGCTCATAAATGGTTAGTAACAATTTTCTTGATGCTTGATGCTTTCTAATGCTTCTCTCATTACACGACTTTTTTGTTTCTAAATTTTGAAGAATTTTGGTAAAATCTAGCCCAAAAATCCACGGTTAAAGTCGCAATATAATCTTTGCAAGATTTTTTCTCGGGTTTATTGTCACCGCAAATCAGTTTTCAATAACCTATAGGTAATATACAATACATGTTGCATTAATAGGGCTATCTATCGACGTTGATACCAACGACTTCGAACAACAGCTGGTCGTCATCATGAGAGCTCTGCTGGAACTGCGCAGGATTTATAGAATCGCTCAAAAGAGGTCCAAAGAGAAGTAAGTCATATTTGGTGTTTGTTTACTTAGTCCTTAATTTCTTGCGAACCGCTTTTGTGATGTTAGTGGAAGACTTAATTTGGGATAAAACGTGTCTGACATTAAATGAAAATTCTCTTTAATTTCAGAGATATAGAATCACGTGAATAAGCGTTACCTGAAAGGAGTGTCTTGAAAGTAGACGCGCTGATGATTAATGGTACCTACTGCAATCTGCGTAAAGGACAACTGGCAATGTGACTTCATAGTCTAATTAATATAACTGCACAGCACCACATGCCCCTAATCTATTCAAACGCCATCTGGTGGGAAAACGTAGAATTAGTTGAAAATGCACACGATAAAGCGCAAGTCTCCAAAATGCCAATTAATTTCTATGATTATTATGTTCAAAATTCGTTTATAATTGTTATGATTATTATTAATTCGTAAATATTTGTTATTGTAATCTATTGAACTATTTAATAAATGTTTGAAAATTGCGCTAGTCGTTTTTGTTTGTACCACTCGCATCTTCATTATCTACGAAAATACAATTTAAAATCAATTGTAAATGTTCTTACGCCCTGCATACTATTTCCACGTAAAGGTTGCAAATTCAGAAAAATTCCTTATTAATACATAGGTTAATAAGTACTTGGGTTAAGTTGATTAGGTACCTCCATAAGTACAAGTTAATAACTTGCAAACTTAGTTCAAAACGGTTCCATTATCTGTTCTAAGTAATTGGACCACTTTCCTATATTTAATTACTTGTACACAATTTAATTAGCAAAGTTTCAAACTGTGCTTGTTAATCTTTACAAAGTTTTGTAGACCCCGTATACATAGGGCGAAAGGGTTGAATAATTATATTTTTTGTACCTACTAGATATAGCAAAATTTACCTGCCGTTGCCACTTAATGGTCAGATGTTACCGCAGCTTGAGAAAGTAAAACTGGAAATGACTAGACTAGTGGCATCACAAGTGTGTTACCGGCTATGTATTTACCTAGGAATCTGTTTAAAGGCACAATTGTATTAAGGAATGGAATGTAGGTTTCCACAATGACTTCCACCGACCAATCTCAGCAAGGATTTGTCCATTTTAAGTATGGGAGAGCCATGCTTCAGCACGAATTGGCCGGGTAGACTGGAGTGATACTACGGCCTCTCAGAAAACCGACGTGAAACAACGCTAGCGTTGCGTTTCGTCGTTGGAATGAGGTTACTGTTAATTACCCATATCTTAAATATCCCTAATCTCCTCAATCCCCAAATCCACAACTTCTTAATCCCCAAAAGGCCGGTAACGCATTTGTAACACGTCTATTGTTTCGGGTGTCCATAGGCGACGCTGATTGCTTACCATCAGGTGATCCGTTTGCTCGTTTGCCGATTTAATCCATAAAAAAACTGGTCTCTGTATCACGTAAAAACACCTTTTAAGCCCTTTCATGTAAAACCACCTTTAGAACAAGCGAAAGCATATAACTTGAAGCAACCAACGTAGAATGAATTAGAAGACATTAGAAATTTCAATAAAGAATTAGGCACCATGGACTCGAATATAGATAAGACCACTCTAAATTCTGAGAAGCCAGAGCATTATATTCACTATATAGAGATGCCCTTAAAATTGGTAGCTTGTTGGGATCTCTTCCCGAATTCTGTTATCGAGAAACGGAAGATTTTTAACGACATTTATCTCGGAATAGTATTATTCGTTCTCACGCATATACCGATGGTTTTAACCGTGCATTTATATACCGAATGGCTGGACATTATGTCCAGTTTGGGGACGATAGCTGATGCCCTGCCACTTCTAGTTTCCTTAGTTATTGTTGCTTACTATGCGATATATCGCCGAGACTTATATGAGTTGTTAAATTATTTGGACAAGAACTTCAAGTATCGTTCAGCTCGTGGGCTGACGAATATGACCATGGAGCAGAGCTGTATGACGGCGCGTCGATTTGGGAGGATCTATACTGCTTGTACCATGTTCAGTGTCACCATGTATGCTACGCTACCTGTTATTGTTCATTGTAAGTAGAAAATTATTGTGGCTTTCTTTCCTGATGTGATTTGCTATAGAAGTTCGTGTACCTACACCTATTTGCTTATCACTATCAGCTTCAGATTCATGTTTTCTTCTAGTGTGGACTAAAGAACCAATTCAAAGCTGGATCTATATGGATGTAACTCAACCTCCTTTCTTCGAGTTTGTGTTCATGTTGTCATGTTTAGCGCAGATGTATGTTGGACTCGCTATGGGCCAGTTTGGTAAGTCTATCTACAGTAAGTTCTTCATTCCCTAGGAACATAAAATATTATGTAGGTTATTATAATTCTAAGACACTGGCCTTATCTAGTATGACCTTCAACAGGAGTATTCTTCGCGTCAAATTCGATCCTGATCTGCGGGCAGCTTGACTTGCTATGTTGTAGCCTACGCAACGCACGCTACACCGCGTTGCTGCAACGAGGCGTGAAACACGTAGCGTTGGTTGCATCGCATTCTGATATACAAAGAGATGAAGACCATAATTATATCTACAATTTTTCTGAACTCAAGGACTCGATGTATCATTATGACGAGAGAGTGGTATGTGGAGAAGGTTACATAATTAATTAAGTACATTGTATTAAGTCTAGAGAGATATAAGCAAAATCACGGGTTACTCACGCGAATAGTAAAATGGGGTGAATAGGATTTGAGCGGCGAAAAAGTACAGAAGAGGGATGAATCGATACTATGAAGAATTTCTTAATATCTAATCACCGCTCTTCTGTCCCTATTCACATCTCGATCCCTATTCACCCCATTTTACGGTACTGCGAGAAGCTGCGCGACGTCGCCGCGACCGCGCACGCTGCTCATGAGGAAGAACCCCTCGGTGGTTCGAAACTAGTAGAGCTCTTCTCAGTATATTCGGGTGAGTAACCCGCGATTTTGGTTAATTAAGTCTAGAGAGATTCAAGGGAACAGCCTTTACCTACATAATTTGCGATACTTGTTTCAGACACACAATTATGTTGATGCTAAAACAAATTTTGGTGAGTAATGCTATTCCAATTAACTATTCCTACGTTCTATGCTAGACGAAACAATGAAAAGAAATCAAATGTTGTAATAATTTTGGAGAACGCAGTAAATTGAAAATTTTTATGACCTTCACGTCCGTATTGCCTCTTAGACATCTACAGTCCAGAGTATGATGATGCAACAATGGAAGCGCTCCGCGACTGCGCGTCTTTGTGCCAGGTCGTGAACAAGTACAAGGAGATGTTCGAGAGCTTCGTGTCACCGCTGCTAGCTCTAAGAGTCGTGCAGGTCACTCTCTATCTCTGCACTCTTTTGTATGCTGCTACCCTGGTAAGAGAAACCTTCAAGAATCCCTAGATATATTATCTTGATTAAGAGGCCTAAAATTTTGTTTGGAATGAAACATGACATTTTTCTACAGCAATTCGACATGATAACAGTGGAGTATTTAGCGGCTGTGGCTTTGGACATTTTTGTTTACTGTTATTATGGAAACCAAATCATTTTGCAGGTATGTTTATACAAGACTTTAGTGCACCGCAAAAACCGACCCAGGAATCAAACTTCAGATTCCTTACTGAGAAGTAGAGCGTGCAGCCACTCGACTAATGAGACGGTCTTTTTTTTTTTTATATTTGATGGGGCGACGTTTGACCACTATCTCGCCTGGTGGTAAGCGATGATGCGGTCTACGATGTAGCACGTCGTCCCATAAGCAACCTATTCACTCGGGCCTTGAAGACTCCCAGGTTGTACCCTTCAGGAAATACAGACTCTGGCAAAGAATTCCACTCTTTAGCAGTACGCACAAGGAAGCTTGAAGCGAAGCGCTTCGTGCGTGTGGGCGGAACATCTACCATGAATCGGTGACGCTTCGCCGATCGTCTTGTGGTACGATGATGGAAAGGACTAGGGGGAATCAAGTTGTGCAATTCCCCTGCACACTCACCGAAATGTATCCGGTAGAAAACCGAAAGGCTTGCAACCTTACGCCTGTGCTCGAGGCTTTGAAGCCGAGCCTTCACAAGCGCATCATCGTCGATGAGCGGCACGCCTCTCAATGTGCTCTAACGCGTCCAGCTGATATTTTGCCGAGCCGTCCCAAAGATGAGAGCAGTACTCCATACAGGACCGAACCTGTGCCTGGTACAGGCTCAGCAATTGTTTCGGCGTGAAGTACCGTCTCACCCTCCATAGGATACCCAACTTCCTACCAGCCAGTTGCGCTTTTGACTCTATATAGGAGCCAAAGTTGAGTGTGGGCACTGTGGGCGTCAGAGTTACACCAAGAAGCTCAAAAAATTACAATCTGAATATCAATTTGGGAATCTAACTCTAGACTCTTAACTTGAGAACTGCCTTAACCGACTTCAAAAAAAGGAGGAGGTTCTCAATTCGACCGTATAATATATGCTTTTTCTAATAGAAGTAGCTTGTTTTATTGTTATAGTTGAGTTTGTTTTGCTTGTTAGAACTTTTCTAGTATCTCCTAACTAAAAAAGTCCTACCTTCTACCGAATTTCTAATAGGAAATACCTACATCCTACATAGGTACCTACTTATGTACTCCTTTTCCCAGGCTGACCGCGTCTCGACAGCAGCTTACCAAAGCATGTGGCATACGATGGGCATCCGTCCTCGGAAGGTACTCCTCAACATACTACTGGCTAACAGAAGACCAGTAGTTGTCAGAGCTGGCAAGTTTCTACCAATGGACCTGCATACCTTTGTCGTTGTACGTATTTTTGGTGTGGCAACATTGGATTAGTGACATTAGTGTTGCCAGTGGATATATTTATTTATGATTTTAAATATGTGGTAATTAATGTGTTTTGTGTTTCAGATTATCAAGACCTCATTCTCTTACTACACTCTTCTAGTTAATGTCAATGAAAAGTAGAAAAAAATGTAATTTGTAAATGTTTTCTTCATAACTGTAGAATTATTGAGTTTTATCACTTGTTTAGGGAAAAAGGCACAATAAATGAAAAGAATAAATTTTCAGAAGTATTTTATTTAAGAAATTAATATACAATTCTTTTCATACATAGATCAATGATTCAATTTGATCGGCAGTCAGCCGCGGGTATCAGTCTAACACATTCAATAGCAATTAAATAAAAGAAAAATCTTTATTTACTCCCGTTACTCTTATGCGACCTTTTTATTTTCCCATTATGGTAACTATCGGTGGAGTTTGGCAACACTGACGAAATTAACCGTTGATTTCAAAATCGAATATCAATTTTATAATTTCATGTTTTAAAATCAATGAAATGTAAATTTCATGGAATATTTTGATTGAAGTCTATACTAATCTCTAGTGAGAGATTATATATCTTTGTTTAAATATAATAACCAACGGTTAAATTAGTAGGTTGATAATTAAAACATTATGTAAGCAACCACGTCATTCGCGCGAAGCATAGTGCGAACTAGGATCGCATAAGGAGTAGGGCGACAAAGCAACGCTACATATAGTCCTATTGACCGGCCTGAGGGGACGGTGTAACCTTTAAAACTAATACGCCCACATATTGACCACTTGGCTCCTATATAAATGCTAATTAATTCTAACCAATTTAATTACTATTCGTTACATTTGACTGGAGATTTTACTTGTTATAAAAATAAACTATATAAAGCCGATTCGTGTCGTCAATCGGGCACTGTAAATGCATGGCGAGACAGTTAATTCTACATTTACTGGGATATAAACACTTGCTACTTGACATAGAATTTATTACTTAAAAAGTTATATGAAACTTACAAGTAATTACAATTTAATTCTAGATCATTCCTTATAACAAGATTCGTCCTTATTTGGGAATGTACGTATTTGTCATATGTTTAGGAAATGTTTATAGAGACCGTACTAAGTTCTAGCATCGCGAATCGTAAACCAAATGTCACAAACAGTGGGCGCAATTTGTTCATTATATTTACCAACAAACTACGGCTTCGTTACAATATTTATGCTTACTACTTATCATACTTCCAATATTTCCATCATTTAATTATTCTGTCATCGTTAAATTTCACTGCGAGACGCCGCGGTTACAGTTCCGACGTTCAATGTTGAAATAATCTCAAATAAAAAAGAGGTCGCGACAAAAAGTCGCTGTTTTCGTCGAAACTGTAGTCGCAGTCGTGGGCTAACTTACATTAATTGTTTGAATATTGATTACGACACAAGCATTCTGGGAGCCAGTCATACGTACACGCATTTGCACAGACATAATTACGCGGCATACAAGTGCATCCGTCCACAGGTAAATCGCCCACGGGAAGCCCAAAGCCGAGAACGGAACAGTCTAATTTTATTATAAAAACATACAAAGACGCTGTAACCTCTTGAAAACTTATAAAATTGCATTGTGGTCGTGAGTACTACAATCCTATTGGCTATTACAAATGAGGCCGAGATTATTCGGTCGTTACAAGTAAATGATGTAATGGAGTTCCCTATCGCACCCGTCTGAGGGACACAATCGTCCAGCAATTGGTCAATGTTTCAATGTGCAGTAACTACATTACATAATGAAGGCCAACGAGATAAATAATTAAGAACCTTATAATTCACTTCTTTTTGTAACATTGTCGCTCAAAAATCAACCAAGACAATGAGCAAATAAAGTCGATTGTTATAACAGTTCTTGTTGACCATTTTATGTAGTAAAAAGAACGAAGCAAGTTTACAGGAGACATAACAAACAGGAATTATTTTCCTTGCAGTCCTTATACATAAAACTAGCTGTTACTAATGTTAACATAAACTTCTTACTTTAAAACAAAGTAAACAATCAATTAGGACTCGCTTCGTTATTTTTATAACACCTGTACAAGAGAGCTGAAATATTGTTAACAAAATAATTTCGAATAAAATCAGCGAACAAACTGTAATTTAATTCAGAAGACAGACGATAAGGGAATTTTCGATAAACCGAATATTCATTCATAATCATCGATTGAACAATGTAATTAGAAAATCACTAATCAAATTTATATATAATCCATTGCGCGTTTAAAAACTTAACATTGAACGGAGAATGATAGAAAACGCGCAATGGAACTTAATACTAGCAAATTATCGCAACTTCGCTGTCTGTCTTCGAATTTATTAAAAAGGTAGGTAACAAGTAGGTACGTGGGTGTCCATGCGGGTCGACGGCAGAGCGGCGCGGGCGCTGGGTGGGGCGATTAACTGGCCATCGGGAACAAACACAAAACAATACGTGAGATGATGTCATACAACTTAGTACAGGAATGTTTGAATAACATAATTATTATTATTACAGATCCATTTCTTTGATATAAAATAAACATAGGTAATAATGAATGATAATTATACAATATAGGATTCCTACAACCACGGTTGTGATGTTGATCAAAAGATGGTTTTTGGCGGCGCGAGTTTGGGCTGTTAATCCAGCAGTGGATTGTCACAAGTTGATAATAACAAACATTTAAGTACACATGCTAATTACAATCATGAAATCATGCTTCAATCTAGCACTTGTCACTCAGTAGCATGTATGTTGGAATGTTGCTTAAAATTAGCATGCTTTTCAGCCATGATTTCGAATCGATAGGCGTTCAATTCTTGAGCATGCTCAATAGAACGCATTTTGGCGTACTATTTTAGAGCATGTTTCACAGTGCCTTTAGATATTAACCTCCTTTTAAATCATCGAAGTACTATTTACTCTTCGCACCGCCAAAAGCAAATCAAACCATGCTTTGATATAATGGAACAATTTATGATGACAACTTACTATTAACAATTTTATGTTAAAAAAATCAACAATACATAATGATATTTAAAACACATCTTCATAAGTTACATCCAGATTTTACTATTTAAAAAAATCGAATAGAATTATTCATTAAAACAAACCCGTAATAGCTATAAAAGTATAGCTAAAATAGGTTTATAATTCATTTTATGAACAGCATAGTTACTACTACTATTACAATAATAAAAAAGGATGTATTTGTTAGGCATTTAGTTTTGTGCATCTAACACGACTCTGGTGAATGTTACCAGTTAAAAAATATGCTTTTGTTAATTATGGCAAGATGCATAAACGGCACATGGTTTGGTACCTTTATTGTGGGGCTGCTTCAAATTATATCTCTGTGATTGCAAAATAAATATCATTACTATCTTGTAAAATAAAGAATTAAGAGAGATACTAAAACACCAAAAGTAAAAACTTTATCTACTATTGTAGAACAGAAATAGTATATAAAAAATTACATTGCAAATTATATTTAAATAAGTGTCCAAGCAATATATATTTACAACACGTTTAAAAGTATGAAAAGTCTGAAATAATTTGACAAATTACAAACCATTTAAAAAATAAATATAACCCAAATGAATCAAATCGATTAAGAGATACATTCCACTAAGCCACCACCATAAATAAATTTAAATTCTCATATCTTGCTTTAGTGTATGTTGTCTGTCATGTATATATGTAGTTTTGTCTGAGTGTGTGTGAGACTGTATTGCCAGATCAAGTCCCAATTTATACTAATATCAGGGTGTCCCAAAACTAAGGTTTATTTACGAAAATTCAAACTACCGTTTTAAATGGGGAATGCTTTTATTTTATACGTCACTTAAAATATTACACTTACATTTTTAAGCCCCAGCTGTTAGCATTACATGTCTTACTAACTATTTATTCGCATACAATTTCACATTATTATAACAAATTCAATTCATTCTCAATTAAACTAATTTTGGCATAGTCTGGCAATATAGCAATGATATTAAATAAAATTGATCGACTGAATTTGGTAATTTATTTCCTTCATAATCTGGCAACACAGCATTAAACCAGTTAAGTTGATAATACTAGTGACGTAATGCACAGAGTATCGATAACGGAAGCGCGGAGAAATCTGCAGCGCTCATCATTAGTTTTGTTGGGACGAGTATAATTTGACTCACTACCTCGAGATCAAAAAGATATCGTCCTAGTTGGCAATCAATCGAACGCACTGTTCATGTGATCTAATAACAATCCGATGAATTGAGGCAGAGATAGCTCTAATAAAATAATTCACATATCAAAGGTCACCCGCACAAAATTCAATTACGGATATTAGTACATTACTGTCAATTCGTAGGTTCGTTGCCAATTAGCCGTCGCGACAGCAGCTTGTATCTATCCATTACCATGCCCTATTACCAAACTCACACCCTTATTTTCCCTATAATTTCCATTGTATTACTGTTTACATAGAGTAGTAAGTATGTATGTTCATCTTTAAACATGGAGATAGTTCTCACTGGTCAAGAAAAATTGTCGCGTCATTTTGCCGACTGCTGATTGGCTATTTTTTGAGTTATGTCTGAGCACAACATTCTTACTACTAGGTGCATGTGTACATTGTTAGTGCAACAGTTCTGTGTAAGTGTGAGGACTCACTTCTTTTTGTTTTTGGGCTGCGCGCGCGGCGGCGTGTTGGGTCGTCCCATGTTGAGGCCGGAGTAAAGCTTGCGCTTGTCGGCCGGTTTTAGGATCTGGAACGAGCACATTAGTGTCTCGTCCACTGACATGAGGGCTCCTGGAATTTGGAAAGAAAATAATATTAAAATTGTATACTTAGAATCAGAAAATTGTTGCGAAGGAACTTATTCTCCATAGGAATCTGTAGACTAAGTGAGAAACTTCATAGTTCTTTTTTAGACAGATTTGCAATATGGTTTAGAGGTTATACTGACCGGCGTTATCAAACTCGCCGCAGTAGTTGGGCGCCGAGAAGAGGGTGACGAGTTGTCTCTTGGCGAAGAACTCGTAACCGTCCTCCACGACCTGATGCGCGCGGCAGATCAGGTCAAACTCGTGCTTCGACAGGAACTTGCCTACCACCTGGAAATTATACGAACATATTTTTAGTATAGAATAGAAGTATATTAATATTTTGTTTTAGTGAATGGATTTTTGACGTTGATCAGTAAGATTGTCTATAAAATGTTAATAAATGTACAGGACGTTTTTTTAAGGGCGAAAACTATCCAATAACTTCTCTCGCCCGGGTGAGGCGGGAGGGAGTGTCAGACTCTTACTGACTAAAAACCACCCCGTTCCTACTCCTACACTACGAGCCGGATCTGTTAGGTCCTCCGCGGCTCCAAATGTACAGAACTTATGCTGTTATTTGAGGGTGCCAATGAGAATTAAAGAGAATTAAGTATAATTTGATTTCTGTTAAGTTTGTTTAGGGAAATATTCAAACATGAGATGGTCTATACTATTTTTGTGCTATGGGCGGTAGGTCCATTCTTTACTTTCCTTAAATAATTATATTATTTATATTCATATACTTTATTATTTCCTCCCATTATGATGCCTCCACCGACACGTGGTTAGACATACCTTCTACATAGATTTCTAGTTTTTCATATCAAACACAAATAGTATAATCAGTGGCAGACTGCGATAGTGCGTAGAGGTCATCCATGCGGACGCATTCTAAGCACTACACGCGTTGATAGCAAACATTTACAAAACTATCTACAATTCTTATCATTATGCTATTGTAATAGAGTTGAAAATTGATTGGAAATTTCTCCTAGATTTGGGGTACGTTGATGTGCTGTAGAGATTACTTCTCCAGTTTGTTTGTAACGTTTCTATTTATTTAAGATACTGGGGGCATTTGTTTATATTTTTCTTTCTTTGAAATTGTGTATGAAAAAATGATGTGTTAATTTTCTTGGAAGACGTCAATGATTAATATTTACATTATTCCTTTACGCACGGTTGTAAGCTTCCATATCCTTATACTAAACATTATAAATGAAAGTAACTCTTGTACATCCATCTGTCACGCTTCTTCATATATAAAAGACTAACCGACTTCGATGTGGTACAAAAATACGATTTAAACTGTCAAACACCGCGAGGACACCGGTGTCCGCACACCTATTGTTCTTTAAGTGTGTCTATAATGACGGTACTCAAAGGGTTTACCAAAAAGAAAAATCGGTTTATCATTCAACAAGAAATTTTCAATAATAAAAGTTAACGGCTTCCTTGTTGAAATATGATCCAAAACCTCGGTAAACACGAAGAATTGGTTAAAACTGTTCTCGATTTGGCAAACTATATTAATCTCATATAACATACTGGATTTCATTTGGCACGTGGATGCCGACATAAGAGACCGAGTAAGCTTCCTGTCAGAATTATTCGCTTGTGAGTTACGTACAGACACATCGAGCTATGCACAACCAGTATAAACTATCCGTTGAACGTCCGGAAAGATTAAACAAAAAGAGATCATGATAAATTGGTTTTGTAGAGCTTGATGAGCATTTCGGAAACTGTTTTATTGCATCATAAAACTTGCCGCAGTCTTTCTATTGCCGCTATCTTTGTTCGGGTCAGAAACGGCCTTAAATGTTAAGTTCTATTGTTTTATAAATTAAGTATCTGAGTAACGGCTGCCTTAAGGAAGCTAGATTAAGGGCCGTAGTCACAGTTTTAATAACTTTAACAAAATGTTCTAAAAAATAGAGTGGTCCTTATAATCGAGTAAGAAAAAACAAAGGCGTTTTTTTTCTATACATACTACAATGAGGGGATAAACAAGTTTACGAGCCGCCAAAAACAAAGGAGACACCGTCGCCGAAGCCTATGGGTGTCTGCAATATCAGGAATCGTGTTACCGACCCTTTTCTATATTTACATCAATAGGAAACGTGTGACTCATACTTGAGTTATTGGAGTCGGCAAGAATAATTTCTAGGCAAAAGTACTTTGATCCTATGACACCTCCATATTAGTTTCGCTGAAGATGTTTTTCGAGGTACAGGCACAGAATTGGTTGGCAGTGTTTAGATGCGAAAGATTGAAGATTGAGCTCAGTGGAGAAGGCCTATGTCCAGCAGAGAAAAGGACTGCAGTTGATGGGTTCAAAGATTATGTAGTTTCTCTTACCTCAGTTCCAAATGTAAAGCTGACACCACGGTCATTTTCTCCCCATCCGGCGGTGTCCTTGTCAGGGTCAGACCACAACAGGTCACAGAGCAGACCCTGGTCTGGCACGTCAGTCGGCCTCATGATCCGCCGGATCTGTTCCATCGCCTGCAAGTCTGGAGATAAGCCGCCGTGGCAGCAGAATATCTTCTCGTCAACTGTAACAATAGAGAAGGAGGTTAGGAATTTGAAAAGCACAATGAAATATTAGGAGACGCTTGATTGGAAGATCATTCATTAACTTTAGAACTATGTAAAGTCGTCAATCCATCATTTTAAAATTGCGATTGTGACAACGCACCAACCAATGCTGAATTAAATATACCTACGTATATTATTCTTTATAACCAGTAAGACTCGGAAAATAACTCAATACTTCTAAAGACAACGAACGGTCTTCTTTTGAGAAGCATTTGATAATATTTTTGCAGAGTCGCGTCGTTCTAAGGATCGATTATGAGAAAATTATGATTCATGAGACTGAGAGGGCGTCGACACTGTCTACCAAGGTAAGTTAGTAGATGAATAACATCTCTAGGGATTCTCTATCATGTTGGAAACTAGTGTCGTACTTATACTTGACAAAATGTTAGTTCAAGAGGGCATGAACTTGAGTACTGAGAAGTAATTTGGTTAGACATAATTTGTATGGTCTTTGTGCTTAGAAACACATAGTTTCAAATCCAGATTCATTTGAACGAGATTATTTTGATAATGTTGTGTACGATGTATTTATGAAGGACTTCTCAATAAGAAAGACTGTACGGACAGGGTTATCGGAGTCAGCCGTCCGGCGCCAAACATCAAACACGATCGTGCATCAGTGGTTAATTAATTTCATTATGCAACCGAGTTTCTGGAAAAACACGAAGCGATTGAATGAAGCCTGCCATTACTGTCAGTAATCTTTAGTTCAAACATTATCCTATGGAATTCTACTGAATAAAGATGATTAAATAACGTTCTGTTATTTCATCTAAAAATAGCTTTCTTTCTAGGTATTTTATGAATAAAGACGAAGTATATTTAAAGACGAGCCGAGATGAAGGGCGATGAAAATTCGATACAGACGTAAGGTAACCTTGCTTATTAATTTTAACTAGACAAGAGATGGCTAATTAAGGTTTTGAATAGCAATAAACTTGATTGTGCCTATTAGCTCGCAAAAGGTTTTTTTTCGCTTAGTAAGCGTCTGACCAACATCTCCTTTGAAAGCTTTCAACATCATTATACACGATTTTTTCAATAGAATATATTTTACAATGAAGGGACGTTTTGATACGAAAACATCACAAAGCATATAAAGACTAAATTGAATTTGTAATGGAAAAATAGCTCCATCTTCTGAAAGACATCCCAAAATATGTTAAAAATGAAAGTAAGGATCCAATCTGGGTACAAAATGGAAAATCGATACAATTTGTGAACGTATTCTTGTAGTAATTGCCTTGTGTCCAAAATCCATGAGCAAATACTCTTTGGCCTCTAGTCGAGAAATTGGAGCGGGATGATTCGTGATTGGGTACTTCGAGCCTAAATAAATATTCTTGGAACTTTTAATTCCACATAAAAGAAATCTTGAAAACATTTACCAATATTTACTTACAATCTTTCGAGGTCTTGTTTATGTTAGCTCATTAAAATGGAACAGTAAAATATTAAAACGTTTTAATATTACCACACATGAGAAGTTATTTTCAATTCTCTAAGTTAATGCCGGAGAGGGAGCTCCCGAGCCGGTAAGCCATTTATCACCTCCCCCAGTTTTCAATGCCGCGACCTTACAGCATAATGCACGGTACATGAATCACATAAGAAATATTGGCCTGACTAATACATTGCTTTAAAACTACCGCTGACAGAAATACTGTGGTACAATTTTACCCGGTTAGGATTTCATATTGCGACGTAAAATATCTCAGAAACTGATAAATGGTAATGAACAAAACGTACATAATCATAAAAAGGGATGTTCATGAGATATCTAAGCCATATATCTTCAGAAGCGTTAAATTCATTAAGTTGAAACCTGGGAGTCGTAACAGGCTTGGTCTGAATACAGAAACCATTTTGTAAGAGTAAGGTCGTAGTTTAAATAAATTACTAACGATATAGCGAGAAAGATGGAAGGCCTACGTTCTGCGTGAAATATAAATGTATGAATCGTATAAAGACAACACTTTTGGGTATCCAGTTCGAAGGGATACATTCTTCTAAGCTCTGTGGATTATAGATTTTGTCAAAATAAGCAACGAGTAAGTATAATGTAGACATTGTATAAAAATGAGGCCGACATTTCATCGTGTAAAATTGATGGGAACATCTTGAAAAACTCTCGAGGTTATCTACTTAAATATGCGTGTTTCTTCGTGTAAGAATTTCAGGATCTTAACGAGATAAGATGTTAAAGTGAAAAGAGGAGTCAAGTATTCTTTAAGGTCTTATCGGGACGTTGAAGAGAATTAATTAACTTTTGTTACAAGGTTACAATTTCCTGTCTATTCAAAAGATTGTACCGTAAATGACAATATTTGCGTGTGTATTCGTGGCAAAAGCTAATTAGCACGTGGATCTTCGACCCTCGTACGCGCTAACGTACAAATTTTACTCCGACGCAAAAGATCAATATTGTCTCTTAAAATTGCGTGACATTGGCGCAGAATTTCGGGCGCTGTATTGCCGCAGAGCATGTTCCTAGTCTCATACTGAATAGGAATAGTAAGCAATTAATAGGACTTTGTGTGAATACTAATCATGAGTCAATTTCTTAAAAGATCATTTCCCAGACGACACGCGTGGTGTCGTCTGGGAGTCTTACAAGGATTTGGCATGACTGTTAGTTTGCTATGAAAAAACTGGCCGCACAAGCTTCAAGTACGATTACGCTATCGCAGTTATCTGGAAACGTGCCAAATCTTCCATCGCACCCCACGCAGAATTAATTTGATAAAAACGTGTTTACGTGTGTCAAAAACTTTTGTTATTCATATAAATTACAGGATTTTATAAGTTTAGGATAGTGTACTGACGATGAGTTTAGATGTTCATAAATTGTGTTTATATTAAACGATGTGTCAATGTCCTCCTAGTAATAAACAGCAGATTAAACTGTCAAACACCAAGCGGTCACCGGTGACCGCAACCTATTGTTCTATAATTGTGTCTACAAAACCGGTATTCGACGAGTTAAAAGTCTGCAAAGTTTCAGACAAGATTAATTGATTCTTTTCAGTTCTACATTTCAGCTAATCTATTAGTATTGGCAATGAAAGTGGATTAAACTACACAAGATTCCACAAGAACTTCGAGCATTACTAAACTGAGAAAAGTTGTTTAGTGCTTATCTGCAAAAAAACTATAAATTGTACACATTTTAACAACATTAATCGCAGTTTGCATTTGTTTTTATGAGTGGTACTTTGGGTGATGGGCTAAAAACCTTTTACCACTTATGTTCTAATGTGACAGTCACTCAGCCAGTGCATTGAGGGCCCTAGTACATTAACTATTGATAAAACTTAAGCACAAGGCACTTTAGCACCTGTGGAGACTGTAACAAGACGGCTTGTCCTTTAAACTGTTATATATCATCAAATCCATGAATCAACATGTTCTACGGCTCAGAGCTCACGTGTGCGCCAACACGTGAACGAACATCGGCGATCGGTAGCAGATCGAATTGTTATTTTACGCCGTAGATTATAAACTGTTCAACGCGTTAATAATTCTAAATCAATCAATCGCTAAAGTTACGCAAACAAGTATATTGTAAGATTAATTTTAGTAGTTATCTTATTTTTGGTTATTGTTTAGTTTATCTTTTAGGTAGTCTGCATTATACAGTTGTCAAAATTCATATGAATTTAGATTTTATCTTCAGTTGCAGTATCACGATTCCAAAAAATTTCTGTCTGACTTACATACTTATCAAACAGTACATATAACGATACCAATTTACAGTCCGTTGATGCGTTTCAATTGAGATGGGATTGTATGCTATAATGCGTGGGCGCCGGTTTGAATGTATGGTCGACCACGTGCGCACGCACGCGAGAGTACGATCTGCGCGCGCTTCTATCGTAACTTTACGATACGTTTGTCATTCGATTTGGCTTTATACCTTCGTAATTGAGCGTCTGCTGTACCATGTCAGAGTGGAATCTAGCGTGACATCTATTTCTGTTTGTTTGCTTTGTAATTGTAACTAATTAACAGAAGTAAATGAGATTTCTTTGTGTCATGTTTGCGGCTAGTCATTATTTGCACTAACAGAGTTCTGTTGATCCACTTCAATAAACATTTTGCAATTTATTTCCAGAAATATAAATCGTACGTATGTAGCTAATTTTAGCCTCTGTATTAAACAAGGTCCCAAGGCCGGAGTTCCCATTTAGATCCTTCTCTTTCATATTCATAAGCTTATTACGTGAAAATAAGCCACATTGGTACAGTAAAGGTTAGCAGTAACTGTTTCTGTATTCCGAGAATGTTTGCTTGGGCTCACGACCTAATTAGGGAACTTTAATGTTGAGCCGAATTGAGCTCCTTTGAGCTCTGAACATAGTGGAATTAATGATGACGATTCCTGATTAATATTCAGGGGATGTCGTTAGCTGATAATAATTCTGTAAATTTTCGGTTCCTGGGTCTAGATTGTTCTTGCTTTATTGATTTTACGTGTAGTCTAACGTTCATGATGAAGTATGAGTCTATTATGCAAAGGTAATGGACAATCATGAATAAGAATACGTATAACCATTTTGTGAATTTAAATTGAAACAAGTTGAATACATATATTTTATAAAATTTGATATGTTGACGTCAGAGGCAGGAGAGCGAAAGTGGCGCGGGGCTAGGCTGATACTTACGGGAGGCATACGTCAAACTGGGACGAGTTTATTTATTCAACAGACCCGTGTTTTCGTTTTGGATTTCCCTCTGTTTATGACAGGATATTATAAATATTGAATGTGTTATGAAGCCGAATATTTCCATTGAAACGGAACAAGGTGAACAAAATAATATATTATAATTTCTAAATAAACGATAAATTCAGGATGCGCAAACCAAATAAGAGAGCCACCTTATTACTGTAAGGATCACAATTCTCTATTTCTACAAATACCGAGTCGATGAACTGCAGAATATAATTTAGATTGGCTGTCAATCAATGAATACAAACAGAAGTTCGCAATCGGATGACGTCAGCGCCAGCATATTTATGTATAAACACTCTGCTGCGAGCCGTCTCGATAAGTACTGGCATAGCGCACATTTTGTCAATTTCCATCTACTACCTACTTAAACTAGAATAAAGTTCTTCTTAAATATTTTTTCTCTAATGATGATAGCAATGCCTGTATCGACAACTAATATAACTATGAGTAAGACCTAACAGTTCAAAGACCGAGGAGATCTATAGTGTAAAACATTTCTAAAGATCTATTGGCAATACATAGTTACTAATGTTCATAACATTAACATGACGTCATTATAGAATAGTCTGTGCTTTGTTCATGGTTGTACAACTCTTTTTTGTAGCTTCTAAAAACAGTTTCTGGCTCAGTTGCCACACTTATGTTAGGAAGTGGGATTATATGGTACATGGAGTGAGGACTGAGGCACTCCCTCCTCATACCGTCACTCAGCTTCTGAACAATGGTACTCGAGAGACAGTAGTAACAAGCGCTTGTTGTCATGTTCCAAGCCTCCCATGTTTTGTTTGATAAAAGCACTAAAACATGTCGTTGAGAGTCGAGACAGGATTAGATCGTAGAGTTTGATTATACGGTTCATTCTCAAGTATTTATTTCCTTTCTGTTGCTTTTTAAGGTGTCAACTTTATCTAAAAACATGTGTATTATTTATCTTATAATCTATATGATAGGGGAAGACCCTATATTGAAAATAAATCAACAAGTTTAAACCATTTTATTATCAGTATGCAGAATCTTAGCTTATTAATTCAACATGTTAGTTTCATTAGCAAAATGCAAGGAAACCCGTCACAATTTACAAGGTGTATAAAATTACCATAAGCCAACACCGCATTGCGACGGTGAAACTGTCAACTAAGTTTTTAGGGTCATGATGAGCAATAAAACCCATAAAATCTAATAGAATATGGTCCAAGGTCGCTTGGAGACTCGTGGCCCTGACTTTCGTAGGGAACTATAGGAAATTGATGTTTACCTACCCAAGTATAAAAGGGCGAGGAAATTATCGGTATGGCGTGGCGGGTCGACACTACATTCTATTTAATGTTGACAGTGTTACCGTTATGTAACAATGTCACATGAAACTTTCGTGTTTTGGAAATCAAAAACACAAAAGTAGTGTCTGACAGTCATCAAGTCTAGTCTACTATAGATTCTATAGAGAAAAACGATCAATAAACGAACATAAAACCACCAAAGGAATCAAAAGGCTCTCAATAAGTTGCCGACCTAACATTTTACGAGCACTAAAACTGATATACAGTCGTAGAATCAAGACTATAGCTAGACAATGTAACATTTTATTCTACATAAGAAGAGTAGTCAATCAGCCGGTACCGAATTAATGAGGACGACCTTTCTTCAAAGCATACATTTGTTTTATGATGAACAAGGCTTTAGTGCTACCGCTAACAATACAAATTATGTAGAGCATGCCAAAACACTGACTTCAAGGTTTAAGTTATTAAACGAATTTTATAACAATGAAAATATGAGTGAAAACGTTTAAAGAAAAACGTAATGAACTAGAATTTGTTAATGAATTGTAGTGGTAATAACCTAATTTACTCCGTATTGTTTAAATATTACGACTTTAATAATTATGAGGCCTAATGAAATTCTGTAAGTTTTCACAATTGTTATGCATATCATAATTAATAATACTTGAAAGAAATTTACAATTAAGTACGGAACTAATTGTCATTGACAACAATATTTTTTTATGGAAGAGGAGGAGGCAAACGAGCAGACATGTCATCACCTTATGGTAAGCGGTCACAGCCGCCTATGGACACCCACAACACCAGCATTTTATACTATTGAAATGAAATCATGCACTTTCATAGAGATCCTCTTCAGGAAGATAGCCTTGTTAAACATCTTTACTTGATTATTTATATAGCGAAACAGAAATCTATCCAATGATATACATAAAACTTTACACTCTAGGAAGAATCAGTAAAAGTCAGCATTTTAAACGGAGTGCGGATTGATTCGTGACGAATGGACGATGAAAATCCTATAAAAGCAACGAAAATCGTTGTTTTTTCTCCGTGTGTTATTGTTTGTGGAAAATTTTAAACGTAACCCTAAGCCATGATTTATGGCCAGGAGGAGATGAACCATATGATCATAAAATCCGGCACGTGCAATCTCTGGTTTGTAGTTGAGCAATATTTGTTTAGATACACTGAGCTGTAAGATCAAAACTATAGAGGTAAAATCAGCGTTTCTTAGGAATTAATATTTGTACACTATAAAATTAGGTTACAGATACAATAATATCTTTTGAGGTTTGTTTTGAATTTAATGTAACATAGTATTACGCTGTATTTTTTTAAAGTTAGCCAGTATTTGTGTTGTTAATGTCATTTTCCTCAGTGTGAATACCACAGATTATTATTATTACATTTTCTTAAACAAACAAACATATTGTTCGATCGGCCACAAGATAACGAGCAGTAAAGGATATTAATGTAGTTTCTATAACAATAATATGTATATTTATCATATAATAGCTGTGGAAGGAGAAGCAAAGCCATTTCCATCGGATGTTTGCTAAGTGATGTACAAACATGAGTAACGTTTGTTCTTCCACGTCTTGTGACAACTTGTCTTAGCTTTGTTTATTGTTTACGTGTTAAAGTATCGTGGAAATGTTTCCCAGGGTTATATCTATAGAACGTATCTTTAAGTTAATGATAATGTTAGTAAATAAGAGTTTATTTTCTACGAAAGTTTTAGGTTTTAGCGATACACGAGATATCTGCGAACAACTTATGCTATTATTTAATTGTTTTTCTAAACCATATCAAGTTGTAGACTATGTAAAGATGATGCTATCACTGTGACTTTCGAAAATGCAAACCATAGCAATCTCCATTACCTGAACACTTACCACGTAGCAGTCATGGTAGTCGAGACTGCCTTCTTATATCTTCTTCACACTATAATTAATTTGAGTACTTTCATATAAATGCTACAGATAAAATATACAAGTGATATTCAACATTTAGAGCCACGTGCCAAATGTTCGGGTGGGTGTATAACGAAGTTGATAACAATACAATACTACGAGTTGATTTGGTCCTCAATTAATTTTCGCTACTTGAATTTAATCAAAACTTGTTGTGAAGAGAATTAACTAAATCACATAACTTATACCTGTTATATCGGGCGAAATCGGCAGGCTTCGCTTGACTTGTCGCCGATAATGTCGTGGAACATTTAAATGTATCCTTGGCTATAGATTTGGTCCATTCAAAAGATAATCTTCTTGATTCCACTTAGAGCATTCAAGAGGACTTTTAAATAAAACCTTCAAAAGTAATGATGTCAACGTGCTTATAAAAATAATTAGCAAAGTTTAGCTGACATTTTTAATGATCTAAAGTTGGGACTTTGGCTCAATTAGTGTGGCGAAGTAAAAATAGCCGTAGTGGCTTAAGCAAACATCCTTTTGCGTCATTCTATCAAGGGCAAATATTTGCTCAAAAACAACTTTCTAGTAATTGATAAGGTAGGTACTTTCTTTTATTTATTAAATAACCAAGGGCCCTTGTTTCTGTCTACATTTATCTATATTTTAGGCTTGCTCGTGAGCCTCATTCCAGTAATTTATTTTCAGAGTTTTAAGACCTTCCTTTACTTACTGTTTTAATTATTTAAACTATAATATAATAATTTTAACTTTGTCATTTCGGCCTTTGTTGGGTGAATGTATAATTTCATTAATTTCTTTGTAATATTTATCAAGTAATATCGGTTCTTAGAAAGAAATTATAATAAAGTTCTATACTACCATTTTTACCTACTCCTCCAAATATTACGCACAGATTCCTAAATTCTAAATCAAATTCAGAAATCCCTTTTACATAACAAATGTACGAGAAATCAATCATTCACGTCAATATTACCTAAATCACACCTGAACCATGAAATACAAGCGAAAACTTTTCACATTTTCGTAATATTCCAACAAAAAATGTTCCTACAGATTTCACGCCGCGAATTTATTAACGTAGGTATGTTTCATACATTTGTCATGGAGTTATATGTAAATTTTCAACCGTTGGGACGTCACAATATAGGGTCAGAATCAGAAGGTTTCATATAAATATCGCATGAATGCAAGTCAAGCCGTAGACCTCCGTCGTGTAATCGAGGCATACCTGACGGACAGGTCCGTCATATACCCCGGTCACCGGGGCGAGTGGAACCGGCGAGAGATATCACGCGGTGTTCCACAGGGTTCGGTTCTGGGGCCGCTCCTGTGGAACATCGGCTATGACTGGGTGCTGCGCACCGACCTCCCGAACGGCGTTAGCACAATATGCTACGCCGACGACACGTTGGTGCTAGCGCACGGGAGGTCGCACCAGGCGGCGGCCGACTTAATGGCGACAGCGGTTGCGACAGTCGTTGAAAGAATCCGGCAGTTGGGACTCGAGGTGGCGCTCCACAAGTCCGAGGCCATGTGTTTTTATGGCCGCGGGAACGCGCCACCTCCGGGTGGGTCCCAAATAACGACGGGAGGAGTTACCATCGACGTCGAGACGACGATGAAGTACCTAGGACTCGTCCTCGACAGTCGGTGGAACTTCATAGAACACTTCCGACGTTTGGCCCCAAAGTTGGAGAGGACGGGGGCTGCGTTTAAACGCATCCTCCCCAACCTCGGGGGGCCAAACGCCTCCTGCCGGAGGTTATACGCCGGGGTCGTGCGGTCCATGGCCCTCTACGGCGCCCCTGTTTGGGCGCCAAACCTGTTGCGGCGTCCCGCTCGGACGCTGCTCATGGCACAGAGGGTCATGGCGATCCGAATGATCCGCGGATACCGCACGATCTCTGGGGAGTCGGCGAACCTCCTTGCCGGATTACCGCCGTGGGATCTGGAGGCGAAGGTGCTCGCGCGCGTGTACGGCATGCGCGCGGAGGCACGTCGCCGGGGCGAAACCCCGCTGCCGCGCCAAATAGGTGCGTGGCGGGATGAGCTCCGGCGCGATCTCATGGCGGAATGGCAGCAACGACTGTCGCAACCGAGGGCTGGGCTCGCTGCCATCGCAGCGGTAAGTCCCCTCTTTGAGGAGTGGCTTGAGAGACGCTACGGCGTCCTCACCTACCGCCTGACGCAGGTCCTCACCGGACATGGAAGTTTCGGGAGGTACCTGTGTCTGATGGGGCGGGAGGAAACGCCCGGGTGTCATCACTGCGAGGACCGCCCTGAGGACACGGTGGAACACACGGTGGGAGAATGCCCTTCGTGGGCTGAGCACCGCCGTGTCCTCAGGGAAGTGATCGGCGATGGCGACCTCTCGCGTCCGGGCCTAGTGCAGGCCATGATGCGGAGCGAGGGGGACTGGGATGCCGTCTCCTCCTTTTGCGAAGCAGTCATGCTAGCTAAGGAGGAGGCGGGACGCGTGAGGCAGCGAAGCGCTGCCTCCTCGCAACCCAGCCATCGCGAAGGACACACCGGGCGTCGGGGATCGCGAGACGATCTCCGGCCACCGTAAGCGCGGGCGCATGCCCGCGCACTTTCAGCAACACATTCACTGTCTATCGTGCACATAATACGTCATTACGAGCCCATAAAATGTTCTACGTTAAATGCCTCTTATCTGTCATCATATCGGACACAAGACCTCTTCTGCTGACCATAGGTCTACGGCTTTTTTTTTTTTTTAAGCGGGGAAAATCATCGAATTACTGCTCCCGCCTGGATGAGGCGGGAGGGAGTGTCAGACTCTTACTGACTAAAAACCACCCCGTTCCTTCTCCTGCACGTCGAGCCGGAGCCCCGGTTACCCGTTAGGTTCTCCGCGACTCCGAATCGGCATCGGCCCAATTTGGGCCCCATCTGTGGTGGTCGGATGGCTCTTTGAGGCGCGCGCGAGATAGACAGATTAAGAGCGTTAGTCTTATACATGCACATAATAGTTAAAAACTAAATCAGGTAATGATGAAATACATAGATATAAATTACTCTGGACATCATAATTATATCCCTCGCCCACTTGGCACGATGATTAATTACATAAAGGCCTACACAAAATTAATGAAATAAAGGTTATAGGTTGGTTTATGTTTATTGTAAAACTAAATTATTTATGCAATACGGTCGTTGTTTGTTATGTTACGTGAAAGGTTAACCTTGTTCGTGGCCCAAGGGAAAATTAGTACCTAAGTCTACATAAACATAAAGTATTAAATTGCGTATGAAATTAGAGCTTCAATTTCATTTAGGAAAGAGTATTGCTTCTGTCTTAAATTAGAATTTTGGTGAATACCTACATAGGAACGGTTTGAAGGATATACCGTGTATTTGATGTTTAATATTAGAATGCCTTTGCTGGTTTTTTCTGAATATAAGCTGAGCCGCCCACAAGTTGTGATATCAGGATAAAAGAAAAAATATCGAATATTTTATTTATTTCGGTATCTGGACCAGTACAATTAGAAATATTTTAGCGATCTCCGTTTATATTAGGATTCCTATTTCAGATTACTGTTTTATTACTGAAAGTACGTTCTGTGGGCGTGTACTTTGATATAATTTCGTAGTACTCCTGAACTACGTTTAGGTGCCGTTTCATTATTTACTAACCACCCCCGCGTCAGATACCTATTCCCCGACCGGTGTATTTATAGAATTACCTTTCAAATAAACCTTATTTAGACTAAATAGAATATGAACAATAACTAGTAATGAAGCCCATACGCAAGTAATGCAATCTATTTCATTCAACCTCATATCCTTCTACCTGAACGTGACGACATGTTACAAATATTTCGAAGTTCCATATAACTAACCTTGATCGATAAGAACACTGGTGAATAGGCAGCTTATCTATTATTATCATTATAAAACAGGCGAAAATGCCTCGCCTACGTAACTTTAAACCTACACTGATAACTCATTGATCAGTCGTCATGTTTTGGTATTTGTTTTAGTTGTAGGTACACAACCTTTTTGCTGATAATTGGCTGAAATTGGCTTTTTAAATTCAAGATGGCGCGTGGCGTGCTGTATAAAATTCTCATATGTCTGATCGGCATCAGAACATTGTGGTATAAACAAGAGGAGGGATAACTCAAATATCTTAGTGGATACTAGAGCGTTTGTGTAAATATTTCTCCTGTTAACGATATCGACCTCGTTAAACAATGGCCGGCACTCGAGGCCCAAGTGTCTACACGATGCTACATTCAACTATGTTGTATACTCCATTTAGGCTCTTACAAATATGTAGCCGTGAAAAAGGTTACCGTCAAAAATACAGTATAGAATTTTTCACATTTACTTTCACAATAGTCCGAATTTTCGGTTCAAAAAGGTCAAAGGGAAATAAGGACTATTTTTAACCGGATTTGGGACACGGTGTTTCCGATGTTCGCAATCTAAATGCGAACTTGTAATTTCGGTTAAAAGTACTTAGTGCGGGTTTTATCTGGCACATTTAGTTAATAGCTATTTCCATTCGGTAGCCATTAAACCGTACTTCGGTTGTGCAAAGTCAAAACTATTCTGTATTTTCAATCTGCCTTCGAAAAATTTAAAGAAATATGAATGTTTACCACCAAAGAGATTTTAGAATAATCTGCGTCATTGAGTTACTTTACCGCTTACCATAATTATTTGACAGATACTAATTTAAAACCTTGTGGTATATGTTAATAGATAATAGGAATATACCGCGTGGTTGTGAGTTATTTATTTGGCGTATAATAAGATTAATTTTGTAAGTTCAACTGCTTGGAAAGTTGAAATTTCAAGCAAAATCGAGGCTGTTATGTTAAGATTCATTTGAAATTCTAATAAATCTTGGGAGGACCAATCAAAGCTTGAAATATTATTCTAGCGAGACCCTTAGAGATTAATAAGGGACGTCGAAATTGGGAGGTGATCGATATTTTAATATTTCTCATTAAATCCTTGAAGTTTATTTCACCCCACGCCAAGTACGGCCCGTTTTATAGGTCTTCATTTTGCACATAAGACTCTGCGATATTAATATATTTTTAACAAGCTCCCCGACCTTTTTTATAAGGTCACCTTTTTTGGAGACGGTCATATTTTCATGCTCGGATTCGTAAATGAAATCAGACTGCATTTTTTATTTTATTTTAGTGTGGACTGAATAAAATATGAGATTTTGTTTGAGTGAGTTTGTTTATTTTCAGAGATAAAATTAAATAACATGTTATTGTTTTGGTCTTCTACTAAGCCTACGCACCTGTCAACTAAACTCATATCATATCAACACTAAATCCCACTGTATTAAAGTTCATTGTTCTAATGTCAAAAAAATAGTTACAACACGATCGCTAGTTCGATGGCACTTTAGCACGTGAATAGTTAGCATCGTGGGTTGTCGACTTGAAGGTTTGATCGAAACATTTGGAGCATAGATACCGTCAGAATTTTAGATTTTATGATCGAATAGAAGCAGACGAAATTTAATCGATACACGACTAACAAGACAAATTGAAGCTCAAACAAAATATACACACAAAATTGAAGTAATCGATAAATTGTCTAAATTGGATCACATGTCGGTCGTTGTCGCAATAAGATTTTTATAAATAGCCGATCTTTCCATGTTATTGAGTGTTGCGATTATTTTTATCTCGATGTTATCGGGATAAAGAGAAATGTTGACATTTAATTTCCTGTTGCAGATAGGATCTGAGCGAAAGGTCGCGTTGTAGTGTACGATATCAAGTTTAATAACACATAAGTTGCGTAATAGGAAGTTGCAGGAGCTTACTTGAGGGATATAAATAGCTGATAATGTCTCAAGTTGGATGATTGAGATTATGACAAGGAATGACGTGAGATTATTAACAAGCACAATTCTTTAGGTAATCTTCTAAAGTGGAATTCCTCAATTTCATAATGTTTACTATCTTTCTAACTCAAGATAGAATGTTTCCCCCGGTCTTCCCTTGTCATAGCCTTAGCTAGCCCACTTTTTGTTGCAACGGTGGCGAGCCGCCTAACCTAGTTTTTGTTCCAAGTGAGGTTTGAAAGAGCCTTGTCTGTGTCCATTTCTATCCAGTGTCATAATCAGATTGTAGTGTAGTAGCTGGTTCTTTTGTGATTCTCCAATGAACTGTGAATCTTTTGTGGCTAGTTAACGATTGACACGAATAAAGTGGACTACTACGGGTGATTACGTATCGACCTTTAGTTTTATGTAATGTTGGCGTATAAGTTTTAGGGAAGGTATTGGTACGGGGCCAAAGAAGTTCGATCCGATCCCTATTCGGAAAAGAAGTATTGGTATGACACGTTAATTTGTAAACTACTACTTATCGATACGTATGAAAGATTTAAGTGACAAAATTGTGTCATAGAAGAGAGATTAAATAACTTTAAACATTAATTTCACGATTTATTTCCTTATTATTGAATACTGCAGACGATTTAAGATCTTTATTACATTTTTTTATTATTTTTGTCACAATGTCAGATGAACAGCTGAAGTCATATGATAAGTCAATTGCAGGATAATAGTATCTATACTATCTAAAGGATTAATAATTGACGAAACCTTTTATGGATAAAACTTTAGCAGCTACAAAAATAAATAAGGGCAAAAACTAGACGACTATGTGTAGCACCTGGATGTCTTGAAAATAACCTACTTACGAGTGCACCTGCTTATGGTTGGATGTCAGCCAAACGTAGTGGACCGGTTAGCAGACAGACAACTTTAATTGGATCCCTGTAAATGTTAATACACTTTTTGTTTGTGACAGATAGTTTTTTATCCCTTCCATAACATAGAAGTATTAATACTATACAATTAATACTTCTTAGTACTTATAATCATCAAAATAGAATGAAGTCACAAGTACTCGATGATCCATCTTTCATTGATCGCTTTCCAGAACTTTCTTACGACCTTACTTCGCAATGTCTATCGGCCATACTCTAGTAGGCTTACGAAGCATTTGGAGAGTCAATTTTCGAGATTAGATAGACAATAAAATAACCGATAAAAGTGTCCTGGGTTCACATTGTTCTCGGCCTAGACAGTACTTCAAAATTAAAAGGATTGACGTAATAAATAGTACCCTGACAGAAAGTTGTAATGAAATATTTGACAGAGTTGAGAGTAGACGGCGGATTACAAAAGTTTTGGGGCCAACTACGGCAATGTCACCCTTTAGCTATTGTTGCTGACACACTTAAAGGCTAAAATTAAACTGAAAATTGTACTTTATTGTACCGAAATAGATATTAATTTAAGATGTAAATGGAGGGACGCAGCTGAGTTGTAAACGGGTGCTTTCTATTCCATAGATCTTACTATCACTTCATCTTAACGTTGGCAAAGACCTATTTAATACAACTAGAATTTATGACTAAGGTCTGACTTGGTATTGGAGAATATTATACGAGGGCATTTCTTCGTTAAGGAGTTTCTTTGGGGCAGTAAGCACAAAGCTTTAGTAACTACTAATAATAACAATTTTCTTTAAAAGATAAGCTCCCTTATAATAGTATTTTGTACATTATTCTGGTAATATTTAGTAATGTTTCTTCACCTACGCAAAAGCAAAAAAGTTACAAAAATGTTATCGTTGGTTAAACAACCTTCAATTTCTCTTTTAGAACACGAGAAAAACGAAAGGATTCTTCTAAACGCTACATGGCTCAGCCTTCAAACAAGTGTCCAAGTACGAAAAAATCCTTAGAAAAAACTTTCGAAACCATGTTTCTATTTCTCCCCAAGGCAACGTGAAAATGTTTTTTTTTTACCTTTGAAATATAAGTTGTTTGTTATCAAAATGACCAACTTTGGATAAACAGGTGAGGAGGGAAAACTTGAGGCTTGGCAACAGTTGCCAGCTTTGTTTTTTAAACGAGAAAAATTTAAATATACATTTTTGTATTAAGGCTTTACTTTACGACGGAAGAATTTAGGGGAAGGAAAACGGTCTAAGCAAATGGTGTAAGGTGTGTTGAAATGTATATGAGAAAGAGGATCGAGCTTAGATATTAGAGGTATTTAACATGTAATTTTTGTTTCTACACAGTACTCTGTTGATACATTGTGAGCATCATAGATTCATAGCTCGTGTGTCATTGGTTTTCTTCCTCATAGAAACATTTATCATGAACTGTGCTTTTAAAAATAAGAGTATTGCATGTAGCCTTGTTGGTCACGTGTCACCATCGTCACATCTGCCCCGCTCCCACGTGCTAGACCAAAATAGCCCATGCTAACCTTAAGAGGCCTTGAACCTGTATACCGGACAGCTGTGTTCAATTAGAAGAATTATAATGTAACGCAATATTGCAATCAACGCCATATTCTAGTGTTCAGCTCAAATTGTTTTCTCGAAATGTTATCGTTGGGTTTCCAAAATAATTGTTGTTTGTGTTTGAGGAGTATTGGTGTTTATGATAAGTTGATGTTTGTGTTAATAGGAATATGGGTGAATTTATTAACAGCTAATGTTTTGATATAATCAAATCAAACGTTGTAATAAACACAAGGCGTGCTAGTAAGATACAGAATTTCTACGTAAATATGAGAACACGACAAAATAATACAGCACCGTACGAAGAATTGTATTTTAGACCTTATAACTATGAAGTTAATGAAATGGACTTTGTACGTAATGCTTGATCTAGATTCTATTATTTTGTGCCCTCTAGAATCTAAAACAGGCTATCTCATATTCCTGAGGGGTAAATAAAGGGTATTTGAAGGGGATCGCAAAGTCGATAAGGACTCGCTTCATTTGTTACTCTCGTGTCTTTATGAGTACCTACTAAAACTAGTGGGTACGCAAATATAACCAGTTTGACGTGTTCCAATGATAATATGGGAGTTGTGAATTAATTTTGTTTTTGTATACAAATATCGACATGTTACATAGGTACTATGTGACCAAAAGTTGTAACGTAGTTTACAGAACTGAAATGGGTTAATATTGAAATATTATATTGCGTTTTACGAATTCGTGTATCTATTATTATTATACATTTAAGGAAAACATAAAATTATAGCAATGATTCCCTGTTGTATTCGGTTACAGTATAGTACAATTATCTATAGGTACCTATAGCCATGTTATCATCATCTTCATCATCATCAATAGCCTATAAGAGCCCACTACTGAGCAAAGCTTGTTTTCACACGGAGAAGGTTTGAGCATTAATCACCACGCTTGCTCAATGCGGGTTGGCGATTTCAAACTTATAATTAGAAATTATAAGTCCAGGTTGTCACGATGTTTGCCTTCACCGTTTGTCAGTGGTGTCTAAATAGTCTTGGAAAGTGCATATAACTCGGATTATGTGTCATTGGTAGTTGCCGTTGGTAGGTATCATGAGAAGCGTGCGTTTTAACGTCCGCGCCATCAAATCAAAAACCAAAACCTTTCAATTCAATTCGATTTTCACTCGGTACCAATAAAAAAAGGTGCTTCCGTTAAATATCCGACCTAGAACCTTGAACTACACTCGTAAACATGTCACTAGTGTCAACTACACCTACATTATATACCTCTACCCATTAGATTACGTAAAACCCACTAGACTACACCCCAACGATTAGTCATTAATCATACGTAAGTCTCGTAGATAATCACGTGACCTGGTCTCGAATTAACTCTAAACAAATCTGTCAAAACGTGATTTCCTCAGTCTGTTGTGATTGGATAACTGAAAAACGGCGTCCAATAAATATTCGTGTTTTGCTACAAAATCGAAGCTACGAATATTGGATAATATTGAGGGAACTGGTGAATGGAAGCCATTAATCGGGGAAATTAAAAAACGGCTGATAATTTGTCCTTGGTCTCGAATTTACAGGTGTTATATTTTGAAGAACTGCCCTAAAATGACATATCATTGATCCTAATCGTTCAAAACTATCGTCTCCATAAGACAAAAAAGTATAGGAAAATTTTCTCTTCACCTACGTATCGATCGTTCTTGACAAAACTAAAAGCTGAGCTAGTAACGTATTACGTCTTATGTCATAAGTTCCGTGCAGGCCATGAACTATGCAAGTAAACATGCCAGTATATAGTCAACCCAGTTTGCATTATCCATTAGCTTGCACTTACCTAGATTGCTCCACTTATAGCGTATAGCTGAACTTGCATATTGCATAGATCACGACTGTTTATTGTGCAAATAATTGTCGTATTTTTTAATTTTTTAGCCTTCCTATGTTTTAGCACGTAAGTTGTGACGAAATACTACTTAATGACTTGATCTCAATAACGGAGGACGTAACGATATATGTATTTACATATAAATAAAATGTATGAAATATTACATCTGCAAGTAAAATATTGTCCCAATACTTTTTATATAACGGGGGACTTAGTACGAGTTTCTTTTTCGTTTAAAGTAATCGAAACGAAACCTCGTCCGGCGCTCTGATTGGTTGGTTCATTGGAGCCGGCCAATCAGAGCGCCGAACGCGTACTCGTTTCGATTACTTTCAACGTAAAACACTGGTTCGAAGGCCTCGGGTCGTCAATCAGTTGGGCGCAAATAATACCCCTGTCAAAAACACCTTAGGCAATATTAAAAGTTATACGACGTTTTATTATACCAATGTCACAATAAATTGAATTTCTAAGCAATCTGAATGAGTATGAGGTAATATCGGCGAGTATCCCAAAGGACCATTTATTGTGACGTAATTTGGAAGCCCGTAATAGACAAAACGTTCTTGAATATTCATATTCTCCGTAGCTTCGCTCGAATTTATTAGTGAAAGTAAAAGAAAAATAGTTTTAATAAGAAAACATGAAAGAACGAATTTCCTGTACCTAGAATACAATGATTGATGACACGAAGGCCTTGGGAACTACTGTTAAGTAGAAACTCACAAACAAGATAGAGATGCGTCATTTGGAGATATAATCTTATTTTGCGACAGTTTTGTTTGACAAATTCGTGTGCTCATCACGAATTGAATACGACGGAAGGATGTGGTTCGAGGTCAAGTTTACAAGTACGTTCCTTGATCTTTATAGCTTTGCTTCCTTAAATGTCAACAATGATATATTAAAACTATTGTCATTTGTCATCCTCTTTTGCACTCGACTGATATATTATGTTTACACTTCTGACTCAATGTTTGAGAACCAGATAATTCGACATATACTTACGTGCTCACGTTCTACCAATTTTTTTTTTATTATCCGTAAATCTTTGCTAACGAATTGGGTCACAAATCTTTTGCAAACATTTACAAAGAATAAAAAGTACCGTGCGTACATTTGCGTTTTATTTTCCGAATAAACATAAAGTTGGTCCTTCGCTTCGTTTCTTATAAATGAAAACTCGAGATTCCATTAAATCATAATTTCAATTTTCCTATTTACCTCTATATAATTTCTCCGTAATTACGGAATTTTCCGCGCACTTTTCTCGTTCTTTTGTTATGTTAATCTGGTTTTAGAATTGCTATTATAATTAAGACAGTTGTCTAGTTTCTGATCGTTTGCCTATTTATTTGAAGCTGAAGGTCCTTCCTTATCAGTCACGCTAGTAAAACTGTCACGATCTATCGTGTACACTACGTCACTTTTTCTATATACATAACGGCGTGGAGGCGTGTCTTGCCTCGTGATCAAAGAGGGCATTATCTCATATTAATAAAAATACCTACACAAGAAAGGACTCAATAATGAAAGCTGTTGAGACATTCATTTCTTATCTTCTAAGAGCAGAGAAGGCTTATTTGCCTATTATTATTATCTGCGGCTCCAAGCGGTACAAGTATTCAAAATGGCGTCGTAAATCTTAACGTAGAGTGCCGACACCCATTCCCGGTCATTTCCACCAATCAGGGTGTACCAAATGTCCAATTCGTGTCCATTACTGTTTCGAAGGTTCGTTAGGCAGCGCTTCGTATGCACGTCACAGGGTGGGAATCGAAGAACGTGACCCATTCCCTTGAGAGCGAGATGTGTAGAAATTTCGGGATCGTCTGCCATTTACGTTAACATTTCGGTAACTTTGTTTACGCCTAGGTGAATTTTAAGTTCCATCTACTAAGTATACTATTGTAAAACATAATACAAGTGACAAGTACAGGATATTTAGCAATATTTCCGCATGCTTACATCATCACATGACTATTGTGCAAGCAATCGATTCTCAGTAATTCGATATCCGTTTTTGTAAGACCTCGCGGTCGAGTGACTTAGTGCAAAAACAATACTTAAAAGAAAAATAACAGTAATATGTAACTGTCATATTTATTCATGCAATCATTTCAATGTATTATTTATTTATGCCTGCAGTTTCGTGGAACTTCACTAATTTACTATAAAACTTTCAAAAAACAACTATCCGCTAGTATTTAAGTTTATTGCGAAAACAGACGTGTCGAGGGACTGCTTCAGAGTATACGAAGATCAACGTACTAAATATCCGTAATCCATTAGCAACAAGGATTTTGGTCACAACATAAGCCTCTGAACTATGCCGGGTTACCGCCGTGGGATCTGGAGGCGAAGGTGCTCGCGCACGTGCACAGCATGCGCGCGGAGGCACGTCGCCGGGGCGAAACTCCGCTGCCGCGCCAAATAAGTGCGTGGCGGGATGAGCTCCGGCGCGATCTCATGGCGGAATGGCAGCAACGACTGTCGCAACCGAGGGCTGGGCTCGCTGCCATCGCAGCGGTAAGTCCCCTCTTTGAGGAGTGGCTTGAGAGACGCTACGGCGTCCTCACCTACCGCCTGACGCAGGTCCTCACCGGACATGGGAGTTTCGGGAGGTACCTGTGTCTGATGGGGCGGGAGGAAACGCCCGGGTGCCATCACTGCGAGGACCGCCCTGAGGACACGGTGGAACACACGGTGGGAGAATGCCCTGCGTGGGCTGAGCACCGCCGTGTCCTCAGGGAAGTGATCGGCGATGGCGACCTCTCGCGTCCGGGCCTAGTGCGGGCCATGATGCGGGGCGAGGGGGATTGGGATGCCGTCTCCTCCTTTTGCGAAGCAGTCATGCTAGCTAAGGAGGAGGCGGGACGTGTGAGGCAGCGAAGCGCTGCCTCCTCGCAACCCAGCCATCGCGAAGGACACACCGGGCGTCGGGGATCGCGGGACGATCTCCGGCCACCGTAAGCGCGGGCCTGCGGACGGCGAGCATGGGTGGCTCCCCGTCCGACCAGAAACAGACCCGAGCGTACGGCGCGTCGCGTTCCGCGCGCGCCTCAAAGAGCCATCAGACCACCACAGATGGGGCCCAATAGGGCCGATGCCGATTCGGAGTTGCGGAGAACCTAACGGGTAACCGGGGCTCCGGCACGACGTGCAGAAGGAACGGGGTGGTTTTTAGTCAGTAAGAGTCTGACACTCCCTCCCGCCTCACCCAGGCGGGAGCAGTCATTCGATGATTTTCCCCCCTTAAAACAAAAAAAAGCCTCTGAACTAAATTCGCGAATTAGTACACTCTGTGGCCGTATAAATAAATCCCAGAGCTTATATGTAATTGCGTCACCAAATTAATGTTGCGAAAAGCCTGACACACTTTCTATGAAAGACTACAAATTAATTACATTTTCACGTCCTGGGGAAGGGGCGGGAATTGAAATTTAGCGATGCGTGACTTGGCAATTCTAATTGTGACATAGTAACTTGTTGTAAGGCATTCGTAATTATTAGGTAAGTTTACTTCGCTTGGAGACCGAAAAGTATCGGTCTGAGACGTAAATGTTACTGAATTTGAGCCAAAGAGTACAGTAGCTAAAAAGTCTCATATCCATCTTTCACTTTATACTTTTTAAAGACTTGGTTAATAGTGAAATGAGGTTGCAAGTGCCTGACTGCTGACTGGCAGAAGACAGTACAAGGCCATCGACGTTGGCGATTTTGTTTTGAAGGTTACTGTGACAATATAGTAGGTACATAAGAATGTATGACATTTTAACTCGTCGAGTACCGGTTTTGTAGACACAATTATAGAACAATAGGTTGCGGTCACCGGTGACCGCTTGGTATTTGACAGTTTAAGCTTCACAAGAACCAAATCTCCCCCCTAAACCAGTTCTTAAGTGTCGCAAAAACTTTTAAAGTAACTGGTAAGTTTCAAGGATGTGGCTGACATACTGCTATGTTGTTTACCAACTGAATCTTAAATCAGAACAAAATACTTTAACTAGACGATCTTCTTGGAATACTTTTCTGTTTTGAATATTGTCTGGCAACTTAGGCGAATATTATAAGCACACGTCATATTTATACATATTTATTAGTTGTGTGGGTTGTTTTAGAAGATGTAGAGTTTCACAATAATAACTATTCATTAAAGAATTTCAGTATTATGAAGAGCTTGTAAAAGTGGTTACAATAAAAAAAGAAAAGTTTTCGAGCTCACAAATGATAAAATTCATATTTCGTATGGTAATTTATCAGCATGAACGTTAAATGATGTCGTATTAAAAATTGAAACTGCGATTAAAATGAGAGATGAATAACTTAATCAAAGATCATCGTTAACGAATAAAATTCGTAATCCCTTGTAACATCATCAACTTCGAAACTGGAGCACTTCATCGCAAAAAATTCAGATTTCTGCTAACAAAATTGAATTTCCGTCCAGCCAAAAATAACATTCCGAATTTCATTTTCTCATCCAATTAACCTATATAAAACTTTTTGAGGGTAACTCATCTGTCCAAGGTTGCGACATCTACAGAAGCTAGCAGGACAAGCTACTTCCTCTCAGTCAAATTTCCAACCTTACTGTTCTGAAATAAAGTGGAAAATTCAATGAAGAAAATAGACTGATTAGTGTAGGTTGACGTGCTGTACCTACTTGTACATCACTCGATGTTGAACCTGGTTAGAAGTCAACGACCGGCAGTAATACGTTTCATAATTTGCACTGCAGTGGTTCTGCATACGTCTGTCGTCATGGTAACGAGGTCGTTGTGAATTGTCAGTAGACCGTACCTTAGGTAGGAATATACGTGAGGTTTTTACCATATTTGTAGTCATAGACATTTAGTTTTTTTTAAGGGGGTAAAATCATCGAACGACTTCTCTCTTACTGACTAAAAACCACCCCGTTCCTACTCTTGCACTTCGAGCCGGAGCCCCTGTTACGTTAGGTTCTCCGCGGTTCCGTATCGGCATCAGCCCTATTGGGCCCCATCCGTGATGTTCTGATGGCTCTTTGAGGCGCGCGCAGACTTCTATAGTTAAAGGGTTATGTTTAATGTTAAGGTCTAACTAAATCTTTTTATAGGGATGACATAACTACTAATTGCCAATAGTTCATTTTACATGACGAATTCTAAAAAATTACGACTTCGGGGATTACATGACAATCAGTTTCTATCTATACTCTACTCAAGTGCATAATGTTTACACCAACCTATTGTCTTTTTTTCAATATCTATTGAACTCTATCAAAACATCTGTCTGTAGATCGTAAGATAGCATGTACAAATTGCAATGATACATTCAAAGTTCACTGAACCAAACATTGACATTGATATATTGAATTGAATTGAAGATGATTTCGGTACCGTTAATCGTCGAGCAAAACTTTTTATAATGATTCATCTTAGTAGTGAATAACGAACTTTTGAGAGCGCGTGTACATTTATCAGTCTTTACGCAAAAACTACTGTATCAAATCAGGAGAAATTTTGCATGAAAATAGACCATTTAGATTTAGAAGGATATAATATTTCAACAGGCTAGTATTTCAAAAGTTTAGTCCTACACAACAGAATGTATTAATATCCGATTATCCTTAAGTATCTCAGGTCTTTCCAAAGAACCATTTTAATTTAGTTTCCTGTATGCACTGTCAGGAAATACCGGTACATTTCTGAAGTACCTTTATTGTATTACTGCTGATTCTATACAGACCAGCCCCCTAGTGAATTACAAGTCTTATTTGAAATGCAAATAAATGCATAGAAAACTGTTGAATATTTATTTCACCACACGCGCATGCTCTGATCGATATCACAATTTCTTTGGTTTGTATAAAAGATTTTTCTTTTTGTTTTTTTGTTCAATTCTACAGAACTTCTGAAGGTTTTGAACCGAACCTTGTGTGTCATCTAAAGAAGGAACCTTCGAAAGTACATCTCATATCGCAGTAAGATCTGGTTTAAGACAATATTATATTTATTTCTGTTCCATTTAAAAAATATATTTTCTGGAGGAACAACGTGTATTATATTACAAGTGGGAGTTGATATTAAAAGACAAAAAATGGCGTAGCAATGTGTATGAGAAATTCAAATCAAATACGTACTCCATTTGGGTAAATGACATGACGTTAAATATAGCAGAGAGATGTTATTTTTGCCGTTTTATTAATTTCCTGTATAGGTATTTTTGCTTTAGCAATTTTATTAAGGCACAAGAAATGTGCCTTAACAGAAGTCTACGTATCTTTCCCTCATTTTGAACTGTATAATAGAATATTGAAATCACAATTAATTTATTTGAATTGCCAACCGCAAATTCAAAGCAAGTTGTTATCTAGAGCAAACCGCAGTCGAAGTCGTCATTCGCTTCGTGACCCAAACAAACAATTTCAGGTAAATTGCAAAGATAAATATTGCCATCATTACTTCAACTTTGTTTATTGTTTACGTGATTTAAATTATTTTTGTAAATATACGTTTAATGCCTTTGTCTACTGTTTTCTTCTGTGATGAAGAGGACACGATTTTTAGTCTTATTTGGTCTAAATCCGTCTTGTAGCCTACCTCTATATGAAAATGTAGGAAAGATGCTAAATCTTAAAAGCATTGCATTAACAATATGTTTTAACTAGACTCTCTAAGCCTAAGTTTTAAAATTCACAACACCACGAATCACGCAAAATGCTAATATTTAAGTACACGAAACCAAATCAGTAATTTAAATTCGTCAAAGCCTTCGAAACTCATCAGCTGCACCCAATATACAAACACGCGTCTCTTATGCTAATATGCTAACATGTACAGAGAGCAGAAGATCAAATTGCGCCAATCTGACAATTTTTCATTGCATTTTCGACTTTATTTCAATACCATAAAGTTGAAAATCGAGAATAGACGGAAATTCATGTGTTATATAAATCTTGCCTGATTTATTACTAGTTCCGTCGTGTCGCCAATTTATTCACTTTTACTTGCCGAGGCCGTGAAATGTATGTACGTAGGCATCGTGGAAACATTATCTTAAGGCAGATGTTTCCCGTGTCTTGTTACTGTGAGATTATATCTTATATCTTACTGGTATTGTAAGATGCTGTTCTTTAAGAGAAGGAGAATCGAAAAAGGGTAGAATAATTTGATTCCTCATTTTTGCGCTTCGTAGATGGCAGCACTGTCGATTATGATCTTATTTATTCATCAATATTTACTAGACAACGGACTACTGGTCTGGTAATTAATTCCTTACTTTTTAATTATCCTCCTTATTCTAACAAATTATGTATAATAAATCTTCCAGATTTTGCCATTCAAAAGTTTTGAGGCAGAATGTGTTTCTCAGAATGTTCTTCAAATGGGTATCTAATTTTGAACAAACGATACAGATGACTGGCAGATCTTGGCTCAATTTTATTCCACAAACAGAAACCATCTTCATGAATAAGATCAAAGCTGTCTGTTACAATTGCTTGCCTTGCCCCAGGAATCTGTTCAAGTACACTTGACACGTTCCATGGATAGTCTTTATTATTTTGCTCTGAATACTAACATTTTAGTAGCCGTACCAACAATGTTATTTAAGTGATTTTCAGCTCATTTTATTGTCCAATTTGCATGCGATTGTGAACAGTTTAGTCTCATTTTCTGTGTTAATACTTTTGGTAATCTTTTGGTCATGTTTAAATCGCGTTTACGGAAGTTACCAACCGCTAAGTTTTGTGAATTTAGTTATATGCGAGTATCATCACGAATCGAGTATTACTGTATCAATAGAAACCATATAAAAAAAAACATAGATACGGTCGAATATAGAACCCCCTACTCGGTCGTTTATAGAGGTTAACGTATAAACGACTAAACGTATAAAAGAAAGTGACTTCAGTACAAATAACCCGACAACGCTAGAAGTTACTTAACACCATTCTGACATAGACAACTCATTTCACACACATGTCAGCACAACACTTCTCAATCCAACGTCAACAGTGTCCAAAAATACGATCCATCAAGACGGGACAGATGTCTCAACATTATACAACGTCTATATGAAGTCTATCTGTCTATAAAAATACTATAGTATCAAAAGTGAGTAGCGTGATCTGATAAATATAGCTGGCGTATACTCGACCTTCGCGTTGCGGTGAGCGAGTCAACCGATCTACGTTTATACGTACAGAGATATAGGGAATTTTGGAGTAACAAGGTTGTGGCGAAAATGTACCGAAATGGGAGTGCGCGCAGTTCCCATCGGATATTTTGGGGTTGAAGGTCGCTGTTCGATTCAATCATGTTTTTGGTTGGAGAGCTTGTTGTAGCTATAGATACTTATACCTATTTAGAATTGTCTCTTTGATGTAATATTGGTAAGACCGACAGTGAACACGAATGAAATTATTTTAACTGTGCTATATTCTTAGATAGCTGACCTTAAAAATTGGTACAACACTGTTCTTCCTTAGCAATTAATGTAAGAACAAAAAATGCATAATTATAGTTTATCGCTGACCTTGTATGGAATAATCTAAAGTCAATTTACAACAATTTCCTTCAGACGTTTGAAGTGGGTCAGAGTTAATTTGTACTTTAATAAACAAACCGATAGCAATTTTATCAGCCAATCAAGCAAAACAGTGAAATAGCTAATAAGGTTTTGATAACAAAAATATTGAGAACAATGCATAACTAACAATTTTAAGCTGGATCAACGGATCTGTTCAGTGAAGTTCACAGTCTGCTGAGCGACTAATTAGATCAATCACCCAACTGAACAGGTCTGGAAATACGGGACCCGGCTTAAAAAATATCAACTATAACGGGCAAGCTTATGACGTCATGGAAAAGCCTGTGTAAACTACAATACATACCATTATATGGCTATGTTTTTTTTAAATTAACTCACTATCTACTCATAACTAAACTAGACGTAGCAGTGTTTACCCGAATAAGTATATTTTCCGCAAAAACGCCAGGCGCTAAAACATCTAAATGTAGACGTCTCCATACACATATTTATTTTCAGTCGACAAAAATCAGAACCGAGTAAAGTTTTGCAGGAAACTTTCCCTAGTTTTGTCGTTAGTGTAGTTGTCGTTGGCGCACTGTCAAATTCCGGCTTCGAGAACTTCGTAAACTACACGATACACTACATACTTTTTTGGCGTTCTTTTGGAAGAAGTTCTTTACAAAACGATCCCACCCATAATGTTAATGACACTAACATTTTAAAGCATTCAATATTTGCAGTCTTAAGTCCATTATGATATACCACGAAGCGTTTAGCTCCCTTTCTCCATCGCCGTGCGTTTAAGGCAGTCGTGGTCTAGATTTTATAGTCATAATCCCATAGGCATAAATAAACTGTAAAACGACAGTGGATGCTTTAATGGGTAGAGGCAAACAAAGACATAATGACACAACAATCATATTGTGTTCAGAGATGAGTGTAGTGAAAAGTGGCAGTTTTTATCTGTAAACCCTCTATAGGTAATGTAGATGTGATGATTTCCTAATAGATGTGGATGTTATAAAAGACTCACCTATCGCAGCGACCGGTAAGCAGTTGAAGCAGTCTGTGAAAGTTTTCCATAACTTGATGTTATACCTCCGTTTGCATTCGTCGTAGAATCTGTTAGACAATAGAAATACGCAATTAGTATAATAAAGGAGATTACGACAAACATGAAATTTATTATACTCGAGAGGATATCGATGCTGTGATACTGAGTTTCATCGAATAGTCTATCAAGTAGTTATAAAATATCATGATGTTCTAAGCTAAATGGTCAACATTTTTGGTAACTATGGATAGTAGCTACATTTATTGTCATTGACCACTCAAGCCAGACATAGTGTAAGGCAGGCGAGAGGTCTGAAGAACTGTTAAAATGAAATGTATAACATAACATAACATCACGCCTCTTATCCCCGAAGGGGTAGGCAGAGGTGCACATTATACCACTGTAGAGGTACAATGTAACACCCACTTTTCACTATTTATGTTATGAGTCCCATGTAATAGGGGGTGAGCCTATTGCCATATACCGGGCACAATTCCAGACTCCGTGCTATTACTGAGAATGTTTAAAAACCCAGTAATACTTTGCCCGACCCGGGAATCGAACCCGAGACCCCTTGCCCGGCAGTCGCACTTACGACCACTCGGCCAACGAGGCAGTCTGAAATGTATAAGAAGTGGTATAATAGGGTAGTTTCCTAAACTTTATTTTAATGTCCGTCTGGTACATTCATTTAAAACTTTAGACACATATTTATTCTTTTTTCACAAAACTAAATTTTTGACAATATATTAATTTGAAATATCGTGGGACGTCACAGTGTGCCTCATTTTATAGCACGTTATGACGTAACGACCTGGAACTCCTAAATCTTGCGCCATTTTATCTAAGTATTGCAACACAATACGACAAAATAAAAAAATACGTGTCTAATATTTATTCATTATCTAACTGACGGACTAATTAGATTTTTAATTTTGACACCCCGGAAACTACCCAATTGAAGATAGTAGTGGAATATGCTTTTTCAGATGTACAAAATTCCTAGTGCATTTGTTCGGTATCGGTATGAAAAGTATTACGCATATTTTACGCAGAGTTGTAAATACCCACAATATCTACAGCAATCACTCATCTCCTTGTGTGTCAGACACATTTTCCCGTACGTGATATGTATTTTAGAGATTTTGTTCAAAGGATTTTACGTCTATTAATATTTCAATGGTTTATCGTCTAGTGATAAATGGGGACCCTTTTAATCTGATAAATCTAACCTTGTACAATTGTTAATGGTTAGGTTATGGAACAATGGTCACTAAAGTTTCATTAATCAATATGAGATGACAATACAAAGGAATGAGGAATTGCCTAAAAAGAAAAAGATTAAAAGCAAGAACTTTAGAAGGAAACATTAGCTCCTTTACGAGAGAGTGAAACAAAATTTTGTTTGTTTCTCTGTCTATCCTATTAACAGGCATGTATGCAAAATGGAGATTGGAGACAGGAGCCATTGTGATTTCCGTATCGGACATTGTCAATTTCAAGATTCCGTGATTGTTGTTGAACGAAAACAAGAGTAGCTATTGGGAAAACTCTATTTTCCAATGATTGAGTTAGAGGTGATGACGTTAGATTTGTTTTACCAAGAAATAGCTATAATCCGATAATAATATCGATATTTGATAAAAATATGTACTATCTCTAGTTAGGTAGAAGTTTATACAGAAACCACATTAGCTATCTAGTTGTGACTTCACATATAAATATCTACATACACTAATTGTACAAACACTGACTCATACATACATTTATTTATTGACGTTTGACACATGTTTATGGCGTGATAACATTTAATCACAGTAGGTGCTGGGTGTGCTAGTAGACTAGACGAGCAACGGTAATTTTAAGACGAATGATACTTTATGGGCCTTATAAATACGTAAATCTTTTCAGGAAATAGAGTGGCAGTAAATGATAGATGGTTTCAATTAGAAAACGGTGTATGTTGTTGTTCAAAGACCAATTAAAACATTAGATAGATATACCTCTATATCCACTAGGTACCAGCTGACAACAGCTGAGAAAGTCGTGCGACAAAGTCGTCAACTAACTAATGCAGTTGTCGGTCTGCACCAAACTGCTCGTGATAGTTTAAATAAATGGACATTTCCAACTGAGAATTAAATGAGCAAAACGTGCATTTTGAGAAACGTTCGGAGACTAAGATTTTCCTCTACATGACTAAGTATATGATTATATTATCATGTCGAAAGAATATGTCTTTGGAATTCAAATTGTTTTGAATGTGAAGTGTGAAAGAGCATGTAGAATCGTGCGGTTGTGTAGAGCTAACATTTAGTGCATTCGTTAATAATTCCTAACACGAGAACCATCGTACAAGGTCAACATACTAATACGATTATATCTCATTTGAGACTAGTTAGAAGTCTCAAAATCGTAAGAAAAGGCGAGCTAATGTTCTTTATCGCTCAAATGAGTTTCGGATATCAGAAAAAAGTTACTTAAGGAAACCATTATTCTTTTTAGGATCATAAAAATACACTTTATCCAATAATTTATTACTCCTAAGTAAACTACAGAGGTACTTCTATAAAATAAACGCCTACGAATAATTTTTCTCGATTTTTCGTGAAAGTTATTCTTAGATTTTATTCTTCACTTTGTATTAAATTAGTTATTACGGCAACAAAAGTAGGTTGTGAAGACAAAGGAGCAATTTATTATGTTCTGTGAATAAATGATATTACACCTACATAGTACATTCAGGATAGGCACTTCCATATTCCTAAATAACCTTTTGATGTCACAATTTTGGAAACGTGATTACAGTCATAATATTTTGACAACTAAATTAGAAGCAGTCTTCGTTTCTTCAAGTGGAACGATGACGCAAAATGTCAAATTTTGACTTACTTTCCTCGCTTTTCTTTCGTAGACTAAAACGTGATTTTCCTTTCAACCAATAGATACTTATTGCATGCTATTTTAGTTATTATGATGCAAGAAATAAGACCGTCATTTAGTTTTACACGGTAACAATGGCTGTGCAAGAGTGACAGATTGAACCGATGGCGGTGACAGGGCGCTTAGTGGAAAACAGTATCCCTGTGCGTAAAACAAAGCTTTTTTTTTCAATAATATTACATAATCATTTCTTTCCACTACGTCATATCTGTTGGACGAATGGTATTACGTGGCCAATATCAGTACTATTATCATTTTAATACAAATATAGAATCTTTACGCTTAAAATGAAAAGGGTCTCCTTACATCAGAAAAAGCTATATTTCACTCAAAATATAACGCGATATAATGTTTTAATCATACCAATCAGAAACAAGAAGAGGAAACGGAATCAGACATTCTTAGCTGAATTACAATATAATTTACGTGGATTGTGCTTTTTACAAAAAAAAAAAAACAATACGATTGCAAACGGTTATGAGTCATTGACACTTTATTAACGTGTCGGCTGTAGGAAATCGTTGTAAGCGAATTTGTTATAGTTCTTTGTAATTTTTGTGAAGCCATTTTGAATGTAAATGAAACATTATTCTTCCGTGTTTACTAATGTTCTTCATTGTTGTCTTAAGCGATAGCTTTAAAGTGAGTGCAAATGTGCTAGTTTACTTTGAATTGTGGAGCAGAATTTTAAATGGGGATTGACGAAACGTGATTTTTTGATTGGACAATGATACAAGCAAAAAAACACATATCCCTTTTGGACTTACGTTTTGACATTGAAGTTTGAAAAAGATCGATCTTTGAAGAATGAGCTGGGAAGACATCAGTGTCATCAGCATCTCAAGTAGCGAATAGATGAGGAATGAACAAAACTGATAAGTATTGCAGAAAAAGAACATCGATAGGTATTATAGAAACTCTGCAGATAGTGCACCTGAGCTGAAGAATGATAATATTGATTATTCTATGAGCTCGTTTACCTTTTAATCGTCTATTATATCAAGTGATCCATTCAAATGAATCATTAGAGAGCTTTGAAGATAGCTATTTGCTAAACAATAGCGCAGTTCAGTGTATGTTTCATAGACGAATAACTCGACATTGTCTATGCGATTGGACTAACGAACGTTCGTGTGCTACGACTGAATTGAGTTTGTTCTCCTTTCGTGAACATGTTTGATGTTATAGTTCAGAGCTATCATAATCTATTTCATCTTCGTACATTAACTGGGATAAACATAGCATAAGATGTTGTTACAGGTGTATATGCTAGATAATATTAGTACAACATTCAGTTTTCACAAGACGTAACACACCTCATACAAAGAGGGAACACGGGTACAATTTTTATAATAATTGATAATATTTAAATGAAACTTCAATGTAAATTACCAATACCCGAATTTAGCCTTTTGTTTAGCGGTAGCGCTTTGCTCTCATCTCTCTCTCGATCACTCAACAAGGTATTCAAGTATTTATTGTATCCATAATGTACATATACCGGTGGTTAGGAAATACAATAGGGCACAGCAAAAATTTTAAACTGTATTTTAGATGTTTTAACTCGTCGAGTACCGTCATTATAGATACAATTATAGAACAATAGGTTGCGGTCACCGGTGTCCGCTTGGTGTTTGACAGTTTAATATAAAACACAACTTTATGGAAGCCCTGAAAATGAGCGGAGTTGACCCGAAATTTATTAGAAGCTGTGACATCGCATAGTAAATTTGAGTGCAAATAACTTCTGCTTTAGCTCACAAAAAAGCTCAATATTTTTTCTGGCAGTCATATTGAATTTTTCGCGGTCCAATGAATATTGGACAGATTGACTGTTATGTGGAGCACGTAAAATTGCAGCGTTCCTCAAATATGGTAAAATTTTGAATAATATTCAATTTAGTTAGTATTTTTACCAGAATATTACGAATATTTTTGTTTACACCAAAAACTCGTTTATTATTGACTAGCTTTTACCCGCGGCTTCGCTCGCGTCACAAAAGGATAAAAAGTAACCTATGTGACATATATCAATACACACAGCGATACTAATACTATACTATACCAATACTTTTGTTTTCCCTCGGGAATATCAAATTTTTCCGGGATAAAAAGTACCTACCCTATTGTTTAATCCGGACTTCTAACTTTACGTCTGCATAAATTCAAAGCAATCGGTTTAGTAGTTATGACGTGAAAGCGGAACAAACAAACAAACAAACTCAATTTCTGATTTATATTATTATTATTAGTAAGTATTCCGATGACGAATAATTAATAAATGACACTTGATTAATGCCCGCCATAAATCTCGTAAGGACATTATAACTTATAAAATTAATAAAATACATTACGTAAGTTTTCTTTATGGAAATCATACATAGACTTAGATCAGTGGAATCCAAGTCTACAATAACTTTTGACAGAGACCGGTAGGAGTACCCTTTGGTGAACACTGCAGTGAAGCAAGCTGCGATCTCAATCTTGCCTGATTATGGCAATGTAGAGGAGGCTCATAAGTCCAGGAATAGTGTCATGGTGATGACTGACTGACAATTACTTATGTCAAAGCCGTGTATCATTTATAGTGTTTGGACAGTTCTTAATATAGTTTCATAGTATGATATCACTGTCAACAGCTAGTCGAGATTATTCCTATCGATCAATGGAATTATCATGTTCAGCCCGTTATCTGCAGGTATAACTTAAGATAACTTTGACGTCACTGAAAGCTAACATCGTAATTACGCAGGAAATTATGAGATTAGGTACTTTGATCGTTTTGAGAGCTGAGAGATCAGTTTTGATATTCACAAATTATTTGAAGAAAATTTTAAAAACATGAATAAAAAGCTAGTTAGAAGGTATATTTCCAATAACATTATTTAAAAACGTAAAAGCAAGATATTGCATCAAATTAGAGCATTCAGATTCACCATACAAGTGCATTGTTTCCGGAGATAACAAACTATTTGTCATTTCAATAATAATAAAAAAATACATGTAAACTAGAAAATTCAATATGTCTTGAATTAAAAATGTATCTAAATCACGTTGTATGTATGTACAAAGATGTGTCATTCATCACAATCGGAGCAGTCGTTAAGGAGTTTAATCTGAATGACGTATACAGACACAATTTTATCTAAATGTCTGATTCTTTATATCATTAAGTTACACTATAGTTCGTTAATTTGGGATCCATAAAGGTAAATGACGATTAATGATGTATTTTACATTAACGAGAACATTTTACACAATATCCCTCACTTTCAGCTATCATAAAGGTTCAATGAACTTCATAATAACAAAGTATTGTGCTACCTAATTTTATCATAATTACCGCGTAAATTTTCAAAGCGTCTTTTGTATCTTCAGGCGTTAAGTACTTCAGTTCATATTTTCTAATTATGTATTATTTTCTTCGTATTTCGGTATCACGTAACAGAGTCAACGACCTTTACGTAAACACTTGTCCGTCGGCCATATTTATTCATTAAAAGTTATGTTGTTTATGTATTGGGTAATTGGCGTATTAGTCTAATGATATACTATGAAGTGCCTATTCATTTTTAAAATCTGGTATTTTAGAACTAAATTATAGTTTATGCTAGACTTTTTGGTGTTCAAGCACCTGTCTATTCTACTCTCCCAAACTCCTCAATTAAATAAAAATTGATTGTGATTTTAAGAACTCATTCAATAGTCAAGATAGGGGTAAAGCTAACCCCACAAAACGACACTATTTCTAACATAATACCATCTCATTACATAATTTACGACGGAACCTTGGCATGATCTAATGTCTCCAAGTGCCTCGAAGTCCTCGAACTTGACTGCATATTGACCTTGGTATGAATCAGGGCTGCGCTGAGTCACCGGTGTAAACCCAACTTACGTGTAAAGGGTGTGAAGGGTGATTGATTAAAATCAAGTGGGGAAACTGGCGATGTTGTTGCACTTCAGTAGAAAGTAGTAAATATTTATTTGGTGTAGATAAATATTAATCTGATTGTCTGTATCGTAATCGATGTGCAAGTATCTAATTAGGGTCAGATATTAAACATGGCGGAAACAAAAGAAGTAACAAACTGCAAACTTAGTCATTATTATAGCCCTTGTTATGTACCCCCTATAATTCGATTCGATTAGAATTTGGACACATTTTTGTGAAGTTTGAATCAAATAAATATATCAAGTTTAGCCAAATCAACCAAAAGATAGCTTACTGAGACTGACCAGTCACTTAATCCAAAGATGCAACCTTTAGCATTTTGGACAAAATACTTCAATGTAAGCTAATATAAGCTTGCAGTCTGCCAAAACAGGTATTCAACACAAGCACTTCCAGTTTAGAAGGATGATGTCAACTTCAGAGCTCACGTACCACCTTAAAAGGATTTCGGGTTAGGATTTTAAATTGTGCGTCATTTGATGTTTGTTTACATACAAAGCCTTACGCATACGAGGCTTTTTTTAAAGGAGAAATATCGAATGACTTCTCCTGTCCGGGTGAGGCGAGGGGGAGTGCCAGAATCTTACTGACTAAAAACCACCCCGTTCCTACTCCTGCACTTCGAGCCGGAGCCCCGGTAACCTGTTACGTTTTCCGCGGCTCCGGATCGACGCAGGTTTAGGTGGAGTAATTACATGCTATTCTATTTATTAACTTGTCGAGTACCGGTTTTGTAGACACAATTATAGAACAATAGGTTGCGGTCACCGGTGACCGCTTGGTGTTTGACAGTTTAATAAACACACATCCGTCTGCTTGTTCGCCTCCGTCTGCTTGTTCGCCTCTTACTCCATTCATCATTTATATCAATTACTCAGGTCTACTGTCCCTTGAAGCTGTGAAAAAATCAAACTTCTAAGCCAACGCAATCAAAAGATACAGCCGTTTATGCCGCAAATTTTCGACACTTGCAAGGGAATCAAAACCTACAGGGTGCTTCCCGTGAACTCAGAATCTTGAAATTTGGTACGAAGCAACGTCTTATAGCATAGATAAAGGAAAAATTACGAAAACCATAAATTTTTAGTTACATCACATAATATATATTTTTTTTAATAATTTTAAACTTACTAACCATTTCCTCATAAACGCGTAGAGGTATTAAATTGAAATTCATACCAAATACTCAGGTCTATAATACCTTTAAGCTGTAACAAAATCAAACTTCTATGTCAACGCAATTAAAAGAAACAGCAATTTAAGCTGCATATTTTGAAACTCGCAAGTACTCGCAAGGGAATCAAAACCTTCTTACTTCCAGTCGACCTAGAATCTTGAAATTTGGCATGAAGCAACGTTTTATAGCACACATAAAGGAAAAATTCCGAAAACCTTAAATTTTTAGTTACATTACAAAATATATATTTTTTAATAAATATAAACTTATTACTTTTTTCCTCATGAACGCGTAGAGCTATCAAGTTGAAATTCATATCAAATACTTAGATCAAATTGCCTTTAACCCGTGAAAAAAAAAATTCTAAGTCAACGCAAAAACGCAAAATAACAAAATACAAAACGGTTTGTACGGAACCCTCGGTGCGCGAGTCCGACTCGCACTTGGCCGATTTTTAAATTTCAATTTTGCCTTTTAAAACACAAACAGCAACATGGTGAATCATTCAGATGTTGATTCACTACGTAAAAACCTACCTACTACTAGGTACTCCAAAACTACCTATAAGGACATAAAAGTAGGCCCTACAGTACGCGCATACGCAGCCGGGTTTTGTTCGAGAGTCGCCGGCGCATGACGGATGCGTGCTTGCTTCCCATGACTTTAAAAACATATGCACGATTTCTTTGTTTTCGCCTTATGGTGACAGGAAGTTGGGTAGTACTTACAACCCTATTTTATTCAACGATTGTATTGAAAGAAAGGGCTTTTTTGTGTAGGAAAAAATCACAAAAAAAATATTCTGCGCGCATGAGTCTTTTTATGGCTCTTGTTAGGTAATAAACTTATCGATTTTCATCTTTATCTTAAGCTCATAAGAAGTTATATCTCACGTTTTACGTTTAAAAAAAAATGTATAAGTCATCTTTATTTACCTAAATAAAGAGGACAAAATGTCTGAAAAGAGGAAAACATTATATCAGGAACGTATAGGAGTCCAGAAAAACTGGTATAAAAGTAATAAGAGAAAATTACAGCTCATTACAATAAAGAGGTAGATTTGAAAGTGATATTTGGCCATTTATGGCTAGTTCAGCAGTAGGCAATCGAGCAACTCAGGCCGCCATTTCTCTACGAGTAGCTCATGTTTTTACAGTAGAATCTGAGTTTCTAATCGACACTAAAGGAAATGTGGAAATAGGAAACTATTATGAATAATGCATTACGCACAAAATATATAAAATATGAAGAAAGACTGAGAGCTAAGAATGTGTAACGTATTTTTTTTTTTTTGGAGAACAGAATGACAGGCTCACGTTTTACTACGAAACGCCAGTTTTTAATAAAAGACGAAAAGCTACATATACAGGAAACCAAAATTTTCTGCAATTTTAGACACAAAGATGTACCTAGTTATTATGTCCCAAATCAGAAGACCTCCGAGTTTGTTTCGGCATTTCTTCTCAGAGTAGTCAGTTAGGAAATGTCGGCCTCATCGTTCGCTTGATAAAATTGACGTGTAAAAGTGCTGCCTTGTAGCCTATTTGCAGAAGTAAATTCACTTGTTTCACAGAACTCAATGCTCAATAACTAGTGTCTATTTGGACAATCATAGAGAGACAAGGATTAAAACTCATTCTTACGAGTTCTCAGTCCAGTTAATGTGTCAAAAGTTACCTGTAAAACATGTATCGAATGAGCTAACCAGTTACGTGTGTAACGAAAATATTTGCACAACAATGTACGGTGACGTGTCATTACACATTTTGGCAACTTTCTTGTTTATACTTCACTTTTATGTTCATTTTACGTAATTTACTTGCTTATTGTGTCACTTTAGTTACGGTAACATTATCATTTTGCGTCTGTTGTTTCTTGAAGAAGTAAGACAGGTCGCATAATATGTAACGTTATGTGATGAGAGGCAAATATTGCGATTCCAGACATTTTGCAAAAAAAAAATCTAATGTAGGGTCAACTCTACAACAAAGGATAAAGTCATCTCAAGATGATTTTATTAATAACCCACATTAAAATCATCTCAAGATGATTTTAACCTTAGTTCGTAGCAGTGAACGCCTAATGACTGTTTTTTTTTAAGAGGGGAAAGTCATCGAATAACTTCTCCCGCCTGGGTGAGGCGGAAGGGAGATCACTCTTACTGACTAAAAACCACCCCGTTCCTACTCATGCACTTCGAGACGGAGCCCCGGTAACCCGTTAGGTTCTCCGCGGCTCCGTATCGGCGTACAAAGAACAATTCAATCTAATGCGATTATAAACCTTGGATAATAAAAATTATGGAGACAAATATACCTATAATAATTTTAGAATAAAACTTCCAAACCACAGTGCGTTATGAAGTACCCTATATTATCCTTAAGTACATTTGGACTCTATAAACAAGATTTGTGACCCCAAAGTGACCTTTAAACGTACTTTCAAAGGATAACAACGTCACTCAAGAGTTAATTAGTCAGGCCATTAAATTAGTTAACTTTAACGATTAACTTAATTATTACGACACACGGTTAGGAGCTGGGGCCGTTAATTAATCCTTACCCTTCTATGCTAATTAGAAAATATCCTATTCTACTAAAGGGTGGAAAATCATCGAATGACTGCTCCCGCCTGGTTGAGGCGGAAGGGAGTGTCAGACTCTTATTGACTAAAAACCACCGCGTTCCTTCTCCTGCACGTCGAGCCGGAGCCCCGGTTACCCGTTAGGTTCTCCGCGAGTCTACCTACCCTAAGGGTGAATTATTACAATTGGATACCTACCATACTTGGCGGAGAGTATTGGTAATCGTCTATTTTTCTTAACCTTTCTATCAATCTGTGTAGATTCGATGATTTAATAGTTCTTTAAACTGTCAAACACTAAGCGGTCACCGGTGACCGCAACCTATTGTTCTTTAATTGTGTCTATAATGACGGTACTCCACGAGTTAAAACATATAGGTGATCCTACCTCTTTGAAATAGGTATTATAAATGCGACATTATCGAAGATACAGAGCCATGAAATCATCATCATATTGTTCAGTTGACATCTTTGAATTATTAGAAAATCTACGTCTACAAGCTCATTCGTTATTTTATGCTCTAATAATTCATTTTCAGTATAATAGGCGATTACAATGACAAGACATTGGTCGTGTCATTTTAACGTTCGTGGGTATATCTGAATATTATTATGTAGACTTATCATGTCAAGACAGCTGTTTAAAAAGTACAGATAACTTTTGTATCTATGGCTAGAAAAAAAATAACAATAAAAAGTTTTTGTCTATGAACTTTCGTCATGCAAAAGTTCATTAAACTAGAACACGTTATTTCGTACACTTTAAATTTGTTCGTAGGTATCACGATAAAATAATTATGCTATGATAGTGCTTCAGTGTAAATAGATAAGCTGTGATAACAATGTCCTTATTGAGGGAAACAAGTTACTTTTAATTGTATATTTTATCGTCAACATACGATAGCGAATTTTAGGGCCTCAGTAACTTTCATACGTCAGGGAAACCCCCGAATGAGGTCAAAATAGGCATCCCAAGGTTGTGGTCTTCAAATTTTGCAGGTAACAGAATTGGGACGCCCTGGCCTTTGTGGTTGGACGAATAATAGTAACCTCGTAGTCCGATAAGCGCGTAAGACAATGATGACACATCCATCAAATATGAATAGAAAGCCTGCGTTCATACATATTTAAATTACGTAATTATTTTGGTGCACAATACACAAAGCTAATGTGGAATTAAATTAATTTAATGTGAAGAAAGAAGGGTCACCTAATTTCGAGTAAGAGTTTACTTCATTTCGGGTGACATATAAAGTTTGGTAGGTCCTTTAGTCACAACTTCATTCCATTCATTTTGTTACAATCATAGCATAAATCAATATCAGAGGCGTTCCATAATCAAAACGGAAGTGTTACTGGCAGGATGATAATTATTTTTTAAATGTTAAACACATTAATGTTTGCCAAACAGAGAAATTCTAAAAAATAAACTCGACTCACCCATAAATCCTATTAATGCTAGCGCACTCGTGGTTGCCGCGTAAAAGGAAGAAATTCTCTGGGTACTTGATCTTGTAGGCGAGGAGTAAACATATCGTCTCCAGGGATTGCTTGCCACGGTCCACATAGTCTCCGAGGAACAAATAGTTGGACTCTGGAGGGAAGCCACCATATTCAAACAACCTCAGCAGGTCATAGTACTGCCCGTGGATGTCACCTGTTGAAGAAAATTAAGAATTTAATGTTACTTGTCATACTGGATTGGCTCGTTCCTAGAGATAACACACTGCATCTTATAGGTGAATGAGATCACAGTTGTATATTTTATAGTAAAACATACAATAAACAGTTAATAAAGGATTTTTTAAGCCATCAGTAAGAGTTTAGAGTACAAAGAACATTTATGTGGTCAATAGTTCAGCCTAAGCAATACTTAACATATTAAACGCCATGGGAGTTAACAATGACCAATTTGCCTTCAAGAATTTTCTATTGGCAGTCAAAGCTTTAAGGAACTTATAACTTTCAGTAATTTGAAGATTTATTGCTCTTGACCCCAAAGAGATCAGACAGTTCAAGAATAAGGTTGGCGAGGAACATTGAAGAATTACTCGGCAAGACTCATTGTAATACAATGAAAGTGCAATTATGTCAATTAACTATGTATAAAGGGGTTTCTAATGAAAAAAAAATAACCTCACCCAATTGTACGACGTGCAATGTTATAGAAGACGTTCAATATCTACTGATGGATTGCGTCAGGAATCAAAGTCAACAGAACGATCTGGTCAATGAATTCCAGCTAAATATACAAGAGGTAGGGTTGATACAATCTATTTTAGCTCAGCCAAATTCAGAATTAGCAAAACGATTGTGTCAGTTGATGTATTTCGTTGACTAAGACTAAGTTAATTAGGAACTTTCATGTTTAATTTTAAGGTTTTGTTTATTTTGTTTATATGTATAATGGTTGTAGGTAGGTAGTATTAGGTACGATGGGGTTGGCGTATCCTCATGGATAAAAACCCTGTATTAATTACATGTAGAATAAAAAAAAAACTACGTATAAAGTTCGTAATTGGCATGATATCAGTAATTGCATCACTTACCATGTGCTCACGCACATTGGTTTTACTATCAGATAACAAAATCTGATAGCTATTAGATTAGTCATGAGACACACTGTACTACATACAGCATGATTCTATTGAAGAAAATACCTATTTTTTTATTACTTTTTAGAGATAACATAGAATGATAGTAGAACAAGTTTTTCTAGGTATTAAAATCTCGAAAACAACGACATTATGGCGTAGAAAGCAATGCAATAATGATAAAATTTTGACTAATGTGCTATGAGAAAGTATGTTAAATAATGCTTATTCATCACTTCTGTGTAAAACAAAGCCTTGCAGTAAGACAGTTTACAGGTGTATTTATTAACCACATACTCAAAATGAAGCCAATAACTTTAAGTTACCTTATCAACATTAAACTGTCAAACACCAAGCGGTCACCGGCGACTGCAACCTATTGTTCTATAATTGTGTCTACAAAACCGGTACTCGACGAGTTAAACAGCTAGCCTAAACATTGTCCAAAATCAACTCGTCACCAAGAAACTATGTTAGAAAGGGAAATAAGTGATTTCTTACAATTAATCATTTCTGATAAGATTGCCAATGACACAAAACTACTGATAACATTGTACTGTCATAACTCTAGCAAGAAATTATTTGATTTTTGATAATAGAAAATGTGTAAAGCAAATTGCTGGACACAAGGTTGCTTCTTGATTACTTCAAGGTTTATTTGAACCTTGGTTTTTATATTTCGATAATAAAAGAAATTTTAAGTCTGGTGAAGATAAAATGAGCAACAATACAATATATTGATTAAAAATTTAAAGTCATATTGAATGTCTTTAACTTAGTAACTTTAGATTATGGATTATTTATTTATTGTTTGTGTATTATGCCTGGTGCACGGTGATAAGCTTGGTACATGTGCTATATGACTATTAACAGAACTGGATAAAGGGGGGAAAACCTATAATAAATCAAGTATTATTATAAAATTATAATACAGAGCAGATTTATTTATTTAATATGCTTCATGCACAAAATGTACAAATAGGTGGACTTAATGCCGCAGGCGTTTTCTACTATGAGCTAACATTAATGAACATATACATAAGCTCATGCCTAAATAATAATAAAAAGTATTTACTTTGGACTGCCAATGGCTACAATTCTGACATACCTCTTTCGCTTCATCAACAGTCATTAACTTTTTTATGCATTTTTGTCGGTTAAGGGTACTTTTAATTAACAAACAATAAGACTAGCTACAGTTATCTATGTTAAAATTGTTTTAGGTAAATAACACAGGTTTTAATCCCTGAAGAGCTAGGCAGAGGTCCACACATTTCACATTTATGCTATATACATAAGTATACCTAGTTATTTTACCAGATGAAGTCTGACCACTAAGTTTATGAAGATACAAGGCTCATAGTTATACACCAGATGTAATTCAAGACTCTAATATTACTATACTTAATATATTGTTAGATAATAACACCAGTTTCTATAGTGTTGTGCATATGTATACATTAGAACAATACTAGCAACTTAATAGAAAAGATTATTTTGCCTTAGTAAAGGATACCATAGAAGATACACAATTTTTATATTAATTTTTAAGTAAGTACACAGTAAGTTTTGGCACATAAAATTGTGTGAATTTTATTAAATTAAACATTAAGGCGGGGTCCGGGGTGATGATTTTGACAGTAAAATGAATGTTGGACATTTGATAAAATTACTTTACCTACAATGTAACATACAATTATGAAGATTTATGAATGAGTAATTTACATTTTAAATATTAGAAATACTTGTGCAATACACTGGTATTGCACAAGTATTTCTACTGAGCAAAAAAGCCTTATTATTGCTACTGAGCAAAAAAGCCTTATTATTGCTACTGAGCAATAATAAGGCTAATATTATCGATAATAAGGATAGAACTAGGCTCTATGAGAACACCACACCAACAATTTATTACATAGTTTAATAAACATTTCTTAACCAATTGGTAATTTGATTATTAACTGTCTGAAGCTAACGTGTAGTCCCACAGACACCGCGAAATACAAAATCACGTGTTATACCATCATTTTTCAAATACGAGCATCACTGCTGCGAGTACCTTACTGTATAGTGCTCGCTATACTTTAATTCTACAAAAATATTTGCTGTTGAAATGGTGTCTGGTATAATATACACCTCAGTTGAATTGTAACAATTTAACCACGTCAGTTGCAGAGGGTTAATTACAAGCAACAATACCAAGAACTTGTTGAAATGTCTGCACAATCATTATTATAAATTGGTGTTTAATCAATGACAATGATAAATGTATGGATAGTGAAAAGAAATTGAATCATGCATTTTTTAAAAATTACATTTACTTATGTGCACAAGTAAATAAACAAAAGAGCTATATAAAAACCATCTGAATACCATAATGTCTATATTATCTCCTTTTCTCTCGAAAATGATGTTATATGTTTGAATCTCCACTGGTTTACATAAGTTATCAAGTCTCATGGATTAGTTATAGCCTTTTTTAACTACGGGGGCAAAACCTTCACAAGGCACAATGCTTATTTGGAGAAAAATACTAGGATTTTTGGATAAAGTATACCTAATAGTACAAGGTAACTAAATCGCAAATGAATAAATTACAAATACAAGTAAAAGGTATAATGATATCATGTAAGAACCAAAGCATTCGATGAGTTCATTTATATCGAATCTCGTTATACATTTGAGGATAATACACGATTTCCATTACAATAACATAGTCAAAAACCGATTTGAAGCTAAATTTTTACTTTTAAGCAAAAGTTTATATGTAATTCAAACAAGTTCCCCGTGGCGACGTTTACGGTCACAAACGCATTCAAGATTTAAATCAAGGAAAGTTGTCAATAGTGGGTAATTAGCGAGCATTCAACAAAATACCTTCACGTTATATTTTTTTAGCGATGTTATAAGGGTTCAACAATGACATAAACGCTCAAAAATGCAGTTTCATCTTTTCGAAAGTAGAAGGTTGCATTCGAAAGTATATGTATTGGTTAGAAATAGGCGTACAAACTTGTACTTACCGCAAATTTTAAGCGGCGCTTCCAATTCGAGTAATATTGGTTGTGACAAGAATATTTCCCGCGATTTCAAGCATAGCCCTTTGATCTCTATTTCCGTTAACTGTACATTCATTCCAGGCTTTTCGCCCCGAACTGAAAACAAACGTAAACATATCACTAACACGTAAAAACCACAACTTATTCACACATTAATCACTTTTTAACACCAATTTTGTTATGTTTCACTGAGTTTAGGGCGGAACACTTGTAACTTTGTTTATTTGAAACCGTATCAACATTTACCTTTTAATAATTTTTTTATTACGTTATCGATGTTTAACTCATCTGTGTCTCTGTCTGCCATTTGATATAATTATTGTGCACGAAATATAGCTAAATAGAACAGGCAAAGAAAGGAAGATTATGAAGATATTTGCCGATTTGTGAAAGGTACAACCTATTTCAATTCTCGGCTAAAATGAATTTCAATGGCGGAGACATCACTCACACACAAAGAGGATAATAAGTATAGGGGATCTCACACACACAAACAAGAGAAACACATCATCAGTGTTCCCAGCTTATAAATTCAATCTACCTAAAAAATGTGGTAAAATAGAATTCAAAAGAAATGAACAAAATCGTAATTAAAATAATTAATGATTGTGTATAATAATAATTACTAGGATAGTGGAATTTCATATAAGCTAATAACAATAATTAAATATTCAGACATTTCCATGAGAAAATTAAGTTTAAAAAAGTTCAATGATATTAAAATATTTTGCTTTTAACAATACATACACATTTTTCAAATATTATAGGTAGCATAAACAAAAATTATATAAAAAAAATATTTTGTTACAAAAAAATTACTATTAATATTTTTACTAGTATTATGGTACTTTTCATATGCTTACAACACAGTAAATTTTGAATGTTGCAATATACAAAATTTAAAATGTTGCCATAATATAAAACATAACAAATGTTGCCCTTAAATGAAAAAATAACTACTATTTCACCAAAATCACCCTATAAAAACTCTCTAAAAAAAAAAATTAAAAATTGTATTTGTATTTTATTTCCTATTATTGATTGAGAATTGAGACAACGATCAATGAGCGTCTAGTTCCCTTTCCCCGTTCACTTACACTCTTTGGGGTCTACAGGAAAGATAGGTTTTGTATAGTTATTTTTTTATTAAAACTTTGGCCCACACTAGGATTTTCTCCTGTCCCATTGTATGCCACAAACATACAAAATCACATACACATGACACCCAGACCCGAAACAACAATTTATAGATCACACAAAGTGTTGTTCCGTGTGGGAATCGAACCCGCGTCTCGCTTCATGGCAGCCGGTTGCTCAGCCATCGCAACAACCGTGCAGTTGAAAGTTAGTCAGTTAAAGTTATATTTAACCAACGCGACGTTGAATAAAAGGCGGACATCGTCTCTTGAAACAATGACTTTGGCACCTGGCTTCTACAGACTTATACGCAATACATGGCCATCGCGTGACATGGCCTGTCATTACACTTCATACATTGCGATGTTCTAAGTACCTACATGCTTATTTAATATATCACTACAATTTTTAGGGGTACAATCATTTCTACTTAACATTACGTCCGCCTTTTATTGAACGTCTTTTTTTTATTGCATAAGCCGATGAACAAGCAGACGGATCACCTGATGGTAAGCAATCGGCGCCGCCCATGGACACTAGAAACACCAAGGCATTACGAGTGCGTTGCCGGCCTTTTGGAAATTGTGAATTTGAGGATTGTGGAGGATTCGGGGATTCGGGAGACGGGGACTCGGGGGTAATTGGGCCTCCTGTAACCTCACTCACATGACGAAACACTACGCAAGCGTTGTTTCACGTCGGTTTTATGTGGGGCCGTGCTATCTCTCCAGTTGAGCCGGCCCATTCGTGCTGAAGCATGGCTCTCCCACATTTAACTCGTTGAGTACCGTCATTATAGACACAATTATAGAACAATAGGTTGCGGTCACCGGTGACCGCTTGGTGTTGTGACAGTTTAAACGTCTTTTGACCTTTTTTTTTAATAATCATATTGTGCATAATTTTTTCTTATTACATTCTTATTAAAAATAATTTTATCATAGTAGATTCGTAGCTTTTTTATCACCATTGGAAATAAAACCAGAATTTGAATGTTTAACCAGGTATAAGTATTTTATTTAACACTTTTTACAATAAATTGACGAAAAATTCAGAATAAGTTAAAAATATAATGTGTGCCAAAAAGTAATATCACAACCTTAACTTATAACGGCTTAGCTATGATATTATATCCGTTTTAAATAAATATGACCTAATATTGATTGAAACAAATGATTGACAAATAAATAATTATTCAGTCTTTCTTTCCTCGGAACGGATGACGTTTTCTGAAAATTAATAAAAGGGTTTGTAAGTAAACAATAAATAATGTAACAAAATATACGTTTAGAAAAATGATGAAAGTATAACAATAATATTATTAGTTTATACACACTTTAACTACTATCCAATATAGGAGTTTAGTATGAAACTTACGCTTGAAACTTAAACAAGAAGCTTGAAACTTACGCTGGTATAGTAAGTGTATAGATCTCGAATTTCGTGTTTATATCTTCGAGATGGAATATAGATTCGACGTATTCCTTTGTGGCAGGTACTGCTGGCGTCTCGAACACCAGGTTCATTATGTAATCCTCCACGCAACTTGAAAAATAAAAAGAAAATTTCATATGTAAGATTTGCAAATTTGACAACTTAACTGTCCCTAAACAATAAAATTTACAATTACTCCACACCCATTATTTTCTTAAAGTTCAGGTTTTTTGCTACACAACCACGTAGTTTTTTTAGAAATTGGTGCCACGTTCATATCAAAAATACACCCCAAACTTGTACCAAAAATGAGTCACATGTGACTCATGAACTTATTCTATGGACAGTTAAGTTGGTAAGTTGAAGATAGGCAAGTTTATGAAAGGTATTGTAAATAAATTAATTAATTGATCATATTAATTATTCTCCTATATCGTAACCGTTGTACAGAAACCCTCACCTGCAATGTTGCCATAGTAAAAAAAAATGGTAGCGCGCGAAAATAGTAAGTTACCTATTAATTGAACGGAATTCCAGTTCAATATTGAAAGATTACGAGTGGCCAGAATGAAGAAGAACAGTATAAAATGTGATACTTACTATGCACAAGGTTGGTAAGGTACAAGCTTTTCAATCCTGTTCGGTCGTATGATTTCAACGTATGGGTCAGCCACAAGTTTATTGGTGGGAGGTGCTGTTGGACCTTTGCGTCCTTTAGGCGTTGGGGGTGGAGGCTAAAAGAAATATAAGTAATCTTTGGTAGTATACAATTAACTATGCTTTTGCCTTAAACACCTATGTAAAAAGAAGAGGCCTTTCCAGCAAGCAGTCTACGTGTTCTGGCTTTTATTGATGAATTAGGGTATATGATGTGAGTCTATCTATTGCTCAATGCAGATATTTACTCAAAATCTTGTATCTTGCTGTCACATTTAGTTACGAAATTGGGCTTTGTGAATGAAAACCGATTATCAAAAATTGACGTTTAAAATATCTACCTATATGCACCTACCAACTTATTATTAATTTTAAACAGCAGTAGGTAATTACCTGAAATAGGTGTTAATTAGTGAAATCTGTAACAATCACAAACCTTAACAGCCCCGTAAGCAACTTGTATTAGACTTTTGACTTCCATCTCCAAGATCCCCAGGAACTTGGAGACGTTCCACTTGGTCACCTCAGTGTGGTTGCCGAGGAGAGACATTAATGAATTACAGTCACATTTCGCTAATCTGAAAGTTGAAAAACACATTTTATTTAATAGAACTGTGTCACCATCTTTTCGGTCTTCTTAGCCTTTAAAGTCACCATTCAACCTACTTACTAGGTACAAGAAGCCTGTCCTTTTTTTAACACACTTCTCGGTTTTAGAGAAACTATCGGCCGTAATTTGATTTTATGGCTAAAATCAACCTTAACCAGCAGACTTTGGATTGAGATTCAATTTAGTTTGAGTTATTAATTTCGCTCACAAATCTACTTCTCCATTCTTGTATTTATCGAAGGTCGACATAAACGATTCTTTCTTTATTTGCCCACTTTTTTTTTTTTTAAGGCGCGAAGTTCATCGAATGACTGCTTCCGTCTGGGTGAGGCGGGAGGGTCAGATTCTTACTGACTAAAATTCACCCCGTTCCTTCTCCTGCACGTCGAGCCGGAGCCCCGGTAGCCCGTTAGGTTCTCCGCGACTCCGAATCGGCATCGGCCCTGTTGGGCCCCATCTATGGTGGTTTGATGGCTCTTTGAGGCGCGCGCGGAACGCTCGGGTCTGTTTCTGGTCGGACGGGGAGTCACCCATGCTCACCGTCCGCATGCCCGCGCTTACGGTGGCCGGAGATCGTCCCGCGATCCCCGACACCCGGTGTGTCCTTCGCGATGGCTGGGTTGCGAGGAGGTAGCGCTTCGCTGCCTCACGCGTCCCGCCTCCTCCTTAGCTAGCATGACTGCTTCGCAAAAGGAGGAGACAGCATCCCAGTCCCCCTCGCTACGCATCATGGCCCGCACTAGGCCCGGACGCGAGAGGTCGCCATCGCCGATCACTTCCCTGAGGACACGGCGGTGCTCAGCCCACGCGGGGCATTCCGCTACAGTGTGTGCCACCGTGTCCTCAGGGCGGTCCCCGCAGTGATAACACCCGGGTGTTTCCTCCCGCCCCATCAGACACAGGTACCTCCCGAAACTTCCATGCCCGGTGAGGACCTGCGTCAGGCGGTAGGTGAGGACGCCGTAGCGTCTCTCAAGCCACTCCTCAAAGAGGGGACTTACCGCTGTAATGGCAGCGAGCCCAGCCCTCAGTTGCGACAGTCGTTGCTGCCATTCCGCCATGAGATCGCGCCGGAGCTCATCCCGCCACGCACTTATCTGGCGCGGCAACGGAGTTTCGCCCCGGCAACGTGCGCGCGATCATTTTCGCCTCCAGATCTCACGGCGGTAATCCGGCAAGGAGGTTCGCCGACTCCCCGGAGATCGTGCGGTATCCGCGGATCATTCGGATCGCCATGACCCACATCAGGTTCGGCGCCCAAACAGGGTTTATTGCCACTATCTGACATTAATTAACATATTAATAATGCTTATTATAGCAATTATTTGCTATAAATAATCTTTTTTTTTCAAATTCAGTGCAGATTTAGTCTAGACTCATGGTGGTGATATAATCGTGATCTTCGGATCCAGCCCAATTTGTTGGTTTTCAGCCCAAATTCCTGATCTAGACCGGGTGGACATAGCTAGTGCACTAGGGCAACCGCGCTACTGTGAGTGTAGTCTAGGACGTTAAAATGTGTTACCTATAATTATAACTTTTTAAAAATATTTAACTTGTATTTGGTCGCTCTTATTCCCTTCTACCTACTTGTCTTTGTTTATCCTTTGTCATTATAATCTATGCCCCATTAGGGGATAGTTTATGGATATCTTTCTTTCTCCTAGTCGTTTCCCAATTACTTATAGGGGCTATACTGCATCTACCTAGATCAGCCGAATGTCACTATTTACACAGACCAACAATTTAATTAAAGGCTGGGTTATAAAATTATTTTCGTCTTACTTGACAAGTTCGTCGATTCCCTTCAGCACCTTGAGAGTGGTAGCATCAGCTTGATTGTTGAGTTCTTGTTTCAACTGTGTACTGGCACGAAGTTCTGCCAATCGCTGCGTCATGTTTGCTATTCTTTTATCCTGTTGCTCCTCTCGAGCTTCATTTAAATCCCGCTGGTCAACTAGAATTTAAACCCAAGATATATCGGAAAGTACTGTTCCTATCGTACCTATAAAAATACGGTAACCTAATATAAATTAGGTTTTGATAAGCATACGTAGCTACTATAATGTAATTAAAGAATTCATCAAAATCACTTGAAAGAAGTGAATAACAGCAGTAAAAGACCGGCTAAATGGCTTGATTTGAAAAAGACCTTCACTCAGGTGTACAGGATGAAAAGGAAGTTAGAACTTACAGATTCTCTGCTTCATCACATCCATTTCTCTCCTGAGAATGATAGACTCCTGCAGCACTTGGCAAAGCAGTATGAAACAGGAGAAGTTCTCGATCTCCCCGATTTGGAAGCGATTAATGATGAGTGGCACTCTCTCGGTACCAGCGTAGGCCTAGGAAAAAACATTTTGTTATGTTTTTATTTTAGAAGATCGTAGAAGCTTTTGACAATTTTTAGTGGCATTTACATTACCATAACTTAACTCGTATAGTGACAGCAGACTGGAATACATTAATCACCATCCCGGCTCTTCTTGCGAATGTAAAGAATCGACCAAGGGACTATACATTTGATACTGAACAGTAACGTTATCTGATATACCAGAACTTTTAACCAGCGATCTGCAATGCACCTGCTGTTCTTAGCAAAGGGTGTGGAGATTATGGATTTTATAGAGAAGACCTAGTCCAGTGGACTACCACAGACAGTTGGTGATGATGATGATGACTGGTGTTGATATACTCACAAATATCTCATCAAGCAAGGCATCATGTTTAGCAATATCCTGTTCACAAGCTTGTATCTCTTCCTGCCTCTTCATCTCCTCCTTCTCATCAGCCTCGCAGATCCTACGTGAACCTTTCACTCGCAAAAACTCTTCGAGCTTCGCGAGGTGGTTCAGTTCACCTTCGAAAGCTTGCATCTCCTGTAAACAGCAGGAAATTAGTGGGCTATCAGTTTACCGCATACCGATAGATTGACATGTTCTATGATTAAGGTATTGCTATTTTTATTTTAATAACTGTGGTGATCCAACTAAGCTACAAATACCTACAGAAATATCCCTATTTAGCTGAAAGAGTCCTTTCCACTTGAGAGCTTCTAGTTTGCGACAGCATTCGTCTCTATCTGCGAATGCCACGGAGGCTATTTCAAATATATCCATCAGGTACATCTTGCCTTTGACCAGCTTGCCAATAGTGCGATTCCATTGGATGTTGAAGCCGTTTCTGTGTATTAAATCAAGAAAAGTAATCATAAGTGAAGTGTTGTTGCGTTATTACCTTCTGATAGCAGCTTCGCCCTCACGTTATTACTGAGATAAAAAATATATCTTATGTGCTCTTTGAGTACGCTGACAGAGTTCTAACTTGCGTATGAGTGTGGAAAAACGACAAACCCGTCCTTTTACGTAGAAGAGGCTCACGAGACCCATATTATTTAGTTCAACAGTGCATTGGCGATGATGATGATGATAATATTGTATAAATACGCCGTCCTGTTTTAATGTGAGATCAATAATTAAGGCTTTGACTGCCAAAGTGCCAATAGAAAACTGTTGACGGTAAAACGTCGGTCACCGGTGACTCCCATGGCGTTTAATGTATTAATTTATAAAAAATGATTGCAGTGGAGCTGTGGACTTACCTTTCCACAAGAAGCCTGTGTATTTCTTCTCGCACTTTCCTGTTATCCGTGTTGACTACACAGAACCTCTTCGTGGCGAGGTCAAGTCTGTTCTCCATACGTCGAAGACGATTGTTGGCATTCTCAATCATGCCTAGTTCCTGGGTAATTTGTATCTTATAAAAATTTTTAAAAATTTGCATCTAGCTGACCCGGCAAACATCGTACGGCCTAAAAATTTTGTTTTTCACCTATTAGACTTTCCCTGGACGTCCATGAACATTTGAAGACTACAATTAACCAAATCGGTTCAGCTGTTCTCGAGTTTTAGCGAGAATAACGAACGGAAGTTCATCTTTATTTATATATACATAAATTTTGATTGTAAAAAAAATCATTGTTGGTGTCATTATATACATTGCATGATAAGCATTTTGAGAAGATAGTTTTGTGATTAATCACACCCTAGTAGTGTTGGGTTGATTAGGTTCTTCTGGTGTAATAAAATAGCCCATATTTTGTAACTTTCAATTCGAAAGATCAAAGTGAACTCCATCATGTCATTCGTTGTGAGAATAATCTCGACCAATGACGGGCGAGAATGTGATCGAGCTGATTCCCAAGTTCGAATTGAAAGTTAGATACTTATCTTAGTTGACTCATTGAACTAGTTGGAGTTTTGTGGCTAAAAATATGCGCGGATCATCACTATTAGGCATTTAATAAAAAAGAAAATTATGAAATATAATATATGTACTTCAATAAAAAAAGACGTTTTTGTAATAGACATTAAATTTATTTTCCTTTGATACTCACGTCAGCTTCAGTGGGTACTTTTTTGGAGAGTTCAATGACATTCTTCTGTGCTAGATAGTTGAGGCAGTCTAGTTCAGCTTGCTGCGCCCTTTCATCCCTGAGCACTGACTCCAACTGTTCATACTCCACTATAGACTTGCGGGTCCCACTTTTGACGTTGGCGTCGCGGACTGCATGCTGTCCTTTTCTGGCAAGCTAGATGTAAGAGGGAGATAGATGTGGAATTTACCAGTGATCCTAAGGAAATTTGAGGATAGATTAGATTTTATTAATTGACAAACTTTTTTGATCCTAGATGGAGATGGTTGACGTTCATTGAAAGAAGCCTAAGTAGATACGTAATGACATAATATATACTAGAAAATATTAACTTTGTTAATATTTTGTTAATATTTTCTAGTACTTATGTATTATTCTCTGCATCGGCAAGACTCGTAACACAATACCTACTTTCGTAATAGTTCCTTTATCGCGGTAAAAATCAGTTGATCCTTCTTCTTAACATTTTGTTGTGTTCGAATTTCTTCTATTTAACTGGGGGTCTAATCTGTCTCAAAGATGGAGAGAAACTAACATTGATGCATAACAGCGTCTCATGAAGTTCGTGCGCGAGGATGCTGAGCTGCTTCTCTTGAGGAGCGAGCTGCGGTATACCACCAGCTCTCTTCGCCACGGTGCATTGCGGCGCGAGCTTCAAGTACTGGAAGGAACAACGGATAACATTGGGAAATGGGAAGGTTAATTGGGCCAACTCGTACCTACGATTGCCGAGCTATTGAGGCTTAGGATCACTGTGACATGGTACTATAGATATTTTACTGGAACAGAGGCCTTAGTACGAGTTTGATTAACGTTTAAAATATTCGAAACGAGGACGCGTTTGGCAATCTGATTGGCCGGCGACAATGAACCAACCAATCAGAGCCCCGAACGCGTCCTCGTTACGATTACTTTATGCGTAAAACAAACCCGTACTAAGACCTCAGAGTTTAGAATTGTTCTATCTTCACATTTGTTCACGCACACTAGAACAAGGACAGGGCCAGGCTACAAGCCGGGCGGAGGAGGCGCGGGGCGACTGAGGAAGCCGAGCGACCGCGCCCAACACAGCACTTCACCAAGCGACGACGAGCGAAACAGCTGTACCGAGTTTACTATAACCACGTCTATAATATATTTCTTATGCAGTCCGGTCGGTGTTTAATTTAATTTAATTTAATAAATTACCTGGCCTAAACAACATTCTTCGCCTATTTAATGAGACATGGCTGCACTCTCGTAAAATTTATCCTAACAAAATATCCGCCCCTGTTACAATATGACAACATACCTAACTCGACAATAGTGGCTGCTTGGCAAAAGTAGTTAAGCTAAACGTGTAAGGTAAACGAGAATGTCGTGGTGGCTCGGAGGTCTAAGACTTCTCATACATGAGGGTGCGGGTTAGAAGCCAACCAACAGCAAGTACCAATGTAACTTTTTCCGAATCTCAGTAGGGAAATATTACAGGGTTTTATACAAAAAATCTCAGTAGTAGCACGGAGTCTGGAATTGTGCCCGATATATGGCAATAGGCTCACCCCCTATTACATGGGACTCATAATATAAATAGTGAAAAGTGGGTGTTACATTATATAGTGGCATTAACTCGTCGAGTACCGGTTTAGCAGACACAATTATAGAACAATAGGTTGCGGTCACCGGTGACCGCTTGGTATTTGACAGTTTAAGTGCCGTAATGTGCACCTCTGTCTATCCCTTCGGGGATAAAAGGCGTGATGTTAAGTTTGAAATCGCCAACCTGCATTGAGCATGTGTGGTGATTAATGCTCAAACCTTATCAATGTAAGAAGAAGAGACCTTTGGTCAGCAGTCGCTACTTATAAGCTGTTGATGTGATAGAGAAAGAAGCAAAACTACAGTCATCCTTTTAAAGAGAAGGGAATGGATAAGAGGGGGGGGGGTTACTTACAATTCTCACAGCATTACTGAGTTCTGCTTCAGGGTCCACCACTTTTTGTTCCACCTGGTTAGGCTTCTTTTCTCCTGGAGGAGGCATTGCGGTAAATAGATCACAACATAGAACTTTACAACAAAAGGATAATAAACAAAATGTCTAGTAAACAAATATTTCTCCTCTACACAATGCAGTGGACAAAGACGTTTACTTTCTTGACGTTTTTGACAGAATTTTTTGAAATACGTTTTTGTTTCGTTTTGTATTTCTTCGATCTTAGTGAAGAGGTTGAGAGAAGAATGATGGTACCTATTTATAACGTTTTAATTAATGAAAATTAATGCTAATATTTTTCTATATGCTTATTTGGTAAGTACTTACCAAGAGCTAGGTTAAGTTAGTTTAGGACTAGTTCGCACAGCCAACGCAGTTTTTCATACTAGTGTTCAGACCGCAAAGTATTTGACAAATTTGGAAAACTGCGTAGCTATTGGTCTGCAACCGGCTTTAAGAATAGTGCTATTTTCTTTAAGACTGTACAAACTAACAACTTTAGGATGCTCCTAAATCATCATCATCATCATGTCTGTCATAAGACGCCCCACTGCTGAACATAGATCTCCCTCAATAACTTCTAGAAAAGCTGTTGAGAAGCAACCTGGATCCAGCGACTTCTTACGACCCTTATCAAGCCGACCATTCATCTAGAGGATGGACAGTGCCTTCTAAGTAGCCGCATGAAAGGACCGTTTTTCTGGTCACCATGATAGCGTAAACATAGCAAGAGTTTTTTGGATCCAATCACCGCCTGCCAAATTTTGAACGTCCAATTATGTGACACTTGGTATTAACATAACATAACATCATGCCTTTTATCCCCGAAGGGGTAGGTAGAGGTGCACATTATGCCACTGTACAATGTAACACCCACTTTTTCACTATTTATGTTATGAGTCCCATATAATAGGGGGTGAGCCTATTGCCATATACCGGGCACAATTCCAGACTCCGTGCTACTACTGAGATTTTTGAAAACCCAGTAATACTTTGCCCGACCCGGGAATCGAACCCGAGACCCTTTGCCCGGCAGTCGCGCTTGCGACCACTCGGTCAACGAGGCAGTCTTTCTGGCAGGCAGGTAATTTCTTATTGGACGAAAATTGAAAGGCTCACACTAGCGACATCGGGTGAAAAAATATACCCATTAATTTATGTAGAAAAGGTAGGTACGTAGTTAGGTGAGGACCTAACAGAGTTTCAAATAAAAATGCTGTTACAGTTTAAACTCATTCATTATTTATTAATTCAATAAACATAATTAATTATTTATAATGATAGGTATATCTAGTCACTATTAAGATCTTATAAATTACGATTATATAGTACTTAGGAAATTGTTTCTGAAAGTACAAATTGAACTGAACGATGGATTGGTTCATGACGTAAAAATATGTGTTAATTTACATAAACAACTCATTTGTATTTATTACATTACAAGAATTAAAACTGATTAATTCTTTTAGACAATAATCAGGGAAAAAACAAACAAGTAAAAAGTTGCCAAGTTCTATGTTTTGGTTGTTACCTACACATTTTATTTTATTTCTTGTAAAACAATTGATCATTTTTAAACGATAAAAATGAGATTGTTGTTTAAGAAAGTCAAATAAATTGCGATTAATATTAGTTTGAATAAAAAAAATGACAGGAAAAGGAGTTCAATTTTAAAAGGATATTTTTTATAAATTATGCAATGAACGTTTTTTTGTAATGTAATAATATCAAATAATTCATAGAAAAATGGAATGACTAAGAAGTTATACTCGCCATAACAGTGTTTGTGCTAAATAGAAAATTAAATTAAAATACAGAAAATCATTGTTAAAATTAATAATGTTTTGCAAATTTTATTTCTTGTAAGTACAGCAAAAATCAATAATTTTAATTCAATAATTAGTTCAGTCTTAAAAATAAATTAAGTACCATAATATCTCCGAATAAGTGACAAATTTATTTAAGGTATTTTTAACCTTATTATAATTAATAACACAAAGTACAAAGTTAAAATCGTGCAACTATATACATATAAATACATATTGCTGTTATTTAAATTATTTTTGCATTATTTCTATTGCATTGTTAAATATTAACCGATAATTTTGTCATAGAATATAGAAAAATGGGAAAAATAATTCTTACGAAAGATTGGAGTTGGAGCGATGCTAACGCCCCTAGTAGGTATTCATGGTACTAAGTAAAAGAATATTTAGTAAGAAATGTATCTTCACCATTATTTTACAATCTAAAGACAAATAAATAACTCAAACAATGCTTTTAAACAATTCAATTACAATTTATTGTAATTATTTTATTCACATAATTTCATTGATAATGTCATAAATCATTAAATTAATAAATTATATTTCATTGCACATTATAATTTGAATATAATTAATCTGGATTAAGAACTGAACTGAGAAAACGTAATTTTTAAATTTAGATTTCATTATCTCAACAGATTTTTAAAGTTTTGTTAAATCACGATTGACTCAAAATTTTTAATTATCTGTATGATTTCAAAATGAATATAAAGGTAAAACCAGTAGTGAAACATGAGCAATATATTACTTTAAAACTTGAGCATGTTTGTAAAAAAAGATAATAATATTAAATATATTATTTCTGTCTTGAATCTATTCTTATTGGTACTATCAGTATGGTAAGATTTTCACACATTTATTTTATTTTACACTCAAATGCATTACAGAGAGCGTTGAATCTTGATGTTAATCAGGTGAATATGCTCACGAGTCTCGAGTATAAAAACAAATAAAGAAAACTATTTTTGAACTTGGCGAGTTCACTGCCGTGCACCCGATTTTGAAATTGAATACCTTTTATATTTTCAAGCCAAGTTTTCTTTAAAAGTATCGGTGTGAAAATCTACCAAGTTATATGTTAAGGCTGTATCAGTATTACATAGTTATGTATATTTATTTTTTTAATAATAAATACAATTGACATTTTCTATAGAAAAAGGCACTTTACAAGGCCAGGTACTTTTAAGGCACAGAACTTTATTTGAGTAGCAACTACTTCTATTGCAAAATAATACATACATACATTATATTTAATTTAAATTATGTGATAGGTAGGTTCAAATATTTTACTAAAAATTCGTGAAATTTTTTCTACACACAAAAATTATTCTAAATATTCCACCAGATCATGATCAAATCGCGTTTTTTACGCTACTGGGTACTGTCGACAATGACCGGGGAAAGTGATACTGTCTGGCTACTTTACCCATACCGTCATAATTAGAAGTCCATTCTGATTTGACTACATTGAATACCAGCCATAGAAATATTAAAAACTTCTTTATTACTTCAACGATAACAGCACTGATGTATCATGTGATCACAAAGAGTTACATCTTGTAGAATTGCCACCCTACTATCATGTAACACACCATCATCACATCATCACCATCACCATTCTAATATTTTTTATGAGATAAACCGGTAAACGAGTAGACGGATCACCTGATGGTAAGCAATCGGCGTCGCTTTGGACACCTGGAACACCAGAGGCGTTACAAGTGCGTTGCCGGCCTTTTGGGGCTTAGGAATTTGAGGAATGTCGGGAATTGGGAGATTGTGGAGGGGAGGGGGGATAGTTAGGCCTCCAGCAAACTCACTCACACGACGAGACACAATGCAAGCGTTGTTTTACGTCGGTCGTCGTTGAAGTATTTTGTTTAGTAGCTATTAGAGGGTGTATAAGCGATCAATATTACATGTATCAAATACTGATTGTTGATTTTGTTGTTTTGATTCCGCAAAATTTCCAGTGTTAGTTTACCGGCGTTCATCTCTTCTGTCCACAGCACTAGTACTTTAACAAAAAATATTTTAGCCGGTGTTGACGTTGAACCCGATGTGCCGTGTCTGACCGACGCGATGAACGCCTGGACAGAAACTTGTCCCAATACAGCCTTGCCTGACAACCCTTCCTCCCAGAGACAATGGGACGAGCCGCTTTGCAGGTTGGTGCATAATAATCTAATTAATACCAGCACCAATCCTGCGGAGTTAGCTCGCCTATTGGCTGTGGGTGAGTGGGAATCAGGTCTCTGGCTTCAGGCACTTCCGTCATTCAATATTGGCACGATGTTGAATGACTCAACTTTTCGGCTTGCTGCTTGCTTGCGTGTAGGTGCACCCTGTGTTTCTCCGCATCGCTGTCAATGCGGTGAGATGGTCGACCACCTCGGCCACCACGGCCTATCGTGTAGCAGAAGCGCGGGCCGGATAGCCCGACACGCCAGCATTAACGACATCATCCGTCGAGCTCTTGTCATCGCAGGTGTACCAGCTGTTCTGGAACCAAAGGGTTTGGCACGCGACGATGGTAAGAGACCCGACGGTATGTCCATTATGCCCTGGAAGCTGGGAAAGTCTTTGGTGTGGGACGCAACCTGTGTCGACACCCTTGCACCTTCTCATCTTCCAGTAACGGCGAGTTGTGCTGGTTCGGCTGCTGCCTCTGCAGAAAACCTCAAGCGGCGCAAGTATAACAACCTTGCTGGTAGTTATATCTTTGAGCCGTTTGGGGTTGAGACGTTAGGTCCGTGGGGTCCGAGTGCGCTTAAATTGTTCAAAAACATTTCGAAACGCCTGGTCGACACATCTCGTGACCAGAGGGCTGGTCTTTTTCTCGGTCAGAGGTTAAGCATTGCCATACAACGTGGCAATGCTGCCAGCCTTCTGGGTACTTTCCCCACTGACGTCGATGCGGACGAGTTTTTCGATGCCTTATAAATAGTTTATGTAAATAGTTGTTTTTGTTTTTTCTATAATTAATTTTAATCTTTAGTTGTATATATTTAATTTAGTAATATTTAATTTTAATTTTATTTAAGTAATAGTTAGTTTTAATTTAAGTTTTTTAATGTAAGTAAATATTAAAAGTAATAAACTAAATAGTTTGTCATGAATACTGATTGCTCAATTTTAATACAGTTGGGTATGGACCAAAGAAGTAAGCCAGACATTATCAACACTAACCGGTCAAAGTGACTCGAGACTTTAGTCAGTGGAGCCTACCAGCATTCAATAAACGTAATGTAAATAATATGGCTATTAATGTTCTTCATTATTTACCAATCTATTTTTTCTAATAATCTAGAGAGCCTGTTTCACCACGGCGTAATATATTAACTAATTTTGATGTAAAGACTGAGTAATATCATTTTTGAAGGTAAAATTATTATTTTCTTGAAAGCAGTTATTTTAAGCGCGTTTTATAATTTACCCACAAAGGCATACTTATATAACGTGATTTTAGTTTTTACTGAACTGCACAATGCAAGTTGGGTATAATGAAATTTTTCATTATACGTTTCAGGATGATATTTTATTAATATAAAGCTAAATTAGATACACAAGCATTAGATATTAAATATTAAATTGGGTGTGACCTTCTGTCTACCACGAACAAATTCAGTGTGAACCCATTTGAAAGCAAATAATTCTCAAAAAAAAACAAAAATTGGGAATGCAATGCTTCACTGTCTATCACCAATTCTGTACTATCAATTAAGATTTTTTCTAATAGAAAAATCTAATTATAATGCTTTGTTCCTAATAAGGAATTTAATCCTTCTGTCTCTCAAGACCACAAAGGCATACTTATATAACGTGATTTTAGTTTTTACTGAACTGCACAATGCAAGTTGGGTATAATGAAATTTTTCATTATACGTTTCAGGATGATATTTTATTAATATAAAGCTAAATTAGATACACAAGCATTAGATATTAAATATTAAATTGGGTGTGACCTTCTGTCTACCACGAACAAATTCAGTGTGAACCCATTTGAAAGCAAATAATTCTCAAAAAAAAACAAAAATTGGGAATGCAATGCTTCACTGTCTATCACCAATTCTGTACTATCAATTAAGATTTTTTCTAATAGAAAAATCTAATTATAATGCTTTGTTCCTAATAAGGAATTTAATCCTTCTGTCTCTCAAGACCAATGATTCTTCAATGGTCCTTTTGGCAATCTTTTCCTTTTTAGTACCTTGATATTACTCAGCCTTTAAAAAATGTATAACGAATGACAACACTATCAAATTCATAGTTACCGTGGTAAAAACAGGCGGTAAAATTAATTTTACACTTTAGGTGCACCAAACATCTCACTTAAAACCAAGATTTACGTATATAAGTACCAACTATACATACATAGTTAAGGTAATCTCAATTATTAAAACGTTATTTACAAATAAAGCAATGGATATGTTAGGTTAGGTTTTAAAATGGCTGACGTATTAAAGATGGCGGATTACATGACTTAAATCTACTAACGTTAGTTCACATTTTCGTTTCTAATCGAATCGTATTTATATTTCTATCGTTAGTCATCGTGAAACGGACAAAAGATGATAATTCTCTTGGATTTCCATCCGTTTAAACTTATCTGTTGTACTAAATCCGCCCTATCAAGTAATTAATTGCCAAATGCCAAAATTTACCAGCCATTTTACAGTGAAAAACTAAAAAGACACAATAAAACATTAAAAATTAAACGTAAACTAACTATAAACAATCTAACTACGACACTAACTATCACTGCGATAGTATAAACATCACACGGTTTATAAAATAAAATTAAAAAATAACCTAAAAACTCGGTGATTGCGAACGCGTCCGTACGGTGAATCAAGATGGCGGTCGCTGTTATGAATTTTGATAACGATAGATTTTTGTACAAAAGTATTAAAAATAAACTGTAGGCAGCTGGTAATGTTGATGGATAGTAATACTTGATGATAACAAGGTAGAGAGTTGATATGGTAGAGTGGTGTATGGCTTCATAGAGGCGCACCAAGAGTGGGATACAACAGATCACCGGTGAAAAAATCCGAGAAGTCGAGAGGTTCTGGTGGGTGGAGGCTGTTCTGGAAGCTTCCTTCGCTTCTCTTGTGTGGTCAGCTTGTGTTTCATCTGCTCGTCGATGAGTTCCTGCATGTCCATCTGTAAACATTACAAAGGATTAAGTAAGACCTACTTGTGACTACACCTATCGAGAAATCTTTATGCATTCAAGAGGAATCAATGGACCCTTCTGGTCCTTAGTACCTAAGTACTTACTGAAGGACCAGAAAAATGACACTGAAATTGTGACTGAAGTAAAGACATTCAACTTGAAAACATCACAACACAATTCCATTTAGTTCCACAATTTAAACATGTTGGTTAGTGTTTCAACGGCTTTTTAAAATTAGTCAAGCCTTTTACGAAGCTTAAATACTTCACGTTAATCTTGTATAAACTCAGATTCAGTACTTATGATTAGGAATTAGTAGAGCGAAACTGATTTTGGAAAGTTAAACTTAATAAAATTCTAGCTATGAATCACGAGAGTTGAAACCGAATATTTTTTCGTAAAAAGACCTCTAACATCTGTCGGCATTTCTTTTATTTATTTCCTTGGGTATTTTTATCATGCAGAAAAGAAACGTGATAGCGGTAACAAACACTGAACTTTTTATTGTTGAAATTAAATATTTGAGATAATAATCTTTCGTTTATTTTTTGCTCTCTTTCATCTTAATAGATATCTCATCTCATGGACAATATAGAGGTAATATTTCTTGATAGTGCTAGGATCAGATATTTGATGATTTCTTTTCGTACAGTTTTAATTTAGCATCGTTTCTATATTCCTAATAATTGTTTTGGTATGTCTTTATCCTTGAATACAGTCAGTTGAGCTAAAACAACCTTTCTCTTTACGAGTCTAATAATATTTCATCCTTTTTACCCGACTATTTTAATTCTAAATTCTCTCTTTTTATCCATGTCGACGACATACCTGCCACTGTTCAAGTTGTTGCCCAAGGTCCACCTTCTGGCGCACAGCTTCGTACAGCTGACTGTTGGCCTGCATCAGCTCCACCCTGGTCTTGGCTAGAGCCACCTGAAATATTAGGAACGTATGTTGATTACTCATTCTTATTCATAAACACTTGTGATAATATCCTCATTAATAGGCCTATTCGTTCTTGGCGAACATTTCTGCATGGAATAACCATTTTCATAAGAGATATCACCATTACTAATGCTTTTATGTCCATTCTGGGGGTTTTCTTTCATAGCCTAATTTCCAGAATCTATTTAGTATTTTTTAACTTATTTATCGTACCCACTAATGTCGTATGTTCAAAAGTCACTAGATCAACGAAATCTTTGTCAATCATAGCATGTTCAATGGCTGATCGCGCATCGATATTTAATTTGGTTTCCTTACCTCAGCAGCCTTCTTCCTCTCGATGGCCTCGTCTCTCTCCTGCCGAGCCTTGGTGACCGCTTCATCGTTCTGCAAGCTGCTGTAGTTGGCATCATTCAGCAGCTTGTCACGCTCCTCGGCGGCTGCACGAAGTTCTACTTCTGCTACTGACAGCTGGAACAGAAGAATTTAGAGTTAGTGATTTTCGTTTGTTACATACCGGACTGCATCAGAAGGATCATTGTTTTTGATCTAGAATATTTTGTAAGCCTCGAAAGAGAGAAACACACAATTACATAATGAAGGGAATTTGACAAACAATTTGAATCTGGGATTTTGTTTGTTTGTTTTTTCATAACATCTAGACATCTAGATTAAGAATTTACTGATAAGGTAGGACAGATATAGGTCTAGTAGTCGACTCAGCCTCTGTACCAACTAAAACTAGAAAACAGTCTCCTTAGAAATAAATCAAGAAAATAAAAACCCACAGAGTATACTATAGTGCGGTTCCTAAAACGCTTATTAAGGCTCATACAAAATCTTTTCAATAGAGAGATATTAAATTCAAAATATGGATATTTCACAAACATCTCATACAGTATTGTTTCTCTATGTTCGTCTTCGTATCTCCCACGGTTTGTATCCGCATTGACTGGTGTTTCCACGAATAGGTCAGGCTCAGTTCTGTCGCTATTGTTTTACGATTGCGACGCGCATCGTAAACCACTGTGTTTTCTTATGAATCAAGGAAATGATTTAGATACATTTCGTTTTATTCAGGCCTGTGGTTAAATTGTATGCAGATTTTCGTACCACATACCTAGGTAGGCTTTTGGGGGGGGGGGGGAAGGAAATCATCCAATGAGTTCTTCCGCCTTGGGCGAGACGAGAGTGAGTGTCAGACTCTTACTGACTAAAAACCACCCCGTCCCGGTGTCAAGGGGTCGCCTTAGTTTAAAAAGTCTCTTATACGTATAGTCTCCTTGATCTAAAAAGGCCATTCTACTGCGGATCCTAAAGCAGCTGACAGCTCAAGGAAACGCAAATAGACAATTGAAAAACTATTCAACAACTGCCTGTAAACTTTCAACCTTGAACAGAACAGCAAAATATGATCTCGGCCATTATAAATGACCAAATAAAAAAAAGAAAGTGGGCCATTGCATGTTACCCACACATTTATGGTAGATCATTGCTAATGTGAAAGAATAATGATGTCGTGTAAAGAAAATAATGATGTCGTTTGTTACGATCGATGTGTTATTAAATCGTAATAAAAAGTCGTGACTGCAAAACTAAAAAAGGCTTTGTTTAGTTTCAAACTGCACTGATTCATCGTTTTCAGGAAATACGTGAGTCAAACTGTATGTGGTGGAAAATTTACTTCCTAGTTCTGTCAGATTTTAATAATAATAGCGGGTAAGTAAGTTAGGTAAACTGTATCTCTACAGATATGGTACCTATTGGGGGAAAACCTTCTACTTTAGTCATATAAATATTTATTGTATTTTCGAAGGAGACCAAACTAAGTGTAATTCAAAAAAGCATTAGACCAAACACGAAGCCATTGACCACACAACCAAATTAATAGTTTAATTACACCAAGTCTTGAATTTTGAGTTCAACAACCTTAATCATAGCCTAAACCTATTCCAAACTAAAGCTAAAATAAGAAAGAAAAAAGCCTATACTTAATTAAACAATCACCATTTTAAAAACACCGAATCAAAATGGCGGATTGGATTGACGGTACAAAAAACGCGGGAATTGTAACAAAATGCCCAGTGTACGTTGTAGGTGAGGGTGATTGACCTCAGTGACGTGTGTCTGACGTCACTAGGGTCACGCCATGCGGCAAGCTTGCAGTCTAGTTTACAATTCTAGATCTCAGGCTTAGATTAGGACCTAAGGGTTCAAGACCTTATGAAATCTGTGATTTATATGAATCTGTATGTATTTATTTATCATTTTTATCCTTGTGACTATCCATAACTCATTGCTATCTATTAGTTTAGTTAGGATGATTACTTTTACTCTTAAAATATGTAACTTATTCAAAATTTATATTGTAATTTATAAGTAGAATCAATCCGTCTTATTACTGGTTTAAACCCGGACTATATGATCTAGGTTTGTTACGGTATTAAAGCTAGTACCAGGACTAAAATTTGTTCGAATTATAAAACTAAGACTATTCGGGGATCAGCTAGTACCAAAGAAAGTCCATAGTCCCACAGATAAAAAAACATAAATAGCATTCTTTCATTCGTTCACTCAAGATCCACTTGAAGCAACGTTCCGTTCGTCTAAATATTGTTATTACAAAAACGCCTGAAATGCTTAAATAATTATGTATCAACACAAAATTATATCATAAATTGTTTTTTGTTTGTGTTACAATAAAGTGAACAAGCACAACTTGTATTTTGACGAGCTTTTTATAACCAAGTTGTCATATTTTTTATCACCTCTAGCGTGAAATGGAGCGACTTATAAGAAGGCAGGAGAGCACGAATCACGAAAAAAATATTGAATCTTTTTTATTATATAAATATTATTGTTTATTGTGACTGACTGGAAATGGAACAACAACTGTACTTATATCGAAAGTCTTCGTCACTCAAGTCAAAGGGATTTACACGATGGCGATGTCTGTACGATCGCCGAGACGTCTCTAATATGTCCAAATCTTCCAAATCTTTTAAATCCATAACATCAATCGGTTCAATATCGATTTTATAATTATAATAATATAGAAGATACACGTAAATATTTCTGATAGCTAACCTCAAATAACTTTAGTACCGAAGTTAAACTAGGGGTCTCGGCGGTTTAACTTTAGTACCATAGATAGTTCCGGAACTAGTGATAAACTTTGTTTTATAATAACGTTTTATTTAGTCATGGTTTAAACCTAGTATTAATCCTGGTACTAAAAATAGATCGGGTTTTGTAATAAGAAGATAATAGGTTTATTTATAAATTACTTATGAATCGAATGTGAGTACCAATACAAACCAGCTTTGGTTTAATGGTGCAAAAAATGGTGTAAAACTGCACTGAAATGTAATAATAATTAAAAAAAAGGTACAGGTTCCAGCCGTTTTGGAATAGCGTAGGTACGTATTATGCGATACATTACATACAGTACGAGTAGGTACTTATATGCATAATTTAATTTATTTTGTGTAAGTAAGTGGATTCAAAACTAGTTCAGTATTTAGGTACTGGTGATTAACGGTATAAATAAAGTACCGCGGTATTATGGTAATAAATAAATAAATAAATTATTACCTTCTTATATAAAATCTAACAAACTTTACTTTACTTCAGAATTTGACTCCAATAGCTGCTGATGTGTGCAACAGTGCAACTTGAAATATGAACATTTTAAATAGGGAAGTTATTTGTACGACCAAAAAGGCAATAATTTTATTTAAACTTTCGTGAGGTATAGCAGATTAATTATTAAGTATGTTATTAGTAGCAGCGCGACGGTCGCCGCGTCGCGGGTCGCGGTATACTGCTCATGAATATAAGCCTCCAGCATGGCTTGAAACTAGTCGAGCTCCTCGTCAAAAAGTTACGTGAGTAAGCCGAAAACATAATAATTAACAACAATTTCGTTATTTCGATTGGGTCCACTACCCTAAGTCGGGCAACCTAATTTTTAGTCTTCAAAAGCAGAATTGTTTTTTTTTAGACTGGAAAATCATCCATTGACTCGTCCCGCCTTGTGTGAGGCGACTGCACTGTTCGTATTCCTACTTCGAGTCGGAGTCCCAGTAAACCGTTGTCCGCATAAATATTTATACAAGAATGGTACTGCTACAATTTCTTTTTTTTTTCGCTAGATACGCATGTGCCGAATAACATACAGCCTTAGATGTCAAGGTTAATAAGGTATTACAAAAACGTGAACTCCTAACAGACTTATAAGGATTATCTTGTAGTGAATTTAAGTGGTTTCCTTAGTAAGTAGCCAGATTACAGAGGCAGCATCGTCGTTTGAACAATATGGCGGACATACGTAGGCGGTAATAGGATAAAAGCCCGCGAAATGTCACGTTAAATTCAACTTACGAAGCGAATTTTTGTGCGATGTAGCGCGGTGAATGTCGGTCTCTAAAAATGTTTGCATGTTTTTGCTGTCTTAGTTTGACGCGTAATCACATTATTGTTCATCGGTTCAAAGACATGTTCATTATTTATGAATTGTATTGATTCTCCGGTGGTAAAGGTTGGAAACCTATCAAGTTCCAAAATAGTTCAGGACAAATTTTAAATTATTTGAAGTCACCAATCCACCTTCCTGATGTTGATTATTTTGGATAGTCTAACATGACAAAATAGATAGCTATTTAATATTAATCTAAACGAGATCGAAATTAAGAGATATCAGGCATACAGCCCAATCAAATACATTGGCAAATTGCATTTCTTTAGACATTCCCTTGAACTCGGGCATTTAATTTAATTTAGCAGATATTATCTCTGTTAGCTCTTAATTGAAGCGTAACCAAGTATCAGTTAATTAGGTACCCTTCAAGTTACGAAACTTCATGATATGACAGATAATTATGAAAGAGCAAGGAGTTTGTGAAGTGACGACGTGTGAAAGAGGAGAATGGAAAAAGAAGACGCATTTGGGCTGTTCACTCTAAGCAGTTTAAGGGCAGGATGATCAGGAAGAGGAAGAAGACTGACTACAAGTCAAAAGCCCCAAGAATCGGAAGACCCACAAAGTGTCACTACTTTAAGAGTCTCCACTCTGCAAGCGCTTCAATTACAGTTCACTTTACAGCAAATACGACATAAAACATTATGACTTATATTACCAGAATAATTGAGAAAAGGTGAACGTACACTCCTTCCGATTTACGTCAGAAGATACCTTCCTTTAAGAGATAAGTCTTTTAGCAACGTTGATCACTTCACCATCAGATGAACAGTCACTTATCTGCCAATGCCCCACAAGAAAAAAACTAAAGTCTATAAATCTCTGCTTTAGGTCGAAAATCGGCTCAAGAAAACCAAAAATAAGCTCCTGGGTATTCACAAGATATTAAACTTATAACTTGCTACCAGAAAATTCTTTACTGACTCCTGTTTTACAAATATTACGGTGCACAGGCACCCGGAACGAGGTCTGTGCACTGCAATGCATTTTGCGTCACCCTCCGTTACAGACATTAATTTGTTGCGTAAACCGTTTAGCTCATTTGCTGTTTAAATACGTGACTCGATTTGTATTGTCTTTGTTAAGATCAAGATAATTGCTTAACGATCGTAAAATGGTAATCATGGTGGTTGTTGATTATTCTTCTCCATAAATCTAATCTAGATTTTGCAACTAAGACGACCGGTAGACAAATTCTTCCATTACTTTCGAAACTGCTTTTGTTAGTGTAATTAAAATAAAGATTGCATAGTAAGCACAGTGGTTGGGAGACCCACTGCGTTTCTTAAGCTCAGCCGGTATTCAGTTAACAAAATTTATGAACAGCTGTTTAATTTCCAGTATTTCTTGAAATAGTATCTACTTCATTCGCTCTATTCTCTTTGTTTCAAATAGCTTTTGTAGCAATAACTATTATTCTAGACCCTCTCTAATCTACCAAGGTTGTCCCAACATGACAAATATCTAGATCATGAGAATGCCATATGAGTAACACAGCTACCTCCGCCTACATGAGCTGTGGACAATATCCTAACGACCATCCTTGGCTTTGAGGTATACAATAAAGAACTGGTTTTAGTTAAATGGAAGCATTTGGAAATCGGTGAGGTCATGCTTAGGAACAATGAGGCCGTACCAAGCAAGATAGGAGTGACTGAGCTAGATTGTGAACGTGATATGTGAAACCTGGGTCGTTTGAAAATGTGTGTTGTTACTTGGGGTTTTTTTTGCCTTGCTCGTTTGTGGAAGTGGTTGAATTGGTTTAAGTATGAGGTTGAAGGTACTTCCTCCCTAGACAAATGGTACTTTTAAAATAATGCTATTCAAACGAGTGAATAGAAATGTTTAACACAAGTTTTAACGTAATTTGTATAATCTCTATGTCGATTTAATTATATGTTTACTTCTCTATAAATTCGTTCGATTACAATGTTATTATTAATATACAATTTTCCACGGGAACTAATTATCCGAACCGCATCGATTTACTTTACACCAACGATCGCATTATAATGTACGAACAACAAGTTAGATTTACCTCAAAATTAAAATCAATCGTTCGACAACTAAACGCCGACCACTGACCATCGGTCTAACCGAATCGATTTCGCATTAAATCGATTTAAATCGGTTTAGAGCACAAACGGTATTTCAATTGGTCTAACGTGCAGTAACTGTTGTCGACGTATAGGTATCGAAAGTAACTGTATCGATGAAATCGATACCTATTGGTTCATGTGGTTTGCAATGGAGAGTGAGGGTGATACATAATAGTAGGCCAGTTTCTGAACCACATAGACCTATTGTCATTTTTTTAAATCAAGCATGACCTCACGGTTAGATTTTCTCCAGCGTTGTATTTGAATTTACAAACGTAGATTTATAAACACGTCATTCCTCAAAACATCAAAAAGCTTGAAGACGAAAAGATCAAAATCGTTTCATATAAAAAATGTGATACGTTGCACAGCAATTGGTTGCACAACCACTACTGTGCTATCCGTAGGTACAGTTTAATATTATCTGTACTCTCTACGTAGACAATGATAAAGATGAATCCATCTCGGATTGAAGAGACAAGAAGAAGAAGAACTGTCGTCGTATATGAAGACTTTAGACTGTTGAAAGAAGAATCATGGATTCTTATTCGGACCGTTGGAAAGGTCCTTAATCTTTGTACAGTAATTGTCAACCATAGCACCAAGTGTGACGAAAATTTTTTGCTAATATGACGAGATTTGCAGGAGATTTGTAGATAGGTAAGTAGTTCGGTATACTTAGTTGCTGCAAAACCTACTAATCACGGAACACCGAATACCTAATTGTCAATTGACTCCTATTTATCAATTTGCACGTAAACGTAAGTTAAATTTGCCACATCATCGGCGATTGTGTCCTTACGGTAAAATATCAATGTGTATCGATCAATGCCTCATAGAAGCCTTTGTTGACACTTTTTGTTGTTCCATACAAACCGTTACTTTAGATTATAACATTCAATTGAAAATTTTGGCACGTGATTAACTGTTTGTATAGTTTTTTTACGGATTTTTGTGTTTGAAGGACCCGATAAGTTCAAACAAGTTGTTTACATTTTGTACACGTTTTTCTATTTTGTACTTTTTCCGATTTGCTTTTCGAACTGTAGAAAAATCTAGCGATAGCTACTATAATACTATATTAAGAAAATCGGTCCATCCATTTCTAATACGAGTCTTATGGTGATAACCAGACCAAAAATATAAATTTATGCGAAATAAATAATTAATCCATTTGTGAATTCCATTAGCAGGCAACCGCTTAAGATTCACAAAAAGATTACCAAAATTTGGGAAAATGCTAATGATGATGAGGATGATGCTGCCCGTTTATTCGCCGGTGGTACTTCTAAGATACACACAGAGACTAGGAAGTTTTAACAAAACACTAACCTTAGAAGAAAGATCAGCAATAATTTCATTCTTCTCATCGATCTGCCTCTCTCGTTCCAACGCCCGACGCGCATGCGCTGCAATGGAGTCTCGTACACGGGATCCTTCGAGCGTGGCATACGCTGCGACAGCATCTGCGCAGGCGGCGGCGAGCGCACCACGTCGTAGCGTCTCACCTTCTTCGCCATCCAGTGATGTGAGGGATAGATCTGAGTGGAGACCTGGAAAAGTAATAATAGAGTTATCTGTATAGCTTCGTGAAAAAATTCGTGTCTATAGTTTTAAATTAACGTACCAGACGGACATTAAAGTTTAGGAAACTACCCTATTATTACGATTGTGATTATGCTCGCATGACGTGGTAGTCGATGTACAAGCTCGAGTAGATAACAAGTTGGCTATATGTGCGTGTTGCTTAAACGATTACGGGCCCTTGTTGTGGCTTGAAAATAGTTAAGCAACGTCTTCAAACAGTAACATCAGTGAATAGTATAATTAAGAAGAATTCTGTAGTTTTTGTAGAACACAACTTGGAAAAGACTTATCCATTGACACGTGGACAAAATAAGCAATGAGATTACACTAACCGCGTCGGGAGAAAATCGTTTCGTGAGTCCTCAGCGAAAGAAAACAAATTACAAAACAATTCAAAGATGTCACATATAAAACAAAAAGATTCACATGCATTCTCAACACATCTTGTCGTAAATATATTATGTAAATTGAATCCATATTTATATTATAAAGATTAATAAGTGTTATAATATTTTCATAACAATCGTACCTACATGAAAGATGAGAAGAATCGATGCAAAATATTTGTGTATAATATTTTCTATTTCATTATTGTTTTTTAAGTTTTATGACGGTAATAAATAACCGTGTCGTGGTGGCCCGGAAGTTGAAGACGCCTCCTTCTCAAGCACGAGGGTGCGGGTGCGAAACCTACCAACGGCAAGTACCAATGTGACCTTTTCCGAGTTATATGTACTTTCTAAGATATTTAGACACCACTGACCAACGGTGAAGGAAAACATCGCGAGGAAACCAACCAACAAAACCGCCAACACGCATTGAGCAAGCGTGGTGATTAATGCTCTAACCAGAAGGTTAGAGCACTTCTCTTTCTGAGCAAAGCCTCTTCTCACATGTAGAAACATGTGAGAAGAGGCTTTGCTCAGCAGTGGGCATTTATAAGCTGTTGATGAAGACGGTAAGATCGGATAAGGTCGTCCGAATGATGCATATAGTAAGTTGGTAATGCTGTTATGCTAACTAACTTAACCATTCATTAATAAATCACATCAGTAATGTAGATAAACTCAAAATTAACCCTTGCCATAAGAATACACACAATAAACTAAACACTGCTATCAATGTTCCTAGTCATAACATCACGTCTTATAACCCCGAAGGGGTAGGTAGAGGTGCACATTACGACACTTAATGCCAATTTTCACTATGTATGTTATGAATCCCATGTAATAGGGAGTGGCACTATTCCAGACTTCGTGCTACTACTGAGCATATTGTGTTCCTAGTCGCGGAGAACCGGGGTAACGGGTTACCGGGGCTCCGGCTCGAAGCGCAGGAGAAGGAACGGGGTGGTTTATAGTCAGTTAGAGACTGACACTCCCTCCCACCTCACTCAGGCGGAAGCAGTCATTCGATGATTTTCCCCCTTTAAACTGTCAAACACCGCGAGGACACCGGTGACGGCAACCGTTCTTTAATTGTGTCTAGAGGTATAATGACGGTACTCAAAGGTTTAAAAAAAGTGTATATGAAGAACCACATAAAGTAGATTGTAATGACTAAGCATCCCAAGGCAACGTAGAACAACAATTCAAAAACTAGGTCAAAATGAACCAAAATTCACACAATACCAAAGAAAATAAAGCAGGTACCTACATAATGATGACAGAACTTTCACTATTATACACTTTCCCATAGTTTAACGTTCAGTAATTTCGCGTATTCACCACGGAGCATCAGTGGTCGCGGAAATATTTACAATGAGATCGGGGATTGATGATAAATTGTCATTCACGATCATTAGAGTGATAAAGTGAGATGGAGTTGAAGAGAAAGAAAATTGTAATTTTGACATTATAGAATGGCTAGTTGAGATTAAGTGGTATAGTTTTTTTTTATGGAAAAGTAGGCAAACGTGCAGACAGATCACCTGATGGTAAGCGATTAGCGCCGCCCATGGACACCCGCAACACCAGAGTAGTCACAGGTGCGTTGCAGGCCTTTTAAAAATAAATACGCTCTTTTCTTGAAGGTTTGAAGGTCGCATCGGTTTGGCAATACCGCCGACGATAGATCATGTTTAGTTTTTTCAAGTTTTAGTTCTATAGATGGGAAATGGTCCTGTTAAAATGTTTAAATGGCATGGCGGATGGAACGGAACCATTCCTCTTGTTCTAATCGGGCAAAACAAACAACTGCATCTATCTTGATGTTATGTTTGCGATTTGATAGTCCAAATTATCAAGGTGTATAATAGAACTTAGATATATAACGAAAACTTAAATTAAGGTCATTCTAGGAAGAAACCTCATTATATACCACATTACAAGTTTTTGGTAAAACAATGGTACTGAAATATACACACATACTAGACGATTCTTATCAGGAACAATATCGCGTGACTCCGCCTGACGTTAGTGTACAAATATCGACAAAAAGTCCCTGGGGATCATTGACCGCTCTTTAGAAATCAGTATAATCTAGATAGATGGGGTATATACTATAGAAAAATGCTAGAATTAGGTACTTCCGTCCGTACCTAATACATTAAGGTCTCATTAGGAAATTGGGATCGATAGAAACCAGATTGTGTTAAATTTTTCCATATTTCATGTTCAGCGTATGTAACCGCAATATAATAATGTTTTATAAGTGTGAGAGAGCCATGCTTCGGCACGAATGGGCCGGCCCAATTACCCAATCTCCCCTCAATTACCCAACGATCCTTAAACTCCTAATCCCCAAAAGGCCGGTAACCCACTTGTAACGCCTGTGGTGTTCCAGGTGTTCATGGGCGAGGCCGATTGCTTACCATCAGGTGATCCGTCTGCTCGTTTACCGGCTTATGATATAAAAACAATATCTACACAATACTAAGATTGTATTAGGATTTCATTAGATCCGGTGTACAATTTGTGTTATTGACAAAAGTCCACAACACACTTGAGTCAATTAGAGACGGGTCACTGGAACAGTTCTAGTCAAACGTCTCATAGTTCCATCATCTTCCCCAGGCGAGGCCCATGCGTTTATTCCACCTAACGGTAAAAAAATCCTTAACGAATCTTTTTCGCAATCCTGAAAGATTTATTAATAGTGGAAGTCCTTAGTCCACATAGATTAGGACCTATGTTAGGACTGTAGGTAAACATTTGGAAATCAATCTCACTTTAGGTGCAGTTCGGTAACAATGTTTTGAGGAAGTTTCTAGAACGTTTCGTGGAAAATGTGCAGTTGTTTGCAAAGTGCACTCGATTTTGTAATCAACTTTAAATAGGTAGTTGCGAAATGAACAAGCTGTTTACACAGCAACGGCGAATTTCGACTGTACCGAGTTCCTACTGCATTGAGAGACTGAATGAAAGTTGTGAACAAATATGGTTATGACTGCTTAAGTATACTGTAAGAATAATGATCAATGATGAAAAAATGCTATAATAAAATAGCATACTAAATCTCAATGAAAGTAAATTTAAAATATATATTAAGCGCGAATTATGTAATCAAGCTTACTACACACTGACAGATTATCTTGAAGATAAGAATGCTTGGCAGCATGTTGGTTCGGCTCCACTGGACAATACTCAAATGTAGTCAGTAGTTGAATTCCAATAGTAGGTAATATAATACATAATTTAATACTTTAATTCTAATGTAGACAATCTAGTTTCCTTATGGCACCGAGCATTTCTTTCTTTATTGAAACAAAGAGTTTCCTTTTTATTGTATAGAAGCACTATTTCTATGAATTGTCAGTATGCATATGTGAGCACCATATTAGACTTAAGATTTTTATTTTTTTTTATTTTAGTAAGTTATTAGTATAATGCGTCAAGCGTGTCTTTGCATTGTTCTTACATAAGCGTACAGTATTGAAATATGTATCAGAGACATTGTAGAACATACTTTTTTTAAAAGAGTAACGAATGGAGTTTCTTGCTCGTTCTTCTCCATTTGAATCTACGTTTTGGAATGAGCACCTAGCTTCACCTAATTTCACTGACGGACTGACTGACAGACTATTATTTATTTTGTATTTGTTGACGTTTCAAAAGTACCAAACTATGGTTTAATTGAAATAAATGCTTTGACTTTGACTTTGATATTTACCATCAGAAACCTTTTGCCAAATTCAAAAACATAATAGACATATTACTTGCCCCTAGAATTTTCGAAAGTCCCCTCAGTTTCCCTAGGATCCCATCATCAGATCCTGACCTTATGGAAATGGAACCATCTCGAGAGACAAATATATCCTTTCAAACAAAACAAGAATTTTGGAAAACGGTTCACAAATGGCGGAGTAATGCGCGAACAAACAAAAAAAAACAATCACCCGAACATAGTACCTCCTCCTTTTTTGAAGTCGGTAATAAAAGGGAGATAATGTATTCGTAAGAATAGGATACATTAAATTTTATTCCCGTTATGTATCCTTTGCAATAGAGTCCAATTGGAGCAGCTTTATAAGACTTTAAGTGTAGGAGAGCCCTACTTTTCGGTACGAATGGGCCGGCTCAACCGGAGTGATACCACGGCCTCACAGAAAACCGACGTGAATGACGACATAGTGTTTCGTCGTGTAACTGAGGTTATCGGAGGCTCTTTTGTCCTCTTGCCCAATCTCCCCGATCTCCGAATCCCCAATAATCCTCAAATTCCTAATCCCGAAAAAGCCGGTAACGCACCTATAACACCTCTGGTGTTTCGGGTGTCCATGGGCGGTGCCAACTGGTTACCATCAAGTGATTCGTTTTGTAACACTGTTCCAAAATCCGTAATATGACTGTAAATTGTGATCAAACATACCTCTAACACGCTTTACCTAGCTCAGGAATCCCGAACAGAACCACCTAGACCATCCCTCTAGTAAAACATTCAGTAACCGATCAACATGCAAAAAGTTTTTGACTTTGACTTTCAAAATTCTTTAGAAACTCCAAACAAAGGTTTGCAGAAACTGTAACAGTTACAGGTTTGCTTCAGAATGATGTCATGGACAGTTCGTTGGTACAAGGTACACGATGACACGACCTGCTGCCAAACACCGCATGTTGGTAAATAATGCCAAAAACTATGAACATTTTATATATTTATTGTTGTGATGTGGTTTCTATGTCGTGGTTGGCTAACGCTGTATAGAATATGATGTTCTTTAATAGTTTCTTTAACATGAGGAATAAACCTAGAGAGTGCCCTAAACAAGCACTTCATGGGTAGTTGGGCATGCGCGTCTCGCAACGCTCCTCAGTAAACTGGCGTCCTACATTCGGTGGCGTTGTGTGTTGGGTTGACCGGACCAATTGCTGACACACATCCTTCTGCTGGGTCAGGTCGGTTCTCCCATCTTGTTGGTGGGCTGATTTCGTAGAGCCGTCGAAATAGATATAAGTAGATAATAGCTAATTGTTATGTAATTTATAGTTGTAGTAATAATTTATAGATCCTACTTTCCTTTATCAAAATTGATTAGACGTATTGTAATAAAAAATTGTATGACAAGGGCACGGAACAAGAGTCCGTGGAGAATTAATATGTAACATTATAAAAAAAAAAACTGTTGTCCTAGTTTGCCTTGGGAATAATATGGCTCTGATTAAACGCTATGGGGGATTGATGAAAGATGTTAGCCGAGATTTTTGTAAGAAGTCTAAGTTTTAAACATTATATTAACAAAAAACAAGAGTAACTACATTTTTGAGGGCCGATGACATTCATTCAAAATAATAAAGCTAGGACATTCTTCAAATTGATTCAGACTTGTAATCATTATTAAAACATTGATTAAAGCAGTAGGTAAGTAAAAATCGTGTTTTGGACCATACTTTATGATATTTCATATACATCGTCTAACTGTTTTAATATTTCCATAAACAATCCAGGAACAGAATACGAAGGCCACACTCAATATTGTCTGCAGAATTGCGTATACTAGCGATGGTTGCCACATAGCAGAGTCATTGCAGTAAAACTACGTAATAGTTTATATTAGAATTTGCTCAAAGTAAGCTAGAACCTAACTTTTTTTTTGTGTGGGAAAGGTATAGTAAATATAAATAGTAGAGAAAAGTGTTTTTTCAACTGACTTGACTGCACGGTTGGCGCGGTGGTTGGGCAATTGATTGCCGCGCAACGTCTCGCGGGTTCGATTCCCGCACGGAACAACTCTTTATTTAATTCACAGATCGTTGTTCCGGGTCTGGGTGTCACGTGTATGTGAACTTCTATGTTTGTAAATGCACCCACGACATAGGAGAAAATCCTAGTGTGGGGCAACGTTTTTTTAAGAAAAAAAAAACTTATTCTATTGTGACCCAAGGACGTAAACTAGAAATGATATTAAGATGTTCAGCCATTTTGTCAACCGACAAAAAGGAATATTTATGTATGTTTGTGCGCGACTATCTCACGATTAGCTGAAGCGATTTTGATGCGGTTTCCAGAAAAGCGTTTCTTATACTTTGGAGAAGGTTACAGTATATTAATTAACCGACTTCAAAAGAATAGCCGGTTAATAAAGTCGGTTGTTCAAAACGTATTTTATTAAAGAATTACCTATTTTTGTATCATGTCAGTGTATTATGTCAAATATTCGTCAATGAGGTAAATATAACGAAATTTTAGATAGAACCGATAGAACTGATGATTTCACCACCAATTGAATAAGGACAGTTGTGAGATCATTGATTTCATTCAACATTTAGAGGTTAATTATGATGAGTTCATCGTGTTCTAATATCACAACAAATGCGCACTCATGATGATTAACTGGTTAATTTTAAGCGTTTCAAATTGCTGTTGTTATTTTTAACAATTAAAGTTAACATTAGCAACCCTGAGACTGGAAATTCCGCGGTGTTTGCACAGAAATATTAAAAATATCTTCTTTATTATATCTATGGGGAATGTTTGCTTCGGAGAGCTCAATTAGTCGTCTCTAATATCGTTTTGTAAGCTGTTAAACTTGCTTCGGCAGTACATATACTGAAAAGAAATGGTTTTATTTATCACGATATTTTATTTGTCTGTGATGATAACTGATGACTGCCTCGTTGGCCGAGTGGTCGCAAGTGCGATTGCAGGGCAAGGGGTCTCGGGTTCGATTCCCGGGTCGGGCAAAGTATTACTGGGTTTTTAAAAATCTCAGTAATAGCATGGAGTCTGGAAATGTGCCCGGTATATGGCAATAGGCTCACCACCTATTACATGGGACTCATAACATAAATAGTGAAAAGTGGGTGTTACATTGTACAGTGGCATTAAGTGCCGTAATGTGCACCTCTGCCTACCCCTTAAGGGATAAAAAGGCATGATGTTATGTTATGAAAACTTGTGAGTTGATGTTAGTTTCGTAAATCGCCAATTGTTACGTTTCATTAAAAGTTTGTGTGAACTGAATCTTCTGTAGTTCACGCACAGTATTATGGTGTGGTGCCCTACAAACAGTCACGCGAACTGAGGCTACATTTAACTTGTTATTTATGCCGTTCCGTGCAGGAAGTCTGCTTGTGGGCTATTTATTTTTGTTAACCAACTTTTTATGTAAAGTAAATAGAAAAATGCTCCTATTTGGTGCGATAGAAAAGGTTAAAGATCAGGGGGACAGGAAAAGTATTTAAATAACTATATTGATTGCCATATACCAGGTCCCATTGGGCTCGCTGCCATCGCAGCGGTAAGTCCCCTCTTTGAGGAGTGGCTTGAGAGACGCTACGGCGTCCTCACCTACCGCCTGACGCAGGTCCTCACCGGACATGGAAGTTTCGGGAGGTACCTGTGTCTGATGGGGCGGGAGGAAACGCCCGGGTGTCATCACTGCGAGGACCGCCCTGAGGACACGGTGGAACACACGGTGGGAGAATGCCCTTCGTGGGCTGAGCACCGCCGTGTCCTCAGGGAAGTGATCGGCGATGGCGACCTCTCGCGTCCGGGCCTAGTGCAGGCCATGATGCGGAGCGAGGGGGATTGGGATGCCGTCTCCTCCTTTTGCGAAGCAGTCATGCTAGCTAAGGAGGAGGCGGGACGCGTGAGGCAGCGAAGCGCTGCCTCCTCGCAACCCAGCCATCGCGAAGGACACACCGGGCGTCGGGGATCGCGGGACGATCTCCGGCCACCGTAAGCGCGGGCCTGCGGACGGCGAGCATGGGTGGCTCCCCGTCCGACCAGAAACAGACCCGAGCGTACGGCGCGTCGCGTTCCGCGCGCGCCTCAAAGAGCCATCAGACCACCACAGATGGGGCCCAATAGGGCCGATGCCGATTCGGAGTCGCGGCGAACCTAACGGGTAACCGGGGCTCCGGCTCGACGTGCAGGAGAAGGAACGGGGTGGTTTTTAGTCAGTAAGAGTCTGACACTCCCTCCCGCCTCACCCAGGCGGGGGCAGTCATTCGATGATTTTCCCCCCTTAAAAAAAAAAAAAAATACCAGGTCCCATTCCAGACTCCGTGCTACTACTAAGATTAAAAAAAAACCACATGAATCCTTTGCCCGACCCGTCAATCGAACCCGAGACCACTTGCCCGTCAGTCGCACTTGCCACCACTCGGCCAATGAGGCACTCAAGGCAGAGACAGTCACATAAACCTAACTTCTACGTAAATTATATTTAAATCCTAAGCATAAAGAAGTATTTTGTGTCTTATGTCTTGTACCCGGTATATGGCAATAGGCTCACCCCCTATTACATGGGACTCATAACATAAATAGAGAAAAGTGGGTGTTACATTGTACAGTGGCATTAAGTGCCGTAATGTGCACCTCTGCCTACCCCTTCGGGCATAAAAAGTGTGATGTTATTTTTTTTTTTTTTTTTTTTATTATTACAGAAAACTCAACAGCTTATTTAGTAAATGCTACATCTATAATAATGACAAGGCATGGAAACTTAAGCCAATAACAGAGTTTTTCAGCATGCGTTAGGTAAAAGTAGGAGAGTGAGCAATATAAAATAAAATTAAACAATCAAGGACATTTTTTTATAAAGCAATAATTAAGAAGAATAATAATGTTATAAGAGTCACGCACTAGTGAGTATTTGTTATGTTATGTTTGTGTCTTACTGAAACGAGTTTGATGCTCAATAACCCAAGGTCACTGGCTATTACTAGCGCTTCTATAAAATGAAGCTAAACAAATTAATGAAATTAAAAAATGACGCAATAACTGTACGGGGGTGGGACTTGCTAATTTACTAACTTGGGTATGACGCACTCTTGTAGTTGCACGTCAATTTATTATGATCTTTATTGCCAGGTAAATAAATTAATAAGTCGGTTGTTAAACATTCTACACATATATCTGTAAGTATTTTTTCTTTTAAAGCATACTGATATATGCATGTATGTATGGTTCGATGTTTCAGTTATTGTCAGAGAAAAAAAGGAAAAAAACTAATTTTTCTTATTGAGACAAGCCTGACACAACCTCCAAAAACCGCTGCAACTCCTGTAAGCTAGGATCTAACAGTAGATACAACCATGAAAACACCGGAACCCTGAAGTCCGGCGCGTCCCAGGGAAAGATTACTGCCAAATACGCTCAAGTAATTCCATTGGATGGCTATGCAAAACCGACCAGAAAGAAGGCAGATGAATGAGGACCGCAACCAAATTTTTAGGCTTCTAAATGGGTTGAATATTTCTGACCTGGATATCAAATAAAAACCTTACAATCCGCATTCAATACACAACAATTAGAAAATAAATCCAACATGTAATAGATACAATGAACGTTACAAATACCGTGTTTATAGTCGTAAATAATTCGTACGCAGTTAGCCCAAATAGGACATTGTACATTGAACAATACGGATCGATACGTTCGCGTGTTGTCCAAACTGTTATAGTTATTGAGGCTATTAGGTATTCCTTTGACGTGTACAGCTGTACGGACGTTTACAAACCATCGATTTTTATATAAAACAACTATATCATATCGCGCTCTTTCATTCTGCGAAGAGGGCGCTACATTGTTATCGTACAGTGTGGTGACAGACGAGATTATTTTTGTAGCCATCCCTGCTCTTTCAGCGGGTTTGCTTTCAGAGACTGATAAACAAGGATTAAGCCAAACATAGAGGTTATGGTCAATCTCTTCTGATAATAAATCGTCACCAGTTGGCACTCTAGTAGCTCAATAGGGGCTAACGTTTTTTTGGTCACCATGATAGCGCAAATGTAGCAAGAGGTTTGTTTGTCCAATTACAGCAGCTGTCACATATTGAAAGTCCAATGGTATGATAATAGCGAATTCCCTGTTGGATGAAAAACGAGAGGAGCACACTAGTGCCCTCTGGTGGGCAAAAATTCGGTAGGGCCCATTGTAGACTGTCTCGCGCTGTTGTTGATGATTTGTTATGTTCAAACAAAAATATTTTCCGATATTCTTAAAAACTAGTACCAAGCTGAGTGGTAGGCTATTGGAGCTGTCCAGCAGTAAGTAGAAACAGGCTGAAAACTAACAATATTTTGACAAAAATAACCACAAACCTGAATCATCATCATGACCAGTGTTCAACTGTAGCGCCAGCGCCCTCAGTTGCTTGTACACCTGAACAGCTTCGCTTCTCAGCCAGCCATCGTCCTGGTCTTCGGGTTCCGACTCCATCTCCGCATGAAGAGACCTGGCAGTATCTGTGGTGTCAATAGGATCTGGTGCTCCGATCCTTTCGGCTAACGTGTCGTGGGATCTTTGCAGACGTTCCAGTTCTTTTAATGTGTTCTGGTAGAGGTGTTCCTGGAAGAAAAGGTGGAGTTTAACTCGTTGAGTACCGTCTTTATAGACACAATTATGGAACAATAGGTTGTGGTCACCGGTGACCGCTTGGTGTATGACAGTTTAATTGGGGTTATTTCAAGGAGCAAGGTGTTTCTGATTTGATTTCTGTGTTTTTTCATCAATCATAACGGTTTGTAGCTTAAATATTCTGAGTCCAGAAATGTACCCACTCTTTATGTGGCAATAGGCACGCCTTCCATTACAGTGTATACATACATACATACCAGGTATACACCTGGCACGGTGTTAAGATAACAGTTACCTATGTAAGCAACTAAAAGTGTTTGTGCCAAGTATATACCTACAACTGAGTGGAACATTTATAAAATACCGCTAAATTTATCAAATGCCTTTAACGAATCGAATCAATGAACATTTGCTTGACTTTCGCATTTACGATCATTCAACAATCGAGGTATTCTACTAATTAATTAATTGTTCTCTAATAATATTATAGATACAATATCTACAGCTTATTAAGTGAACGTGACTATCCAAAGTAAGTATAGCACGGAGGTATAATTGCACAATGGACGTAGCTCAGGTGTTCGCCAAGGCTTTAGTATTTGTTTTTAGAACACCTGTTTAAGTACTAGATGTTATACAAAACGCCTGTCTGTAATATCTTTGACGTCTTTTCTGTTATTTTTGCAAAATAATTCTTTACACGTCTTTTGTCCCACTGTGTGGGTTAGACAAGAATATTTGCGACTTGATTATTCTATTTAACCATAACATAATATCACGCCTTTTATCCCCGAAGGGGTAGGCAGAGGTGTACATTATGCCACTGTACAATGTAACACCCACTTTTCACTATTTACCTCTATGTTATGAGTCCCTTGTCATAGGGGGTAAGCCTATTGCCATATACCAGGCACAATTCCAGACTCCGTGCTACTACTAAGAATTTATAAAAACCCAGTAATACTTTGCCCGCCCCGGGAATCGAACCCGAGAACCCTTGTCCGGCATTCGCACTTGCGACCACTCGGCCAACAAGGCAGTCAATATTCTACATATTTTTCGCGTATTGAACTTTAGTAATTTAGTACCTTTTCTATTCTTACACTCCTTGTGAAACGTTTTGACCAGTATCTCATCGTCTTTTATGTGTCGGTGCTATACCTTAATTGTCTGTTTGTTTACTAACAAAGCTAGTAAAGTCAAAGTCAAAGTCAAAGTCAAAATCATTTATTTCAATTAGACCAGGATGGCTCTTTTGAACGTCAAACAACAAAAATTTATAAGTGAAGCTAGTTGCTCATTCCAAGGCGTAGATTCCTATGGAGAAGAACGAGCTTCTTGCTCGTTATTCTCCATAGGTTACTCTTTTTCAATCAGGTTTACAATACAATTCTCTAGTTACATAGTTTTATTGGTTCGATTATGTGAGAACAATGCAACACCTAAATCCAGTCAGAAAGACTGAAAAAGAAAATAACCTTGAGGATAATAAAATAAAATGATACAGTCTGGAGCTGACCAGTTCCAATCGACGGTGCCCGTTCACGAACATTTGGCGAAACCTAGCACCGCCCAACTCAACCATTTTGTAAGAAATCGAGCGATCCAATGCACGTGCCACCGCCAACGAGATCTTTGAGTGAGCATGACAACTCCAAGCTGACATAAATGCAATCTACTAGTCTAATTTGATTTAATTAATTACAGGGCTCTCACATTTACAATAAATTGTGCAACGTTTTAAACTATACAAATATTTAAGCATTATATATTTATTATATTATTACACAAATAGAATTCATTGAACATCACTGTGTTTCATGTATTATCCTGCGGAGCCGGACCAGCCTGCCTCCAAGCACTTTTATCCTCTATATAATCATTTAGTTTGTAGTATGCTTGTGTACATAACGTTTTTCTAATACATAGTTTAAATTTTCTTTCATTTAGATGCTTTCATTCATTTAGATGATTTCATTTAGATGATTTCTTGGGGGATTTTGTTATAACATTTAACACCGATTCCTATGAACGACTTATGTACTTTTGACAATCTAAAAAACGGCGGACTTAATCTATTCTTATGTCTAGTTTCATAATTGTGTTTTTCAGACACTTTACTAAATAAACGTAGGTTTTTCCTAACATACATAATATTTTCATAAATAAATTGACATGGAACGGTCATAATATTGATCTCCCTAAACCTTTCTCTGAGAGATTCGCGACGACCTAGGTTGTATATAGCTCTGACGGCGCGCTTCTGCAAGACAAAGATAGACTCAATGTCAGCAGCGTGTCCCCACAGCAGAATGCCATACGACATGATGCTATGGAAGTAACTAAAGTACACCAGTCTTGCCGTGTCTATATCGGTTAACTGACGGATTTTCCAGACAGCATAAGCTGCAGAGCTTAATCGTCCCGCTAGAGATGTAATATGAGGACCTCATTGTAATTTGTTGTCTACAGTAATTCCCAGGAAAATAGTCTCTTTTACAAATTCCAATTTCTCACTATTTAGTAATATGTCACATTCGTTATTTTTAACGTTTGGCAAAACAAATATAATGCATTTTGTCTTTTTATCATTCAGCACTAAATTATTTATTGTAAACCAGTTTTGAACCTTCATCAGAGCACTATTTACATCGTCATAATTATTTGTACGTCTATTTATTTTAAAAACCAGTGATGTGTCATCAGCAAATAATACCATCTGTGGTTCATTCCGGAATAAATGCGGCAAGTCATTTATATAAGCCAAAAATAGGAAAGGGCCTGGTATTGATCCCTGCGGTACACCCATAGATATGCTAGCACCCTGTGAGTTTACCTTATTTACTTGCACCTTAAGTTGCCTATCCCGAAGGTATGACTTACTATCCCGAAGGTAGTACTGACTAGTAAGTCAGTCGTAGTAACTAAGTGTTTTATGTATTTAGCTTTTTTATATTAGATGGGCCGACGTTGGACCACTGTCTCGCCTTTATTTCACTTATAACCAGAAAGACTACATGATATTAAAAACGAAATTGGCTTTTCAGTAGTAGCAACATAAGTCTGTGATCAAGCATAATTAAAATAAACCATCTATTGGGGCCAGCAAAGATAAGGAAATAACAAAACTATACACCAAAACATAAATGAAACAAAAGAAATAGGGTACATTAGTATAACATAACCTTGCAATACATAAAGGTATCATAAACAAGGACGTTTACATAGACGCACCTTAAACTGACAATAGATTTCAAACTTTATAACAAAAGAATAAAATTGAAAGTCTATATCACAATTTTGCCAATTTCGTCTACGTTAACGTGCTGCTTTCGTCAACAAATTTTGGACAGTATAAGTTAGGAATAAAGTTGGAAATCCATTAATGAATTGGATAGATTGGGATAGCTTTGTGTGCTGTAAGAGATCAGTGGCCAAACAATTAGCCAATAGCAAAGACCTTCGAGCCGAGATTAGGATTTAATTACTGTCCATTGTTCTCCTAATTCACCGGATATGATGTTGTGAAAGGCACCACTTCAGTATAGTATAGGGGAAGAATTTTAAATAGCTGAGAAGGTAACTATATGTTTTATAATCTGTGTGCCGTTGGCTCATATAATTAACCTCAGCATTTTTAAAGGCACATTTCCTGAAGCATTAAAAAAGTCAGTAGTTAAACCGCTACACAAAAAATCTGATAAAGAGTTGAAAGAAAATTACAGACCAATTTCCTTGATATCAATATTTGCCAAAATTTTTGAATCGTATATATACACAGAACTAAATAAATATTTAGAAAAGTATGACATACTCTGCAATGAACAAAAGGGATTTCGAAAACATAAAACCATTAATATGGCTATCTATGACTTCTTATACATAGTTATGACAAATATAGATAGAAATAATCCAGTTTGTGCTATTTTTTGTGACATGACGCAGGCGTTTGATTACGTGCATCATGATACACTGTTAAAAAAGCTGGAAACTTACGGTATTCGAGGAAACATTTTACATCTGTTCCAGTCTTATTTATGTGATAGAATTCAGGTTACGGAAATCAATCGAATAAATAGTAAAACCAAAAGGGAAGAAATATTTGTATCTGACGAACGCACTGTCAAGTATGGCGTACCGCAGGGAAGTGTACTAGGACCTTCTCTCTTTACGTTGTATATAAACGACTTTCCCAGATCTATTAGTTATCCCATGACACTATTCGCAGATGATAGTACTATCACAATACCTTGCAGCAATAGAAATATGTATGAAAAAGATGTGAATGATACCTTAAATAAGTCAATAGAATGGCTAGATAGCAATAATTTGAAAATTAATATTAATAAAACAGTAATTATACATTTTAACCAACGGGCATTGACATTTCCTAAATTTGACATTGAATATAATAATAATACTATTAACGTTGTGAATACTACAAAGTTTTTAGGTTTAACGATTGACCGCAACTTAAATTGGAAGAATCATATTGAAATTACTTGTAAACGAATTAGTAGTAGTGCATTTGCTCTTTACAGGTTATCTTGGACTGTCAATGAGGATGCTCTGTTGACAGCTTATTATGGACTAACTGAATCCGTTTTAAGATACGGGGTCATTTTCTGGGGCAACGCGACTGATAAAGATATAGTTTTTAAAGCTCAGAAACGATGTATAAGGTCTATGTTCGGATTGAGCGTCAGAGATTCGTGTAAGCCTTATTTCATACGTTATAAAATACTGACATTACCATCAATCTACATATTAGAGGTGGCTTTATTTGTCAAAAATAATCCTCATCTTTTCCCACGTATGGCTGAAATGTTTCCTCGAAATCGACGCGATAATAATAAACTTTGTTTACATTCGTCAAGGACGGCATTTATGCGCAAAAGTGTTATATGCATGGCTCCTATAATTTTTAACAAGATTCCACACAGTTGGAAAGAATTTAATGGTGAATTATTCAAAAAGAAAGTGAAATCATTTCTCGTTGGTAAGGCCTATTATAATGTCGACGATTTTCTAAAAGATATACTTGAATAATAAAAAAATTAATAAAATGCAATTGATTTATATAATTTTGACATAACAGATTTGACATATTTATTTTTTATTGGTTTTTACTGGTTGACATTATTGTATATTATACCTTTACTGTTGTATTTGTAACAGTGATAAGTAGACATCATTTTTTAATAATTATTATTCTATTGTTTTAAATGTAAAATGCTGGTTACTCTGACATATTATTATCAATATTCCATCAATGTCTAATATTGAATAAGGTTTCCACATTCGAAAGATGTCGGTTAGTTCGCAATCATTATGAGTGACTACTATATTTGCACGCCATTGTATACGGCAAACATGTCTCGAACTTTTTTCACTACTACCCGCTATCTTACATGCTATTGTTTATTGTATGTACACATGTGTTTGAGCAAATAAACATGATTTGATTTGATTTGATTTGATTTATATACACATATATGAATGGGGCCGTCGGTAGAGGGCGCCTTAGACGGATTACTAACCAAATTGGCGATATACTAAAGAAGGACCTAATTAAAAGTACCCTTAACCGACGAGCATGCATTGATGACTGTTGATGAAGCGAAAGAGGTATGTAGGAATCGTTGCAATTGGCGTTCTATAGTCTCTGCATATCCCCATATGAGACAGGCGTGAAGTTATATATATGTAATATGTATATATATGGACTCCACGTAACTAGATATTTAATGATTATGACTCTATGACTCTCTTCAGTATGAGTTCTTAGACGGGTCTTTCAACAAAAGACCATATTCAGCCAAATTTTTATAACGGGCATATTTCAATCTCCGATTTTTACCGAAGATCCCGAAACAGAACACTTAATAATGGTTTGCTTGACATTAAACTGCGCAGTAGCCGTTCGCACAGCCGCCGCAGCGCCAACCGTGGCAACGCCCATTTTGTATGAGATAGTAGAATGGCAAATGTTTGCTAATATCACATTTTATAAGTAAGGTCTTAGCACTCTTAGCACGCAATAAGTGAATACATAAACCACTTCCCTACAACTACTTAGGAAGCCGTACGAAACAGATGATATTTCTCACAATTCAATTATATCGAGAGTTCCACAGGAAATCATATTACGTATTAACTTATGTAAGTGCTTAGGTACATTGTTCATTAGATCTTTCAGTAGATATCTATGCTTTGTTGAAGTAGGTGAATAAAAATTTTAATGCTATCGGGGCCGCTGAAGCTGCGTACGCGTTTCGAAAACTTCAAATACAAACTGGTAAATGGAAGTTGATTTTAAAGTTACTAAAATTTTAAATTATTATGTTTTCGGCTTACTCACGTAATAATTTGACAAGGATCGCGAAATGCTGCTCATGAATATGAGCCTCTAGCATGGCTTGAAACTAGTCGAGTTCCTCGTCAAATTATTACGTGAGTAAGCCGAAAACATAATAATTTATTTAGTATGTCTCACGAAAGTTACAATACAAATTTACTAAAATTTTGTTTATAGGGTGTGTAACCTGGGTAACCTGTGTGTAACCTGGGTGTCTTCAAGTAGGAAGACGTGCTGTAACACGTACGATGGATCGTAGGCCGCATCATCCGCTTACCACCAGGCGAGATAGTGCCCAAACGTAGACCCATCAATAGTCAAATAAAAAAAAATGATATTAGTTTTAGTTATAGCAATAGAAACTTAAGTTTATAAGTAAGTAAATTCTATGGAATTATTACATGAACTCCAGTATAATTTAAAAGCCATGAAAAGATAAATAGCAGAATATCTCATGTATTTATAAATAAGTTACATTATTTTATTTTACTTCTTAAACTTGTAATGAAACACGCGCATGTCTAGATGTGGCAATAAATAAACATAGCTGTATAAGTGTATATATTTTTATTTCAGTAACGGAAATCCTTGTGGCCACTCGAGATATTGAGTGCATTCATTGCTCAATGCATCGTTTATCATTGCATTCTTTATTTAGAGTAGATGAGTACTTTTTACTATTAGATTGGGGCAATACATCTTGTTTGTAGTTGTAGTATTGGTCGGAATTTTAGAGCTAAGTTAAACAATATAAGTATTTTTCTAAACTCGAGATTTTTTTAAATACATATTTATTGGATCTCGCCTGGTGGTAAGCGATGATGCGGTCTACAATGGACCACGTCGTCCCAAGAGCAACCTAGAAGACAGGTTATTAGATCAGTTTGAAGTACTTAAGCGAAAATGTATGTTACTATGTACTTTTCTTCAACAAATATTGTATCTTGTAAATAAGTGAAAGGTCAAAATAGTATCGACTGTCAGTCCATTCGTCGATCGCAATGAAATTAGTTGCAATAAGTGTTAAGCATCGGATAGTAAGTAAGTACATAACAATAGTAAATTCGAGGCTTCTCCAGCAGCCTGCAGCACTCATCATTAGCAATCACCAAACAGCATTTATCTACTCAATATCGATCTGAACTGAATTATGAAATCATATATTGCAAGCAGTCATTAGCGTTAAACGTGAATTGAACAATACAATAATACATATATAGAGGTACAATACAATATATCATTAGGGTATTGTTGCTCACTCCGAAGGTAATCTGATGATTTCCATCATTGTGAACAAAAACCATTAATATCATGTACCTAAATGTGAGACTTTAATTTAGAGATTGAACAATCTATTCTAACATTTTGACTGCCTATTGGTTACTATTTCGCTGTGAATTTGTTATGTAGATGGCGCTATCTTCGATTAATAGTTCTAACCAATTCAAAAAGTTTGTGTTTAAAATAAATGTGAAGTAATTGTTATGTAGGTACTGACAGATACTAATTTCGAATCAGTGAACTTGTATGACCAGGTGCAAAAATCAAGGAAAGCTATAGAAGATCTAGGACGTGATTTTATCCGTGTAAATAAACCAATACCTTTTTATGATAACGGAGGCGCTTGACGTTTTAGGGGAGATAGGGGGTGTGGATTCGTACCTCACTAAAACTACTCCAGTAGCCACCATCATTAGTTATGGGGGGCACCGAGTCCTCTATAATAGACCTGCTCCGGAACCCCCACGGTGAGATGCCTGTTACGACACATCCCAAGGGAGATATGTATTTCACTTATGCCATATACCAAATGGTATACCAATACCTACCTCAACGAACAACAACGAGAGTTAATGACATGTATTTTGTCATTAAGCTAAAATATTTCCATTATGACATTAACTTTAAACACCTACCACCTCTAATTACCTGGTGAAGTGTCATTAGTCGTTACCGATAGGGTTTAATTGACATTAACTATCCATGGAATGGCATGACACAAAGCTGTTACAGAGAATTTTAAGTGCCTACCGTAAATATTTGGTCTTTGTGTCAGCCATGATGCTAATGTTTTATATTTACTTGATAATCTATATCCTATTCCTGACTCCATGCTACGACTTAAAAAGTATTTGTATGATCCACAGATTTTTGTTTCGGGTCTGGATTTTTTTTTTTTTTTTAAGGGGGAAAATCATCGAATGACTGCTCCCGCCTGGGTGAGGCGGGAGGGAGTGTCAGACTCTTATTGACTAAAAACCACCCCGTTCCTTCTCCTGCACGTCGAGTCGGAGCCCCGGTTACCCGTTAGGTTCTCCGCGACTCCGAATCGGCATCGGCCCTATTGGGCCCCATCTGTGGTGGTCTGATGGCTCTTTGAGGCGCGCGCGGAACGCGACGCGCCGTACGCTCGGGTCTGTTTCTGGTCGGACGGGGAGCCACCCATGCTCGCCGTCCGCAGGCCCGTGCTTACGGTGGCCGGAGATCGTCCCACGATCCCCGACGCCCGGTGTGTCCTTCGCGATGGCTGGGTTGCGAGGAGGCAGCGCTTCGCTGCCTCACGCGTCCCGCCTCCTCCTTAGCTAGCATGACTGCTTCGCAAAAGGAGGAGACGGCATTCCAATCCCCCTCGCTCCGCATCATGGCCTGCACTGGGCCCGGACGCGAGAGGTCGCCATCGCCGACCACTTCCCTGAGGACACGGCGGTGCTCAGCCCACGAAGGGCATTCTCCCACCGTGTGTTCCACCGTGTCCTCAGGGCGGTCCTCGCAGTGATGACACCCGGGCGTTTCCTCCCGCCCCATCAGACACAGGTACCTCCCGAAACTTCCATGTCCGGTGAGGACCTGCGTCAGGCGGTAGGTGAGGACGCCGTAGCGTCTCTCAAGCCACTCCTCAAAGAGGGGACTTACCGCTGCATGGCAGCGAGCCCACGGGTCTGGGTGTAAGGTGTTTGTAAACTTGTATGTTTGTAAATGAATCCACGCTACAAGCGAAAATCCAAGAGTGGGGAAACGATTTTTAAGAAAGAAATCAACGAAACCAGACCTCTGAGTTAATTTCTTTAGTCCTCCCCATAGGAACTTTTTGTAGTTAAAACTTATTACATTTCTCCTATCCTTACCTGTTCTTTCAACTGCCTCTCCAATGCGACGATCCTATCGTTTGCCTCATCCAGCTGCTGCATCAGGTTCTCCTTATCTTGCAGCGACCCTGTTAATCTTCGCTCTAGGTCTGATTTCTTGTCTGTCACCATCGCCAGCTCGGCTTTCAAGGACTCCAGACTTTGTACATGGTCCTAGTGGAAAAATGTTAAGTAATTAGTTTTGCTATCATTTTTGTTAAATTAATTCATAACTACATCTCATTTTATTCATTTCATTTTATTCATTTTAATCTTTGACTATTGTATTTTGTTTGAATTTATGACAAGGTTTTTATTCAATTACTTTATCCTTTAGCTTTTCCAAGAGAATCCCTTGTTATTTGTTGTGAATGAAAGAAATATACATTCGAAATTGAAAGGTAGAATCTTTATGTAATGTGCTCTGCAGAACTTGAAGTCTTAGTGAAATTATACGCCATTAGGCCTTGAATTATACAATACTCATATTACTCATACTTATTATTACTGTGCCAATAAATATTGACTCTAGTTGCGTAACCATATCGCACCAATCTCCAATTATCAATTTGTAAGGTTCAGACTTCAAGCTTATTAATTATTGAATTTGATTTGTAAACTTTAGACGGGAAGAAATTATTTAGTTCCACTTACTTGGAACTAATTTCACCGATTGGATGATTGTTGTTGTGGTGGAAAATATTGTTTCTGGTAGATTTAACATTTCGTGGAAGTTTCTGTTTCAGATTTAGAAGTGCGTCTAACATTAGCTTTTGAATTTTTATACTAACATCAGGGTTTTGAGGAAATACTTCTTATTCTTCTTACTTCTTTTGATTACAACTAGTATGAAGGAGGAGGCAAGGTTAAAATGCTTTAAAGATTTTTTTTTAATGTATTCCTATTTCCTATCTACATGTTTTACACAAACCCTCTTATGGGAAGGAGACTCCTCCATCAATAGGTGCTAACGGGCTATTGATGGTTATTTCTACAGTACCTGTAAACTGGTTTTCCTCATGGAACATTGGTCTTTCAAGCCCTCAAGCTGTGCCAGCAGACTGGCTTCAACTGCCGATGACTCTTTGAGCTGCACTGTCAGTCTGGAGTTCTGTGCTGTCAGCTCAGCAATAAGGCTGGCTTTTTCTTCATCACGCTGTGGACAATAGATAGGATTTAGTATTGGATTTCATTAGATTATCTGTCTTTATTTAACTGTTTTCTCTTACTCAAAAATAAGGAGTTGGATGTATTTAAAACTAAGCTATCCCTCATGTTTATGCCAGTTGTGTTATGATTTGACTTTTCACGTACAATAGTGGTTTAGTCTATTATTATTTTACTAAATATGAAAGTTTCTATGTTTGTTTTCTTTTCTTCTTCTTTCATATGGTCTGCATAATAGGGTAGATGATTAATTTTTATTTAAATGTCCTATTGGTAGATTATTTTAAATCATTAGAAACATATTTTATATTCGTTTCTAACGAATACTTTCGACGATATATTGATTTGAAATGTCGCGTGACGTCACTTCTATGTACATTTTATACGTTGAAATGACGTTTTAGCATTGATTCGTTCTCCTAAACTTTGATTCGTTTTATACGTGTCCTATATTTTTTCATTACCTAACTGACGGACTAATTACATTTTTAATTTTCATACCCTGTCATCATCCCAATTATGATATTATTACCCGTATAGTCTAGTAGTAACTACAATTTTTTTGGAAAATAACCAAAATTTTAGATGATGCTACTGCCATTCATAGAGGATGGTAACAATAATAATATTATGTAATTACACATACATAATTATTATATAGAAATTCATCAACATTACGCAACAGTTTCCGATAGATCGTAATAAACAACAATAAATAACATACCAACGACTCGCTAGGCTTAACAATACAATACAAAAAAACATATACTTTCATAGATTAGGTAGTACAATTAATGAATTTGGTATGTTTAAGTGTGAATAATTTGGTATTTCTATTTAATTATTAGCCTTTCATTGTGTGAAGAAAGTTATGGAGAACGTGGAGGCTTAATTTTGAAGGTATAGAGTACAGAAGCGTTCATCATTTTGGTGTTTAAATTGGTAGGTATAAAGAGTAGTTTCGTGCGATCGCTTTGGTGATCGATTGTAGGCATCGACATCTTAGGTGAGTGTGACTAGAGGTACTATGCATGAAACCTCAGGTTTGATCGTCGGACCTAGCAATGGGTTGGATGGACTAGAATTTGTGTTTGCAATTTAATCAAAATAAATGTGGATACGTAACAGGCAATAATCTTGTCCATAAACTTTGTAGTTATATTTAATAACATACGAATGTATACCTAACCCTTCACGAAGCTACAAATAAAAAACTACAATATTTAAAAACATAATTTATAGTGAACTAAATTCTATTTTTGCTGACAAAAGGAAATGCCTAAACAGCCTTAATGTGACCTCCTTCAAGTATAGCACAAATGACTCATTTCTGGCAGTACAAACGCATGTCAAGATACACTAAAACTTAACAGAAAATTATAATATATTATCAACATTATCGCCAAAGTATAAGGTTTAAAGTCGAATAACGAATTATGTTAGAACAGTGTACATTGAAGTGTTGTTCATATATTACGTTTTTCATAGAAAACCAAGGTCGACACGTTTCATGGTTTTTGATACGTGAAATCACAAAAACCGCATAATACCCGTTCTGCTTACTTTAGTTATGACCGCGGAAAATTATTGTATTCATGGTTTTGGTATTTATAAGGCGTAACATTATTATAATGGTAGACGGATTGATATTTGATATCGGTCTATGATGTTCTAAAAACTTATTGATATTAGTTTGTCGAATTTTGATCTCTTTTATTAGACTACAGGGAAATTTATGAAGAATGACAAATGGGTAATTTTTTTTTACGTGGGTACATTCATCGAATGGCTGCTCCCGCCTAGGTGAGGCGGGAGGGAGTGTCAGACTCTTACTGACTCAAAACCACCCCGTTCCTTCTCCTGCCGTCGAGCCCCGGTTACCCGTTAGATTCTCTACAGAGTTTAACACAGAATTCTGTGTTACAGCCTTTCTTACTTTTCCTTTAAAAAAATGTTGTCCTATAGGTATTAAGATTTTCTCCTGTCCGGAACAATAATCTGTGAATCACACAAAGAGTTGTTCCATGCGGGAATCGAACCCGCGAGACGTGATAAACCCCTTCTTTAATGTAACTGTGGGCTGTAAGGAAGACTTAACTAAATGAAGATATATAATTTGTTCAATTATCAAAATAATTGTTAAAATAAATACAAAGTAAAGATAACCAAACAAAAATTCTACGAACCACTTACGAACTTTATTACCCGTGTTAGTCAAACCAGAAATGAAACGCTGAATTATCTAAATCTAATCTTGTTTCTGATATACGGAATCGATAATCGAAATTTGGCGGTATTTAAACATACTAGCGAAAAAAATTACTAACAGGTGTGGATACAGGCATTGAAACCTGCCCCAATTTCGCAAAATGTTTCATTTAATTTTCAACTCTATATCAAAACCGTTAAAGTTCATGAGATTAAGGGATAGCTTAAAATGCAGGTGTACCTTTACTCTTTACCGAAACCACTAAAGTACTTACATTGTTCCTAACTTCAAGCGTGGTTAATCATCTTAATGGCTGTAACATCACACTGTTACAGCAGTCTGAACGTTCTAGCCGTTGTTTTAAAGTCCATTAAGTATATCATTTAGTTGGTTTGCGAAAGAGTTTTTCCGAGTGCTTTTGGAAGGACGTCTAAGCAAAAGGCGTGACGTGTTTCGACAGTGTCTTTTACTGTAAGATGTTTTTATATTTAAGCTATTTTGATGATAAATTACCTGTATTAGTCATATAGTGGTCATAAACGATAAATAAATCACTGAATAATAACTGTTGAATATTTTGTTTGACAATTTATTTCGGGTCGTAGATCTTTGCTAAATAAAATAAGTTTGTTGACTTTTTAAGAAAAAACAAAACGGTAAATATTCATGTAATAAACAACGATACAGGTGTGTATAAAATAAATGTAACGGACATTTTTATTATTATTTTTGGGTAGTTTACTTTTTCTCAGCTCTGAAAGCTGGTATTCACCTACATTCACGGGCCAGGGCCAAGAGAATGTAGGGTGTGGTGTGTAATTAGTGTGTTTGTAGTGTCTTCTTCAACTGCATAAACCTTTGGACTATCCTGCATGTATTCAATATGACTGCTTTCTGTAGTGTGATATAGGTAGTATCTTTCAGGTCTATGAGTTTCAGTTTATTATTATTATATATATTATATGTGATAGGTTGATTGACTGCCTCGTTGGCCGACTGGTCGCAAGTGCGACGTCCGGGGCAAGAGGGCAAGGGTTCGATTCCCGGGTCGGGCAAAGAATAATTGGATTTCAAAAAATTCTCAGTAGTAGCACGGAGTCTGGAATTGTGCCCGGTATATGGCAATAGGCTCACCCCCTATTACATGGGACTCATAACATACCTAAATAGTGAAAAGTGGGTGTTACATTGTACAGTGGCATAATGTGCACCTCTGCCTACCCCTTCGGGGATAAAAGGCGTGATGTTATGTTATGTTATGTGATAGGTTGATGTTCGACCACTATCTCGCCTGCTGGTAAGCGATGATGCGACCTACGATGGAGCACGTCGTCCCATAAGCAACCTATTCACTCGGGCCTATTTCCCAAAAATATACAAACCAACTTTAATTCTACTTAATAAGGGAATTCCTAAATGAAATTAGACCTTGTGTCATTCGCATTTAGGTATGAAATAGCTGTGCATATCCGGTTGGAAAAACACAAGGTGAAAATAATAATCAGTAGGTGTAGTCAAAATTGAATCATAATGTAAATAAATCTAGACATAAAAAGGCTTGACGAAACTAAAAGGTAATAAATAGTTAATTGGTAGGCGTAGTTAATTGGTAGAATTTTTTTTTTAATCAAAACCAAACTCATGTGGACTGAAGAGCTTAACAAAAGGAAATATAAATACAAATACGAACTTAACATTTCAAGATGAATAATGTAGTAACTGACTTTCGATAAAGTCTTTTTACTCAAATAAAATAAACCTCACATTTTCACAATTTTCAACCAAAGAAAACCATTTGACAGAATAACCTTTAATTCCTCTACGCCTCTTACACAACCATACACCACTATCCATTAAGCCAGGTAATTGCAGAGGATGTGGTGGTCAGAAGGCTATGGCATCCTGTCACCGCCAGGAAGACCCTGAATGTAAGACCATCCGAAGCCATGAACTAGAGAATTCATGGTTGCCATCAAGAGAAAACGGCAAATTATACCCATGGTCAGTTTTGGAGGGTGAGAGGTAATGGAGGTCGCCAATTGTCTTGTGATAGTGTAATAATGTGACATTAATATTATAGTAATACTAACGCTACTACCTGCTGCTTGTTTTATTATATGTAAGCTTCCTCGATAAATGGAGAATCCAACACAAAAAGATCGTTTGAAATCGGCCTCACAGAAAACCGACGTGAAACAACTCTTGCGTTGTGTTTAGTCGTGTGAGTGAGGTTACTGGAGGCCCGATTACCTCCACCTCCCCAGTCTCCCCAATCCTCGAATCCTTCAGAATCCTCAAATTCCCAATTTCCAAAAGGACTGTAACGGACTTTTAACGCATCTGGTGTTTTAAGTGTTCATGGGCGGCCCCGATTGCTTTCCATCAGGTGATCTGTCTGCTCGTTTACTGGCTTATCCCATAAAAAAATTGATCCAGTAGTTTCGGATATTAGCACGTTTAAACAAACTCTTCAGATTTTAGGGCCTGTATCAGAATATCTGGATCACCGTTATCTACCAGATAAATTTGAATTAAGAACGTAATTTGTATGAACTATCTGTCAGATAAGTTTACCAGTTACTTATATGGAGGTGGTGAAACCGGCGCTCTACTATTAATAAAATATAAGTAAATAAACCTTTTGTTGCAGCATAAGGTAAGGTTCATTTGTAATAAATTTGCTTGATTTTTATGATTTCCGTGTAAATAAAATGAAGAAACAATTGTTTTATCATCGTTCTGTCCTCTTATAAGGTCATACGTGTTAGTCATAAAAATCTATAGATAATTTTACTTTTTAACTGGACAGCCGGCTCTGGAGGAATGTGTATGTAAATTTGCAAGTTTATAAACGCATCTAGGAGTACGGAGTATGGAGCAAAGTTTTTAAGAAATAAACTTTGCTTGACTCCAAGCCACGGATATAAACCCTTGCTCTGCTCACTAGTAGCGCTTGTAACCTCTCGACCAACGAAGGCAGTCATAATCAGTCAGCTAATAAATCATACTTAAATAACTAGTTATTCTAGCTTTAAAAAAAACCTAGATCGTAATGACAAACGACTGCTAGACAATCAAATGAAAAGCGCTTCAGCAGGGAGTGGTGTTAATTGGCTAATTGGCCCTGAAGGCCTTCGGGGGACGGCCCGATGACTATAAATTCTTTAGAATTGCGCGATTCTACCCTGTAATGTCACTGCGTCCTTGACTTTCCAACTATGGCTTATACCTCTATATCACCCTTATGAATATTTTAAATTTATATTAGTTGGTTGTACTTCCTGGACTTTCTGTATTATTTAATGTCGTTTTAGTTCGTTTATTTCGATTGGTAATGTTGGTTTTGTTAATTAGTTCCCTAAATTTGGCAAAAAGCCTTACGACAGATTGTAACTAAGTTTAAATTCGGCATTTCTTCACAGGTTTTGAGTAGTTAATACAAAATGGCCGCCTCATTAGTCTTCCAACCACGACGCAACGTGAAAATAAATTACAAGTAATTTTTATTACTATCTTATTGGTCATAATGTCACGAATAAATGATCTTTATTTACATAATACCATGAATAACAGTATTATCTCAATTAATATTATAAATTCGATGTTTGTCTCTTCTTTGAGCTGTGTCTACTCAACCATCCTTCTTGAACTTTCGCAAATATTGTCGGATGCAGAGAAAGGATTTCATGGGAAATTGCACAGTAACTTAATGACTGCACGGTTGGCGAGGTGATTGGGCAACTGGCTGCCCCGCAGCATGTAGGGGGATCGATTCCTGCACGAAAAAACTCTTTGTGCGAACCTTACGTGATCCGTAAATTGTTGTTTCGGGGCTGCATGTCATGTGTATGTGATATTGTATGTTTCTAAATGCAACCACGACATAGGAGTGAATCTTAATGAGGGACAAAGATTTAAAAAAAATCACCCGACCAAAGCCACAAATAAAACATTGTGTTTTAATAAGATAACTTCAACTGTCCCTATAAATTATTCTTAGATCTATATTCCAAGTCAAGACAGGCAATTCCTTTCCAATTTTGCTTCTATTCATATCTAGATTGCTACAATTTTCTTCAGACATAATAAAAGTATTAAGTAACAAGAAATCGACAAGACCGAGGTTATCAAGATCAGATTGTGTGGACCCAAGGTCTGAGTTAGCAACTTCCCAACTACTTGATATTATGTGAGCCAAATATATTGTGCAATCGCTTTGTTTTACTGAGACATTGGAGTTATGTTTGTTAAGTATATTATATCATATCTATAAGAGAAGGGTGGGAGTTTGGACGTTTGAAGTTGGTTACATTTTTGGGTCAAATATTATATCTATTCTAAGCTGGAACTTAGAATAGATAAATAGAAAATCTAATGACTTCAAAGTCAAAGTCAAAGCCTTTATTTCAAATAAACCATAATTTGATACTTTTGAAACGTCAATAAATACAAAATAAATAATAGTCTGTCTGTCACCTAGCTTCACTGTCAGTCCGTCAGTGAAGCTAGGTGAAACTAGGTGCTCATTCAAAAATGTAGATTCGAATGGAGAAGAACGAGCAAAAAACTCCATTCGTTACTCTTTTTTTAAAAAAGTATGTTCTAGGTACAATGTCTCTTCATCTAACGTAGAGGTAGACATTAACATTGACGTGGACATGTATCTGTACATATAATAAGATCGTAGCAAAATGAATATTTTTTTAAAAGAATTCTTTGGGCGTGATCTACAGTCGATACCGAAACCAAAAATATGGTTTATAGAATTTTTGTCTGTTTGTCTGTATGTATGTCCGGGATGAACAAACTGCTGCATGGATTTATTTCAATTTTTGCATGAATATTACTAACAGGTCGGGTCAACATATAGGCTATACATAATCATGCTATCAACTACAGGGGAGGACCTGTGAATCACTATTCCACGCGGACAAAATCGCGTAGTCTCAGATAGGCTCAGATGCTCATTTTGAAAAACTATTCTCGATATAAACCTATCAATTTTCGCAAACATTTCACCCCAAAAGATTTCTCCTTAATTTACGACGTTACACTTATCTAGAGCTATAACTGACCATTAGAAATACCCGAGCACTAATGGCTAAGTAATAACCTCTCTATAGATTTCTAAACACTTTCTTATGTCACTTAAGACTTATACAAAGAATTATGGTTTCATACATCATCTATGGTCTTTTTTAGATCTTTGTTGAACTATTGAAGCTTCTCCTAAGTCGAGTGACTGCAAGCCTTACTGATTAGAACGCATCTTGGCTTTGATTCCCATTAATTATTTTTACGGACATTAGTATTCTGAAACGCTAATTATTATTTAGATTCTCAAATGTATTCTCAGGTGTATTTCTCTTCGTAATAAGACTTATAACATCTATTTGTGTGTTATAAATAACCAAAGAAAAGTTATTAAATGTTCAATTGTTCACCTCTACCTACAATCACTTCCGAGGAATTAATGTTGATGTTACAATAAGTTGATGCATACGTGTGTCGTAATATTTTCAAGTTCTGCATACTCTTTCGAAGCACGTATATGTCCTAAATATATCAAATTAAACATATCATTACACGCAATAATATCCTCATCGAAATTGTTACGAAAGTGTAAAGAGCACACTGGCGACCTCTCACGTACTTTTTTCCTTATATTGTAGTTTTATTTTTTGCGTCAATAAAAGTACCAGTTTTAAACTTGATTTTATCTGAGAACATTGCTGTTGAGCTAGTTAAACCAGTGTTTTTGGATTTTTTATATTCTCTAAAGTAGGTTTTCGATGTTATATTTCGTTTACTGCGTCCGTTTATGACGCCTAAAGCTCGCGAGGATACAATAGAGGTAGAATAAGAAAAATAAATTCTAAATTACTACATGCAACAGAGATGGTATTATCTCTTGTATCATGCAAAATTACAGCCAGCAGCAAGCCATGAGCTATCATGCATGAACAGAGCAGTTACGGATATCGAACTTTTTACACTCACCCAGCAGGTGGCCATTCAGCCACAGCAAACAAATATCAACAATACTATGCAACACGTATTTAAATCTTCTTTTTATAAGATAGGAGGCAAAGGCGAGTAGACAGATCATTCGATAGTAATAGTACGAGAGATGACGACCAAAACCATGTCTCATAGCAATACGACAAAAACCCTATAAAATCGTTAGATTGTATGAATCTGAACCCGACTAGGTGTGTAGTAACTGGTATTTTCGAGTTCAGGATAATCGTATCTATCGATTTGAGGCGGTTTTGGCCGTATTGCTATGAGACAAAAATTTTGGTCGTCATCTCTCTAACTATAAGCGATCTTCATTTTAAACTGTTTGCCGTGACCGAAAAAACTAGAGATCACGTTTTGCAATACCAACTCCATGCTTCGTGAAAGCTCTTCCATCACTAAAGGGCTATTTTTTGCAGCAATCAATTGACAAACGTAACCGACACGGGTGACGAAATACATCTAAACTTTGATAGAACAAAAAATTGAAGAACAACGTTTGGAAAATCGGTGTACCTTCGTGAGAGGTCGTTTGGAGAGTTGTAAAGTTTCGTAAACATGACATAAGATTACATCTCTTAAACCAAAAGGGAGCATATTAAATAGGATCACCATCTTAATCAGAACCTAGTCTACATTATTATAGGGATCTTTTTTTATGTCGGGAGGATACTAGGGAAAGGGAGAAAGATTAGAGAGTGTGGGATTCTGACTTCACTAAAGCCACCCTGGTGGCCACCATCACCATCTTCACATTTAGGGGGCACCGGGTACTCTAGAATTTTCCGGAGACCCCACAGTAGGGATCCTACGTACGAGTATCCGAAAAAAGCTTGATGTTGAGATCGGAGAGGAACTGTTAAGATTTAAATTCTGTATCAAAAGTATCGAACAGAAGAATATAACGCCCTAAAAACTAGGCGTCACAAAAATCATGAATGGTGTTAAAATACCTTACGTTAAAATAACTGATAAAGTGGGGGTAAACCCTAAACCCCTTCGTGTTACTAAAAGATATTAAAGTTTATGAATTAGAGAGAAAAAGCAATGACAAAACATCCGATACATAAATACCTCAAAGCGGATTTATATAATTTATACCCTATGTAGATTAAGAAGTCGTTAATAACTTAAGACAGTTAAATATTCACGTTAAACGAAACCTGTTGAGGTGTATTACGGTAATCCTGTTTAATAGGATTAGCAGCAAACGTAATTAAAGGACACAACGTCTTGGAAGTCCAAAAATACAACCAGTACATCTTGACCTAGTTTAGCACAACTTTAATAAGAAGTAAGAGCTTAGCTTATGGTGGTGTATATGTTCAAATAACCAGTATATCTTGGCCTCTATTAGTACAGTTTTACTTAAAAGTAAGAGTTCAACTTATATTTTTAATTACGTAGAAGTAAGGTTTCAATTGTTCTAAGGTGGCACTAACAGCGAATCAGACGTATTCTGTCTAATAAGCTTTCTTATAACGACATTAACAAAATAGTGGATTATGTTAATGGTATTTTAATTAATTAAGGATGTCGTTGTGTCGTACATTAGACTTCTCATAAGAATCATCTACTTTCTTGAATATCACATTCCATATATCGTTAGCACTTTTTGTGAGTTAAGTAAGTATGTAGGTACTTAGTGACTGCCTCATTGGCCGAGTGATCGCAAGTGCGACTGCCAAGCAAGGGATATCGGGTGTGATTCCCGGGTCGGGCAAAGACTACTGGATTTTTTTAATCATGTACGAAGTCTGAAATTGTGCCCGGTATTTGGCAATAGATTCATCCACTATTACATGGGACTCGTAACATAAGTAGTGAAAAGTGGGTGTTACATTGTACAGTGGCATCAAGTGCCGTAATGTGCACCTCTGCCTACCCTTTCGGGGATAAAAGGCGTGATGTTATGTACTTACAGTAAAACCTCTATTTTATAATTACGAAATGCACAAAAATTCCAGTTGCTCCACTTTATTAGCCCAGTTAGTTCCAGTTAATCACTGATTCTCGTCCTGACATGACAAATTAGGCCTGAAATAAAGATCCCATTCCTTTCCAAGGTTCAAACCAAATATACCTAGTTAGATTTATTTTTTTGACAAGTCGCTAACACTAGCACCGCGCCTCAGCCTTGACTCAGTTCACTAGTAATGTGAATTTTCAATGTTAATTGCATCGAAACTGTACAGTTTGGAGACAAAGCCTTTTTGTGCCAAATCTAGGGTCAAGGGGATCACCCATTGTTTTAAAACTGTGACCATTTTGCATAAAACAATGAAAAAACAGTCAATGTTTGAATTGACATTCATGTTTAATGTTAAAATTGTATAGACAGAATTATCTACATTTTTTGGGGTCGACTATGACCCATGTCTGTTTTTTTTTTTCATAGGTATGGACGGAACTAACAGCAGTGAGATAAGGCAGATAATAAAATTAACTGTTCCGGGTCTGAATACGAGGTACCTTTGTAAAACTAGCAGTTATGAATGAAAAAATATACAATGTGATAATGTGACTGCCTCGTTGGCCGAGTAGTCGCAAGTGCGACTGCCGGGCAAGGGGTCTCGGGTTCGATTCCCGGGTCGGGCAAAGTATTACTGGGTTTTTTAAAATTCTCAGTAGTAGCACGGAGTCTGGAAATGTGCCCGGTATATGGCAATAGGCTCACACCCTATTACATGGGACTCATAACAACTAGTGAAAAGTGGGTGTTACATTGTACTGTGGTAGAATGTGCACCTCTGCCTACCCCTTCGGGGATAAAAGGCGTGATGTTATGGATGGATGGATAACGTTTAGTTCAAGTATTTACAAAAAAAAAACTAGAACCAGAACTGTTCAACGATATATGACAGGAGGCCTATGCTTATGATCTGCAGTGAGTTGATGTAAATCAAATTTATTTTTTTAATATTAGAGGACGGCAAACGAGCAGACTGATTACTTAATTGTAAGCAATCGGTGTCAAACATGAACACCCGAAATACTAGAGGTGGTAGAAGTGCATTGCCGGTCTTCTGAGGATTTGCGGATTGTGGAGATTGGGGAGAGGAGTCATTGGGCCTCAGATAATGATATAAAGACATTTATGTCACCACTCTAGTACTGAGTACAAAAAGACATAAAGTAAGCCAAGCATGGTTCTCAGTGCTCATGTGTTTCCAACAACAGTGCTTACTGTTACCCCAACAAGGCAGTAATTTTAATTTAGCTAATGGAATATACTATCTAGAAACAGGAGGTGACCCTAATTACTGAATTGAAGAATAATTTTGTAACTGAGCTTAAGCAAAACTCATTAGTCACTTGTAAACGAGATTTTGTTCACTTGGCTCATTGGCACAGGTAGGTACTTTAGTCTCTTGTGATGAGTTTACCACACGCTCTGGTCTCTTAGCCGACGCATTTAAAGTTATGTTCTAAATAATCAATGTAATTCTAATTAATACGACCCTTTTTTTGACGGGAGGAAATCATACAATGGCTTCTCCCGCCCGGGGAGACGAGACGAAGTGTCAGAATCATACTGACTAAAAACTATCCCGTTTCTACTTCTGTACTTCGAGCCGGAGTCCGAGCAACGCGTTAAGTCTGCCACGGCTCCGAATCGGCAACAGCCCTAATGGGCCCTATCTCAACAGATGGTGTGAAATTACCTACTAACAAGTTTAAACTGTCATACACCAAGCGGACACCGGTGACCGCAACCTATTGTTCTATAATTGTGTCTACAAAACCGGTACTCGACGAGTTAACTCGTAAAGGTACAGGGTAAAGCGTCCATAATCGAACTCTTTACGGGCGTGTCTAATGTCTGCAATTGGTTACTTGCCAACTAGTCAAATTCAATACTTTATTCGAACTGTTAAAAACGACAGTTTTCTATGAATTTTGTACAAGATTGTAAATTGTGACGTCACGTCTTTTTAGTGTCAAATATCATACTTATTTCTTAAAAAAATTCTGTAAAAATATTAAAAATAAGTTGATCATAAAATCAACGAATGAAAGTGTGATTATTTTTTAGGTAATATTTTATTGTATTGAACAGTCGAAATAAATTATTTTTGACTAAGGAAAGTACCCAATTGATCAAAGAGGTCGGCGTAATTCAAAACTGAGTTTATTCGAAAATTTCCTAGAGATAATTTGCACTCTAAAACTAATTAGGAAATTGTTCAATTATTAGTTATGTTATGAATAAATACAAATGAAAGCAAAACCATAAGAAACAAATGCAGTAGCACTTACAAATAATGATTAAAATAATTCTCTAACGATCTATTGGACAACAAATAATAATCAAATGACATTATGTAGTATTGCAACACGATCGTTAAGCGTAATGTCGGCCATTACGGCAGGTGTCCGTAAGTGGGTAGGCAGATACTGTTTATTATCTACTTAAGTGAATGGACATCTGAATGTTACTGTTGGTTGATGAATTATAGATTTTCTTGACAGTTATTTGTTTGATTGATGTAAACCAGGATCTATAGCAGTTTTCAAAAAATACCAAAACAGTACATAAGGAAATTGTGAATTTATTATTAGTTCCATCTCACTAATATTATAAATGTGAAAGTTTCTGATGATGACTGCCTCGTTAGCCGAGTCGTCGCAAATGCGATTGCCGGGCAAGGAGTCCTGGGTTCGATTCCCGGGTCAGGAAAAATATTACTGGGATTTTAAAAGAAAATTCTCAGTAGTAGCACGCAGTCTGGAATTGTGCCCGGGGTTATTACATGGGGCTCATAACATAAATAGTAGAAAGTGGGTGTTACATTGTACAGTGGTATTAAGTGCCGTAATGCCGCACCTCTATCTACCCCTTCGGAGAGAAAAGGAATGATGTTATGTTATATTATATGAAAGTTTCGATTTTTGGATATATGTTCGTCAATCACGCTGAAACAACTGAACGGTTTGGGTTGCCTTAATTGATAGGATACTGTTTATCCCGATTAAATGCTCCCACGGGATGAAACAGGAATCATCATCATCACGCGGACAAAGTCGCGGGTAACAGCTAGTTACAACATAAATGGCAAAAAGATTACTGTAAATACAATCGAGACGCGCGGCCGCGCGTCAGCCAAGTTCAGCAAACAGCGCGCGCCACAGTGTATCTTTACACGAACCACTTCGTGCCACTTTTGACCCCTCTATAACTCATTCATTATTTTTATAAAGCTTTTCAATATTTTTATACTGATAAAAACTAGCCAAGTCAAACCTAACCTACTTTAAGATCTCACATTTTTAGATAACAGCAATTATTATAGGTATCCAATAAAGCAAAGAAATATAGTTTGATTCTCGTTCATAACGTTATTTTGTTCCTATAGTTACATATTTAAATTTTGCATAGAACTTGGCACTCATTTAGATCTTCATTCTTTTTTCGGCGAAGCCCACGTCAAAGCATAATATTTGGGCTGAACTTGGCTCCCCTTTTTTACAATTATGTTTTTGGTGGGATACACTTTTACTATTTAGTCTACTGAATACTTAAAGCTGTGTCATTAAGCTACCTATGTGTTTTAAGTATTTGAAAACTTATTAGTATTTTCACACTTCGTCACTCAATTGCCCGGCAGTCGCACTTGCGACCACTCAGCCAACGAGGCAGGAAAATTTATTTGTGTAAGAAAATACGTCAAATAATGAAATAACGGTAAAACGGGGTGAATAGAATTCGAGGGGTGAATAGATATAGAAGAGGGGTGAATAAATGTTGGGAAAGTAACATTTATTCACCTCATTCCTGTAACTATTCACCCCTCGAATTCTAGAGGTATTCACCCCGTTTTACGATGATTCGTGAGTTGACTAAACATAATCTTAATGAGGTCTTGTGAAACAAACCTTATAATGTTTTATAGATTTTCTTAATAGATACATCTTATACAATGTATTAGTCAGGAAAATATATGAGGTAAGTCTTACAACAGAATATTACCGACAGAATATTGACTCAACATGAATACAAATGTAACTAAACGAGGCATAAATCTATTAAATAAATCGAATTGAAGTCAAATGATTCATTCTGATACTGTTTAGGATGCAAACTTGGTTTTCCAACGCAAATACACGAGATTTGTAACTAAATAACTAAATCAGTTTGTAAAGATTAAATGTAAAACATTTACGTAAATTCTGTTAGTTATTTATTGTGCACTATCTTCTGCCCGCGACTTCGTACGCTCAATCCCGTTTCTCCCATTCCCGTAGGATTTTCAGTACTTTTTTCTGTCATAAGAACCTTCTCCTGACGATAACAAACACAACAAAAAGAAAATCAGCCAAATCGGTCCAGCCGTTCTTATTTTAGGTTTTTATTTTTATATGTAGATTTGTGTTACGAACATAGTTATATACCCGCCGTACAATGCTGTGTACCTATGTCATATTAAAATTTGTGCAGCCGATTTTGCGTGATTGGGTGACGAAAGGAAGTTGGTTTATCGTCATAAATCGTAAAATCAATAAAGATGAAGTGCAGTTGTGAATTAAAACCTGTGTTTTAGTTTTCACTTGTTTGCTCCTGTCGTTGACTACTCTCTGCATCACCCAAAAGTTGTATCAACTGAACTGTTAATAATAAATAAAAATATAAATGAAAATGTTATAGGCATTAATTTTACCTCTGTACAAGTTCAATGAACAAACAATGATAAAATGAACTAACCTGTTTAACAGAAGTATCTCTGGAGTCGATCTTGGCGGTGAGTTCTCGGATATCATTCTGCAGTTCGAGCAGTCGCGCTTCATACTCCCCCTGTGTCGTGTCCAACCGTCGTCTCAGAAGGTGCTTCTCTTGTTCCAGTTCCTGGGGATGAGGAGGAGTTTATTAGATATTGTTTGTATATTTTTTTAGTTGAACTGCCTCGTTGGCCGGGTCGCAAGTGCGACTGCCGGACAATAAGGGTCTCCGGTTCGATTCCCGGGTCGGGCAAACTATAACTGGGTTTTAAAAAAATTCTCAGTAGTAGCACGGAGTCTGGAAATGAGACCGGTAATTGGCAATAGGCTCACCCCCTATTACATGGGACTCATAACATAAATAGTGAAAAGTGGGTGTTACTTCTGTGTGCACCTCTGCTTACCCGTTTGGGGATAAAAGGCGTGATGTTATGTTATGTTATTTTTTGTCATCAAAACTAGTAGGTATTCTGGTAGCATTTGTTTTATTCCACTACTGTCGATGAATGTACAAAAACCGTAAATACCTAATTGAAAATTGTGAAAATGGGAAAATCTAATAATAGTTTTCCTGACCTGTATTCAAGAGTTATAATCCTTCAATAGAAGCTTATTTAATTCAGGGTTTTAAAGTTGACTTATTGCTTTTATAATAAATATCGTCAAACATACTAAATTAACTAAAAAATCGCGGAAACTAGTAGAGCTTTTCTCAGTATTTTCACGTGAGTCACCTTTTAGTTAATTGCCTTTTTGTGTTCAAGATATTTTGAAAGAGTTTTAAACTAAGAGAGAATGCTATGCTAATTCGAAAATCAAGATTTAACTTTCGAGTCAAATAAAGTCTCAGACCACTGAAACAGAAAAGGCAACAACCTCATAATTTGACATAAGTAAACATTTTAATTAGAACCACTCAACTATTTAATTGTCGCGCGAGAATTAACAAAAAAGGTTTTATCATTTCCGCGGCGGAAGAACAATGTGAACGAATCGTTTCCGGCCGCCATCTTAGCTTCTCATCCATTGTCTCTGGTAAAGTGTGCTATTAGAAAGCATAGACTACGCATAGTTTTAATTATTGTTGGTTATGGGAAATATTTGAATGAGTTAAATAAAAAATTCTATTACGAATGTTAAGATTAACGTCTAGTTACTTTTTGTTAAAAGTAAAAGCGCGATTAATTGTACCTCTATAATTATCTAAATATATCGGCAGTTGAAATATTTAAAGTGATCGAGTTTTTTATCGTTTCATAGTTGTGTTTACATTTAAAGTATTTTGATTAACTTAAGAACTACATAGCTAACACACTACATAAGGCAGAAGTTTCTGCCAGCGACTTCGAGCGCCTTCCCGTGGGAGCCGATCTATAAGACGATTATCTAACCCTGTCCAAATTTCAACTCGATCCCTTCAGCCGTTTAGAGGTAAAGGTCTTTGTTACAAAGAACAAAATGATTTTACTAGGATACTAGTTAATTATAACCCACACAAGTAAATCATTTACAAAGTATTCTGATTTATTACAGAATCAAAACTTGTTTTGTATTTTTGCAATAATATCTAAACAATAAACTTCCAGAACAATACTGTATAATGTAATTTAAACTGTATTCAAGATATGAAGAAAATACATTTTCTTACACGACTTTGTATTAAACAAATGATTATCGTCACAATATATTTGTTCTGTTAATCAACATCTGAGTAAATAATGAATTGTCTCAGCGTTTTATGTAGCTAGACTAAACAAATAAACGTAATGTTATTTCTTATTATTGCTTATTTTATTGCCGCGTTCCTTGTGAAATGTAGGCATTAAGAACTAATATCAACTATTATTTGATTTATTTATGTGTTGATTAGGTGGGATTTGATTTTTGTTAACAAAAACAATGCTTGTAACCAGGCTGTCCCGTATGACAGTTTACACTGTTATCACAACTAACATTTTTGTTTCCCGAAGAGACCTTATTAATAACAGGTCTTATTTTCTCAGCGTTTTTGCCATACCTATTATTTTAAGCAAGTATATCAACTCACACATAGGACCCACTTAGTTTTTAGTCGTTCCATGGTGCATGGCGACTAAGCGTCTCCCAGTTGCGCAGTCTCTTATTGTGTCTTTAGGCTTAATTCATTCTGTCTCCTGCAGTAATTCACTGAGGGATGTGGAAACTGTAGTTTTTTTCTACCCTTATTTTTCTGATTTATTTCGTTTTGTAACCAATACAGTTATTCAGTATTTCGGTGTTTTCATGATTGTATCAAATGTAGATAGATAGATTCTGGTGAACAGGAGTTACAGCGGTTTTTGGGCGGGTGTGGTGGGTACGTCGGAAGTCCCATAAAAAAATAACAGGTCTTATGTAGATATGTAAAACACAGAAGTGAAGGAGCCAGAACCACTTCTAAATAATTAGTTGTACCTAGATATATACATTATATTATTACTAACATATTTATAAAGATGTTTCGTATTATTTATTTTGTGACTATAAAAAAAATTGCCTAATATATTTAATTATACGAGGGACTAAATACACGTTTCCTCTTTAAACCCTGTCTATACTTAGCTACACCTACCTATTATCAAAATATATGCATGAGGTAGGTACATAGAAATACATAAATATATTCCACAATTCACTTTCAAATCTTCTTTAATACTTAAATAATACAAGTGAGAGTGCCCAACTGAGTGATACTGAAAGTGAACCAGTGTGGGCTTTATCTTCTTAATGGCCGATTGACAAAAACATACAGAAAGAAAAACTGGGGCACGTCGAACAAACACTTATTCAAATGTACTACGGTTGTTTTGAAGATCATACAAAATTGCGACTGCTTCATTGGCCGAGTGGTCGCAAGTGCGACTGCCGGGCTCGGTCTCGGGTTCGATTCCCGGGTCGGGCAAAGTATTACTTGGTTTTTAAAAATACCTAGTAGTAGCACGGAGTCTGGAATTGTGCTCGGTATATGGCAATAGTCTCACGCTCATCCCCTATTACATGGGACTCATAACACAAATAGTGGAAAGCGGGTGTTACATTTATAAGTGGTATAAAGTGCCATAATGTGCACCGCTGCCTAATCCTTAGGGGATAAAAGACGTGATGTTGTGTATGTATGTATGTATGTATGTATGTATGTATGTATGTATGTATGTATGTATGTATGTATGTATGTATGTATGTATGTATGTATGTATGTATGTATGTATGTATGTATGTACGTATGTATGTATGTATGTATCAAATTGCGACTGTATTTTGTGGCTATTTTCAATAGTTCTGCAGATTTGTCTAGCAATACTTAAATGTGTGATACAATTTAATGATCTCTTTCGTTTACTCCAGACGAAGGGGCTCCATAAGGATTTTCCTTTTCGGTATACATACATTACTTAAAAATTTCACATCTACGATCCAAGTACCTGTTTAAAATGGCCGCCAGTAGTTCAAACAATGATTTTTGTTCCTCCAAGTTATAAAAATATGTCCAAACTCATGTCTTAAGCTAAAACTCCCAGTAATAAAAAAATGTATTGTGAACCTGATCGAAAAAGAGTAACCTATGGAGTTTCTTGCTTGTTATTCTCCATAGGAATCTACACTTTGGAACGAGCAAATTGCTTCACTTCAAATAAATGATTTTGACTTGACTTTTGTTATTTATTATTATTTATTTATTTATCTTTATATCACACAGGTAAGTATTTTATAATCTAAGCCCCACAAAACCGTTGCAATGGTTTGACTTTGTATTGAACTAGGTTCGAACCTTAGTTCCCTTGCTCAGCAGTCACATATACACATGCAAACCTCTAAAAGAAGAAAGTCTTTCTCTAACCAACACAACCCTAAACAATTCATAGTCACAACTTTGTATTGTCTCAAGTAAAAGTTGCGGGTAAACATGTGAAATTGCTCCAGATAGCAGCTACTCTGCCTACCAACTTATCACAAATGATGATTATCTCGTACGGTTCAGAAGTTCACATAAGTTGACAAATGTAGCAAAGAATTGTGTCACTGAACATTGAACAATAACTTTCGAAAACCTTATTTCCAGAGATCTTTATATTTTCTAATGTTTTAAGTGTAATTTCTTTTGGTTTAATTAATAAAATTGTTTTGTTTCTGTCATAATAGTACTTCTCTCACACAATACTGAATAGGTTGCTGTAATATTGTAGTTAAGACATTGTACACTTTTTTGTTATAGTGTCTTTATAGGCAGATTGTAAACTATTGTATTATTTTAGCAAATTAAATCTCTCATTTTTGTATACCTAATACTTTTATCGATTGCCTCATTAGCTGAGTGGTCGAAAGTGCGTCTCGTTAAGGGATCTCGGGTTCGATTTCAGGGTCGGGCAAAGTATTACTGGGTTTGTAAAATTATCACCAAATCACAGTAGTAGCACGGCGTCTGGAAATGTGCAAGGTATATGGCAATAAGCTCACCGGCTATTACATGGAACTCATGGCATTAATAGTGAAAAGTGGGTGTTACATTGTACCTCTACAATGGCATTAAGTGCCGTACCCCTTCGGGGATAAAAGGCGTGATGTTATGTTATGCTAATACTTTTATAAAATATACGCAATGGGGGCTAATCTAGCAAGAATAATTTTTCGCCAATTCATACATTTTTCAAATTCAAAATTTGCCTTCAACGTCGGCATGTAAACATATACCAATCATTGTAGCTATAAAAAATGAACGTCTAATAGTGTGGCATTAGCTATTTCCCTATTGGTCGAAGCACGAGAGGGGCACACTAGCGCCACCTGTTGAGTAAGAATATAATAGTTCACATTACTAACTTATACGTATGAGAAGAGGTCTTGTTCCAGTAGCGGAATAGTTATAGGCCGTTGATGACAATGATGATGCTGATGATGAAAAATACTATAAAGCTTAGTTCAATATCGAAATTTTACCTCTATATTTTGCTGTCGTAGCTTTATTTGTTTACCTAGTAGCTACTTAACGTAATTTTGTTATTTATATAAAAAATAATTAAATTAAAAATACTAAGTTAGAGTATGAAGACAGTAGGATTATTTAAAAATCGATATGTTAGGATAACTGTCTACATTGCGTCATTTGACGAATGCATGCATCCTTCACTAACAATAGGTAGCCTACAAACAATAGGTAAACATAAGCCGGTAAACGACCAGACTTGATGATAAGCAATCGGCGTCGCCCATGGACACCCGAAACACCAGAGGCGTTACAAGTGCGTTGCCGGCTTTTTGAGGAATAGAAGTTTGAGAATCGTTGGGGATTCAGGAATTGGGGAGGTTGGCGAAGGGGACGGTAATTGGACCTCCAGTAATCACAATCACTCACACGACGAAACACAACGTAAGCGTTGCTTCACGTCGGTTTTCTGTGAGACCGTGGTATCACTCCGGTCGGGCCGGCCCATTCGTGCCGAAGCATGGCTCTTCCACACTCAAACTTGCATATTGCTTAGATACAATGACAACTATACACGAAGCGGCATTCGTCAAATGACGCAGCGTGAACAGTAGGCCTTAACAGACTTTTCCCAGTATACTATTGCACATTGATTTAATAGACAGTTAGCTGCGTATAGAATTCTAGATGATCTATTAGGATGCGCGTGCGACCACAGCACGTGAGGCATCGTGCGCAAGCGCAAGACTTGTCGCTTCGTCATGTATGTCCAAACGTTTATAATATTACAGGCATGTATTTGATGTAATTGGAAATTAAATACTTACTTACCTAATATTGTTTTTTCAACCCAATACATTTAGAATAATTATAAGCTGTTGTTGTTAAACCCAATTTTACTTAACTACATTAAATTAATTGGTTTCAATAATTGGTTTAACAATTTCTATTTTGTTTCGGAAGAACAACTTATTAGTTAATCCTGCTAAGACTATTTTATTTACTGCTTAGTCTACCGAACTTCTGCAGTGGCATTAAGGTCCAGTACAATAAATCATCGATTAACATATTTAATACACGAGTTCAATCCGTGCCTGTTAACTCGCGCATACAATACGGCGCGCACGGCACACACACATACGCAACTGTCTGCACGTCTTGATACACTTTCACTGATAATCATAATTCACCAATAGTTTCAATCATTGCACGTATGTGTGCGTGGTTCGGTTCATAACGTTTTATTTTTAGAAATTCGGCTGGATTTTTATTACATTGTGAATAGATTTCGATGGAATTGGTTGTAAAAATATAGCAGTGTAGAATGTATAGAATAGAATAATCTTTATTATACACCATTAATAATATAGTACCTACATTTAAGTGTGGGAGAGCTATGCTTCGGCACGAATGGGCCGGCTAGACCGGAGTGATACTACGGCCTCACAGAAAACCGACGTGAAGCAACACTTGCGTTGTGTTTCGTCGTGTGAGTGAGGTTACCGGAGGTCACCAATACCAAAACAATAGGTCCAATTACCCTCCCCTTCCCCAATCTCCCCAATCCCTGAATCCCCAACGATCCTCAAACTCCTAATCCCCAAAAGGCCTGTAACGCACTTGTCGTCGCCTCGGGTGTTCCAGTTTCCATAAAAGAAAATGACAAACATACATAAAAAAAACAATGGGCACAAAGACGGTCTTATCACTCATAGTGATTTCTACCAGACAACCTTTGGGTGGATAGGTATAATGTAAAAGAAATATTTAGACTGAATTTGTGTTTTGTTCCTCCTGTATATTTATTCTTCAGTCTTAATAGCTGACTAGGGGCATACACATTTGACCGGGCAGCAGAGATATCTGATAAATCTAAGCCGAGCTCAAACAGTTTCTGCTAAACTGGGGATAATGGCAATATTCTCTTACGAGTATGTAAAGGAGGCATATTGTAGCTGTAGATTACACACAGCCTGTTCGTGTTAATACCTCCACAATTTTTAACCTTTTGACCGCTTGTGTCACATATATAATCACAAATATATTAAAGAAGTATATAATACATGCCGTTTCCGTGCCGAACATGCATGATTTTTCGTTGTATTAACAGGATTGCACCTCCTTACTTTCTGTAGGTTATGTCGGAACGGTCATTAGTACGGGATTTCGATTTACTACAAAACGAAGGAATAACAACAAAATGAATAAAGACGCGAAGAATAACAACAAAATGAATAAAGATGGCGCGCTTCAACAATTAATTGTGAAGCGCGCCATCTTTATTTTTAGTTTTTTTTTTTCGATTTGTGCCGGGCGCGAGTGACAATGTAATTGATATTTAACAATGCGCTTAAAAGGTTAATATCGTAACAAAGTGAATTTGGTTCATATTTAAATTATTTCTCATGTTGTGTAGTTTATTTCATAGAGTGGCATTGGTCTGTCATATCTCAAAGCCATCTTTTAGCACACTAAAGTCAAGGCTGCGACTAAATAAATGGCCAGGAAATATTTATAGCAACTCAGACCATTGTTTGTCAAACTTTCTTGTTTTTGATAATGATCTATTAAATGATACATTATCTCGTTGATCAAGTCGCAAATGCGATCACCTAGAAAACAATTTGAGGGTTTTAAATGTTTTGGAAAACCTTTCAGTGATGGCACGGAGTTTGTAATTGTGCCCAGTGGCTCTGAACTCATAACATGTGGATGTAACAATGTGCCTCTCGTCAAACTTATATTTTATGCAATATCATGTTACCAACTTAAAACTAAGGTTTTTTCTACAATAAACAGCAGGAAATATAGAAATACTCTTAATCTAATCTAATGAACAGTTTGAGGTATTGTGTCTGATGTTAAATGACTAAGTACAGATGTTCGTGATGAACTGATGAGCTAATCCTTTTATATCACGATTAACTTGTACCTTGTACATCACGAAGTTATAAATAAACATGATCTTATCATTTAAAATCTAATTTGTGAGAAGAACATGTAGATTTTGTAAGTTTTGTAAATAATTTATCAATTATTCTTTCATCTATCTATACCTCAGGTACATAACATAAAAATGAAACCCGTTTCCCGTTGTCACGCCATAACTTGAGAATAGGTGAACCAATTTGGCTGACTTTTTTTTGTTATGTTTGTTATTGTCAGGAGAAGGTTCTTATGATAGAAAAAATCCTAAAAATCTTATGGGAACAGGAGAAAACGGGATTGCGCGTAAGAACTTGCAGGCATAAGCTAGTTTATAGATAAAAGTAAACATTATAGCTTTCAGGGCTTTTATAAATCGTAGATTTTTAGGTGACATTCAATTTTATTAGTACTTACAACTGTTTGTTTTTTATTTACCTGTTTATGTATATTACAAAATTTTACTGTCATATTTTTTCCCTAATTGACATATTATGTAATCTTTATTCACAAAAACACTCACTCATGTGAACAGAACGTCACAATTTACTATCTAAATACATATATACTACTTGATATATCATAATTTCTTTATTACCAGTACTCGAACACATGGTAACTGTACTGCACTTTCATCTTTATATCTAGGCGACCTACATTCCTAGGCGTGAATTAGGGACACCACTGATTACAATCAGCATTGCCAATACAATTAAAATGTATGGAAGATACAAGTTGTAGGCGTTGGCGGGAAAAGTTTGAGAAACTGTGGTTCGAATTTTAAATTGTATGTATTTTTTTTTATTTTATGGTCTTAAATGCGCTTTAAAATGAGAACAGTCGTTTAAGAGTTTTTATTAAGCATGTTTCTTATTTTTTTAAACGTAGATTAAAATTAGATTGTTTTATTAAATAAATTGTATTGTAGCTGATTTCAATTTTCTGAATTATCTATATACATTTGTGAGGAATGTAAGTATTTGGACACATTATGATCTCATGGTTTTTTGTTTAATTACTTTTCGTGATTAATTTCTTTCAACGACTTCACTTCTTACACTTATACATGACTACCCAGCACGGTAACTTGACGACTTTGTAAAATTTTACGAACTAAAACTACAACCACACCTTCCATATTCCCTTCACAACCTAATACCATTCTAATAACTACGAAAAATAACCATAATTATCTCACAATTACCTCATACAATCAAAATTCCTTCATTCAAATCTGTACATATTTGTGTGCAGTTCACCATCAGATCTCCCATACATTGCACCACACCACAAAGGTCACACGAAGCGCTTTAGCAATGACTTCCGTAAAAACGTGGCATTGTTTCATTACAACATGCGTATGCGCATTCGATTCAGTTTGTTTTGTTTCTCTGAGAAGCAGATTGGCTGATCATTGTTTTGTATTGACTTTGTAATACGATAAAGTGTTATTTCGTTTCGAAATTATCTTTAGGTATTCAACTACAAGTCATTTAAAAACATGTATACCTGTCTTGTAGATAATTGGACCTATGACGCGTTGAGAAGCAGCCAGTTGTCTAAATACTGCGTCAACTGTGAACCATGCTTCGGCACGAATGGGCCGGCTCGACCGGAGTGATACCACGGCCTCAAGACGACCGACGTGAAGGTTGCTTCACTAAGCGTTGGCTTACATTGTGTGTCCCCCCCTTCCCCAATCTCCCCAATCCCTGAATCCCCAACAATCCTCAAACTCCTAATCCCCAAAAGCCGGTAACGTACTTGTAACGCCTCTGGTGTTCCAGGTGTCCATGGGCGACGCTGATTGCTTACCATAAGGTGCCATAAAAAATAGGCCAAAAGAAATACTCCTAATTCTTCGAAATATAATAAAGTTCATAACATAACTGTTGTTTATCTATATTAAAATAAGTTCAAGTTTCCATGAAGGTACGTCCATTATCTGTGAGTTCCTACTTCTCAAGTAATCTTACCAGCGAAGTACTAGATAAACCACGCTTATAAACGTTCCCGTTACAATTTTAATTACAAATCTCACAGTTAAAGTACACTGTTACTTTAATTATAGGCCATAAACTTGTTTTAATTGTTAATGAAGGCAGAAACCTTAATACGTATATGTTTTCGAGTTTGTAAATAGTACATTCAAAGTGCTATCTGGAGAACCTAACGGGTCACCGGGGCTCCGGCTCGAAGCGCAGGAGAAGGAACGGGGTGGTTTTTAGTTCAGTAAGAGTCTGACACTTCCTCCCGCCTCATCCAGGCGGGAGCAGCCATTGGATAATTATCCCACCTTAAAAAAAATACCGTCTGGTTTAGAGATAATGAACTAAAATTAGACATTTTCTTTCAACTAGAATTGGTTGGAGATGTATTTCTTTATATATTTTTAACCTCGAAGAAGTCCTCTTGTGATTAGAAAGAAAGAAGAAAGAAAAATCATTTATTCGACAGTAGGCACGCACACAGATACAAAATTAAAAAAGAAAATAACAAATAAATAAACTTATTTATACAGATATAGCAAAAAAAACACAAAGAAACGACAACGTATAACAAAACAGTGACAATAAAATACTAACAAAGTAATTAAAAATTAATAAAAAACAAGATATAAATAAATAAATAAATAACATTTAACGGTGCGTGCCCTTGCCAAAAGGGCCTCCATCTCAGCATTAAGTTAAGCGTACATGCCCAACGCTGATTTTCAGATGGCACCCTGCAGTGACTCACGGACGGCGGTAAGCCGCTCAAGGAAAAAGAAATGAAATATAAAGCATACATATAAAATAATTATTCTGCAGGATACGTGTTTGTGTGTAATAGTGAAAAAATAGTGTGGCTATATGTGAGTGATATTAATAATATAATAAAAATCATAAAAGTGTAATATAAATTTCAATAAATAGGTGTAATTTCTTCATCTTTTATTTTTTTCAATGGACTGAGGGTTATTGAATATTTTTGGCTGTCAACCAGGTAGACTGTCAAACACCAAGCGGTCACCGGTGACCGCAACCTATTGTTCTATAATGACGGTACTCGACGAGTTAATTTAGCGACAGCTGTGCCGCGCTCAAACAGAACAAAGAAACAGTTGCCTTCCACTGGCCACAAGACACAATAACCAACGGCAGCATAGTCTACGACTGATTAAGGTGTATCATCGTAACAATAAATGATACACTCACTTTTAACCACTCACTGTTAGTCGTTGAACCTCATGGCACGCAACGACTCCAGATTCAGTACAACTTCAAAAGATCTGATATTCAAAAGGCCTAAAAAGATGTTCGACTTCCAAATCAAACCTTGCACTGTTTTTTTAATCAGTTTTTTATCTTTGATATGACTATCCCATCCTAAACCTTGTAGTCGAACTTACAGCTACGCTGGCCATACCTTCAATACAACAGAAACTATTTATATGTTCCATTAATACAATACCCCACACTCAAATGCACGTACTTAAAATCATTAGTTAACAATTATCTCATATAAACTTTAACATAAAACCAAAGATCTCATCTGCCGTTTGCAGTGAGTGTAATTAGTCAGTCGTCAATTACCTGAGCCTGTAATTACCGGAGTTAACGATCAGTGTTAACTGTTTGTAATAGATATGTAATCAACTAACTGTGTTAGGACTTAGGAGAATGTGTATTTATGGTGTATCTTCGGTGGGTGACAAACCTGAGTATTAGATAACATTCAGATGAATCTATCTAAAAAAAAAGAATATATAAGTAGAATAGATGTTAATAAAATGCGAAAATGCAAACATTGCGAATATCACAAATTTTTATTCTGTTTTATATAACATGTTTTTTCCTTCATTAGGACAGTTTAACTACCTAGAGTTAATAAATGAATATAATTTCTACTCTAATGTTTGTTCTCACTCTAGGATGAAAAGAACATTGACTTCCCTAAAATATCAGGGAATACAGAATTGAAGTTAGTGATTGGAAAAGCGAAGTAAAGTCACAAGAAAAACTTCATCGATTTTACACAACCATCACCATCACCATCACCAACATCACGCTAGAAGACGATACAAACAAAATACATCGTTAACTTTTTCAATAATCCGGTAGTAATAAGAATATCATTAATCTATCCATAACGGAGGCATACAAGTATTTTCCCATGATTTCACCACATTCGAGGAACGAACAGACGTATAGACAAAGTGTTATAATTAGCTCACATGCATGTGAATTATATTGCTTAACGCAATGGAAAAACATCTTAAGCACTTCAGGAAATCTTATAAATCAATACTTGAAAGATTATGAAAGAAATAAACGAGCTGACTATGTTTCTCTCCTGAAGCAACTGCTTTTTTGAGGGGGAAAAATCATCCAATGACTTCTCCCGCGTTGGGTGAGGTATGAGAGTGTCAGACTGTTACTGACTAAAAATCACTCCGCTCCAACTCCTGCTTCGAGCCGGAGCTCCGGTTGCCCGTTAAGTTGTCTGCGGCTCCGTGAAACAACTGTAATTTCCTTCCTTTATCGAAAATTATTGGTGAAGAATAATGCGAGAAAAAGAAGACGACCAAGGAAGATGTGCAGATTGCTTGAGGAATGATATGAAAGATAGTGGAATGTGATAAGATGACGTCTGATGGGGGTAAGAATGAAAAAGTAGACATAGTGTCTTACGATAAGGATTGGAAGAAGGACTGGTTCATTATTGAGCTGTGTTCGACAAATGACATAAATACTATTAGACATAAATAAAATTAATATTAACAATTACTAAATGAAATATATATCTACAACTTAAAATATTAATACTATTTGAATTAATTAGAAGGTAAGAGAAAAGTTGATGGTAAGCGATGATGCGGTCTACGATGGAACACGTCGTCCCTTAAGCAACCTATTCACTCGGTCCTTGAAGAAACCCAGGTTTTATCCGTTCATATAAAGAGTATAGTCAAAGTAGCGTGCAAACTCCTTGTTCCAAAGTGACCTACTCAAACTCCGGGGTGGTCCAGCCGACCAGTATTACAATAGCAGGCCCGCATTCCGCAAGAGCTAAGTTTAGTAACAATTTAACATATAATAGAATAAAGACTCTTGATTGTATTCTGTTGTATACAAGCCAAATACAATAATACATTATAATCCCCAAAGAGGAGGTAGAGGGGCTCATATACTATGTGACACGTGTTTTTTAACTGACTTCAGAAACAAAAACATGGTTTTTAAACGTAGTTGATAGAGGATTTCTTAACAGTTATGTTATGACGTCTATTCTCAGGTACCTACCTGAGAATAGACTTCATAACATAACTGGACCGATAGTACGTAATATACCTGATATAACCGAACAGTGTCAAAAATATCCAAAACATGTATGTTTGACCTTACCACTTAACCCAAATCCTCGCAATCACTTTACTTGAGCTTAAAAATATAAAAAGGAATTTAATTTTCCAGTAAAGTTTACATACATAACATAACATCACGCCTTTTATCCCCGAAGGGATAGGCAGAGGTGCACATTACGGCACTTAATGCCACTGTACAATGTAACACCCACTTTTCAATATTTATGCTATGAGTCCCATGTTATAGAGGGCGAGGCTGTTGCCATATACCGGAACATTTCCAGACTCCGTGCTACAATAAAGTTTGCAAGCAAAAAATATAATTTTACTCGCACAAATAAATGTATTTTTATGCAATGTTTATTGTTATTTGTAGTGCAGTAATAACCAACAACAAACCAGGTGTTTGCTCGCTTTAAAATTATTTCGCAAACTATGTAAGTGCCGTGCTGTTTTGTTGTATATATATGTTTTGTATGATTCGTATGTATATTGTATTATTATTGTTGGCGTGTTGGTTAAGTAATTTAGGTAGTATTTTATGCAAACAATAACGTATGTAAAATCAGACGACCTCTTTGGATTACGTTTTCCTGAAAAAAGCTAACTGCTTAGGGTACCTACCAAAATTTGGATAACACAGAACACCTACCCAAGGTGGAAATCCTAATAGAGTTTCCTACTGCCACTCAGTCACTGTCCGATTTTTAATGACTAAAACCACCCCGATGTTATTACTAATATTACATTCTTAACAGGTTATAAATATCTTCAGAAATCAAGACAAAACACAGTAAATGAAATAGTAAAAGCGTATTGACCCAGTAAATGAAATAGTAAAAGCGTATTTTAGAATAGGGCCGTCGGTAGAGGGCGCCCTAGACGGACATATAGTGACCAGATTGGCGATATATTAAAGAAGGGCCAAATTAAAAGTACCCTTAACCGGCGAGCATGCATGAAAAGATTGATGACTGTTATTGAAGCGAAAGAGGTATGTAAGAATCGTAGTAATTGGCGTTCCTTAGTCTCTGCCTACCCCCATGGGATACAGGCGTGAAGTTATGTATGTATGTATGTAAAAGCGTATCTAGTCTTCTAAGGGTCGATTTATCCAATGCCAGGAAAATTTTAACTGAGGAATAACTTTGATATAACAGAACGGAGTCTGGAATTGTGCCTGGTATATGGCAATAGGCTCACCCCCTATTACATGGGACTCATAACATAAATAGTGAAAAGTGGATGTTACATTGTACAGTGGCATTAAGTGCTGTAATGTGCACCTCTGCCAACCCCTTCAAAGATAAAAGGTGCGATGTTATGTTATGTTATGAATAACATTGAATATTTGACAGTTACGAATTAACTGATGATTGAAAAATCAGTCCCAAGCTCTCTAAATACCCATATCAATCACCCACTTAAAATGTTAAACGCACAAAATTCTCAGACTTGAAACTTCCTTGACCGGCTACTAACGTAATTTATAAATTACCCCGGAAAACACCCGGAAGCCTATATCTTAAACTCTTAAACAACTGCTAATTAAACAACCACTCAGAGAGAGCTACGACATACTTCATCATTTAGCTCCAAGTCACGTACAGTTATCAACGCAAGTTGCTAACGTTATCACTATAATCTTAGTGAGAAATCTGTTGCGAGCTGTATGGACGACTGTACGCAGTTATTACAGTGGTCTCACGTATTATGTAAAGGGTGTTTAGGATTTATCCTGATTATAGCTATAAATAAAAATAAAAAAAAAATAAAAATAGCCAAGTAAGTGCAGACTGCCTCGTTGGCCGAGTGGTCGCTAGTGATCCTGCTGGGCAAGACGTCTCGGGTTCGATTACAGGGTCGTGCAAAGTATTACTAAGTTATTAACAAAATCTCAATAGTAGTACGGAGTCTAGAAACCATCTTATGCAGAGGAGGCCCATAGACAGTGGATTACTTTTACTGTTGATCATAATGGCTGTAAATGCAATTATTAAACTTTAATTTTCCGCCTCAACTAATCTCAAAGTGTAACAAGTTTGAATGAAGCGCCGCGCCGCACATGTTACAAAGTAAAAGTGAAAAACCATCAGTTTTCGGCTTTCTTGATCTTAAAAAGAAATAGATTATAGTCGCCGTGAACGAACTTAAACATAGTGTAATTAATAGAGGTATTACTTAACATAATATTATATATTTATTATCATGACTATTTTTGAAGTTACCTACTGTGATTTGTCAAAACATATTATGTACGTTCCACATACGACAACCATTTTACATTTTTTTTAGTTTCATAACAAACCGTGATGGCCTTCTGCCCTCGGAGGGGTAGGCAGAGGTGTACCTTATGGCATTTAATGCCAACTGTACAGTATAACACCCACTTTTCACTATTTATGTTATAACTCCCATGTAATAGGGGGTGAGCCTATTGCCATATACCGGGCACAATACCATGCGATACGTGCTGTAATGTGCACCTTGGCCTGCCACTGCGTGATGTTATGTTATGTCTTATGTACTTTGTCTGACTCAGTAACCCCAACTCAGCAATTGCACTTGCAGACTGCAGTTAATTAATTAGGAAGATCCTCAAAGGAGCAGAAATATTTAAACAATAACTATCATGAGACATACTAAACTAACTAAAAATCGCGGGGTACTCACGTGACACACACATCAACAGCCTTTTTTTTTAAGGGGGGAAATCATCGCATGACTGCTCATGGGAGGGAGTGTCAGACTCTTACTGACTAAAAACCACCCCGTTCCTTCTCCTGCACGTCGAGCCGGAGCCCCGGTTACCCGTTAGGTTCTCCGCGACACACATCAACAGCCTAAATGTCCACTGCTGAGCAAAGCCGCTTCCAACACGGAGAAGGTTTGAGCATTAATCACCACGCTTGCTCAATGCTGGTTGGCGATTTGAAACTTACAATTAGAAATTATAAGTCCAGGTTTCCTCACGATGTTTTCCTTCACCGTTTGTCAGTGGTGTCTGAATAATCTTAGAAAGTACATATAAAGCGGAAAAAGTCACATTGGTTTTGGTACTAGCCGTTGTTGGTAGGTTTCGAACCCGCGCCCTCATACATGAGAAGCAGAAGTCTTAAACGTCCGGGCCACTACGACAGTACTCAGAAAAGCTCTACTAGTTTCAAACGACAGAGGGGTTCTTCCTAATGAACAGCGTGTGCGGTCGCGGCGATGTCGCGCAGCCTAAATCAGTTGTCAGTGTTTTTTTTTAAAAGTGAGTAACCCGAGATTTTTAGTTAATATTTTATATAATGTATCTCAAAGTCACGATAAAACTATAAAGATCTTGGTTCAAGCAATTTTCTACTTTCCCTCAATAATTGCACTACATTTGAAATGGTACAGTGACGCGTAAAGCTAATTAGTCACACTCATATTCTTATGTCGGAGTTAAGTAATGAATGTATGATGACGTAATGTTATGTTTTGTGACGTCAGACTTTGTTTTGGTTGCTCTGTGTTATAGTATAGTTGATATACCATTTGTTATCAGATGCTTTTTGTGAGACTAAATACATGGGTCCTACTATGAATTGCTACATCGACGTGACTAAAATCATTCTTTAGGTTTATTTATAGGCTTTACTTTAAAAATTAATTAATGTCTACAGTACGATAAAATAGGATTTAATAGAAAAAAGATAGGTACAGTTTAATTAGGTCCAGATGTCTCCAATTCGCAATCACACTATTATCAACAATCTACACAGCAAAAAACATAGCATCGTTATTGAGAGCTTCCTTCTCATTGGGAATACGCTTAAAAACCGACACAGAAAATAGGGATGATGACAGGGTCCGTAATAAAATGATACGAGAACGAATCAAAGTTTAGGAGTGGGGGCTAAAACGTCATTTCTACGTATAAAATGTACATAGAAGTGACGTCACGTTGCATTTCAAATCAATATATCGTCGAAAGTATTCGTTTCTGTAAAAAAATAAACAATACGTGTGTAATTGTTTAATAAAATCACTGCTTGCCTCTTGCACCTACCATTTACTCTTCTCTGCATCACCCAAAGGTCAGACTGGTAGAAAATGCCTGCGGCATTAAGTCCACCTTTTTGTACATTTTGTGCATGAAGCATTTTAAATAAAATAAAATAAATAATGTTTTAAAATAATCTAACAGACGGACATTAAAATAAATTAGTCATCTATCTTATTGTAGATATTTTAAAAGAAGATCTTCAGGCCTAGTTCACATTACACATACATAAGTTCTTCCTCATTGCGAAACTGCACAATTCAAGATGGCCGCGGATCTGCACGTCCCTTCAACAATAACGTGTCGCAATGACACACACACACACACACACTGGTGACCTTAATTGATGTTCTACACCGCAATAAGGAATTCTATTATTCTTGCATTTCTCACGAAGATGTTTTTTGAACTAGAAAATTAAGGATGAAGTAACCTTTATATTATTAACATACATTGGTAGACCTTTTTTTCTCGAAAGATTTTTCTTTTAATCTTAATACTTTTTAGTCAGCCCCATCGTACCCTTTATACTACAGTACTTTACGTACTTTACATTACTTGACTATTACATTTTCTTTAAGTATTTTAGAAAATCACTTGATTAATTGTTTTTCGTGGCAGTGCCGGATTAAGCCAGCGCGGGGCCTGTAGCAAATTCTGTCTAGGGGCCCTTGGTTTGCTATCGGTTCTCATTTGGGCATTGGCTAAATTTGGTCCTTTCTTTTTTCTGGCGTCAGTCGATGATTTATGGAAAATATTGTCTAGAATGACATTACAAACGAAATTGTCCCCATATATATGAAAGTGAGCCCATATGGCTCATGTATGGAAATCTCAGTCTGGATTGAGTTATGAGCGTTGAAAGGAGCTGAAGTCAAACATTTTACTTTGGTTTTTTTATTCAAATCTTATATATATCTTATACTATTATAATAAAGCGGAAGGGTTTGTTTGTTTGTTTGAACGCACTAATCTCCGTAACTACAAGTCTGATTTGAATAATTCTTTTTGTGTTGGATAGTGCATTTATCGAGGATGGCTATAGGCTATAAAACATCACGCTACGACCAATAGGAGCCGAGCAGAGCGTGTAAAACCGCGCGGAAGTAGCTAGTTGTTCATATTTTTGTCACAATTCCCAATTTTAAATTGCGTGCAACTGTAGTGCGTCGGGCGTGCACCAGGAACACCATATCACCACAATATATTTATATTGCCAGGCACTAATTTTTATTACCTATTTTCTCTCAGTCGATAACTTGTGGGATGCTTCTAGGAGTTGTGTCACGAAGCTTCATCAGCTATGTTACTAGTGGTGGGTTGAGCGGTGGTAGCCGTGCGAACATCTAATAAAGTATATTTTGTTTTGCCATTGACTCCTGGTGGGAGACTTATCTATGTACTTTATAGTTCGCATAATCTTTTGTAGAAAGGAAACCGTCGACTTTGTAAAGTGATATACGTCAGATGAGCGTATATTTTTTTTCATTTAACGTGATCAGTCGAAATATAATTAATCACTTTGTGACTGAATGACGATATCTTTGTACAGAATCTTATGCTAGCTGTAGATTAGAGTATTTACTGTAGTTAAATTAGTGACTAATCGGGAGTAGGTAGGGAGAAGTAGACAGAAAAAAATTTTTTTCGTTTTCGACGATTACCACTACTCAATCCGCTACCAACGCCGCAGCTAACAAACATAGCATTTCGTGATAGGGCTCAGTAAAGTATTTTGCGGGTTTTCGACTGAGAGGAAATTGAAACTTATATGAAAATCTGTCATAGGCCATAAACCGTATACATAAGTATAAAGTGAGCAGTTGAACACGCTAGCCAAGCAATCGAAATGTTTTTTTTTTACTTGGGCAGTGGCCAGTTAATGGTTGACTCTGTTATGATTCCGTGGCCTTATTAAAAAAAAAGTCCACTATAAGCTTTACTATATTCCTTGAAATCGTTTATAAACATTTATTACAAAATATTTCTGACAAGTAAATGAAGAAATATGCGTTGTGTACGGTCACCATCAACAAAATAACAGGAATAATATAGCACTATTTTCACATCTTTGAACTGATTTAACTCAGTTTGGACTGTGTTTTTGATATAAGACCCCATATATTTTTTTGTTTGTAATGTTATTCTGCATCAGTTTTTACACATTCAATAAACTGCCGCGAATAAATAAAAAGGCACCACGCTCCATACAAATTTGGTCATTGCCATTTGGGTATTATTATACAAATAAACTTTTCTGGATTTGTTATGGGCAAATTTAGCGATTACACTTTAAATATCGACTTCTTTTTATTATTATTATTATTTTTTTTTTAAATGCACTTACTGGCTTACAGTGGGTACCAACACGCCAGCAAGCTAGTTAATTAAAATAAGAAGAAAAAACATGTCATAAAAATATTAAAAATAGAATACAATACAAATAAATAATGTCAAATTAATAAATGTCAAATATTTGTAGTACATGTCCAAATACATAAAATCTAGGATATTGTATATTAAATCTACAAATAAAAAGAATCAATATGTCAATATCTCTACAATAGAAATAACTGTGAAGAGCCTTAATAATTAAGAAGTACCAAATCATATTTACGAATATCAAGTCACACATTTAGGTCAAAAGGTCATCATTATTGAATAGCGTTAAATAATTTATTGACAAATGTTTCAGTTTTAGAACATAGTTTTTTAAAGTGGTCGGCAAATATATCGATATCATTGTCATGAGCGATCATATCCCCAACAAGGCCCAATGCGCGAACAGTAGGTGCTTGTGACGCATAGTTGGTGCGCGTTTGAGGCGACCACAAAAGCGACTTTGACTTCTTGAACGCTATGGGGGACAAGGTATGGGCCACGCTAGCGGAGGATTAACCTTCAACAGTTTTCTGTCGGCAGTCAAAGCCTTAAGCAAGTCATGCTCTATATTCAACATTGTGTAGTGTTTCTTAATCAATTCATTTTTGATTCGTTTAAATCGGGCTCGGTTCGCCCGCCAATGGCACCAACCAAGCGAAAAAATACTCACTTTCCTTTTCTTACACATACAAAATACCAACTATTTGTCTTTTTTCGTTAATTTCGTTAACAAAAAAATCAAATTACATGTACCTAGGTTGGTAGTAGTTTTGTAAACAAAACATTTTCTTCATAAGTCTTGCTGTTGAAGTGGTATAATTACGAAATACCCATTTGAGCGCGGGGCCCTCCAATTCGCGGGGCCCGTAGCATTTGCTACTCTTGCTACGTGGCTAATCCGGCACTGATTCGTGGAGGACCAAAATCAAATAGCACAATTTTTTCATAATCGCTGAAGATGGTAGGTACATATAAAATGGATTGTATAATGCCTACATCAAAATTTATTTTTTTTAATATCCTTCACGAATATATCACGTTCTACTCCGTTCTGAGCACACTCCATCAGCCATCAGCAAATGTTGGGCATCTTCATTCTCGAAAGATAGATATACAAATATACAATGTTACACCTACTTTTCACCAGTTCCATCAACGGTCGTTTTCACCACCCTTAAACCAGATCCCATATCCTACTTATATTATAAATGCGAAATTCTGTGAGTTCGTGTGTTCGTGTGTTTGTGGACTTTGTGTTTGTTTGTTTGTTACTCAATCCCGACAAAACGGCTGAAGGTTGTGAGATGAAATTTGAACAGGGGTAACTTATGGCCTGGAATAACACATAGACTATTATAACCCACGGGAACGCGAGCGGGCAGAAGCTAGTCTTATACTGTACTATTATATAAAGCGGAAGAATTTGTTTGTATGTATGTTTGAACGCGCTAATCTCCGTAACTACAAGTCTGATTTGAATAATTCTTTTCGTGTTGGATAGCGTATTTATCGAGGATGGCTATAGGCTATAAAACATAACGCTACGACCAATAAGAACTGAGCAGAGCATGTGACACCGCGCGGAAGTAGCTAGTCTTAAATAAAAGTTACTTAGCGCGACGTAGCTCTTAAACTAACTCCATTACTTGTACTGTTAGGTATCACTTATAGGTTTGTGAAAAACCAAAATGGCGTTAATTATCACCCGTCTTAGTTTAGGGGTACCTTAAAATTTAAAATAGGTTGGTTTATTTATGAAAACCCCAAAAAACCCGTTTAGAGATGTTTTTAAGTATAGTTTTATGTAAAACTAAGTTAGCATGAGAATCAGATTAAATGTTAAATTTTACATAATATTATGTTTTTGTAAGTAAAATAAAGATTTTATACTTAGTTAAAATATTAAAGGTAATCATGAGAATAGGTTGTTAGAAGATTGTATTGTTTCAAGATTAAACAAATATTGGATTCTCCAAGTATTTTTGTTTTATAGTCAGGACTTATGTAATTTTAATTATCGTTCATGTGGGTAGTTGAGCTGGAGTAATTACCTGTAATTAGAAGAAAAAACTTTGTTAAAAAAAGGTTAAAATTAAGTTCTAGGCAAAACTAAATAAAGAGTATATAACTACCTACGTTTGTACCAAATATCTATGAATTTATGTAGCACTATGAAAGAAATACAAGCTTTTCAAAAATAGCTAATGTTGGACATCTTCTTACTCGAAAGATAGATATATAAATATACAATGTTACACCCACTTTTGACCAGTATTGTTATCAACAGATAAGAAGAACAGATGCATTTTTTCAATATAAAAGTCAATTGTAATATAAAGCCTATTCTATGAGTTTTATACGCATTCGAATTCAACATAACATTATTATATCATCTCGATTTCAATTTAGTTAACCTTTTTTTCTCCTTCACAAAATCCACGCACATCATAAATCAATTTCGTCAATGGCAGTTGTCATAAAAAGCATCCAAGCTAACTACCATAAGCTTCACAGCATCTCAAAGTCACGTTTAACAACTAACTGTTAGTTAATCCGGAATCGTGCTGGGAACTTAAACTGTTGCGTTAAATACAACTGAGGGCCTAGTACGACCTCTTTTAACGTTAACGCGATCAAAATGTTATCGCGTTTAACCCTCTGATCGCGTTGCTTCATTGCAGCAAGCCAATTACAGCGCCGAACGTCATAAATCAACAATCCAACCACAACAATACTCAAACTCAAGGCCGGTAACGCACTTGTAACGCCTCTGGTGTTCCAGGTGTCCATGGGTGACGTCGGTTGCTTACCATCAGGTGATCCGACTGCTCATTTACCGGCTTAGGCCATAAAAAAGTGTCTATTATGTTAGCGTAAAACAAATTCATACTAGGCCCTCGGATACAAACGCAGTTATTTTTCAATTTGCTGGTTAAAAACGTGAACTTTTGTAATGTATTATGTCACAGTGAGAGCTTTAGATTTTTATCTTATTTTGGTCGTTTTGAAAGATGTTTTCTTGTAAATATGAGATGGGTTTGTTCCTCGAAGTACTGAGTGAAGATTAAATTAAATTATCTTTTTAAACTGTGAGATGGAGTATAATATTAATTCTTATGTTGTCCTTAGTTATGTTATGAGTTTCATGTAAAATGGCCTATTACCATTACCTGGATGACCGAAGTACCACATTTCAAGAAAACCATTGGAGCCGTTTCCGAGATCGTTGATATATACGAATATACAAGAATTGTTTGTTTAAAGGTATTAATTTATATCGGGCATAACTCTCAGCATATCCTAAAATGTTCCTAATGTAAAATATACAACTTTGCCTGACCACAGGATCGAACCTGGAGATCCAGTAATTAATCTCACTAATATTATAAATGTACAAGTCTTTGTTTGAATATTTGTTCGTCAATCACGCTGAAACTACTGAACGGATTTTGATGAAATTTGGTATACAGACAGGGTATGGGCTGACTTAAGTGATAGGATCTACATACATACATACATACATAACCTCACGCCTGTCTCCCATGGGGGTAGGCAGAGACTAGGGAACGCCAGTTACTACGATTCCTACATACCTCTTTCGCTTCATCAACAGTCATCAATCTTTTCATGCATGCTCGTCGGTTATGGGTGCTTTTAATTTGGCCCTTCTTTAATATATCGATAGGTGATAGGATCTACCGCGATTAAATGCTCCCATGGGATGAAACAGGAATAATATTCTACGCGGACGAGGTAGCAGGCAAACAGGTAGTAGGTACATTTAAAACGCACGTGCAACATGTCACACTCGTGCTTCACTGCTGAGCCATTAGTCGGTCGATAGTGTTATCAGCAAACAATAAAACGGCAATCACGCACAAATTGTATTGTTCTCCTTAGGTTGTGTTTTTTGAAGTACGGTATTAACAGCTGATGGTGTGAATAGTTTATTTAAGAAACATAGCTTTAGTTTATAAAGGAGATGTAACTACATAAATATATTATGACTGCCTCGTTGGCCCAGTTATCGCAAGTACGACTGCCGAGCAAGGGGTCTCGGGTTCGTTTCCCGGGTCGAGCAAAGTATTACTGGGTTTTTAAAATAAATCTCAGTTGTAGCACAGAGTCTGGAATTGTGTCCGGTATATAGCAATAGGTCCACTCCCTGTTACATGGAACTCATAACATAAATAGTAAAAAGTGGGTGTTAAATTGTACAGTGGTATAATGTGTACCTCTGCCTACCCCTTTGAGGATAAAAGGCGTGGTGTTATGGTGGTTATGGTGGGTGTTACATTGTACAGTGGCATTAAATGCCGTAATGTACCACCTCTGCCTACCCCTTCGCAGATAAAAGGCGTGATGTTTGTGATAATTGCTCAAATCCATTCATCATTTTTATAAACCATTCTAAATACAGATTTATATTTTAATACTATGCATCTTTAATACTAAAAACCAGTTTTATACAGAAACATTTTTATACAGAATAATCACAGGAAGTTAGCCTTAACTACCGGATAAAGAAAGCCTTTGATATATGGACGTCGGCTAATCACTAGTTAATGCTTAGTTTCCAGATAAACGGTTCGTTAACTGCATACTTACTTACTAGTCTAGGGACGGGTTTCTTTGTATTCTCTAGAAATAGAAGGAGATAAGAAAAAAGTGAAAACAACTTTTTTTTTTTTGGTGGGAAAATCATCGAATGACTGCTCCCGCCTGGGTGAGGCGGGAGGGAGTGTCAGACTCTTACTGACTAAAAACCACCCCGTTCATTCTCCTGCACGTCGAGCCGGAGCCCCGGTTACCCGTTAGGTTTTCCGCGACTCCGAATCGGCATCGGCCCTATTGGGCCCCATCTGTGGTGGTCTGATGGCTCTTTGAGGCGCGCGCGGAACGCGACGCGCCGTACGCTCGGGTCTGTTTCTGGTCGGACGGGGAGCCACCCATGCTCGCCGTCCGCAGGCCCGCGCTTACGGTGGCCGGAGATCGTCTCGCGATCCCCGACGCCCGGTGTGTCCTTCGCGATGGCTGGGTTGCGAGGAGGCAGCGCTTCGCTGCCTCACGCGTCCCGCCTCCTCCTTAGCTAGCATGACTGCTTCGCAAAAGGAGGAGACGGCATCCCAATCCCTCACGCTCCGCATCATGGCCTGCACTAGGCCCGGACGCGAGAGGTCGCCATCGCCGATCACTTCCCTGAGGGCACGGCGGTGCTCAGCCCACGCAGGGCATTCTCCCACCGTGTCCTCAGGGCGGTCCTCGCAGTAAGTGAAAACAACTTAGGTTGCGAAGAATAGGGTAGATGCCTAACTTTTATTTTAATGTCCGTCTGATATTTTATTTTAAATCGTTCTCTACTCGATCGCTTGCTTCATTTCTGAATGGCGTGTCCCTGAAAGGCTTTCATTGCTCTCTGTGTTGTTTCCCTCCATCTTGTCCTGTTTTCGGCTTCTCATTTAAATCATTAGACATTTTTTTTTACTTACAGAAACGAATACTTTCGACGATATATTGATTTGAAATGTCGCGCGTTTATACAGTTAGGTGCCTGTTAGTACCTACTATATAAAGTCTACATCGCTTACTATCGGAATCGTATCGGAAAGCCCTATATCACCGACGAAGTAACTAAGTAGTAGTCTGTAGGGTTTAGTCGGTTTTTTGGGTCCATCGGTAACTCACAAGGCGAAACAACACTAGCGTTGTTTCAAGCCGAACTGGCCCATTCGTGCCATTGGCTCTCTTATTTATCTAAAAATTAGTCAGAAAGACATACATATAGTTTTTTTGGATATAAACATCAAGTTTGAAACCTTAAAACAAAGCACAGTTCTAACACATTGACATGCGTACACGCAGAATATTATTACATGGCATTATGCAAGACCTAGCCTATTAATATCACATTACGGACATCGCCGTCATTGGCGGATAGTATTGCATGGCACTGCATAACGCATGCACCCGGGTTTGTTTTCCATATGATGCAGTTTTATCTCGGTCCATTGGGTTGGAACATGTTATGTAACATGGTGACTCTGTCTTTGTTGGTTGGTCTCCGAATTGTTAAAAGGACTTGAAGATTTCATTTAGGTTCAGGTAAAGCAGTAAACGCCCAGTGAATAATGGTACAAATTGTATGAAAATTTACTATTTCGGCTTTCGGCCTTTGGGGAATCAGGAATTTGAGGATTGTTAGGGATTCAGGGATTGGGGAGATTGGGGAGGGGGGAAGGGGCAATTGGGCCTCCGGTAACCGCATTCATACAATGAAACACAACGCAAGCGTTGTTTCTCGACGGTTTTCTGTGAGGCCGTGACTCTGAGGCCTTAGTACGAGTTTCATTTACGTTAAAAGTATTCGTAACGAGTACGCGTTCGGCACTCTGATTGGCTGGCGCCAATGAACCAACAAACCAGAGCGCCGAACGCGAACTCGTTACGAATACTTTTAACGTAAAACAAACTCGTACTAAGGCCTCTGGTCGAGCCGGCCCATTCGTGCCGAAGCATGGCTCTCCCACACTTGAAACTAAACCTTAGTAACAACGAAGTTTGTAAGCCTCAACCCTGCAAAATACTAGTTCTAGAATATTTCAAAACTTGCATTATTAAGTGCACAGAATTTAAATATCAGTTACAAAATGTCGATTTAGAAATTGTATCAAAGTGCGGCGAAGTAATTTACTTGTCAATACGTATTGCAATAATGCTGTTTGTATCCTAGTTTTTGATTTATTTGCATTAATAGTGTTATTAACACATTTGTGTATGTTTTCATAAGGTTCTGTCATTACAAAACCTTGTTTGTTGGGTTGGAATTGTAACCATGAAAGGGACGATCAGGTACAAAACATACTTTACAAGACGCTTAAATATTAATATAGAGGTAAGTTTTTTTATGGAATAAGCCGTCAAACGAGCAGACGTATCAAACGATAGTAAACAATCGGCGTCGCCCATCGGCACTTGGAACACCAGAGGCATTAGAAGTGCGTTAACGGTCTTTTGTGTATTGGGAATTTGAGGATTATTGGGGATACGGGTACGTTTGTTTGATTAACATTGAGGATTATTGGGGATACGGGTACGTTTGTTTGATTAACATTGAGGATTATTGGGGATACGGGTACGTTTGTTTGATTAACATTGAGGATTATTGGGGATACGGGTACGTTTGTTTGATTAACATTGAGGATTATTGGGGATACGGGTACGTTTGTTTGATTAACATTGAGGATTATTGGGGATACGGGTACGTTTGTTTGATTAACATTGAGGATTATTGGGGATACGGGTACGTTTGTTTGATTAACATTGAGGATTATTGGGGATACGGGTACGTTTGTTTGATTAACATTGAGGATTATTGGGGATACGGGTACGTTTGTTTGATTAACATTGAGGAATCGTTTGATTTAACTCACGATTCGGAAGGTACATTGAAATCTAAGTAATAGTTTCCGGTAAAACTGTCACTGGCTTTCTTTATAAAACTCCAAGGAAAATGTTTACGACTACATACAAAATAGGTATACTAATTACTTTTCGAAGCAACCAAGCTCGATCTTCCACCAACTTCACTATATACATGGCGTCATTTTAATATTTTTTGCATTTGATTACGAAATCCTCGCCGCCCTTCGAAGGCAAACAAAAAAATGAAGTAAATGAATCATCACACTCTAATTCGTAACATAGCCTTCGTGGGTATGTAGGTCAGTCTGTGGTGGAGACGCCGGTTACCACAGTGCAGCGACGGTGCAGTAGGTTCGGTGTTGTTTTGGGCCTTGAGTACGCGAAAAGAGTGTGATATGTAGGAATGTGAATTCGACATTTTGGCAGCCAAAGTATTGATGATTTCAATATTGCAAGAAAAGAATAGGGTTTAATTTTTTATAGGTTCTCTCAAAAAACTATCCATACACATCTAAACGAATGGTAAAGTGTACAATGCAAAATCAACTCTATTTATTTCTTAATAATGTTTACGTTACACTTTCACGTGGATAACTGTTTTGATCTAAATGGAATTTAGAGATAGGATATATGGACAGCAGACCTATTACCTCAGGCGTTTTATTTGAGTATTGCGGGTGTAGTTGCTAATTAAACAACCAACAACTTAACTAACTAAAAATCGCGGGTTACTCACGTGACAATACTGACAAATGCTCTACTAGTTTCGAACCACAGAGGGGTTATTCCTCATGAGCAGCGTGCGCGACACTAGTAGAGCTTTTCTCAGTATTTTCACGTAATCACGTGAGTAACCCGCGATTTTTAATTAATTTAGTATGACTCATGATAGTTATTATAAAAGATAACCAACAACTTGTTATCCGAAACGCAAAGCATTTTCATCTAAACCTTCTGTATCCACCTGCACAATGACACATAACATCTAGTATTTTATAGAGACCCCTTATAGCAACTTTTGTAAACGTAGTTGTCCAATGTCCATAGGATATAGACTTCCTACCATTTATTTTAGCGTCGAATAGGATATTAAACCAGCTTGACACGTCCGTTAGCTGTCCCTAACAGTAATTTGAGATCATTTGTATCTATTGCATAGTTTTTATGTATTTTAAGCAGAAAATAGTGAGTAGGTAGGTACTATAGTACTAATTAATGTAGAAAACGGATCTGATTCTGTAATCATACGATATGAAGTTTACCGGGACAATTAGTAACCAATAAATATCTATGCTAAATGATAAGTTATTTAGGGGTACCGCAATAAGATTGACAATCATACTGTTATGATTGCAAAATATTTGTATATTTCAAGACCAAAATTCGCCTAAATCGGTCCAGCCGTTTTCTAGTTTTAGCAAGAATAACGAAGAGCAATTCATTTTTCATACAATAGACTAGCTGACCCGCCAAACTCGTACAATCTAACTTTTTTTCTCAAATTTTAACTTCCCTGGACGAACATTTCAAGACTACAATTAGCCAAACCGGTTCTAACGAACGGAAATTCATTTTTATTCATACAAAGATGATATACAATGTTTAACATAATCTATTTTTCAATAGCAGCAGCAGTCCACTTTGGGAATATCGGGTATTTTAAAAGAGGTTAGACCTCCTCGCTTAGCAGGAAGGTTTGGATCACTGTTCTAAAGTTTTGCTGTTTAAAAAGTTCGGGTTCTATCAGAATGTTGCTGTCTGACCAAAAAACTGATGTAATGAACCAAAATCATTTAAATAACACTACAAACAACATTTAAGGTAAATCAAGTTAGCATTTATAAATAAATTGCAACTAAACAACTTTGATATTAGATCAAGAATAAATAATAAGGTTAGCGTGGCAATTATATTTACTTGCAGTTTACGCGTAAATGACTAACAAGATAAATACGATAAAAACGTAATTATATGTAAAACATTGTAAATGCTACCGAAGGCTCTAGAAGTGAAGGGCTGGTATTCAGAAGTAGCCTGTCACCTGTTTATTTGACCTATTCCCTGAGAACAGGACATTCTCTTGTGATGAATGTGATCTATATTTTAATGGTCTTTATGTGATTCATTATAGGTGATGTTATTTTTTTTTAATTGGCTGAAATTCTGTACAGTAGAATATGGAGAGATAGAAGAATTTACTACCTACTTGTCCCTGTTTGGATAATAACAACTTTGAATAGGTATTCTAAGGCCCGTTGTCACCAATCTGTCTTAAATTTTAAGAAACCCCTAAGCTGATATAGGTTACATATAATGACATTTTGGTTTTCACAGACCTATAAGAGTGACACCTAACAGTACAAGTAAGGGGTTAGCTTAGGTGCTACATGATGCTAAGAAATTTTTAGTTAAAAGATTTAGGGGTTGAAGAATTCGTCCAGAAGATTTTAATTCTTTTTTATAGGAACTATTTCTTTACCAATTGACCATATTACCAACCAATTATAAGTACCAACCAAAGTAAATAAAACAAGCTAAGGGGAATTATAAAAGAAAAACTCTAAAGATAGTTTATCATTCCTAAATTCAATATAATTGAATTCTAGGTCAAGTCCCTTTAGACAGACATAGACTGGAATTTTAGTACACAGATATTGAAGTCACATTTGATATTCTCTAACGTGAGATGAACAAGGATCACGTGTCTGTTATTCTGTAGTTTTCATCTTTTATATTGAGAATGCCAGATACGACATTTTACGACCACTATTCGCTTATTACGAGTTTTATAACCTCGCTAGATTCATTGGTCATCAAAGAAATCTTAATCGCCATCTGCCCCTTCAAACGTCTTTCTGTCCTAGATTAGGACCAAAACAATACAAGAACACAATAGCATATCATAGACAATGTTATATTTTTCATCCCATCCATTACATAATCTGCCCATCGACAATGCTATTTGTTTATACACAAGTCTGAAAGAGACAAACCTTGCATCTCTTTCATTTGATTGACAGCACATTGTCGCAATTTTTCGAGATCACAAAGACTTAACTTTTCATAACTACTATTGTGCAGTCAATAAGGATGATATTTGAATGGCAAGAAGATCTGACAAGACAATGTAACTAGGGCAAGCGAAAGTGATCCGATGACAAGAAAATTGTGGCGGATTTTCGAAATCAGTTTATTTTATTATTTTGGGGACATGAATGCAAGGTCGCTTGTAATAAGTGTCATTATTGCTTGTTAAAACTATTGTAGAACAAAAATAATGTTGTTTCTGAAGGATGAGTTTTTGAATTATAGAAATCGTGGGAACTGTAGATGTACGTACAGAACTTTTGAAATCCTCATCATAGTTTTATGCTAGTAGATATTTTGAGTGTTTATTATTTTAATAAACAGGGCTGGACCGTCTATCTTATGATATTGACCCAATTTACTGATTTCTATTGGTATTACCTTGCACTAGCAACGATGCTCTATAAACTTCGACTAATGTAGTGTTAATCTCATGCCTTTTTTACAAAATGGTGTCGCAAAATCATATTTATTAACTCCTTTTAAAACTTTTCATTGACCATATTATCTAAATATGGACTCTTTCCTAAACAATCAATATCCTATCTAAAAATAACCGTACAAAACAATTACATCCTACATCTTTAACACCATTTTCCAAAACAACAAAACACAATCAGACTCCAAGGACCAAAAAGGACCAACATTCCATCTTCTATAATCTTAACCCACGTGCTCCATAACTCCTTATACTGAACCCACATGTCTATTTAAACGTAACTACAGTACCCAACAATAAATATTGCACACCGACCTTTAGAAATTTGCGTATTTTATCGATGTATTCCAATCGTTTGATTTACTTTGTGGTTTTCCATTAGAACTGTTCCAATTATCTACCGGCATAGTAGTGAACCATCTTATAATATAATGATATTTCAATGCTCTTTAACACAAAATCTGATGAATAGATTTTAATATATAATTTATGATATAACTTGCGTGAGACACACTAAATTAATTATTATGTTTTTCAGCTTATTACCGTAATAATTTGACGAGGAACTCGACTATCGTCAAATTTGTTATAGTAATGGATAGTAATCTGGAATCACTCATGGTTTACTTTTTATCCTGGGCACGCCGACGACGCCATTATCACAAGCTGTAAATAAATGAGCGTGATGTGCAATATGTATTGTCGGGTAGTGTACAGTTGTACACCATATTCAGTGTACTGTGCAGTCGGGTAAACAACCTGTATGACTCACAGTCGTGTGTTACACGGACATTAATTTGGGAACCAGGTCAGTTAGACCGATAGACCAATCGTTCAATACATAACTGTTCTTTATTACCAATTTTATACTAAAGGCGGGGGTATTTTTGTTAATTTTATTTTGTGTAGGTTGCTTTGAACTGAAGTCCTGTTATAGTTTCCGTACGTAGCTATTTTATATATATTTTATCAGTGCTGCGTCGCTGGACTTGGACCGAGGAGCAGTGGAGGAGTTGTTTCATACCGTATTTTTGGTGTAGCCGTGGTAGTACTTCGGTTTAACTGATCTAATCGCCCTTAAGTATAGGTTTATCACCGTTTAAGTGTGGGAGAGCCATGCTTTGGCACGAATGGGCCGGCTCGACCAAAGTGATACCACGGCCTCACAGAAAACCGACATGAAACAACGCTTGCGTTGTGTTTCGTCGTGTGAGTGAGGTTACCGGAGGCCCAATTATCTCCCTTGTTTCCTCAATCTCTGAATATCCAACAATCCTTAAATTCCTAATCCCCAAAATGCCGGAAACGCACTTGTAACGCCTTTGGTGTTCCGTGTGTCCATGGGCGACATTGATTGCTTACAATCAGATGATCTACCGCGCGTTTACCGGCTTATCAAAAAAAAATGATGCAATACTAAAAACACATTCGTCAAATAAAAATCGGCTCAGACACAATAAAAGCTTCAATCAATGACTCTAATATCAACGGTTTGTTCTTCCACAAGCCATTAACTAACGGTTAGAGTAGATACATTAGAAACAATGGAAACTGGTACAAGATCGCGTGAGAACTAAGGATTAGACTTTCGTTTTTAACTAACCGTATTGTACTGTCTGTAACTCAGGCTATAAACGAGAATTTTGACTTAACATGTTCGTAAAATGTTACATTGTATTCGTGTAAAGTTTTTGGTAGGTGTATTTTTTGTAATGTTTGACATTTCATTTTTCATTTTGACAGCTCGACGATATCCATTGCGTTTTAGTTGTCGTAGGTACTGGAAGAAATGGCGCAATGTAATCTGTCCAATAACGAAAATAACGAATAAATATTCTTTTTATAACACTGGGAGCATGGTAAATTCAAGTAGAGGTGTAGGTAATGTCAGATTCACAGGCCCCAATTGAAGGCTTTGAAAATCATCGAATGACTTCTCCCGCCTGGGTGAGGCGGAAGGGAGTGTCAGACTCTTACTGACTAAAAACCACCCCGTTCCTTCTCCTGCACGTCGAGCCGGAGCCCCGGTTACCCGTTAGGTTCTCCGCGACCAATTGAAGGCATAGGACGATGGCGAGCTCTCGTTTAACGTAAGGCCTTTCTTCAGAATACTGAAGAAAGACCTAAAGACGTCCAATAGGACGTCTTTATGCTATTTAAAATAATTATTAAGAATAGCATTCAAAATAATCCTATTGGTAAAATTCAGTCATTATTCCATCTTTTATTCAATAGGACTGATGACATAATATTTTATTGAAACATAAATATTTGACATCAGACCTCGATACGACTCCCTAAATACATAAGAAGAAGTGATGACCATATTACCACACTGCTACTGAGAAATTCGAAATCATGAGATGAGACAGACATCTTGTTAACCAGTCTTTTTAGAATATTACCGAAAACAACATTATTTATTGTTATTTCTATACATATTCGCAAACTTTTCACATATATTACACATACTAGAGGTATACATATATAAACGTCACCGAAATCGCCATATAAAGAATAACATTAAGAAAAAACATATTAATTTTGTGAAAGAAATATTTTCCAATCATGACATCATGTGAGACAGTGTCACATCTTTGTTTTACAAAAACCACTTCTACTTCTGAGTCATAAGGATTAAACTCCAACGGATATGTTCAGATCCTTTTTGCATTTCATATCTGCTTTGCAAAAACAACATTAAAACCGGAGACATAAAGATTAAATTCTATTGAATACGTTTAGATCCTTTACCATTCAATGTTTGTTTACACGATATCGTTTGGTCCGGATTAGTCATAAGATTATGAAACCTGTTCTTCAACCTTCGATGCCTCACCCTCTATTGTACCTACATAAGAGTGAATATTTAATTACTCGTATGTAATAAAAAAAAGACTATCAAAGCACTAGACTTTTTTTTAAGGCGGGAAAAATCATCGAATGACTTCTCCCGCCTGTGTGAGACGGAAGGGAGTGTCAGACTCTTACTGACTAAAAACTACCCTGTTCCTACTCCTGCACTTCGAGCTGGAGCCCCGGTAATCCGTTTGGTTCTCCGCGACAAAGCACTAGACTAGTATTCCATCTAAGAGGGAGTCCTATTTTCAACAGCGAATATCTTCTAGCTGATGATGATGATTTGTCTGCGAAACCGTATAAGCTAACTAACTACCTCGATGAGTTCCGATCTCGTAAGAATTTCGAGAAATCCTCTCTCAATAATCTTCTAAACTCCTCAAGAATCCTACATGAATTCCACTGCTAGTAGTCAACCTCTAAGAGGAGTTAAAATAAGAGTTTATAAAATCTAAAACTAGACCAGCCAAGAATGAGATCTGGGAATTTAAGCCATTATTCGTATATTGAGACCACTCGAAATACCCAGTACCCAAGTACAAACAGGGTGAGATACCATTTAAAAAAAAAGCAATCAATAATAAAAGCGTCTGATTCATTTATTTATTTATTACTCTGGTCCTTAGGTACTTCAAGTTATATTAAGTGGTTTCTCCATTTGATGGCCGGGTGAATCATTGATGACTTACAGACCGTTATACAAAGATGCGCATGACCTCATATAACCACACTCAAGAATACATACAGCCTTATTACGATTTTCTTTATGTATATTTTTTGGGAAAACCTAATACCGTGTTTCACGATTTTTTAAACGTAGCTTACGTTACATGTCGTTTGTAATAGGGGTATGTCTATTGCTATATGCTGAGTACAAATCCAGGCTTCATGTTATCTATAACTTACTAAACATTTTTTTGTATTATATTACTTTTGGCAATTAATTATTTTGTTTTCCTCGTCAAACAGTTACGTGAGTAAGACGAAAAAGAAACCGAATATCGAAATCATTGTTCGTCAATTGCACTTACAACTCGGCCAAAATGCGGCAGAAATTTGCCATATAAAACAAATTACAAAATAAGACGAGTTAACAAACATGTATGCCACTACATAACATAACATCACCCCTTTTATCCCCGAAGGGGTAGTCAGAGGTGCACATTGTGCCACTGTACAATGTAACACCCACTTTTCATTTTCACTATTTATGTTATGAGTCCATGTAATAGGGGGTGAGTCTATTGCCATATACCGGGCACAATTCCAGAGTCCGTGGTACTACTGAGAATTTTTTTAAACCCAGTTACACTTTGCCCGACCCGGGAATCGAACCCGTGACCCTTTGCCCGGCACGCACTTGCGACCACTCGGCCAACGAGGCAGTCAGTACAATTTCCACCATTCCATTAAAATTAATGAACTTAAAACTGTTTACGTCACCGAGCCTTGAATTCAAAGCCTTGCATATATGTATGTATCTACGTCAGTAACATTAGTAGAAGTAGGTACTTTGTGGCAACCAATCAGCAACTGTTTTGTAATTAAATTATAAGTATTCGCAGTTATCATTTTATTTCAAATATCTTCTTTTGTAATGTAGAAGGCAAAGTAATTTATTATAGGCGATATTGTAATTTTAAAGTGCCTCGTTGGCCGAGTGTCTCGGGTTTGATTCCCAAGTCCGGCAAAGTATTATAGGTGTTTTTTTTTAATTCTCAGTAGTAGCACTGAGTCTGGAACTGTGTCCGGTTATGGTAATTTGATCATCCCCTATTACATGGGACTCATAACATTAATAGTGAAAAGTTGATGTTACATTGGCACTAAAATGTAACGCAAATGCATTAAGTGCCGTAATGTGCACATCTATCTACCATTTCTAGGATAGGGCGTGGTGATATTTATGTGTATTTTAAAGTATATATTCTTGTCGTTATCGAATTTGATTAATTATTATATATTTATTTCTTTTCCTTTTGTTTTTTAGAAGAGCCCAACACGACTATCAAGTTTCTCAGGTTGGATTCTTGACAAGGAAAAAGTATTTACACGTTTTCTTTTTATCTGTGTTTTTTACTTATTCCTTAATTTACTAATTTAGATACAAACCCAGTATAATTATGACAATATTATTTTATTTATTTATACATACATACATACATAACTTCACGCCTGTCTTCCATGGTGGTACGCAGAGACTAGGGAACGCCAATTACTACGATTCCTACGTACCTCTTTCGCTTCATCAACAGTCATCAATCTTTTCATGCATGCTCGTCAGTTAACCCTTAACCTTACCCGAGCGTACGGCGCGTCGCGTTCCGCGCGCGCCTCAAAGAGCCATCAGACCACCACAGATGGGGCCCAATACGGCCGATGCCGATTCGGAGTCGCGGAGAACCTAACGGGTAACCGGGGCTCCGGCTCGACGTGCAGGAGAAGGAACGGGGTGGTTTTTAGTCAGTAAGAGTCTGACACTCCCTCCCGCCTCACCCAGGCGGGAGAAGTCATTCGATGATTTTCCCCCCTTAAAAAAAAAAAAAAACCCATTACCCTTTAACTTTTAATTTTGCCCTTCTTTTATATATAATATTTATTTAAGTAGCTTAAAAAAAACCAACAATATATTATGTAGGTAAGTACAATATAGGGCGCTACCTAGTGCCAACCCATTGTAGAAGACCCATAGAAGCTGTAATACCTCTATATAAATACATCATAGCAATAATATTTCTATTTGTCTATCAAAAACCCAGCTTAAATACTTAACCCAGAAACTGATGTTCAAATAAACACCAGTCACTATGATATACAAACTTAGATATAACTAGTAACCTATCACGACTAGAAAGTTACTAGCACTATTTTGAATGTCATTGAAGACATTTAGACTGCAGGAAGAGTCTAGACTTGTTGAATAAAGACTTCCGAGGTTTAATCTTTTAAAGATCAAACATGCTGTGTGATTAGTTCTAGGTAATATGGCAACAGACATGTTGTTAAACTAAATATCGTGAGATACTAAAATTTTTCGTTTTACTACGTTAAAATACCGAGAAAATCTGTACTACTTTTTTAAGATTGTTGGGGATTCAGGGATTGGGGAGACTGGAAAGAAGAGGGGGTTAATTGGACCTGCTGTACCCTCACTCACGCGACGAAACACAACGCAAGCGCTGTTTCACGTCGGTTTTCTGTGATGCCGTGGTATCACTCCGGTCAAGTCGGCCCATTCGTGCCGAAGCATGGCTCTCCCACACTTAGCATGTTAAGTTTCGAGTCACAGAGGGACTCTTCCTCATGAGCAACGTGTGTGGACGCGGCATTTGTATAAAAATATAGATTTTCTCAATTTTTTGGGAATTTTAGGAAATCTTTTAGGAATCCTGTGAAATGGTAGTCTGTAAGTCACTCTAAAGTATAAGTAGGTAATAACGGATAAGTTTTTAATAGTGTTATTCTTAACCTATGTGGTCATGGTGTTTTATTTCAGAACAAATTAGACAGAAGTGGTTACATACATAAATTTAACAAAGCACACACGATTACGGTAAGTCACATTCACAATGCTATTAAGAAGTTTCGAACTTAAACCTACACGCTTTCAAGAACACAAGACACCTATACCTTAACCAATATTTGTATAGAATTAAACACAAAACCTAGACAAAGTACTTGGCTATCGATTTACTAGAACAATGTACGATAGGCAACCTGTCCCAACAATACTAGGTACATTATTCAGTGGAATAAAACCAACAAGTTATTGTTCGACGCAATGCTTGGGCTAAGAATAGCTGGTATTCTTGTTATGTTATTGGAAATTTGTTCTACTATAGGCTAGAAGGTTTTGCTGACTAAAGTCTTGGGATTTATTGTAGGTAAATATTTATAGAAGAACTCGCGATATCGATGATCTGTACTTGAAGTTTTTCTTTCCATTACTGTCTGCTGCTAAAGTATAGTCATACTAGTTCCTATCAACAGATTCAACCGCTTTGCCGTAGGATAAAGAGTAGCCGTGTATTTCCAAACCGTAATCAACTCCTGTTCCAAGTCTCATACCGATCCCTTCAGCCGTTTTGATTTGAAGGGTTAACAAGCAAACATTATAGGGAAGTATTTATATAAAATATCTGTAGCCTTTTGTTTTTGATAGGGGAAATTCAATCAACGGATTCACCCGCCTGGGTGAGGCGAGAGGGAGAGTCAGACTCTTACTGACTAAAAATCACCCCGTTCCTACAACTGCTCTTCAAGCTGGAACCCTGGCAACCCCGTTAAGTCCTCCACACGTATCTCTATAGTCTGGAATATTATAGAAACTAAACCAGGATTGAGCTCAGGCAGTATTTTATTGACAACAATTGCTAGTACCTAGCTATCTCTGAATAATTGCCAATATTTATTTGTTTATAATATAGTGTAAATATCCAAAAACAGTAGCAAAATCTAGTGTGTTCGATATCGTAAAGTTGTAGACCGGTTTTATAACAAACGGAATTCTGATCGCCGCTCGTTCCACATACAGACGTGAAAGAAGGTCATGCTAAAATATTAATTCGCAACGCTTCTACTTACCGGCTTATAACTAACTACGTGCGTGGTTACTGTCTCTTCACAATTTTATTGTTATACAATTTAACAAAAATATGTTTTTTTTTAAGGGGAGAAAATCATCGAACGACTACTGGGTGAGGCGGGAGGGAGTGTCAGTCTCTTACTGACTAAAAACCACCCCGTTCCTTCTCCTGCACGTCGAGCCGAAGCCCCGGTTACCCGTAAGGCTCACCGCGACAAAAAAAATAAATAAAAAAAATATGAGAGGCTCGCTTTTCAAGACGCTTTTTTAGTTTGTTTTTTAATACCTTGCCCCACACTAGGATTTTCTCCTGTGTCGTGGGTGCGTTTACAAACATACAAGTTCACATACACATGACACCAAGACTCGAAACAGCAATTTGTGGTTAAAAGGCGTGATGTTATGTTATGTAAAATCCCCAAACCACTTCCACATATTTCAGTTGCATTTGATATTAACGCCTTTAACCGACTACGGTCCTTCTTAGAATGAAAGTGTAATAAAGACATTGTATGATAAATATTCGTCTAAAATCAAAGTAAAACAAAGTTAGATCAATAAACATGAGCACATTAGCAACGAACTTCAAAGGAGCCACTCACAGAATACGTAATCATATTTAGTAACGTCGACTTGTACAGGGTTGCCATGAGGAATATTTATTTGTGTTATGTGACCGCCATTTTGATTGTCATCATCATCAACGGCCTATTAATGCCCACTGCTGAGCAAAACCTCTTCTCATACGGAGAAGGTTTAAGCATTAATCAACATGCTTGCTACAATGATGTCTAACTTATAATTAGAAATTATAAGCCCAGGTTTCCTCACGATGTTATCCTTCACCGTTTGTCAGTGGTGTCTAGATAATCTTAGAAAGTACATATAACGCGGAAAAAGTCACATTGGTATTGGCCGCTGTTAGGTTTCGAACCCGCACACTTATGCATGCATAAGGGTGCATAAGGGCCTGCTTCTCATGAGAAGCGGGCCTCTTAAGCCTCCGGGCCTCCACGACATTTTGATTGTATGTCCTCCTTATATTTATAAACTGGGTGGTACGTTTTTTTTACAAGTAACATGTACTTTCAAATACCGTGTTTACAGATATTTTTCTGTTGTTGTAGTCGTTAACAGGATACGATTTGTTATGTCTTGCCCACAGAAATATTAAAATTTTTTATTATATCTGTGGTCTTGCCTTTCCACTAGTCTTAGTGTCCGTGTCAAGATAAGTCTACTCAATAAGCATAATAATATTATCTTTTTTCCCTCTAAACTTTTTTTCTACATTCTCGGAAGCATTCGAAATTTGAAATAAATAATAATATTGGCAATGTCAACGGAATAAGCACCTAATTATATTGTAAGAGATGTTTCACGTAAACTTTATTTTAAAAATGGTACTATTGGTAACCCTACTGGTTCTCTATGGCAGCATACAGACTATAAATAAATGCATCGCATTGCACCTAGTGATGTGGAGTGCATTATTAATAGGAGATTGTGATAGGTCCAATATTATATCCTGCTAATGTTTTAAATGTGAAAGTCTATAATGTTTTGAATTTTGTTTATAACTTTTCTATAACAGTGATACAATACAAATAATGTTGTCATTAAGAGGAAAAGTAGACTGCATGCATTATTTTTTTATTGTAATTTATTGTTTAACTAGAAGTCTTGTTTTCATTCCCAATCGCACCAAAATCACTATAATATCAAAGTTGCTTGGTTGGTTTTATCTGGTGATCTTTTTTTGCGTAATTTGTGCAGTCACACTTATTATATAACATTAATCGTTACAGCATCATATAAAATGTCGCGAGACGATCTCCGGCCACCGTAAGCACCATCATCACCATCAGACCACCACAGATAGGGCCTAACAGGGCTGATGCCGATACGGAACCGAGGAAGACTTAACGGGTTACTGGGGCTCCGGTTCGAAGTGCAGGAGTAGAAACGGGGTGGTTCTTAGTCAGTAAGAGTCTGACACTCCCTTTCGCCTCACGCGGGCGGGAGAAGTCATTGGATGATTTCCCCACCTCAAAAAAAAATCATGTAAAATGTAAATATGCTTCTTGAGATACCTTCCCAACGGACCTCTTTTATTTCTAATTCTTTTACAATAAGTGTCATCAAACTTTGGAATGTGCTCCCCCTCAATATCAAAAAAGCTCCTAATAAAATCTCCTTCAAACACCAAGTTCATGAATTTTATTTAAAATCGCTGCAACGCTAGATATAACACTAGGTCTTCGTCGATATATATTTATGTATGTATTTATACCTATATATTTTATGCATATGACTATATATACTATTTACTATTATGTAATATATATGTATAACTATATTATTTAATAATTACCATTACTTTTTCCTCTCTCTCTCTCTCTCTTTGTTGTTAGTTTATTCTCCGTACCTCAGTTTTCGCATATTTTCTACTTAAACACTAAGGTTGACTGGTAGAGAATGCCATATGGCATTAAGTTCGCCTTATGTACCATAAACAAATTATGTACATTAAAGAATAAATAAATAAATAAAATAAATACTTAAGATGAAACTATGGTCCAGAAGGTAAGATCAAACTTGTGTTATGGGTACCAATCACAATAGCCTTAAAAGGAAAGTGGTCAAATTGCAAATAACGTGAACAACTCAACGAAATTCAACAGTAAAACACAAAAATAACCAGTGAATTGAGAACAAACTCTATTTTCGAATTCAGTTTTTAAAAGTCATGATAATCAATTACCAATTAGGTTCCAGCCTGTATATTCTGTCAGTCTACATAGACAAATACACAGTTTCAAACCCAATCATACCGACAAAGATTTTATAGGTCCCTAAAATACCAAAGACCAGACTGATTGACTGCCTCGTTGGCCACGCCTTTTATCCTCGAAGGGGTAGGCAGAGGTGCACATTATACCACTGTACAATGTAACACCCACTTATCACTATTTATGTTATGAGTCCCATGTAATAGGGGGTGAGCCTATTGCCATATACCGGGCACAATTCCAGACTCCGTGCTGCTACTGAGAATTTTGTAATAAACCTGAACAAATAATAGTGTTCGTAATCGCCCAATGAATGAACAGTATTCAAAGTGGACTGCGTTCAAAACTTACCAATTTTCCACGTTAAACTTTCTCAACCTCCATTCAAGGTTATATCAGTAGGTTGTATTCAGTATGGGTGAGTAACCGATGATGTCACTATGAGTCAGACGGAGGCTGGACAGAACCGGACCTGAATCCTAACGTGCTTTGAAAAGGACCTTAATGAAAAGGATTAAGTCATTCTTTTGTTTGTCAATGAACAATTTTCCCTACAATTATAAACAGATAATGAGATAGGATAGATATTTTTGGCAAATGTTTTTGTTTTTTTGACGAATGCTATTGTTTGAAGTATATATATTTTTAACAAAGATTGAGAATTTCTAAATCAAATAGTCTGACAATCCAATCGAACATGTGAAATTCTATTCGCTATTACCGAAAAAAAACCTAAACAAGATCCTTTGTTACTCTCATTTCTAATAATACAACAAAAAAATGTTAAAGTGAATTTTAGCTCAGCATCACTCAGTAGGAGATCTCAGATCTAGAAAAGCTCAGTTGATAGGTTGACTGCTTCTCGTTGATATAGACACGAAGGTTGCGTAGAAATGATAAAATAACACAAACTTTTGTGATGAGAGTATATTGATAATTATTGATACAAAATGATAAAGTGCAGTGATATAAAATGCTAATGATATAGTTTAAATAGTCGTACAAAAGATTTGACGCGCGTCGCGACAGTTATTATGTATATAAAACAAAATTAAACCTGTACAGTTGTCTGTACAGATCTCATTTTAAAAATAAGTTGTACAAAAATAACCTTTGAAATAAAAAAAAAATATTTGAGGAAACAGATGTTTTTGTTCGTCTCCCTGATTGTTATATCAAACACTCAAAACGATCGCTATTTGTCATAGACAAGCAACTTCCTTCCGATCAGCTGTTCTAAAGTTTTGACAAAAAATGCGCCACCGGGGATTAGAAATGCAACCCCCTTGTGCAGCACGTGTTATTGATGTTTTAATGAAGATAAAGAACGGTATGTGATCTTTTGTGAGGTAGAAATGGTCATAATTTTTAATTATTTTTAGCCCCTTACCGCTGTATGGAGTTCAATAAAATAACTGCAGAAGAAGGAATATCTGCTTAATTAAAGAATTATTTACATAAGTTGGTCTTGGTACAGACCCTCTATACCAAGTTACTAAGCTTTAGAAAACTTTTAATAAGTAATGAGAATTTCTAGAAGGTAAAATCTAAAGAAGGTTTACTTATATTTAAACTTTAAATAATTCATAGAATCGTAAAGAAGATGAATATGATAAACATGTAGATATTTAAGTAGAACAAAGCAAAAATACTTTAGACTAATCATTATTCGAAAATGCAGATTCGTATAAATAAAGTAAGAAACTCCAGCATCATTTATACATTTATACATATCTATCTATACATATAATAAAATCGTAGGAAAGTGAAAACTATATATCGTATATTTTTTTTAAAGAATGGTTGGGGCGTGATCTACAGTCGATACCGAAACCAAAAATATGATTTTTAGAATTTTTGTCTGTTTGTCTGTGTGTATGTTCCGGATGAACTTAAAAAGTGCTGTATGGATTTACTTAAAATTTTGCAGGAACATTACTTACAGGTCGGGTCAACATATAGGCTACATATAATCATGCTATCAACTCCCCGTAGTTGAGGAGCTGTGAATTATTCCACGTGGACGAAGTCGCGAGCACAGCTAGTTCTTTAATAAAAAATTAACCTATCGTCTGAATGTCCTAGCACATTAAATTATTTTACTACAGGTAATACAAATAAAATACAATGTAAAGAAAATAAATCTGACAGCGTCCTTTTAGCACCCGGAAACCACTCTCGGTAACTTGAGTGTCTGCCGGATACTGTGAGAGGCCGACTCCAAAGCTTTTATCATAATTGCCGCCAAAATAATAAAGATCCAGTCGTGAGGGTGAACCGCTATATTTATACTCTTTGGGAAACCGGATTAATTGTCTCAATTCATTACAGAACACATTCTTACAAAAACGTATCTAAAACTCGGTGATGTACTTATTAAAAATCTTAATGCAATAAAAGTCTTTATGCAGTTTTGATTCGTGCACGAGTAGGGCATGATTTTCTTCTTCTTTTCTATTTTTTTAAACGTTGCCCCACACTAGGATTTTCTCCTGTGTCATTAGGTGCGTTTCCAAACATACAAGTTCACATACACATGACACCCAGACCCGGAACAACAATCTGTGGATCACACAAAGAGTTGTTCCGTGCGGGAATCAAACACGCGACACGTTGCGCGGCATCCAGTTGCCCAGCCACCACGCCAACCGTGCAGCCTATTCCTAAAAGATTGCAGACTCTGTGCTATTTATTACTACAAATTTTGAAACACCAGCTAACGTCTGACACAGAAGGTTTCTTCGTGTAAACAAGAGAATGTAGTGCCCTTACTCAGCCATCACACTTGGGACGTAGGGTACAAAGAAGCAGCTCTGTCTTGAACACGAAGCCGTTCTGCTACATATTTTACTAAGACACAAATATGTTTCTTTACTTACATTATTTAATCGTATCTTATAGAACAATAGATGACCGTATCGTGCAGATGATTACATTGTCAATAGTAACTGGCAAGGAAACAGGGAAGTAATTAATGATGTAGAAGCTGTATTAAGCTATCACTAGTGTCATCCTGTGGTTTCTCTTACTTGTTCCTAAGAGTTGTATTATTTAGATAACCTTCATAACATACATAACATCAGATGCCAATTTTTTAAAAACGTCGCAGGTTTAGTTGTTCTCCTGTGCCACGGAGGACTTAACGGCTCGAAGTGCAGGACATGCCCTCTCACCTCACCCAAGGCGGAAGAAGTCTTTGGATGATTTTCCCGCTTCAGAAAAAAGCTGTTCTCCTGCGTCGTGGCTCGTCGTCCATGTACAAACAACACACTCAGATCCCAAAATAACGATTTCTGAAAGTATGTCTTTTTGTCGGCGATAGAATCAACAACAGCATTTTTTATAGACATCCTACCTAAGAAAAAAATCAGTGAAGTTTGTATACTGCAGAAGAAACTGCAATGGTACAGAATATAATTATGTACATGCATCTCTTGCCTTCTTTCGTTTATAAGTGTCGTAAGATAATCTCAGAGGTTACAGGCCAGCCTTCCTCAAGTACAGGAAAATAAAATAAGTAGCTACGTATTGTAATATGTTTGTTAGTCATAGCAATGAAGTCCATGACTGTATTACTGTAAAAACAACGTTAAAGGTAAGAATTATTCCGACCTACGAACTTACTAAAGGCACCTAACTGTTGGGGATGAACTAAGAACTGCGCTATTCTATCCGCGCTAAAACCTCACCGCCATGTGTCCTCGAAATTCCCAACCGGTTAATATTTTACAAACAGACAGTTAATATTAATATAAGTACAGAAAGTTAATGTCATTGTCCACAAGTGACCACAAAAATAATACTTCTATGTTATCCCTTATATTCTCAAATTAAAACACACCTGTACGGCATTCAGTTTAAAACAAATGATCAATAAAAAATGAAAGAATGTTAGTACACTAGAATTACGCCGTTATTTTGAACAAACTGGCAACATTAAACTTTTATTTATTAGACAAAAACGGTGACAGATGTCATGTCATGCGCACGCGTACGCGCCAAGGTGCGTTTCTGACATTTCAACAAAGGACCAATGTGATCTTTGAGCAGCTGCTTTTTGATCCAACAAAGAATTTGTCTTAATAGTGACCATTATAAAAACGGGTCAAAGTAATGAAGGACAGACGTTAAATGGTTGTTTGAGTTGTCAGTAGAGTAACATATTAACCCTTCTCTTGCCGCAGGTGTCTTAGGAGCCAAATGAAAGAATAGGTACTTATTTAACTCGAAGTGCAGGAGTAGGAACGGTGTGGTTTTTATTCAGCAAGAGTCTATCACTCCCTCCCGCCTCACCCAGGCGGGAGAAGTCATTCGATGATTTTTCCCCCTTAATAAAAATGATCTAATAAAACTAATTAGGCAACTCTATCCTAAGCTAAAGGCAAATAATAATTTCATTGCTAGCACAAAGCCCTTAGCATTCTTAAGATATATAGCACATATAGGTATATGTCACTTTGAAGCGCCGGCGTACACTTTAAACACAGTCATTGTTCTAAACGATTCAGAATAAATCTTCATCATTGACAGTATCTATAAATTCTTGACAATTTATTGTTTGGCTAGTTAAACTCTTTGCATATGTATCATTGCTAGTGTGCTGGCCATCTGATTGTGTTACAGAGACGAATTCAGATATAGAGGAAAATGTTGCGTTTTAAATTATTAATTGACAGTTTAAATACGTACTTCTATGACTTTTTTATTCTTATTTATTTAGGTGAGTCAGTCTATAACTTCGGTAAAAAAGTGGATACTAAATGGGTGTACTTATTTATTTAGGATCGTATTTTTTTGACCGTTAGTTCAGTTGGTTAAAAATATTTTCTTATTGATAAAAAAAAATACAAAATAGAATACGCTAGGTTGTAAAATTATTTTATACACTGACACCTTAAAATATACAAAATATTGTTATTATAATATCGACTGCATCGTTGACTGAGTGATCGCAAGTGCGACTGCCGGTTTTTCTTTAATTTCAGTAGCACGGAATTTGGAATTGTGCCCGGTATATGGCAATAAGCTCACCACTTATTACATGGGATATAATAAGATAAATAGTGAAAAGTGGGTGTAACATTGTACAGTGACATTAAGTGCCGTAATGTGCACCTCTGCCTATCCCTTTGGGGATAAAACACGTGATCTTCCATATAATATTGAATGTTGAAAAATAGTTAACAAATTACACAAACATTTTAAACTTAAAATAGTAACGTAACTCCAAGAAGATTACGAAATAACTAACCTACCCAAAGATAAATTTAATTGTGACATTTTTACGTACCTATGTAGATCCGGCCCTGTAATACTATAATTAAACAGTCGAACCTTATCCCTGTACCAAGGACAAACAAACTAATTGTATGTTAATAGTAAGTCACGCAGAATACTAACTAATGGACAGGTATGTCAACGATCAAATTATACGAATACTTTTTATGGGACTTCGTATAAATTATATCAAATCAGTTACAGTGAGAAAATTTACTTTCCTTAATCGCGAAAGAAGATATTTTTGTCATAGAATTAATATAGGATATACTAAAATGATTTTAATAACAAATAGGTGGTGATCGCTAACTTTAAATTGCGCCTAAATCCCCTAATTTGACAGTCATACTTGCTTCCACCCAACCAACAGAACTACCCCTCCACCATCTTTTAACTATTCTTAGTCCCCTAAGCTTAGATAGGTGACACTTAACGACATTTGGATTTAACCAACCTCTGAGTACAAGTAAGGGATTGGTCTAGGTGCTCCCTCATGACAAGTAACTCTTTACTGGTCATGAGGGAGGTTGGGTTAAATCCAAATGTCATTAAGTGTCACCTATCGAAGCTAAGGGGTTGCTTTCTATGTAAAAGACATTCATAACAATAAGCACTAATTAGTTAAAGATCACGCTATAATAAATTCAAGTCACAAAATATATTTTCCAAGTATTGTGACAATAATAATAGCTAGGTACTCTGTGAAAACTATGCCATCGTAACCGCGGACTTGACAATGTAATCGAATTTCAATATCAATAATATATCAAATTATATCTAATTTACGTTTCTATGTAACCGGAGCTTGGCATACAATAAATCAAGGTTGTATTGGAGATTTAAGTTGTATTGTTTGTATTATTTATATAAATAAGTACTTTGATAATAAAATTGAATACAATGTATAGATATAGGTATTATTTGTCTCTCTTCTCTTGTTTCATCGATGATAGATATAATAAAGATACTGAAGGACCTATTTTCAAACTTTTATACCATAAATAATTGTGTATAGGCAGTATCAACTTCTACTTTTAAAACAATTCGAGTTCTAATTCAAAAAAATCAAAGATAGAACACAAACGCGCGAAATAAAATGGCCGACCGTATTTATGGAGGAACCTCATACATGGCATGTAACGTTATTTATACTGAAACCGTAACGCTCTAGTAAATACGACAAAAATAATATAATAGTTATTGAATAGGAGTGGAACGTTCACACACATTTTTTGGAATACAGTTTCAAATATAAATAGATCTATGTATCTAATGATCTGAGTATTTAGTATCATTTCGGATTTATTTGAAGCAAAACTAAGCGAATAAAGGCTTATTGCAAAGTAACTAGGTATTGAAAACTAATTTTAGTAGAGCGAATACTGAAAAAGTAAAAAAATATAATTTCTAACTGCATTTTACAGCTACGTGACAAATTAACTTCAACTGAACTTGGATTTCTACAGACTCATTCTTATATGAATACCTATTTGAACAATAAACTTTTAATACTTACATACAAGCATGGCGTAATAGGCTGAATAAAAACATTGCTCTTACCTGAAAAAAAATAAATAATGACATTAGTCAATGTTGCCAGTTACAAAATAAATTAATTGCATTCATAAAAAAAATATTATAGACAAATGTTATCTAGAGGTATACTTCAATCTTGTTATTAAAGTGTTTTTTTGGGAATTAAAGTAAAATCAAGATAAAAGATGGAACGTTAACGTTACAGTAAAGTTACGCGTAATCCAATAACGTAGTTACCTAGACAAGTTGACACGCAATAACTGTGGTTAGCCGCTAAACCTGACATAACTAACTGACATTCCACGCGGTTTTTTTAACTGCACTTTTTCTTACGAGATTTTCATTGGCTAAAATTGCGGTCAAGTGCGTTTTTGGCGCCATTTTTTAGCAACGACATCTTGTGAGTAGCGATTTTAGGAGAACACATATGCACGTGAACTTACTTAACAGGATTTAGTGCTAGCAACCATAAAATACTAACCGCACAAATGATTTTGCCAAAGAGTTTTATTATTTTATTTCATAAGATTTGTATTTAGTATTACAATTAATAAATTATTTACAAGGTCATAAATCGTTGATATAATAATATCAATATTGGTAATATTATTGCACACCGACATTATTAACACAAAAGTAAATAATAATAATTCAAATTGCAATGCGTAGTGCGTACATGCGCACTGATGACAACGACATCCAAGCAAAATTTCCTTTTTATATTATTTTTGACAAAGTAATTACAACCATAACACCTATTGTTAGAACATATTTTCTTCTATTACAGCGTTGTTGTTATTAATTAGAGACGGGCAAATTAATTTCAACTCTAAAACATTGTGCCACAGAGTAAATTTTTGTGTGTATGATCTACGTATGTAAAATTTTACGATTGTTCAACGGCCGTGCGAATTGCATTGTAGTGATATTCGAAATTTGAATTTTAAAAAGGTATAATGGAATATTTGTGTTGGTAAACTTTGAATGACTTATATTTCTTCACGTCCTAATGATTTTTAAACGAACTGTTTTTAACGATTCGTATTGTTAGGATTTACATAAGGGTAAAACGGAAGCCTATTACTGAGACTCCTATCCTTCGGTCTGTCTGTCCGTCTGATATATGTTTATGTTGTCCGTATCTTATAAACAGTGATATATATGTATATACTTATTATTGCCTCAAATAATGTACTTCTGTTGCCGCCATAGCAAGAAATACTTAAAAAAGAATAAAAAAAATGTAGGTAAATCTCATTTAAAAAACTTAAGCTGCTTCTTCTTTGTCTACTGTCTCTGTACTGCTGAGCATTGCTTAACCAGTTTTGTCAAAATGTCACTCAAAATATCTAGATTCTACTTAGCACTGTTATTGCTCAGAATTTAAGAGTTAAAAATGGTTGTACTACTGCCGCTAGATCATAACAACACTCGAGTCTATTTTTAATCTATAAAAATAAATCTTCAATAAACACGTCGATGTAAATCATTCATCTCTATGCTCTATGGATAAACAGATTGGACGCGAACAAATATTATCTGATTTATTGCAAACTCAAATACTTAGATAATAAGAAAATAGATGAGATCTGCCAATTTAGTATGGAGTTACGTAAACTGTATGATTTATCACCAAAACTATACCTATATGTATTTGTCTACTTCCTGCTTATGCAAATGATACCATTTGTATATAAAAACATTCATAAATTAATTAATATTATAATTTTGATTATATTAGTAGGTAACGCGTAAGAATTATAAAATAAAATATAATTTTAACAAAAATCTCTATAAAAAAAAACAAATACCAATGCTAAAAATAAAAAATATAAACTAAACCACAGACAGAAAAAAGGAAACAAATTAAAAAAAAGAATTCGACGACAAAATAAGTACAGGCACACAATAACGATTGCGACAGCTAATAGCAACGATTTCAACGCATGAGGAAATGAACAGAAATAAGCGCATTCATGTTTCCCACACAGCGACTGTGCGACAAACCGCAACAATACCAGTTGACTAATATAATTTGAAATTAATTATTGAACAGATAGGTAATTATAAATTTCATTCATTGGAAAATTGCAAAATTCCCTGCTATTGAGTTGTTCTTTAGCATAATTATACCGTATCTTAGCGCAGTTATTTCTGAAAAATACATACTTCCTTTTTAGTTGCCTATGTGGTTACTCGAATCTATAGGATCGTCTCGGTTAGGTACTACTTATAATAAATTGAGCTAAATCGAATTTCGAAACCGTAAATCACAATATTTTTTCTTACTAAACAATTTACTAATCTCAATCATACCTATAAATCGAAACTTTTTAAATTAATTTCATTCGAGAGCACAAAATCATTGCGTTCCTCAAACTCTAATGGAAATGTGGATTATAGTTTCTACGATTGTTCGTGCGTACCACACTTCCGATAATGGCCGAACGTGTACGAACACAGACGGATGTGACAAATGAACTATCATTACGTTTTTATACAAAAGAACAATAGCAATTGCTTCGAAATATTGAGATCGGAAACTTGACTATGTAAGTTTTATGGCGGGTAAATATTCAATAAATTTTTTATTTATTTATTTATTTAAAATGCTTCATGCACAAAATGTACAAAAAGGTGGACTTAATGCCGCAGGCATTTTCTACCAGTCTGACCTTTGGGTGATGCAGAGAAGAGTAAATGGTAGGTGCAAGAGGCAAGCAGTGATTTTTTTTTAAATTAATTAAAATGTGGACAAAGTATCAAAAATAAAATGGCCGAATCGTGCGTAAAGTTCTGTGGAGGATCTCTTGAAGATTACCTATCTTCAGAATCTATTCTAAATGTTCTAAATAGTGTTTTTAAATAAATATGAAGCCTCGCATTTTTTGTCCTCATGACATGAAATCATCATGTATCAGGGTTTTCCCGATTGTCATTCAAACTGTTCCTGCAATGAATTACAAACGCTGGCCAAGATTTCAGCTCCATTTAAGGGACAGAAGACAGGAAAATAAAAGGAAAATGATCAAATTGATAGGCTACCTTTTTGTTATCAGACTTTTAACCTTTCATTCCCATCTCTGGTTTTATAGTTATTACTTTTAACACAGACTATATAATTTTGGTCCAATCGTCCGACTCCCTTTACATGAGATTGGGAGGCTATGGCTCGAGCAAGATCCCGCCAGATTTTAAATTTCAACCTCGTGAGATCTATCTAGCCAATTTCGAGAAATCACTTGATTGCTTTACTGAGATTAATCTCGCTAAATAAGGATGAGATCGAAATTAGGTACTTTCTTTACTCAACAATACAATATTTAGTCTGGTCAATACAGTAAAATATTAAAATATCATTACACTTTCATTAATTGATTTTATGACCAACTTAATTTTAATATTTTTCCAGCAATTTTTTTAAGAAATAAGTAGATATTCTGTTTAACGCTAAAAAAAACGTGACGTCACAATACACAATCTCGTACAAAAAACATAGAAAACTGTCGTTTTTGACAGTTCGAAAAAAGTATTGAATTTGACTAGTTGACAAGTACCCAATTGCATTCTCTAAATGGGAGGTATACTATTAGGATAAGGAATCACGACGCGGTTTTCTTCACACACTATGTATCACTCACACACACTCACATACATCCTTACTGAAAAAGAAGAAAGAAAGAAAAACCATTTATTTTTGCACAGAACACACATAACATAATTAAAAAATAAAAATAAAATTAAATAAAAACTAAAAAATGTAAAATGAAGTGTTGTCCATGATCCAGACTTATTATTTTACTGATATCATAGAATACTTAATATCTAATATTATCTGTGGACCATAGACAAGGATAGTGGATACTGTGATACGGACATACTGTGGTACTAATAATGTATGTACCTCACTAGGCAACAAACCAGTCATTGATCGAACACCTATTGCAATACCGATTTACTTTTTTATATCAAGTATTATTTATATCTCTCAAACATTTATAGGATATAATCTACAGTTTTTGCGATTTTCATTGCCACTAGGCTACTGAACTGAAATGGAATCGATTAATGGAATTAGAATCGATACGTTCACTCGACCTTGGGTATCGAATGGATCAATCGATTACGGGTAATCGTCATTTGCCTATGATTTATTTGGTTTATGAATAATTGCGGATGTGATTTTTTTCTTATTCTTAGGCAATATTTGTGCCTGTATTTTGCAATGAATTGATTACTTCAAAATTGTTCTCTATTCGTTTATTTAAATTACAGACAGATTGATCTGGTTTCTTATGTTTGCAATCTTATCGATACTAAATGTGTTTTATATAAATAAAAAATATTAAAAATGACATAAATATTATCATGTGCCTCTTCCCTGGGGAAATAAAACGGCATAGTGTTATGTTATGGGGGCTTTCAACAGACCTACATGCACAATTCTAATTAAAAATATAGCTAATATTCGGTTCACATTCTAATAAAAAATTCATTATTTTAAACAAGTTCGTATTTGGGCGTGACTTGCAATTCCATTACAGCGGTCATTGAACTTACGTGGGTGCATTATGTACTATACATTATGTACTGCAATTGTTTTACGTGCCTGGTTGGTTTCCTTGGCTGATGTCAATCCATTGTAGAGTCTGCTTATCAGAAGCTGTAGTGGTCAGGAGGCTTTTTACAAGCAAGGAGCATCAGCGAATTTGAGGAAAATATATTTTTACTTACTTATTACTAGCTTTTACCCGCGGCTTCGCTCGCTTCACAAAAGGATAAAAAGTAGCCTATGTGACATATGCCAATACACACAGCTCCATCTACTTTTGTTTTCCCTCGGAAATATTAAATTTTTCCGGGATAAAAAGTACTCTATTATTTAATCCGGACTTCTAACTTTACGTCTGCAAAAATTCACTTTCCGATTTATAATATTATATATTAGTAAGGATTTTATGTACACACATACTACAGAAAGGACAACACATATATAAGATTAAAGTACAAAGGTATCCCCTATTCCCATTGGAATTTCTTCCTGTGGACACAGGTCCAGAGGGCAGGAAAAGTAATAATGATATAAGACACAGTGTGTAATAATAAAAAGAAAATTGACATAAAATACAGGCATAAAAATGAACAGATTAAAAAAATGCATAGATAAGATATTTTCATTTCTTAATAATAAATAATTAAAATTGTGCCTTGTGTTGTGTATGGTAGAAGCTGATCCAGTATGGCGTTATTACATAGAATTTATAACATAACAGTCTAAACTCAGTGTTGACATTAAATACATGTATTCGTGCACCTGTGCATTACCAGCGGATATTGGCGTATTGCCCTATATTTTGTAATGATTACTTTAAAATTGTTCTTTAATCGTTTATTCAAATTACAGATTGATCTGGTTTCTTATGTTTGCAAATTAACTTTGTTCGGTACAAAATGTGTTTTATAGATAATAAATATTAAAAAATACATAGGCTAATTAAAACTTATTACTATTTTGACTATGGATTTTATTTATATGGTTTTTAGTGTCCGACCGAAACTGGTTTTCCGGCCGAAACCGAAACCGAAACCGAATGTTCGGCCGTGGCTTCAGTTTCGGCCGAAACCGAAGCCGAAACCGAAACTTACGTAGTCAAGTATAAAATTTCTTAAGATACTGAAATTTGGTGCATTTTACCTATTATTTTGCATTAATTAGGGCATGAAATGGAAACACAGTGTATTAAGTTTGTTGTAATCATTTATTTAATATAATAATTTAAAAAAAAAATATTAATAACATTTTTATTATTTTTTCAAATTAAGTTCTCATAGCATAATGTTTATCAGTTAACATTAATCAAATCAGTAATTGTTACTGTTTCATTAAATACTAAGTATTGGTATTTTATTATACCTCTATTCTCTGTACTGAATACTTATGTAATTTCCCACAACTTTATGCATTTTCAGAGATTCCCTTTAATGCCTTTATAGATAATATCTAATTGTCAATTAGTAATTATACGACCAAGTTAAAAAGTCTTTTTTTTCTTGTATGGCCTGAGTAAAAAGTTTTATACAGGTTGGCGGTGACATTTTATTTGTCAAATAATGACAATCGTACAGTGCCGCGGGAAACAGAGTTATGCGAGCGTGAACGTGTGTGAACTAGCGACATAAGTTTCGGTTTCGGCAAAAGTTTCGGCCGATTTTGGCCGAAACCGAAACCGAAACCGAAATTTCGGTCGGACACTAATGGTTTTTGGAAATAATCTATGTTTAAAGAAATTGTTTCACATTGTAATCAATTATTTATATTACGTAATTGACCGTGCAGTTAACAAATAATTCTGTTTAATACAAATGTAATTATCTACAAAACATTGCAATCGAAATCGATGTCTATTTTTCTGAAAGACAGAGATTTCGGCCAGTCTCGGTCTCGTTTTGTGGGTTGAGCAAAATACCCAATAATATGACATTAACACGTTAAACGCCATGGCAGTCACCGGTGACCGACATTAGCGGAGGATTTGCCTTCAACAATTATTTGTTGGCAGCCAAAGCCTTAACCTCATTTAACGGCAGATATGAATATACATATGAAATGTAACATGCATCGTGCACTTTTCCACCAGTCTACCTTCCCTCATGACCCTCATCAAATTCCATGTTATAAAACCAAAGGCAATCTCATGTTTGACTAAGTACTTATAACATAACAGTGTAAACTGAGTGTTGACATTAAATATATGAATTCGTGCACCTGCGCATTACCAGCGGATATTGGCGTATTGCCCTGTACTTTGCACTCCATAATTCTTAACGTAAATCCTTATCACCTTCGTCATAAAGGACATTTTTATCCACCGATATACCTGCAACGTTAGAAATATGCTACGGAGGATTCTCATTAGATTCTGTCCAGGTGCAACTTGATATGACCATATCCTGTCATGGTCGCTGGTCATAGATGATAGGTCTACTAAGGATGTCGTTGTGGTAATATTAAGTATATATTTACATTCTATTACATCCTATTGGTACAGGCAAGGATTGATATATATATATTTTTAAGTACGTTGCCCCACACTAAGATTTTCTCCTGTGTCGTGGGCGCATTTACAAACATACAAAATATCACTTACACATGACACCCAGTGACCCAGACCTAGAACAACAATCTGTGGATTACACAAAGAGTTGTTCCGTGCGGGAATCGAACCCACGACATGTTGCGCGGCATCTAGTTGCCCAGCCACCGCGCCAGCCGTGCAATTTCACATATTAAATAAAACATAGGATGTGTTTGATATTTCGATTCCCGCACGGAATATAACTCTTTGTGTGATCCACAAATTTTTATGTCGGGTATGGGTGCCATTGTGTATGTGAACTTGTGTGTTTGTAGACGCACCCACAGCACAGGAGAATATCCTAGGGTGGGGAAACGTTTCAAAAATATAAAAAAGGTTATCTTAGGTCATCGTATTTAGAAGTCGTAGTCGCAGTCGTAGATATAAAGTCCTAAGTAAAGTAAAAATATTAATTACAAAAAATAACAAGACAAATCCCTCGTGGGCCGCAAATATGGGATTTTGGGTTTGATTTTCGGGTCTTGCAAAGAAACATAAATGTTTGAAATTGTGTCCCAGTATAATGGCAATAAGCTCACGTCCTACTACATAGGAGTAGTAACATAACTAGTGAAAAGCGGATATGTGCTCTGCAGCTTACTTCTTCAAGGATTAAAAGTAATAACAATCCTACGTGATATTATCTACAACCTCTTTTCTACCATAAAAAAGGGTGATTTCATATCACCTTGAACTTCCTAGCCTTTACCGCTTAGCCCTTGGCATTTACTGCCTTAAAAACAATGGAAAGGTATAGAAAGGTTCTCTATAAATACTAATTTTAGGTTAAAACCTACATTCAAGACCACCTTTTAGCTAATATGTTTCGCATGTCCAGGTCATTGCGCTGAAAGATTGCATGCTTCACGCTATACGCATATAGAATAGGCAGAGTTTGAAGTATTTGTGTTTAATTTTATTTGAGTACATAGGTATAATACTTCATTAACATAGCGCTGTTTATCTTAGAAGTAGTGGATAGAGGTGCAGGTAACAACTAAAAGTATTTTCGCGTGAGTAGATAGGTATCCCGCGATTTTTAGTTAATTAAGTATGTCTCACGATAGTAATTATAAAAACAATCCTTAATAACATTTTGCCCAGCCCGGAAATCGAACTAAGGACCACAAACTTCGATCAGAATCTGGAACTATCATAATATTAATTGCTTCCTGAAAGTGAGACTGAAATTATGAACAACTTCTCTCACGAACTTCTCTGCTTATCCCATAAAAGAACAAAAGACTTATCACACTACATAATTCAATCTCAAAGGTTATTTTAGCTTGACGTCATCGTATTTAGCACGTACTAGTCGAAACTAGCAATTTCATTAGTAAAAAGGTCAGATGCTAAACAATAGCGAACCTTCAGAGCGTCACAGATTGGCCGATAGCGCATGAGAAACTTTATACTAAAAACTTCAGCCGAGGTCGTTGGACTAGTTCGTGGAAATGCTAAATCATGATACGTCAAACTGGCTGTGTTTCTCTGTGGTTAAAGCACCGCATTTTGTTCGAAATGTTGTTAAAAATTGCATGCCATATACCGGGCACAATTCCAGACTCCGTGCTACTACTGAGAATTAAAAAAAACCTGTATTTTTTTGCCCGACCCGAGACTCCTTACCGTTCCACTTGCAACCACTCGGCCAACGAGGCAGGCTAAATCAATAATAAACAATAATAATTTTAAGTGTGGGAGAGCTATGCTTCGGCACGAATGGGCCGGCTCGACCGGAGTGATACCACGGCCTTACAGCAAAACCGACGTGAAGCAACGCTTGCGTTGTGTTTCGTCGTGTGAGTGAGGTTACCGGAGGCCCTCCCCTTCCCCAATCTCCCCAATTCCTGTATCCCTAACGATCCTCAAACTCCTAATCCCCAAAAGGCCGGTAACGCACTTGTAACGCCTCTGGTATTCCAAGTGTCCATGGGCGACGCCGATTGCTTACCATCAGGTGATCCATCAGCTCGTTAATTTTCCATGATACCAAGTGTGAATGTGACATTTTCAATTTCCCATTGTTCTGTATATTGGTGCGTGTAGTTAAGTGTGTCGGTGAACTAATGGGAATCAGGTGAATACAGGTATATATGAACTATGTAGATACTTTGTTGTATTTGTGTATTGTATGTTGTATCCTAGTAACGGACCATGCGTATTGTTCAAGTTTAGGATTTCCGCTTTTCCTTACTTTTGTGGCCCTATCAATGATATTAAACTAGTTAATGGTGTCAATATACTTGTAAGTCTCCATAAAATATTATACACAACTAACGATTAAATACTCAAACGCCACTCACTTTTAAGTCGCGCTTATACCTCTATAATCTGAAATATCATCCCCTAAATTTGTTCATACAAAAGTAGTCTCTAAAGATCGGAAATAAGGTCTATAATGTAGTTAGTGGTGAGCGGTCTCCGGTGACCGCTTGGGGATATATAGGTTTGTAGTTCTGTCTACAAATTCTTGGTAAAACGACATAGATGGCGCTATATTAAAGTACGACTTTTAAAATTGCCTAGCATTTTAGTATTCAGACGTAAAACCGGCGTAATAGAAAATAATATAAGTACCGCATTCCTTGCAATACTCATTACTTAGACAGTGAAAGTAAATAAAGATTACCATAATAACTGCCCCACTTATAGAATAAGTGGGTTATATTAACAAACCACTACACTTATACGATTATTAATCATTTTAAATTAATGTGAAGACATCAATATCTAATATAGAAGCTTTCTATTAAACATCTCATTTATTATGTAGGCAAGAAATGTGTATTATCGTAGAAAGTATAGATTATGGTGCTGTGGTAACATCACCAGTGTATGCTGGTCTCTTATTGCGTACATTTCTGGTGGAATAGCAGGTCATGTTATAATGGGAGTGTAGCTTGATTTGTTTGCAGGTTGAACCTAATAAGATAGATACAGTTACTTCATAGACCGCTAGGCAATCTTAGGGCATTGCTTTAATAATGTTTTAAGACAAAAAAGGTGATTAAGTTTTTTGTCTTATCTAGATTATTATCGAAGGCTGGCTAGCTTTTTTTATATCTTTGTTAAGTATGAAAGTCGATTATTATACTTTTTATCCTAGTTCTGCTATGCTAAAAATAGTGTTATTAGAGAAAGGTGTGGATTGAAAGATGTTGTAGTGACAAGGATTGAAAAGGGAATGTTACGCTGGTTTGGACATGTAGAAAGGATGGATGAAAGTAGAGTAACGAAAGAAGTATACAGAGCGGATATGAATGGGGCCGTCGGTAGAGGGCGCCCTAGACGGACATATAGTGACCAGATTGGCGATATATTACAGAAGGGCCAAATTAAAAGTACCCTTAACCGACGAGCATGCATGAAAAGATTAATGACTGTTATTGAAGCGAAAGAGGTATGTAAGAATCGTAGTAATTGGCGTTCCTTAGTCTCTGCCTACCCCCATGGGAGACAGGCGTGAAGTTGTGTATGTATGTATGTATCTGCTATGTTATATACTGCATTCAATCATTATTTGTTGTCTACCTGTCAGTTTATAGAGGTACAGTCGAAATCATTTATGTAAATTAAATATAGTACTTTTCAATTCTGCCAGAAGCAAAAAGAACAAGATATGCAACAAAGTCCAAACATATTTGTCAAACCGCTTACCAAATAAATCTTCGTAGAAAAAAAACAACACAATCACAAAAGAACAGGAGTCACATAAAATAACATCACGCCTTTTATGTAACACCCACTTTTCACTATCATGTTATGATTCCCATGTAATAGGGGGTGAGCCTATTGCCGTATACAATTCACAAGTAGTAGTGCGGTGTCTGAAATTGTGCCATACTCCGTGCTACTACTGAGATATTTTTTGAAAAACCCTGTACCTAATACTTATATCCGACCCGGGAATCGAACCCGAGACCCCTTGCCCGGCATTCGCACTTACTACCACTCTGCCAACGAGGCAGTCGTTACCAAAAATACCACACAAGTATCAAACCAACAAATAAGTACGAAAAAAAAAGAAAAAAAAGTTATAACAAAGGTGTAGATACATTTATTGACGGGCTCTAATTTTAGTAATGACAGTAAAAGCTGAAGGTCAGGGGCGTGGTCAACTGACAATACTTTTCCATTAATCTATAAATCTTTAAAAACGAAGAGAGGTTAAATAGAAAATTATGACTGCTGACTGAAAGAGATAATTTTTTTTTTAATAGGAGATCATTTGGCTATTCATAGGACGCCTTGGGCGAAGCGGGAGGGAGTGTTCTGACACGGTAAAACTGTAACAGTATGCTGTTACTGACTAAAAACCCTATTCTTACTCCTGTTTCGAACTGGAATCCCGGTAACCTGGTAAATAGTCCACAGCTCCGGGTTGTGCTGGTCTATCGCCATCACCACTCCACAGTGGCAGTATAGTTAACAATATTGAATTGTAAACAAGATTACCATTCACGAAAAAAAAATTTGGATCTAAAACCACAGTGACTATTTAATTTGGAGTTAGCTGAACAAATACGTATGTTGTATATTCCGATTGGAAAATATGTCAAATTAGCTATTGCGCACGACTTCGTCCGCGTCGACCATGATTCAAGTTTTATTCCATGGGAGCATTTAATCGGGATAAGAAGGACCGGTGTATCCTATCACCTAAGTCAGCCCATACTCAGCCTGTATACCAAATTTCATTAAAATTTGTTTAGTAGTTTCAGCGTAATTGACGTATTAGTGTGACTATCCAAGAGTTAGACTAACAGGTACTTTTTTTATGAAATAGGAGGTACATGAACTAATGGATCACCTGATTAATTAATTAATTGACTTATTCATACACTGTGAACTTCTAGTAAAGAGGACGGTTATGCCAATTATGATAATTTAACATGTAAACGTTTAGATACCTACATAAAAATATGATATTCCAACTAAAATAGAATTTAGGGTCACCAAAGCTAAAATCGTTTTTGATGGTAAAAGGCCAGACGGCATAGCCTCCCTATAATTTAGAACCATGTTGGGTTGAGCGTCCCCGTTTAGGAATGCGGGCAGTGGACTGAAAGAACCTATCGTTTTAACCTCAAATCTGAAACAAATGGTACGATAGTTCACATAGTTTTTGGTATTTTCATTCACATTACATCCCGGAAAGGATAGGCAGAGGTGCACATTACGGCACTTAATGCCTCTGTACAATTTAACACCCACTTTTGACTATTAATGTTATGAGTCCCATGTAATAAGGGGTGAGCCTATTGCCATATATCGGGCACAATTTCAGACTCCGTGCTGCTACTGAGAATTTGTAAAAAAAACCCAGTAATATGTTGAAAGGCAGAAATAAATTGAAAAAAATCTTTGAAGGTGTTGCAGAACGGCAGTCACGACCCTTAGCACTGAGAAAAACTGGGGTGAGCCTATTGCCATATACCGGGCACTATTCCAGACTCCGGGCTGCTACATTTTATTTAAAAACTCAGTGGTACTTTGCCCGACCCGTGAATCAAACCCTAGACTCCTTACCCGGCAGTTGCAATTGCGAACACCTCAGCAAAAAGAATCCTTGTGTATGAGAGCTTACAATTCTTTCAAGACTATTTATTAAGCACTTACATAATTTGCTATTTCGGTTAAGTCACACTTATCGTGGTCAGACGCAGTTTGTTTTTGAATCACCAAAAAATATTATGAAATTCTTCTCTTGTCGTGTAAATAAACGACGCAGAAGAAAGCATGCAAACAATCGACAGTGAAGAGCAATCAAATTAGGATTTACGTTTAGTTTCAATAAATAATCAATCTGTTAGGTTATTTAGCTATGTAAGCATTAGAGAGCTACAATATTCATTACATCATCACATCAACAGGCTATAAATGCCCACTGTTCAGCAAAGCCTCTTCTCCCACGGAGAAGGTATGAGCATTAATCACTACGTTTACCCAAAGCGGGTTGGCGAACTCAAACTTATAATAACAAATTATAAGCCCAGGTTTCCTCGCGATGTTTTTCCTTCACCGTTTGTCAGTGGTGTCTAAATAATCTTAGAAAGTACATATAACTCGGAAAAAGTCACACTGGTACTTGCCGTTGGTAGGTTTCAAACCCTCTGCATGACAGGCTTATGCATGAGAAGCGGGCGTCATAAACCACGACATTTTATAATATTCATATTCTATACGAAATAAATGTGTCAAAGTTCTTTCTCTAGTTACCATCTACCTACTGGTAGATCATTGAAACTAACAGTAACGAATAGCTCAACAATCTGAATTCGATGCAAAACAACCTAAACCTAAGTACCATACCTATAATAAACACATTTAATCAAAAGGATACATCCAATTACCACCTCAAATCATCCAGTCGCGTGCTACTAATCATCTATACTGATATATGTATTTTCAACCTAAACAGGACGTATTACAATACATAATTGTTCACCAAACAGCTTTGATATAACACTTTAATAACATTTAGAAGGAGAATCAAATCGTGCGTGTTCGTATTGGGCCTTGTACGATTTTACAATTATTCAAGCGAATCGGAAGGAAACTCGTGTTGTTATAGAGGGATATAAATATTTACTTCTTTATATGTTACTTAGCTTAATATAATACAAGCTTTGAAGAAGACGATGTCAATGATGGGTAAAAGGAATAAGATTATACAAAGAAAAATTCCATCATCACCATCAGATCATGACAGACTATGATTTTCAGATGAGTTAGAAAACTAAGACAACGATCGGAATCAGAAAACACAATTAATTTAAGACCAAATTATTAACAAGAACTTCTTGCCAAAAGCAACCGGGACACCAGGAGTTTACAGGAGCTCATATTAATACTAATAAAAGTTTCGAAATCAACCTCCTGCCTTAACCTCGAACTTAAAACCCGCTCCACAATCATTAGCATCTCTAATAACTCGCACCACAAATACCTACGCATGCTATAGAATTAAAAACACCACTTCATTACCTAGAACAAGGTTCAACCAAGGTCTTTCAACCGAAAACCTCGAACAAGTCCTTGGGACCTTCGCTTGACGTCTCCGTGGTAACTGCGGTCATTGCGAAGGTAAAAATGCAAGAACCTGAGTTCAGGCCTTGAAGTAATCCGTACGTTTTAAATACACGTACTTAAGTTTTTATGAAAAGGAAAGGGTTCGCTAAAATGAAGGTAAGAACCTGATAATTTTGGTGAAACTTTAATTAAAACATTGTTGTATAGATACATGACACTATTCCTTTTAGGTATACCTCCAAGACGTATGATAAAGTCATAAAATGCACATGAAATCATGTCAGATGTTAACAACATCCACTTTTTGCTAGCTACGAGACCCATTTTGTAATCCGAACGGACGGAGTTTCTGGATGTAGGATGGAAATGAGGTTTCTTGCTCGTTCTTCTTTATTCGAAACTGAATTTCGGAACGAGTGCCTAGCTTCACTGACAGACGGACGGGACAATTTTGAACGTTTCACAAGTACCTAATTATGGATTAATTGAAGTAAATGCTTTGGCTTTGACTTTGTACCTATTACCATACACTAATATTCCCAGCAGTTACTGAGAATTTCTATAGATGACCGAAAACCGAACAATTGCTCTACCAGCCTATCTCATTATATCTATCATCGTTTTTCAGATCCTTTGCTCGGCAATTGCAAATTGTGATTATTGAGTAGGTGTACCTACTCTAGTAGTCTAGCGAGTTAATCGGTCGATCACTCATAAAGGTAAAACTGCAACAACCTGACTGACGCCCTGTAATAAACCGTTATTTAAGTTATGAAACAGGTTTTAACCTGTACAGGTACAAAAGGATTCCTACTGCTTGTAGCTTGGGAACAATCTTGGAATGTTTATTAGTGAACCATTTCTTGTAGAACTGGTAGTTAATTGCATTGTAAGTTTTATTTTTCTCATTGTGACTATTAATACGTTTAGTCTCTTTGTGGAGCAAATAGATCATTCTAAAACAAATAATTGAACAACACGGAGTAGTGATTTTAGAAACACGTCAAGTCAAAAAATTGTTCGATTGTCGTAGAATTGTTGAAGTCCTTATCAATTGTTTTCTGAACATAATCATCTAAGGAAAAGTTCAAGTAATAATGACTCTCAGAGTCAGTACGGCAGTTAGAATTGAGTATTACGAAACAGAGACATGCCTGAACCTTTAGTTAATTTATAACATCATCAATCTTACAATACTAACAGTTTAAAACATTGGCAATCCAATAATCAGATTAGTTGGGCTTACTTACAAACTTTTTGATATTTTTCATCATCGCAATTCAAGCGAGAATGTTACGACAACTCTGATTGACGCCTTAAAGTCGAACCGTGATGAAGTAACGAACGATTCGGTTATTAAAAACCCTTTTGTTTGCAATGTTGTCATCATAACAATTGATTTTTATGTGATGAGTACGGTTATCTCAAGACAGAAATATTTGGTCTTTTTACCAGAACTTAAGCCTATTGTAATTTTATTTTGGCGTACTGACGTAACTGTTTGACGAACAATTCGACTATCGACAGGTTTCAAGCCATTCTAGAGGCTCATATTAATGAGCAGCATTCCGCGACACACCATTGGGCGTAAACACATAATAATTAATTTAGTAAGTCCCACGAATGTTAAAATACAAACAACTTTAGCCTTTGGAAGCAACATAGCTCCTATGAAATGCTGTACATACTGACTTTCAAATTACTTTCAAACCTTTTTGTAAGTCAATGCCGTTCCTAATCTAAACATTAAAATAATGAAACCACGTCATCTTATACTCTACTATTATATAAAGCTGAAGGGTTTGTTTGTTTGTTTGAATCCTCTAATTTCAGGAACTACTGGTCTGATTTGAAAAGTTAATTTTGTGCTTGATAGTACATTTATTCAGGAATGCTATAGGCTGTAATATATGAGAGCAGAGAGGATAAAACTTCGTGGAAGCTGCTAGTTTATTTAAATAAAATTATACCTTTTATAACTAAAAGAGCAGATATACTTTAAAAAAATATCGACTAATTACTTTTTTCCCCACGTTAGATGCGGTTCGACCACGTTCATCGCGGTCGCAAAACAGACTCTATTAAGTACCGCGGCGTTACCCGCAAAATTAGTTACGTTTCGATTTGTTACATTTAGTTATAGTTTTAGAAATCAACAAACCATTTCAGCCTACTTACGAACGATGTTGTCTTATAAGAATTCGCAATTTTTTTCGTAATGAATTTGTAATATTGGTCACTGCATAATTATGTTTGTTGTCTGACTTGATTTTCAGTTTCTGTCATCATCAATGGTTATCGCCAATTAGGATGCTTACTCTTGAACCCAATCTCATTGTCAATGCAATTTCAATCCAATAAAATCTCAATAATTATCCAATGTCAAAACTATACAAACCTAATCTTAACTGTTTAAATAGCATTCAGAGTACGGAATATAGAGGTAAAGCCAAACAACTGAATACCATTTAGTTCATTCAATATCCACGCAATACGGATGCAATGGGCGTTAGTGTTGCAACTTAAGAGTACGAAATTTTACAATATCAATGTCGATCGATTGGAATTGGATTGATTTCCATGGATTTCCAGAGTAGGTAAGCACCCTGGTCGATATACGACCGATATAGATATTAATCAAACAAATCTTTTGAACAAAAATAACTACAAACTGTTATTCGTTCACACTACATCTTAATATACCTTTCAACATCTATACTCAACTGATTCGTAACGGACACCATCTTTAAACACATTTTGCCCTCAAAACTATATTGCCCTTTATCCATCAGTTTCGCCTAATTTCTTTCATTCCCCTAATAAAAAACATGTACACCTTCGCATGAACCATATTGTTCACCAGGTGTACCGTTAAGGACGACCGCACACTGCACGACACCTGTTTCCGACATGTGCGTCTAAACGTAGTATTTTTTCTATGCAATTGAAGTGCGTTTTTCGCAGAAGCTCTTCATTAAATGGTGCTGTTGTAGTGAAGTGGGCTGATAGTTTCTTTTATTTTGAATTAAGGCTATTTTCAAGGTAAGTATACTGTGCGGTGATAGTTATTACTTCCACAGCTATTATAAGAGTCATGGTGGACTGGAGGTTTAAGAAGCCCGCTTCTTATGCATAAGAGTTTGGAGCCTACCAACAGTAAGTACCAATGTGACTTTTTCCGAGTTATATGTACTTTCTAAAATATTTGACCACCGCTGACAAACGGTGAAGGAAAACATCGTGACGAAACTTAAGCTTATAATTTCTAATGATAAGTTTGAAATCGCCAACCCGCATTGGGCAAGTGTGGGATTACTGCTCAAACCTTCTTCGAGTGTGAAGGGGCCTTTGGTTAGCAGGGGGCACGTATAGGCTGTTGATGTTGTATAAAAATGGAGTTAGGCATTTGACAGAGATTGGGCAACAGCGCTGTGATGAATGAACCTACCTGCCAAGCAGGAAAATTATAGCAAACCTTCTAAAGGAGGTCCATAGTCCAACTTTAGTCCGTTACGAATCATAACCTCCGATTTTTAAATACAATAGTCATGCGCATTGACCAATAGCAGAATTCATAACCCGACACAAAAAACGTACTAATTACTCGCTGAACTGCATAAATACAAATAATTTAATTATGACTAATACTAATAACAAGGGCAAATAATTAAATGAATTAAAAACTTCAAGGTCATTCCTTTCTCCCTTTTAATTTGTAATTACTGGTCTCTTGTGAACAATGGGCTATAATGCTTGATAATGTGCAATATGAGCCGGCCATTTTGTAATTACGAGATAAAATAATATTATTGTCTTAAGGGGAAGTGCAATTGCGCATAATTTAATGTAATTGCAATTGCAATTGTAATTGTAATTGCAATTGCAAGTGGTATGCAATTGCGCATAATTTAATGTAATTTATTTAACACTAAATTTTTGGTAGTTTATGTTATGAGTCCCGTCTTCACTAGATTTATTTATTACCTCACACAGCACCGATAGTACCTAATTCCGGTATCCATAAGTGATTAGGTGGCAATTGTGAAGTCTTGTATCAGGTAGCTGACAATTTTGGTTATATATTTATACTGAGAGAAACTGACACTTCATTCTGGTTATGGCAACTGCCCGACGACAGACCAAATGATAAAAAATATACCATTAAATTAGGAATCTTCTTCATCAGAAGATATTTGAAGTCGGGTAAATAAATAAATAGGTAATGATGACAGTCTTTGTATGTCAACTTAGTAATTTGCTAACACCTGACAGACCCAGCTCTCAAAAGGTCGACGCATAAATACCAATTTTAATTTTGTTGCGACATTAAATGTCAATGTGATGCATCACTAGCTGTTACAATGTTTTGTTGGATATAGTAATTAGAAGCTATCTAGTTAGTCAAGGGATAGAAAATCATTGTGAATTTTTTGCAAGCGGTGTCAAATTCAAAACAATAGGATGAAGTAAATGTCTGTTACGGACTTTCATATTCTTCCAAATTTTCAGTATCTATTTTTTTTTCTTTAAAAAAAAAAGACTTCGTCCTACTCTAGGATTTTCTCCTGTGTCGTGGGTGTATTTACAAACATACAAGTTCACATACACATAACACCCAGACCAGAAACAACAATTTGTGGATCACAAAAAGTGTTGTTCCGTGCGGGAATCGAACCCGCGACACGTTCCACGGCAGCCGGTTGCCCAGCCATCGCACCAACCGTGCAGTCAACCGTATCAACACGTAATCCAAAATATGCGTAATGCGATATGCACAAATGCTCTTCTTCTCTGAACACCCAAAGATACAGTAACAGCTATTACTACTCAAATGGTGTTCTAAATGAAGTCACAAACGAGCAAAAAGGTCACTCACTAAGTTAAAATAATATCCACTATAGAATTCCTCTCCTTCAACTGTTCACAGGAACAACTCAAAAAAGACAAAAGCAATAAAAAATCCCACACAAAAATACAACCAGACACAAATATTCCGGAAGGTAAATCACAATCGCAGAGATGAAATGATTATAACAGTGCATAATAGGTTTGTGCACAATACACAGGTCCTTGACATCAGGCGCACCCATGTGAGACATGCCCGGAAAATGAGTATGTACCGGATTTATATGGCAAAATGTTTTACTTGTTTTTTATCAAACTGTCTCACTGTTTTCTGTCTGGATTTGGGTCTAAGATAAATCATTATCAACAACCGGTGTTCGTCCACTGCTAGACATACATAGGCCTCTTCTATAGCAAATTATAAATAATGTCAGTTAATTAAAAACTGTTAACCCACGTAGATATTTAGTATTTATTATTATTTTAGTATGTCTCACGATAGTTATTATACAATCAGTGGTGATTCTGATGTTCCAATTTCAATGTGTATTTGGTTGCAGTAACCGTATACCATCAGGTGAACTTAGATTAGCACTTAAGCATGTCGTATCTTTGACGAGTAAGAACCCCTATATCCTTGAAAATGTAAGCGTTGATAAATTAAATAACATACTAACCAAAGTATAATATAAAGATAATAATAAAAATAGTGTATCTGAGTTCGTTATTTACAAAACATAATTTTCACCCAAAAATATTGTAAAAGGGAGACTGGCCAATTTCATCACCACACTTAACTTAGCATTAAATTCATATAATGGCAAAATACAAGAACGCTCTAACCTTCTCCGTGTGAGAAGAGGCTTTGCTCAGCAGTGGGCATTTATAGGCTGTTGATGATGATGATGAAAATACAAGAATACCTTCTAAAACTGATAAAAAGATCACATCAAAATAGAATATACAAAAACACGCGAATGTACTAAAAGATTTTCTGCAAACCGATTACCTAGATAAACAATGACATCATCCAAGTACATAATACCTTTTTTCCACGTAGTTATGGGGGCGTTTTTACATGAAGACATGATTTTTCCATTAACATAATAGCACTATGACTAAATAAAAACTCACTGTGATTAGTGAAACCACTATATTCTAGAATGCTAACATAGGAACTGTAAATAGAAATCTTATAAGTAGAGGTATAGGTTAGGATGAAAGCTGCGTAGTTTGTATACTTTTAACCAAAACAGTCGAATAAAAGAGGACATTTTGTGATCATAATAATCTACTAAAACAACATAGCTCACACTTTCCTAAAAGAACTTGTACAATACTCATTATGATTCTATATACATATATGAACCAGACCACTATAGAGCTATTCGAAGGTAATATTAAAAAAAGCTTTTTTTAAAAATTACCAACTATATAATGGCTCCATATTTGTTTGACAACAAGATCCCTCACAATAAAAACCAACAGCAAATTAATATGCCGCTTTTGTAATTAAAGAAAGACCATCAGTTTACCTAAGCTAGGTAGGTAAAATATAACACTGATTAACAGCAAACTCGTTCCGTAAAACCATATTTTCTACCCGATTCGTCACAACAATCAAAAACAAATTACATATGACGCATGTACTAACATTTCCACGCAAACACTTGACAGGATTGTCCTTCAATGCTTTGTGGACTCGTCGGAGGCTTTCGATAGCCTTCGTATATCGATTGTCAATGTCGGCTTCCAACATGTGCCCACATGTATGATAAATGTACTTTTATCGATCATAAAGCACACGCTAAGTGGATTCCTATTTTCAAGGTCTGAACTTTAGCCACGTAAACCTATATTAAATACGTCACTTGATGAGATAGGTACCGAGAGGGATAGTTTACTTATTTGTTGTGGACTCATGACATAACTGTCATGTGTTTAAGAAAAACTAAGTGGATACTGTTCGAATGGATATTATTTAAATAATGAAAAGCCGTAGAACTGTAGGTGCTATTACTTATTAGAATAACCTCAAAATACGAACAGACCGAAAGCCTTTTGATGTACATACTATATTATATCACCTTTACGTGTCTTATCGACTTGATCAACGAAAACAATAGCCCAAGTCCTAAAGAAAACCTCCTTTCTGACTAAAACGCAAGATAACATGTAAAACGATAGATTTCACGGCCCCGGCCATGTAGGGAACCCGGTGAAACCGGTGCGTGCGCGTCTATTCCGAATATTGATGGACGTTCGACGCCAGCAATAGAGCAATAGACAATTTATAAAAAAATATGGCTTGTTCATCAGAATTTCGAAGTGATTTCTGTCCGTACAGGATAACAATACATAACATACCATCACGCCTTTTATCGCAGGGGGTAGGCAGAGGTGCACACAGAAGTAACACCCACTTTTCACTATTTATGTTATGAGTCCCATGTAATAGGGGTGAGCCTATTGCCATATACCGGGCACATTTCCAGACTCCGTGGTACTACCGAGATTTTTTTAAAACCCTTTAATTGTAATACTTTGCCCGACCCGAGACCCCTTGCCCCGGCAGTCGCACTTGCGACCACTCGGTCAACGAGGCAGATAACAATACATTTATAATAAATACCTTGAGATACACTAAATTAAGCTATTATACTAAATTAAACTGTCAAACACCAAGCGGTCACCGGTGACCGCAACCTATTGTTCTATAATTGTGTCTATAATGACGGTACTCGACGAGTTAATTGACTAGGCTGCGCGACACCACTGCGACGCTGCTCATGAGGAAGACTCGCCTTTGTGACTCGAAACTAGTAGAGCTTTTCTCAGTATATTCACTTGAGTAACCCGCGATTTTTAATAATTTAAGATAACAATAGTCTAAACTTTAGCCTGCTATAACACAGCAGTAGACAAATTTTGAATATGAAGTGAAGTAGATGCTGTGGCGGCAATTTTTTTACGTTTATTATAGAGGTTCACTAAATAACCTTGATTTTTAAGAAACCTTTGACTTTGGCTTTATTAAATTTCAATTTTTAAATGGCTTTCGTTGATTATAATCAAGTTCATTGTGAATGTTAAAACACTAATGAATTTCTATTGGATAAAATGAAAAAAAAAAACATAAAAAGTGAAGATGTGCACAATAAGTATCCGTAACATGACTTGTCTTATAAGAAATCGGTCTAAAACAATACATACAATTTCATAATATCATTCAATTTTATTGCTCTTTAGAAAAGAAAAGTGAAAACTAGAAGAAAAATCAAAGTCATGATCGGCACACAGAAGAAGAAAAAAAAAAAGCAGTATTTATTCATAAAGATTGTCCAACACTACAAATCAAATTAATATAGAAGTTCCAATCACCCGAGCCGTGATTGCGTCTACAGACTCATCGCTCAAACAAAGACCACCACAAAATGTTGTTCCACAAAAAAATCATAACACATACTTTACACAGCAACCTATCATTTACAAAACCGTGCGATTCTGCTCAAAAATGATAAAAATGACGAAGGTTAACAAGTGTTCATTATACCACATACGTCCTAACAAACAAGAAACATATTATATAGAAGCACTTCAATTAAATCTTTACATCATCAACAATATTAATCTCTAGTATTATAGTCATCGATGTTAATGTCATGGCCTGTCTATAAAAAGATACAGTATCTAGAAGCACATTCATCTTGTTATTGTATATTTCTGTTTGTTCGTTTGTTCATTTTTCATGATTAAGTAGACACATGAATGAACATTGCATTTCGTGTGAAGATAGTTTAATGTTCTTGTTTATAGTGGAAAATTGTTTTCATTTTCTCACAAAAATGCATTAATCAATTAAAGATTGTTGTCAATTCGTGCATCTTTGTCATCAAGCTTCCCGTGGTGTTGCGGGTGTCCATGGGCAGCGCCGATTGCATACCATCAGGTGATCCGTCTGATCGTTTGCCTACTATTTCATAAAAAAATACTATTTTTAAAGTTTTCCATAGTTACATTGAGGAGTAGGAATAAGGTGCCTTTTAGTCAGTAAGAGTCTGACACTCCCTCCCGTGTCACCAAGGCGGTAGAAGTCATTCGATGATTTTCCCCCCTTAGAGAACAAAATAGTTATATCGCTGCAAACTACTCATAATTGCTATTTTATATGCAAGTAAAGCCATCTGTGACAACTAGTATATTAACATTCTATAAAAAGCTGTTTTCTTGGTGAGTCGCGTCTTGACATTTGAATCACCCACGCGCATTGGTCATTTTATGTCACCTTTACAGGTTTAATGACTTGGATAATGATTGTAAACTGACAGGTTATGAATCACCAAGCTATAATAGAATTAAAAACAGCTTAGTAGTATTACCTTGTTATAAAATTTAAATTGGGCCTAAGATGTGACCTTGTGGCATCCCAAAATAAGAATACAAACTTTTATAAGTGCAGCATGTCAAATATTGATGTCACACAATCTAATCCATCTACAGATATGAGTAACAAAGTATTTGAACTTAAAATTATTTCTTCAATGTTACTGTTACTATCTTTACTGGTCCCATCCCTACTAACACGCACACCACCTTTCCTGATTACCAATACTTATTATCCTCACGCAATTCAACTGCATTTAGTCAGTTACGTAACATTTTAAGTAATGAGTGCTTTTAATTCTGTACAAATACAATTCGCACTTTCTTTTTTCCATTGTCTTCTTGTTAAATACGAATATCACCATACTCATCTTTATTCAGAAAACACACGAAATCATCAACCATTTTGACAACACCTCTGATTTCGAATTTAAATCAGTATTACTAAGTGTAATGGTGAATTTATTCATAGCTGTACAATTCTTGACTAATAGTTTCGAAGGCTAGTCAGCTACTGGTTTCATATGTATAAAAAGCTTTAATACTTCCATACAATAGAGGTAAATGTACTGGGATTCCATGAATGGTTTGAAATGCAACAATATTGTTTTGTGCCATTCAGACCCGGAACAAATCTTCTATAGAACACATATCTTTGAGGGTATTCATCTCACGACTAGTTATTTCTTGTCCTTCTTCTTCAAGTGAACTATTTATATAAGATGGTAATCTTCAACATCATCATCATTGGTGTTACAATTTTATTTATTGAATTTCCTATTAGATCAAATTTGGTATTGTGTATCTGCATATTTTATTAGGCTAATAATATAGTATATCTTTTAAAAAGTGAATGTTTATCATCCCAATATGACACTAAGTTATCATAATCTTTATCTACCATTCCATAATCATCTCAAAATCTATCAGGAACACGCTCAACTCACTTGACAAGACTTACTACGCAAGCATTGTCGTTGTAAGTCAAATTGGTATCAAGATTACTGTAGATAATTTCTAAAGTTTATCTATCACTTGTGTTATCAACGCAAGAATCTTTGTTGTAGTACTTTTTATCGTAAAACTTGAAGTTTGGCGCGTAGGTTTTTGGATTACGACTGAAAATCTTCGAGACGTTTCGCAGCTAAGTGTATGTAGGTACACTTATAAACCTAGAACCTAGCACACCTGCTTGTATGATATTATTAGATTCCATGCTCTCGAGCATGTCGAACCATCATTATCATTAACAATATAAGTGACCACTGCCGACCAAATGCCTCTTCTCGCACAGAAAACGATTGAACATTAAACACCACACTTGCTCAATGCGGGTTGGCGATTTCAGACCAAGCCCGGGTTTCCTCACTATGTTTTCCTTAACCGTTTGTCAGTGGTGTCTAAACAATCTTAGCAAGTACATATAACTCGGAAAAGTCACATCAATCAATCTTTAATCTTATAATCAAAAACGTTAGTCTCAAAATTACTTTGTCCAAAATAAGGTTGCCAAAACGAAACAACGCCGCAATAATACTTATTACTATTGCACCACAGTTCACACCCAAAACCCAGAGCTGTCTAATCGGCCCTACTAATTAACTTTCGCTGAACGGTCCATAAATTTTATATCTAAGTACTTTAAGTTTGCTTTACGTAAAGTCGACGTGCAATATTGTTTATTCAAATTTTATTCTACAACGATTTTCCAGTGCTGTGGTCACACCTAGAACCATCGCATGAAGATATGCGACTTATGTTAATCTTGTTAGTAAAAAACCTCAACGAAAATTGAGCAAACTCCTTAATTTGTTTAAATTACAATAGATTTTCACTGTTTTATGCAAAGTGGATTAACGTGGATTAAGTTTTTGTTAGCTCATCAAATGCTTATCTATTGTTCAAGAAGACTTTGCCGTTATATGTATTTATAAAATTTCCTTCACATTTATAAAATATTAGTAAGATAAAACAAGGGTGTTTTAGTCTTGATTAAATAAACTTTCTCAGGATCATAATCCTACAAGTGATTCTATAACTATTAACAATAAAATTTACATAATAATCCTATTTAAATCTTAGTTGTATAATCTTAGTCCCACCAAGATCCAAATGTTTTATAAACAGTAGCAGAGCCATCGTCACTCGGACATCTTGTTTTGTAGTGCAAAAACTTAGAGACCGATATTATGAAAACATTGAACAAAATGAACGGCGAAATGAATAACGGCGTCGAAGTCATCGAGTTTAAATAACAAAAGCTATTCATGCTCACACCTGAGTTCACCTGACCATCTATTAGTACGACAACTTGAAGACACAATATTGGCTTTACTGTAGTACCTATGATACGAAACGATTTGCTTGAACGGCGCTGATCGCTTTACCATTAGGTGATCTGTCGTCCCGTTTACCTCTTATTCCATAAAAAACCTTCATAAATATAGTTTCTAAATAAATCTCTCCTTTTAAATTTGTATTAACCATTATTAACCCATGGGCCTATCAGATATCATTTCAGAAGAGTTACCTTTCAGTTTTTATAATATGAAGTCCGCCTATACCGGGCAATTGAAAACTGTAAAAGCCCAATAAATCTTAGATCAAACCGAGACCTTTTCTGCCAACAACGAGGCTGTCATTATAAAATCAAAATCCTTTACGTTGTTCGCGGCTCCGTATCGGCATCAGCTCTATTGAGCACCATACGTTGTGGTCTTTTTTTTTTAAGGGGGGAAATCATCGAATGACTGCTCCCGCCTGGTTGAGGCGGAAGGAAGTGTCACTCTTATTGACTAAAAACCACCCCGTTCCTTCTCCTTCACCTCGAGCCGGAACCCCGGTTACCCGTTAGGATCTCCGCGACATACGTGGTGGTCTGGTGGCTCGTTGAGGCGCGCGCGGAAATGGACGCGCCGTACGCACGGGATTTTAACATTGTATAGTGTAGCCTTACTTAAAGAGCAGCCACGATATGCATTAAACAAAGAACAGGATATTAGGTACAGCAAGCAGCAATATTAATATCTCTTCCATAACTAATTAATTAGGTATAGCGTTTCCTCAACTCATTAACAAGAACGACGCACTTGTCAAAGAAAGCCAAGATTTTATCTCGGTACATGCGAACTCGATGCATGCATGTATGTATGTATGTATGCACTATGCATGAGAGATGCACATATTTACATAAGAATTTCTCATTCCGGCCTAACATCCACGCATGCTTCTATAATTAGCGTAAATTAACTCCTAACTTGGCTTTTACTCTTCCTTTAAGTGCATTTAATTGTTTTGTGTTTTGTTTAAGAAGGTTTTTTTAGTCTTAAATGTTTTATGCAGTTTTTTTACTTTGAAAAAACTCAGACGACATATTACCGAAGTAAAATAAATAGTCTTATACTATTATATAAAGCGGAAGAGTTTGTTTTTTTGTTTGAACGCGCTAATCTCCGTAACTATAAGTCTGATTTGAATAATTATTTTTGTGTTGGATAGCGCATTTATCGAGGATGGCTATAGGCTATAAAACATCACGCTATGACCAATAGGAGCTGAGCAGAGCGTGTGAAACCGCGTGGAAGTAGCTAGTCTATTATAATAAGTAACAACTTAACATGTTGAAGACTTGTTAGCAGATACAAAAAGTAAATTAATTAAAAAAGTAAACACAACGTCTACTCTAGAAAAAGAATCACTCTTTGACAGAGACAAACCTACACATACAATTAAAGGCCAAATTGAAAACAAGAACAACAACTTACCTTTTTAAAATTCGAACAAGTCCTTCCAAAAAAAAACGAAATTAATGGCCTGGTAGGACCTATTACGCCATATTCTGGCAACCCACATTCTGAACCGTAGAAGGGCAACACTACATAGTTGTGGCGACTCCATATCGGTAGCTGTTCAACCTATTTATATGCCGGAACATTATGACATATTGGTCAAGCATTGATGATATTATATACTTAAACCAATAGAAATTAATATACATTGATTTTATTGCTAACCTTTTCTGGTCTTGAGGTCACAATGGCTATTGTATGATATGTGTGAATTCAAGATTTAATATTGGATATTTTTTTCTACCTTATCTTATGGATTTTTTAAAGATGTATAAGTAATTTGAAAGGATAGAACATAAGGGCATTGATGACTGTTGATAAAGTGAAAGAGGTATGTAGGAATCGTAGTAATTGGCGTTCCATAGTCTTTGCCTACCCACATGTATGTAGAACATAACGGCAGGAAGAAGTTTTTTATACCTACTTAATAGCGATGATGTGGCCGATGTTGAAGCACGCCTACCTATGAGCAACGTGTTCACTCGGAAGAAGACATTTCCTATTTCCAAAAGACAGATTAAATAGGATATTAATTCTTCATTTATTTATTTAGTTAACGATGGCTTTATAAAATTGTATTCGGTGTATGAGGGTGCCCACTTCTCATGCATGAGGGTGCGGGTTCGAAACCTACCAACGGCAAGTACCAATGTGACTTTTTCCGAGTTATATGTACTTTCTAAGATTATTTAGACACCACTGACAAACGGTGAAGGAAAAACATCGTGAGGAAACCTGAACTTATAATTTCTAATTATAAGTTTGAAATCGCCAACCCGCATTCAGCGCAGCAAGCGTGGTGATTAATGCTCTAACCTTCTCCGTGTGAGAAGAGGCTTTGCTCAGCAGTGGGCATTTATAGGCTGTTGATGATTCGGTGTATGGCAACTCAGCTCTTCGGTAATTAATGAGAGATATAACATATCGAAAAAAGTCTGTGTTATATTTAATACTAGTTCCCATAAAAAATAATAAAACGTAATATAATAATATCCTTTATCTATCTATTTGTACAATGGTTAAACCCGGAAAAAAAAGATTTAGAAATTGAGTAACACAAAGTTATTGATATCAAGCGATCGTGATAACTTCATCAATATAAATATGGCCGTCATCTCATGATATCACTACAATGGAATTGCAGAATATACTCGCAACAATAAATGATAAGATTAACTGTTCATATTGTTGTATTAGTTTAACGGTACGTTTCACACACATAGAAATAGTACATTTATAGTTTAAACACATTATAGTTTAAACTGATAGACCTATCATTATTTCAATTAAACCCAGTATACCTATTTAACATACATACATACATAACCTCACGCCTGTCTCCCATGGGGGTAGGCAGAGACTAGAAAGCCAATTACTACGATTCCTACATACCTCTTTCGCTTCATCAACAGTTATCAATCTTTTCATCTATTCAACAATAAAAACTATGTCTGTACGACGGTCCTTAAGGCAGTCATTATGATTTTCGGCTTACTGACGTAACTGATGAGGAACTCGACTAGTTTCCAGCCATTCTAGAGGCTTGTTATCATAAGCAGGATTCCACGAGACACGACGCAGTGATTGTAGCGCTATTGTGTCCTTAGATCATTTTGGTTAGCCGCGGAAGGCCTAACGGATTGCCGAGGCTCCAGCTCGAAGAGCAGGAGTAGGAAGGTGGTGGTTTTTAGTCAGTAAGAGTCTGACACTCCTTCCCGCCTAACCCAAGGCTGAACTCACTGGATGATTTTCCCCACTCAAAAAAGTTCTGTGAACTGTCACAGAACCAATAATGTGACAATGAATTGTCACTGTTGGACTATAAACCTCTTTGCATGCAATGGTATTGACAGGTGGGTTAGGGATTGCAATTTAAAACGTCTATCAGAGAACGGTGCAGTCCGGTCTTCGCCAAATATGTAGTAATTGATTTGATTCGTATGCGTTACCGGCCTTTTGGGGATTAGGAGTTTGAGGATCGTTGGGGATTCAGGGATTGGGGAGATTGGGGAGATTGGGGAAGGGAAGAAGATGTGAATGACTAATGGTACTATCACACGGCTAAATACAAAACATGTTGGGTCTTTAGGTCAAATTTCCTTGCAATAGTAACTAGGTATATTAAATGGCAAATTGTATTAATCATTGTCATGGTAAAAACAAAAGAGTATCATACAAGACTGCCTCGTTGGCCGAGTGGTCGCAAGTGCGGCTGCCGGGCAAGGGGTCTCGGGTTCGATTCCCAGGTCGGGCAAAGTATTACTGGGTTTTTAAAAAAATCTCAGTAGAAGCACGGAGTCTGGAAATGTGTACCTCTGTGTGTCCGGTATATGGCAATAGGCTCACCCCCTATTACATGGGACTCATGACATAAATAGTGAAAGTGGGTGTCACATTGTACAGTGGCATAATGTGCACCTCTGCTTACCCCTTCGGAGATAAAAGGCGTGATGTTATGTAAAAAAATAACATACGGAGACTAGGTAATTTAAGATTAGTTTCCACTATGCAAAAGTCGACCAAAGAAGAACTCAGTTTGACTCAGGAACCTAATCTTCAACTCTTTCGATAGTCACGCAGCAAGAAGGTCTAAACCTAGGTTTAAACAAACGTTCTAGTAACGTAATAAATAATTTTCTATTACCTAGACTAGGCGTAGGGTTACCGAGGTCACGAAGCAAGGGTGAGGTCACATGACCTAGCTCAAGGGAAGGCTGTGACATTTAAAGAAATAAACAATATGTTTAACGATTTTCACACAATTTTATACACGCTACAAGTTCTTAGGAAAATCGTGAGGAAGAATTTTATGGTATGGCAGTGACGGAGTTACAATTAACTTTATCGTTTTGGGTTTAAAGTTTAAAATTCGTTAGATTTCGTTAAATCGGGATAGGTTGATGTGATGTTGTCTATCTATCTTTTTTTGTTTCTTCGTTTTTAATTAAGCTTTGGTTAGTTAGCTTCATTATTCAATAGCCTAATCAAAGTTATATGCTAATCAATATCACGCATGTTATAAACTTGAAATGATTCGCCATTTTTTGCATACCACAGAATAGAGGACGATCCAAATCCTGGTCACATAATATCAGGTAAGTAAGTCCGCTACAAATACTCTTCAAAAGGCCTCAAAATTTCCAAAACTCAACATTTAAGCTCACTGTCTGTTGAAATACTCTTGATTAATAAATTCAACTGTCAAACACCGCGAGGACACCGGTGACCGCAACCTATTGTTCTATAATTGTGTCTACAAAACCGGTACTCGACGAGTTAATTGTGCTGGCGAATTCGATGCATTGATCATCAATGACCACAACACAACTATTACATTGAAACCCTAAAGAATCTAACTAACATTGATCCACAAATCATAGCTGTTTAGCGTCATCATCATCAACAGCCTATAAATGCCCACTGCTGAGCAAAACCTCTTCTCACACGGAGAAGGTTTGAGTATTAATCACCACGCTTGCTCAATGCGTGTTAGCGATAACAGACTTAAAATTAGAAGTTATAACCCCAGGTTTCCTCACGATGTTTTCCATCACCGTCTGTCAGTGGTGTCTAGATAATCTTAGAAAGTATATATAACTTGTAAAAGTCACATTGGTACTTGCCGTTGGTAGGTTTCGAACCGCACCATCATGCATGAGAAGCGGGCGTCTTAAACCTCCGGGCTACTACGACACAGTGTGCGTGTTTAGCATACAACAGTTAAATATAACAGATAGACAAACAATAACTATTAAGTGTGACGTCAAAGCTAACTGCAGTTATGTACCTACTACGACACGTGTCTTAATTGATGTCTAGACAAACTGAAGCAATTGTAACTTGTAGTTATTTTTAACCGATTTCACAAGAAGGAGGTAGGAGGTTTTTAGTTTAGTTTAAACTGTCAAACACCAAGCGGTCACCGGTGACCGCAACCTATTGTTCTATAATTGTGTCTACAAAACCGGTACTCGACGAGTTAACCTGTATGTTTATGTTTGTGCGGCATTATCTCGTGATTGGCTGAACCTATTTAGGAGACACACATAACATAACATAACATCACGCCTTTTATCCCTGAAGGGGTAGACAGAGGTGTACATTATGCCACTGTTAGGTAAATGTAACACCCGCTTTTCACTATTTATGTTATGAGTCCTATGTAATAGGGGGTGAGCCTATTGCCATATACCGGGCACAATTCCAGACTCCGTGCTCCTCCATGAGAATTTATAAAAACTCAGGGAATCGAACCCATGACCCCTTGCCCGGCAATGGTACTTGCGACCACTCGGCCAACGAGGCAGTCATGTAGGAGTACTACAAGTCATTTGGGAGACAGTTGTAGCCGTGTATATTGTCGTGGTGTCGTATGACGCCCGCTTCTCATGCATGAGAGCGCGGATTCAAAATCTACCAACGGCAAGTACCAATGTGACCATTTCTGAGTGATATGTACTTTCTAAGATTATCTAGACACCACTGACAAACAGTGAAGGAAAACATCGTTAGGAAACCTGGATTTATAATTCCTAATTATAAGTTTGAAATCGCCAACCCGCCTTGAGCGAGCGAAAAACCAAACTAGAGCTCAAAGATATTAACACTGTTTTGACCACAGAAGACATGATTCCTAGGCCTCCAAAACTCCAAAACCAAGTCATTTTGTCCCAAGAACATAATTAGAGGTAGATAATAAAGTGATTAAGGTAACCATAAACAACGTTATTCCTAGGTCCACGACTCATGTCTCTCGGTCTGTTGGTCGCATTTCCTTCGTTTCTCAATACCGACAGACGGTACAACCGTTCACAACGTTCTTTCATTGGTGTACTAGGTAGATGATCATGATAATTCGGATTTATTCTTTAGCTAAACAAATTATAAACTATGAAGACTATATTTGTCCTGAACATATTATGTTATGTAAGATCTACGTATACGCTTGTGTATGTGATGAAATCGCTTCGGTATCCAATTAATAAAAAAGATTTCTGACTGCAGTTTCCATTTTGAGATCCCTAGACACATCTTTAAACCTACTTTCTTTATGGCTAATGAAGTTTACAAAAACTGACTTTCTTTAGTACATCAGCTACCTGCTAATAAAAGTCCCGTCAAAATCGGTCCGGTCATTTCAGAGATTGAGCTGAATAAAGACTTAGACAAACATTTTACGTACCTATGTATATACCTCTATATACATTAAAGGTTACTTATGAAATGTTTTAAAGAATAAGTTTACTAACGAAGATCGAGGCACCACCACTGAAGGACTTGACTTAAATGGTTAATAAATATGTAAAGAAAAAGGTTTTCTTAATTTTTTAATTGACTACTTTGTCAAATAGTCTTTGTTTTTTTAAAAACGTCAATATGTGACTTTTGTGTTAAAGAATTTATAGAAGAATAAAACATTAAATGTCGTTTCTTAATTTTACAAAGCAACACATTAGTTTTATTTCATTCTAAATAATACGATTTAGTCTTATAAAACGACATTTTTTAATTGACAAAGTAGTCAATTAAAAAATTAAGAAAACCTTTTTCTTTACAAATATATTAGCTACGAACGTCTGTTACCGACAGTACAGCTCGCGACGGTCGCAGATTAGCATCATTAGCCTTTAGCCATTCATTTCGACCGACCTTGCATCACTGCAGTTTTGTTAAAAGCGTGACTATATTGGTGAAAAAAAACGTCAAATCCATAAAGGTCTTATTACGACAGTGTCGAGTCGTTCATTTAAGAATTTAAAGTTAAGGTGATTTGGTCTCGATCACGTTCCGCGATTGGTTTAAAGAAGATTAAGGACATCTAGGACATTAGTGGGAAAAGAAGCATTGTGCAAACTTGTATTAAGGTACAAAATACATTGTGTAGACAAGCTATTCAAAATTATCCGTAAGGTAAAGTTGAAATTCTCTTTGACTGTCATTGATGGGCATTTAATACCATATTTGGCTGTTCTAATGTTAGAACATGTCCCAAATTCTGAACACCCCACAGTCTATTTCAAGTAATATTTGACATAATACATATTAGGCGATAATGACAAACGGTACCGAATTGTAATCGACCCCCGACAAGGGTCTTTCTCCCGATTTAAACCATTTTGAACCCCTAAAACATCTTCTATGTAAACTAGTCTACTAATCTAAAACAAAACTTCCGACCAAAAGATTGAACAAGCCTCCTAATTACTCGAATGCATCGGATTCGGCTGACTCAAGCAGCAAGGTCGTGCCCTCAATACGCCACTCTCACTTCGAACAGACAATTAACTTTGTAGTTTGTAGTTTAAAATAAATCACTGCGGAGTTTTGGTTGGACTGCATCCGCGTCCGCACTTTGCTTTTGGTTTTAACAGAGTATGCTCATTTGTAGGGACAAATTATAAGCACCCATTTCTGGTAGTAGTGTGCAAAATTTGAGGAACACGTTCCGTGTCAGATTTTGAATTTCGAAAAGCACACAGACTATGACTATGAAACTGAACATTACCAGGGCCTTTAACCAAACGCCACTTTAACGCTTGTCTACAGAGAGAGTATAAATCAAAATGTATGGGGATGACACTGACAAGTGTCGAACGTCAATTCCATAATAATTTGGTTTTCTATTCTACATGTAGACAAGTGCTAAATGGCATTTGGCTGCAGCTGCTGAAGTCGTATTGATCCGCTTTGGTTTTACAACTCCAAAGTAACGTAGGTATATTTTCTTTCCTTTATTTATCTGAACATTCAGATTTTTATTTCGCAGGTCAGTTTAGTAGACATTAGCATTGAATATTTGGTGACTGTGACTCAGCTTAGTTGCAATTGTACGTGCTTGTGGTAACGTTACTCCACCGTGCATGCTGATGAGGTTTTATTCAATGCTAGGTCATAAGGATAAAGTGTGCTTTAGCAGTCAGTCATTTGGTTTTTGCTTTACTTGTGATTTTGTTCTATTACTTAGCCTATATTAAAAAAAAATAGGTATATGGACAGCCATATACCTATTTTTTTTAACAGGGAAAAGTCATCGAATGTTTTTCCCGCCTGGGTGAGGCAGCAGGGAGTGTCAGACTCTTACTGACTAAAAACCACCCCGTTCCTTCTCCTACACGTCGAGCCGGAGCTCCGGTAACCCGTTAGGTTCTCCGCGGCGTCCACCTATGAGAATCAGTTTTAATAGGTTCTTTATTAATTTAAGTGTGGGAGAGCCATGCTTCGGCACGAATCGGCCAGCTCGACCGGAGTGATATAGGTCCATCCTTACACTACAGTACATTATTAGACATCATTTCGGAACTGTTTATTGTCCCAAAGAGAAGTAAATAAAGTTATAACTATACCCAAGAGCTTGAAGTTGAAAAATAGGTTGTAACATAACAGTTGCATTGCATCTAAGCAATAGTGGGCTAATTTTAGGATAATTGTCCCAAGAGGGTGTAGGGTATTCCTAAGGGCGAGTGTTGAGCGGGTTATTAAGGTTAAGTAACAAGGTAAGATGTTTTTGGAAACGGAAAGTCACATCAGCATCATCTATATTTATCCTCAATACAACTTTCTATAATGTTTTTCAAACTTTTGTCACGAAGTTTGTTATCTAAACCAGTATCGACAAAATGCTAGCAGAGATTAGCTACTTTAGAATTAACGCTCGTCGTGTCTGCTACTCTAGTATCGCCTCCCAACAATAAAACCTGAAAACCTACTCTTTTTGTCTAACTACTATGTTTAAGAATGCAACAGACAAACAATACAAACCATTCATTTTGTATTGGTTATACAAACAATGGAATAGATACAAAATTATACCGCTACTGTTCAATGTGTTTGAAAACAGTCTATTTTCTATTATTATCTGTGCTTTGTCTATGGTACCTAGTAATAAAATTGAGGTTATGTCATAGTTTATGTATAACATTTTGAATTTATTTCCTTGGATTAGGGAGAGGTGTGTGAGAACATGATTTTCGACCAATGGGAAATTACAAAGTATTTGTTTTAAAACAGAAATTAAAATTGAAGTTACCGAACTAACTAATAAGTAGAAAGGTACACAATAAGGCCCTGAACACTTATTGAAGGTAACGAGAACTTATCAGATGTGATGTTTAACTGTACACGCAAAATAAAACACGCCTGTGATTGCATGATTTGCATGACGTTAGAAATGAGGTAGCTTACAGAGAGGTACACTTAAAGCTACCCACAAATGAGTGTATGAAACACAGATCCGACTTGTATAAAATAAAACGAAAAAAAGTGATTGCAGATTCACTGACACAATATTTGAAAGACGAAATGCCTCCGTCAATATTGCAACCAAACCTAAGTAACTCGTTCTTAGTCACACTTCAGACCACAACGCCTCCAACTGTGAACTCAATATAACCCAAAGACTAAAGGTCAAAATCGCCGTAAATTGTAGCCATAAGGTCGGATGACCTCAAAAACAATAGCAACCATTACCATAGCTACTTGGTGCCCCATGGTCTACTTCCGTGGTAATCGTGGTTAAAATATTACCAAATACCTTTGTTTTAGAACTTAGCAAGGTTGTTGTATGTGTGGCTATTATGGGTGGTTGTACTTTGATATTTTATCTGTGCTTCAGCAATGGCGTATATAAAGTAGGAAATAACTATTGCATCTACTTTTTATCTACAGGTATGAATAAAATGAATCATGAAAATGTAGGTATGTGTTTACGCGGCTTTTTTTACGGCAAAGGAACAGACGTATCACCTGATGGTAAGCAATCGCCGTCGCCCATGGACACCTGGAACACCAGAGGCGATACAAGTGTGTTACCGGCCTTTTGGGGATTAGGAGTTTGAGGATCGTTGGGGATTCAGGGATTGGGGAAGGGGCCTCCGGTAACCTAACTCACACGATGAAACACAACACAAGCGTTGCTTCACGTCGGTTTTCTGTAAGCTCAGCCTCTATTCCACTGCCAATACATTTTCGACACAGAAATGACTTCAAATTTCCTTTAAAATATCTCATTTTTATAAACATAAATTCTGGCCAACATGTTACCTAGTCTACGCATTAACATTGAAGTCCATAAAACTAGTCCAAATAACAGCAGCCTACACAAAATAGCAACAAAAAAACCAGTTTCAAAATCTGCAGGCTTGAATCCAGGAAGTAGCAATCTGAGCGATTTGAGCGCAAGGGCCAGTTGGACCAGTTCTACAGCCTACAGGGGTCAAGTTACAACCGGCCAGTAACTTGTAACAGGTTCTGACGAGCAATATGGCGGCCCACCAATTGAGACAAATTGTTGTTCTACGTCATATCTTTGACGTTACATTTCTTTCTTTCGTTTGACAACTTAATTTTATGTAATGTATTGTGACTCTGTAATGCTAGTTTGTAGTTTTTTTTTTGTATTAAAATTATATATTTCCTTGCTGTGCCCGACAGGGTCCACAATGAACTGTATTATTCTATGTAAAACATTGTGGAACGCAATAAAGAATTTAAATTTGAATTTTAATGTTTGGTCAAGTTCGTGGGATTTTGGGTCAGGTTACTGATTTGTACTTACAATTGGGTAGTTCCCTGGGTCAAAAAAAAAATTGATTTTTCAGTCCAATTAAATATTGAAAAATATTTACACTTTTATTCATTGATTTGCCGATATCCTTAACTTTCGATTTAAATAGCATTTTTTTTTTTAGATATAAGTGTGCTATTAGATGCGAAAATATGATGACGTCATAAGATGGTATTTCGTACAAAATACATAGAACTGTATCGTTTTTGACGTTTCGATAAAAGTATTTAATTTGACTAGTTGTCAACTACCGTATTATTGTTTTGGTTATCGAAATGCTCATTGATATAACACATAGTGTTCACATTCTCGGTGTATGAATTGGTGACACATGGCAATCTCCGGATTCCGATTCGTCTACATGTCGTGTAGATTATGGCAAACGATCTTATGAAGTGGAGGCCTCTAGTCCAGCATTAACTGTCACACTCACTGTTGATGGTGTACAGCAGGGCTGTCCAAACATGCATGCGGCCCGCAGCTTGTCTTCATGTGGCCCACGACACACATTTTAATCTCAACATCTTCATCTTATGTGCAACAGCAACAATAAAATTCAGTGTATGATTTGTCTACAAGTTTAGTCTGTGAGTAAAGATTGCAATGTCAAACGTCATTATACAACTGAAGACATTTTTCTAGCCCTCCATCTTTTGTAAGAAATTTAATTAGCTCGCGAGGGTATATAGTTTGGACAACCCTATTGTACACTCGGCTACACATCGAGCTTTACATAACCAGTATAAACTGAACGTTAAATGTGCAGAAAGGTGACGCGACGCGACACCAGGATAAACTGGTTTTGTATAGATTGATGTGTAGCCGTGTGTACAGTAACAAGTTCGCCTATGGTTAAATGCGACTTATGACTGGCTAAATGTATCTAGAGGATGCTTTTGCATTCCGCCTATATCTTCGCGAAATAAAAAGAATTGATGTTGTATCTTCCTCATGGGGTCAGCAAAAATGTATTTTTTCGTAAATGACGTAATAAAGGGTTTTTTAACTCTTTGAGTACCGTCATTATAAACACAATTAAAGAACAATTGCGGTCACCGGTGACCGCTCGGTGTATCACAGTTTAAGAGTCGGCCAGGGGCATGTAATGCCCCAAGTGTTGCAGGCGTACATAGGCCACGATAATCGCTTACCATCAGGTGGGTCTTCTTCTCTTTTGGCACTGTCGTGGTGTAAAAAGAAATAAAATAAAAGTATCTTTGCAAAAATTATAAAAATATTTATTTTTATATAGCTAGATATTACAACACGGAACCTAAATTCATTACCGCTTACTCATATTAATTACTCAGTACTATCAAGTGGTTAATTTATCAGTGACTAACTCTTATCATATAATGAAAGTATTGTTAAACACTACATAATCAAACTATATGTATGTATATGAAAGATTATGGTAAAACATTGTTATTTATAGCAATGGTTTTTTTATCTATCGTTCGAGTTAAACATTATGTACCGGTATATTTTTTTAAGGGGGGAAAATCTAATGACTTCTCCTGCCTGGGTGAGGTGGGAGGGATTGTCAGACTCTTACTGACTATAAACCACCCCGTTCCTTCTCCTGCACGTCGAACCAAAGCCCCGGTTACCCGTTAGGTTCTATATGTTTGGCATGCAGTGCGACTACCGGGCAAAGGGTCTCGGGTTCGATTCCCGGGTCGGGCAAAGTATTATTGGGTTTTTAAAAATCTCAGTAGTAGCATGGAGTCTGAAAATGTGCCCGGTATATGGCAATAGGCTCACCCCCTATTACATGGGACTAACAACATAAATAGTAAAAAGTGGGTGTTACATTGTAGTGGCATTAAGTGCCGAAATGTGCACCTCTGCCTACCCCTTCGGGGAGAAAAAGGCGTGATATTCTGTTATGTTATGTAATGCAAATGGGTTAGAAAGTAACGCTTTTACATGTCAATCTTTAAATCACCTACTAGATGAGGCTGACATTTCCTATCGGACTACTCTGAGAATATAATTAATTATACCGAAACAAACTCAGAGGTCATACCGCATAGTACCTACCTACATCTTATTTTACAGTATTATTTCAACAAAAAGATCGTATAGGTTATGAAAAATTGATATTTTCTCGTCATCCAAAAGGCTTTTGCAGTCTTCTTTTCGGCAGAAATAACTTACTATAGTGTAGTTTAAATATATTATTTTACTTAAAGTGTACTTCTCCACTATAAAGAAATTCTAACGTGACAAAATTACGCTACGGTCTGACGGTACAACAGCTGCTTAACATCATGGATATACTTCTCTAGTCATTTAACCGAAGCTATCGACCGATCTAAACATGATACTAATTGCTGATTACCCAGTTATTGCAAGCAAAGTATTAATTAGTTGGTAATTCATTGTCTGATAGGTATCTTTATTAAGAGTGGTTGCGTCAAGAATAAGGTTGTATGTACGTTTTGAAATCAATATTTGTAAGGGTTTTAAATGTAAGTTTTGTTAAGACTTTATACACCATCGGGCTAAAAAGACCGGCGCTAGTGGAGAATTTTAGTCTTCACTAGTTTTACGCTTCACTCATAAGCAGAAGCAAAAAATGGCACCATGTAATTTACATGAAACCTTTTATTATTGAGACAAGCCCGCTACAACCTCCCAAAACCGTTGCAACACCTGTAAGTAAAGATCTCCAATAGATACAACCATGAAAACACTGGAACACTAAAGTCCGGTGCGTCTCAGGGACATCAATAAACTGTCTTGGTTCCCGCAACGAAATGAATTAGAAGATATTATAAGAGGAGGATAAAAAAACGATAGTTGAACATGAAAACTTTGTTAAATATTTATCTTCACTTTACACACAATTCCAAACTAGGTTTATGAATTTCCGATATCAAAAAATCCAATTACTTAATCTCCGTTTGACCCTAGAACTCAAGATGCTACAAAATAAACCATTCATAGATTTGAGAAGATAACACAGTAAGTACAATCGTGATCTAACAATTTAGGTTAAACCATAGTTAGTCTAACCGTCTAGACGAGCGATTCGTCAAAGTTATTGACCCGGTTACATCGAACAATGAATACAAACGCTTCAGCATTTACTTATTAGGATTATTGCTTGTATAACTAGGTTATGTCCGAACTAGACACAATAGGAACGAAGTCCTGGAGAGGAAGACAAATAAATATTATAAAGAGAAAAGGTTTTTACGTATTTTTTAAGGGGAGAAAGTCATCGAATGACTGCTCCCGCCTGGGTAAGGCGGGAGGGAGTGTCAGACTCTTACTGACTGAAAACCACCCCGTTCCTTCTCCTGCACGTCGAGCCGGAGCCCCGGTTACCCGTTATGTTCTCCGCGATTCCGAATCGGCATCGGCCTTGTTGGGCCCCATCTGTGGTGGTCTGATGGATGGCTCTTTGAGGCGCGCGCGGAACGCTCGGCGCCGTACGCTCGGGTCTGTTTCTGGTCGGGCGGGGAGCCACCCATGCTCGCCGTCCGCAAGCCGTCGAGGTTTTACCGTATATTGTTTGTTTGTTTGCACAGCCGTAAAGGTAAACCCGCACTAGGACTCTAGGACTAAAAATATAGTTGACGTAATAATCTTAATAAAAGGCATGATGAAATTTGTTTTGGCTATCTGAGAATCTATCTATCTCTAAAAATAGAATTAAATAAACACGTTTTTGGGCAAGTCCGTCACAATTACCCAGTTATTGTAACTCAGTATGGCAGGATCCACAGCAGATGTCAAAATAAATATTATTTTTTTGTTTTTGTTTTATGTCATAAGCCGGTAAACGAGCAAACGGATCACCTGATGGTAAGCAATCGTCGTCGCCCGTGGACACCTGGAACACCAGAGGCGTTACTGGCTTTTTGGGGTTTAGGAGTTTGAGGATCGTTGGGGATTCTGGAATTGGGGAGATTGGGGAAGGGGAGGGTAATTGGGCCTCCAGTAACCTCACTCACACTACGAAACACAACGCAAGCGTTGCTTCACGTCGGTTTTCTGTGAGGCCGTGGTATCACTTCGGTCGAGCCGGCCCATTCGTGCCGAAGCATGGCCCCCATTTCCCACACATATTTTTAAAATTAATTTTACTATTCACAGTAGCATTAGAAACCAAAATATCCTAATAGTCTTTCTTAAGTACAGAAGTCCTTAAACACAATAGCTATTCTTCTTTAAAGTAGACGCCATGGCATTTACTGTGCTTTTGAATAAACAGTTACATTTGCACCTTCTATGGTTAGACCACAACAAATTAGACAATAGAGGACCTGTACGAGCACCCTGCTTTTAAGGAAAAAAACTTGGAAGGCCGACAAAGACAAAAGATGTAACACAATGAGTATAATTATTATATACAGCATCTTTGTTGTTTTTTTTATGTGGGAACCTCCATGGTCTTTTCTTTACCGGTGCCAACGGTCAGGTGCGTTTATTGATGACGAACGAGCAGATTGTCGGCCGAAATTGGTTATCGACTTTAATCTAAAATCTCTGTATCGATTTGGGTTTTTGACCGAAATTTTATGAAAGATACATCAAAATTTAGTCTCCTTCAGAAGTTTTTGGATTGACCAGTTTTTAGCTTCATCTAAATACAACAAATTATTGATGTTCTATGTATATTTTGTCACTGAAACTCCATTAACTAGAGCAGTGCCGCGTGCAAAAACTAAATATGCGGAAGTAACATTCCCTTTTAAAACAAATATAAACTGTAGTCTGCTGTAATTAAAGTCGATTTCAGAACAATTAGTACTATTTAAGGAGTCATAAAATAGTTTACGTTTCATGGTAAAGTAAACTTTGACATTACACTAATAAAGTATGTTTTCAAATATCGCGATAGCTTTGGAATCAGGAACATTATAGGTAGGCCCGTGACAGTCTTGCTGCTGACGTGAGCTATAAAACGCTTGACATTATAGCATTATTAACGCGTAAACGAAATGAAGGCTTAAGCTAAATGAATAAAGTCGATATTTGTAAAGTGTGTTTTAGACACATGTGTCTATTGTATGTCAAGTTATCTGCAATGCGGTGATCCAGATAAAATTCCATATTGTGCAAGTTCTGATATCGGTTCACACTATAATGGCATGTTCTTATGGCCATGTATACCGTATAGTTCGCACAATAACGAACACAGATTAAAAAACTTCAAGCGAATTGCGAATGAGTTATAGTTATAAGTAAAAAATGTGAGCAGATGGCGCTAGTAGCGATTTTGGGGAGTACAGTGATGTAAAACTATAAATAGCCTTTTTATTGCAAAACTGTCATCCTCTATTTTTGGTATTTAACTTATAAAAGCAAGATATGTTTGTATGGATTGTAGAGTAGTTATACTAATGTTCTGTGGTTTTTAGTTACCTGGACAAAGTCATAAGTTTATGTATGTATATAAAGTCGTAGGCGTGGTTTACGATGATGATCTAATATTATTTTTATGAATGCTATAAATTTTAATCTAACGTCATACCGAAGGCAACACCTTGATAATGATTTTCTCGAATAGCAAGGACTAAAATCGATAACTTCGGTAAGTACTATTTTTTTCTTATTATCACACCTCACACTGGTCGAAGGAATACATATAAGGTAGAATTACATTTGAGTATAATATCTAATCTTCTACATAGAACTCTTCGCTAGACAGAACTAGAAGGTCGTAGTTAAAGGTTCAGGTTTATCAGAGAGCTGCTGCACTGCTGGCCGGTCTCTGCCCAATGGTTAGCCCATTACTCAGTCCTTACGACACCAATGTAAAGAGCAGGGCAGGTGTGATAATCGTTACATTGTACTTTACCATCACCACATGGTACGATAGGAAATAATTCAATAGATGTAAGGTACATAGTGGACATGAATAGGGCCGTCAGTAGAGGGCGTCCTAGACAGACATATATCAACCGGATGAGCCATAAAACATGTAATACCATTATGTACATATATACTTATGTTATACAAATACATATTCTGATTCTGATATATTAAAGAAGGATGGAATTAAAAGTACCCTTCACCGACGACCATGCATGAAAAGACCGATGACTGTTGGTTGATGAAGCGAAAGAGGTATGTGAGAATCGTAGCAATACGCGTTCCATAGTCTCTGCCTACGCCCATGAGAGACAGGCGTGAAGTTTTGTATGCATGTAAGTATGTGAGAGTACATATTTTGACTCTGTTATCAGCATCACAGACTCACCTTGGGGCACCGGTACATCTCCGTACGATATCGATTATATCGAATACTTTAGTGATAATGGTTAGATAAGAGAAACAACGGTGATAAACAGTCTGATGATCACTGTGATGAAGCTGGTATTTCCGAAATACATTTGATAGTTGTTCTTTAGATGATATAATCCACACTACACACCTTCTTTGTTTGGGCTTCTTAATTTATTAAAAGAATTAATGATGTAAAGGCTTTCGGTTGATGGCTGTTTTGATTAAATTTTTTTAAGGGATAAATCGGTAAACTAGCGGATGAATGACCTGATGGTAAGCAATCGACTTCGCCCGAAACACCAGAGGCGTTACAAGTACGTTACCGGTCTTTTGGGAATTGGGAATTTGAGGATTGTGGGGGAGACTAGGGAGGTAATTGGGCCTCTGGACTGGAGGTAAAAAGAATCTTATATTATATAAATAGGCAGCGTATTTACCAACAAACATGACATTTTAGACAATGTGCTACAACTGGAAATATAAAAAGAATAGATTTGATTGATTGATTATTTGCATTGAATAGCTACCTACTACGCTTCAAAATTACTGGATTTGTTTAACACTTTCATCATTGTATCTATAGTTTACTTTTCAAGCACATCAGCTAATTTTATGCCATAAAAAACTGAAATTTGGATACAGCCGAATCTAAAGGCCGGAAGATAGTTTCGAATAAATACCTAACAAGTTTGATTTAAATACATCACCTCACGAAAACATTCAATAGGTACCTAAATTAACAACAACCGATTTCCCAAATAAAGAAAACGCGTCATACGTTTATAAACGAGCTGTTATCTCATCCCTAATTTCATACAATATACAAAAGTCCATCACGACTGTTGTACGTTCGTATACTCCGTATGATGTATGAAAATCGACGTGATCAAGGAAAACGTGATCACATCATAATAAAAACAAAATTATCGTGACTGTTCCGCCATTTGAATAAAAAATATGATAATCGATGGATTCATAATAGTTACTTATGATTTGTTATTATTATATTCTTTGATATATACATTTATTAATTTCTAATTTTAGATGTATCTTTTGTTTAGTTGATAGTCGCAGGCACCATGATCTCATCAAAGATTCAAATGATTAGACTAACCTATTTTTTATATATAAAGTTCTTGTAAGAATCATTCCAGAATTGTTATGAATCTGTGATTCCTGTCTGCCTCAGTAATTTTTATTTATTTATATGAACAGTATAATATGGACTAGAAACCGCAAAATTCTTACAGACTATTACATTAAAAACTAGATTTCTTGTTTCAGACTGAAGTTAGAAACAGCAAATAAAAAGTGAGAACAATCTATAAGTAAGTAAGTACGTCTTAAATATAAAAAGAATGATGGAAATAAGAAATTATGTAAAGTGTTCGTTTGGCAATACCTACCTACTTATTGCTGCAAAAAATCAGTACAATCCGATAATAATTAAGTACAATAAGTACATCGTGGATTGGCACATTCATTTTTTGATATCGTAAGTACAATGTTAAGCTTACGAAATCATGTGTCAGATTCTTGCGAAAATTACTGTCGAATGAACATTTCTTACAGCCAAGCTGACTTCCGATAATAATTTGTGTTAAAACTCTTTTAATACGTGTCCATCTAAATGATTGATCATTTTAGTTTCTCATACTTTAACTTCACTTTTTGCAAACGCGGTCGTGACCCCAAAATCTTGGCTATCATGCACACGAAAATTATTATTTATATGTTAATTATAAACATTTTATTTAATGAAAGTGTTCCACCGTATAACTAAAATAACGTTACAAATGAAAGGACATAAACAAAGAGTATAAATTGCACAATTCCAACAACCGCAGACTGGCCAGTCTTTCTAAAAAATGGAACGAACGCAACAATAACATAACTAAACCTTACAATCATCGGATTACAGTTCAAAATCCATTGTAGCAAGCGTTGAACGACCGCAAAAAATTAGTGCACATCGCGTGCTTGAATCGGTAACAAATAGTGAAATTGATTGACTCACCTCTAGTTTTTTGGAGTACTCTTCCGTCACGCGCTCCTGTTCTTTCTTCAGCTCCTCGTTCTTGTCGAGGAGAGCCTTCCCGAGCTCTGCCGCCAGCAGCAGGTCGGACTCCTTCTGCTGGAGCTGAGTCCACAGGTCCTGTTCCTGCCCTGCCTCCATGGTAGCACTGGTTTGCCTAGCCGCGGACATTTCTCTAACATACGCTTCTAAATCCTCATAAAAATGTTCGTCTGAAAAACTAAGCGGTACTGGAGTCTTCCTGGTACCACTCTTACTTCTACTACGTCTATGTTTGTTGACCGGTGTTGATGTTCTTATATCTCCTTTTCCAATAAACTCGGTTTCGTCTGTTATAAAGTTGGGCGACTTGTTGCGATCTGGTGGCTCGGGCTCGGTGTTATCTTTACTACTTCTACTAATATTTGCACTAACTTCACCGGCCATTTAATCGGACGAGTCTATACAACAATTAGTGTAACTAACTTTGCACTATTTTGGTGTAGTTGTTCTTTTTAAATATTTTGTCGAAAGCCTGTTGGAACTTGACAGTTTTCGGTAGTTTTATTTTGAATATGTTCTTGTTTATGTCGAAATCCTTTTTTAATGCCATTATAACAATTGGTGTATCACAATAGTAACATTTCCGGCACTGGCACACACAGCACTGCACTGTTATGTCGATACACTCGCGGGAAGGCACGGCACGCGCTGCACAGATGTTGCCTCGACAACGGTGCGGACACAACAGACTGCCTGCGAAACCTTTGAGGTAGAACAACCCGCCACCGCCACAGATTATGGCGCCGCTCAGACGGACAGGTGGGTAGAATACAAAACGTTGGTCATAAAAAATCTAACTGTACCTAAATTATATTTGTCTTCGTTGCTTCCACTTTAACACTTATATTTGTATGAAACTACTATATTTAAAATTGTAGGTTTCTCTGTGCAGTTAAATGCAAATTTTTTTACAATGCAATTCAAATATTTTATTGTTTTTCCTACAACAACACAAATATTATTGCGATACTTATTTGGCAAAAAAATTAAGTTCTTTAAGTTAATTTACAAAATAATTAATTAAAGTACAGTATCAGTACAATATCAGACAGGTGATTGACTAACCAAAAATGCATACAATAATATCTATTTAATTACCGTATCGATATTAGTCATTTAATTTTTCAATTACTGATAATAAGATTTTAAACGTCACGAAGCACGGAACATTAATATATTTTAATAAACTATATATTGGAGACTCGATTGCCATTCAAGGAAAAAAAACTACAATTAAAAAACAAAAATCAACCCGCTTTTCCCTTTTTTTTCTTCTTTGGCAACCCAGTCTCCAAAACGGTGTTGTCGACTATACTGCCAGTGTCGAGTGGTGAAAGCTGGTTAATAATAAAATCGGTAGCTTTAGAATAAAATTTACATTCGACAATTTTCAATATGGAATATTTGTCGATGTGTGAGAAGAAAATAATAATGTATATTTTTTTATGCGAAAGAAAGGCTGCGTATTGACGCTTGCTAGCCAAGGGTAAAATCTAGAACATATATACATAACTTCACGCCTGTCTCCCATGGGGGTAGGGAGAGACTATGGAACCCCAATACCTCTTTCGTCATCAGTCTTTTCGTGTATGCTTGTCGGTTAAGGGTAGGTACTTTTAATTTGGCCCTTCTTTAGTAATATCGCCAATCTGGTCAGTATAATGTCCGCCTACCGCCCACCGACGGCCCATTCATATCAGCTCTGTAGGTATATTTCTTCCTTTCTTTCTACCTAAGGAATAAAATACGTGTTACATTATAGTAACATTATTACAGATTTTTTTTAATAGGTAGGTATAACATAAGATTTAATAACATTTTCTAAAAAAAAGTAATTCATCACTGAACTTATCTACAATCTTAATCTTTGGTGTATCAACACGTGCGTCAGAGCGAGACGGCAACACGAACGTAGCGTTACACGTCACGAGCAAAACAAGGACAGCAACACTATCAAGGTGATACGATACGAAGAGAGTGGTCAAACAAAACGTTGAAACAATTTGTTAACCGATTTTAAAAAAAGGTGGTACTTTAATTTTATTCTTTGTAAACGTCAGGAAATGATCTCATACTGATCCTTTAATATTCGCATCTGAAATGAAACCGAGTTTTTTATTAAGTGAACCTTGATTTAAATCTCGAGTGACTCTTAAAAACTAGCCTCCATCCAATGGTCATATTAGATACCTACTTGTAAGTGTAGTGTACAGAATATATATTCATATTGTCATAAAAATTATGTATGTTTGTTTGCCTTGGTCAATAAAGAGGTTGCGAAAATTAGTTTACTTTTTTTGTAATTATTCTTACATCATAATGAAACAAGTGAATTTATTTCTGCAAATAGTCAATTTTATCAAGCGAACGATGAAGTCGATATTTCCTAACTGACTACTCTGATAAGAAATGCCGAATCAAACTCAGAAGTCCGTCTCTTTTAAAGTCCATAATTAAGTAGAAGACGAGAGGACTGTAACATATTCTCCCGGAAAAACAATCTGTGGATCACTTAAAATAATTATTCTGTGCAGTAATCGAACCTGTGACATGTTTAACAGCAGCGGTTTAGCCACTGCTCTAACTGTGCTGTACATTACATGCTTAAAAATATTTATTCTAACTTAAATAAAATCGAATTAAAAAATACTTATTCTAATTTAAAAAACTGGTCAAGTCCGAGTTGGATTCGCACACAAACGGCTCAGACATATATGTATTGTATAATTTACTATCTAGCTACCACGGTTCATAAGTTACCAACCTGGTGGTAGACAGGCAGAGTCTTAGTTTTATTATATTTTGGCCATTTATTTTTTGAGAGGGGTAAGGCACTGACTTATTTACAGCCAAGAAGGAAAAAGTAGGTACGTAGTAGTAAGTAGGAACAGGATGGCCTGTTCCTACTCCTGCTTTGAACCGGAGCCCCGGTAACCCGCGACGGTGACCCGGTCGTACGGTACCAGGGTCACGTTTTTACCCTTACGTACTCTAAAATCGTCATACATAAGTAATCTTGACAAGCTTGTCCCGTAACCGAGCTACAATATCGACCCAACTGTAAACTGAAACAGCTGAAAAAGCAGTCTGAAAACAACTACTCAAGAATTTGGAGAGAACGAAGACTTTCAGTGTATAAAAACAAAATGGCCGCGTTAATAGCTCCTACTGATGATATGGAGATGGAGAAGATCGCAGAGGATGAACTGTCCAAGTTGCAGAGACAGGTAAATATATATTACTAGCGACCCGCCCCGGCTTCGCACGGGTGCAATATGTATGTATTATACGTATAAACCTTCCTTAAGAATCACTCTATCCATTAAAAAAAACCGCATCATAATCCATTGCGTAGTTTTAAAGATCTAAGCATACATAGGGACAGATATCTGTGGGACAGACAGACGGCGGATAGCGACTTTGTTTTATACTATGTAGTGATTACTAATATTTTGAATATTAATTAACTCGTCGAGTACCGGTTTTGTAGACAAAATTATAGAACAATAGGTTGCGGTCACCGGTGACCGCTTGGTGTTTGACAGTATAACATATATTAAGTGCGAATTATGTAAACAAGCTTACTACAGGGTGATTGATTATCTTGAGGATTTTTTTTTTTTTTTTTTTTTAAGGGGGGAAAATCATCGAATGGCTGCCCCCGCCTGGGTGAGGCGGGAGGGAGTGTCAGACTCTTACTGACTAAAAACCACCCCGTTCCTTCTCCTGCACGTCGAGCCGGAGCCCCGGTTACCCGTTAGGTTCTCCGCGACTCCGAATCGGCATCGGCCCTATTGGGCCCCATCTGTGGTGGTCTGATGGCTCTTTGAGGCGCGCGCGGAACGCGACGCGCCGTACGCTCGGGTCTGTTTCTGGTCGGACGGGGAGCCACCCATGCTCGCCGTCCGCAGGCCCGCGCTTACGGTGGCCGGAGATCGTCCCGCGATCCCCGACGCCCGGTGTGTCCTTCGCGATGGCTGGGTTGCGAGGACGCGTCCCGCCTCCTCCTTAGCTAGCATGACTGCTTCGCAAAAGGAGGAGACGGCATCCCAATCCCCCTCGCTCCGCATCATGGCCTGCACTAGGCCCGGACGCGAGATTATCTTGAAGATAGGAATGCTTGGCAGCGTGTTGGTTCGGCTCCACTGGACAATACTCAAATGTAGTCAGTACCTAGTTCAGATTACGATAATAGGTAATTTAATACTTTGATTCCGATGAAGGCAATCTATTTTTCTTGTGGCTTCGAGCATTTCTTTCTTTATTTAAACAAGAGTTTATTTTTTTTCTTGTATAGAATAGAAGCACTATTTTATATGGATTGTCAGTATACATATGTGAGTTGGTTTTGTTTGTTTTTTTTTTCTATTTTAGTATGTTCTGTTAATTGTATGTTGCGTCATGTATGTCTTTACATTATTCTCACATATGTGTACAATATTGGAATATGTATCAGAGCTAGTAAAACAGACTTTTTAAAAGAGTAACGAATGGAGTTTCTTGCTCGTTCTTCTCCACTCGAATCGACATTTTGGAACGAGCGCCTAGCTTCACTGACGGACAGACTGACAGACTATTATATATTTCATATTTGTTGACGTTTCAAAAGTACCAAATTATTAAATGCTTTTGAGTTTGAGTTTGAGTTTAATGGTCGCTATTCCCTCACGCGGTTTCACTCGCTTCACGACATCTGTTGGTTGCAGCGTGATATTTAATGTTTTCCTTTTTCGATAAATGAACTACCCAAGACAAAAAGAATTATTCAATATTAAGCAGAAGATCAGAAGTTGCACGTTCATAAAAAAATAAACTTCATCTCTAATCTTGCAGTTTATAGAGTTGTAGAAATGCAGCTTTGTAGACTTGTAGATTTGTAGAAATGTAGACTAGGGACACTTACAGAAATGTAGAAAAGTATATGATTAAAATTGTAAATATCTAAAAAGATTTTTTTAAACGATGCCCCACACGGATATTCTCCTGTGTCGTAGCTGCGTTTACGAATATACAATTTCACATACACATGACACCCAGACCCGGAACAAAAATCTGTGATTCACACAAATAGTTGTCCCGTGCGATAATTGAACCCGCGATACGATGCGTAGCAGCTAGCCATCGCGCCAACCGTGCAGTCAAAAATATGATATCATGTTAAAAACTTTATGTCTTGCACCAGTTCAGGGTGATGGAGATAGACCGGGCTACAGTGCTGAGCAGCGTGCAGCCCACCCTAAGGATGCAGAAGAACATCATCAACACCTTGAATGCTGACCTCGAAAAGATCATGCTGGAACTCAAGGTGCTTGTAGACTTGTAACGCACAATGCTTTTTTTTTATAGAATAGGAAGACTAACGAATAGATGGATCAGCTTATGGTAAGCAATTGGCACCGCCTATGAACATCCGCAACACTAAATATTTATCTTACACATCTGTTATCTCTAATCACTTTTTAGGGATTAGGAATCCCTATTTAACCCAAAGGAAGGATAGATATTCCTAGGTTACCCAAGGCCTCATCTATGGTTACAGATACAACTTCACTTACACGGCGAAACAAAATTCAAGCATTGTTACTTTGTGTTATCGTTTGAAACAGACACTAAACAATTTGACACTAATTGGGATAAATGACAGGGCATGAAAATTAAAAATATTTTTTTTTATACGCATATTTTTTAATTTTTTTATCGTATAATAAAATGATACTTAGATAAAACGAATCAAAATTTAGGTGTGGGGGCTAAAACGTCATTTCTACGTATAAAATGTACATAGAAGTGACGTCACGCAACATTTCAAATCAATATATCGTCGAAAGTGTTCGTTTCTGTAAGAAAATAAAAAATACGTGTCTAATGATTTAAAATAATCTACCAGACTGACATTAAAATAAAAATTAGTCATCTACCCAATTCCATAATAATATTTAAGAAGCAGAATTTTCTTATTTGACTGCAATAGTCACATTGAATGGAATTCACAATAACTTCAGTTACTCATTTCCACAGTTCACCAAAAGCACTTCCAACCTCATGGAAGGCGCAAAGAGCCGGGAGAAGTTGATTGCTCTTCTGAAAGACCACGAAAAATATTCGAGTGAAGTGAAAGACCATCGGGAAACTATCAAAGAACTGAACTTCTTATTGAAGCAAGTGCAGAAGGAAATCAAATCGCTGAGGTCCAAAGTTATGGGGACAGAAATCGTAAGTATAAACTTCTTATTCACTTGTATGTTTGTATCTATTATACTTCAAACCAAAAGTACCTACTGAATTAACAACTAAAACTCTAGTTCAAAGAAGTATTATCTGTTTATAGGCCCTGGATATATTTTTCAAAATTTAAAAGTATTTACTAACACTAAATAGCCAGCTAAGACAGCACTCAAATGTGCAAGAGTGTCTACTACATGGCTTCAGTTATTTTTTTTGGATTGTTTGTCTTCAATAGGGTAGATGCCTAATTTTTATTTTAATGTCCGTCTGGTATATTATTTTAAATCATTAGACACGTATTTTTTATTTTCTTACAGAAACGAATACTTTCGACGATATATTGATTTGAAATGTCGCGTGACGTCACTTCTATGTGCATTTTATACGTAGAAATGACGTTCTAGCCCCCACTCCTAAACTTTGATCCGTTTTATCTACATATTGTTTTATTATACGACAAAATAAAAAAATACGTGTCTAATATTTTTTCATTACCTAACTTACGAACTAATTATATATTTAATTTTCATACCCCGTCATCATCCCAATTGTTAAACATTATCCAATGCATTTCACTATGTATATCATTTGCATGCCTGTAATCAATATCTGTACCCATACTTGCAAAATAAAAGTATCTTTATCGTTATCTTTATTTATTAACACTACTTTATTAACCGATTTCTTTAAAAACGTGATGATATCATCATTAATACCAGTTTTCTGTTGCATTTTCTGTGCCAGGCGTACTCCAACGTCCTGACTGGTCAGACCCTGATCAGTCAGCTCGAGAACCGCCTGGACACTGCTATGAAGAAATTCAATACGGTGAACAGTGAGAACTACTCCATGAGACTGGAAATTGATAGGTTGCTGAGAGATCGGTAAGAAAGACAAGTAATTGTTCTATGTAATAAAAACATAACATAACATAGGTGCACATTTACGACATTTAATGCCACTGTACAATGTAACACCCACTTTACACTATTTATGTTATGAGTCCTATGTAGTAGGGGGTGAGTCTATTGCCATAATCGGGCCCAATTTCAGACTCCGTGTTAGTACCTACTCAGATTTTTTTTAAAACCCAGTAATACTTTGCCCGACCTGAGAATCGAACCCTGTAATAATAGACCCCTTGCCCGGCAGTCGCACTTGCGACCACTCGGCTAACGAGGCAGTCATAATAATTCATTAAGATAATGTAGATAATGATATAATTAAAGAGATAATAAATAAATACATTCTCATACTCCAATAACTTCACGGTTAGAACGAAAATAAATTCAATGAAATAACTTTTGACTTCGTTTATAAACTCTTATGTTAAATAGGCATAAATGCCCAGATTTTGCAATGTAAGGGATTTAGTAGAACTGAAAGACAAGCTTAAAAAGTACTTGACTCCAGGCAATTCTTCAACACCCATTGGAAGAATCAGCTTAAGCGTCTAATGGATGGCAAGGCGATGATCATAGAACTGCTGGAACAAGCAATCTCCACGTACGACCAGCGCGAGGAGTGGTGCTCCAAGCTGGACGCCCTCAAGGAGAAGGCAGCTACGGACTATAGGAAACACTGCTTAGTAAGTAACTTTGTTATATATATTTGTTATAGAGATATGGTTCATATTTTTGAGTGACGATCCAGAATATAAAGATGGTACCAGATTATGGATAGTACAAGAACAGTACAAATGGAAATATTATTTTCTATTCTTCTTTTATCATTGAGCTTTTAATGAATGTGTCCTTTATTTAGATCTTTGATTATTGTTTTGTTTTGTATTTTGTATTTATATTTTTGTATTCCGGGTTGACTATTGTATAATGAGTCATAACAAAAGTTGTTACCAATTATATAATTCTTATTTTTTGCGGTAATGTAGACAAATTAGGTAAATTTAATTTAATTGATATAGTGTTCTCAAAATCTCAACTCAACGTATGCTGTGATGTCCTTCAAATGTTGTGCATTTGCAGTAAGATGTTAATTCCTAATTTTAAGTTAACGATAAAAATGTAGCAACAACTGGATGTCCAAATAAATAAATAAATAAAACAAATAACCTTTCAACCACCTAACTGCCACAGCTGACATTGTGATAAACTTGTTTAGTGAAAGGAATTGAAGATTGAACACCAGTTTTTCCGGAACAGACCAAACACTGCGCCAGTTATGTTATAAGGCCCAATGTAATAAGACGCAAAACTAGGCTTAACAACACTACCTTGATCGGGCAATTGAACTCGAAACCTAGGTGCCTGCCTTGCACACGTTTCCACACGATGAAAATCAACTAAACCATTACTTAACAAGATACCCACACTTTAGTTTACAAGTTCAAAAACTGAATTCTTTTATGAACTAAGTTTAAAAAAGACCGATTTAAACCCCTCTTTTATTGAAGCCGGTTAATTAATATACAAAAACCTTCCCTTACGTGTAACAAACACTTTTCTGAAAAAGTCATAAAAATCGATTCAGCCTATCACGAGATAATGGCGCACAAATAATGCATGCGCACGCATACAGGTCCAACTGAATATTCCTTTTTTAAAAGTCGTTTAAAATCTAAAATGATACCGTTTCTACCCAATAGGAAGTTCGTGAACTCCAACGTCAGTTAGACCACAGCATGAAGCTGGAAGAGTTCCTCCGTACAAAGGGCACGGTTCGGCTGACGGCTGCTGATGCCAAAGCTGAAGCCAAGAAACTGGAGCAGCAGGAAGAAGAAATGAGGATCTACAATAACTATGTTAATATACTGGATGCTTTGAAGGTATGAGAAACTGCATCAACGCAGACATGTTGACAACTAGTCAAATGAATATTGGCTTTAAGAGATACTGCATAATGCATATTATGGTCCAACAGTAATTTATATAATAGGTAAGGCACGAGCCTGTAGTCATATTAAACTGGGCACGGTTCTAAACACCATACTTACTCTTATTGAATTTTTTCTGTACCTAAGCCAAAAAATCCTATCGACCTAGAAATCAAACCCATTACCCGAGACCTCTTAGGCAGCAGTTGCACTTGTGATCCTACCAACAAGGCAGCTACGATATAACTGCTAAAAATTACACATTTGAAAAAAAACACTGATAACTATATCTACACAATTCCAGGAGTTTGCCGGTGAAGATGACGTGGACAAACTAATTCAGGAGTTCACACGTCGCGAGGAGGAGAACTACGCTCTGTTCAACTACATCAACGAAGTCTGCACCGAACTGAAGAACCTTAGTGATAACGTCAAGATGTTGAGAGCTAATATTGGTAAAATAAGAAAGATCTTTGCTAAAAAGCCATTTTCCAATAAGAAATTAAAGGAAAAAATATAGTAGGATTGGTATCACCTGTCCCTCTAGGGATGTGTTGTAACAGGCATTGCACCGCGGAGGCTCCGGAGCAGGTCTATTTTAGAGGACCCGGTGCATTCATACAGGTGTTGAGGGTGGCCACCGGGGTGGATTTAGTGAGGTAAGACCCCACACTTAGGGAGTGTGGGGTTTTATCCCCAAAAAGCTTGTAGGCTTCACCCCGCCACAAAGTTATCCTACTATATTTTTTATCGGAGATAGGTAGATATTATGAGTTAGGTATCTTGTAACAGAATCATATCTCATGAAGACGTTGATATGAATGTAGTGTAGAAATAATAAAGCAAATAGAAAGTAGCAGCCCCTATAAATGACTTTACGGTTCGGTGTAGGTCCTACTTAAACCATTTTTTCTAAATCTCTTTTTATCAAAACAGAGGAAGAAACGGCCAAGCACCAGGCTAAACTCTTCCAGCAGCAGGACAGTATCGAGTCACTGCGCAGTACTCTGGAAGAGAAGCGACAAGCTACTGCCGACGCGCGCGCCATCTGTGAGAGAAGCTCGCAAGTTCTCACCACTTTGTTGCAGCAAATACATGCTTTAGCGTTGTTAGTATTACAACATATTATCGTTAACAATTCAAAATTGCACATAGCCTAAGTAGCAACACTCAGTTATCTCCAATACTTCTGTCAAGCGTGGAGATTGTGTCAAACACCTCTTATGTCGAAGAAATCCAAAATCAGACCAAATGTCTGGTGTAGTGGTGTAGGATAACTTACAATTACCGTCATACAAGAAACATTAAGGGGAAAAAGGTGTCATTCTATGCATCGGATGATACAGATGAATGCTACCCAAATAGGTCTACTCTCTAAGTCTCTATTGGAGAAACAAGATTTACATTAGTGCCATTTAATGAGTGCAACAACGATAAATCAATAATACAATATTCTTTTGGTTTTTTTTTTCAATATAATAATATTCTTATATCATGCTGTGCTCCGAACAGCGTTACCGTTAAGTATACAAATACGTAGGTACTACTACGGACCGGTGCTGAAAACCAGTCGTTGCTTAATAAATGTTTTATCTTTCTTTCTTACTAAAAGGTTCGAAAACAGAAATTCTATAGGTCAAACAATATCAGATAGCACACTCGTGCCATCTACTGACTACAATAAGAGTAGCCCTCAGTTTACTCTGAATACTTTTTACAGGACTTCTGAATGCGACTCTCTACCACTTCTTAAGCTGCTGGGCAAAGCGTTTGACATCAACGTGACGAACGCTCGCCTCTATATCAAGAGCTTGGAGAAGAAAGTACTGGAGATCATCGACATCATCAGGATTGATGAGGTGAGTTAGAAAGTTAACTTTATTTTGAAGTGAATATGGTGGATTTTTTAATAGTTACGAAAAGAGGGCGTGGTTATGAATACACTTCAACTCAATGAGATTAGGACTTTTAACTACCCATAAAGTGTCTAGTTGAGAGTAATTGCCTATCGACAGTCTGACGTTTGCAACACATTATGACGTTCGTCAGTTACTACTTATCTACTAGCAATTTAAAGTCTAATCACATCTAACTACAAAAAGACCATTTCATTGTTAATTCTTTTACGAAGCTAACTAAAAATAGTCCTCTTTTACAAAGGGGCTCTATCTACTTGTTACACAATTTAAACGTTTACCTTTTTAACAGTCTACTAAACTTAATCTATTAATCTTTACCAGTTGATCCAGCGTCAGACGGAATCGAAGGAGCGTACTCCACCATCGACTCGCCGTCGTCGTGGCCGCGCCGCCCCGCCCGCCCGGCCTAGAGACTCAGTCGCTGCACAGGCTTAAAAACCTTTGTGTATTACGCATACACTATTACTGAATTACGCACTACAGGTATATCCAGAACTTGTGCTCACAATTATCATCATCAACAGCTGGAAGCCGTCCACAGTTGGACATAGGCCTCCCCCTTAGTCCTCCACGTCGAACGACAACTCGCCACCTACATCCACTGGCGATGTTCACAATAGTTTTAGAGAATAATCGAATAATCTATAATAAAGCAAGAACGTGTAAGTTGTTCGTTTAATTTCCATAAAAAGAATTTAATTTCCATAATAATATATAAATGAAACCCATAAAAATAATAAATGAAAACACATACAGGTGTAAGTATTATACTTTATATATTTTACAAATTAAATAATATCTAATTGCATAACAGGTATTATGTACTATTACATTTTTTATAAATCAGTCCATTTCTGTGTAATCTGAAACAATGAAATTTACATATTTTTAAGTTACCATTTAGAAACTAAACTCCAGTATTTGGGTACTTGCCAACTAGTCAAATTCAATACTTTTTTCGAACTGTCAAAATTACAGTTTTCTATGAATTTTGAGCAAGACTATGTATTGTGACGTCACGTTTTTTTAGAATTAAGATTAAGTTGGTTTTCTTAAAATAGGGGTAGATGCCTAATTTTTATTTTAATGTCCGTCTGGTAGATTATATTAAATCATTAGATACGTATTTTTTACTTTCTTACAGAAACGAATACTTTCGACGATATATTGATTTGAAATGTCGCGTGACGTCACTTCTATGTACATTTTATACGTAGAAATTACGTTTTAGCCCCCACTCCTAAACTTTGTTTCGTTTTATCTAAGTGTTGTTTTATTATACGACACAATAAAAAATGCGTGGCTAAAATTTTTTAATTGCCTAACTTACGGAATAGTTATATTTTTAATTTTCATACCATGTCATCATACCAATTAAGTTGGTCATTAAAGCAATTATGAAAGTGTGATAATTTTTTAACATTTTATTGTATTGAACAGTCGAAATAATTTATTTTTGAATAAGGAAAGTACCCAATTGTTTCTCGAAAATACTCCTTTAGCTTTCCACAATCGAAATGTAGCAACAAAACTAACAGCTTCCAATATACCTAAATTCTTCTCCTTCCTAGTCTATTCCTCGCACTGCTGTGGAACGTGACTACCTCTGACTTTGCTCACTAGATGTCGCCACTTATCTCTTTGCGTTGCTTAGTGCATTACTGGCCAAAGTATCGCACGATCCTTTGTAAGCAAATTGTGGACAAGCGCTGTCTTTGTCTATTTTTAGCTCTTTCAGAATAGAAACATTTGTACGGTAAGCTGTCCACGGTAGCTAAATAAACAAACAAATATAATATGTACATACCAATCAATCCCTCAGTCGCAATGGTAGTCCCCTAGCGACGACACTACATGCGATCATAACGTAGGAACTAGAACCTCGCGCCCGACATACTGCGCGGAGTAGATCACGCTCCGATGGGACTTGCCCAGCATTCTCCACTGATGTGTCTGCAATTATAAATTATCTTATTAGTTTTGTGGTAAAAATCATCATTATAACATCACGCCTATTATCGCCGAAGGGTTTAGCAGAGGGGCACATTACGGCACTTAATGGCACTGTACAATGTAACACTCACTTTTCACTATTTATGTCATTGAGTCCCATGAGCCTATTGCCATATACCGGACACATTTCCGGACTCCGTGCTACTACTGAGCTTTTTAAAAAAACCCAGTAATACTTTGCCCGACCCGGGAATTGAACCCACCTCTTGGTGGGGGCACAGTATTGGTAAATTAAGCAATTGTGGTAAAAACTTGCTAAACAATCCTATCTTGACTAAATGATAGTCGATTTCTAGGTATGTATATGCTACTTAGTCAGATAAGTGAGTATATGGTAGTGAAAACCATAAATGAACAAAATAAAATACATCATACTATGAAGATAGGTAACATCGTTATCTCAGTTAGTATCTAGGATCTGAAAAAAGATAACTTTAATTATCTTTTTTACGATATCAAGTGAAAATTGTGGAATCAAATCATAGTGTAGAGCATCTTTAAAAAAAAAAACCAGTAAAACAATAAAAAAAATTGCGCAAAATGCAAAATGTGTTGCGCAAACCACAACACATATTGCGCAAAATACAAATTACATTGCGCAAATCCTACCATCAATAGCGCAAGTTCTATGACTAACCTAGAACTCGATTGCTCCACTTGGCCTTCCCGACATGTTGCCATGGTACTGGCGCGTCAGACGGCACGTACAGAGATACCAACGTGCTGATCACTTTGTCCACCTCCAGGTCAGTTACCTCCCATAGCATACCTATCACCATTGGGCTGGGGATGGAGAGAATATTTATAAGAAAACATGAAGTCAAAAGTCAAAGTTAAAGCATTTATTTCAAGTAAACCATAATTTGGTACTTTTGAAACGTCAACAAATACAAATAAATAATAGTCTATCAGTCAGTCCGTCAGTAAAGCTAGATGAAGCTAGGTGCTCGTTCCAAAAAATAGATTCCAATGGAGAAGAACGATGAAGAAACTCCATTCGTTACTCTTTCTGAAATGAAATAAATAAATTAGAATTAAAAATAAGGAAACAATGGATTACTTGAAATATTGTCAATAATATTTTTAATATTTATATTTATAAAAATAAATTCAAGTACGGTCAGTATTAAAAGTTGATGAACACATTTAGATTTTTCAAAACCGCTGTATACCGTATTATACCTAAATCGGCGAACATGACACGCGCCTCAAATGTAACATAAGATAATTATTTATTTCTGGTGCTTGTCCGACTGATTTAGATGATACACTGTAGAGCGATGTTGGAAATCTAAAAAAAACTGGCATTTCGGGAGCGTTTTGTTTACACCCTGTATAATTTTTGATATTAATATTGTCAAATCGATTAACAGGTCAATTTTATTTTTATCCCTATAAATCAATTGTTTAATTGACCGGAGCTAATTTCTAGGGAAATAAAATGATTAAAATGTAACCGAGTTCAAGGGGAGACCTTTGTTCAGTAGTGGATGTCTAGTAGCTGAAATGATAACGATGAGACCTACCAGCCCGCAATGTGTAGATGGTGATGCGCGGCGGCGGGCGCGGCGCGCGGCGCGGCGGCCGCCAGCCGCACGGACCCGCAGCCCGCCAGCAACACCAGCGCGCCGCCCGCCGCGCCCTCCGCGCCGCCCGCGCCGCCCGCGCCCGCCAGCTGGCAGCCGTCGCCGTGCCCGCAGTATCTGGGGGAAACCGACATACATAAGGGTAGGCACGGACTATAGAACGCCAATTGCTACAACTCTTATACATATACGACACAATACAAAAAATATATATATGTCTCATATCACAAGTAATCAAGCGGGTGACAAAGCGAAGTTGAGATTTCTGGTCATAAACCTTTAAAGGTTACCCCTAAGAACGCTAAATATCACATCCCATATTTATCTATTTAAAATGTTATATTTGTATCTTAGAAATAAAGAAAAATCGTTTATTCGCACACCGTCACAAAGTACAATAACACAAAAAAATACAGTGAAGACGGCGCAAAAAGGCCAGAGCTCAGCTTAAATGCCGTGACCCGAGAGCGCTCGAGTCACGGCACTTGCCCGTGTTCTTCTTAAGTTATTTATATTTAGTAATGGTTAGTATTTATTTTATTTAACTTTATATTATTTGTAAGTAAAAGATTTTTAGTTTAAAATGAATTTCCGTTCGTTAGTCTCGCTAAAAATCGAGAACAGCTGAACCGATTTGGCTAATTTTAATCTTGACATGTTTGTTCGTGGACGTCCACGGAAGGTTTAAAAAGTGAGAAAAAGTTTTTAGGCGATACGAAGTTTACCGGGTTAGGTAGTTGTTGTTAAGAATATTCGATTTTTTTTTCTGTTTTATGTCATAAGCCGGTAAACGAGCAGACGGAGCACCTGATGGTAAGCAATCAGCGCCGCCCATGGACACTCGAAACACCAAGGCGTTTCAAGTGCGTTACCGGCCATTTGAGAATTGGGAATTTGAGGATTGTGGAGGATTCGGGGATTCGGAAAACTAGGGAGGGGGGTCTCACACGACGAAACACAACGCAAGCGTTGTTTCACGTCGGTTTTCTATGAGGCCGTGGTATCACTCCGGTCGAGGCGGCTCATTCGTGCCGAAGCATGGGTCTCCCACACTTTATTGGTTCACCAACAATTGTGCATACTAGCTCTAATTTTAGTTACTATGCAATAGATACATACTTTATTTAGTGTTACCATCACTTAAAGGTAAACACCACATGCATAAAAGGTACAAGTAAAACAAGAGTAAACAACTATAAATTAACAAAATAAAATATCAATGTATTTTTGGTCCCGACCCTCATTAACATAAGGCAGTGTGTAGCAATAAGGCAATATATCGACACAGAGAACATAATACACCAAGACTACGTAGCTCAAAGCATACCTTCACAAGAATGGAAATTGTCGTAAACCTTGTAAATAAACGTACCTATTCTCTATTTCAGTGGCCCAATTTTTAACAACAATAGAAGAGAAAATAACGTCGATACAGGTGTAAAAAATCATTATTAACAATGCTATAATTAGAGGGGAGTGGCAGGAGGGTAGGCAGGCCTTTGCCTTGCAGTGGAACGACCACGGCTAAAAATAAAATAAATAAATAATAAACATTGATAGGTAAAATACTCACAAGAAAACGTCAGCTTCACTGATATGTGAGATGAAGTCTGCAGGAGATGGAGCCTCGCCTACATGACCCTTCCAGTTAGGACACCAGTACTCCACGAACGAGGTCATACGGTTCTCCATGCGATCTAGGTTCTTTTCTGGAAGAATTGGCATAGGATTATCGACTTTATAACAAGACATTTAAAATAATTAAAATCGATCCAAAAGAACCAGGAAAATCTGGGAACATACATAAAAATAAAACAATCAATCTGACATAATACCTCTTTTGTTTCAAAGTTGGTACAAATGTATGAAATGAAAAATGTTCATTTTGGTTTGAAGTTTGTTAATTGGATAGTTTACAGGGTAAGAAAATTAAAAATCTAATTAGTCCGTCAGTTAGATATTGAAAAAAATATTAGACACGTATTTTTTTATTTTCTCGTATAAAGTTACAATATTTAGATAAAATGGAGTTAATTTTAGGAGTGGGAGGTAGTTTCGTCACAATGTGGTACATTTTGTAGCACGCTGTGATGTCACACGACATTTCAAATCAATATATCGTCGAAAGCATTTCATTTTGTGAGAAAAGAAAAAATACGCGTGTAATGTTTTAAAATAATCTACCAGACGGACATTAAAATAAAATTTAGGAAACTACCTTATTGAATATTTCGAATTTGTTTGTAATAGAACTTGGACTGGAATTACAGCTTTTGTACATTTCAATATTTTAATTACATAGTTTTTCGGCTTATTTACGTAATTATTTACCCGCGAATACCGGTCGTGGAATGCTCCTCATGAATACGAGCCTTTATCATGACTTGAAACTAGTCGAGTTCCTCGTCAAATAATTATGTGTGTAAGCCGAAAACATAATAATTTATTTAGTATGTCTCACGAAAGTTATAACATGTCTATATTTTATTTTAACGATTAATTAATTTACCTGGGTTTATAACATATCTCCCGACGTCACACTTGGCCGCATAGTATCCATCGACAATATTTTTTTCATGCACTTTATACAGGTAGTACAAAAAGTGAATGTTCTCCATCCGAGATACAGGGTGCTGGTTCAGTATGGGTATCGTTTCCCATGGGAATGTGTCTAGCCTCTGGAATTAAAAACAAAAAGTTGTCAGAGGTAACATTTTGAAAAAGCAAGTAGTAAGGCTTGGCTGCGGGACCTTCGCGGTGTCGTTTGGCGCGTGATGCTGCTTATACCTAAACCCCTGGCGTTTGAAACTGGGCGAGTTAATAGTAATGGATATCAAAGTTAGTATTTTTAATTTATTAAACCATAATATCTATAATTCTGCCCACTTCACTTTACAACCGCAGTGGTCGAATTTATCGATTGCAAAGTTCAACGTCAATGGATCACACAGAGTTGATGCGTGCCGGAATCGAACCAGCTACACGTTGCGCGGCAGAAGGTTGCCGTAGCGGGTGTGTATCCGTCATAGAAATTGTCGGTCTTTCGGGGTCCCGTGAGGATGGGCACGGGCTCCGAGTGGCCTTATGATAAAGACTGCTTACATCACAACTGTAAATTATAAACTTACCTCATCAACAATAAGAATAACAGGATGCCTCTTAGCTTTCTTTAAACCTGTCCATTCATCACCTTCTTTGACTATAGAAGCCGTTTGAGAAAACGCCTTGATACCATCAACTAAACTAAAATGATGTAACTTTTCAAAGCTCCTTGACAAACACTTCAAACACAGTTCGTTTAAAAATCGAAACTCCTTGGTGCAACTGCCACATTCTAAATTCAAAACTTGTCTGACATCTTCAGTGTTGCCATGTTCAGTCAATATTCTTCGGATACAAGATTTAATTTGTTGTGATTGCAACACTGGGCTGCATTCTATTAGGTTGTAGAGTAAGATTTTTTGTTTTTGTGTTAGCCTGATGAAACTGGAAAAGAAATATTTTAAATATGTATATTAAACTTTATTAAATTACATTTAATTTTTACTGTGCGCTAAACTAATAAGTGTAAAGTTTTGAAATCTATTCTTAAGTTGTTTTTTTTTTTAACAAACATTTCCTCATACCAGGATTTTCTCCTGTATCGTGGGTGCGTCTACAAACACACAAGTTCACATACACATGACACCCAGACCCGGAACAACAATCTGTGGATCACTCAAAGATGTGTTTCGTGAGATGGGAACCGAATCCACGATGCGTTGAGCGGCAGCCAGTTTCCCAGCCACCGTTCAGTATATTGAATATAACATCATACAATTACTTTTACTTCATTTTTCTTCTAAAGATATTTTAATTAGGTACTAAGTAATCATAGCAATGTATTAGCGCCTGATGATGACAAAGGTATAAAAACAACTGGCTAAACTATATTCCATTCTAAAATGCCAACCTTATTAAAGAAATCAGATATTTTGTCACTTACCCCCAATCCAATATGGCGTTGTCAACTAATTTGACAATCTTCTCCTTCCAGCTCTTGTCTATAAGTTTACCGGTCAGCAAGCAGCCCCAGCCGCCCAGCCATTCCTTGTCCATTACATTTATTACGCTCTGAATGAAAAAATAATAAAAATTGTAAATCATGTTAACTATATTAACTATATAGTGTATAAATCGAGAATGTCCAATTAGATTGTGTTAAATATCAGGGGGGGGCAACGTTTTCATGCTCACTAAATAACGCTAATGTAGCAGGAGTTCCTGCTACATCCTGCTACATTAGCATCATGCTTCGGCACGAATGGGCCGGCTCGACCAGAGTGATACCACGGCCGAGCAGAAAACCGACGTGAAGTAACGCTTGCGTTGTGTTTCGTGTTGAGTGAGTGAGGTTACCGGTGGCCCAATTACCCTCCCGTTCCCCAATCTCCCCTATTCCTGAATCAACCAACGATCCTCAAACTCCTAATCCTCAAAAGGCCGGTAACGCAATTGTAACGCCTCTGGTGTTCTTGGTCTCCATGAGCGACACCGATTGCTTACCATCAGGTGATCCGTCTGCCGGTTTACCGGCTTACAACATAAAAAAAAATTTTAAATCTCGTAGCATCAAACAGATTGCTGTTGGACAAAAAGAAAATTATTCTACATTAGAACTGTTTAACAATAGGATTAAAACCCAGTGTTACCTTCATCCGCAAGTCAATGTCCTCCCGTCGACTCCAGTAGTTCTGTACAAGGCGTTTATTGTTCAGAAACTGAGCATTGTCTATAGTTTTGTAGTTCTCATCCAATATCGAGAACAACTCGGTAAATAGAGGCTTTTCTCCTTCTGAAATATACAAACAAATCTTTCTTTAATTAAATAAAAAAAAAAGTATATTTTAAAAGTAGGTAAAGCCAACTGTCGAGAACTGTTCATAGGATGTGAACTCAAAATGCCGGGACGAACGAGAATGTGTTTATTTAAATTACATTAACATGGGAAAATTAAGATGTCTGGAGTCCGCACTCTGAAAGACTGAGAATATAAAATTAAATAAAAGATAATATTTTAGAAAGATTTAAAATTTGCAGGCATGTATTGATATCTAAGTATGTTTTGATGTTAAATAAACTATTATTTTTAATAATAAAAAAGCCTTATATTTCTCAATTAAAAAATCTACATTTCCAAAAACATTTATTTTATATTAAAAGGTTTAGTTTGAGTGAACCCCTGACTTAAAGGCCTCCTCCAGAGAATGCCATCTTTCTCGATCTTTTGCTGTACCTAGCCAACATACTCCAGCAACACGCAGGATAATATCGTCGTGTGAGAACATTAAACATCAAAGTGTCCTACACTATTAGGCTAGCTAGCTACACCTGAGTGGAGCCCACTCAACGTCAATTATAAACGTCGCGGCATGCTCAAAAGAAGATGGCGGGATGAATTGGACATCTATGACAAGGATTGGCCGCAAAAAGCTTTACATAGAGAGGAGAGTAGGAGGAAGGAGGGTAGAGAGGCCTTTGCCTAAAAATAAAATAAATAAACACCTGTCCATGTTCAGTGCTAATCACTAACCATCAGATGATCCTTGTACAACCGATAAAATACGATACCTTTAGTAACATTTGCAGGTATATGAACAGTCATAGGTCCCAGCCCGGCGTCCTCCAGGTAGTCATTGGTGAACATGCTCAGGTACAAGGAGTCCACCTCCGTTCTATACTCCAGGAGCGGTTTCAAGTTCTCGTTAGGATTGTATGGCACAGTCAATTGGATAATTGTCCACTCTGGAATTAAGTAATAAAAATGTTATTAAAAATTAAATATGTTCTGATGGCTTAGTACAAGTTAGTAACATAACATAACATCACGCCTTTTATCCTCGAAGGGGTAGGCAGGCTGCCTTTGTCAAATTCAGCTTCCGTTGTGCGTCTATCATAAACTGACGTAAGCGTTTCCTGAACGTATAAATTGTGTTTATTTCTCTTATGGGTGGTGGCAGGTTATTCCATACTTTGGAAGCCGCATAACGAAAACTTCCTCGGAACGCCGCCGTACCGTGACTGTGACCCATAAGCTGCTGCGAACATTGCCTCCTTCCGCACTCTCGCCTGCTATTTACCCAGCTTAGCTTGTCATATAAATAGTCTGGTTTCTGGTGCTTAATAACACCAAACAGTAGACAAGCTAAGTGCAGTTTGCGTCTAGACTTCATTTTTAGGGTGAAGTGCCTGTTTAAAAATGGTGTTACGTGGCTTCTACGTGGAACATTGTAACAAAACCGAGCACAAGCATTTTGCACCCTTTGAATCAGTCGATCTGTACGAGCTAGCAAACGAGGGCCGTACACTGTGTCAACATAATTCAACCTAGACAAAACCTAGACCTAATTTCATTCTCAATTACTACTAGCATAGACACTATAAATAGCAATGTAACGCCGAATATTTGTGCGACGCGTAACTCATGAATGAAATGGGATGTTTCTTTTTTAGAACAGTCGTCATAGTCATGTTTGTATGAATGAGAGATTCGTCATTTTTCCCAGAAGAGTTGAGGATGTACTATAATCTATATTTACTAACATTTTTTCATACTATATGGTCCAGTAATAATAAGATGTAATTCTGTATCTAAGTTAAGTAAAATTTATTCTGAAACTACTAAAATATTATTTTTAAAGTCATTCACCATTATTTAGCTTACTTCTCAGGGAGGTCTAACTCATTAACCGAGTTGTCGCAAGTGCGACTACCGGCAAGGGGTCTCGGGTTCGATTCCCGGGTCGGGTAAAATATTACTGGGGTTTTAAAAAATTCTCAGTAGTAGCACGGAGTCTGGAAATGTGGCCAGGTATATAGAAATAGGCTAACCACCTATTACATGGGACTCATAACATAAATAGTGAAAAGTGGGTGTTACATTGTACAGTGGTATTGAGTGCCGTAATGTGCACCTCTGCATACCTACTTAAAAGGTGTGATGTTATGATATGTGTTCAGTGAGGAACATACAATTACTTTTAATATATCCTAAACTTTTTTTCACACAGGCAAAGTCTTAATTCACAACCATACCTTTAGGCAACTCTTTCAGTATCTTCTGAAATTTGTCGACATTGTTCTCTTTGGAGAAATGAAGATATGTCTTGTGGAATGGCACTTCCTTTTCTATTGATAATGTTTGTAATATGTTGGTGATGTCGTCTGTGCCTTCTGATAGAAGATCTAAGAGCTTCTTCTCTTTCTTTGGTCTGAAAAAAATAGTTTGTTTTTTTTTAATTTATTTATTTTGCTGGCATGACAGTGATGCAAGGAGCTAAGACAACAAGAACTTAAGACAGCATTGGACTGAAACAGATTACAGATTTTAAAGACACAAGATCTTTTCAGTACCAGTACTACCTAATATGTCTTTTATAGACCATATTGGCAACAGTGGTGTAACTCCAGGCTGGCAAGTCAGCAAAATGCCACGGGCCCCTCAGCTCAAAGAGGCCCCATTCTGTACATTTCATCTTTTTATTGGGAATGGGTGCCCATCTGTGGGTGGTCTTAATGTGATTTAAAACTCTAACCATTTACAATAATTTATTGTAAAGATTAATCTATGTTTATTATTTAATCTTCCATAGATTCCAATTCCAATGGGCTCACCCTCTACTACATGGAACTCATAACATAAATAATGAAAAGTGGGTGTTACATTGTACAGTGGGATTAAGTGTCGTAATGTACACCTCTGCCTACCCCTTCGAGGATAACACGCGTGATGTTATGTTATGTTCTTCCATAGAAAATGTTCATTACCTTATCTTCAACAATTCAATGTCCAGTCAATGACTTATAACAAAAGAAAGACTTACATAGGATTATCATCTATCACTTGTTGGACAGGTTTTATGTAGCTTGTGATCTTATGTAATTTGTTTCCTGAAACATAATGAAAGAAATATTAGTCTATTATTAAACAAAACACAGGCTATGAGAATGATGCCTTATGACTGATTGGAACTAGGTATAGAGGTGGTATTCTCTGAGTGTAGTGGTGGTTTACAAAAAATGTTTATTACATAACATAACATCAATCCTTTTCCCCGAAGGAGTAGGCAGACATGCACATTATAGCACTTAATGCCCCTGTACAATTTAACACCCACTTTTCACTATTTATGTTATGAGTCCCATGTAATAGGGAGTGAGTCTATTGCCATATACCAGGCACATTTCCAGATTCCATGCTACTGAGATTTTTAAAAACCTAGTAATACTTTGCATAAACTCAGTAATACTGCCTCATTGGCCAAGTGGTCGCAAGTGCGACTGCCGGGCAAAGAGTCTCGGGTTCAATTCTCTATATCAATTTTTTTGTTTTGATATGATTAAAGATCTTTTTTGAACATCACCTCATTGGCATATTCAAATATACAAATATAAATATACCAGAAACCATAGTTTCCTATAATTTGGGGCTTGTAACATAAGTAGCGTAAAGATAAACCTTCCGGGAATAGTGTACAACAATACTGACCACCCCTGCAAGAAAATTGTTGTAGTTTTAAGCCATAATAATTAACTTTTTATTATTACAGAATGCTTATAAACATACCAGCGGCCTTCAACTGTTCATCTCTATACACAGCCATGGTCCTCAATGATGCTGAAGCTGCCTCACTTAAATGGAATGCGCAGCCGACGTCATCGTTACTCGCTAGACATTCCTCAGCCATAAGTTTCCGACCACCTTGAAAAAAGAATAAATTATCACAACATCCATAATTCCATACAAGAATGGAAACAAAAGCCTTTTGTATTTAAACTATCTATAAATTACTCCATTATACTTTATATTTCATTTCCTGTAGATTAATAACTTCATTAAGAAATAATAGGAATTTTTCATCAATTTTTTACAGAAACTTACTTTGATAATTCGGTCCGTTAGGAGTTGAGGGCACATCATTCACATATTTATTCAATATGTTTTTGAATAACGGTTTTGTAAAGTTTATTTCATTTGTAAACACATCGAAGTCTTCCATATTTTACAACACTTTATTCACTTTCATACAAGATAAACTAAATTTTTCGTAAATAAATTACATTGAATTCAAATTTGACATAACGAATTTAAGTTCCAGGTTTTACTCATTTGAAATATAGTTAGAGTGCTGCTTTCTTTTTCACCTACTAGAGTCCGACAGAGATGCAAGATAAATTCTTGCTAAAGTTAAAAAACTTTGGTACTTGGAACGCACTATATCAAAATCCGTTAGATCGTGCGTTTCGTTTTACAAAGAATTATGTTTGCCCCAGATTGATACAACAATAAATAAAAACAGTTGTGTCGACATCAGAATATGTATAATATATATATTCATTTATATTTAGTTCCACGTAGATCTATAACTGATGATTCGTAATTAAAATGATGTGTCAACAATTCAAGAAATGCGTGCTGATTCATTACAATTTGTCGAACTTTCTACTCGCAGCATAATGAGCTGCGAACGAAAGAATATTAATAAGATATGTAGGGTAGGTAACAAGCATCGATATTCTATGTTTTATTATTATTCAAACAGCATTCTTATGTTGAGTTGCTTAACGCGACACACCTGTAACACTATTATGTAACTACGAACTGGGTCTTAGCGATTTTATGACTAAAATTTAGGTAATAAAAACAATAAACTTTCGTGATCAGTATGTATTTTTGACTTGTAAGCTATTTAATACATTGCATTGTTGGTGCAGTGTGTGAGTTCGATTCTTATAGAGAACAATTCTTAGGAGATATGCTAATTTGTTATACCGATTTGTATGTTTGATGTGCATTCGTTACTTAATTTTTTTAATAGCAGGTAAATATGTTTGAAATTTTTCGTTAGGTGGTGTTAAGTTCGTGAGGATATCTGTCGGTAGGTACTACTGTGTAATGCCAATATGAAAAAAAAACCGGTAGTCTATGTTAAAACTGGAACAAGCTAGCATAGCTAATAACAAAGAATTTTAAATTACCAAAGTGTTTGCAACCTCTGTATTAATTAGGCAATGCGGTACAATGAATCAGACTACAATTTTATTAATTTTGAAGGGCTCAAGGTAGATTTTAGTACCTACATGAAAAGACCATAAATATTTTACAACTTTTATTTCAAAATGAACATAAACAATGCGCAAATTAGTTAACCGTCAATTTGCCACATTACAATATTACCGACTTTCACGTCGTAAGCAATTATACTCTTGGTAAGTAGGGTAAAATAAACGTTTCTAAAGATTTTTAAGTTAAAAATAACTGAAAGTGGTTACACTTATATTGACTAACAAAAATGCTCCTTAAAAATAGTACAAAAAATATTAGTGGCACTGTTAAACATTCTACAAAACCATACAAAATGTGTAGCAGAACGCAGAATATTTTCGTAAATTGTGCAAATATAAGGCACAAAAATGTATAAATTTAATAGCCGAACAACAAATATGGCCGAAAAACTTGAATACAATTCATTATGCTTATATCAAATAGTGCCTAATAATATAATTACTGATATAAATAAAGAGGTAAACTTGAGTATATGTGATGGAAGTGCAAACAGTGGACGTCGTTTGCACTTACTGACAACTCGAACACGTAAGGTTTACTATTTTCAAAAAATAAGGATACAATACTGACGAATAATACATGACAGTGTCTACAAAATATATAAAGTAATACAGTATACTTATGAGGCTTAACAACGAGTCATCGGTCAGCAAATCGAGCGAAAGTTCGCACCAAGTGCTTGATGTATTTATATTTAAAAAATACCAAAAACATATGCATAGTAGACAGGTTATTTTATGCGTAGTCGCATACCAGTGGGTATCATGACCCAATTGCTAAGCCTCATGTAAACAACGATAATATGCTAAACTGTAAACATGCCGCGAACTCAGTTTCACGAGACCAAATGCTATGCAAAATAGCATAACAAAATCAGGTAAAATCTGATAAATTCATTACCAATGTTATTACTACAAAACAATTGACTCTTAATAGGATATGTTACTTTTATTATGCTTCTAGATATAACAAAATTTACCTAAACATATTTATCTTTATCACATATGATTATTGCATACAGTCAAAGTTTTGCAACTAGTGCAGGAAATCTGTTTTCGCGACACGCCCACAGCGCCACTTAAGTTTTTGTTCAGTGTAGAAAAAAAGTACTAAACAAAGCAACAGTTTTGCCATAGTCATTTAAGCAAAAAGCATTTAAAATATCACTTAATTTTTAACACATTTCTACTTAACGATAACACAAAAATAAACTATTCGAATGAATTCAACATGTTTAGAAATATTTTCGTTATCTATTACGATATTTTCGTAAATCACATAGGAAGTTTGAAGACGAAAACGTTAATAAATTCTGCGAACAATCTAACTAGTTAGTGTTTCCGTGGTACCTAGTTTACTTCATTATATAAATCTTGTATACCGAAGTGTTACTCACAAACAACAAATCACGTACTAAACTTTGTGTTACTGAATAACTACTAATATTATGTATAAAACCTACTAATTCATAAATATTAATTGAATACAAAGGCATTCGTCGATATGACTCGAAGGCACATTTTTCAAAACAAAAGTTAGGATTTAACCTTCGCGGTTCTCCGTTACACGTACGTTATAAAGTCAATTTGCATGTCTACGTAACAAACGCGATCTACCGCATGTCTCTATAACATTCTACGTGAAATAAACTGTTAATTGATTTCTCCAAGCACCTCAACTACTATAAATACATCTCTCAATAACGCTAACCCTATACCATACCACTTTTTAATAATATTAAACGTGATTAATAATCTACTAGTAAGTCTAACGTTTATAAATATTTTACATTATAATAAAAAGAAACTATTGTATACACCTATTATTGCCCTCTTCGATATACATTTAGTAGTGTCGATCTCTACTAAACATTAGCGTATAAATAAATAAATAGGTATATACATTTGACTTAAGATAACGGAAAGATGCTCGATCATATCGTGATTCGCAAGATTAAAGATTATGCATGCTTATCAAAATTTATCTTATTTACAAATTCAGTGTAGATCGAGAAAAAAGGCCTTGAAATCTATCACATTTAAGTTTGGGATACTTAACAGGCAATAGCCAACATAAAAGAAACTACTGCAATCATGATAAACAGCAAATACTGTCATTTCCAGATGAAGGAATTAAGTAGCCGTTGTATTATGCGAATTACTGTTGCATTTATTCGAGTGTACGCGTCCGTCTTCGCTCAAATGAACATATAGCGTAGGCGTTTATACACTTGGCAATGCACGACCTCACAACATGCTTAATTTATTCTATCTCGCACAATCGCACCGGTATCATACCCCCGCAAAACTAGTTCAAATTAATAAGTGTTTAAGATGCGTGGGCCCGGACGAAATATCATAAAACTTAAAAATATATAAAATGATCACATACATAAAGAGTTCCGAAAACTAAACTGTGGCACCCAGAAAACGGAAGTACAATAACAATCTGAGTGTTGATCAAGACATATTGTTGATGCCCACTCTTTTGCTCAAAGGAGTTGCATCGAGGATCCTTTCGTTTGCTTTGTCTTCCTCCCTGAAGTGAATCCGCGTGATCACAATGTCCCCTGTACTGAGAGTTTGTGAACCAACCTCTGTTTTCTTAGTTTCATTGAGATCGTTACACTTGACTTCATCAGAATTGGAATTATGGCATCTGCAGCTACAGCTTTTCCTATCAGGCTCTCCTAAGTTCAAAATTTGGCTTAGATTGGACCAATCCTTATTTTTGAGCAATGGCAGTGTCTGTTCCATTGTTTGTGAGAATTTATCCTCCAACTCTCCACTGAGCGGGGCGACCGCCGACAGAATGGCTTCGAGACGGTTGATTTTCTCAACTTTATCCATGTTTGTGTCTGACAATATTTCATCCATCATTTGCATAGATTCTGTGAGACTTGGTGGTTGTGTGGAGTGTGGGGACGATATTGGGTCAGATGGGTTAGATTCCAGGCTGGCCATTTCATTTTCTCTTTCATCGTCATCAGAGTCAGAATCTTTATCATGTCCAATAGCTTCAAGTTTCTCCAATTTCTTGGATATCTTGTGACAACCTTTCAATTTTTCTTTTTCCTCTTCAGTAAGCTCAATGTATCTGAGTAGTCTGATCTCTCTGTTGCTCAGCACAATATTTTTAGTTGTCTCAGCCAGTTTTTGCTTCAACTCACCTACTTCTGTGTTAATTTTTCTTTGCCTTTTTCGCAATTTAACTTCAGTTGGTTGAATGTGCATGAATACTTGTTCATTGCTCAGTTCTTCAAACAGCTGCTGATTCTCTGGTTTAATATTACTGGACATGTATGCATAAATAGCTGGGTTTACTAAGGACAGGACATCAGAGGCAGAGTAAATGATCATATCTTTTGTTAATGGTCTTCTTGCCCAGTAGCGTTGGTCCCTTCGGTATACATTTTTCAATTGTTCTTTCATGGGGTTCATAGGAGCATTGTACAATTCACATAAAGCATTAAGACTTAGATTCTTGACTTTGTAAACAGGCACACCCTGTTGTTGCAATTGTAGCACAGCGTGCGCTGCTTGAGTGTCAAAAACATTCTTCAAAACAATCTCAAATTGATTGTGTAAATTGACTGAATCATTCCTACAGTCATGTATAATTTTAACTACATTTTCACTCTCTAACAGTTCCTTAATTTTACCCTCCACAACCATGCCTGGACATGCCATTATATCTAGTATGTACACTTCACCGTTCATGGTGGCTATTTGACACAATGTCAACACTCCTTTGAGGCCAAGGTTTATACCTTCACAATCAAATGAGACAATGTTCTTAGCATTACGCTTGGGTACCATAATGCTTTCAATCAGTGTAGCACATTCCCTGACATTAGCTATGACAGTTGTGCACTGGAGCACCTTCTGACGCCACGCCTCACCCATTAAATTATTTCTTAAACTTGGAGTTCCATTTGTTTCTTCAGCACTTCGAGCATTCAAATGATTATTAACTCTGTCACGAACCATGTTTTCTGCCAAATTCTTTATGACAATAGAATTAATTCTCTGTTTAAGAGTCTGGTTGGCAATGTTAGCTTGTGGTCCTCGGGGAGATTCTATAGGACTGAGTATTCTGTTGTTTGCTGGGCTCTTTTTGCCATCTGATGGAGTCGGACTCTCTACTGGGGGGGGACTCGGGGATACAGGTTTCTCTTCAACCACAGGCTTTGGTATATCAGTCTTTGCTTTTGTTTTTGCATTAAGATACATAACAGGTATTTTTGGTTTACTAATTAGTGTGACCAAGTTTGATTGAACGTGGAATGAATCTGAAAATATCTTTAAGAATGCGCTCAAGTCGGCAGGAGACTTGAACATCTGATACCAATACTCTTGTGGAAAACGTGATACAATTAAATGGAAGAGCTGGTCTACCATCACAGGCCCTTTGGCCTCTATGCACTGTGCAACATAGTCTAACAACTGTTGGGCAGTGTCTGTGTTAATATTAGCTACAGGTAGATTGTGGAATTGTTCAGAATTTGTGTGTGCGTTACCTCTCCTATGATTCTCACTGACTAGAACGACGTTGTCATCGATGATCTGGAAGGTGTCCGGGTGCTTCAGGAGGAAGTCCTTGAACTCCTTGATCCTCTGACCGGAGATGTGACGCACCTGCGGGGAGGCCTGGCTCCTGTGCCCTAGGAGGCTTTTGATTGGCACCTCTGTGCCCTCGCCGTACTGGACCATCTTGCCGGCGAAGTACTCCTTCGCTTCCTCGATGTAGTCGTTGTTGGACGAGGCGCCAGCCCCACAAGGATGCTTCTGGAACGTGTTGATATCAACATAGTCCCCGTCTATGCTGAACAACGCCGGGTATTGAGCCAGGAATTTCTTTAAGCCCGACTGCGACCCGCCAGCAATCTGTCGCATCTCCTTGGTGAATCCTTTGGCACCAAACTGGCAGGAAAGATCGTGCAACGTGCGCGGCTCGCCTTTGTCGAGCAGGCGTTCCACAAAGAACAACAGAGTAAGGTTCCTAGCGAGCTCATATTCCATTGATTCCATTTCCCTGCAGTTGGTGCCAATGTGTTTAACTTAAACTAAATTTTTTCTACGTATATGTGTCACCCACAACACCATGAAATTTTTCTTTTCTATCCGCACCTGTACCATAGACTAAAGATGATAGTGAAGTGCTGATCTGATAGATAACTAATAGATACCAAAACAAACTATTAAAAGTTTACGACGTTTTATAAAATTCAAACACATTACATAACAATGATTGAATATATCTTTATCGATTTTTACAATCTTGATTACAGCTATATATTGGATAACTAGAGTATAGCGCAGTAAGTAACTAGTAACTACTAAATTTTGGTGTAATCATTTCTTTCAACAATTTTATACGGTTAGCTTAATTTTTGTAAAATATTGTCAACTAGCTTCTGCCCGCGATATCGTTATTATTTTTTTTCGTTCACGTTCGTGATTTTCAGTAAAAAATAAAAAACTATTGGATAAAAAGAATCCTATGTCTGTCTCCTGGTTCTAAGCTACCTCTCCCCCAATTTTCATCTAAATAAAATTAGTGGTTCTTGATTTTTAAATAGTGCAACTAACACGATTTCTTTTATATAATGATATATATAATTATAGCTATTTGGAATGAATATTAGTATTTTTATATTTTAGTTGACTACTTGGCAATCAAAGTACATCACTGTAGCATAGAGTAGATGGCCTGCTTTTTCTTAACGGTACAAATGCATGATGAAGATTAAGCTCAAATTGAATTAAGCTACTTTTATAATATTACTAATTAATATGAATAATAAAGTATACTCTTCTACTGTAAACAATTATTTTATTTCAGATATAGTTATTTTTAATCGACGTATTTCAAAGCTCAATGTGTTCACATATTTCTAAACGTTATATAAATGTCAATTTGACAACAGACTGATTTGTTGAACTGGTTCTGTGGTGCTTCGTGTTTTCTGGTTGCTGTAATCAGTACTAATTATATAGTTGTATTTCTTTTCAGTTATAATTCCACGAATCATAATTAGTGCAGCACCGTAAATAACGGTTTTCTTTAACCATATCCTACAATAACAACATCATGGTAAGTAGTTTTTGTCGGCGTCACGGAAACTGAGACACCCACTTTTTAATTGAATCGATGTTTTGTCTGATTATGCCGAGTTCAGATTGACATCCGCTCCTCGGAAACTGGAACTAAGAATAATTTACTTCTAATTGTAATATGCGTGAATTGGTTTTCAATTGGACAAAAATGGTAGTAACGTTTCTAAGTTATTGTATAAGTAACTCACTCCTAAATTTCACAGATTATATACAGAACACAATTGAAATATATTTTCTATTTATTTCAGTTGGTTTTAGTACTTGGTGATCTGCACATTCCTCATCGCTGCAGTAGCTTGCCTCTGAAATTCAAGAAACTGCTGTTACCAGGCAGAATACAACACATTCTGTGTACCGGCAACCTCTGTACGAAGGAGTCCTATGATTATTTGAAGACTTTAGCCAGCGATGTCCACGTTGTTAGAGGAGATTTTGATGAGGTTTGTTCAGTTGAAATAGCTATTATTAATCACTAGCTATGGCTGCGCGGTTTCACCCACTGCTCGGCTCCTATTGGTTGTAGCGTGATGTTTTATAACCCACAGCCTTCCTCAATAAATGGACTATCCACCACATGAATGAATTTTTCAAATCAGACTAGCAGGTGCTGAGATAGTGTGTACAAACAAACAAACTGTTCAACTTTAATTTAATAATAAGGTATAAGATTGTATAATGACTATCATAAGACATACAAAATAAGAGTTAACACTAAAAATAACTAGGAGCCAGTAAAAGAATAGTGTATAATTAGAAATTTGTACTTTATAAGTTTACTAGCTGACCCGGCAAACTTCGTACTGCCTAAAATTTTTTGTTCTCATCATTTAAACCTTCCATGAACTTCCACGTACATTCTAAGACGTAAATTAGCCAAATAGGCTCAGCCGTTCTCGAGTTTTAGCGAGACTAACGAACGGAAATTTATTTTTATTTATATATATAGATACTAGACATTCCCTTCCTTCCTTGCAGTTTGCTGAAACATTCTTAAACACATTTTAACAAAATTTCATTACCCAAACAAGTTTTAACAAACTTTTTTAATACCATTGCAATTTTTCCAATGATTTTAAAATGCATATTTTTATTTGCTCAAATTTTTACTTGGCAAAATATTATCAAGTATCATTATATATTTGGTCTGTAAATGATTTATTACAGCAAACAGTTCTCAGACAGTAAATGTTTGGTGAAATGATAGTAAGGCAAAGCTCAGATTTTTTGGATATGAATAAAAACTAAAGTCTTTATGGTTACTTGATATAGGTTTATTTCTGGAGAATAGTTAGAGTAGGGTTATTATTAAAAAAATGATTAGGTTGTGCTTCAAAAGTTAGTGACAGAAAGGAATCGCTGCAAAAACCGATTTTCCATGGTAAAACCGATTTTCTTTTCTGCCCTACCCATAGAGTGTAATTTAAATTCGCGGAGGCGCAGAGGGGTAGGGGGCCCGTGAGCTGAGGAGCAGGTTGTTTACCCGCCACCGCGCCTGAGGTGCGGCGTGTGTAGGGCCGCCCAAGCCCCACAGCGCGCTTGAGAGACGCTACGGCGTCCTCACCTACCGCCTGACGCAGGTCCTCACCGGACATGGAAGTTTCGGGAGGTACCTGTGTCTGATGGGGCGGGAGGAAACGCCCGGGTGTCATCACTGCGAGGACCGCCGACCTCTCATCACAGTGGGAGAATGCCCTGCGTGGGCTGAGCACCGCCGTGCCCTCAGGGAAGTGATCGGCGATGGCGACCTCTCGTGTCCGGGCCTAGTGCAGGCCATGATGCGGAGCGAGAGGGATTGGGATGCCGTCTCCTCCTTTTGCGAAGCAGTCATGCTAGCTAAGGAGGAGGTGGGACGCGTGAGGCAGCGAAGCGCTGCCTCCTCGCAACCCAGCCATCGCGAAGGACACACCGGGCGTCGGGGATCGCGAGACGATCTCCGGCCACCGTAAGCGCGGGCCTGCGGACGGCGAGCATGGGTGGCTCCCCGTCCGACCAGAAACAGACCCGAGCGTACGGCGCGTCGCGTTCCGCGCGCGCCTCAAAGAGCCATCAGACCACCACAGATGGGGCCCAATAGGGCCGATGCCGATTCGGAGTCGCGGAGAACCTAACGGGTAACCGGGGCTCCGGCTCGACGTGCAGGAGAAGGAACGGGGTGGTTTTTAGTCAGTAAGAGTCTGACACTCCATTCCGCCTCACCCAGGCGGGAGCAGTCATTCGACGATTTTCCCCCCTTAAAAAAAAAAAAAAAGCCCCACAGCGCAGAAGTCGTGAGAGAAACAATGCTTGCGGCATGTACTGTTATTCCAACTGAAATATTTGACGAAATAAAAAATATTAAAAGTGCTAGTTGGTAAACAAGTTATTTTATATGTTTATTTCCCAAACATAGGTTTGTGTTACGATTTTTTGTTTGGCAAATGAAATTATGTAAACTATTTTTTACGAAGTGAAAATTTGTCAAATTCCTTTCGGTCAAACAAAGGAGACCCATCATACATAAGTACCTATTATATTATTGATCTCATGAAATAAAACATTTCCTTCAGATTTCAACATATCCAGAACAAAAAGTGATTACGGTAGGCCAGTTCCGTATTGGTCTCATTCACGGTCATCAAATTGTACCATGGGGTGACGAAGAGTCCCTGGCACTGGTGCAGAGACAGTTAGACGTGGACATCCTCATATCAGGCCACACGCATCGGTTTGAGGCATACGAGCATGAGAACAAGTTTTATATCAACCCTGGATCAGCTACTGGAGCCTTCACACCTCTCTATCAGTAATATTGCATTTATTAACCTATAATCTATTTATTAATTTACACTTGCTGTTTTATAATGAATGTTGCCCCACGCTAGGATTGTCTCCTGTACAAACATACAAGTTCACATACCCAAACCGAAGCCCGGAACAACAATTTGTGGATCTTCACAAATGGTTTCATCCTTTTTTATTTTATTTTTTAAATCTCTTTATTTCCCTGCAATCTGCCCAGTTGGGCATTTTATTAGGTTGTCACAAAAAACTTTGGTTTAATATTTAATAGTATTATATACATAATACGAAGTCAACCTTTGTAAGAGTCTGACACTCCCTCCCACCTCACCACGCCAATGACATCTCGTCATTCGATGATGTTCCTGCCTTAAAAAAATGTCCAGTAATAAATCCCAGTTAATATAAAATTATAAAATACAAAATTAAGTTGTAGGTTGTGGTGACAGAAGAGTCACAGGTACGTTGCAGGCCTTTTAAAAAGGAATACGCTCTTTTCTTGAAGGTCGTATCGGTTCGGAAATACCGAATATTATTATTCGGAAATATTCAATAGCTTTTTTTAATGTTTAGTATTTTCTCCACAAATGTTAACTTCTTATTTATGTGTTGTTCGTTGTTACAGGGAAACAATTCCATCATTCGTGTTGATGGACATCCAAAGTTCGACCGTGGTGACATATGTATACAAACTACTTGGAGATGAAGTCAAAGTGGAAAGAATTGAATATAAAAAAGCTTAACCATTATGTTATGTTATAGTAAAATAGTTATAATTAATTATTATATTATATAAAGATTTTAATTTTATATAGAATGTAAACGTAAATCTTTGAAAAACGCAGACAGGTGGTAATGGTACAAAAGGAGTTTTATTAAAAAACAAGTAAGGAATGAATGTTTTCTTTTATGTATGTTATAATACTTTTAATTGAACCATAATTTGGTTTTGAAACGTCAACAAATACAAAATAAATATTAGTCTGTCTGAAGATACGAACGAGTTAGACACTATAATCTACTGTTCAACGCTGATTTTGTAAGAATATCACATACTAAATATATTATTATGTTTTCGGCTTACTCAAGTAATTACGTGCTCATGAATATGAGCCTCTAGTATGGTCTGAAACTAGTCGAGTTCCTCGTCAAATAATTACGTGAGTAAGCCGAAAACATAATAATATATCACAACAATACGTAAAAAATTAACTATATAAAAAGTATTCTTTTTTGTCTGCGTTTTCACAATCGTTCTGTTTGCTCTTTGTATAATATAGTGTTTAAACAACTGTATTAGATTGTATATTTGTTTTTTTACCGACAATTATGTTGTGAGTGGTAAGTTGATCTTGCCATTAACGACTCGCACGCCATCTATAATGCAATGTGTTAATGTACAAGAGAGACGCTCGTAGTATTTGTCTATTAGATCTGTGTGGCGGTTTGGATGATGGGTCTTACATAAATATTTTGTTTAATGTATTTTAATTATAACACTTACTTACTAAATATATTTTTATGGCATAAGCCGGTAATCGAGCAGACGGATCACCTGATGGTAAGCAATCGGCGTCGCCAATGGACACCTGGAACATAAGAAGAAGTTGGCGTTATAAGCATTTTAATGCAGACATGGTTTTTCATTCGGGAGTCTAAAGATAAAATTTAAGGCAAATGAGATTGCATAATGAGAGAGTGTCGTGGTGGCCTGGAGGTTTAAGACGCTCGCTTCTCATGCATGAGGGTGCGGGTTCGAAACCTACCAACGGCAAGTACCAATGTGACTTTTTCTGAGTTATATGTACTTTCTAAGATTATTTAGACACCACTGACAAACGGTGAAGGAAAAACATCGTGAGGAAACCTGGACTTATAATTTCTAATTATAAGTTTGAAATCGCCAACCCGCATTGAGCAAGCGTGGTGATTAACGCTCTAACCTTCTCCGTGTGAGAAGAGGCTTTGCTCAGCAGTGGGCATTTATAGGCTGTTGATGATGATGAGATTGCATACGTAAGTTGTCGAAATCATTGTAACTTTCGTGAGACATACTAAATAAATTATTATGTTTTCGGCTTACTCACGTAATAATTTGACGAGGAACTCGACTAGTTTCAAGCCATGCTAGAGGCTCATATTCATGAGCAGCATTTCTCATAGTTGAGTTCCTCGTCAAAGTATTACGTGAGTAAGCCGAAAACATAATACTTTGTCGAAATCATGTTTAAAATATGGTTGTTGTTTTTATTTGTAAAAACTTACGCAATATTTATTTGCCTCAAAACATGCAATATATCCAATATTTACTTGTGTATATAAAGTTATAATATGTGTTAAATAGTAATAGCAATAGCCACAATATACACCGTGAAGAAATCTATTTCGTTTTCGTCTCGCGGCTAAACAACTTGCCATGGAGTATACTTTCGATGTATTAAGTAAAAACAAAAAAAAATGTCATTTTATTTTAGTCTAAAAATGTTGTTCGTGGATATCTAGAGATCTATTGAGATCTTGACTGCACGGTTGGTGCGGTGGCTGGGCAACCGGCTGCCGTGCAACGTGTCGCGGGTTCGATTCCCGCACGGGACAACACTATGTGTGATCCACAAATTGTTGTTTCGGGTCTGGGTGTCATTGTGTATGTGAACTTGTGTGTTTGTAAACGCACCCACGACACAGGAGAAAATCCTAGTGTGGGGCAACGTTTTGTTAAAAAAAAAAAAAAAAAATATATATATATATGCACATGAAACACTAGACGTAGGTATATTTGTAGTCACTCTTCGCATCGCACTTGCCACCCGACGAGAAATACATCTTTGCTTTTTGCAATGATGACTGCACGGTTGGTGTGGTGGCTGAGCAACCGGCTGCCGTGCAACGTGTCGCGGGTTCGATTCCCGCACGGAACGACACTTTATGTGATCTACGAATTGTTGTTCCGGGTCTGGGTGTGATGTGTATGTGAACTTGTATGTTTGTAGACGCACCCACGACACAGGAGATAATCCTAGTGTAGGGTTTAAAAAAAATAGTTCACCAGTTATTTTTTGTATTAAACATTTTATTTCTTTGTAAAACTATTGTATTACCGAAGTAGTACCCACTTTAATTCAGGACGAAGACGAAATAGATTTCACGGAGTATAAAATACATATTAATAAAATATGTTTAAGTTATTTGTTTGTATTTATTTCTGATAGGTAAGTAATTTAGGGACTACCTCATTGGCCGAGTGGTCGCAAGTGCGACTGCCGGGCAAGGGACCTCGGGTTCGATTCCCGGGTCGGGCAAAGTATTACTAGTTTTTTTTTAACCTCAGTAGTTGCACGGAGTCTGGAAATACGGCAATAGGCTCACCCCCTATTACATGAGACTGATAACATAAATAGTGAAAAGTGGGTGTTACATGTATAGTGGCATTAAGTGCTATAATGTGCACCTCTCTCGAAGGGGTGGGGGGGGGCCCTTCGGGGATAAAAGGCGTGTTGTGTTATGTTATGTAAGTAATTTAATTATTTTCAAGCTTCCCCAATCATTTCTAGATACAAGCTGTTTCTATAGACGATGTTTATGTCAAAAATGCTATCTATGAACAGACCTATCTATCAACAGTGCTTTCTATGGAACGAGGTATCTACGAATAGTATTTTCTACCAACAAAGTTTTCGGCAAAACGAGCTGTCTAGGAATAGAGATTTCTATGGCTAGTGCTTTCTATGGAACGAGTTATCTACGAACAATATTTTCTACCAATGAAGTTTTCGGCGAAACGTGCTTTCTGAGAATAGAAATTTCTATGAGCCATGCTTTCTGCATCCAGTAGTGTCGTACAAACGTGATTCTGTATTACGTTCCACACTCAAAAATTATACCTACTATAAAATATTTCGTATTTGGAGTATTTATAAGAGTGGTTGATAATATGTTCCAGCTCTACAGCTGAGGCCTTAGTACGAGTTTCTTATACGTTTAAAGTAATCGAAACTGTGATTGGCCGGCGCCAATTTACAAACGAATCAGAGGCCTTAATACGTAAATCAAACTCGTACTAAGGCTTCAGAGTGCCAAGCACGAATAACTATCGCATTCGTAACGTAATAGTATTGAGCGCGTTCGGCGCTCTGATTGGCCGGCTCAAGTGAACCAACCAATCAGAACGCTTAACTCGCTCGATACTGTTACGATACGAATGCGATAGTTATTCGTGCTTGGCCCTCAGAGCACCGAACGCCGCCGCCGTCTCGTTTCGATTACTTTAAACGAAAAAGAAACTAGTACTAAGCCCTCTGGACTTCTATGACTCTACAGTCATAGCTACAGCCGGACCATGTGATCAAATGTCATAGTCAAAGTCAAAGTCAAAGTCAAAATCATTTATTTCAATTAGGCCAGAATGGCACTTTTGAACGTCAAAATAAAATTAATATTAAAAGTGAAGCTATTTGCTCATTCCAAGGTGTAGATTCCTATGGAGAAGAACGAGCAAGAAACTCCAGAGGTTACTCTTTTTCAATCAGGTTCACAATACAAATTACTAGTTACATAGTTTTGCTGTTTGGATTGTGCGAGAACAATGTAACACCAAAATCCAGTCAAAGTGATCAAGAAAGAAAATAACCTTAAGAACAATAATACAGTCTGGAGCCGACCAGTCCCAGTTGACGGCGCCCGTTCACGAACATGACACGTACACCAGCAACGCCCAACTCAACCATATTGTAGGGAATCGAGCGATCCACTGCACGCGCCACCGCCAATGAGACCTTTGAGTGAGCATGACAACTCCAAGCTGACACAAATGACTTCTATTAATCTAATTTAATATTAAGTTAATTACAGGGCTCTCACATTTACATTGGTTATATAATTTAAAAAAAATATACAATTTAGCAATATAGCTGTATTATTTACGATTCCATTAAAACAACAGTGTTTTTAGTTATCCTGTGGAGCCGGACTAGCCTGCATCCAAGCATTTTTATCTATATATTCATTAAGTTTGTAATATGCTTGTCTACATAAAGTTTTCTTTATACATAATTTAAATTTGGATTCATTTAGTTGTTGTACATCGCCTGGTATCTTATTATAACATTTAACACAGAATCCCATGAATGATTTACTTACTTTCGCTAATCTCGAAATTGGCTGACTTAATCTATTCCCATGTCTAGTTTGATAGTGGTGTCTGTCAGACTCTTTACCAAATAACTGTAGGTTTTTCCTAACATACATGATGTTTTCATAGATAAATTGAACATGGAACGGTGATAATGTTGATCTCCTTAAACCTTTCTCTGAGAGATTCGCGACGACCTAGATTGTAGATAGCTCTGACGGCGCGCTTTTGTAAGATAAAAATAGATTCAATGTCAGCAGCGTGTCCCCACAGCAAAATGCCATACGACATAATGCTATGAAAGTAACTGAAATACACCAGTCTTGCCGTGTCAATGTCAGTTAACTGTCGTATCTTCCAGACAGCATAAGCTGCAGAGCTCAATCGTCCCGCTAATGATATAATGTGAGGACCCCATTGCAATTTGTCGTCTACAGTAATTCCCAGGAAAGTTGTCTCTTTTACAAACTCTAATTTCTCACCATTCAATAATATGTCACATTCGTTGCTTTTAACATTTGGCAAAACAAATCTAATACATTTTGTCTTTTTATTGTTTAGTACTAAGTTATTTAATGTAAACCAATTTTGAACTTGCATAGACTTGGACATTCTCGTCTAATAGCATGTAGGTGATACTAATAGCGTTTTGTTTGTCACCTCGCGTCATATAACAACGATATAGAGGTAGATGCGACACGATAATGTACTTACCTACTACTACTTAAATACGACATGGTGAGCCTGTTGAAATACACTGCATATTCCTCGCTCGACAGCCGCACTAATATGAACAGCTTTTTTATGGGATGAGCCGGTAAACGAGAAGACGGATCACCTGATGATGAACAATCGACATCGCCCATGGACATCATTCTGGAGGTGCTACATGTGTGTTACCTGCTTTTTGAGGATTAAGAATTGAGGATTGTTTAGGATTCAGGGATTGGGGTGATTGTAAATTTGTAATTAGGCCTCCAGTAATCTAACGCAAGCGTTGTATCACGTTGGTTTTCTGCGAGGCCGTGTTATCACTCCGGTCGAGCCGGCCCATTCGGGCCGAAGCATGGCTCTCCGGCCCACACTTAAAAGGTTGTACACGCAAACATGCCTCTGCTTACTGTGAACAAATACGGGCTCATATTAAGATTAACGTTTAAAAATCCAAGTAAAAGATTTGAGGTCAGACATGAAACAAACATTAATAAAAATTTAAAAGTAAACAATAATTATCCAATCCAAAACTAATTTTAACAATCAACATTTACAGTTCAAAATTGGTTGATACAATAAAGTAACTGCACTGGTACCTACTTGGAGTAAGGTCTGAAAGATCAATGACCTTTGGTTACGTAATAAATGTTGCTAGAGTTAAAATATAATAATTGCAATAGTGTCACCTTATCATACGTTATCATGGAGGTCGGAGGTCACATTTTGTATGGATGTGTTTAACATTAATTATTATTACTTGTTTGGTACGTTTATAATCGTTTTAATTAAAGTTAGGTAGGTACCTACATAAAAGAATGTTGTAAAAATGATTTTATGATAAAATTCTAAATTCTAAAGAAATTTTCTGTACGAAAGTTGTTTAGATAGAGTTGGTATGCCCAAGACAAACGTACAACTATAAAAAAAACTTGAATTAAAAAACCATATTTTATCTGACAAGGGAATCAGATCTCATATCTTTTGCTTGGTACCTAGTTGTGCTTGCTACTATTCGACGAATGAATTGAGAACCGTTAATAACAGTTGAAAATGTGTTGCTATTACAGGCTGCGAACTTTAATTAAAATTGTTGAGCCTATTTTTATTAACGAAAAAGTTAGTTAACCTACTGGGCCGTTATTTAAGTACCTAATTAGTTTAGTTACTTAATCAAATGAAAAACAAAGCCATACATATAAGTATGTCGCGAAGAACCTAACGGGTTACCGGGGCTCCGGCTCGACGTGTAGGAGAAGGAACGGGTTGGTTTTTAGTCAATAAGAGTCTGACACTCCCTCCTGTCTCACCCAGGCGGGAGCAGACATGCGATGATTTTCCCCCCTTAAAAAAAAATATATAAATATTCCATCTTAGTCATGACAATAACAAACACAATACAAAACAAGAATCATCCAATTTAGTTCCGCCGTTCCGGAGTTACGTGCAGACAAACATTTCGGCGGTACAAACATTTAGTTTACAAACATGTTTACGTGAGACCTGCCACGCTGTATCGAAGAATAAATCACGATAAATAAATAAGGAAAAAATCAAATGTGTGTCATTAATCGTAAACAATAATATTGACTAATTAGGAGAAGTTGTAATTAACCCAAATTGCAGGAATTGTCTACGTGGTGGACTGTGCGTAGGGAAGGGACGATGCGCATGATAAAGGCCCGTGCATATTGAACAGTAAACAGGGCCGTTTTAGACTATGCTGGGGCCCTTGGGAAACTTGTTTTTTCTTTTTTTTAACGTTGCCCCACACACTAGGATTTTCTTCTGTGTTGTGGGAGCATTTATAAACATAGAAGTTCACACACTTATGACACTAGACCAGAAACAACAATTTGTGGTGCTCACAAACATTTGCTCCGTCGAACCGAACCCGCTACAAGTTGCGCGGCATTCGGTTGCCATCGTGTGTCGTAGAAATTGTCGGTTCTTCGGGGGCCATGGGGGCTTACTCTTGAATTCCGATCGATCGACATTGGTATTGTGAAATTTCGTACTCTTGAGTTGTAACACTAGCGCCCATTGAATACGTATTGCGTGGATATTGAATGAACTAAATGGTATTGAGTTTGGCTTTATATTCCGTACTCTGAATACTATTTTAACAGCTATGATAGGGGTTGTATAGTTTTGACAATGAATAATAATTATTGAGATTTTATTGGATTCAAATTGTATTGACATTGAGATTGGTTTCAAGAGTAATCACCCTGGTCACGGGCCCCGAGTGCCCATATGTTAAAGACGGTTCTCTTCACTCAGCGTTCGTCTATGCATTTCATTTCCTGACGAAATAGAAACCTCATATTAAGTGCTTATTCATTTAATTGTCTTATACCTACTTAGTATGGTGTAGATACCTAAGGGTCTGCCTTTACTTTTCACTCTCGAGAATGGCAGTTGACGACCGCGTTAGCACGAAAATTGGAGTTAGGTACGTTGGTTGTATAAGGCAATAGGCTCGACCCCTGCTACTAAGTACCTATTCCCACTATTAGATGCAGGTTTGATATCAATAGGCTAAAGTACGTATAGATTTATTTATGGACCACTAAATACAAGTAATGAAAAATCAGAGCCACATTTTAATGACACAACTTTGGCTCGATTGCATGTTTCTATGGGACTGTTTCTGTAAGGCCTCTAACTTTACGAATTCTGTTGCTTAAAAATGCTCCCTTGTCAACCCAGCCTAATATAAGTAGTTTTAATATTGTCTCAACTGTCTGCTTCCTATCCTATTACACACGATACGATAGAGTAGACTCACGAGCAACAAGTGGCAATGAAATAAACACTCTTATTCCAAACGAGTAGAGTCCAAAATCTTAAACCATTGTTGTTACTATGAGCGTATAGTTTCGTGCATCAAGCTGCTGAATTGTAGTCAGCGCTTTCTTTTTGTCTTCATCATTTATTTGTTTAATAGCCGATTGCCACAAAACGAGGATTATTGAATAGGTATTATTGTACCTATTCATGAATGCTTTTTCTCTTCTTCGTAGAAACTTTCAGTAATCTTTTTTGCACGGTTTTGGCGCGGTGGCTAAAACCGTGGGGGTAACCAGCTGGCTCGCACCGTGTTACGAATTCGATTCCCGCACGGAGCAAATTTTTATCTGATTTAGGTACATATTGTTGACCCGGGTCTAAGTGTCAAAGGTAAATTTGTAAACGCAGCCAGGACACAGGAGAAAATCCTAGTAAGGGACAATGTTTAAAAAATCTACCTTGTTCTCTGTTATTATGTGAACTTTTGAAATTCTAAGCATTGCACCTGAAACTTGAATATTTACTTTAAACAAAGCGCTGTATACGCTGCACTGCTAAAAGGTCATAGGCCCTAAACACAAGCACATGTCTCCATCCAGCCAGCACCCCTCCCTTTCACCTCCATAGGGCGAATAAAACCGAGCGCGCGTTCCCAATTCAAATCAGTCCAATAGCTATCGAGAACTGCATCGCGCATGCGTTCGGCGATGTTCGAAATAATTGTTTGAAAAAAAAAGAAGAAAAGCTTTGTTTATGTGACTATTTGAATTGAGAATTTGTGAACAAAATGGCGTTGTCTATCGTGCGATTAGGATTAAGATCTGTAATTAATTTCGAAAGAAATGCAGCTGTAATATCTGTGACCAGTGTGCCTAAACAATTAAAAGTAAGTAATTTTATTTATTATTGTTTTTTTAGAATGTTTTGATTTTATATGTCAAATGTCAATGACATTTTGTGGTCGGCCGTTGCATTCTTGTTGCACGGAGCGTAACTGTACCGGTATTGCAGTAAGTAGTTAGGACAAAAACTTTGCTCGGATGTAAGATATAACTAGGATATTAACTCTTTGAAGTTACGCTTTACATTACATGAAGAGAGGGATCGTTCTCCGTATTTTCTTTTAACAAGGTTTGGCCTTTTTTTAGTCCTTTGCAAAAAATCAGCAAGATTTACCTTATACCTAAAACAAGATTAAAAAACATTTAGGTAGGTACAATTTAATGATTTTTTAAATCGCAGGTTATATTAACAACTTTATTGAGAAGGGCTTATGGAGAAGTGAACCCTCTATACCTAATTATTTTATTATAATTTAAATTATAGTTCACGTCCTTACCTAGAAAAGATCAAGTTGCCTTTATTCGGACGACCCAATTTCAATCAAAATTGATCAATACAAGCCAAGTAAGTGGGTGTTTACTACTTACTTAGACACAGACCCCATTTACCATGAGTTGATGGGAATCATCTATAAAGAAACTGTCTCTATAAAATTCTTTCTTCATTCCATCACTTCTTCAAAAATAATAAGAAAAACATCACGAAGAAACCAGGAATGCTTTAGAACTGATGAATTCGAGAATATTGACAACTCAACCATGGACCAACATATAATAGTGGTAGAAAGTCTCATGCGTCTCAAATAACCGAAATGTCATAAGATCCAGATTTGATGCTGAATTAAAATTGTTATTTAACTTGAAGTGTTAGGGTTTAATATTTATTAATCGGTTAATTACAACGATGCACGAGTTAATAAGTCATAAAATATCGTGATTGGGAAGTATGTAGGTAAACTTACCGATTTGGTATTACGTATATAAAATGTCAATTATAGATGTATACCCGAATATACCTCTAATTTAAGTGCGGATTTAGATGTTAAGTACTAGTTCATTCATACATTGGTCGTTCCTTGTAAATTAATCAAAAAGAAATGATAAGAATGGGAAACTCTGGAGCTGCGGACGACCTAACGGGTTACCGGGGCTCCGGCTCAAAGCAGAAATAAGAAGGGAGTGGTTTTTAGTCAGTAAGAGTTGACACTCTCTCTCGCCTTACCCAAGGCGGGAGAAGTCATTGGATGATTTTCCCCCCTCAAGAAAAATGCATGTAAGACTGCATTTCTTTCGTGTATACATACCCATAGACACAAAGATTGGTCCAGAAACCATCCCCAAGAACTTGGAAAAACCAAATTATTATCAGTACAGATTTAAATGAACTCGATGATAACTCATCTCGATTTGTATAGTAACTAAAATGAACCCCTCTAGTAATTTTAGGCTTAATTTTCTGACCTGCCGATCGCTTTGAGGATTGATAGACGTGTTGTTATGTTAATTGTTAAGTACCAACTGTTATCAGTCATGGTGTGCAAAGGTTGACTCCCATACAATGTACTGCGACCTTCTTATCACCTAGAAACTAGTTCAATATTGATAAAACAGTAGCGTTTCTTTATTTATGGGTTTGGTCCAGTTGGTTTAGTAGTTGCAAGTGATACCGTTGAACATGAGGTCCTGTGGGGTTATAGTGACGTCCCAAAGTCAGAATGGTTCCATTGAGGGAAAGAAACAGAGCTACATATACCCGTTAAATTCTCCGCGACTCCGAATCGGCATCGGCCCTGTTGGGCCCCACCTGTGGTGGTCTGATGGATCTTTGAGGCGCGCGGAAAAGGGCCCTCTTCTAAGGCAAATTACTGATGGATTTTTGCGAAAGTGAAATACAGAAGTAGAAGATTGTTACATTGATTGCATCTAAGATGGTATGTAATTCTGGCTAACCCTTTGGAGATTAAAAATCCGTATGTAGGTACGACATCTTTTTCAACTACTGAGCTCTGCTTAAGTTCTTAAGTAGATTACATTGCCCATGGATGAGGTTGTTATCAATTAAAGGGTTACAGTTCATTGCAGAAATAGTAAATACAGGTGCATATAAAAGATAGTATAGGTATATGTAATTTTTACTTAACACTAATAGATTTCCCAATCAGTAATGTTAGAATACTTCACTAGGTAACTAAACTGTAAAGCTGGATTAAGGCAAAAGGCCCCTTCACCTCTAATATCTACATAGAACTGATTGTAACATACGAAAACTTTTACATTGTTTCTGATATGTCCTATGTAGATGTACTTCTGCCCCCTTTCGGAGAATAACAGATAAGATTTTGAAGTAAAAGGTCAACTATTTATTTACATTTTTTTATCTAGTCACGAATTGGAACCTAACACCAACAGAGAATAAACCTCATAACAAAATATATTTAACTAACTCAAACTGTATAGATAACCTATTATCTTAATGTATTGCAGTCTGGATTGAAGTGGTAATTACAATTTTAGCCTCTATTTACAAGGAGATATGTACGATTTTCGTGTGAACTTTCTTACCGATAGTAGGTCAGTGTCGCGAGGTTTGTTGAACTAAAGTTATCGCCATTTTTCACTGTGTTATTGTTTTAAAACAATACCTAGTAATTATTATAATTAATGAAAAATGCATGTTTGATCATACAGCTTGGACGGTAGAATTAAATTCAAAGTCGAAATTACATTTCGACATGAAAGTCAACTGTGAGAGTCACAAATTAGCAATGTCTGTCGGATTCGTAATGAAGAGCTTATTTAATGTTTAAAAAAATGCCTTTCGTCGTACTTACTTCAGGGTTGTATTTGTGTCATGTAACTCCATAGATATAATTAAGAAGTTCTGTGTGTAATTCCTTAATAACTGAAGATCTCTCACCACAACTAAAGGATTAGGCAGTATGGTTATCCCTTGTCCACCGCCCCGGTCAGGGGGCTTACTCTTGAGTCCAATTCCGATCGATCGACATTGGTATTGTGAAATTTCGCATCTTGAGTTGCAATTGCAACACTAAAGCCCATTGCATCCATATTGCGTGGATATTAAATGAACTAAATGGTATTGAGTTTGGTTTTATATTCCGTACTCTGAATGCTATTTTAACAGCTACGAAAGGGGTTGTACAGTTTTGAAATTGAATAATTATTGAGATTTTATTGGATTGAAATTGCATTGACATTGGGATTGGTTTCAAGATTAAGTACCCAGGTCTGAGAACCCTGAGATATCTAACCTAGCAGACGTGTTTCCAACCACGCTTCACGCACAAACCAGGCAGCTATTTATTAATTTTTTATTGTGTTGTTTATTATTATATTTTTGTTTATGTACCAACAGAGAGGTGTACGTGAGCGAGGTCGTTTTTGAAAAACAATTGTATGTACATTCATTCATAATAATGTTTGTCGTGAATGGTAATCGATGCGGCCCTTACCAAGGACGTTGTGTAGAGAACGGTGTATTTGTACATCTGGTATAGTTTGGTACGATATAATAGATAAGAACGGAAATGTAGTTAGTAGCAAGGTCTTCGGGAATCCTCTAATATTAGATATTTTTAAGTGTGGGAGAGCCATGCTTCGAATGGAGTTTCTTGCTCGTTCTTCTCCATAGGAATCTACGCCTTGGAATGAGCAAATAGCTTCACTTTCAATTTTTTTTGTTGACGTTCAAAAGTGCCATTCTGGCCTAATTGAAATAAATGATTTTGACTTTGACTTTGACTTTGAAAAATGGGCCGGCTCGACCGGAGTGATACCACGGCCTCATAGAAAACCGACGTGAAACAACGCTTGCGTTGTGTTTCGTCGTGTGAGTGAGGTTACCGGTGGCCCAATTACCCCCTCCCTAGTCTCCCGAATTCCCGAATCCTCCACAATCCTCAAGTTCCTAATTCCCAAAAGGCCGATAACGAACTTGTAACGCCTTGGTGTTTCGGGTGTCCATGGGCGGCGCCGATTGCTTACCATCAGGTGATCCGTCTGCTCGTTTACCGGCTTATGCTATAAAAAAAAAATACGTAGCTGATCCGACACTTCGTGCAGACTTGATTTTTTCTCACCTTTTAAACTTTCCGTGGACTTCCACGAATATTTTAATACCAAAATTAACCAAGCCGGTTCACGAGTTTTACCGAGACTAACAAATGGAAATTAATATTTATTTATATAGAAGACAATCTCCATGCTTAATGGGTCGATTGGAGATTGCAACTTCAAATTAGAAGATCAAGATTGTCAGAAAGCGTTGTTGCCTGGTCCTCTGTCAAATTCCTCTTTCTTGGTTAGTTTTTCTCAGTGCCAGGTCGTGACTACCGTTCTGCAACACCTTCACATATTTTTATCCATTTATTTCTGTCTTTCAAAGTATTACTGGGCTATTTAAAAATTCTCAGTAGTAGCACGGAGTCTGGAATTGTGCCCGGTATATGGCAATAGGCTCACAAAAAGTGGATATTACGGCTCTTTGGAAACGTCAAATTGAATTGTCAGTGAAGCCAGGCGCTCGTTCCAACGTGTAGTTTTGAATGGAGAATAACGAACGAGAAACTCCATCGGTACTGCCCTACTCCCTTCCATGTGTCACGGAGAACCTAACGGGTAACCGGGGTTCCGGCTCGACGTGCAGGAGAAGGAACGGGGTGGTTTTTAGTCAGTAAGAGTCTGACACTCCCTCCCGCCTCACCCAGGCGGGAGCAGTCATTCGATGATTTTCCCCCCTTAAAAAAAAAAACTCCCTTCCATGTTCTTAAAACTTATTTTGTAACTTAACCGCTGAGTAATGTTTACAAAGTTAGGTCTATTCCCAAGTAGAGCAAACAGTATTTATCTGTAAAATTATTGACTACATTACGTTAAGCAGGCACTTTGTTTTCTTTAGGGCCATAGGTGAGATGTCATTGCGAAAACAATAGTCTTTCAAAGTTCTAAAATTAACATTGTCGTTCTCGCGTAGTTCAATTAATACGTATACAATGAGTCGATATATGTATGTCTTTAAATTGACAGTAGGCCTAAATTATTCAATACGTACGTACATGTGTATTAACCTGCAAGTAAGTATATCTGTGTATTTCTACACCTCGTTTAAAATGTTGTGTAATCAACAATTGATTTCCGTAACCATTATGTGTGAAACTAGCGGTGCCTAACCTACTTGTAAGCAAATACAAATTAACTATTTACTTATTGAAGTATCATTAAAAATAGAAGTTATTGGTAAATGACTGTACCCTGGGCCTAGAGCTTGCCTATGCCATCGGACGTTACAATATTTTTTCTCTAGGAGTAAAACATGTACTGGACACTGATTTTGTAAAATCCCAACACGTGGGTTCCGTTCACATCGTCTTCCATTCTCTACTCTATCCATTTATTCTGACACTAGCTACTTCCGAGCGGTTTCACACGCTCTGCTCAGCTCCTATTGGTCGTAGCGTGATGTTTTATGGCCTATAGCCATCCTCCATTATATCGATAAATGCGCTATCCAACACAAAAAGAATTATTCAAATCAGACTTGTAGTAACGGAGATTAGGGCGTTCAAACAAACAAACAAAAAAATAAACTCTTCCGCGTTATATAATAGTATAAGATGAAGTAGTTGATTTCTAATAAACCCAGAGATCGTCAGCTGTAGGTACATAACTTGACTTAGGAATATTGAAATATTTTACAACAGATCTCCAAATACTAAACCGTTATGACACTTAAGATTTCAACTGATCTCTTTTCATCTCTTCTATGACAACGTGATGTTTCAATCAGAATGAACAACTTCATCATATATAATATATGTATATGTGACTTTCCATTAAATAGAAGTATAAAGTAGGTGTTACTTAACGTTAGCCCACATCAACCGGTCGTTGACCTCATCGCGTTGGAATATTTGAACGGTGGCCATTTATGTGGGTGACTGGCAGAGATAGTGATAGAAAAAAAAATAACGTATGTCTTTAGTACAAATGAGTGGCTTAGAAGTATTTGTACGATATTAATTTCTAATTATTGATATGGTAATAATTAATACTATTTAAAAGTACCCTTAACCGACGAGCATGTATGAAAAGATTGATCAGTGTTGATGAAGCTAAAGAGGTATGTAGGAATCGTAGTAATTGGCGTTCCCTAGTCTCTGCCTACCCCTATGGGAGACAGTCCCGGAGGTTATACGCCGGGGTCGTGCGGTCCATGGCCCTCTACGGCGCCCCTGTTTGGGCGCCAAACCTGTTGCGGCGTCCCGCTCGGACGCTGCTCATGGCACAGAGGGTCATGGCGATCCGAATGATCCGCGGATACCGCACGATCTCTGGGGAGTCGGCGAACCTCCTTGCCGGATTACCGCCGTGGGATCTGGAGGCGAAGGTGCTCGCGCGCGTGTACGGCATGCGCGCGGAGGCACGTCGCCGGGGTGAAACCCCGCTGCCGCGCCAAATAGGTGCGTGGCGGGATGAGCTCCGGCGCGATCTCATGGCGGAGTGGCAGCAACGACTGTCGCAACCGAGGGCTGGGCTCGCTGCCATCGCAGCGGTAAGTCCCCTCTTTGAGGAGTGGCTTGAGAGACGCTACGGCGTCCTCACCTACCGCCTGACGCAGGTCCTCACCGGACATGGAAGTTTCGGGAGGTACCTGTGTCTGATGGGGCGGGAGGAAACGCCCGGGTGTCATCACTGCGAGGACCGCCCTGAGGACACGGTGGAACACACGGTGGGAGAATGCCCTTCGTGGGTTGGGCACCGCCGTGTCCTCAGGGAAGTGATCGGCGATGGCGACCTCTCGCGTCCGGGCCTAGTGCAGGCCATGATGCGGAGAGAGGGGGACTGGGATGCCGTCTCCTCCTTTTGCGAAGCAGTCATGCTAGCTAAGGAGGAGGCGGGACGCGTGAGGAAGCGAAGCGCTGCCTCCTCGCAACCCAGCCATCGCGAAGGACACACCGGGCGTCGGGGATCGCGAGACGATCTCCGGCCACCGTAAGCGCGGGCCTGCGGACGGCGAGCATGGGTGGCTCCCCGTCCGACCAGAAACAGACCCGAGCGTACGGCGCGTCGCGTTCCGCGCGGGCCTCAAAGAGCCATCAGACCACCACAGATGGGGCCCAATACGGCCGATGCCGATTCGGAGTCGCGGAGAACCTAACGGGTAACCGGGGCTCCGGCTCGACGTGCAGGAGAAGGAACGGGGTGGTTTTTAGTCAGTAAGAGTCTGACACTCCCTCCCGCCTCACCCAGGCGGGAGAAGTCATTCGATGATTTTCCCCCCTTAAAAAAAAAAAAAAATAAAAAAAAAAAAATGGGAGACAGTCGTGAAGGTATGTATGTATATATTGATGTAGTTAAATAAACTCAAACTCAAAAGCATTTATTTCTTAAACCATAATTTGGTACTTTTGAAACGTCAACAAATATGAAATATATAATAGTCTGTCAGTCTGTCCGTCAGTGAAGCTAGGCGCTCGTTCCAAAATGTCGATTCGAGTGGAGAAGAACGAGCAAGAAAGTCCATTCGTTACTTTTTTTTAATAAAAGTCTAATAAAATATAAAATACAGCTAATCATTAAGTTAATTTTTGAACTCTACAATATTACCGAAGATTTTTTTATTAGTTAGGAGTTCTAACAACATTTCCTTCGAACCAATAGTCTTATAAGAGGAGCCTTGTAAGTTAAATAGACAGATAGGCATATCTACCCCAATATCAGGTACATCATCAATACATAGTATAAAACAAAGTCGCTTTCGCTGTATGTCCGTATGTATGCTTAGATCTTTAAAACTACGCAACGGATTTTGATGCGGTTTTTTTAATAGATAGAGTGATTCTTAAGGAAGGTTTGTATGTATAATACATGCATATTGCACCCGTGCGAAGCCGGGGCGGGTCGCTAGTATTGTACAAAGTGGAGATATTAAGTGTCTACTGTAACAACTATTATCATAATCCACTGCTGAACACTAGGCCTCACCTAACGACTTCACCACATATTAAAAAAGGACCTATTCTATTTCAATATAGTACACTCACACCTTCGTTCTTAATACCGGACTAAAAAAAAAGCGAAATAACTTATTTCTTTAATATGTAAGTACCTACTTTATGAAAGGCCAGTCGTTTCGAGACTGGTACAGAACTTGTTCAACCGGATTGTTGAATCAATTCTGTCCCTTTCCTGATTTTTATCAATGTAAGGTATTTACTTGTTGGTATTTGTACTAAACCAATCATAACTGCGTTGGTTTCTTTTATTTTTGACAAGATCGGCTGTGACAAAATCATACAGCTCACGTAAGACTAGTCTTAGACTACTTATCTTATACTATTATATAAAGCGGAAGAGTTTGTTTTTTTGTTTGTTTGTTTGAACGCGCTAATCTCCGTAACTAGAAGTCTGATTTCAATAATTATTTTTGTGTTGGATAGTGTATTTATCGAGGATGGCTATAGGCTATAAAACATCACGCTACGACTAAAAGGAGCTGAGCAGAGCGTGTGAAACCGCGCGGAAGTAGCTAGTTACTATATAAAGCTGAAAAATTAATTGGGGTTGGGACCCGGGAACCTCACTCACACGACGAAACACAACGCCAGTGTTGTTTCACGTCGGTGTTCTGCTCGGCCGTGGTATCACTGCGGTCGAGCCGGCTTAGGGCAAAGAATGGCTCTCCCACGCTTAAATACCCTATATTTACTTCTTTGGATGAAGATCTTTATAATCTTCTACAACTTAATCCCTCAATCAGACTACAATAGGACACAGGTACTTATACTAAAGTTCATCGTACGTATAAATCACCACAATGATTTTGACAATCATTGAATGATCATGCAATGTCGTTTAACATCGCCCCAACGATTTGCAAATTAGTTCACGGACATCATTCACGTTGACTTGCAAACACGGTTATCAAGCTATACGTAACCAATATATCATGGTCTGGCATTGTATGATCTTTCTGCGCATTCGTAGGCCAGTTTATACTGGAAGTAATAGTCTGATGTGTAATAACTGCTTTGATTGATTCAAGGGGACTAGTCGTATGTACGTGATATGTAGCTCGTCTTTTGTGATTGAGAGGGTCAAACAGATTAGAGGAGGATATTTATCTTATTTTTAGCAAAGGATTTTGATTAGTTATTTTTAGAAACATTGTAATTTATGACCCGAAAGAGGAATTGTCATTATCCACAGTCCGTGATAGACTTGGTTTTTTTTATGGCTTATGCTAGTAAACGAGCAGACCGATCTCCTGATGGTAAGCAATCGGCATCGCCCATGGACACCTGGAACACCAGAGGCGTTACAAGTGCGTTACCGGCCTTTTGGGGATTAGAAGGTTGAGGATCGTTGGGGTTTCAGGGATTGGGGACATCGGGGAAGGGGAGGGTAATTGGGCCTCCGGTAACCTCACTTACAAGACGAAACACAACGCAAGCGTTGCTTCAAGTCGGTTTTCTGTGAGGCCGTGGTATCATTCCGGTCGAGCCGGCCCATTCATGCCGAAGCATGGCTCTCCCACACTTGGATTGTGTGTTGGATTATGTGTCTTCTCTACATAATAGAGGTTGCCATAATCAGAAGCTTGGGCAGGCGGATAGGAGATGACAGTTTAAGTTCAAATTCATAGTGTACTGTTCGCAGTCTTTTCAAATTTGAGTAGGCGGAGCCGCGGAAGACTTAACAGGTTGCTGGGGCTCCGGCTCAAAGTGCAGGAGTTGGAACGGGGTTGTTTTTAGTTAGTAAGAGTCTGATACTCCCTCCCGCCTGGGTCATTCGATGATTTCCCCCCCTGAAATAAAGGGTCCTATAACACCAGCCGGCGCGCAGCGGGAAGCAGATGTGGACAAATGTATTCTGAGTTCTGACTTATATAACTCTATCGCCGTCACTTGAGTCAAATGTATCCTTGCTTATTTCTGTAGGAAACAATGGACTGCCTCGTTGGCCGAGTGGTCGCAAGTGCGAGCCGGGCAAGGGGTTCGATTCCAGGGTCGATCAAAGTATTACTGGCTTTAAAAAAATTCTCAATGGTAGCACGAAGTGTCGGAGCACAGAATTGTGTCCGGTATATGGCAATAAGCCCACCCCTATTACATAGGACTCATAACATAAAATAGTGAAAAGTGGGTGTTACATAGCATTAAGTGCCATACTGTGCACCTCTGCCTACCCCCTTTTTTTTTTTTTTTTTTTTAAGGGGGGAAAATCATCGAATGACTGCTCCCGCCTGGGTGAGGCGGGAGGGAGTGTCAGACTTTTACTGACTAAAAACCACCCCGTTCCTTCTCCTGCACGTCGAGCCGGAGCCCCGGTTACCCGTTAGGTTCTCCGCGACTCCGAATCGGCATCGGCCGTATTGGGCCCCATCTGTGGTGGTCTGATGGCTCTTTGAGGCGCGCGCGGAACGCGACGCGCCGTACGCTCGGGTCTGTTTCTGGTCGGACGGGGAGCCACCCATGCTCGCCGTCCGCAGGCCCGCGCTTACGGTGGCCGGAGATCGTCTCGCGATCCCCGACGCCCGGTGTGTCCTTCGCGATGGCTGGGTTGCGAGGAGGCAGCGCTCCGCTGCCTCACGCGTCCCGCCTCTTCCTTAGCTAGCATGACTGCTTCGTAAAAGGAGGAGACGGCATCCCAGTCCCCCTCGCTCCGCATCATGGCCCGCACTAGGCCCGGACGCGAGAGGTCGCCATCGCCGATCACTTCCCTGAGGACACGGCGGTGCTCAGCCCACGAAGGGCATTCTCCCACCGTGTGTTCCACCGTGTCCTCAGGGCGGTCCTCGCAGTGATGACACCCGGGCGTTTCCTCCCGCCCCATCAGACACAGGTACCTCCCGAAACTTCCATGTCCGGTGAGGACCTGCGTCAGGCGGTAGGTGAGGACGCCGTAGTGTCTCTCAAGCCACTCCTCAAAGAGGGGACTTACCGCTGCGATGGCAGCGAGCCCAGCCCTCGGTTGCGACAGTCGTTGCTGCCATTCCGCCATGAGATCGCGCCGGAGCTCATCCCGCCACGCACCTATTTGGCGCGGCAACGGGGTTTCGCCCCGGCGACGTGCCTCCGCGCGCATGCTGTACACGCGCGCGAGCACCTTCGCCTCCAGATCCCACGGCGGTAATCCGGCAAGGAGGTTCGCCGACTCCCCAGAGATCGTGCGGTATCCGCGGATCATTCGGATCGCCATGACCCTCTGTGCCATGAGCAGCGTCCGAGCGGGACGCCGCAACAGGTTTGGCGCCCAAACAGGGGCGCCGTAGAGGGCCATGGACCGCACGACCCCGGCGTATAACCTCCGGCAGGAGGCGTTTGGCCCCCGAGGTTGGGGAGGATGCGTTTAAACGCAGCCCCCGTCCTCTCCAACTTTGGAGCCAAACGTCGGAAGTGTTCTATGAAGTTCCACCGACTGTCGAGGACGAGTCCTAGGTACTTCATCGTCGTCTCGACGCCGATGGTAACTCCTCCCGCCGTTATTTGGGACCCACCCGGAGGTGGCGCGTTCCCGCGGCCATGAAAACACATGGCCTCGGACTTGTGGAGCGCCACCTCGAGTCCCAACTGCCGGATTCTCTCAACGACTGTCGCAACCGCTGTCGCCATTAAGTCGGCCGCCGCCTGGTGCGACCTCCCGTGCGCTAGCACCAGCGTGTCGTCGGCGTAGCATATTGTGCTAACGCCGTTCGGGAGGTCGGTGCGCAGCACCCAGTCATATCCGATGTTCCACAGGAGCGGCCCCAGAACCGAACCCTGTGGAACACCGCGTGACATCTCTCGCCGGTTCCACTCGCCCCGGTGACCGGGGTAAATGACGGACCTGTCCGTCAGGTATGCCTCGATTACACGACGGAGGTAGTTAGGCACCCGATGATATCGGAGTGCCTCCAGGATGCAGCTCCAGGGCAGGGAGTTGAAGGCGTTGGCGATGTCCAGAGACACCGCCACTACGACCTTACCTCTGGACACTGCAGTCCCCGTCGTCCGGTCCCTAACGCGCATGATGGCGTCCACCGTGGAGCGCCCTCTGCGGAAGCCGAACTGGCCGTCCGACAGGTCCGGCCCAATGTCCGTCAGGTGCGCGACGAGGCGGTTCGAAATTATTCTTTCGAAGACTTTCCCCACCTCGTCGAGCAGTCTGCCTACCCCTACGGGGATGAAAGGCGTGATGTTATGCATGTTATGAAATAATAGACATTAAGTTATGAATTTATATAGATAAGAACTAGGTAAATAGGTAAATCGAAGTACCTATTCACCTTATCATAAGTTATAAATAAAATTTTCTTTTACCAGACGTTTAAATAAATATCAACAGGAAAACGATACCGTTCCAGTTTTATTATTGACACGACTTAGTAAACATAAATATTATTTAACCCTGATATATCATCGGTTGTGACTTCTGGAATTATTTCTTAAACCGGATATAAATAAGGAAGTTGAGTAATAAAACTTAGTATCATCGAAGGGGTAGGCAGAGAGACACAATGAAGAGAATCAAGAGAAAGAGAAATGTAGGCGACAGCTATTTTTTGCTAGTTTTGTTATGAGATTGATGTAACATTGGATTAGGTTGATTGTCATTCAAAATCCAGGATTCGTGCTCTTACATAGTATTTTGATGGCTTATAGTGCATACCGAGTAACGGCGAAATTTTACATTTTACATACATAAATTTTCTTTTTACAGAAAACCAAATTACGGCTTTTATTATAAGTTCGAAGTAACAATCTGATAGTTTAACTCGTTGAGTACCTACAGTCATTATAGACACAATTATAGAACAATAGGTTGCGGTCACCGGTGACCGCTTGGTGTTTGACAGTTTAATATATTAATAAATAAGGTAGAAAAATAAAACGATTTAAAGAAACTTCCGAGATGTTCCTACTTGATAATAGGGTAGATGCCTAATTTTTGTTTTAATGTCCATCTGGTAGATTATTTAAAATCATTAGACACTTGTTTTTTATTTTCTTACAGAAACGAATACCTACTTTCACGTGACGTCACATCTATGTACATTTTATACGTAGAAATGACGTTTTAGCCCCCACTCCTAAACTTTGATTCGTTATATCTAAGTATCGTTTTATTATACCTACGACAAAATAAAAAAATACGTGTCTAATTGTTTTTCATTACATAACTTACGGACTAATTAGATTTTTAATTTTCATACCCTGTCATCATCCTAATTGTTGAAAAGTGAGTGTTGTTAAGCCTGCCCTTTTGTAAAACAAAACGCTTAACATAAGTGCAGAAACGGTCAGTTTTGCATTGTTTATGCACCCCTACCGTATAAAGTAGAAGTTGCGGTAGCCTTGCGTGTATTTATAGACACGGGCCTGCGCAAACGCAATTGCAGTGCACCGAGTTCCCGCAAGAAAGAGGTTTTGTTTTATTTGTCACTTTATTTGTTATGCGATTTAGTTATCATCACGGAATTACATTTAATTGTGTGTATGGACTAGGCACAGTTACTTCACTAAATGAATGACTAAACTTTTAATTTTTTCTTGGTTAAGTCATGTTAGGTATTTATTGGTTTATGTATCATCAGGTAGTTACATAATAAAGGGACAAGCTATAGGTATCTACATCTGGTATAACATCGACTTCCAGGCCGTATTCTAGATGATTGAACCGAACTTCTAACACGCGCCCTTCTCACTTTCTTTAAATCATTGGGAGTCAGTTTGACTGCCTCGTTGGCCGAGTAGTCGCAAGTGCGACTGCCGGGCAAGGGGTCTCGGGTTCGATTCCCGGGTCGGGCAAAGTATTACTGGGTTTTTTAAAATTCTCAGTAGTAGCACGGAGTCTGGAAATGTGCCCGGTATATGGCAATAGGCTCACCCCCTATTACATGGGACTCATAACAACTAGTGAAAAGTGGGTGTTACATTGTACTGTGGTAGAATGTGCACCTCTGCCTACCCCTTCGGGGATAAAAGGCGTGATGTTATGTCAGTTTAACTGTCTTAGGGCTTAGAATGGAATTTGTCCAATGCCAGAAATAACGTTCAATATTTGACAATTCTTCTATGCTAAAAACTGTCAAATTAATCTACAGTTAAGAATTAACTGATGATTGAAAAATCGGCCTTTAAGCACTCCAAATGCCGCGGAGGACTCAACAGGTTACCGGGGCTTTGGCTCGAAGGGTAGGAGTAGGAACGGAGTGGTTTTTAGTCAGTAGGAGTATGACACTCCTTCCCGCCTCATCCAGGCGGGAGCAGTCATTCGATGATTTACCCCACTTAAAAAAAAGCACTTAAAATAGTTACCATGGCAATAAGCTGTAGAGCGACTTCACTATACCTAGCCATTGAATATCATAAAATATTGGAATCAAAGAAATATTTAAACAATTCAAAAACAATGTACCTACTTATCGTTTTTACTAATGCAGTTAGCGTCAGTAGCAAAATGTCACAAAGCGCTGCAAGTTGCGCATGCGCGGCTGCTATGCATAATGCGGTCAATGATCTCGATTTATCGGTTTGCAATGTGTGTATCTACTGTGTGAATGTACTAAGTTATATTAAGTTATGTATGTCAAGTAATATAATATCGAATGCTATCATTCAAACTATTTTGAAGGGAGCTGATGATGCTGTGATCTGATGAAGTCAGATCAGGATGGAAGAAGATAATTAAGTTAGTGAGTGTCCGATAGACAAGACAGTGTCAAGTTGTAACTATTTGTTAAGTTTTCATCATCGTGCCACAAGTGATGTGTCTTAGGCGAAGTGTCACCGATTCATGGCAGATGTCCCACATATACACGAAGCGCATCAAGCTTCCTTGTGCGTACTGCTAAGGAGTGCAATTCTTTGCCAGAGTCTGTGTTTCCTGCAGGGTATTTTTTTTAAGGGGGGGGGGAAATATCGAATGACTGCTCCCGCCTGGGTGAGGCGGGAGGGAGTGTCAGACTCTTACTGACTAATAACCACCCCGTTCCTTCTCCTACACGTCGAGCCGGAGCCCCGGTAACCCATTAGGTTCTCCGCGACTCCTGCAGGGTATAACCTGGGTATCTTCAAGGCTCGAGTGAATAGGTTGCTTATGGGATGACGTGCTCCATCGTAGACCGCATCATCGCTTACCACCAGGCGATATAGTGTTTAAACGTCGTCGGCCCATCAAATAAAAAAAAAGATGAAGTGACTTTGGGAAAAATAGGACCGGCGACGATTAAAAAATCCAATGATAATTAGTGCTTTATCCAAATAAAAAGAGAATATCGATCGAGTTTTATTGTATTGTAAACTTGCACAGTAGCGTTTCATTAGGTCTTTAGGTATGTTAGTTAAGAAGTAGGTACTATAGGTAAAAGGGCATACGCTCGATGCTTAGACACATAATAAGGACATCAGCCAACAGCGACACAATTTTTATACCATTTTTCCTCCTTTCCAGTTAATCCACACGAAACCAGCGTGTAATGGCAGCGTATGCTACTTAGCGGATCTCCCCCGAGACAGGGAACTCCGATCAGACAAAGGATCCGCACCCCGGAGGTACAGCAAGCACCACGGACGTCCCGAGGAGGACCGGCGGAAACAGTCTGATAGCGACTCCGATTCGGATACTGATACAGAATGCAAGGGATATGATCGAGTAAGCATTAGCGACGATTCTATTTTGTTCAAAAAAATTGAAGAGATTCCTTTTTGTGCCATTAACGGTTTAAATATTTCTGGTTCTGTTAAAAATAGGGGCTGTGGACACTATCGTTTACATAATTATCCCAATGACATCTGACAATAGATTTGTTAAGGGATCCGAGATTCAGGTACCCTTGGACTCGCTAGACTTACACGTTTCGGTGCCTTTACATATGTTCTCTTCAGCAGATTGTGGCTCAAAAACTCACTACCTACATTACATAAATGGTGATGGTGGCAAAAGGGTGCCACAACTATACGCAAGTGACAAGCTATTAATTTAAGTCCTTTTGACCATTTCAGACGGAGTTCTGGCGTCGTAAGATGCGCACAGTTCACAACATCCTGGACGTGGACAAGGATGGTCTGATCTCATTCAACGACTTCATACTCTTTGCTGAGCGGTTCAAGTCCCTAGGACATCTCACGAACCAGCAGGCGGAGGAATTCACCAGTATTATCAAGGTTAATATATGTAACTAGCTACTTCCGCGCGGTTTCACACGCTTTGCTCAGCTCCTATTGGTCGCAGCGTGACGTTTTATAGCCTATAGCCTTCCTCGATAAAAGCGCTATCCAACATAAAATCAATTATTCTAATCAGACTTGTAGTTCTGAAGATGAAGAAGATTAGCGCGTTCAAACAAAAAAACAATCTCTTCAGCTTTATAATATTAGTATAGATGGAGATTAAGTAGATGGTAGAAAATCTAGTCCCTAATTAAAATGTGATTGTTGAACTGCTGAAGCGATCAACAGATAAATATTAGTTTTTTTAGCATCCATGTTTTGTAGTTGGATTAAGATAAAAAGATAAAGATTGAAACTTGATCCCAAAAGGAATGTCAGATTCGGAACGACACCGCGATCTACGTGCTATTTCGAACATTATTTCCCCAGTGATAGTGATGCAGACGAACTCTTTGACGCCTGACTGACGGAATTTGGTTTTTTCTTTTATTTGCTAGGCAAAATGCGTTATTAATTTATTATATTTATCTAACAGTTAACATGGGAGGAGCAGTGGGGTGCAATAGACCCGTACAACTTCGTCACAGTGGAACAGTACCTGGAGGACATGCATCATGTACTGAACGACAAGTCGCAGAAGAAGAGGGCGTATCGTTGGCTGCCGTATTTGTTCAAAGTAAGATTCTATCACGCAATCCACATTAGATTATAGAATAAAGAAATGAACGTTGAAGTGATTACCCAAAATTAGATTTATAAAAGGGCTGTTCTCCACGTGATCAAAACTAATTTATATACAAAAGCTGCTCTGGGAATCATATCAATCACACTACATAATGGTGAAATTCTTAAAACTTGAAAAAAAATAAAAATAAGTTTTGCGGGTTATTGTTTGGCCATTGTCCCCCTTGATGGTAATGTGGCCTTCCGGCTACCCTTAAGCAACTAATTGAATTTATCAAGTTTATAGATTTCATAGACATGAAAATGTTTATCTATGTATAACAAATAATACATACATACATAACATCACGCCTTTTTATCCCCGAAGGGGTAGGCAGAGGTGCACATTACGGCAGTTAATGCCACAACAAATAATATTGTTTATTTAACCATAATATTAATTACTTTTCCAGGCGGTAGACAAGGACAAATCCGGCTTCATATCAGTCCACGAGTTCAAGCTGTTCTTCAAGTGCTTGGGGCTGGACAATGAGAAGGCAGCTGTCGCCTTCGCAGTCATAGACGTTAACGGGGTAAGCATAATTATAATAACATACACATGGATTACAGATACTCACTCACTTTAACATAATATACCTACATACACTAACATAATTATAGTCTTATTTAGTCTCCCATAGGGTTGATTTCGATTATCTACAGGCACTTTTTAAAATACTTGGGTAGTTGTCTGAGTAAGAAATAAGACTCTTACGACTCATAAACATATTAACGTGTTCAGTTGCTGTTTCTAACAAGATATTTATTTATTTATTTATTTATTTATGTACACACATTCAACACAGAGGACAATCCATATATAAAAACAGAGTACATAGACCCCACATATTCCAACTGGAATTTATATCTGTGGGCCTGTGGCAGGAAAAGAAATGACAACACCGAGACACATAGTGTGTTACACAAACAAGATAAAAATCAATTAATAAAAAAGAAGTAATAATACCGAAGAAACCAATAGAAATAATAATAAACGATAAAACAAATCAATATAATACACTTATAATACATTATATAAATATAGACAAACAAATCTATATTTCAGGAGGAAAGATAATGTTCTCTCACTTGTCTCTTAAAGATAGAGATTGACTCTGTTGCTGTTCGTAGAAAACTGGCGATTTGACACTCTTTTCAAACCTCTTTTCGATGTCATAGTTGAATCGAGAGCCTTTGTTTAATAAAAATTTGAAAGCGACTAATAAATCTATTGTATTTCTTTTCCCAGGATGGCAAGCTATCACAAAAAGAATTCGTGAAGTTAGGAAAAGAGTTCTTCTGCACAGAAGACGAGAAGAAAGTGTCCAAAATGTTCTGGGGACCACTAATCCACTAAGTCATAGGAATATCGTCTTTAATGCATAGGAATAAGAGTCATGATTGACTGCAGTTATTTTGTTAGGTTTTTTAATTGTAATTTTAATGTGTATGTGTGTAAAATTACCTATTTTCATTATTTTTTTTTATTCTGTGTTACATATCGCTGTGAAGGCAACTATTAATGATGTTGGAAATAGTATGTGCAGTTCTGCCTACCCCTTAACGGATAAAAGGCACGATATAATGTTTTAAAATACAATTTTATATGACTAATAACGTTTACCTATTTTTTAAACCGCCTTCTTCGATATTTGACTGTTAAATACATTTCGAGTTTTTATACCTAAGCTCTTATGCTTACCTAGTTTTAAGTTATTAATTATAGTTATGGTCTTATGACGCTAAATATTAATTAATTAGTCATTTCCACTACGCAAAACATTCATATAGGATGTATAAAATTACAACAATGAACTGTACTGCAATCTCAATAAATATTTTGAAATTATTGCTTTTTTTATTATTACCTAATTTGATATAAATACAACAATACATAGCACCATTTTGACTGGGCTCGCTGCCATCGCAGCGGTACGTCCCCTCTTTGAGGAGTGGCTTGAGAGACGCTACGGCGTCCTCACCTACCGCCTGACGCAGGTCCTCACCGGACATGGGAGTTTCGGGAGGTACCTGTGTCTGATGGGGCGGGAGGAAACGCCCGGGTGTCATCACTGCGAGGACCGCCCTGAGGACACGGTGGAACACACGGTGGGAGAATGCCCTGCGTGGGCTGAGCACCGCCGTGTCCTCAGGGAAGTGATCGGCGATGGCGACCTCTCGCGTCCGGGCCTAGTGCAGGCCATGATGCGGAGCGAGGGGGACTGGGATGCCGTCTCCTCCTTTTGCGAAGCAGTCATGCTAGCTAAGGAGGAGGCGGGACGCGTCCTCGCAACCCAGCCATCGCGAAGGACACACCGGGCGTCGGGGATCGCGAGACGATCTCCGGCCACCGTAAGCGCGGGCCTGCGGACGGCGAGCATGGGTGGCTCCCCGTCCGACCAGAACCAGACCCGAGCGTACGGCGCCGAGCGTTCCGCGCGCGCCTCAAAGAGCCATCAGACCACCACAGATGGGGCCCAATAGGGCCGATGCCGATTCGGAGTCGCGGAGAACCTAACGGGTAACCGGGGCTCCGGCTCGACGTGCAGGAGAAGGAACGGGGTGGTTTTTAGTCAGTAAGAGTCTGACACTCCCTCCCGCCTCACCCAGGCGGGAGCAGTCATTCGATGATTTTCCCCCTTAAAAAAAAAGCACCGTTTTGACTTTCTTTTAGGTATTGTGACACATGCTATAATATAGTATGCTAATACCTCTATATATATTTTTTTTATATTTAATGGGCCGACGTTTGACCACTATCTCGCCTGGCGGTAAACGGTCTACGATAGTCCACTTCGACCCATAAGCAACCTATTCACTCGGGCCTTGAATACTCCCAGGTTATATATCCCCTTCAAGAAATACAGACTCTGGCAAAGAATTCCACTACTGAGCAGTACGCACAAGGAAGCTTGATGCGAAGCGCTTCGTGCGTGTGGGTGGGACATCTACCATGAATCGGTCACGCTTCGCCGATTGTCTTGTGGTGGTACAAAGGAGTAGGGGGAATCAAGTTGTGCAATGCCCCCGCACACTCACCGAAACGTATCTATTGAGCATGCTCTAATCAAAGAGTATAAGTTTTTTTTTTTATGGGGGGAAAATCATCGAATGACTACTCCCGCCTGGGTGAGGCGGGAGGGAGTGTCAGACTTTTACTGACTAAAAACCACCCCGTTCCTTCTCCTGCACGTCGAGCCGGAGCCCCGGTTACCCGTTAGGTTCTCCGCGACGCTTAATGGAGCCTATCGTATTTTTGCTCACCAATACCGCTAGTGTGAACTTCTCGTTCTTCGTCCAACAGGTAATAGGGTAGTAGACAGTGGATGAAAATTATAAATGTAATTAGTCCGTCAGTTAGATTGAACTAAATTGTATTGAGTTTAGCTTTGTATTCCGTACTCTGAATGCTATTCAACAGCTACGATTTTTTTTAAGGGGGAAAATAAAATCATCGAATGACTGCTCCCGCCTGGGTGAGGCGGGAGGGAGTGTCAGACTCTTACTGACTAAAAACCACCCCGACTTCTCCTGCACGTCGAGCCGGAGCCCCGGTTACCCGTTAGGTTCTCCGCGACGCTCAATGGAGCCTATCGTATTTTTGCTCACCAATACCGCTAGTGTGAACTTCTCGTTCTTCGTCTAACAGGTAATAGGGTAGTAGACAGGGTATAAAAATGTAATTAGTCCGTCAGTTTGATAATGAAAAAATATAGACACGTATTTTTTTCATTTTGTCGTAAAACAAAACAATGCTTAGATATAACGGAGTCAGGTTTAGGAGTGGGAGGTCGTTACGTCACGCTATCCTATAAAATTGCAGTAAATCGTGACGTCACTCACACAATATTTCAAATCAAGTAAGAAAAGAAAAAATACGTTTCTAATGTTTGAAAATAATCTACCAGACGGATATTAAAATAAAATTTAGGATACTACCCTATTAGCTAGTGTAAAACCATAGGACGTTCAATATTCGAGAGCTGCTGTGATTGGAAAAAAAATCCTACTTACATTTGCACCATCTGGGGGTTTACTTCTGAATCCAATTCCGATCGATCGACATTGGTAGGTACTCTTGAGTTGCAACACTAGCGCCTATTGCATCTGTGGATATTGAATGAACTAAATGGTATTGACTTTAGCTTTGAATTCCGTACTCTGAATGCTATTTAACAGCTACGATTTTTTTAAGGGGGAAAATTAAATCATACGTAAAATCACCCCAATACTTCTCCCGCCCGGGTAAGGCGAGAGCCCCGTTCCTACTCCTGCGCTTCGAGCCGCTAACCCGTTAGGTTCTCCGCGACCCATCACGAGTATAGTCGACAATACCTACTTACGATGCAACGTTGCTTTGCTGGTGCCGTCGCCTCGACTACCCCTCGAGAGTACTGCCGTTGGCTTTTTTATATTGACGTTTTAAAATATATCATACGACATACAATTTAAAGCTCATATTTAAATGACAACTTAATTGTTGGGTGGGAGGCATGCTTATTAGATGTACGATGAATAAGCTGTATACGACTGCAACAAATTGGACAATACTTATTGAATATAATTTATGTACTCATTTTACAAAGCGTCCACACCATTTTTTCTAGAACTCACTTGAAATACTAGTTTCTAACAGCTTCACCCGCATTCTCAATGTGTTAATTTTTAATTGTTTTGTACATAATGGAACACGTTATTATGATGAAAATTAAGACAACACCTAGGCATCTGTATCTTCAATTAGCTTAATAATGACTATCGTCTACTTATTACCTTTCACTATGTTTAAAAATACAATATATGAGACGTTGTACTCTGACGTCATAGTACGGCTAATATATTGTTAATATTGTATGGAAAGTGCTAAAGAAAACTTTAGATGCATATAATTCGTTCGGCTAGTTTTGATTGTACGAAAACACCAAGTAAAATTTCAATTCGTAATATCGAGGGCTTCATAGTTACACATTTTCTAAAAATGTGAACATTCTCCATTTCTGCCTCGTTGGCCGACTGGTCGTAAGTGCGACAACCGGGCAAGGGGCCTCGGGTTCGATTCAAAGTATTACTGGGTTTTAAAAAAAAATTCTCTATAGTAGCACTGAGTCTAGAATTGTGCTCGATATATGGCAATAGGCTCACCCCCTATTATATGGGACTCATAACATAAATAGTGAAAAGTAGGAATTACATAGTACAGTGGCATTAAGTGCCGAAATGTGCACCTTTACCTACCCCTTCGGGGATAAAAGGCGTGATGTTATATATCTTAATTTTTGTGTGTTTCATTCGCACAATCTTTTACATTTATTAAGTCAGTAGTAAGATAATTTTACAAGTTTGACATAAAACATCGAATAATTTGCAAAAAATTAATAAACAATTTATTAAAAAAAAACTTTTTATTTCAACACAAGTTCATATTTTACACCACAATGAAGAAAAAAATATTAACATCAATTTTTCATTTGGGGCAGATATGCATTGTATACAAAACAAAAAATATAGAATCGAATCGAGACTCCTTCTTAGAAGACTGTTAATAAAGGAGATGTCTAAATTCAGTACAATTGACTAAACAAAATGAAAAACATACCTAATTATTATTAATAATAATACTAAACTAAATAATTTAAACAATACTCAGTTGATCTTTCAGTAGTTTCGTCTCTTCCATGAGCGTTTTTATTTGACTGGTCCTGAAAGAGATAAAAAAATTTAAGTCTATAAATACTATTCTACTTAGGTTTCAGGTATAATTGTCAGCTCTCTTGTACACGGGTACACATCGAGCTTTACATAACCAGTATAAACTGAACGATAATTGTTCGGAAAGATGATGCGACGCGACACCAGGATAAACAGGTTTTGTATAGATCGATGTGTGGCCGTGTGTACGTGCAACATTCGAAAATTAAGGCGATTGAATAATATTATATATGATAGGGATGATGACAGGGTATGAAAATTAAAAAACTAATTAGTCCGCCAGTTGGGTAATGAAAAAATATTAGGTACGTATTTTTTTATTTTGTCGTATACTTAGATAAAATTAATCAAAATTTAGAAGTTGGACCTAAATTGGCATTTCTACGTATAAAACAATATATCGAAGATAGTATTTGTTTCTGTAAGGAAATAAAAAATACGAGTCTAATATTACAAAATAATCTACCAAACGGATCGGTGACCGCAACCTATTGTTCTATCATTGTGCCTATAATGACGGTACTCGACGAGATTAAAATAAAAATTTATCATCTACCCTATTATGGGTAATTTTTTTCTAAGACCCCACACACGGATTTTCTCCTGTATCGTGGGTGCGTCTACAAACACACAAGTTCACATACACATGACACCCAGACCCGGAACAACAATCTGTGGATCACACAGTGTTGTTCCGTGCGGAAATCGAACCCACCCTGTACGGCAGCCGGCATGCTGTCAAAAAAATTGACCCATGACCAACTTCTCAATTCCCGAAAGCTTTACACACTAGTGACTTCTCTAGTGTCATGGGTGTCTAGGGCAGCGACGATTGTTTCGTGATATTTCATACATAAAAATTGTTGATTCAAAATGAGTAAAGGTAAAACAACTCACTGTTGTTGTAGAATACTGGAGATTGTATTGCTGTGTGATTGACCCAGAGCTATGTCCTTCTTCTTATACTCCGACTCCCATTTCTCCATCTAAAATTAAGATTATCAATTGTAATATTATTTTACTAACAAATAAAAGTTCTGGTGAAATTAGTTATATAGTGGAAGTAAGAAATCACACATTTTTGATTGCTTGGAATTGGGTAGGATTTTAGAATACATTTAACATAGGACGACAGAATGGCGACGAAATTTTGGAAATATTAATCAAGATTTTTCAAAATATAATAAAATGATACCGTGAGAATCGTTGAAAGCAGTTGGATTAGTGATGTGTAAAGTAGACAAGTATGGTAGGAAAAGGACGTGGACTATACTCAAATGTGCATGAATTTGGGCTGAAATGAATGATGTGTCAGAGGTATTTAATTATTCAAGTGTCTTATGCACGGCAAATGTGCATAGTTACGGAGGATTTCTCTTCAACACTTATGTACTGACAGTCAAGGATTAATTATAGAAGTACCTCCTGCGCCCTGTAGGCGGCGTGTGCCTTGAGTTGCGCGACGTGTCCCCGCAGCGTGTCCCCGCGGCGCGCGTGATAATTATAGATATAGAAGTACCTCCTGCGCCCTGTAGGCGGCGTGTGCCTTGAGTTGCGCGACGTGTCCCCGCAGCGTGTCCCCGCGGCGCGCGTGATAATTATAGATATAGAAGTACCTCCTGCGCCCTGTAGGCGGCGTGTGCCTTGAGTTGCGCGACGTGTCCCCGCAGCGTGTCCCCGCGGCGCGCGTGATAATTATAGATATAGAAGTACCTCCTGCGCCCTGTAGGCGGCGTGTGCCTTGAGTTGCGCGACGTGTCCCCGCAGCGTGTCCCCGCGGCGCGCGTGATAATTATAGATATAGAAGTACCTCCTGCGCCCTGTAGGCGGCGTGTGCCTTGAGTTGCGCGACGTGTCCCCGCAGCGTGTCCCCGCGGCGCGCGTGATAATTATAGATATAGAAGTACCTCCTGCGCCCTGTAGGCGGCGTGTGCCTTGAGTTGCGCGACGTGTCCCCGCAGCGTGTCCCCGCGGCGCGCGTGATAATTATAGATATAGAAGTACCTCCTGCGCCCTGTAGGCGGCGTGTGCCTTGAGTTGCGCGACGTGTCCCCGCAGCGTGTCCCCGCGGCGCGCGTGATAATTATAGATATAGAAGTACCTCCTGCGCCCTGTAGGCGGCGTGTGCCTTGAGTTGCGCGACGTGTCCCCGCAGCGTGTCCCCGCGGCGCGCGTGATAATTATAGATATAGAAGTACCTCCTGCGCCCTGTAGGCGGCGTGTGCCTTGAGTTGCGCGACGTGTCCCCGCAGCGTGTCCCCGCGGCGCGCGTGATAATTATAGATATAGAAGTACCTCCTGCGCCCTGTAGGCGGCGTATGCCTTGAGTTGCGCGACGTGTCCCCGCAGCGTGTCCCCGCGGCGCGCGTGATAATTATAGATATAGAAGTACCTCCTGCGCCCTGTAGGCGGCGTGTGCCTTGAGTTGCGCGACGTGTCCCCGCAGCGTGTCCCCGCGGCGCGCGTGATAATTATAGATATAGAAGTACCTCCTGCGCCCTGTAGGCGGCGTGTGCCTTGAGTTGCGCGACGTGTCCCCGCAGCGTGTCCCCGCGGCGCGCGTGATAATTATAGATATAGAAGTACCTCCTGCGCCCTGTAGGCGGCGTGTGCCTTGAGTTGCGCGACGTGTCCCCGCAGCGTGTCCCCGCGGCGCGCGTGTTGCTGTAGCTCCGCGAGCAGCGCGCGCTCGGCCGGACAGGGCCCGGCCGCCGCACGGCCCGCGCGGACCACGGCGCTGCATCTGTACATAAATAAAAAAAATAAAAAAAATGCCTTATATTTCTTACTAGTTTCCAAAAAATTTAACGATATAAAAGATTGGTATAAATAATAAAAAAAATCGGTGTTGCGTAATAAGATTTCCTTTGCATTACATCCTTCTTGGTTTACGTTACATTACCGTAGTAAGAACCCATGGCTTTAATTGAAGATGAAGGCCTCCTTTAGTGCTTTCCATTTGTACTTGTTTTTGGCGATATCCATCCAATGTTTGCCAGCCACTTGGATTATGTCGTCTGCCCACCGCGCGTATGGTCTGCCTCTTTTCCTCGTGCCTGCCGGGCCTGACCAAGATGTTAGGAGGACCACCGGTTATCTGCATACCTAGCTATGTGGCCCGACGCCATTTTAGTTTCATCGAGTGTCCCAACGCGTCTGTGATCTTGGTTTTTTCCATATGGTTTTGTGAGATATCATTTGGATCTTGTCTGATGTTAAGGATGCTTCTTTCCATGCTTCTTTGACATGGTTATTTTTCTTTTTTTGATTTGGGAAAATCATCCAATGACTTCTCTTGAGGGAGTGTCAGACTCTTTCTGACTAAAAACCACCCCGTTCCTACTTCTGCACTTCGAGCCGGAGCCCCGGCAACCCGTTAAGTCTTCCGCGGCTCCGTATCGGCATCAGCCCTGTTGGGCCCCATCTGTGGTGGTCTGATGGCTCCTTGAGGCGCGCGCGGACCGCTCGGCGCCGTACGCTCGGGTCTGGTTCTGGTCGGACGGCGAGTCACCCATGCTCGCCGTCCGCAGGCCCGTGCTTACGGTGGCCGGAGATCGTCTCGCGATCCCCGACGCCTGGAGTGTCTCTCGCGACGGCCGGGTCATGAGGAGGTTCATTCCCTCACGCGCTCCGCCTCCTCCTTAGCTAGCATGACTGCTTCGCAGAAGGAGGAGACGGCATCCCAGTCCCCCTCGCTCCGTACCATGGTCTAAACCAGAGCCGGACGCGAGAGGTCGCCATCGCCGATCACATTCCTGAGGACACGACGGTGCTCAGCCCACGCAGGGCATTCTGCTACAGTGTGTTCCACCGTGTCCTTAGGGCAGTCTTCGCAGTGATGACTACCGCCTACCAGCCGCGGGTACTGGGTTCGATTTCGGCTTCTCTTTTCAATATTTTCACGTACTTAATTTAGTAGGTATTACGTCTCACGGTAGTTATTATACAAGCAATAAAAAAAAATTTGGACAGAATAAAAAGTAAATCGATATACCAATACCACATACCTGTATTTCAGATCATCCTGGTGTTTCTCAGCCAACATGCACTTTTCCTTGAGGACCGTCGACTGTAGCTGTACTTCATCTATTTCCTTCTGAAATGTTATAAAAAATCATTAGTACATTTCCGTCCTAGGGATAATAGCATAATCACAGGGTTTAGTTTTCATAGTTTTCTTCAGTTTAGTTCTTTAACAAGGTATTCTAGTACTTTTATGACTGTTTGTAGGTGAATAAAAACCTTCGATAGTAATAAGGCGTATAATCAACGATTGGTTTACAAAATTAATATTTTTGGCGATATATCGTGTGCGCGAATGTCGAGCGAGTTTGAAAGTGAAAGTGGCGCGGCACGCGGAGGAATTCGGAACTAAAATCGTGACGTCATCTCGTAGTAGTGGGCTCGCTGGACACGCAGGTACATGTTCAATTGGTAATGATGCGTAGACAATGACCTTTACAAAGAAGTTCAGTAGTCTGTCTGTCTTTGTCGTATCTAAAATATTTTTCGACTTCAAGTGGTAAGCCATAGGGCCCTCTACTTATTTGGTGTTGACGAAGGGGACTGTCAGAGAGTCTTACCGACTAACCAGTACAAGAACAACAATGTACTGGTAGTCTCGTGTACGCTGGGCTCACTGCCATTGCAGCGGTACGTCCCCTCTTTGAGGAGTGGCTTGAGAGACGCTACGGCGTCCTCACCTACCGCCTGACGCAGGTCCTCACCGGACATGGGAGTTTCGGGAGGTACCTGTGTCTGATGGGGCGGGAGGAAACGCCCGGGTGTCATCACTGCGAGGACCGCCCTGAGGACACGGTGGAACACACGGTGGGAGAATGCCCTGCGTGGGCTGAGCACCGCCGTGTCCTCAGGGAAGTGATCGGCGATGGCGACCTCTCGCGTCCGGGCCTAGTGCAGGCCATGATACGGAGCGAGGGGGACTGGGATGCCGTCTCCTCCTTTTGCGAAGCAGTCATGCTAGCTAAGGAGGAGGCGGGACGCGTCCTCGCAACCCAGCCATCGCGAAGGACACACCGGGCGTCGGGGATAGCGAGACGATCTCCGGCCACCGTAAGCGCGGGCCTGCGGACGGCGAGCATGGGTGGCTCCCCGTCCGACCAGAACCAGACCCGAGCGTACGGCGCCGAGCGTTCCGCGCGCGCCTCAAAGAGCCATCAGACCACCACAGATGGGGCCCAATAGGGCCGATGCCGATTCGGAGTCGCGGATAACCTAACGGGTAACCGGGGCTCCGGCTCGACGTGCAGGAGAAGGAACGGGGTGGTTTTTAGTCAGTAAGAGTCTGACACTCCCTCCCGCCTCACCCAGGCGGGAGCAGTCATTCGATGATTTTCCCCCTTAAAAAAAAAGCACCATTTTGACTTTCTTTTAGGTATTGTGACACATGCTATAATATAGTATGCTAATACCTCTATATATATTTTTTATATTTAATGGGCCGACGTTTGACCACTATCTCGCCTGGCGGTAAACGGTCTACGATAGTCCACTTCGACCCATAAGCAACCTATTCACTCGGGCCTTGAATACTCCCAGGTTATATATCCCCTTCAAGAAATACAGACTCTGGCAAAGAATTCCACTACTGAGCAGTACGCACAAGGAAGCTTGATGCGAAGCGCTTCGTGCGTGTGGGTGGGACATCTACCATGAATCGGTCACGCTTCGCCGATTGTCTTGTGGTGGTACAAAGGAGTAGGGGGAATCAAGTTGTGCAATGCCCCCGCACACTCACCGAAACGTATCTATTGAGCATGCTCTAATCAAAGAGTATAAGTTTTTTTTTTTATGGGGGGAAAATCATCGAATGACTACTCCCGCCTGGGTGAGGCGGGAGGGAGTGTCAGACTTTTACTGACTAAAAACCACCCCGTTCCTTCTCCTGCACGTCGAGCCGGAGCCCCGGTTACCCGTTAGGTTCTCCGCGACGCTTAATGGAGCCTATCGTATTTTTGCTCACCAATACCGCTAGTGTGAACTTCTCGTTCTTCGTCCAACAGGTAATAGGGTAGTAGACAGTGGATGAAAATTATAAATGTAATTAGTCCGTCAGTTAGATTGAACTAAATTGTATTGAGTTTAGCTTTGTATTCCGTACTCTGAATGCTATTCAACAGCTACGATTTTTTTTAAGGGGGAAAATAAAATCATCGAATGACTGCTCCCGCCTGGGTGAGGCGGGAGGGAGTGTCAGACTCTTACTGACTAAAAACCACCCCGACTTCTCCTGCACGTCGAGCCGGAGCCCCGGTTACCCGTTAGGTTCTCCGCGACGCTCAATGGAGCCTATCGTATTTTTGCTCACCAATACCGCTAGTGTGAACTTCTCGTTCTTCGTCTAACAGGTAATAGGGTAGTAGACAGGGTATAAAAATGTAATTAGTCCGTCAGTTTGATAATGAAAAAATATAGACACGTATTTTTTTCATTTTGTCGTAAAACAAAACAATGCTTAGATATAACGGAGTCAGGTTTAGGAGTGGGAGGTCGTTACGTCACGCTATCCTATAAAATTGCAGTAAATCGTGACGTCACTCACACAATATTTCAAATCAAGTAAGAAAAGAAAAAATACGTTTCTAATGTTTGAAAATAATCTACCAGACGGATATTAAAATAAAATTTAGGATACTACCCTATTAGCTAGTGTAAAACCATAGGACGTTCAATATTCGAGAGCTGCTGTGATTGGAAAAAAAATCCTACTTACATTTGCACCATCTGGGGGTTTACTTCTGAATCCAATTCCGATCGATCGACATTGGTAGGTACTCTTGAGTTGCAACACTAGCGCCTATTGCATCTGTGGATATTGAATGAACTAAATGGTATTGACTTTAGCTTTGAATTCCGTACTCTGAATGCTATTTAACAGCTACGATTTTTTTAAGGGGGGAAAATTAAATCATACGTAAAATCACCCCAATACTTCTCCCGCCCGGGTAAGGCGAGAGCCCCGTTCCTACTCCTGCGCTTCGAGCCGCTAACCCGTTAGGTTCTCCGCGACCCATCACGAGTATAGTCGACAATACCTACTTACGATGCAACGTTGCTTTGCTGGTGCCGTCGCCTCGACTACCCCTCGAGAGTACTGCCGTTGGCTTTTTTATATTGACGTTTTAAAATATATCATACGACATACAATTTAAAGCTCATATTTAAATGACAACTTAATTGTTGGGTGGGAGGCATGCTTATTAGATGTACGATGAATAAGCTGTATACGACTGCAACAAATTGGACAATACTTATTGAATATAATTTATGTACTCATTTTACAAAGCGTCCACACCATTTTTTCTAGAACTCACTTGAAATACTAGTTTCTAACAGCTTCACCCGCATTCTCAATGTGTTAATTTTTAATTGTTTTGTACATAATGGAACACGTTATTATGATGAAAATTAAGACAACACCTAGGCATCTGTATCTTCAATTAGCTTAATAATGACTATCGTCTACTTATTACCTTTCACTATGTTTAAAAATACAATATATGAGACGTTGTACTCTGACGTCATAGTACGGCTAATATATTGTTAATATTGTATGGAAAGTGCTAAAGAAAACTTTAGATGCATATAATTCGTTCGGCTAGTTTTGATTGTACGAAAACACCAAGTAAAATTTCAATTCGTAATATCGAGGGCTTCATAGTTACACATTTTCTAAAAATGTGAACATTCTCCATTTCTGCCTCGTTGGCCGACTGGTCGTAAGTGCGACAACCGGGCAAGGGGCCTCGGGTTCGATTCAAAGTATTACTGGGTTTTAAAAAAAATTCTCTATAGTAGCACTGAGTCTAGAATTGTGCTCGATATATGGCAATAGGCTCACCCCCTATTATATGGGACTCATAACATAAATAGTGAAAAGTAGGAATTACATAGTACAGTGGCATTAAGTGCCGAAATGTGCACCTTTACCTACCCCTTCGGGGATAAAAGGCGTGATGTTATATATCTTAATTTTTGTGTGTTTCATTCGCACAATCTTTTACATTTATTAAGTCAGTAGTAAGATAATTTTACAAGTTTGACATAAAACATCGAATAATTTGCAAAAAATTAATAAACAATTTATTAAAAAAAAACTTTTTATTTCAACACAAGTTCATATTTTACACCACAATGAAGAAAAAAATATTAACATCAATTTTTCATTTGGGGCAGATATGCATTGTATACAAAACAAAAAATATAGAATCGAATCGAGACTCCTTCTTAGAAGACTGTTAATAAAGGAGATGTCTAAATTCAGTACAATTGACTAAACAAAATGAAAAACATACCTAATTATTATTAATAATAATACTAAACTAAATAATTTAAACAATACTCAGTTGATCTTTCAGTAGTTTCGTCTCTTCCATGAGCGTTTTTATTTGACTGGTCCTGAAAGAGATAAAAAAATTTAAGTCTATAAATACTATTCTACTTAGGTTTCAGGTATAATTGTCAGCTCTCTTGTACACGGGTACACATCGAGCTTTACATAACCAGTATAAACTGAACGATAATTGTTCGGAAAGATGATGCGACGCGACACCAGGATAAACAGGTTTTGTATAGATCGATGTGTGGCCGTGTGTACGTGCAACATTCGAAAATTAAGGCGATTGAATAATATTATATATGATAGGGATGATGACAGGGTATGAAAATTAAAAAACTAATTAGTCCGCCAGTTGGGTAATGAAAAAATATTAGGTACGTATTTTTTTATTTTGTCGTATACTTAGATAAAATTAATCAAAATTTAGAAGTTGGACCTAAATTGGCATTTCTACGTATAAAACAATATATCGAAGATAGTATTTGTTTCTGTAAGGAAATAAAAAATACGAGTCTAATATTACAAAATAATCTACCAAACGGATCGGTGACCGCAACCTATTGTTCTATCATTGTGCCTATAATGACGGTACTCGACGAGATTAAAATAAAAATTTATCATCTACCCTATTATGGGTAATTTTTTTCTAAGACCCCACACACGGATTTTCTCCTGTATCGTGGGTGCGTCTACAAACACACAAGTTCACATACACATGACACCCAGACCCGGAACAACAATCTGTGGATCACACAGTGTTGTTCCGTGCGGGAATCGAACCCACCCTGTACGGCAGCCGGCATGCTGTCAAAAAAATTGACCCATGACCAACTTCTCAATTCCCGAAAGCTTTACACACTAGTGACTTCTCTAGTGTCATGGGTGTCTAGGGCAGCGACGATTGTTTCGTGATATTTCATACATAAAAATTGTTGATTCAAAATGAGTAAAGGTAAAACAACTCACTGTTGTTGTAGAATACTGGAGATTGTATTGCTGTGTGATTGACCCAGAGCTATGTCCTTCTTCTTATACTCCGACTCCCATTTCTCCATCTAAAATTAAGATTATCAATTGTAATATTATTTTACTAACAAATAAAAGTTCTGGTGAAATTAGTTATATAGTGGAAGTAAGAAATCACACATTTTTGATTGCTTGGAATTGGGTAGGATTTTAGAATACATTTAACATAGGACGACAGAATGGCGACGAAATTTTGGAAATATTAATCAAGATTTTTCAAAATATAATAAAATGATACCGTGAGAATCGTTGAAAGCAGTTGGATTAGTGATGTGTAAAGTAGACAAGTATGGTAGGAAAAGGACGTGGACTATACTCAAATGTGCATGAATTTGGGCTGAAATGAATGATGTGTCAGAGGTATTTAATTATTCAAGTGTCTTATGCACGGCAAATGTGCATAGTTACGGAGGATTTCTCTTCAACACTTATGTACTGACAGTCAAGGATTAATTATAGAAGTACCTCCTGCGCCCTGTAGGCGGCGTGTGCCTTGAGTTGCGCGACGTGTCCCCGCAGCGTGTCCCCGCGGCGCGCGTGATAATTATAGATATAGAAGTACCTCCTGCGCCCTGTAGGCGGCGTGTGCCTTGAGTTGCGCGACGTGTCCCCGCAGCGTGTCCCCGCGGCGCGCGTGATAATTATAGATATAGAAGTACCTCCTGCGCCCTGTAGGCGGCGTGTGCCTTGAGTTGCGCGACGTGTCCCCGCAGCGTGTCCCCGCGGCGCGCGTGATAATTATAGATATAGAAGTACCTCCTGCGCCCTGTAGGCGGCGTGTGCCTTGAGTTGCGCGACGTGTCCCCGCAGCGTGTCCCCGCGGCGCGCGTGATAATTATAGATATAGAAGTACCTCCTGCGCCCTGTAGGCGGCGTGTGCCTTGAGTTGCGCGACGTGTCCCCGCAGCGTGTCCCCGCGGCGCGCGTGATAATTATAGATATAGAAGTACCTCCTGCGCCCTGTAGGCGGCGTGTGCCTTGAGTTGCGCGACGTGTCCCCGCAGCGTGTCCCCGCGGCGCGCGTGATAATTATAGATATAGAAGTACCTCCTGCGCCCTGTAGGCGGCGTGTGCCTTGAGTTGCGCGACGTGTCCCCGCAGCGTGTCCCCGCGGCGCGCGTGATAATTATAGATATAGAAGTACCTCCTGCGCCCTGTAGGCGGCGTGTGCCTTGAGTTGCGCGACGTGTCCCCGCAGCGTGTCCCCGCGGCGCGCGTGATAATTATAGATATAGAAGTACCTCCTGCGCCCTGTAGGCGGCGTGTGCCTTGAGTTGCGCGACGTGTCCCCGCAGCGTGTCCCCGCGGCGCGCGTGATAATTATAGATATAGAAGTACCTCCTGCGCCCTGTAGGCGGCGTGTGCCTTGAGTTGCGCGACGTGTCCCCGCAGCGTGTCCCCGCGGCGCGCGTGATAATTATAGATATAGAAGTACCTCCTGCGCCCTGTAGGCGGCGTGTGCCTTGAGTTGCGCGACGTGTCCCCGCAGCGTGTCCCCGCGGCGCGCGTGATAATTATAGATATAGAAGTACCTCCTGCGCCCTGTAGGCGGCGTGTGCCTTGAGTTGCGCGACGTGTCCCCGCAGCGTGTCCCCGCGGCGCGCGTGATAATTATAGATATAGAAGTACCTCCTGCGCCCTGTAGGCGGCGTGTGCCTTGAGTTGCGCGACGTGTCCCCGCAGCGTGTCCCCGCGGCGCGCGTGTTGCTGTAGCTCCGCGAGCAGCGCGCGCTCGGCCGGACAGGGCCCGGCCGCCGCACGGCCCGCGCGGACCACGGCGCTGCATCTGTACATAAATAAAAAAAATAAAAAAAATGCCTTATATTTCTTACTAGTTTCCAAAAAATTTAACGATATAAAAGATTGGTATAAATAATAAAAAAAATCGGTGTTGCGTAATAAGATTTCCTTTGCATTACATCCTTCTTGGTTTACGTTACATTACCGTAGTAAGAACCCATGGCTTTAATTGAAGATGAAGGCCTCCTTTAGTGCTTTCCATTTGTACTTGTTTTTGGCGATATCCATCCAATGTTTGCCAGCCACTTGGATTATGTCGTCTGCCCACCGCGCGTATGGTCTGCCTCTTTTCCTCGTGCCTGCCGGGCCTGACCAAGATGTTAGGAGGACCACCGGTTATCTGCATACCTAGCTATGTGGCCCGACGCCATTTTAGTTTCATCGAGTGTCCCAACGCGTCTGTGATCTTGGTTTTTTCCATATGGTTTTGTGAGATATCATTTGGATCTTGTCTGATGTTAAGGATGCTTCTTTCCATGCTTCTTTGACATGGTTATTTTTCTTTTTTTGATTTGGGAAAATCATCCAATGACTTCTCTTGAGGGAGTGTCAGACTCTTTCTGACTAAAAACCACCCCGTTCCTACTTCTGCACTTCGAGCCGGAGCCCCGGCAACCCGTTAAGTCTTCCGCGGCTCCGTATCGGCATCAGCCCTGTTGGGCCCCATCTGTGGTGGTCTGATGGCTCCTTGAGGCGCGCGCGGACCGCTCGGCGCCGTACGCTCGGGTCTGGTTCTGGTCGGACGGCGAGTCACCCATGCTCGCCGTCCGCAGGCCCGTGCTTACGGTGGCCGGAGATCGTCTCGCGATCCCCGACGCCTGGAGTGTCTCTCGCGACGGCCGGGTCATGAGGAGGTTCATTCCCTCACGCGCTCCGCCTCCTCCTTAGCTAGCATGACTGCTTCGCAGAAGGAGGAGACGGCATCCCAGTCCCCCTCGCTCCGTACCATGGTCTAAACCAGAGCCGGACGCGAGAGGTCGCCATCGCCGATCACATTCCTGAGGACACGACGGTGCTCAGCCCACGCAGGGCATTCTGCTACAGTGTGTTCCACCGTGTCCTTAGGGCAGTCTTCGCAGTGATGACTACCGCCTACCAGCCGCGGGTACTGGGTTCGATTTCGGCTTCTCTTTTCAATATTTTCACGTACTTAATTTAGTAGGTATTACGTCTCACGGTAGTTATTATACAAGCAATAAAAAAAAATTTGGACAGAATAAAAAGTAAATCGATATACCAATACCACATACCTGTATTTCAGATCATCCTGGTGTTTCTCAGCCAACATGCACTTTTCCTTGAGGACCGTCGACTGTAGCTGTACTTCATCTATTTCCTTCTGAAATGTTATAAAAAATCATTAGTACATTTCCGTCCTAGGGATAATAGCATAATCACAGGGTTTAGTTTTCATAGTTTTCTTCAGTTTAGTTCTTTAACAAGGTATTCTAGTACTTTTATGACTGTTTGTAGGTGAATAAAAACCTTCGATAGTAATAAGGCGTATAATCAACGATTGGTTTACAAAATTAATATTTTTGGCGATATATCGTGTGCGCGAATGTCGAGCGAGTTTGAAAGTGAAAGTGGCGCGGCACGCGGAGGAATTCGGAACTAAAATCGTGACGTCATCTCGTAGTAGTGGGCTCGCTGGACACGCAGGTACATGTTCAATTGGTAATGATGCGTAGACAATGACCTTTACAAAGAAGTTCAGTAGTCTGTCTGTCTTTGTCGTATCTAAAATATTTTTCGACTTCAAGTGGTAAGCCATAGGGCCCTCTACTTATTTGGTGTTGACGAAGGGGACTGTCAGAGAGTCTTACCGACTAACCAGTACAAGAACAACAATGTACTGGTAGTCTCGTGTACGCTGGGCTCACTGCCATTGCAGCGGTACGTCCCCTCTTTGAGGAGTGGCTTGAGAGACGCTACGGCGTCCTCACCTACCGCCTGACGCAGGTCCTCACCGGACATGGGAGTTTCGGGAGGTACCTGTGTCTGATGGGGCGGGAGGAAACGCCCGGGTGTCATCACTGCGAGGACCGCCCTGAGGACACGGTGGAACACACGGTGGGAGAATGCCCTGCGTGGGCTGAGCACCGCCGTGTCCTCAGGGAAGTGATCGGCGATGGCGACCTCTCGCGTCCGGGCCTAGTGCAGGCCATGATACGGAGCGAGGGGGACTGGGATGCCGTCTCCTCCTTTTGCGAAGCAGTCATGCTAGCTAAGGAGGAGGCGGGACGCGTCCTCGCAACCCAGCCATCGCGAAGGACACACCGGGCGTCGGGGATAGCGAGACGATCTCCGGCCACCGTAAGCGCGGGCCTGCGGACGGCGAGCATGGGTGGCTCCCCGTCCGACCAGAACCAGACCCGAGCGTACGGCGCCGAGCGTTCCGCGCGCGCCTCAAAGAGCCATCAGACCACCACAGATGGGGCCCAATAGGGCCGATGCCGATTCGGAGTCGCGGATAACCTAACGGGTAACCGGGGCTCCGGCTCGACGTGCAGGAGAAGGAACGGGGTGGTTTTTAGTCAGTAAGAGTCTGACACTCCCTCCCGCCTCACCCAGGCGGGAGCAGTCATTCGATGATTTTCCCCCTTAAAAAAAAAGCACCATTTTGACTTTCTTTTAGGTATTGTGACACATGCTATAATATAGTATGCTAATACCTCTATATATATTTTTTATATTTAATGGGCCGACGTTTGACCACTATCTCGCCTGGCGGTAAACGGTCTACGATAGTCCACTTCGACCCATAAGCAACCTATTCACTCGGGCCTTGAATACTCCCAGGTTATATATCCCCTTCAAGAAATACAGACTCTGGCAAAGAATTCCACTACTGAGCAGTACGCACAAGGAAGCTTGATGCGAAGCGCTTCGTGCGTGTGGGTGGGACATCTACCATGAATCGGTCACGCTTCGCCGATTGTCTTGTGGTGGTACAAAGGAGTAGGGGGAATCAAGTTGTGCAATGCCCCCGCACACTCACCGAAACGTATCTATTGAGCATGCTCTAATCAAAGAGTATAAGTTTTTTTTTTTATGGGGGGAAAATCATCGAATGACTACTCCCGCCTGGGTGAGGCGGGAGGGAGTGTCAGACTTTTACTGACTAAAAACCACCCCGTTCCTTCTCCTGCACGTCGAGCCGGAGCCCCGGTTACCCGTTAGGTTCTCCGCGACGCTTAATGGAGCCTATCGTATTTTTGCTCACCAATACCGCTAGTGTGAACTTCTCGTTCTTCGTCCAACAGGTAATAGGGTAGTAGACAGTGGATGAAAATTATAAATGTAATTAGTCCGTCAGTTAGATTGAACTAAATTGTATTGAGTTTAGCTTTGTATTCCGTACTCTGAATGCTATTCAACAGCTACGATTTTTTTTAAGGGGGAAAATAAAATCATCGAATGACTGCTCCCGCCTGGGTGAGGCGGGAGGGAGTGTCAGACTCTTACTGACTAAAAACCACCCCGACTTCTCCTGCACGTCGAGCCGGAGCCCCGGTTACCCGTTAGGTTCTCCGCGACGCTCAATGGAGCCTATCGTATTTTTGCTCACCAATACCGCTAGTGTGAACTTCTCGTTCTTCGTCTAACAGGTAATAGGGTAGTAGACAGGGTATAAAAATGTAATTAGTCCGTCAGTTTGATAATGAAAAAATATAGACACGTATTTTTTTCATTTTGTCGTAAAACAAAACAATGCTTAGATATAACGGAGTCAGGTTTAGGAGTGGGAGGTCGTTACGTCACGCTATCCTATAAAATTGCAGTAAATCGTGACGTCACTCACACAATATTTCAAATCAAGTAAGAAAAGAAAAAATACGTTTCTAATGTTTGAAAATAATCTACCAGACGGATATTAAAATAAAATTTAGGATACTACCCTATTAGCTAGTGTAAAACCATAGGACGTTCAATATTCGAGAGCTGCTGTGATTGGAAAAAAAATCCTACTTACATTTGCACCATCTGGGGGTTTACTTCTGAATCCAATTCCGATCGATCGACATTGGTAGGTACTCTTGAGTTGCAACACTAGCGCCTATTGCATCTGTGGATATTGAATGAACTAAATGGTATTGACTTTAGCTTTGAATTCCGTACTCTGAATGCTATTTAACAGCTACGATTTTTTTAAGGGGGAAAATTAAATCATACGTAAAATCACCCCAATACTTCTCCCGCCCGGGTAAGGCGAGAGCCCCGTTCCTACTCCTGCGCTTCGAGCCGCTAACCCGTTAGGTTCTCCGCGACCCATCACGAGTATAGTCGACAATACCTACTTACGATGCAACGTTGCTTTGCTGGTGCCGTCGCCTCGACTACCCCTCGAGAGTACTGCCGTTGGCTTTTTTATATTGACGTTTTAAAATATATCATACGACATACAATTTAAAGCTCATATTTAAATGACAACTTAATTGTTGGGTGGGAGGCATGCTTATTAGATGTACGATGAATAAGCTGTATACGACTGCAACAAATTGGACAATACTTATTGAATATAATTTATGTACTCATTTTACAAAGCGTCCACACCATTTTTTCTAGAACTCACTTGAAATACTAGTTTCTAACAGCTTCACCCGCATTCTCAATGTGTTAATTTTTAATTGTTTTGTACATAATTTAACACGTTATTATGATGAAAATTAAGACAACACCTAGGCATCTGTATCTTCAATTAGCTTAATAATGACTATCGTCTACTTATTACCTTTCACTATGTTTAAAAATACAATATATGAGACGTTGTACTCTGACGTCATAGTACGGCTAATATATTGTTAATATTGTATGGAAAGTGCTAAAGAAAACTTTAGATGCATATAATTCGTTCGGCTAGTTTTGATTGTACGAAAACACCAAGTAAAATTTCAATTCGTAATATCGAGGGCTTCATAGTTACACATTTTCTAAAAATGTGAACATTCTCCATTTCTGCCTCGTTGGCCGACTGGTCGTAAGTGCGACAACCGGGCAAGGGGCCTCGGGTTCGATTCAAAGTATTACTGGGTTTTAAAAAAAAATTCTCTATAGTAGCACTGAGTCTAGAATTGTGCTCGATATATGGCAATAGGCTCACCCCCTATTATATGGGACTCATAACATAAATAGTGAAAAGTAGGAATTACATAGTACAGTGGCATTAAGTGCCGAAATGTGCACCTTTACCTACCCCTTCGGGGATAAAAGGCGTGATGTTATATATCTTAATTTTTGTGTGTTTCATTCGCACAATCTTTTACATTTATTAAGTCAGTAGTAAGATAATTTTACAAGTTTGACATAAAACATCGAATAATTTGCAAAAAATTAATAAACAATTTATTAAAAAAAAACTTTTTATTTCAACACAAGTTCATATTTTACACCACAATGAAGAAAAAAATATTAACATCAATTTTTCATTTGGGGCAGATATGCATTGTATACAAAACAAAAAATATAGAATCGAATCGAGACTCCTTCTTAGAAGACTGTTAATAAAGGAGATGTCTAAATTCAGTACAATTGACTAAACAAAATGAAAAACATACCTAATTATTATTAATAATAATACTAAACTAAATAATTTAAACAATACTCAGTTGATCTTTCAGTAGTTTCGTCTCTTCCATGAGCGTTTTTATTTGACTGGTCCTGAAAGAGATAAAAAAATTTAAGTCTATAAATACTATTCTACTTAGGTTTCAGGTATAATTGTCAGCTCTCTTGTACACGGGTACACATCGAGCTTTACATAACCAGTATAAACTGAACGATAATTGTTCGGAAAGATGATGCGACGCGACACCAGGATAAACAGGTTTTGTATAGATCGATGTGTGGCCGTGTGTACGTGCAACATTCGAAAATTAAGGCGATTGAATAATATTATATATGATAGGGATGATGACAGGGTATGAAAATTAAAAAACTAATTAGTCCGCCAGTTGGGTAATGAAAAAATATTAGGTACGTATTTTTTTATTTTGTCGTATACTTAGATAAAATTAATCAAAATTTAGAAGTTGGACCTAAATTGGCATTTCTACGTATAAAACAATATATCGAAGATAGTATTTGTTTCTGTAAGGAAATAAAAAATACGAGTCTAATATTACAAAATAATCTACCAAACGGATCGGTGACCGCAACCTATTGTTCTATCATTGTGCCTATAATGACGGTACTCGACGAGATTAAAATAAAAATTTATCATCTACCCTATTATGGGTAATTTTTTTCTAAGACCCCACACACGGATTTTCTCCTGTATCGTGGGTGCGTCTACAAACACACAAGTTCACATACACATGACACCCAGACCCGGAACAACAATCTGTGGATCACACAGTGTTGTTCCGTGCGGAAATCGAACCCACCCTGTACGGCAGCCGGCATGCTGTCAAAAAAATTGACCCATGACCAACTTCTCAATTCCCGAAAGCTTTACACACTAGTGACTTCTCTAGTGTCATGGGTGTCTAGGGCAGCGACGATTGTTTCGTGATATTTCATACATAAAAATTGTTGATTCAAAATGAGTAAAGGTAAAACAACTCACTGTTGTTGTAGAATACTGGAGATTGTATTGCTGTGTGATTGACCCAGAGCTATGTCCTTCTTCTTATACTCCGACTCCCATTTCTCCATCTAAAATTAAGATTATCAATTGTAATATTATTTTACTAACAAATAAAAGTTCTGGTGAAATTAGTTATATAGTGGAAGTAAGAAATCACACATTTTTGATTGCTTGGAATTGGGTAGGATTTTAGAATACATTTAACATAGGACGACAGAATGGCGACGAAATTTTGGAAATATTAATCAAGATTTTTCAAAATATAATAAAATGATACCGTGAGAATCGTTGAAAGCAGTTGGATTAGTGATGTGTAAAGTAGACAAGTATGGTAGGAAAAGGACGTGGACTATACTCAAATGTGCATGAATTTGGGCTGAAATGAATGATGTGTCAGAGGTATTTAATTATTCAAGTGTCTTATGCACGGCAAATGTGCATAGTTACGGAGGATTTCTCTTCAACACTTATGTACTGACAGTCAAGGATTAATTATAGAAGTACCTCCTGCGCCCTGTAGGCGGCGTGTGCCTTGAGTTGCGCGACGTGTCCCCGCAGCGTGTCCCCGCGGCGCGCGTGATAATTATAGATATAGAAGTACCTCCTGCGCCCTGTAGGCGGCGTGTGCCTTGAGTTGCGCGACGTGTCCCCGCAGCGTGTCCCCGCGGCGCGCGTGATAATTATAGATATAGAAGTACCTCCTGCGCCCTGTAGGCGGCGTGTGCCTTGAGTTGCGCGACGTGTCCCCGCAGCGTGTCCCCGCGGCGCGCGTGATAATTATAGATATAGAAGTACCTCCTGCGCCCTGTAGGCGGCGTGTGCCTTGAGTTGCGCGACGTGTCCCCGCAGCGTGTCCCCGCGGCGCGCGTGATAATTATAGATATAGAAGTACCTCCTGCGCCCTGTAGGCGGCGTGTGCCTTGAGTTGCGCGACGTGTCCCCGCAGCGTGTCCCCGCGGCGCGCGTGATAATTATAGATATAGAAGTACCTCCTGCGCCCTGTAGGCGGCGTGTGCCTTGAGTTGCGCGACGTGTCCCCGCAGCGTGTCCCCGCGGCGCGCGTGATAATTATAGATATAGAAGTACCTCCTGCGCCCTGTAGGCGGCGTGTGCCTTGAGTTGCGCGACGTGTCCCCGCAGCGTGTCCCCGCGGCGCGCGTGATAATTATAGATATAGAAGTACCTCCTGCGCCCTGTAGGCGGCGTGTGCCTTGAGTTGCGCGACGTGTCCCCGCAGCGTGTCCCCGCGGCGCGCGTGTTGCTGTAGCTCCGCGAGCAGCGCGCGCTCGGCCGGACAGGGCCCGGCCGCCGCACGGCCCGCGCGGACCACGGCGCTGCATCTGTACATAAATAAAAAAAATAAAAAAAATGCCTTATATTTCTTACTAGTTTCCAAAAAATTTAACGATATAAAAGATTGGTATAAATAATAAAAAAAATCGGTGTTGCGTAATAAGATTTCCTTTGCATTACATCCTTCTTGGTTTACGTTACATTACCGTAGTAAGAACCCATGGCTTTAATTGAAGATGAAGGCCTCCTTTAGTGCTTTCCATTTGTACTTGTTTTTGGCGATATCCATCCAATGTTTGCCAGCCACTTGGATTATGTCGTCTGCCCACCGCGCGTATGGTCTGCCTCTTTTCCTCGTGCCTGCCGGGCCTGACCAAGATGTTAGGAGGACCACCGGTTATCTGCATACCTAGCTATGTGGCCCGACGCCATTTTAGTTTCATCGAGTGTCCCAACGCGTCTGTGATCTTGGTTTTTTCCATATGGTTTTGTGAGATATCATTTGGATCTTGTCTGATGTTAAGGATGCTTCTTTCCATGCTTCTTTGACATGGTTATTTTTCTTTTTTTGATTTGGGAAAATCATCCAATGACTTCTCTTGAGGGAGTGTCAGACTCTTTCTGACTAAAAACCACCCCGTTCCTACTTCTGCACTTCGAGCCGGAGCCCCGGCAACCCGTTAAGTCTTCCGCGGCTCCGTATCGGCATCAGCCCTGTTGGGCCCCATCTGTGGTGGTCTGATGGCTCCTTGAGGCGCGCGCGGACCGCTCGGCGCCGTACGCTCGGGTCTGGTTCTGGTCGGACGGGGAGTCACCCATGCTCGCCGTCCGCAGGCCCGTGCTTACGGTGGCCGGAGATCGTCTCGCGATCCCCGACGCCTGGAGTGTCTCTCGCGACGGCCGGGTCATGAGGAGGTTCATTCCCTCACGCGCTCCGCCTCCTCCTTAGCTAGCATGACTGCTTCGCAGAAGGAGGAGACGGCATCCCAGTCCCCCTCGCTCCGTACCATGGTCTAAACCAGAGCCGGACGCGAGAGGTCGCCATCGCCGATCACATTCCTGAGGACACGACGGTGCTCAGCCCACGCAGGGCATTCTGCTACAGTGTGTTCCACCGTGTCCTTAGGGCAGTCTTCGCAGTGATGACTACCGCCTACCAGCCGCGGGTACTGGGTTCGATTTCGGCTTCTCTTTTCAATATTTTCACGTACTTAATTTAGTAGGTATTACGTCTCACGGTAGTTATTATACAAGCAATAAAAAAAAATTTGGACAGAATAAAAAGTAAATCGATATACCAATACCACATACCTGTATTTCAGATCATCCTGGTGTTTCTCAGCCAACATGCACTTTTCCTTGAGGACCGTCGACTGTAGCTGTACTTCATCTATTTCCTTCTGAAATGTTATAAAAAATCATTAGTACATTTCCGTCCTAGGGATAATAGCATAATCACAGGGTTTAGTTTTCATAGTTTTCTTCAGTTTAGTTCTTTAACAAGGTATTCTAGTACTTTTATGACTGTTTGTAGGTGAATAAAAACCTTCGATAGTAATAAGGCGTATAATCAACGATTGGTTTACAAAATTAATATTTTTGGCGATATATCGTGTGCGCGAATGTCGAGCGAGTTTGAAAGTGAAAGTGGCGCGGCACGCGGAGGAATTCGGAACTAAAATCGTGACGTCATCTCGTAGTAGTGGGCTCGCTGGACACGCAGGTACATGTTCAATTGGTAATGATGCGTAGACAATGACCTTTACAAAGAAGTTCAGTAGTCTGTCTGTCTTTGTCGTATCTAAAATATTTTTCGACTTCAAGTGGTAAGCCATAGGGCCCTCTACTTATTTGGTGTTGACGAAGGGGACTGTCAGAGAGTCTTACCGACTAACCAGTACAAGAACAACAATGTACTGGTAGTCTCGTGTACGCTGGGCTCACTGCCATTGCAGCGGTACGTCCCCTCTTTGAGGAGTGGCTTGAGAGACGCTACGGCGTCCTCACCTACCGCCTGACGCAGGTCCTCACCGGACATGGGAGTTTCGGGAGGTACCTGTGTCTGATGGGGCGGGAGGAAACGCCCGGGTGTCATCACTGCGAGGACCGCCCTGAGGACACGGTGGAACACACGGTGGGAGAATGCCCTGCGTGGGCTGAGCACCGCCGTGTCCTCAGGGAAGTGATCGGCGATGGCGACCTCTCGCGTCCGGGCCTAGTGCAGGCCATGATACGGAGCGAGGGGGACTGGGATGCCGTCTCCTCCTTTTGCGAAGCAGTCATGCTAGCTAAGGAGGAGGCGGGACGCGTCCTCGCAACCCAGCCATCGCGAAGGACACACCGGGCGTCGGGGATAGCGAGACGATCTCCGGCCACCGTAAGCGCGGGCCTGCGGACGGCGAGCATGGGTGGCTCCCCGTCCGACCAGAACCAGACCCGAGCGTACGGCGCCGAGCGTTCCGCGCGCGCCTCAAAGAGCCATCAGACCACCACAGATGGGGCCCAATAGGGCCGATGCCGATTCGGAGTCGCGGATAACCTAACGGGTAACCGGGGCTCCGGCTCGACGTGCAGGAGAAGGAACGGGGTGGTTTTTAGTCAGTAAGAGTCTGACACTCCCTCCCGCCTCACCCAGGCGGGAGCAGTCATTCGATGATTTTCCCCCTTAAAAAAAAAGCACCATTTTGACTTTCTTTTAGGTATTGTGACACATGCTATAATATAGTATGCTAATACCTCTATATATATTTTTTATATTTAATGGGCCGACGTTTGACCACTATCTCGCCTGGCGGTAAACGGTCTACGATAGTCCACTTCGACCCATAAGCAACCTATTCACTCGGGCCTTGAATACTCCCAGGTTATATATCCCCTTCAAGAAATACAGACTCTGGCAAAGAATTCCACTACTGAGCAGTACGCACAAGGAAGCTTGATGCGAAGCGCTTCGTGCGTGTGGGTGGGACATCTACCATGAATCGGTCACGCTTCGCCGATTGTCTTGTGGTGGTACAAAGGAGTAGGGGGAATCAAGTTGTGCAATGCCCCCGCACACTCACCGAAACGTATCTATTGAGCATGCTCTAATCAAAGAGTATAAGTTTTTTTTTTTATGGGGGAAAATCATCGAATGACTACTCCCGCCTGGGTGAGGCGGGAGGGAGTGTCAGACTTTTACTGACTAAAAACCACCCCGTTCCTTCTCCTGCACGTCGAGCCGGAGCCCCGGTTACCCGTTAGGTTCTCCGCGACGCTTAATGGAGCCTATCGTATTTTTGCTCACCAATACCGCTAGTGTGAACTTCTCGTTCTTCGTCCAACAGGTAATAGGGTAGTAGACAGTGGATGAAAATTATAAATGTAATTAGTCCGTCAGTTAGATTGAACTAAATTGTATTGAGTTTAGCTTTGTATTCCGTACTCTGAATGCTATTCAACAGCTACGATTTTTTTTAAGGGGGAAAATAAAATCATCGAATGACTGCTCCCGCCTGGGTGAGGCGGGAGGGAGTGTCAGACTCTTACTGACTAAAAACCACCCCGACTTCTCCTGCACGTCGAGCCGGAGCCCCGGTTACCCGTTAGGTTCTCCGCGACGCTCAATGGAGCCTATCGTATTTTTGCTCACCAATACCGCTAGTGTGAACTTCTCGTTCTTCGTCTAACAGGTAATAGGGTAGTAGACAGGGTATAAAAATGTAATTAGTCCGTCAGTTTGATAATGAAAAAATATAGACACGTATTTTTTTCATTTTGTCGTAAAACAAAACAATGCTTAGATATAACGGAGTCAGGTTTAGGAGTGGGAGGTCGTTACGTCACGCTATCCTATAAAATTGCAGTAAATCGTGACGTCACTCACACAATATTTCAAATCAAGTAAGAAAAGAAAAAATACGTTTCTAATGTTTGAAAATAATCTACCAGACGGATATTAAAATAAAATTTAGGATACTACCCTATTAGCTAGTGTAAAACCATAGGACGTTCAATATTCGAGAGCTGCTGTGATTGGAAAAAAAATCCTACTTACATTTGCACCATCTGGGGGTTTACTTCTGAATCCAATTCCGATCGATCGACATTGGTAGGTACTCTTGAGTTGCAACACTAGCGCCTATTGCATCTGTGGATATTGAATGAACTAAATGGTATTGACTTTAGCTTTGAATTCCGTACTCTGAATGCTATTTAACAGCTACGATTTTTTTAAGGGGGAAAATTAAATCATACGTAAAATCACCCCAATACTTCTCCCGCCCGGGTAAGGCGAGAGCCCCGTTCCTACTCCTGCGCTTCGAGCCGCTAACCCGTTAGGTTCTCCGCGACCCATCACGAGTATAGTCGACAATACCTACTTACGATGCAACGTTGCTTTGCTGGTGCCGTCGCCTCGACTACCCCTCGAGAGTACTGCCGTTGGCTTTTTTATATTGACGTTTTAAAATATATCATACGACATACAATTTAAAGCTCATATTTAAATGACAACTTAATTGTTGGGTGGGAGGCATGCTTATTAGATGTACGATGAATAAGCTGTATACGACTGCAACAAATTGGACAATACTTATTGAATATAATTTATGTACTCATTTTACAAAGCGTCCACACCATTTTTTCTAGAACTCACTTGAAATACTAGTTTCTAACAGCTTCACCCGCATTCTCAATGTGTTAATTTTTAATTGTTTTGTACATAATTTAACACGTTATTATGATGAAAATTAAGACAACACCTAGGCATCTGTATCTTCAATTAGCTTAATAATGACTATCGTCTACTTATTACCTTTCACTATGTTTAAAAATACAATATATGAGACGTTGTACTCTGACGTCATAGTACGGCTAATATATTGTTAATATTGTATGGAAAGTGCTAAAGAAAACTTTAGATGCATATAATTCGTTCGGCTAGTTTTGATTGTACGAAAACACCAAGTAAAATTTCAATTCGTAATATCGAGGGCTTCATAGTTACACATTTTCTAAAAATGTGAACATTCTCCATTTCTGCCTCGTTGGCCGACTGGTCGTAAGTGCGACAACCGGGCAAGGGGCCTCGGGTTCGATTCAAAGTATTACTGGGTTTTAAAAAAAATTCTCTATAGTAGCACTGAGTCTAGAATTGTGCTCGATATATGGCAATAGGCTCACCCCCTATTATATGGGACTCATAACATAAATAGTGAAAAGTAGGAATTACATAGTACAGTGGCATTAAGTGCCGAAATGTGCACCTTTACCTACCCCTTCGGGGATAAAAGGCGTGATGTTATATATCTTAATTTTTGTGTGTTTCATTCGCACAATCTTTTACATTTATTAAGTCAGTAGTAAGATAATTTTACAAGTTTGACATAAAACATCGAATAATTTGCAAAAAATTAATAAACAATTTATTAAAAAAAAACTTTTTATTTCAACACAAGTTCATATTTTACACCACAATGAAGAAAAAAATATTAACATCAATTTTTCATTTGGGGCAGATATGCATTGTATACAAAACAAAAAATATAGAATCGAATCGAGACTCCTTCTTAGAAGACTGTTAATAAAGGAGATGTCTAAATTCAGTACAATTGACTAAACAAAATGAAAAACATACCTAATTATTATTAATAATAATACTAAACTAAATAATTTAAACAATACTCAGTTGATCTTTCAGTAGTTTCGTCTCTTCCATGAGCGTTTTTATTTGACTGGTCCTGAAAGAGATAAAAAAATTTAAGTCTATAAATACTATTCTACTTAGGTTTCAGGTATAATTGTCAGCTCTCTTGTACACGGGTACACATCGAGCTTTACATAACCAGTATAAACTGAACGATAATTGTTCGGAAAGATGATGCGACGCGACACCAGGATAAACAGGTTTTGTATAGATCGATGTGTGGCCGTGTGTACGTGCAACATTCGAAAATTAAGGCGATTGAATAATATTATATATGATAGGGATGATGACAGGGTATGAAAATTAAAAAACTAATTAGTCCGCCAGTTGGGTAATGAAAAAATATTAGGTACGTATTTTTTTATTTTGTCGTATACTTAGATAAAATTAATCAAAATTTAGAAGTTGGACCTAAATTGGCATTTCTACGTATAAAACAATATATCGAAGATAGTATTTGTTTCTGTAAGGAAATAAAAAATACGAGTCTAATATTACAAAATAATCTACCAAACGGATCGGTGACCGCAACCTATTGTTCTATCATTGTGCCTATAATGACGGTACTCGACGAGATTAAAATAAAAATTTATCATCTACCCTATTATGGGTAATTTTTTTCTAAGACCCCACACACGGATTTTCTCCTGTATCGTGGGTGCGTCTACAAACACACAAGTTCACATACACATGACACCCAGACCCGGAACAACAATCTGTGGATCACACAGTGTTGTTCCGTGCGGAAATCGAACCCACCCTGTACGGCAGCCGGCATGCTGTCAAAAAAATTGACCCATGACCAACTTCTCAATTCCCGAAAGCTTTACACACTAGTGACTTCTCTAGTGTCATGGGTGTCTAGGGCAGCGACGATTGTTTCGTGATATTTCATACATAAAAATTGTTGATTCAAAATGAGTAAAGGTAAAACAACTCACTGTTGTTGTAGAATACTGGAGATTGTATTGCTGTGTGATTGACCCAGAGCTATGTCCTTCTTCTTATACTCCGACTCCCATTTCTCCATCTAAAATTAAGATTATCAATTGTAATATTATTTTACTAACAAATAAAAGTTCTGGTGAAATTAGTTATATAGTGGAAGTAAGAAATCACACATTTTTGATTGCTTGGAATTGGGTAGGATTTTAGAATACATTTAACATAGGACGACAGAATGGCGACGAAATTTTGGAAATATTAATCAAGATTTTTCAAAATATAATAAAATGATACCGTGAGAATCGTTGAAAGCAGTTGGATTAGTGATGTGTAAAGTAGACAAGTATGGTAGGAAAAGGACGTGGACTATACTCAAATGTGCATGAATTTGGGCTGAAATGAATGATGTGTCAGAGGTATTTAATTATTCAAGTGTCTTATGCACGGCAAATGTGCATAGTTACGGAGGATTTCTCTTCAACACTTATGTACTGACAGTCAAGGATTAATTATAGAAGTACCTCCTGCGCCCTGTAGGCGGCGTGTGCCTTGAGTTGCGCGACGTGTCCCCGCAGCGTGTCCCCGCGGCGCGCGTGATAATTATAGATATAGAAGTACCTCCTGCGCCCTGTAGGCGGCGTGTGCCTTGAGTTGCGCGACGTGTCCCCGCAGCGTGTCCCCGCGGCGCGCGTGATAATTATAGATATAGAAGTACCTCCTGCGCCCTGTAGGCGGCGTGTGCCTTGAGTTGCGCGACGTGTCCCCGCAGCGTGTCCCCGCGGCGCGCGTGATAATTATAGATATAGAAGTACCTCCTGCGCCCTGTAGGCGGCGTGTGCCTTGAGTTGCGCGACGTGTCCCCGCAGCGTGTCCCCGCGGCGCGCGTGATAATTATAGATATAGAAGTACCTCCTGCGCCCTGTAGGCGGCGTGTGCCTTGAGTTGCGCGACGTGTCCCCGCAGCGTGTCCCCGCGGCGCGCGTGATAATTATAGATATAGAAGTACCTCCTGCGCCCTGTAGGCGGCGTGTGCCTTGAGTTGCGCGACGTGTCCCCGCAGCGTGTCCCCGCGGCGCGCGTGATAATTATAGATATAGAAGTACCTCCTGCGCCCTGTAGGCGGCGTGTGCCTTGAGTTGCGCGACGTGTCCCCGCAGCGTGTCCCCGCGGCGCGCGTGATAATTATAGATATAGAAGTACCTCCTGCGCCCTGTAGGCGGCGTGTGCCTTGAGTTGCGCGACGTGTCCCCGCAGCGTGTCCCCGCGGCGCGCGTGATAATTATAGATATAGAAGTACCTCCTGCGCCCTGTAGGCGGCGTGTGCCTTGAGTTGCGCGACGTGTCCCCGCAGCGTGTCCCCGCGGCGCGCGTGATAATTATAGATATAGAAGTACCTCCTGCGCCCTGTAGGCGGCGTGTGCCTTGAGTTGCGCGACGTGTCCCCGCAGCGTGTCCCCGCGGCGCGCGTGTTGCTGTAGCTCCGCGAGCAGCGCGCGCTCGGCCGGACAGGGCCCGGCCGCCGCACGGCCCGCGCGGACCACGGCGCTGCATCTGTACATAAATAAAAAAAATAAAAAAAATGCCTTATATTTCTTACTAGTTTCCAAAAAATTTAACGATATAAAAGATTGGTATAAATAATAAAAAAAATCGGTGTTGCGTAATAAGATTTCCTTTGCATTACATCCTTCTTGGTTTACGTTACATTACCGTAGTAAGAACCCATGGCTTTAATTGAAGATGAAGGCCTCCTTTAGTGCTTTCCATTTGTACTTGTTTTTGGCGATATCCATCCAATGTTTGCCAGCCACTTGGATTATGTCGTCTGCCCACCGCGCGTATGGTCTGCCTCTTTTCCTCGTGCCTGCCGGGCCTGACCAAGATGTTAGGAGGACCACCGGTTATCTGCATACCTAGCTATGTGGCCCGACGCCATTTTAGTTTCATCGAGTGTCCCAACGCGTCTGTGATCTTGGTTTTTTCCATATGGTTTTGTGAGATATCATTTGGATCTTGTCTGATGTTAAGGATGCTTCTTTCCATGCTTCTTTGACATGGTTATTTTTCTTTTTTTGATTTGGGAAAATCATCCAATGACTTCTCTTGAGGGAGTGTCAGACTCTTTCTGACTAAAAACCACCCCGTTCCTACTTCTGCACTTCGAGCCGGAGCCCCGGCAACCCGTTAAGTCTTCCGCGGCTCCGTATCGGCATCAGCCCTGTTGGGCCCCATCTGTGGTGGTCTGATGGCTCCTTGAGGCGCGCGCGGACCGCTCGGCGCCGTACGCTCGGGTCTGGTTCTGGTCGGACGGGGAGTCACCCATGCTCGCCGTCCGCAGGCCCGTGCTTACGGTGGCCGGAGATCGTCTCGCGATCCCCGACGCCTGGAGTGTCTCTCGCGACGGCCGGGTCATGAGGAGGTTCATTCCCTCACGCGCTCCGCCTCCTCCTTAGCTAGCATGACTGCTTCGCAGAAGGAGGAGACGGCATCCCAGTCCCCCTCGCTCCGTACCATGGTCTAAACCAGAGCCGGACGCGAGAGGTCGCCATCGCCGATCACATTCCTGAGGACACGACGGTGCTCAGCCCACGCAGGGCATTCTGCTACAGTGTGTTCCACCGTGTCCTTAGGGCAGTCTTCGCAGTGATGACTACCGCCTACCAGCCGCGGGTACTGGGTTCGATTTCGGCTTCTCTTTTCAATATTTTCACGTACTTAATTTAGTAGGTATTACGTCTCACGGTAGTTATTATACAAGCAATAAAAAAAAATTTGGACAGAATAAAAAGTAAATCGATATACCAATACCACATACCTGTATTTCAGATCATCCTGGTGTTTCTCAGCCAACATGCACTTTTCCTTGAGGACCGTCGACTGTAGCTGTACTTCATCTATTTCCTTCTGAAATGTTATAAAAAATCATTAGTACATTTCCGTCCTAGGGATAATAGCATAATCACAGGGTTTAGTTTTCATAGTTTTCTTCAGTTTAGTTCTTTAACAAGGTATTCTAGTACTTTTATGACTGTTTGTAGGTGAATAAAAACCTTCGATAGTAATAAGGCGTATAATCAACGATTGGTTTACAAAATTAATATTTTTGGCGATATATCGTGTGCGCGAATGTCGAGCGAGTTTGAAAGTGAAAGTGGCGCGGCACGCGGAGGAATTCGGAACTAAAATCGTGACGTCATCTCGTAGTAGTGGGCTCGCTGGACACGCAGGTACATGTTCAATTGGTAATGATGCGTAGACAATGACCTTTACAAAGAAGTTCAGTAGTCTGTCTGTCTTTGTCGTATCTAAAATATTTTTCGACTTCAAGTGGTAAGCCATAGGGCCCTCTACTTATTTGGTGTTGACGAAGGGGACTGTCAGAGAGTCTTACCGACTAACCAGTACAAGAACAACAATGTACTGGTAGTCTCGTGTACGCTGGGCTCACTGCCATTGCAGCGGTACGTCCCCTCTTTGAGGAGTGGCTTGAGAGACGCTACGGCGTCCTCACCTACCGCCTGACGCAGGTCCTCACCGGACATGGGAGTTTCGGGAGGTACCTGTGTCTGATGGGGCGGGAGGAAACGCCCGGGTGTCATCACTGCGAGGACCGCCCTGAGGACACGGTGGAACACACGGTGGGAGAATGCCCTGCGTGGGCTGAGCACCGCCGTGTCCTCAGGGAAGTGATCGGCGATGGCGACCTCTCGCGTCCGGGCCTAGTGCAGGCCATGATACGGAGCGAGGGGGACTGGGATGCCGTCTCCTCCTTTTGCGAAGCAGTCATGCTAGCTAAGGAGGAGGCGGGACGCGTCCTCGCAACCCAGCCATCGCGAAGGACACACCGGGCGTCGGGGATAGCGAGACGATCTCCGGCCACCGTAAGCGCGGGCCTGCGGACGGCGAGCATGGGTGGCTCCCCGTCCGACCAGAACCAGACCCGAGCGTACGGCGCCGAGCGTTCCGCGCGCGCCTCAAAGAGCCATCAGACCACCACAGATGGGGCCCAATAGGGCCGATGCCGATTCGGAGTCGCGGATAACCTAACGGGTAACCGGGGCTCCGGCTCGACGTGCAGGAGAAGGAACGGGGTGGTTTTTAGTCAGTAAGAGTCTGACACTCCCTCCCGCCTCACCCAGGCGGGAGCAGTCATTCGATGATTTTCCCCCTTAAAAAAAAAGCACCATTTTGACTTTCTTTTAGGTATTGTGACACATGCTATAATATAGTATGCTAATACCTCTATATATATTTTTTTTATATTTAATGGGCCGACGTTTGACCACTATCTCGCCTGGCGGTAAACGGTCTACGATAGTCCACTTCGACCCATAAGCAACCTATTCACTCGGGCCTTGAATACTCCCAGGTTATATATCCCCTTCAAGAAATACAGACTCTGGCAAAGAATTCCACTACTGAGCAGTACGCACAAGGAAGCTTGATGCGAAGCGCTTCGTGCGTGTGGGTGGGACATCTACCATGAATCGGTCACGCTTCGCCGATTGTCTTGTGGTGGTACAAAGGAGTAGGGGGAATCAAGTTGTGCAATGCCCCCGCACACTCACCGAAACGTATCTATTGAGCATGCTCTAATCAAAGAGTATAAGTTTTTTTTTTTATGGGGGGAAAATCATCGAATGACTACTCCCGCCTGGGTGAGGCGGGAGGGAGTGTCAGACTTTTACTGACTAAAAACCACCCCGTTCCTTCTCCTGCACGTCGAGCCGGAGCCCCGGTTACCCGTTAGGTTCTCCGCGACGCTTAATGGAGCCTATCGTATTTTTGCTCACCAATACCGCTAGTGTGAACTTCTCGTTCTTCGTCCAACAGGTAATAGGGTAGTAGACAGTGGATGAAAATTATAAATGTAATTAGTCCGTCAGTTAGATTGAACTAAATTGTATTGAGTTTAGCTTTGTATTCCGTACTCTGAATGCTATTCAACAGCTACGATTTTTTTTAAGGGGGAAAATAAAATCATCGAATGACTGCTCCCGCCTGGGTGAGGCGGGAGGGAGTGTCAGACTCTTACTGACTAAAAACCACCCCGACTTCTCCTGCACGTCGAGCCGGAGCCCCGGTTACCCGTTAGGTTCTCCGCGACGCTCAATGGAGCCTATCGTATTTTTGCTCACCAATACCGCTAGTGTGAACTTCTCGTTCTTCGTCTAACAGGTAATAGGGTAGTAGACAGGGTATAAAAATGTAATTAGTCCGTCAGTTTGATAATGAAAAAATATAGACACGTATTTTTTTCATTTTGTCGTAAAACAAAACAATGCTTAGAT